>CAKXYN010000045.1:7982500-9370000 GCA_935064755.1 Tragelaphus eurycerus | reverse complement strand
GGTTTTCTCTTATTAAGACATTTATTCTTTGAATCAGAAGCAGGAAAAGTATGATGATCATAAAATATGGACACTGGATACAATTTAGTAATGGTCTTTCACATTTTAAGGCTTCATGTTTCTCTTCTATGGAACAAGTAACATAAAGACGTTGTTCAAAAAGGCCGTATGCAGCTTGGAGGAACCATTTATCCTTGAAATCTTTAATCCAGGACACCCCTCAGGTGTCCTTCATATCCCACCTCATTCAGTAGGCCCTGCCTACATTTGCCTAAGATTAAACTTATTCTATTCATCTTTGAACATCCTCAGAGTTTTTAAGTCTATATACAGCAGCTGCTTAAATGTTTAAACAAATCTCTATCAGAATGAATCATCTACCAGATGAGGTCTTCAAGTAAATATGAGAAAGCCTTGTGAAAACTTAACAGGAAGGTTCAGTTCTTGAGATCTTAACATTCATCACCATGAATACTTATCATTACCTTTAAAACCTATTTACTTACTTGCTGTGAGCCCAATCCTGTGAGAAACATCATTTCATTTGATCATAACAACAAACTATTCCTCAATCTGACTCTTGATGGAACTGAGGCCCAGCCCCAGACCTACTTAACATTCAAGAATGTTTAGAAATTGGATTTAAGGAATCTCTGTTTTAAAAACATAGATGGGTAATTCTGATCAGCAACCAGAATTGAGAACCAAAGTTAAGAGACTTACTCAAAATCCTATAGTTAAGTGTTGGGGAGTCATTATTCCAACCTAAAGCATGTCTAACTCTCAAAAGCCAATGTTCTTAAATAATATATTGTATTACCTATTTTCCTACCTATATAATACTAACAATCCAATTGCAAATATAACAGAAGGTGAGTCAAGGTGTTTTTCATTCTGGTAATAGCTAACATTTCTGGGCCCTTGCTAAGTGTTAAGAGCCATGCTGAGCATTCATTTAAACTTATAACACCCCAGGGCAGTGCCTAATAAAGTGCACAAGGCTTTCATAACACCACACAGTCAAAAAGAGGCTGCTACAGGTAAGACTGGCCCATCCCACAGGTTTGGGATCAGGTTAGTTTAGGAAAAAAGTTAACCCTCTACCCCAATGAGGCCTTTGCTATCTTGCTGCAGGAAGAAAAGTTTTCCGCTAGTCTCATCATCTCCAGTTTGGACACATTTATCAAATTCCAACAGATCATTAACACTGAAATTAATACCGTCATACTTCACAACCTATTTTTCTGTCACCCAACTATCATCATCAGACCATCATTGCCACACAAGTATGTCCATTTATTACTATGATCTAATTTCCCACCCTACTAGTCATATTCCACTAGGTCCTCCTCGTACTCATTGCTAAACATAGGTAAATTCTTCTCAACCAATTTCCTTTATGAATCACCTGTTCAACTTCAAGACTAAACCACAGGGCCTCACAGACTGATAAAATATTCTTCTGCAATCACTTCCTCCCAATAACGGTTTGCACCTCAGGACCAGGAAATAGGGATAGATGTCCCCTATACCTATTGCTATTTTGAAACTCAAAGTTCCTCCTCATTCATTAATGACTTTAGCACCTATCTTCTTTACACAACTTATTTCTTGGTTATTTCCACATCTACAAAGACCACAATGGATTCTGACTTCCTCAACATCCTTGCTTCTAATATTACCTGTCCCCACCTCAGCCACCCACTTTATGGTCATTATCCTTGACCTTGTCATTGCACTTTACAGCACTACTCCTAAAATCTGTGTGTTAAGCATCTCTTCTGTATACCTACAATCTTTCACTATTCTAGCTCACCTACTCTGGCAATTATCTTCAATGTCAATGAGAAGGAAATGGCAACCCACTCCAGTGTTCTTGCCTGGAGAATCCCAGGGACGGAGGAGCCTGGTGGGCTGCCATCTACGGGGTCGCACAGGGTCAAACACGACTGAAGTGACTTAGCAGCAGCAGCAGCATCTCAACAAGGCATTCCTTTAACACATAATACTATCACCATGGGAGAAAGTTGCCTTGTCTTGTTCTCTATATCCCGTATCTAGAACGATGCCTGGCTCCATAACAGCACTTAATAAACGACTCCCTATAGTAATCCTGCTGCATAATAACATTAGAGAAAATAAATCTTTCTCAAGGACACATAGCTGCTAAATAACAACAGTATTTCTTTGATTCAAAAGCATCTTACATGATATAAGGGTCACCAGCAATAACAAATCACAGTTAACCATACACATATGGAAGTAAATAGATTATTCAGTAAATGAAACACAACACTACCATACATTATATTTATGAAGCAAAACTAATGCTCTTTAATGCTTTTGCTTCAAAAAGTGATTGACACTTTTGATAAGAGTATAAATTTGAATAAATTATAATCAGAATTGTTACTAAAATGCATACATGCATGCATTTCTTAGAAAAAACTGTGAAAACAAAATACACAAATGGGTAAATCTTACCAGAGTTAATTTTGGCCTGTAACCATTTCTTCATACACTCTTGGTGGACATACTGTAAACTTCCGGTGCACTTGCATGGCTCTATCAGCAAGTTAGAGGATGATGCAGCTGCCATCTGACAAATTCTACATAAATCACCTTCTTCTTCTTCAGAGTCCTCTAAAAGGAGGCTGGAAAAGACAGTATATTGCCTAAACAGAGCTATCAAAACTCATCCTGGTTGGTCATTTCTAGTCATACAGAATCCCAAAATATATCAGGGTCTCTCTGGGTAGAAAAAAGGCAAACAATAACAATAATAAATAGCAACTACAAGAAAAATACTTTCAACAAGAGTAAAAAATGTAATATTTTAAAAGTAAATCAAATAGGCTACCCTATTACTTATCTTCAAACAATTTTAAGTAATTCTGTCCTTGGTACCACAGCTTAAGTTCCACAGCTTTCGTAATTTATAAGTTTTGCTAAGATTTTACTTTCTGCAATATCACAGACTACTTCAATTCCAGGAGTATAAAGATAATGTACATATATATCCATTACCTTTGTCCCCTCTAAACTTTAAGACAACTTTGATGAATTAAACACTGACTTGTGATTTTTCAATTTACATGTTGTTAGAACCACGTTATGTTTAAACTGATAAAGTTTTGTATTAAATCATAATAAAATTAAAACAATAGAGTTTAAAATTCCTCATTTTCCCCACCCCCAGGAATGTTAGTAAATCATTCTCATTTCTGTAAGGTTAGGATTTTAAAGTGTGGAGCGGTTCCCATTAACCCACATCCTCTATTTCACAGGTTAACATGTACTGCTTATTTAAATGCAGAAATGATCACTATAGAACAAGTAATTTTTTTGGTTAAAATCTCTCACTTTAGTCCACTGCTGACACAAAAAAAGGTACTCAATAATTAATTGATGATACAGAATACTAAACTTTAACTGAAATACAACCTGGATTATATTATATGGGTTCCATATGAGTTTAGCAAGATTTGTGGAAAGAAACAGACGTACTTTGAAGTGACTTTCATACCTAGGCTTAGCCAGAGATATAATCTCAAGTATTAATCTTTTTTTCTGAACAGTTATTACTTATTTATTTTTGGCTGAGTTTTTGTTGCGGCATGCAGTTTTCTCTAGTTGCTGTGAGTGCGAGCTACTCTCTAGCTGTGGTGTGCAGACTTCTCCCTGAGGGGGCTTCTCTTGCTGCAGAGCACAGGGTCTGGGCGTGTAGGCTCCAGCAGCAGCGGGTCCTGGACTCTAGAACACAGGCTCAGTAGCTGTGGCGCATGGGCTTAGTTGCTCTGTGGCATGTGGGATTTTCCTGGACCAGGGATCCAATCTGTGTCTACTGCTCTGGCAGGCAGACTCTACCACTAAGCCACCAGGGAAGCCCCCGAACGTTAATCTTTATGTTATACCCTTAGATGTGACTTTCTTTGGCTCTGAGTTTTTACTTTGGAAGAGTCCATTTTTTTACACTTTTATTCATTTAATTGTAAAGTATCTTATAATCCTCATGTATAAATTAAAAACATAATAAAAGAACACACACATATAAACTCCATGTCAAAACACCCCAACAAATGTGCTTTTGAACTAGCTAACCAGACAGGGCAGTGCTGGCTTAACTGGTTACTCTTTGGAAATCAGTAAACTAATGCTTTGCCTACTTACACTATTGCACTCAAATTAATCTCATTTTGAGCACAAGAAATATAGTAATTACTTATTACATTACTCAGTAGAACGTTCGCAAATAGAGGCTGCTCCTGTAACATTAAACCTAATACTACCACAGCAGAGTAAATTCTTCTCTACGAAAGGAGAAAAAGCAAATTTTAAGGGAATCTTTACTTGGTACAATTTGTTTTTTCTAAGCAAAAGTGGAAACATATTCATCTATGTTCACTATCTTAGACAGCATATGAAGCTTCCTTTATTACCCAGAGTAAGATTTGAATTGTTTCTTGTTAAAAACAAAAAAAAATCTAAAGTGATAGTAACAACTATGCTTCCCAACAATTTCATTACTGGGGCCTTTATGAATAAGAAAAACCAAAAACCAAAACACCCAACAACCTTAACATTACGTAAGTCTTTTCTTCTTACAAGTATATTTTATGTGCACTATCCTATCCTATTGGAGAAGGCAATGGCACCCCACTCCAGTCCTCTTGCCTAGAAAATACCATGGACAGAGGAGCCTGGTAGGCTGCAGTCCATGGGGTAGCTAGGAGTTGGATACGACTGAGCGACTTCACTTTCACTTTTTACTTTCATGCATTGGAGAAGGAAATGGCAACCCACTCCAGTGTTCTTGCCTAGAGAATCCCAGGGACGGGGGAGCCTGATCGGCTGCTGTCTATGGGGTCGAACAGTGGGACACGACTGAAGAGACTTAGCAGCAGCATCCTATCCTATTTCATCATAAAAGTAATTTTAATACATGGAAAAACTAAGCAACAATATTAACACGACCAAATAATTAAGTTGGACTGAAAATCTCTGATCTTTCATCTTTCCCCAGAGATTTTTAAGCAATCTAAACTCCAGAAAAGATTTCATATGAATAAAAGATTCTAAGTTCTGAATTTAAACTGACATTTCTGTCAAACAGTCACAGTAATTCAGCATACATTTAGACTTTAAAAAAATTAAAAAATCTATGATTTTACCTCATCCCAGAAAAGATTTGAAATCAGAAATATAAATAAATGGTAAATAAATGATCTTATTAAAAGGTGAAATATTGTCTTGATACACATGACCACTTGGGTCAACTTACCAATTCCATGTAGCACTAGCCTACCAAGACAAAGGGTAAGAGATTAAGGCCTTTTGTCTCCATATGTATCTGTGTCCAAAGCTGGTTAAAAACAACCTTTAGATTATTTCCCAATGCAATTTACATCCCCAGTACCTACCTCTAGTATTAATTCTCATCCATTTTACCTCTGAGCAAGATACTAACATCTTACTGGACGTAAATTTTAAAGGAAGAAAATTTCAGACATTACTCTTATGAGAAACCATTTTAGAAACAAACAGTTCTTTCTCTAATCTGTTCCTGCTTTACAGGCTTAAGACATGTATTCAAACTTACCTCTCTTTTATTTTCTGTAGTCTTTCAGGGTCTCTTGAAGGTACATTTTTAGTTTTATCATTTTTTCCATCAGATGAACTCCACCCTGAAGGAATAATATCTACAGTGATCATAACATTATCAGTCAAATTATTTCCAAGTGCTGGGGGCACTGCAAATCGAAATAAGGAACCAGGAAGGATCCCCGTTATTCCTGTACTTCGTCCACTCCGAGGTGAATCTGATGGGGAGTCACCTGTACCAACACTGCTCGGTGCTGCAGATGCTTGCGGTCTGTTGGCACTAGCCCCAAGGGGATCACTCTGTGCTTCAAGGTGAACCACTTCATTAGATTCTCTTCTAAAAAGATGATGAGATCTAGATGGTATATCAGAGGCAGATATCCTTGAAGATTCATCTCGTCCCTCTCGCCTCCTTCTAGAGAACAAAGGTGTGCATCTATTTCTAAGTGAGGAAGATAACCATGGTCCTGTATTTCTACCTTCAGATTCTTGGTTAAAATTTTGGGAATCTGGCTCAGAGTTATGATTTTGGCTAAGAGATGACAAACCCCATCTTCGCCGAAGAAATCGAAATCCCTGAGAAGCTTCGGATGCTCTATTATCAGGAATATCAGAAGCTGATGCTGTATTACCACGAGACTGAGAACCTGTCAAGATTCTTGGAGAAACATAAGAATTTTCAGAACTCAATGACCTTGTATTCAAGGAGTCTTGATTAGACCTTCGTGAAAAAAAAGTAGATGACATACTAGAAGCTATACGTGACAGTAATCTCCTTGTTGTGCGTCTACCTTCGTTGTCAGAAGATTCTTGAAATGATCTGTGAGATGAGTTAATCCTATCTGAACTGCCTATAGTTGAGGTTTCACCTCTATTTGAAGTATAAGAAAATCCAGGCTGCATACTGCTTTGGGGAGATTCTAATTCTCTTGGAGAAAAATTTGATCTTAAAGAATTTCTACCAGAGTCCCTAGAACACGATATGGTTTGATGTTCAGAAGGCATTTGGTGGTTAGTAGATGATGTACTCAGTTGTAAAGTGCTCAATGAGTTCTCTTTTGGTCTTGCTCCTTGTGAATATGAAGAAGGAACTCTGTCTTGAACATCTGTTTTTTAAAAAAGGAAAAGATAACCAATTACATGAATTATCTGTGCATTATTAAATTTAAGTCTATTAATCACTAATTAATGCCAAAATTTACCCCTACATTCAAACAACACTGGCATATTATAACTACACAGCCTAACTACTATTACAGAAAAAAAATAACATATTTAACTGTCTACACTTTTGGTAAAATCCAGTGCTGCTGAATAAAGTCATCATCACAAATTTTTAAAAATAGAAATGCATTATAGCTTTATAAGAGGCAAACATCAATCAACCAACATGGATGAAGGTATAACTGTTGAATTTATTGATCAAAAATTGATATGGGAGAAGAATACCTAACATCTAAATGGATAAGGAATTTTAAATGGGTCAAAAACTCAATGTAAATGACTTATAACAAGTAAAAGCAAAATTCTCATAGGGAGATGGTGTTTTGGAAATTTTTCTTACTCTAATAAGTACAAGGTTATTTCATGTAAATATTATCATTCTTGTAATTTTATGGCAAACCATGCTAACAGTTCAAACTTTCTCCAACCTTTGGCCTCTTCTTTCAAGTTAACAACAGGGATTTTAATCCCTGACTACTCCTCAACCATAACTATGTTTAAAAAAAAAAAAAAAAAATACTGGCCAGGAACTCCAAGTCAGAACAGAGATCTGGCATCTGCAATTTTAACAGTACATTGCTGATGATTCTAACCTTCAAGTGGAATGAGAAATATCACAGCATTCCTTTATAAAAAATACTCATCCATATATCTAGTTTAAGAACTAGACTGTTACTGTGCTAACACATGGTACCTAATGGAAGAATCAATGGGGACGAATCTATTCCAGACACTTATACTCCCCAAACCTAGAAGCTACTGACACTGTTTACTAAACCTCCTCCATCCGAAGTCAAGCAAATGAAAATACACTTTCATTTGTCTTAAATAAAGCAACAAATTGCCCTAGTAAGGTCATTTAACAAATCTAGTTAAATCTTCCAATAGAAATGTATATTCTTCTTACATCAAATTCCACTTTTGTCTGCTATGACTGTCAACTTCAATTAGTATCTTTTATCTTCAGTTATGTACTATTATTGTTTTATTTTTATTTTATTTTTTTTAATTGCTCTTATTTTTTTCAGGTGGATTCACTGCATAATGGATAACTCATTGGACTTCTATTTTTTTTTAATTTAGGCTTACACACACTGACAGAAACAGGGTGGGTTTTTATTTCAACTAAATGAAAACAAAAACAAATTCATGCTAAACTAAAGGAATTCTAAATTATGTCTTAAAATGATGATTTCATGTTTTACTTAATTCATAAGGCAAATTACATTGCAGCATATAAGAATTATCAAGTATATATAAAACATACATTCAGAAGAGTGGAAAAATTATAAGCAAACAGAATTTGGATACTGGTGTCTAAATATTTTAAATTGGTTACAATTTTTACAGTAAAACAACAAAGTCCTAGAATATATATCAAGCTATCCTATATTCTAAATCTTCATAGTATTTATTTCATTTATTCCTCTGTACTGCGATTTTAATGATACAAAGAAGAAAATGTAACATTATTAGATAAATTATGCGTAACAGTATAGCTTATACATACATGATGAAGTTGTGAAATCACCACTTCGGTGACTATAATCTGCAAGATTACTAACGGAGGAATCTGTTCTCCTCTCTCTTATCAAGTCAGTTCCAAATGATCCAAGTACCACTGATGAAGATCTGGGAACTTGACTATGCCTCCATGTAGAATCTTAAAATAATTGAATAAGTTTTAATTCAGAGAAAGCTTTCAACATTTCTGATGACAACAAATTTTCAATACTACACAGAGATAATTATGGTTTATTGGTGGTGCTTGTGGTAAAGAAACTGCCTGCCAGTGCAGGAGACTTAAAGAGACGTGGGTTCGATCCCTGGGTCAGGAAGACCCCTGGAGGAGGGCATGGCAACCCATTCCAGTATTCTTGCCAGGAGAATCCCATGGACAGAGGAGCCTGGCAGGGTACAGTCTATGGGGTTGCAAAGAGTCGGACACAACTAAAGTGATCAGGCATGCAAGCACATATAGGAATCCAGTTATATAGTTGCAATGAAAAGCAAAATCCACTAATGAACTAATCACTCATAAAATTATCTCCTACTCAAACACATTCTTCTCTAATACGAAACTCTATCCCTCATCTAGAATGCCAATGTCGCAGTCACTCCCTAAAATATCTGAATACACAATATACACATGATGTAAAAATGGTTACAGCAAAAGTGATGAGAACAGCCAAAATCAAAGCCATCTTGAAAAGAAAGAGGTTATACTGCAAGTTACATTTATTTTGTCGGAACTATTATTGCTGCCACACTTCGTTCATCCTTATGCTAAGAATTAATGTATCATTCCAATTATAATCTAAATTTTGTTAGATATAATTTCATTTAAAAAAAAATTAAAAATTAAGTCTCAAAACTTACCCCCTTTTACTGTTTATCTTGAAATTCTGGGTCTTCCTCTCCTAGTCCTAAACTCCTTAAATAATTTCCCTTCATTAAGGGAAAAGGGCCGGGGTTATTATTATGCCTTCACAGAGCAGAAGAGAACAAAAGTATCACTACATAACGATATCTGTCTACAAAGTTAAGGTCAGTCTGCTCTTACCCATCACATTACTCTTTAATATCTTTCAGATGGCCAGTGTCTTTCTCATGGCGGTCCTACCTAACAAAATAGAAAGGAATCGCTTATGCTAATTCAATTACTTTATGCCTAAGTCTTTCATACCAGAGTGATTGAGTGATTTATCTAATGTCACACAATTAGAAGACTAGAATCGTAGCTTTCCAATTCCTTGTACAGAACTTCTAGTAGAATACCACCAACTATTTTTCAACTAAAGAATTTCTACATTTTCTTAAAGTTAAGTGTCATATAGCACAATGTGTATTATTTACAAATATGGTAAGGAAACATTTTAAACATGTTATCTGTAAATCTGGCTTTCCTAGTTACAATTTAAAACTTTATCTCCTATAATAATGAGCAGAAGACAGGTCACTTTTACAAACTTTGCTACTACAACATATCAGCTATTCTAATTAAATAAAATCCATTAATATCCCATTTGTGTAAGACATTTTTACCAAATTTGAACAAAAATCCAAGATGAAGAGTTAATTTCAGTTTCAGCACTAACCTAAGGTAAGATTTTGGAAGATCCACTCTTATTTCTGACTCAGTCTCACATGCAATCTACTTGTTAAAAACAGAACAGCTTGGGAAAAGGGTTTTTGTCCAAAATATATATTCAGTGACTAGTATGTACATAAATTTAATTATTACCTGATACTGCATTTAAACCATGGCCAACACTTCTTCCAGTTGAGGTAGATGTACAGTTTGTACAAGAAAGTTTAGGTCTTTTTGAATCATGATCCCGTTGCTGGTTTTGCGATCTTGAGCGTGCTCCCTGAGTTATCTCAGACTCACTATACCATGTAGGTTGAAATGGTGACGCAGCTGCTGATGCAGACTGTAAGTTAAAATGAAATTTTACAAAGGAACAAAACACTTGAAATTTTTAAATATTAAGTTGAAATATTAAATTTAATCTATAGTGTTCTAATAAATTGCTGAGGACCATTCATTCTTCACCAAGCACAAATTTTTCTACCATGCAGGTTCTATTGTCTTCTACCACTTGTTCCTTTACATGGTAACTTATTTTGCTAGACAGCCAATTTGATTTAGGTATGTCTTCTTTGTAACTGAATATATACACTAGGCTAACAAACACTGAAGAATAAAAATTTATATGTAATTATTTTGTTCTCTAGGTTTAATATTAACCCATTGATGAACCTTGTTTCTTCCTTTTATAGGCAGACAGAACACCAAGAAAGGCACTAAGTGTGAGTAATCTACTGTAAGAATAAGATTTTCAAGGAACCAAAAACACATCTAGATCTTATGCCCATTCTCAGGAAGTCATACAACACTGCTGCTGCTGCTAAGTCGCTTCAGTCGTGTCCGACTCTGTGCGACCCCATAGACAGCAGTCCACCAGGCTCCCCCGTCCCTGGGATTCTCCAGGCAAGAACACTGGAGTGGGTTGCCATTTCCTTCTCCAATGCATGAAAGTGAAGCCGCTCGGTAGTGTTCGACTCTTAACGACCCCAGGGACTGCAGCCTACCAGACTCCTCCATCCATGGGATTTTCCAGGCAAGAGAACTGGAGTGGGGTAAGTCATCCACAGAGACCCAATCAATGAACTGAATAGCACGTGAGATGAAATTCATTAAATATTTCAAAATAAAACCATGTTATGAGCCACCATCATCTATCAGGGACCTAATCCTGCAGGCCAATGGTTTTAAGACCTTTGAATTTCAAAGATCAAAAATACTTTTCAAGTTTTAATTTAAAATTTAGAAAGAACTTCTATTTCTAACACGTAAATCTAAAATAGCAAGTATCACCTAACCTCATCCCCAATCTTTTTAAATGGGCATTTTATATGCTCCTAAAACATGAACACACTGGGCATAGCAAACACCCTTTGCTGATAACACAAGAGACAATTCTATACATGGACATCATCAAATGGTCAATATCAAAATCAGACTGATTATATTCTTTGTGGTCAAAGATGGAGAAGTTCTTGTACAGTAGCAAAGACAAGACTTGGAACAGACTGGCTCAGATCATTAGCTCCTTACTGCAAAATTCAGACTTAAAGTAGGGAAAACCACTAGGCCAAGCCCATTCAGATATGATCTAAGTCAAATCCCTTATTATACAGTAGAGGTGACGAATAGATTGAGGGATTATATCTGGTAGACAGAGGGCCTGAAGAACTATGTACAGAGGTTTTAACAGTGTACAGGAGTCAGTGACCAAAACAATCCCAAAGGAAATGAAATGCAAGGCAAAGTGGTTGTCTGAGGAGGCTTTACAAATAGCTGAAGGTTCAAATTAGTCTACAACACTGTCAACTCTTAGTACTGTCTCATTTGTTTTATTTTAGCCATTCTAGTGGGTATGAAGTGGTGTCTCATTAAGAGTGTACATTTGCATTTCTTAATGGCTAATGATGTAGATCATCTATTCATGTGGTTCATTGGCCATTTATACATCTTCCAAAAAATGTCTGTTCAGTTGCTCTGCTCATTTTAAACTGAGTTGTTTTTTTGTTACAACCTAAAGGTTCTTTATGTAGTGTGGTTACAAGTTCCTTATCATATGGCATATGCTTCACAAATAACTTCTCCCATTTTGTAAGTTGTCTTACTCTTCATGGCATTGCTATGGGCTTCCCTAGTAGATCAGCTGGTAAAGAATCCATGCAATGCAGGATCCGGTTAGATTCCTAGGTCAGGAAGGTCCCCTGGAAAAGGGGTAGGCTACCCAGTCCAGTACTCTAGGGTTTTCCTGCTGGCTCAGACAGTAAAGAATCTGCCTGCAATGCGGGAAACCTGGGTTCAGTCCCTGGGTTGGGAAGATGCCCTGGAAGAGGACATGGCAACCCAGTGCAGCATTCTTGCCTGGAGAATCCCCATGGGCCAAGGAGCCTGGTGGGCTGAGGTCCACAACGGTGTCACAAAGATAGAGCTGAGTGACTAAGCAAACGGATATATGGCATTTCAGTTCAGTTCAGTCCAGTCACTCAGTTGTGTCCAACTCTTTGCGACCCCATGAACAGCAGCAACCAGGCCTCCCAGTCCATCACCAACTCCTGGAATCCACCCAAACTCAGGTCCATTGAGTCAGTGATGCCATCCAATCATCTCATTCTCTGTTGTCCCCTTCTCCTCCTGCCCTCAATCCTTCCCAGCATCAGGGTCTTTTCCAATGATTTAGCTCTTCACATCAGGTGGGCAAAGTATTGGAGTTTCAGCTTCAGCATCAGTCCTTCCAATGAACATCCAGGACTGATCTCCTTTAGAATGGACTGGTTGAATCTCCTTGCAGTCCAAGGGACTCTCAAGAGTCTTCTCCAACACCACAGTTCAAAAGCATCAATTCTTTGGTGCTCAGCTTTCTTTATAGTCCAACTCTCATATACATACATGACCACTGGAAACACTACAGCCTTGACTAGATGGACCTTTGTTGGCAAAGTAATGTCTCTGCTTTTTAACATGCTGTCTAGGTTTGTCATAAATTTCCTTCCAAGGAGTAAGCATCTTTTAATTTCATGGCTACAGTCACCATCTGCAGTGATTTTGGAGCTCAAAAAAATAAAGTCAGCCACTGTTTCCCCATCTATTTGCCATGAAGTGATGGGACCGGATGCCATGATCTGAGTTTTCTGAACGTTGAACTTTAAGCCAACTTTTTCACTCTCCTCTTTCACTTTCATCAAGAGGCTCTTTAGTTCTTCTTCACTTTCTGCCATAAGGGTGGTATCATCTGCATATCTGAGGTTATTGATATTTCTCCCAGCAATCTTGATTCCAGCTTGTGCTTCCTCCAGCCCAGCGTTTCTCATGATGTACTCTGCATATAAGATAAATAAGCAGGGTGACAATATACAGCCTTGACGTACTCCTTTTCCTATTTGGAGCCAGTCTGTTGTTCCATGTCCAGTTCTAATTCTTGCTTCCTGACCTGCATACAGGTTTCCCAAGAGGCAGGTCAGGTGGTCTGGTATTCCCATGTCTTTCAGAAATTTCCACAGTTTATTGTGACCTACACAGTCAAAGGCTTTGACACAGTCAATAAAGTAGATGTTTTTCTGGAACTCTCTTGCTTTTCTGATGACCCAGTGGACGCTGGCAATTTGACCTCTGGTTCCTCTGCCTTTTCTAAAACCAGCTTGAACATCTGGAAGTTCACAGTTCATATATTGCTGAAGCCTGGCTTGGAGAATTTTGAGCATTACTTTACTAGCATGTGAGATGAGTGCAATTGTGCAGTAGTTTGAGCACTCTTTGGCATTGCCTTTCTTTGGGATTGGAATGCAAATGGACCTTTTCCAGTCCTGTGGCCATTGCTGAGTTTTCCAAATTTGCTGCCATATTGAGGGCAGCACTTTCACAGCATCATCTTTTAGGAATCGAAACAGCTCAACTGGAATGCCATCACCTTCACTAGCTTTGTTTGTAGTGGTGCTTCCTAAAGCCCACTTGACTTCACATTCCAGGATGTCTGGCTCTAGGTGAGTGATCACCCCATCGTGATTATCTGGGTTGTGAAGATCTTTTTTGTACAGTTCCTCTGTGTATTCTTGCCACCTCTTCTTAATATCTTCTGCTTCAGTTAGGTCCATAACATTTCTGTCCTTTATTGAGCCCATCTTTTCATGAAATGTTTGCATGAAACATTTTTGCCCATCTTTGCATGGAATATGGCATTTCTTGACTCAAGAAAGTTTTTAATCTGTTATGTCCAATTAATTAATTTGCAGTCATTATCTCAAGAGACTAAGAACATTCATATGAAATTAAGAAGTGGATGAAGCGCATGAAAAGACAACTTACAGAATGGGAAAAATATTTGTGAATACACTAAAAATCATGGAGTTGTACACTTTAAATGGGCAAGTCATATGCTATCAGATTTATATCAATAAAACTATTATTTAATGAATGTTATCTACCAGACAATGCTTAATCATGAGAAATAATGTAATGCATAGTAATGAAAGTACAAGTCCAGAATAAAATGCTCTTCCTTGGTTCCTCATTTCCATGAATCAATACCTCATCTGAGATGACTAACAATTTCTTCCTTGAAAATTTTCCATATCATAAGCAACAACTAAAAACTCTGACCTCTTCTTTATACAGTCTTCTCTATCACTCGCCATTCCCCCTTTTAGTCTAAACTGCCAAGCATTGCTTCCTTTTCCATATGAACAAAACATTTTATAGATTTGATTGTGTTTCCTTGTGATCTCCCTGACACCCAAACAAGGGCCCAAGATTAACTTTCAGTTCATTTCAGTTGCTCAGTCATGTCTGACTCTTTGCGACCCAATGAACTGCAGCACGCCAGGCCTCCCTGTCCATCACCAACTCTCGGAATTCACTCAAACTCACGTCCATCGAGTCAGTGATGCCATCCAGCCATCTCATCCTCTGTCGTCCCCTTCTTCTCCTGCCCCCAATCCCTCCCAGCATCAGGGTCTTTTCCAATGAGTCAACTCTTCGCATGAGGTGGCCAAAGTATTGGAGTTTCAGCTTCAGCATCAGTCCTTCTAAAGAACACCCAGGACTGATTGCTTTAGGACGGACTGGCTGGATCTCCTTGCAGTCCAATTCTCCAATACCACAGTTCAAAAGCATCAATTCTCCGGTGCTCAGCTTTCTTCACAGTCCAACTCTCACATCCATACATGACCACTGGAAAAACCATAGCCTTGACTAGACAGACCTTTGTTGGCAAAGTAATGTCTCCGCTTTTGAATATGCTATCTAGGTTGGTCATAACTTTCCTTCCAAGGAGTAAGCGTCTTTTAATTTCATGGCAGCAGTCACCATCTGCAGTGATTTTGGAGCCCTCCAAAATAAAGTCTGACACTGTTTCCACTGTTTCACCATCTATTTCCCATGAAGCGATGGGACCTGATGCCATGATCTTCGTTTTCCAACTTTTTCACTCTCCTCTTTCACTTTCATCAAGAGGCTTTTTAGTTCCTCTTCACTTTCTGCCATAAGGGTAGATTAACTTTAGAATACTGCAAGGGCTTACAAATCTCCCAGTTAACTCTGACCCACTCTCAGTATTTTATCTGTATTTTCCTGATTGCATTTAAAACTTTTCATTTTCTTATCTGATTGTGTGTGCACTATGTATGTATGTATTTCCTTGGAAACTGTATACCAGATAAACAAACCAAAACAAACAAAAAAAGAAAAAGGTTAATGACAATTGGTTATTTTAACTGTTGAAAATATATACTATGCAAAATATGCCATTGTACCAAGCTTTGTAACAGTTAATATATTAGAAAACGATGTACAAACTAACCTAGAACTTCCAAAAAAAGCCTCTTTTATTATTTCATATTAAAAAAGCAATCTCTCCACAAAGCAAAAAGTGGGATTAGAGGTTGCTTAAATTACAGAAAAAAATAAAAGTAATAAAAATAATTACATATTCACAGAATACTTCCAAATTTTCACTTTTAACCATCATATAAATTTTCTTTCCCAAAAGATACAAAATTCTACTTACTGTTACCAAAGACATAAGATGATCATAGTGTTGCACCATTCAAATTGTAACAAAAATTTAAACATGGAGTAGGAGAAATATCAGTAAGGTTAATAACAGAGACAGCCCAGCTTAAAATGGACAAGAACCAAAAGATATTTAGAAAATCAGTTGTTCGGAACTTAGAACCCACACTTCCCAAAGACATAATGCCACCCAGAAGTCTTAGATTCTTCAGCTCAGGCACACTGTATACTAATTGTGTGGCTGGGAGAAGCCACATATTTATCCAGATTTCAGATCTTTATTTATGAAATGACACAAGCATCTGTCCTTGTGTATTTAAGATTAAAAATGAAAAATGTTCTGCAAAATGTCAAACACTGTACAAATAAGGTATTTTCACATCATTAGATCCGTAACATAAATGATCTACTATGCCATCACCTGATCCTCCTTTCTGAAGCTTCAGGTTCACTAAGTGCAGTAAAGAAGGGAAGTGTTGTGTTGCAGACAGTTTTGTCAGAAAATACCAACAGATAACCAAAAATGTTCCCTTTGATAGTCAAAGGTCTCTCATTCATTAAATACATATCTTGTTGAAAAATCATGTGATATATAATCTGATATTATACTGTCCCCTAAGGGTATTTATCATCCATTTAAACCAATGGCAAAGTCAGGAAATGGTAACAGCAGCAATAACAATCATTATAACCAGTTAACATCTGAACTCTTACTAGGTTCCAGGCAGTGTTGTTCTAAGTGCTTTACACCTCGTACTTTTTCCAATTAAAACAGTAACTGTATGAGAAAACCACCCTTATTATCATTTCACATAAGAGGAAACAGAAAACTACTTTATTCAGAACACAGGAATTTCAGTTTCTAAATAAAAACTAAAATAGCAAAGCAATCTGGAAACGTTCCTGTAACCCACTGGGGAAAAAAAGACCAAAAGCCACTTAAATAACTGAAAAATATTAAAGAAAACTCCAAAATTTATAAAACTGATTAATTTTATTGAGTCAATAAAACATTTACTTTTTAAAAAAATGTCTGCATTTGTTTAACTCCCACAGTCAAAGTTTAGACTTACAGAATAATCTATGACGTTAGTTAGGAACAAGCTGAAAACTCTGGAAATAGTATTTTAAAGGGATGTTAATAAATATTCTAAATATATTCAAGACTTTTAGTCTTGTTTTACAGTCTCTGTTCCTCACTAATCATGAAAAACCAGACACAGATCAGCAGACAAAATTTCCTCAAGACTATTTTAAAAAAAACCCAATTCTGTGCTCTTAATAAGTCACAATGAGGAACTCCCCTGGTGGTCCAGTGGTTAAGAATCTGCCTTGCAATGCAGAGGATGTGAGTTCAATCCCTGGTCAGGGAACAAAGATCCCGCATGTCGTGGAGCAACTAAGCCCACCAGCCACAACTACTGAGCTCGTTTACCACACCTAGAGAATCTGTGCGCCACAAGATCCAACATGATACAACGAGCATCCTGCATGTCACAACTAAGACCTGACACAACCAAATAAATAAATGTTAAAAAAAAGAGTCACAACCATTTAACCTACATTTCCAGCAGAATGAAAAACATGTGATTCTGGCAAGAATACTCTTGCCTAGCAACAGAGTAAAACAAATACATTGTCAAAACAACATATAAAATAAGTCTAAATAAACAGTACATACAACATTAGCAAGCTGGCAGTAGATATGGGCATTTTAGAGAAATTACCTTATTTCATTTGTATAAAATGCTTATTACTATGCAGAAATGCTTCTAAGTGACTTCTGTTAATAGAGTATATTGCATGATATATAAATATTAAGACATAAATAAACATTTCCACTAAAGGATTCTCTTTAGAGTCAGTTACCAAAACATTAGACTTTTGCAAATCGTATGTGACCGAATCAGGTTTTCAGTCAATAATGCAATAAACTTAAATATGACAGACAGGCAAGATAAACTGAATTAAACCTACAATCCATGACTTGAGATTTATACCATTTTAGAACACAACCATTGTTACAACACTAATAAGCTACTTTTAAAAAAAAAAAAAACACTATTAGTCTTAATGAAAATTAGCTACATAAAAGGAACTTATGTCACTTTATGTAAATTATGAATCAATCAACTCATTACTAACTGTAAAAACCCCATAATTCATATAAAAGAATGTTAGTGATGTATCTTCATTAAAGAAAAGCCTGTTAATTTAAATTGATACTTAAAAATGTTTTTAGGTTAATAGGTTTGCAAGTCTTTGGAAAAGATAAACATTTATATATGATTACAATTCTTTATAAAAAATTCCGAAGTCCAAAAAGTTTGAAAAACATCAAGTTTTTGCTACTTAATGTGGTACAGTCCCTAAGTATGCAGAAATATACTAATGTTTTGATTACAGGATGCCTCAGATCCAGCTGAGGTGTTAAAAACACTCTACTACTTTTCTGAAATCCAGAAAATAATATGGCTCCAAGGACTTTGAAAATGAGACTGTATGTACACATATTTCAAATTAAGATGTTACCTGATATTCTGAATCCAGTCTAAAGGAAGAGTCCCTTGAGTGATAGGTATCATTTAAACCACTTCCTCTGCTTCCAGACATCAACCTAGCACTTAAAGAGCTAGCAGGTTGAACAGAAATTCTTCTTGGAATCCTTGAAGGTTTAGACTCCATTCTTAAGGTTTCCTGTGAAATGCAAATTTTCATTACTTGCCTTTGGGAAAACACTCAAACCTTTCATTCTTAATCCTCTCCTTAAAGATCAGTTCAAAATCAAGAATTAACCATGCAAATTAACTAAATCTGGTATGGTAAACTTTGAGACTATCATCACTCTCCTTCTACAAGGCAGACAGGTCTGAAGTTGATCAAAGGTTCCCACTGTATATAAAATTAAACAAATATGATAAAACTGGTGATGCAAAACCTCCATTTATTCTTTCCAAACCCTGAACTCTTTCCTTACTCAATTTTATCTCTACATAAAATACCACAGGAATGAGCCTTTGACTCTTGCTATTTCTGTTCAGTTCAGTTGCTCAGTCATGTCCAACTCTCTGCAACCCCATGAACTGCAGCACACCAGGCCTCCCTGTCCATCACCAACTCCTGGAGTTCGCCCAAACTCAGATCCATTGATTCGGTGATGCCATCCAACCATCTCATTCTCTGTCGTCCCCTTTTCCTCCTGCCCTCGATCTTTCCCAGCATCAGGGTCTTTCCAAATGAGTCAGCTCTTTGCATCAGGTGGCCAAAGTATTGGAGTTTCAGCTTCAGCATCAGTCCTTCCAATGAACATCCAGGACTGATCTCCTTTAGGATGGACTGGTTGAATCTCCTTGCAGTCCAAGGGACTCTCAAGAGTCTTCTCCAACACCACAGTTCAAAAGCATCAATTCTTCGGTGCTCAGCTTTCTTCATAGTCCAACTCTCACATCCATACATGACCACTGGAAACACCATAGCCTTGACTAGGTGAACCTTTGTTGACAAAGTAACGTCTCTGCTTTTTAATATACTGTCTGCTGCTGCTGCTGCTAAGTCGTTCAGTCGTGTCCGACTCTTAGAGACCCCATGGACTGCAGCCCACCAGGCTCCGTCTAGGTTGGTCATAACTTTCCTTCCAAGGAGTAAGCATCTTTTAATTTCATGGCTACAGTCACCATCTGCAGTGATTTTGGAGCTCAAAAAAATAAAGTCAGCCACTGTTTCCCCATCTATTTGCCATGAAGTGATGGGACCGGATGCCATGATCTGAGTTTTCTGAATGTTGAGCTTTAAGCCAACTTTTTCATTCTCCTCTTTCACTTTCATCAAGAGGCTCTTTAGTTCTTCTTCACTTTCTGCCATAAGGGTGGTATCATCAGCATATCTGAGGTTATTGATATTTCTCCCAGCAATCTTGATTGCAGCTTGTGCTTCCTCCAGCCCAGCGTTTCTCATGATGTACTCTGCATGTAAGATAAATAAGCAGGGTGACCATATACAGCCTTGACGTACTCCTTTTCCTATTTGGAGCCAGTCTGTTGTTCCATGTCCAGTTCTAATTCTTGCTTCCTGACCTGCATACAGGTTTCTCAAGAGGCAGGTCAGGTGGTCTGGTATTCCCATGTCTTTCAGAATTTTCCACAGTTTATTGTGATTCACACAGTCAAAGGCTTTGACAGAGTCAATAAAGTAGAAGTAGATGTTTTTCTGGAACTCTCTTGCTTTTTTGATGATCCAGTGGATGTTGGCAATTTGATCTCTGGTTCCTCTGCCTTTTCTAAAACCAGCTTGAACATCTGGAAGTTCACGGTTCACGTATTGCTGAAGCCTAGCTTGGAGAATTTTGAGCACTACTTTACTTGCATGTGAGATTAGCGTTCAATACTCATACTGTAAGCATTAGCTATACTGTAGTATTTTTACACTCCTTAACATAGTATGCGGAGAAGGCAATGGCACCCCACTCCAGTACTCTTGGCTGGAAAATCCCATGGATGGAGGAGCCTGGTGGGCTGCAGTCTATAGGGTCGCTAAGAGTCAGACACGACTGAGCGACTTCACTTTCACTTTTTCGCTTTCATGCATTGGAGAAGGAAATGGCAACCCACTCCAGTTTTCTTGCCTGGAGAATCCCAGGGGCAGGAGAGCCTGGTGGCCTGATGTCTATGGGGTCACGCAGAGTCGGACACGACTGAAGTGACTTAGCAGCAGCAGCAGCAGCAACATAGTATGCTCTCACAGGACTTTGTACATGCTTGCAAAGTCTATATATCCCCCATTCAATTACTGAGCAGAGCCTTAAAACAAGATCAAGTGTGCTTCTACTTTGCACATACTTTTATTAACACATCATACTACATGCTGTAATTTGTTTTCCTGCCTCCCCTTCTCCAAAGTGAGAAAAATTTCTAAGTTTTCTAGGCTAAACATTCCTCAACACATGCCAAGGGTCACCATTAGTTACATTTTATTTGCCAACATTTATTGGATCATCGAAAAAGCAAGAGAGCTCCAGAAAAACATCTATTTCTGCTTTGTTGACTATGCCAAAGTGTTTGACTGTGTGAAAAATTCTTAAAGAGATGGGAATACCAGATCACCTGACCTGCCTCCTGAGAAATCTGTATGTAGGTCAAGAAGCAACAGTTAGAACTGGACATGGAAAAACAGACTGGTTCCAAATCAGGAAAGGAGTACATCAAGGCAAGGCTTATTGTCTTGAAGTACTGCTACCCTACTTATTTAACTTATATGCAGAGTACATCATGAGAAACTCTAGGCTGGAAGAAGCGCAAGCTGGAATCAAGATTGCCTGGAGAAATACCAGTAATCTCAGATACGCAGATGACACACCCTTATGGCAGAAAGTGAAGAACTAAAGAGCCTCTTGATGAAAAGTGAAAGAGGAGAGTGAAAAAGTTGGCTTAAAGCTCAACATTCAGAAAACTAAGATCATGGCATCTGGTCCCATCACTTCATGGCAAATTGATACGGAAACAATTGAAACAGTGAGACTTTATTTTTGGGGGCTCCAAAATCACTGCAGATGGTGACTGCAGCCATGAAATTAAAAGACACTTGCTCCTTGGAAGAAAAGCTATGACCAACCTAGACATTATATTAAAAAGCACAGACATTATTTTGCAAACAAAGGTCCATTTAGTCAAAGCTATGGTTTTTTCAGTAGTCATGTATGGATGGGAGAGTTGGACTATAAAGAAAGCTGAGTGCCAAAAACTTGATGCTTTTGAACTGTGGTGTTGGAGAAGACTCTTGAGGGTTCCGTGGACTGCAAAGAGATAAACCAGTCAATCCTAAACGAAATCAGTCCTGAATATTCACTGCAAAGAATGATGCTAAAGCTCAAATTCCAATACTTTGGCCACCTGATGGGAAGAACAGACTCCCTGAAAAAGACCCTGATGCTGGGAAAGATTGAGAGCAGGAAGAGAAAGGGACAACAAAGGATGAAATGGTTGGATGGCATCACCGACTCAATGGACATAAGTTTGAGCAAGCTCTGAGAGTTGGTGATGGACAGGGAAGCCTGGCGTGCTGCAGTCCATAGGGTCGCAGGGAGTCAGACACGACTGAGCAACTGAACTGAACTGATATAAATGGATTCTTACAACATGTACTCTTTTTCTGTCTGGCTTCATTTGCTTAACACTGTATTTGTGAGGTTAATTCATTCTGTGGTTTATGTAACATTTCACTGTATCAATACACCCAATTTATCTGTCTTTTCTACTGTGGGTGAACACTGGATTGTTTCCAGTGTTAGGCTATTACAAGTAAGTCCAACTATGAAAACCATTTTATGAAGTAAAAACAAAACAAAACAAAAACTTGCAAAGTTTTTCTTGGAAAAACATTAACAATGCACAGCCTGTGAACAACTGAGATGACACCAGCCATGAGAGTAAAATGAGAAGGGCAGAAGACAGTAACAGTAAAAAGAAATCACAATAATGTCTTCAACTTGTCCCAATTACGACTTTCAGGGTCAAAAATAATTCCCTTATTTTTCTGGCAGTGGACTGAAATTAATGTGCTTGACTTCCCTGATATGCAGTCTAAATAGTAATATATGCTGTATTAAAACATTCAAATTTAACATTTAAGTTAAAAATACCTAATTCATTTTCAATTCATTAACTGATCAACTAAGTTTTAGATCAATCATATGGCTCTATCTTAAAAGCTACTACAAAACAATATCTGTCAAAAACATGGTATCAACCAATGATGGGAAAGAGGATAAAGAGAGCTAAGACATCAACAAAACGAAAGGGCTATATACTACAGTAGGAGATATACCACAAACATGAAAAAGATAAAAACACAAGCCCAGTATCAATTAGAATTATTCATCTAAGAATACCTAGTTGAGGAACCAGAGAAAAAGCTATACTTTGGAACATGATTAAATCAAAGATAGCTTATAAGAAAAGATCAGTTTTGAAGTCCCAGTTAAACATGAGATGGTTATCTTTATTTACCTATTTTGGTCCCTTTTTCCAAAACCCCTGTAAAGTGACAGTTGATGAATCCAAAAGCTTTAACTATGAAAAGAATAGGAAAAAGGATCATAAAAGGCAAGAGATTTCAATGTAATTTGGAAAATCAAAAAAAGTTGGAGGAGAGGTAGAATAATTCAGGAGAGGATAATATTTCCTAAGCATTTTTACAGAAAGGTAGGAACTGGAAGCAGAGCAGTAAGCTGTAGCATCCTAGAAAGAATCATGATCTGGAGATACAAGATACCATAATAAAGGGATAATGCATGGAGTTGCTGAATTAAAATCTGTACTTGAAGCAGTAAAACCTCCAGTTCTTCCCACAGTTCCATTCTTTCAAAAAAACAGGGTATTTATTCTTTGGAGAATAAGGAACTTCCTTGTAAACCACCAACCCCTCCCCCAATATACAACCAACTTTGTAAAGGTTAAGTATAAGGAATAAAAGAAAATCTATATACTCAAAATTGAGACCCAAAACCTCTCTCTTTTCTGATGCTGTTTCTACAATGCTGTCAGAAAACCAAACAAAAATACTAGACACTTCTGGATACTGCTATTTGGAATGCTTTCAATTACAAAGCTAGCTTGTCATTTTACCATCCTACCCAAAGTGAAGTCCACTAGTAACCATGAATTTCTAATCACCTTTTTTAGTGCTTCCCTCTAATAGACAAACACCAAGGATTACTATGTATCCAAAAAGAAAGACCAAAGTAAACAACAAAAAAAAAGGAACTCAGAGGAAATCTGGGGAAAGAAGCTAATAAATTACTATTCTCAAAAGGAGCAAAAGACATTCATTATCAAGTAAGAATGGGTGCTTCAGAAAGCAACCAGTATAACAAACAGCTTATGGACATTTAAACTGCTATACACTTAAAAAAAAGATATGTCATACACTGAAATAAATCCAACAGAAGAGTTGGGAGTAAACTCAGGACACCTCCCAGAAGTGGAAAATGTAACTCAAAAAACAGAACTGTCCAGGGGAGTTACTGATCATTTGACTGTAAGTATGGTTATAGAGAGAGAAAAAGGAAAATGGAGATTACCAAAAAATTGAAAAATTTTTTCTACAACTGAAGGACATATATCTCCACATTGAAAGTGGTCAAGTGTAGCTGGCAGGATCAAAGAATGAAGACCAATACTAAACACCATTTATTATCTTGAAATTTCAGAACACCAGAAATAAAGATACTATAATTTACAAGAATGGAAAAATCGGTCAAATACAAAAGAAATCAGAATGGCTTCTTAATTACAACTTTGAAACTCTGAGGACAATAAAGCAATGCCTGTAGTACTGAGAAAAAAAATTTGCACTGAACCCCAATCTAGAAACTAAATATGAGGTGGAGAAAATAATATTCAGACATGAAAGCTTTTTAAAAACAATCAAATGACAAAACTACAGGAAGTTAGTTAAATGAAAAGCAGGTCCTAGGAAAACCAGCACGTAAAGAATTAAAGAACCAGATACAGAACCTAGGAGACAGGGTTCTTTGATGGCTCAGTGGTAAAGAATATGCCTGCAATGCAGCAGACACAGGAGATGCTGGTTTGATCCCTGGATTGGGAAGATTCCCTGGAGAGGAAATGACAACACTCCAGTATTCTTACCAGGAAAATCCCATGAACAGAGAAGCCTGGTGGGCTACAGACCATGGGATCGCAGAGTCAGACACAACTGAGCACCCCTGTGTGTCTATGTATACACACACATGTATATATATATAATGCACTAAAAAATCATGAACACATCATTTAGAAATATGAAGGTAATTCCTATAACAGCTAAAAGTTAAGGATAGCTGCCTATGGAAAGTGGAGTGGGAAAGAGGTAAAGGGTGAGGCAAAGGATTGCTGTTTTTCTTTTAAGCAGGATGACCGTATTTCCTGGTTTGCTGAGACCAGTTTCCGTTTATGGCAAGAAAAGTCCTAATTCCTGCTCATTATCCCTGGGCAATTATTAATAGTACCTGTGTTGTCTCTCAAAAGTGGCCTGGTTTGGATGATAAAGCATACAGTCACCTAACGTAAATCTTTCCTACCTTCAGCTTTTAATAAACTCTTTATATATCCATATAAATATTTATATTTAAAAAGTGAATTATGAATCGGACATTTAAAGAAGGCATTCAATAGTAGAAAGAATACTAATGGTTAAATAGTGACACACAAAAGCCCATGAAAGATTTAACAAGTAGCAGATCTGTTATTTTATCAAGAAGACTATAAAAATATTAAACAAGGGACTGTATTTGTTGAGGATTTTAAACGGGAAATATGTTTTTAAAAAGATACAGGCCTACAGTTGGTTCTTTAACAATAATGCTTCTTAATCATACTTCTCATGGTTTACTTTGACTGTATCTATACTCAATTCTTACTTGCATACTTACTTGCAGAATGAAACTAACCTAGTAGGAAATCTCTAAAAACAAAGCTCTTGGGAGAAGGCGAGGAGGCAGAGTCCTCCGAGAGCTGTAATTTATACTGCACAAACTATTTTTGGAACCTCCTCTACATAACTTGATTGAATTTTGACAATGTAGGTGTTACCAGAAAACTTATATAATTTGGTTGTGTAAGTTGTAGGTCAAAAGCACAAAAAATAGTAAAAAATAAAATGTGCAGTCCTTGAAAAACTTCTATCAGACCACTTACAAGGTACTATGAGGGATCTTCTCAAGTTTGTTCATTCATTCATTCAAGTAGTTTTTCACATGCTTACACGTCCTAAGCACATTAATTAATACTAAACAAAGGGATGGAGAGAGGGGACAACACTGAACCTAGTGAGATAATGACTATAAAGAAGCTGTGGTCTAGGAGAGAACAAACTACATAAATAACCATGTAACTTAAACAGCTATAAATGCTCTAACAGAAAGAGTATAAGCCAATCAAGCTGGAAAAAGTATCCTGAAGCTCAATGCTTTTAACCAAGACTTAAAAAGTAAAGCACAAAAAGGTGCATATGCACAATCTTTCCTCAGTGGTCAATATATAATGGCCTCTTACTTTCCTTCTGTCACTACGCGTGTGTGCTAAGTTGTGTCTCTTTGCAACCCTACGGTTTGTAGCCCACAAGGCTCCTCTGTCCATGGGATTCTCCAGGAAAGAATACTCGAGTGGGTTGCCATGCCCTCCTCCAGGGAATCTTTCCGACTCAGAGATAGAACCTGTGTCTCTTACGTCTCCTGCATCAGCAAGCAGGTTCTTTACCACCAGAGCCACCTCGGAAGTCCTTGTCACTATGCGGTTTATTTAAATATATATTTCTTTCAGTTTGATTCCAGAGTTGGATAGTTGAGGTCTTTTTCTTTCTGGTGATAAGATAAAAACATCAGCAGGGCTGATTTTACAAATGTATGACCACTTATGCAAACACATGAGGCCCTGTGTTTCATTAAAAGCTCCACTGTTGACATATGAAAATCATTAATACTTTAGAATTTGAACTTGTATAAGTCAAGTCAGATAGCATGGTGGAGCAAGAGCTTGAGCAGAAGCAATATGTGCCTGTGTGCCATGCCTTGCCACTCAATCTGTATTTAGCACTCATTGCTATGAAGCTTCGGTCATTATCACACTTCGATTTTTACTCTGAGTCACACTCATATCCTAGGCATCTGGATCAACTGGACTTGGGTGCTCATGTTCCTTATCAACACATCTATCTCTTGAGTAAGATGAGGCACTGACTACTCCAAGAGGTCTTATTTTTCATTCTTTCGAACTTGCTTCAATTTCAAATGCAGAAAGAAAGTAATGAAGCACAAAGTCACAAAAATCTTATCATCAATATTTGAGATTTATACTGTATTAAACTTTTCAACTTGTAAGATTCTCTTAAGTTGGTATTTAACTGCTAGTTTACCCAACTAGTCTTAATGTGACTTTTAAGTGTTCCCTTACTTTCAGGCATTTTAAGAGTAACTGGCATAAGGAACAGTAGTGGAAGACAAATATTTATACCAACTCCAAAATTTATGTAGTCTGTCATCTCATAAACCTGTGACTTAACTACTACTAAAAAAAAAATTGACAGTATTTTAAATAGGTAATTTCATTCAGCTAGGCTTCATAGGAAACCTCTATAGAGCTCTTTAACAACAAGTTCATGTTTTTGGTGGCTGATTTTGACACTATAGGGCTTCCTTTGTGGTTCAGCTGGTAAAGAATGCGCCTGCAATGCCAGAGACCTGGGTTCAATTCCTGGGTTGGGAAGATTCCCTGGAGAAGGTAAAGACTACCCACTCAGGTATTCTGGCCTGCAGAATTCCATGGACTGTACACTCCATGGGGTCGTGGAGTTGGACGCAACTGAACGACTTTCACTTTACACTATAAAGGAATTTTAGACCAAAAAAACAGTTTCTCCGACCTATAAACAGTACAATTCAACTCTAGTCTATGGAAATAAACTTTTTTAGACTAGGTAAAAAGCCTCAAAGAATTCTGTCATTATCCAACATGCAAAATTGTGTGCCCAAAGTTACCTGCAAGTTAACAAGATCTCAGTCACATGCTAAATCCAACTGAAAACTTATCACACAACTTATACTAAAATACAAATTTAAACTAAATTTTTACAATGTTTTTCAGCAAGACTTTACATGAATGAGACCTACTCTAAGTATACCAACGTTTGTCTCTAGTAATAGCACAATAGGCCTTGTCTAAAGGTAATCTGTCATTAATCCACACATTTTCTCATTTCTCTTTCATCTTACTAGTAGTGACACCACTCCCCAATCAGATTTTCAACTGTTCTCTACTACCTTAAAAATTAAGTCTAAATTCTTTACCCCAGTATCCAGAATTCTAACCCACCTTTTCCACTTAACTTTCAAATTGTTGTTGTTAAGTCACTATGTCCAATTCTTTTGCCATCCCATGGATTGCAGCCTGCCAGGCTCCTCCATCCATGGGATTTCCCAGGCAAGAATACTTGAGTGGGATGCCATTTCCTTCTATACTGGATCTTCCCAACCCAGGGATGGAACCTGCATCTCTGCATTAGGAAGGAGGATTCTTTACCGCTGAGCCACCAGAGAACTACCACCTTAAAATAATGCGGGAGACTGGGGTTCAATCCCTGGGTCGGAAAGATCCCCCTAGAGAAGGAAATGGCAACCCACTCCAGTACTCTTGCCTGGAAAACTCCACGGACGAACAGAGGAGCCAGGTAGGCTACAGTCCATGGGGTGGCAAAGAGTCAGACATGACTGAGCGACTTCACTTTCTTTCTTTCCAGTTCACCCTGGTGGAGAGGAGGTGACAGGGGTCTGGGAAAAGGAGATAAATCTTGGGACCTCCCCACCTCTGAGGATCAGGCACTTAGAGCCTGCCTAAACTCAAGAAGAATGCATAAAACTAAGAACACCTCCTTTCCCATTGACTTTCCTCCAAGTATCTAAGAAGGTATTAGCAGTTTACTGTTTAGGAGTTACAACAGCCTTCGAGTTGTAGGCCTCTCTGTAGTGCAGATATGCAGGGCCTATAGAAGCTGAGGTTAGTGAAAGAATACTGAAATAAACCCTCTAGCATTCCAGCTTCACACTGAGCACCATGCAGAAGCGGTCAAAGAATACTCTGAAAAGTATACAAAGCAGTAGTAACGTTCAAACCCAGCTCCACTACAGACTAAACCAACTCAATCTACCACACTAACAGTCTGACAAGATATGTCCATATCCAGGCATAAAAATTATGACCTCAGTCTCCACTGTTCTTTCATTTGCAACATTTCACCATCAATCAAAAATTTTAAGACACAAAACTACAAGGAACCAACACAACACTGTAAAACAATTATCCTCCAATTAAAAATAAGTTTAAAAACAAAGAAAAGGAGGGAGGAGGGTTCAGGATGGGGAACACGTGTATACCTGTGGCGGATTCATGTTGATATATGGCAAAACCAATACAATATTGTAAAGTTAAAAAATAAAATTAAATTAAAAAAAAAAAAAAAAAAAAAGGAAAAAAAGTTCATCATCAAGAGATATCAATCAACAGAACCAGATGAAGAAATGGCTCTAACGTTAGCAAACTGGGAAATTGATGCATTTATCTGTAGCCTAGGCAAAACTGAGAAAACCAGAGAACTGGGAAACAGGCTAGAGGAAAACTATCCAGAATGAAGGATGGAAAAACAGATGATGGCAAATACAGGAGAGGGTTTAAGAGAAATTGAGCTAAGAGTAAGAAAGTCTATTGTACTTACAGAAGGAAAGAACTAGAGCACAAAAAAATTTGAAGACAAAGTGGCTGAATTGATTTAATAGATGATTCTGCTTGTAAAGGAATCTCTCAAATAACATGTATCCTTTCCCATTACTCTATAGATCACTGTGTTCCATTCCTAAAACAGTCTTGTTCAACATGTCATGAGTCACATAGTAATCATAAACCAAAAGACGAGACTAAAAAAAAGGCCCCAACCCCATTCATACTAACGGCCTATACCTAAGATACTCCATTTACTTTAAATGTATATATTTATAAAGGCATTTTTTTCAAAACAGGATAAAAGCAAGATAAACTAAGTGCTGCCCAATTTTCAGCATATGCACCAACTTCTACTTGTAAATACAATATTTGAGACCACAGCTTTGAAGTCTGTCCCTTACTTGATGTGACTCTGGGCTTAATATCACTAATGCTTTATTTTTTTCACCTACAAAATGGGAATAACAATAGTACCAATTTTACAGATGTATCGTGAGCTTTACTGGCACATTGTAGATAGATAGTAAATAATAGCTAGTATTAAGCAATACCATCAGGTGGTAAAAAATTTTCATATAAACAGCTTTAGTAGGCATTACTCCCCAGGGGCTCAGTGGTAAAGAATCTGCCTGAATGCAGGAGATGCAGGTTTAATTCCTGGCTCAGGAAGATCCCCTCGAGGAGGAAACAGCAACCCACTCCAGTATTCTTGCCAGGAAAATCCCATGGAGAGAGGAGCCTGGCTGGCTGTGGTCCATGGGGTCGCAAAGACTCAGACATGACTGAGTGACTGAACAGGCATTGCTTTAGCTTTTTCATTATTTGAAATTTGTCTTTAACACATAGTAGAAAGGTTTTTTAAAGTCATTCAGATTTTGGTACTGGAGGATAATCATTGTAAAGATAACTTATGTACCTTACTTATATTAAGCAAATGCATACAAAATTGGGGGAAAAATAGATATTATTAACATTTTACTTTATGTCGGGGTGGGTTTTCCTTTCTTTAACTTTTTCAAAATGTTTTTACTCTAACTTTGATAATTAAGGGAAACAGTTACTGGCAGATGAAAAGATATTTTTTATCTTACATTACAATAAAATCTATAATGAACTCCTAAAAATAATTTCCTTTCTAAATTGCAGCACTGCTGGTTTATACCCCTTAGTATCTATACACCACAAAAGAAGTAGCAAATCCTGGTAAATAATACACGGAAAATAAGGTCAGAATCACTTTGCAAAATGGAGTTTAGATTATCTGAGTATGCCTTAAAAATTTTATTTTTACTATGAGAAAATTTCAAACATACACAAAAATCAAGACAACTTCCACATGCCAAACAACAGTCTTCAACAATTATCGTTTGACTATTTCACCATCCTCTATTTTAAAGCAAATCCCAGTCATGATATCTTTAAGAATGTCTGTTCTCAATAAAATATTCTAAGCCACCTGTGGTAAATTACAAAGTATGGTTACAAAATACCCATGGCCCTTCGCACTAATGGTGCTGATCTGCCTGGGGAGAGGATGGAATCTATTTCCCCACCCCTTGAATGTGGGCTACCTTGTGAAATTTATTTTGACTAAGAAAGTATTAGTCATTCATCCGTGACTGATTCTTTGCAACCCCATGGACAATAGCCGATCAGGCTCCTCTGTCCATAGAATTCTCCAGGCAAGAATACTGGAGTGGGTAGCCTTTCTCTTCTCCAGGGGATCTTCCACACCCAGGGATGGGGCCCATGTCATCAGTACTGCAGGCAGATTCTCTACTGTCTGAGCCACCAGAAAGAAATGTGACACTGTATGATTTCCAAGGTTATAAGAAGTCTTATAGCTCCCCTTTTCACTCCCCTCGAATGCTGTTTTGGAACCCTCATGCCATAAAAGACCACAGTGAGCAAAGCCTAAACGTTAACCAATACCAAGTGCCTGAAATGTGAGGGACGCCTGCCATCTTGGACCTGCTAGCCTTAAAAATCTTGCATGAGTGAATCCAGGCAAAACCAACAGAACTACCCAACAGGCACAAAGTACTGTAATAAGACTGTAAATACTAGTTTTAATCCAGAGGGTTCTGAGGTGGTATGTTAGGTAACAATACAGTAAAGCTTAGTAACTTATTCCTTTTTCTACAATTATCATCACGCACCTAGTCTCATGAAAAATCTAATCGTTTCAGGGTCTAACTTAGATTTTTTCTTAAAATCCAGGGGAGTTACAGTCATTGAATTACCAAAAGCACAACAGTACTCTGCAATGAATTCCTGGCATGAAGATCAGAGTTATTAGAGAAAATACCAATGTATTTCAACAGCCAACAGTCTCCCAGAAATATAAACATGGTCAAAAACCTCTATATGGTATAGCCTTTGTTTAAAACATCTGCTTCCGAGGAAAATTTTTTTTCTTAATGGGAAATCCTAGCATTCTATTTATATTAGTGAACATGGAGACATAAAATCTAGGGGTAGTCACAAGGAAAACACTATGAAAGCACAGTAGTTTTGGGGTCTTTAAAAAAATCCCTCTCGATTTTCAGCTGACAGGTATTTAACAACACACAGATACATCGAAGTCTTAAAAAATAACTCGAAAAAAGTTCAACATCTTCATGAGAAAATGTTAGGTCTACGTTAGAATACTTTGAAATAATCTGTCCTCCTTTGAAGTGTATTTAATTTTTGTCAAGTTTCAACCCTCACTGAGTAACTGGAAACTATTTTAGAATTATTCTGAAATGGGCAAACGTAACACTAAAGTGAGATGATCATAACAAAGAGATGAAAACTAGTTTTCAAGGTTCAAGATTTCTCTTCTTAAAGCTGTTGACTAAAGGGTGTATCAGTTCATTCAGTTCAGTCATTCAGTCATGTCAGACTCTTTGCGACCCAATGAATCGCAGCATGCCAGGCCTCCCTGTCCATCACCAGCTCCCAGAGGTCACTCAGACTCACGTCCATGAGTCAGTGATGCCATCCAGCCATCTCATTATTGTCCCTTTCTCCTCCTGTCCCCAATCCCTCCCAGCATCAGTCTTTTCCAATGATGAGTCAACTCTTTGCATGAGGTGGCCAAGTACTGGAGTTTCAGCTTCAGCATCATTCCTTCCAAAGAAATCCCAGGGTGTATACCTGGGTGTAGGTAATTTCAAACCCAGGCGTTTGACTTATCTAGTCCAACCAGTAGAGCCAGAGAAATACTTCTGAGAACAAGAAAAACCAGCTTTGACATCAGGAGTTCAGACCAAAGAAAAGTTAAAAATTAAGATCATGAAAAGTAACCCAGCCAACTCTCAAATTATAACTTTACCCTGCTCTCCCTCTTTGGCTTCATTTTATGATTTTCAAATGTATTAAAAACAGAATTTTTGTAAAATAACAACTATGAGAAAATAAACTATTTCCCTATAATCCTGCTTCATTGAATTCAAGTAGATCTTAGTAAGAACTCAAAATCTTTACTCATTTTAAATTGTAATTATACTAATGTGATCAGTTTTTGACTCAGTTACTAAACAGCTAAAAGGTTCACTAGTTAAATTTAATTTGTTGGTTAAAAATGAGGTTTGCTACAAGGTTATGCATTTCACTTATCCATTTCCCACTGTTCTTTATTACTAACACAATTATTTGTAGTAACAGAAGGATGTACCCAGAAAGATAATTAAAAGTCATTCCTTATTTGGCTTAGGGACACAAGAGCTCTTTAATTCCAAAAGCAGAGAGCACTAACCTTCTAAAACAGTACAAGTATTTTCCCTTCATGCTCTAACCTTCCATTGAACTGTTTCAGCTATGAGGAACAAACTGTACATTCCTAAAACAAACCATGATACCATTACAGGTTCCTTACCAAACTTTTAACCATCCTTCACATCTCAGTTCAAGTAATACTTCCTGTAAAATTTTCCCCCAAGATTAAACACCTGTTCTCAGTGCTCCCACAATAGGAGAATGTATCAATACTTACATTAAGATAAAAGTAATTGTTTACACATTAGTCTAAATGTATAATTATTTGTAATGGCTCAGACAGTAAAGAATCTGCCTGCAATGTGGGAGACCAGACTTTGATCCCTGGGTTGGGAAGATCCCCTGGAGAAGGAAATGGCAACCTCCTCTAGTATTCTTGCCTGGAAAATCCCATAGACAGAGGAGCCTGGCAGACTCCTGGCAGAGTCCATGGAGTCGCAAAGAGTTGGACACGACTGAGTGACTTCACTTCTTCATACATTAGTCTGATGATTAAACTTTGAGTTGTGCAAGGCAGATGCCGTGTCAAGGTTCTTGTAATGTAAAGCCCTACTCTAGAATCTAGTAGCTAAAATACAACAATGAAAAATTGTTTTACATTTTTTGATAGTTTTGCACTACTTAAAATTATTTTCCTGAAATTAAGTGGGCAACTCTTGAACATATATCAGATGAAGAGTTGTGTGAAATGGATATGTAGCCGGTTAAAAATTGGAGCTATGGATGTCTTTTTATATTCAAGCTGATTATCTTACATCTTCATATAGAACATATGTGTGTGCCTATACAGGGAATCTTTGTGCTTTATCTGGGAATATTAAGCTCTCTTGCCAATGTGGTAGAAACAGAAATTACATATACTTAAGAAAGGAATCTTTAACCATCCTTATTCCAGACCTCCGACCCACCATGCAGCTTCGAAAAAAAAGACTCAGGACTATACTTACCCACCATGTTGACATTACATGTGTGGTATGATTTAGGGCATAGAAAAAGTTGTAGAAAGTTCTTATCTAAAGAAAGAACTTTTATAAATATAATTATTACGAGTGTGAGAAGCATTCAGTACTCTATGAGGAACAGATTGCAGGGAGAGTAAAATTTGAAAAATGCATGAATATAAACTGGACTTTGGTATGAATTCCAATTGTTTACATTTATCAAAAGTTCACTCTGCAAGTATTATGTCCCCCAGCGTGTTGACTGTTACACACACTGCTAAATCTAATTTAATCCTCACTTCAACTCTAGGAAGGTTAAATAATTCCGGCGAAATCAAGACTCAAACCCATATGTCGATCCCTAATGCCTCCTATGTCACTGCTGTTTCACAAATGCTGTAGAGCTGTGAATGAAATACTGACCCCATTACTGAAACACAATTTTATTTCACAGAAAAAAACTCAAAACTAGTTACAGGATGTGTCTGCCTTTTAAACAACGGTATAGCGTTTGATTTCCAAATTAAAAATTTATACTTAACTTCATCTCTTAGTTCCAGACAGAAACAGATTAACGCAAGAAAGAGGGAGATCTTAAAATTAATAATGAAAAATACCTAAAACATCCTACAAAATAAAAAAAAAATAATCTTAGGAATGCAATTTCACTTCGCACTTTGCTCTTAATAGCGCCAAACGACACCAGTTGTGATCAATTTATCAGTACTACCAAGACAGAGATGTTTCTTACATATTTACATCTACTTGTAGGAAAAGTTACAGTATTTTTAGTGTGCGTACACATGCATCTTTACTACGCAGTTTCATTAAAATGAGGGAGTACTGTATTCAACTACTTGTGCCTTCCTTTTACTTCTTATGCCAACAGGTACGTGGTTAAACATACCACCACCTATTTCTATTTGAAGAACATACAGTATACTACAATACTAAAGGAATCCCAAAGTATCACGATACTCAAGACCAGGGACGATCAATGAGCAAATCTTTACCCTTACATAAAGGGCTGGCAAGGTTCCTTCAATTCGAAGTTGGTCTGGCAAAGCCCTAAATCTCCCCGCCTTTAACACCTCGATCATTAAATACCTCACTCGTGACACTCCCTGCGCGTGAGGTTCCGGAGGACCGTCCGTACCCCGATCGAAGAGAAGGCTGCCAAAGGCCAAAATCAGGGCTCAAACCTCTTCCCCTAGGCCGCCACACGTCCACAAGGAAGACACACGGCCTGCCCCCGCCACCCGTCACAAACCCCACCACCGGACGAAAGCCGCCGGCAAAGAAAGCCTGCGCCCAGCTCGCCTTATCACCCGCGGTCCCGGATCAAGCGCCTGCACCCGGATATTGAAAGGAAGGAAGGGGCCTCGGTGTCCCCAGCCCAGCACTTCGTTTCCTCCCCTCCCCCCACCCGCGGCCTCGATCGGAACCACCTCCCCGAGAGCCAGAAACCCGAGATCCGCAGTTTATTACCCCTGCCCCTGACCTGGCACTGAACAGGGTTTGTCCCGCTCCCAGCGATCACACCGCCGCCTTCCTCCTCGGAGTTCTAGGCCTCTACCTGAGACAGAACAGCAGACCACGAAGCACAATGGCGTCCGCCCAGCTCCCGGATCCGGCGCAGAACCAGCCTCCGCCGTTAAATGCCCCTCCCTTCTCCTCTCCGCGACTTCGCGGACTCCGCCGAGTTCTCGCGAGATTGGTGGAGCTACGCGGATCCGAGAGCGGCGGGCGGGCTCGACGTACCCCACCGCGGGGTGGTGCTCTGACTGCGGCAACCGTTGAAGGGCTGCCCCCGGGGAGGCAGCGAGGCGCCACCGGTAAGCGGCTGCGGCTGATCGGCCGGCGGGCTGGCGACTGGGCCGGCGAGTTTGCGGGCATTGGGAGCGGGGCACTGGAGGCCCGGCCCTGGTTGGCCGCCCTCGCCTGGCTGGTGAAGGGCTCAGAAGCCCTGCTGCTGCCCAGCGCCAGAGTCCGCGCCACAGGATGTTGGTCACTTCGGCAAACCTGCAGGGCCCACTGCTTGAAATACCGCCCATCTTTTTTTTTTTTTCCCTTTTGCGCTGGGTGAGTGGCGCAGTGAATGTTTATTGACTTGAATCAAACACTGCCTTTCCGACCTCCCCTCCTCCCATTCCCTGTTCACCCTATGTGATGGCAGCTAGCCCTCTTCTTCAAGGGTCGGAGCCGATTCGTCCCAGACCATTCGTTCCTTGTGGTAGTTCAGTGTTGGTAGTAGTGTATTTCTGTAGTCATGTCTTTTAAAATCGTGGCACTAATCTTTGGTAGTGTAGCTACAGATTTTGCGGTAAAAATGCATCCAGTTAGAAAGAGGGAGGAAAATTGTGTGATAAATGGTCTGATGAGAATGAGACGAAACTTTTAAAAAACTGTAAATCTGGTAAACCAAGATGTTAAGAGAATACTAAGGGAGTAGATTAGAGGAAAAAAACCCCACCATTTCTGTGGATTTAGGTGATAGGTGGCTTTTGAATAAGGTATCAAACATGTAAGTTACTCACGGTAAAAATAAGTTATTGAAACTTGAAGCCATACTTACGACACTTGTAAACTGACTTATTTTATTGGTTGGCTTAAGGAATTCATTGGATACAAATGATTTCAATAAATGAAGTGTGACGTTTATGTGTATTTCTTTGTCATTTTATCTGGAGGGTGTGCACTAATCAGTATCATCTCTGTTTCACTCAGTGTTGGAGACTTAACAGACTGTCCATGCTTCACTAACATAAATTGTAAAATACTAAAGATCATTATTGTTTAAAGTTGGTACATAAATGCCAGTCTAACTTTTTAAAATGTGATTTGAAGATTAACTATCTGGTGTGGGATAAAGTGAACAGAGACTAAGTTTGAGAAAGTTGATTTGCCTTGTGTAGAAAACTTTTTCTTCCCCCAACCTGTTTTGTACCTGTAGCATTATGGTTATGGGTATACACATCCTGAAGCACCGTACTGCATAAGTTCAAATCCCAACCCTGCCTCTCACTACCTTTGTGATCTTGAGCAATTCTGTGTTGTTGTTGTTGTTGGTCTGCTGGGCATGTGGGATCTTAGTTTCCCAACCAAGGATCAAACCTGCGCCTCTTCTATTGGAAGCAGAGTCTTTAACCACTGGACTGCCAAAGAAGCTCTTGAGCATTTCTTTAACTTTGCCAAGCTTAGGTATCCTGTTTTTGTTTTTAGTCACTAAGCCCTGTCGTACTCTTTACTATCCCGTGGACTGTAGCTTGCCAGGCTCCTCTGTCCATGGGATTTCTTAGACAAGAATACTGTAGTGGGTTGCCATTTTCTTCTCCAGGGGATCTTCCCCACCCAGGGATGGAACCCAGGTCTCCTGCATTGCAGGCAGATTCTTTACTGTCTATAAAATGAATACCCACTGCGTTTTTAAAAGGATTAAATGAGATAATGGGGGAAGGCAATGGCACCCCACCCCAGTACTTTTGCCTGGAAAATCCCATGGATGGAGGATCCTGGTAGGCTGCAGTCCATGGGGTCGCTAAGAGTCGGACACGACTGAGCGACTTCACTTTCACTTTCCACTTTCATGCATTGGGGAAGGAAATGGCAACCCACTCCAGTATTCTTGCCTGGAGAATCCCAGGGACGGGAGAGCCTGGTGGGCTTCCGTCTATGGGGTCTCACAGAATCGGACACGACTGAAGCGACTTAGCAGCAGCAGTAGCAGCAAATGAGATAATGCCTCAGTTCCTAGAACATAGCATTCCATAATTGTTAGCTATTACATTCCATGTCTAAATCACTACTAGTATTATCTTTCTGGGGCTTATTACATAAGTCCCTTAAACATCTTCTGAGGTACATTCTGCACTAGAAGGATTGATTACCATTTTCCTGAGCTATGGCAGTCAGACCTGGTAGAGATAACTTCTCTACAGAAACCCCAAACCTGTCAAGAATGGTTCAGATTTTGGCAGACTGTGACTTCATCCCTACCCAGCCCTGATAATATCAGAAGAGGTGAGTGTGGCACCAATTTCTTAGGCTAAGCAGACCTTCCAAATTAGTGTCTTGTTGATGCTAGTAAATAAAGACTATTAGTAAGTATTTTTTTTTTGTTGTTTAAGAATTGTTAATTGATACTGTTTTTTAATGTACTTTCTCTGATTTGAGTTTCCAGATAATTCTTATTATCAGAAAATAATTATTGAGATTTTCTACATTAAAGAAAATTTGATAGAGATTGTAGATACAAATAGAGTGACTATATTTTCTGAACTTAAAATCAGGACCAATGCTTTGACAGGGAAATTATTTGAAATTAGAACTTTTCTGACCAATTTAGACCCCATGATTGTCTTTTTTTGCACAAATTTCCCCCTTTTTACCTTTCTTTGCTGAACTTTTTATCCTTATGATCAACTCTGACATACCTTTTTGTATATAAATATCTTTGTTCACCACTTGCCAAACCAACCCATTAATTTTCGTTTTTGAACTTGGCTGCTTCTCTAAATTAAGGTCTTCTTTACTACTATTAATTTATCCCCTTTTATTTTATAAATTTGTCTATCATTTGGTCATGGTCATAACAACTCTCTGCTCTTATGCTTGAATATTTCTTCAACTACTTGATAGGCTAGAATTCTCTTTCAGATACTGAATTTTAAAGTTTCTATTTTCCCTATATCTTATCATTCACAACCTAACCTCCCAAGAAGCTTCTCTATGGTAAGGGCAATTTTATAGATATTCTCCACTTTGCATAAAAGATGTGATCTTGAAAAGATGTGGTTATATTTACTTTTTATAAGTCAACTTATTTTTAAATGTAGTCATTTCTTTAACTTTGAGGAACAGCAGGTAATACCTAGGATCCTCTTATGTGGGGTGGGAGGGGGAGTGTCCCTAAGTTGAAACAAAGGATGCCAATTTCTTCTTAAATGGGAGTTTTATTAATTCTGGAGAAAGGAACCCTGTGGCATCAACCAAATTGAAGATATACTATTTAAAGTTATAGCTAACTCTTAAGTATACAGTACTTATTATTATTGAATAACAGTCTATAGTTTTAAGATTCTTCCCTCTAAGGAACATGTTACTTAAAAAGATCCTTCACTTTAAATCTTTGCTTTAAAAAATTCTTTTTATTCCAAAAGTAAAAACCTTTGATTTAGCGAATTAAAAATTTCTCCTTTTCAGGAACAATTGAAAGGTGCTCCATTTAATAAATGAGCATCCAAGACATGCTCTTGGTTGACTTCTGTTGGATTAGCAGCAGTAATAACTTTTGATCTCCGAAACCAGTAGAGAAAACAATATAAAAACCAAAAAAAAAATACCATCTTGAAAACTTCTCTGAGAAACTCTTTCTTAAGCTTAAGCTTATGGTCTCACTGGTTCTAGGAAAATTATTCCTGCTCACATCGCTGCTCCAGAATATCTGGTCTAGTCAGAAACAATTCTCAGTTTATCGGACACTTGGATCCATGTATGAGACACCTTTCATAGTGTCAAAACATAGAGCTTTTAATAAAAGCAACTGTCTTTTTTTATTGATAGTTCTAAAGGTTGGATTCACTGCTTGTTACTGTAAATAGTTTTATGGGAACACAGCCAGGCCCATTCATTTATGTATTGTCTGTGTATAAGTCAGAGTTCTCCATAGAAACAGAACCAATAGTATATGTACATATCTCTCTATCCACAATTATAAAATATCTTCACTGCAATGCCTAAATTAGAATTTGATTAAATGACTTGATATTCTAGCCTCCCCAAGTTAGCACATAAAATTAACCATCGTAGTCTATGACTGTTTTTACATACAGTGGCAGAGATAAATAGTTATGATAGAGATGATATGGCCCAGAAAGCCTGAAATATTTACTAGTTGGTTTTTTGTAGAGAGTTTGATCACCCCTGGAGTAAACCATAAAACTAGATTGAACTGACCCCTGTCCCTTTAGTACAGTCAGGCTGAACACATACATAACAACTTCAGATTGATAATAACCAAGACTGTATATACTCTTCCTCATGTCCACGTTGGACTGCATTTTGTGAGACTTCGAGCAGAAGGGCATTTATTAATAAATACTGATATGAATTCCTTGGATATGCCCTCTGGTAAGTTGGTTGCAATGTCCTTTATAATCTTAATTTTTTTCTTGTTTACATTTGTTTGTGACTTTGTAACAATGTGTCATACATGCTAGCTATTTTAGTATAGGCAGGTTTTTTTTTCCTTCCCTCTTTCTTCCCTTTCTACTTAGCTCTCTTTTTTATTTACCTGTTTTATTTAGCTTTCTTAACTCTATTTACTATTTCATAAACATTCTTGCATATTTAATATTCTTCATTTTTTTCTTCACACAGTACAATATTAAAAGAATAGTTAACACACATGCAGAGAGAAAAATACTCATATAGATATTTTTTCCACTTATTTGATAAAACAGCATCAAATTTTATGTGTATATGCATCTTAATTTTGCAATCAGGTATCTTTTTCTCTAAATCCTTATTTATATCGATTATCCTTTCTTTTTATTTATGTATTTATTTCTTACTGTGCTGTGTCTTTGTTGCACATGGGCTGTCTCTAGTTACAGGGAGCAAATGAGAGCTACTCTTGTTGCGATTCATGGGCTTCTCATTGCAATGGCTTCTCTTGTTGCAGATCACAGGCTTTAGGTGTACAGACTTCAGTCGTTGTGACACGAAGGCTCCGTAGTTGCAGACTGCGGGCTCTAGAGTGAGGGCTCAACAGTTATGGCACATGAACTTAGTTACCACGCAGCACGTGGAATTTTCCTGGACCAGAGATCAAACCTGTGACCCCTGCATTGGCAGGTGGATTCTTAACCACTAGACCACCAGGGAAGTCCTGTCATTTCTTTTCAGTGTCACAGATATTACTACTCTGTTCTGCCTTCACCGTGTTTCTTTAACTGTCTTCTGCCTGTTGTTCAGTTGCTAAGTTGTGTCCTTTTCTCTGCAACCCCGTGGACTGCGGCGTGCTAGGCTCCCCTCTCTTCCACTATCTCCCAGAATTTGCTCAAACTCATGCCAATTGAGTCATTGATGCTATCTAACCATCTCATACTCTGCCAACTCCCTTCTCCTTTTGTCTTCAATCTTTCCCATGATGAGGACTTTTTCCAGTGAGTCAGCTGTTTGCATTAGGTGACCAAAGTATTGGATCTTCAGCTTCAGCAGTAGTCCTTCCAGTGAATATTCGGAATTGATTTCCTTTAGGATTGACTGGTTTGATCTCCTTCGGTCCTAGGGTTTGGACCAAACTTAGTCCAAGCACCACAGTTTGAAAGCATCAATTCTTTGGCACTCAGCCATGTTTATGGTCCAACTCTCACATCTGTATATGACTACTGGAAAAACCATAGCTTTGATTATACAAACCTTTGTTGACAAAGTGATGTTTTTGCTTTTTAATATGCTGTCTTGGTTTGTCATAGCTTTTCTTTGAAGGAGCAAGTGTCTTGCCATTTATTTTATTTTGCCATGTGTTCAGAGATATGTTCATATGGTAAAATATGTCTGTGATTTCTTTATAATTTTGGGCTTGCTAGCTAAACTTAAATATTGCCTATTCCCAGATTGTATCATGTAAAACCCTAGGTTTTCTAGACTGTGTTTAATTAAACTGAAATAAATGTTTATTTCCACAATAAAAATCAAAGAAAAATCCCATCAGGCTTCTGGAATGGAGAGAGAGAAAGGAACCAGTTTGAAATATACCAGAGCAGTCCATTCTTAACAAACAGTGACTTCAGGGGAAGCTAGTTAAGTTGACAGAGTATAACACAACATTGAAAATCGACTATACTCCAATGTAAAATAAAATTTTAAAAAAGAGAGAATGTAGAGTCCCCTAGATGAGAAAGGTTTTTAAAAATGTTCTTTTACTCCTAGAAAGCATCAATTTCATATAAATTTTGTAGGAATAACCAAAAAATTAGCAAGAAATAAAGACATTTTAAGGCAGCTTTTTCCAAAAGAATGCTGTCATATTATCTCAATATTTCTAAAATATTTTAAGAAAAGTTATTAATAAAAATAAATTCTGGGGGATAAAATATAAATTATATTATTAAAAGAAAAAAGAGAAGATCAATGTCTTTATCCCTTAGGTTCCTGTTGATCTGATGGTTGAGCACTTTAGGCTAATTTTTACCACTGAAACAAAATTGGGAGTTTGCTATTGTTACTTCTCTTGCCTGATAACAGTTGTTGTGTTCCTCCTCTTTGAAAGTGATTAATTACTGAGACCTGTTCAAAGGCAAGCATTGTGGCCAGGATTAGATCACAAAATGGTTAATGTAAAAAATGTCTTCCCTTATGTGAAGAAAGCCATGCCTCATTCTCTTTCTCCAGGGACCCCCCCCCCTATCTGCTTACACAAAGACTGTGGGACAACTAGAAAAGGTTTAACGTGGATGTAATGGGACTATCAGAAGGAGAAGAAAGAAAAGAAGAACTATTTGAAAGAAAAATGACTGAGAATTTCCCCCAAATTAATGTTAGACCCCAAACCACAGATCCAGGAAACTCAAGAGAACACCAAACAGGATAAATATCCCCCACAACTATACCTTGGTATATCACTTTCAGTTTTAAAAAGTCAAAGATTAAAAAAAAAAACAACCTGAAATAGGACAGAGTTAAAAAAATCTTACCTATAAAGGGACAAAATAATTATATCCAACACCTCCTCAGACGGAGAAGGCGATGGCACCCCACTCCAGTACTCTTGCTTGGAAAATCCCATGGACAGAGGAGCCTGGTGGGGTCCATGGGGTCGCTACAAGTCAGACACGACTGAGCGACTTCACTTTCACTTTTTACTTTCATGCATTGGAGAAGGAAATGGCAACCCACTCCAGTGTCCTTGCCTGGAGAATCCCAGGGACGGGGGAGCCTGGTGGGCTGCCGTCTATGGGGTCACACAGAGTCGGACACGACTTAAGTGACTTACCTTACCTTACCTCCTCAGAAGAGTGAGGTATGGATTGAAATATCAAAACTGTTGGGAGAAAAAAGCACCACCAATGTAGAATTCTGTATTATGTGCAATTACTTTCAAAACTGAAGGGAAAATTGACCAAAATTAAGAGAGTTTATGGTCTGTAGACCAGCCTTGCCAAAAATAGAGAGAAATTCATTAGAGACAAGGAAAATAATACAGTTCAGAAACTCAGATCTACATAAGGAAGAACATCACAGAAGGAAAAAGTGAAGATAAAATAACTTTTATTTACTTTATTCTTAATTGAGCTCACAGCACTGTGTTAAAAATAATACCAACAATATATTCAGTTATGTATATGTCTTATCTATGTATGTATATGCTTGTGTGTGTGTATACTAAGTTGCTCAATCATGTCCAACTCTTTGTGGCCCCATGGACTGTAGAACATCAGGCTCCTCTGTCCATGGAATTTTCCAGGCTAGAGTATTGGAGTGGGTTGCCATTTCCTACTCCAGGGGATCTTCCTGACCCAGGGATTCAACTTACGTCTCTTGCATCTTCTACATTGGCAGGTGGATTCTTTATTACTAGCGCCACCTGGGAAACCCACATAAATGCTTAAGTATTCTCATATGTTGGCATAGGAAATGACAACCCACTCCAGTATTCTTGACTGGAAAATTCCATGGAGAGAGGAGCCTGGTTAGCTTCAGTTCGTGGGGTCACAAAATGTCAAACACAGCTTAGCACAGCATAGCACAGCACAGCATTCTCATATATGTTTGTTGTGTTTTAGTCTCTTAAGTCATGTCTGACTTGTAACCCCATGGACTGTAGCCTTCCAGGCTTCTCTGTCCATGGGATTTTCCAGGCAAGAATACTGGAGTGGGTTGCCATTTCCTTCTCCTGGGGATCTTCCCAACCCAGGGATAAGTGAAATGAATAACAGCAGTGAAACAAAGGATAAGAGGGAGAAATTAGAATTATTTTGTTATTATGAGGTATACTACATAGGAAGTGGAGTAGTGTTATTTGAAAGCGCATTTGGACTGCTGCATATTAAAACTCTAATAAAACCAATACAAAATCAAAATATGAACTATAGTTGATGGACTAGGAAAGGAGACAAAGTGGAATCCTATAAAATGCTCATTTAAAACCACAAGAGGGACAGGAGTAGTAGCTGCAGCATTGGAAAAATGGTGGAGGAAGAGCCAAGAAGAAAGATCCCTTTGGTTCCAGAGACTCTCCTGAAGAAGAAGGCTTATCAGGCTCTCAAAGCCACCCAGGCAAAACAGGCACTTTTGCAAAGGAAGGAGCAGAGGAAACGAAAAGAGATCAAGTTTAAGTGGCTAGAATGGTTCATGCATGATTCCTGGTGGCATATGAGACAGGGTACAACTCAGATGGCTAAAAGTGAAACCTTGTGGCTTGGAAGTGCCAGACAAACATTCCTTGGCCTTTGTTGTACATATTGAAAGGATTAATGGGGTGAGTTCTCTGTTGCAGAGGACAATTGCAAGACTTTGCCTGAATAAGATTTTTGGTGATGTCTTTATGAAAGTGACCCCTCAAACCATAAAGACACTTTGTATTGTGGAACCTTATGTGACCTGGGGATTTCCAAATCTAAAGTCTGTTCAGGAACTCATCTTGAAACGTGGACAGGCCAAGGTCAAGAACAAGGTCATCCCTCTGACAGACAACACCGTGATTGAGAAGCACCTGGGGAAGTTTGATGTTATTTGCTTAGAAGACCTCATTCATGAAATTGCCTTCCCAGGGAAGAATTTCCAGGTGATCTCAGGGTTCCTGCACCCTTTCCAACTCTTAGTGGTTGATCACACAACAAAGAGTGGGGTTTATCAAGGAAGTAAACTCACCTGGCTGTTGAGGTGAACCCATCAATCAGCTCATCTGGCAGCTGAACTAAACCCCATGTACCCGAAAACAGAGAGTGCACTGGAAGTGTGTGTTTTTGTTTTATGAAATTTTCACTCAGTATCTTCAAGGAAGATTGTTTTCTGCTAGAATATATCTTCAGAAACTGGAGGCAAAGGGTCAGGGAAAACATAGTGATGTTCACAACAGACACTTTTCATCCCACCTCAGTTCCAAGGAAAAGTTCCTGTATGTTTTCTCTGATAACCACTGTCCACCTCTGAAACCAGCTCATGCCATGAATAAGGAAGTCCTGTTTTATCACATATATCCTGGGCTTTACTGTTGGTGAATGAACACCTACCTGTGAATACAAGACAGCAGCGGACCAAGCCTAGGAGCATATTGAACCTGGGATTTCCTGGGGCCTTGTTTTTGGAAAGAACTTGAAATTAGAGTTAAATTAAACTAGAACTTGAAATTAAAATTAGAAGCACGTGTGCACACATACACCCACATACATGACCATAAGAGACAGATAAGAGAATACTGTGAATGGTTATATGCCAACAAATTGGACACCCTAGAAGACATGGACATTCTAGAAACATACCTCCCATCAAAACTGAATCAAGGTGAAATTGATAATTTGAACAGACCAATCACTAGAATTAAAGTAGAATTTGTGATTTAAAAACTCATTCCACCAACAGTCCAACACTGGATGGCCTCACTGGGCAATTCCACCAAATAAAACTTATATCTCTTCTTCTCAAACTCTTCCAAAAGGTTGAAGAGGAGGGAGCTCTCCCAAAATCATTGTGTCAAGCCACCATCACCCTGATACCAAAGCCAGACAAAGACACTACCAAAAAGAAAATGACAGGTCAATATTTTTGATGAATATAGATGTAAAAATCCTCAACAAAATTTTAGCAAACTGAATCCAACAACATATAAAAAGGACCATGCTCTGTGATCAAGTGGGTTTCATTCCAGGGTCACCAGGATGTTCAACATATGCAAATCAATTAATTTGATATACCACATTAACAGAAAAAGACAAAAATCACATGATCATCTCTACAAATGGACAAAAAGCATCTGATAGAATTCAACAACAACAAAAATCAACATTTATTCCTGATAAAAACTTCCTAAAGTGAGTATAGAGGGAACATACCTCAACATAATAAAAGCTATTTGGGACAAGCCCACAGCCTACAAAATATCAAATGGTGAAAAGCTGAAAGTCTTCCTGGTAAATTCTGGAATAAGACAAGGATGCCCATTCTCACCATTACTATTCAACATTGTATTGGAAGTCCTAGCCACATAAGTCAGAGAACAAAAAGAAATAAAAGGCATCCAAGTTGGAAGGGAAGGGGTAAAATTTGTCAGTTGATACAGATGCCTGATACTCTAGAAAACCCTAAAAACTCCACATAAAAACTATGAGAACTGTTAATTGAGTTCATCAAGAGAGCAGGATAAAAGAGAAATATATAGAAACCTGTTGCATTTCTTTACACTAGCAATGAAATACCAGAAAGAGAAAGTTAAAATTCTCTTTAAAATTGCATGAAAAAAGAAAATAGTTGTAAATGCAGTAATCAAGGAGGTAAAAGATACATGTTTAGAACTATAAAAATTAGAAATTTAATAGCATTCAAGGAAATGGAAAAAATCTATGCTCTTGGGTTGGAAGAATTAATACAGTTAAAATGGCTGGACTACCCAAAGCAATCTACAGATTTAATGCAATCTTTATCAAATTACCCATAACATTTTCATAGAGCTAGAACAAATAATCATAAAATTTATATGGAATCAGAAAAGACCAATAATTGCCAAAGAAATCATGAGGAAGTGGAACAAAGCAGGTGGCATAATCCTTCCAGACTTCAGACAATACTACAAAGCTACAATAATCAAAGCAGTGTGGTATTGAGACAAAAACAGACATATTAATCAGTGGAACAGGAAAAAAAAGCCCCGAGATGAATCCACACATACTGTGATCAATTACTTGTTAACAAAGGAGGCAAGAATGTACAATGGTGAAAAAACAATCTGTTTAGCAAGTGGTGTTGGGAAAACTGGACAGCCACATGTGGATCAATGAAGTTAGATCACCCCCTCACAACATACACAAAAATAAACTCAAAATGATTTAAAGACTTAAATATAAGACATGACACCATAAACTCCTAGAAGAGAGTGTAGGCAGATAGCCTCTTACATAAACTGTAACAGTATTTCCTTAGCTCAATCTCCCAAAGCGAAAGAAAGAAAAAATAAACAAACAGGACCCAATCAAACATAGAAATTTTTACACATCAAACAAAATCATAAACGAAAAGACAGTTAATTGGAGAAAATGTTTGCAAACAATGCAACACACAAGGGTTTAATTTCCAAAATATATTAACAATTTATACAACTCATTGATGGAAAAAAATTTAAAAATGGGCAGAAGGAACTTCCTCAGTGGCACAGTGGATAAGAATCTGCCTGCCAGTGCAGGGGACATGGGTTTGATCCCTGGTCCGGGAAGATTCCACATGGCCACATAACAACTAAGCCTGTGCACCACAGCTACTGAGCCCATGCTCTAGAGCCTCCGAGCTGCAACTGCCAGGCACTGGAGCTGTAACTACTGGAGTCTGTGTCTCCTAAAGCCCATGTGCTGCAACTGCTGAGCCCGTGTGCTACAACTACTGAAATCTGAACGTCTAGAGTTGGTGATCCACAGGAGCAGCCACTGCAATGAGAAGTCCATGCCCTACAACAAAGAGTAGCACCCACTTGCCACAACTAGAGAAAGCCCATGCAAAGCAACGAAGACCCAGTGCAACCAAAAATAAATAAATTTAATAATAATAAAAAAAAGAACCGAAAAATGGGCAGAAGACCTAAATAGACATTTCTCCAAATGACATACAGATGGCTCAACGAAGACCCAGTGCAACCAAAAATAAATTAATAATAATAAAAAAGAACAAAAAAATTTGGCAGAAGACCTAAATAGACATTTCTCCAAATGACGTACAGATGGCTAGCAGACACATGAAAATATGCTCAGCATTGCTATTTATTATAGAAATGCAGATCAAAACTATAATGAGGTATCACCTCACTCCAGTGAGAAAGGCCATCTTCAAAAAGTCTACAAATAAATGCTGAAGAGAGTGTAACGAAAAGGGAACCCTTTTATGTTGGTAGTAATGTAAATTGGTGCAGTCACTATGGGAAGCTCCTTAAAAAACTAAAAATGAAGTTACCATGTGATCCAGCAGTTCCATTCCTGGGCATATATGCAGAAAGAAAAACTCTAACTGGAAAAGATCCAGGCACCGCAGTGTTCATAGCAGCACTGTTTACAATAGCCAAGATAATGGAAGCAACCTAAGTGTCTATCAACAGATGAACAGATAAAGAATATGTGATATATATACACACGCATATACATGTAGTGAAATATTAGTCATTTAAAAAAGAATGAAACAATGACATTTATAGCTACATGGATGGATATAGAGATTATTAACCTAAGTGAAATAAGTCAGATATAGACAAATATTGTATGCTATCACATATATGGCTTCTAAAAAATAGTAGAAATTGATCTATTTACTAAACAGGAATAGACTTATAAATGGAAGACAAATTTATGTTTACCAAAGGGGAAGAAGGGAGGAATACATTGGGAGAATGGAATTAACAGATGCTCACTACCACACTATATATATGCACACTATATAAAGTAGATAAACAAAGTTTTACTGTGTAGCACATGATATGATATGCAATATCTTATAATAAGCTATAATGAAAAAGAAATTTTCAAAAAGAGTGTAGGGGCTTCCCTGGAGGCTCAGTAAAAAGAATCTGCCCACCAGTGCAGGAGACACGGGTTTGATACCTGATCCTGAAAGATTCCACATGCTGCAGAGCAACTACTGAGCCCATGATCTAGAGCCTGAGAGCCACAGCTATGGAGCCCATGTGCTGCAACAACTGAAGCCCACATGCCCTAGAGCTGGTGCTCCGCGGTAAGCAAAGCAACCACAGTGAGAAACCCTAGCACCTCAATAAACAGTAACTCACACTCACTGCAAGTAGAGAAAAGCTCATGCACCAACAAAGCCCAATACAGCAAAAATAAATTTTAAAATTTAAAAACGAGTGTATATGTGTGTGTATCTCCAAATCATCACTTTGCTGTACATTTGAAACTAATGAAATATTGTAAATCAGCTATACTTCAAACACACAAGGCAGAAAAGGAGTTCAGTTCAGTCACTCAGTCGTGTCCAACTCTGCGACCCCATGAACCACAGCATGCCAGGCCTCCCTGTCCATCACCAACTCCCGGAGTTTACCCAAACTCGTCCACTGAATCGGTGATGCCATCTAACCGTCTCATCCTCTGTCATCCCCTTCTCTTCCTGCCCTCAATCTTTTCCAACATCAGGGTCTTTTATATTAGTCAGCTCTTCACTTGAGTTGGCCAAAATATTGGAGTTTCAGCTTCAACATCAGTCCTTCCAATGAACACCCAGGACTGATCTTCTTTGGGATAGATGGTTGGATCTCCTTGCAGTCCAAGGGACTCTCAAGAGTCTTCTCCAACACCACAGTTCAAAAGCATCAATTCTTTGGTGCTCAGCTTTCTTTATAGTCCAACTCTCACATCCATACATGACTACTGGAAAAACCATAGCCTTGACTAGACGGACCTTTGTTGGCAAAGTAATGTCTCTACTTTTTAATATGCCATCTAGGTTGGTCATAACTTTCCTTCCAAGGAGTAAGCATCTTTTAATTTTCATGGCTGCAGTCACCATCTGCAGTGATTTTGGAGCCCCCCAAAATAAAGTTGCTCACTGTTTCCACTGTTTCCCCATCTATTTCCCATGAAGTGATGGGACCAGATGCCATGATCTTAGTTTTCTGAATGTTGAGCTTTAAGCCAACTTTTTCACTCTCCTCTTTCACTTTCATCAAGAGGCTCTTTAGTTCTTCTTCACTTTCTGCCATAAGGGTGCTGTCATCTGCTATCTGAGGTTATTGATATTTCTCCCAGCAATCTTGATTCCAGCTTGTGCTTCTTCCAGCCCAGTGTTTCTCATGATGTACTCTGCATATAAGATAAATAAGCAGTGTGACAATATACAGCCTTGATGTACTCCTTTTCCTATTTGGAACCAGTCTTTTGTTTCATGTCCGGTTCTAACTGTTGCTTCCTGACCTGCATACAGGTTTCTCAAGAGGCAGGTCACGTGGTCTGGTATTCCTGTCTCTTTCAGAATTGTCCACAGTTTATTGTGATCCACATAGTCAAACGCTTTGGCATAGTCAGTAAAGCAAAAATAGATGTTCTTCTGGAACTCTCTTGCTTTTCTGATGATCCAGTGGATGTTGGCAATTTGATCTCTGGTTCCTCTGCCTTTTCTAAAACGAGCTTGAATATCTAGAAGTTCACAGTTCACATATTGCTGAAGCCTGGCTTGGAGAATTTTGAGCATTACTTTACTAGCATGTGAGATGAGTGCAATTGTGCGGGCGTTTTAGCATTCTTTGGCATTGCCTTTCTTTGGAATTGGAATGAAAACTGACCTTTTCCAGTCCTGTGGCCACTGCTGAGTTTTCCAAATTTGCTAGCATATTGAGTACAGCCCTTTCACAGCATCACCTTTTAGGATTCGAAATAGCTCAACTGGAATGCCATCACCTCCACTAGCTTTGTTTGTAGTGATGCTTTCTAAGGCCCACTTGACTTCACATTCCGGGATGTCTGGCTCTAGGTAAGTGATCACCCCAACATGATTATCTTGGTTGTGAAGATCTTTTTTTATAGTTCTGTGTATTTTTGCCACCTCTTGTTAATATCTTCTGCTTCTGTTAGGTCCGTACCATTTCTGTCCTTTATTGTGGTCATCTTTGGATGAAATGTTCCCTTGGTATCTCTGATTTTCTTGAAGAGATCTCTAGTCTTTCCTAATCTATTGTTTTCCTCTAATTCTTTCCATTGATTGCCAAAGAAGGCTTTCTTATCTCTTCTTGCTATTCTTTGAAACTCTGCATTCAAATGGGCTTGGAAGATAAAAACAGGAACAAAGAACAAGGGCAACAAATATAAAACAGTAACAGATATGGTAGATATTAATCCAAATATATCAGTAGCCATGTTAAATGTCAGTGGTTGGAATGCACCAATTGAAAGACACAGAGATCATCATGATGGATCAACAAATAAGACCCAGATATAAGTTGTCTACAGGAAGATACTTATGAAATGTAGATTAAAAGTAAATTGATAGAGGGTTTCCCTGATGGCTCAGTGGTACAGAATCCTTCTACCAGTTGGTCCCTAGTTGGGTTTGGTCCCTAATCCAGGAAAATCCTGCATGCCAAGGAGCAATTAAGGCCATGTGCCACAACTATTGAGGGTATGGTATGCTCTAGAGTCTGGAGACTGCAACTGCTGAGTCCATGTTACACAACTACTGAAGCTTGTGTGCCCCAGAGCCTGCGCTCCACAACGAGAAGTCACAAGAATGAGAAGCCTGCGAGCTGCAATCAGAGAGTAACCCCAGCTTATCACAGCTAGAGAAAAGCCTATGCAGCAACCAAGACCCAGAACAGCCAAAAAAGCAAATATATAAAATTATTTTTAAAAATAAATGGATAGAGAAAAATATACCATAAAGCAGGAGTTAGCTATTTTAATTTCAGACAAAGCAGACTTCAAAGTAAGGAAAGTTAAAGAAGAGGATTACATAATAATAAAGGGCTCAGTTCTTCAAGAAAATATAACAATTTTTAATGTATATGCATCTATTAACATCAGACAAGGCAAATGCTGATAGTACTGAGGGAAAAATAGATTAATTCCCTGTTACAGTCAAAGATTTCCACACACCTCACTCAGAAATGAACAATCCAGCCAGCTGAAAATCAGTAAAGACTTTTTGAACTCAACAACACTTTAACTCAACTGGATATAATTGACATTGATAGATTGTTTCATTCAAAACAATAGAATTTACATTTATCTCAAGCTTAAATGGAATATCTACCACTTTCTGGGACATAAAACACACCTTAGAATTTTTTAAAGACTAGAAATCATAGAGTGCTTTGGTCTTGACCATAGTGGAATAAACTAGGAATAAATCACAGAAAGACAGTTGGGAGGTTCCAAAATATATGGAAATTAAGCAATAAACTTCTACATAATATGTGGATCAAAGAAGAAATCTCAAAAGAAGTTTAGAATTTTAAATTTATATATTTTAAACTTAATGAAAATGAAAATACGACTTATTAAAATTTGTGGGTTCAGCGAAAACTTTGTTTAGAGGGAAGTTTATAGTGTTGAAAGCAAATACTAGAAAAGAAGAAAAATCTAAAATTAACATTTCTACCTTATGAAACTAGAGAAAAGAAATTAAATTCCAAGTAAAACTAAATAAATGGAGATAGATTCAATAGTTAGAAGTAGTAAATATTGTCAGAAAGTCAGTTTTTTCCAACTTGATCTATTAATACAATACTATCCCGGTTAAAATCGCAGCAAGTTATTTGGTATGTGAACAAGCTAATTCTAAAGTTTATATGAAGATGGAAAAAAAACTCAGAATAGCAAATTCAGTATTGAAGGAGAAAAACAAAGTTGGAAGGCTGCTGCTATTCAACTTCAAAACTTATTCTAAAGCTGCAGTAATAAGAGTGTTGTACTGGTGAAAGAACAGACAAATAGATCAATGGAACAGAATGGAGAGCTCAGAAATATACCTTTATAAATACAGTCCACTGCCTTTTGACAGAGGAATAAAGCAATACAATGGAACAAAGTCCCTTCAACAAATGGATATCTATTAATACATGCAAAAAAATAAATCTTGACACAAACTAGAATTCTTCACCTAAGAATGAACTCAAAATAGATCACATACCTAAATGTAAAAAGCAAGATTGTAAAACTATAGAAGATAACATAGGAGAAAACTTAAATTATATTTAACATGGTAATGCCTTATTAGGTGTAACATCAAACAGATGACCCAGGAAATAAATAATTGATAAAATAAAGCAGGACTCCATTAACATTTAAAACTTCTGCTCTATGAAAGAACAATCACAAAATAATGATGGATGCCCCTGGTGGTCCCATGGTTAAGAATCTGCCTTTCAGTGGTTAAGCATCTGCCTTCCAATGCAGGGGACATGGATTCAGTCCCCAGTCAGGGAACGAAGATTCCCACATGCTCTGGGGTAACTAAAGGACATCTTGCAGGCTGCAGGCTGCCCCTACCACTAAGTCCAGGCTCAAGTGCTGCAATGAAAATGCAGCACAGCCAAAATTAAAAAAAATATTTTTTAATTACAAACAAAAAAGAGAATAAGAAGTCAAGCCATAGACGGGGAGAAAATAATTAAAAAAGACATGTGATGAAGATCTGTTATCCAAAATATACAAAGAATACTTAGACCTTGACGGTAAGAAACAACTTGATTTTTAAAATGGGCCAAAGTCCTTAACAGACACTTCACTCAAGAAGGTATACAGATAACAATCATATAAAAAGATGTTCCACATCATATAGAAAGAATTTGTACATGTCATCAGAGAAATGCAAATTAAAACACCAGGAAAGTGAAAGTAAAGTCGCTCAGTTGTGTCTGACTCTCTGTGATCCCATGGTCTGTAGCCTACCAGGCTCCTCAGTCCATGGAATTTTCCAGGCATGAGTACTGGAGTGGGTTGCCATTTCCTTCTACAGGGTAAGATACCACTATATACCTATTAGAATGGTCAAAGTCTAGAATACTGACACCACCAAATGCTGGCAAGTATGTGGAGCCACGGTCACTGTCATACAGTGCTGGTGGGAATAAATGTTGGAGCTCATTGGATGATAATTTTCTTACAAAATGAAAATGATTTCTTAGAAAATACAGTATATTCTTACCATGTGGTCCAGCAATAACACTACTTTTTATTTACCCAAAGGAGTCCACAGAAAAACTGCATGGGAATGCTTATAGCAGTTTTATTCCTAATTGCCAAATCTTTAAAGCAACCAAGACATCCTTTAGTAGGTGAATAGAGAAATAAACTGGTACAACTAGGCAATACAGAACTAAAAAGAAATGAACTATCAAGCCATGAAAAGACATGAAGAAACTGTAATGCTCATTGCTATGTATAAGAAGCCAATCTGGAAAGTCTACATACTGTATGAATCCAAGTATATGACATTTTGTAAAAGGTAAAACTGGAGACAATAAAGATTAATGATTCTGTAAAGCAGGGGGTGGGGAGAGTTGAATAAGCATACCTCTGATAAATTTTAGGGCAGTGGAAGTATCTATATGATGCTATTATGATGTATATATGTCATTATGGTGCTAAGTCTCTTCAGTCATGTCTGATTCTTTGTGACCCTATGGACCATAACCTGCCAGGCTCCTCTGTCCATGGGACTCTCCAGGTAAGAATACTGGAGTGGGTTGCCGCTTCCTTCTCCAGGGATCTTCCTGACCCAGGGATTGAATCTGCCTTTGTACAAATACATAGAATAAATAACACCAAGATTGTAAACAACGGACTTTGGGTGATGACAATGTAGGCTCTTCCTTGGTTAAATAAATTAAAAAAAAAAAAGATGTGCCATTTGGTGAATGAGGTTGGTGATGGGGGAAGCTCTGCATGTGTGAATAGTGGATGGTGTATAGGAAATGTTTATACCTTCCTCTCAATTTCAATCCTAAAATTGCTCTTAAACCATGAAGTCTTTTTTTTAAATCAAGAAGTGTATTAGAATAACCATCATTACTTACAGAAAAATTTGTTACTTAGAGAAAAAGAATTAAGAATCAGCAGATTCTGTGTATCTAGAATAGTCAGATATATTGTTCTATATGTAACTAAATGCCACTTTAATATTTGGCCTGTAAAATTTGTATATATATATATTTAATTTTACGATAGCTGCCTTTTTCTTGGTGGCTGATGACCCAGATTAATTACAGTTAGTTTAATTTATAGAATACTTTATAATAATCATTCCATTAGTTATAGACTGAATGCTTATATTGCCCCAAATTCATATGTTAAATCCCTAACCCCCTAATGTGATGATATTTGGAGGTGATACTTTTGGGAGATAACTAGGTTTAGATTATGTCATGGAAAAATCAGATTGATTATATTCTTTGTAGCTGAAGATGGAGAAGCTCTATACAGTCAGCAAAGACAAGACATGGAGCTGACTGTGGCTCAGATCATCAGCTCTTTATTGCAAAGTTCAGGCTTAAATTGAAGAAAGTAGGGAAAAGCACTACATCATTCAGGTATGACCCAAATCAAATCCCTTATGATTATACAGTAGAGGTCATGAATATATTCAAGGAATTAGATTTGGTAGGGTACCTGAAGAACTATGGATGGAGATTTGTAACATTGTACAGGAACTTTGGAAGGAATGATGCTGAAGCTGAAACTCCAGAACTTTGGCTACCTCATGCGAAGAGGTGACTCATTGGAAAAGACTGATTCTGGGAGGGATTGGGGGCAGGAGGAGAAGGGGATGACAGAGGATGAGATGGCTGGATGGCATTACCGACTTGATGGACGTGAGTTTGAGTGAACTCGGAGTTGGTGATGGACAGGGAGGCCTGGCGTGCTGCAATTCATGGGCTCGCAAAGAGTAGGACACGACTAAGCGACTGAACTGACTGCCTGACTGACAGGAAGTGGTGACCAATACCATCCTCAGGAAAAAGAAATGCAAGAAGGCAAAGTGGTTGTCTGAGGAGGCCTTATAGATAGCTGAGAAAAGAAGAGAAGTGAAAGGCAGAAGAGTAAGGGAAAGACATACCCGACTGAATACAGAGTTCCAGAGAATAGCAAGGAGAGACATTGAGTGAATGATGCAAAGAAATAGAGGAAAACAGAATGGGAAAGACTGGCGATCTCTTTAGGAAAATTGGAGATACCAAGGGAACATTTTATGTAAAGATGGGCACAATAAAGGAAAGAAACGGCAAGGACCTAACAGAAGGAGAAAAGATTAAGAGGTGACGAGGATACACAGAAAACTATACAAAAAAGTACTTAATGACCCAGATACCATGATGGTGTGGTCATTCACCTAGAGCCAAGCATCCTGGAGTATAAAGTCAAGTGGGCCTTAGGAAGCATTACCAAGAACAAAGCTAGAGGAGGTGGTGAAATTCCAGGTGAGCTATTTCAAATCCTAAAAGATGATGCTGTGAAAGTGCTGCACTCAACCTATAAACAAATTTGGAAAATTCAGGAATGGCCACAGGACTGGAAAAGTTCAGTTTTCATTTTAGTACTAAAGAAGGTCAATGCTAAAGAATGTTCAAACTTCCGTACAATTGTACTCATTTCACATACTAGCAAGGTAATGCTCTAGGCTATAGCAGTATGTGAACCGAGAACTTCCAGATGTACCAGCTGGATTTAGAAAAGGCAGACGAACCAGAGATCAAATTGGCAACATCCATTGGATCATAAAGAAAACTAGAGAATTCCAAAAAAACGTCTGCTTCATTGACTACGCTAAAGCCTATGCCTATGTGGATCACAGCAAACTGTGAAAAATTCCTCAAGAGATGGGAATACCAGACCAGCTTACCTGTCTCCTAGGAAATCTGTAGTCAGGACGAGAATGAACAGTTAAAACAGGACATTGAACAATGGATTGGTTCCGGATTGGGAAAGGAGTACGTCAAGGCTATATATTGTTACCCTGCTTATTTAACTTATATGCAGAGTACATCATGCAAAATGCCAAGCTGAATGAAGCACACACTGGAATCAAGATTGCTGGGAGAAATATCAATAACCTCAGATATGCAGATGATGTCATTCTACTCTCAGAAAGTGAAGAGGAACTAAAGCGGAACTAAAGAGCCTCTTGATGAGGGTGAAAGAGGAGGGTGGAAAAACCTGACTTAAAACTCAGCATTCAAAGAACTACAATCATGGCATCTGGTTCCATCACTTCATGGCAAATACAAGGGAAAAAAGTAGAAACAGTGACATTTTATTTTCTTGGGCTCTAAAATCTCTGTGGATGGTGACTGCAGCCAGGAAAGATGTTTGTTCCTTGGCAGAAAAGCTATGACAAACCTAGACACCATGTTAAAAAACAGAGATATCACTTTGCTTACAAAGGTCCATGCTGTCAAAGCAGTTTTACCAGTAGTCATGTACAGATGTGAGTTTTGAACCATAAAGAAGGCCAAGCACCAAAAAATTGATGCTTTCGAATTGTGATGCTAGGGAAGACTCTCGAGTCCCTTGGACTGCAAGGAAATGAAACCAGTCTATCCCAAAGGAAATCAACCCTAAATATTCACTGGAAGAACTGATGCTGAAGCTGAAGTTTCAATATGTGGCCACCTCATGCGAAGAACCAATTCATTTGAAAAAACCCTGATGCTGGGAAAAATTGAGGTCAAGAGTAAAAGGGGCGACAGAGGTGAGATGGTTGGATGGCATCACTGACTCGATGGACGTGAATTTGAGCAAACTCAAAGATAGAGAAGGACAGGGAAGCCTGGCATGCCGTAGTTCATGGGGTTGCAAAGAGTCAGACATGACTTAAGGATTGAACAGAGACAACAGTGGGATCCTCATAATGGAATTAGTGCCTCTGTAAGGAGAGGAAGAGAGTCATGTGAGCATACAGTGAGAAAGAACCGACCTGCAAACCAGAAAGTGGAGCCTCACCAGTCACCAAATCTGCAGGTAACTTGATCCTGGACTCCCTAGCCTCCAGAATTGTAAGAAATGTCTGTTGTTTAAGCCATCCAGTCAGTTTGTCCTAGAAACCCAACCTAATTAAATAAAATAAATTATTAAATTAAATAAAATAGTATAGAATAAATAATAAATAGTAGTAATAAATAGTATGAAAAGATTCTGTTAAATGGAAATTACAATTAGTCACAGTTACTCTAATTTTATAGTTATTTTATAAATTGCAAGTTCGATATCAGGGAAAAAAGTAGTATCTTTGAATTGACAGACTTTATTATTTAATTAACAGTCTTTGGGGTAGAAATTGCCATCTGCAAATAAATTGTCAATAGCAAGTGAAGTAAAACAAAAACAAATTATTTTTTTATTATTATTTTTTTACTTTGCAATATTGTATTGGTTTTGCCATACATCAACATGCATCTGCCACGGGTGTACATGTGTTCCTCATCCTGAACCCTCTCTCACCTCCCTCCCCCGTACCATCCCTCTGGGTCATCCCAGTGCACCCAAGCTTCCTGTATCCTGCATCGAACCTGGACTGGAGATTCATTTCTTATATGATATTATACATGTTTTAATGCCATTCTCCCAAATCATACCCCCCCCCACCCCCACAGAGTCCAAAAGACTGTTCTATACATCTGTGTCTCTTTTACTGTCTCGGATACAGGGTTGTTGTTACCATGTTTCTAAATTCCATATATATATGTGTTAGTATACTGTATTGGTGTTTTTCTTTCTGGCTTTCTTCACTCTGTATAATAGGCTCCAGTTTCATCCACCTCACTTGAACTGATTCAAATGTATTCTTTTTAATGGCTGAGTAATATTCCATTGTGTATATGTACCACAGTTTTCTTATCAATTCATCTGCTGATGGACATCTAGGTTGCTTCCATGTCCTGGCTATTATAAACAGTGCTGCAATGAACATTGGGGTACATGCAAATTATTTATTTTATATTATACATGTGTGAATAGCAATTCATTGAATTATGGTATATTTGTATAATTTGAAAGGAGCAAAAGGACATTTAAAAAGTTTATAGATACCTGTTTTGAAAAAGATTTTTAAGTGCTTCAGTATGCATTCATTCTCTCAATTTCTTTCAGTTCAGTTCAGTTCAGTTCAGTCGATCAGTCGTGTCCGACTCTTTGTGACCCCATGAATCGCAGCAAGCCAGGCCTCCCTGTCCATCACTAACTCCCAGAGTTCACTGAGACTCATGTCCATTGAGTCAGTGATGCCATCCAGCCATCTCATCCTCTGTCGTCCCCTTCTCCTCCTGCCCCCAATCCCTCCCAGCATCAGTTGACTCTTTTCCAATGAGTCAACTCTTCACATGAGGTAGCCAAAGTACTGGAGTTTTGGCTTTAGCATCATTCCTTCCAAAGAAATCCCAGGGCTGATCTCCTTCAGAATGGACTGGTTGGATCTCCTTGCAGTCCAAGGGACTCTCAAGAGTCTTCTCCAACACCACAGTTCAAAAGCATCAATTCTTTGGCGCTCAGCCTTCTTCACAGTCCAACTCTCACATCCATACATGACCACAGGAAAAACCATAGCCTTAACTAGACGGACTTTTGCTGGCAAAATAATGTCTTTGCTTTTGAATATGTGATCTAGGTTGGTCATAACTTTCCTTCTAAGGAGTAAGCATCTTTTAATTTTCATGGCTACAGTCAGCATCCACAGTGATTTTGGAGCCCCCAAAATAAAGTCGCTCATTGTTTCCACTGTTTGCCCATCTATTTCCCATGAAGTGATGGGACCAGATGCCATGATCTTAGTTTTCTGAATGTTGAGCTTTAAGCCAACTTTTTCACTCTCCACTTTAACTTTCATCAAGAGGCTTTTGAGTTCCTCTTCACTTTCTGCCATAAGGGTGGTGTCATCTGCATCTCTGAGGTTATTGATATTTCCCCCAGCAATCTTGATTCTAGCTTGTGTTTCTTCCAGTCCAGCCTTTCTCATGATGTACTCTGCATATAAGTTAAATAAGCAGGGTGACAATAGACAGCCTTGACGTACTCCTTTTCCTATTTGGAACCAGTCTGTTGTTCAATGTCCAGTTCTAACTATTGCTTCCTGACCTGCATATAGATTTCTCAAAAGGCAGGTCATGTGGTCTGGTATTCCCATCTCTTTCAGAATTTTCCACAGTTTACTGTGATGCACACAGTCAAAGGCTTTGGCATAGTCAATAAAGCAGAAATAGATGTTTTTCTGGAAGTCTCTTGCTTTTTCCATTATCCAGCGGATGTTGGCAATTTGATCTCTGGTTCCTTTGCCTTTCCTGAAACCAGTTTGAACATCTGGAAGTTCACAGCTCACATATTGCTGAAGCCTGGCTTGGAGAATTTTGAGCATTACTTTACTAGCGTGTGAGATGAGTGCAATTGTGCAGTAGTTGGAACATTCTTTGGCATCGCCTTTCTTTGGGATTGGAATGAAAACTGACCTTTTCCAGTCCAACCATTATTGGAAATTCACTGGTGGTCCAGTGATTGTGCAATGTGCTCAGTTGTGGCTGACTCTTTGCAACGCTATGGACTGTAGCCCACCAGGCACTTCTGTCTAAGGGATTCTTTGCAACCCTATGGACTATAGACCACCAGGCTTCTCTGTGGATTTTCCCTGCAAGAATACTGGAGTGGGTTGCCATTTCCCTCTCCAGGGGATCTTTCCTTCCCAGGGATGAAACTGGTGTCTTGTGCATTGCAGGCATATTCTTTACCACTGAGCCAACAGGGAAGCCCAGTCCAGTGGTTAGGACTTGACATTTTCACTGCAGGAGCTGGCGCAAGATCCCTTATTGGAGAACTAAGATGGGGAAACAGTGGAAACAGTGTCAGACTTTATTTTTTTGGGCTCCAAAATCACTGCAGATGGTGACTGCAGCCATGAAATTAAAAGATGCTTACTCCTTGGAAGGAAAGTTATGACCAACCTAGATAGCATATTCAAAAGCAGAGACATTACTTTGCCAACAAAGGTCCATCTAGTCAAGGCTATGGTCTTTCCTGTGGTCATGTATGGATGTTGAGAGTTGGACTGTGAAGAAGGCTGAGCGCCAAAGAATTGATGCTTTTGAACTGTGGTGTTGGAGAAGACTCTTGAGAGTCCCTTGGACTGCAAGGAGATCCAACCAGTCCATTCTGAAGGAGATGAGCCCTGGGATTTCTTTGGAAGGAATGATGCTAAAGCCGAAACTCCCATACTTTGGCCACCTCATGCAAAGAGTTGACTCATTGGAAAAGACTTTGATGCTGGGAGGGATTGGGGGCAGGAGGAGAAGGGGACGACAGAGGATGAGATGGCTGGATGGCATCACTGACTCAATGGACGTGAGTCTCAGTGAACTCTGGGAGTTGGTGATGGACAGGGAGGCCTGGCTTGCTGCGATTCATGGGGTCACAAAGAGTCGGACATGACTGAGCGACTGAACTGACTGACTGACTGACTGAAGCTGTGCTGAGTGGCTAAAAAAAGGTCTTTATTATAATTTTTTCAGATGCACTCTTGCTCTTTTTTATCTTCTTGGGAGAGGTGTGTTTTTTACATCTTATTTTTAAATAGAAAATGCAGACTTCATAATATATGAATAAAACTTTCTATATATCATTCAAAATTATTACTATAGATGTTTAAAATATGATGTAGAAATATAGTATTAATGCAAAATTCTCAAAGCTTTTTAAAAGATCATTTATCTAAAAGGTGAACAGCTGGCTATCTAGCATTATTTATATTTTTGATTTATTTAAAATAATTTTAAGGTTAGTTTAATAAATTTAAGATAGATTCCTTAATTTAAGACAGGTGGCAAGGTAAAGAATTTGAGAACTTTATGTCCATATCCTTTGTGGTGTTATAATCTAACATGTATGTAGTGTGCTTTTTATTGATATTTTTAAAGTATCTTGAAATAGTTTTCTATTTTAAGTACTTTGAAAATTTTATTAAGATAACTTGATTAAGTGGTTTTTACTAATAATAAGAGATAGTATTCATAGCTCAAATATTTCAGACTCAAGACAATTTGAAGGTGGATACTTTTTCATTACTTCACATTTTTTAAAGATTTTTTTATATAGACCATTTTTAAAAGTCTTTATTGAATTTGTTATAATACTGATTCTGTTTTATATTTTGTTTTTTCAGCTACAAGTTATGTGGGATGGTAAAGAATCCACCTGCCAATGCAGGAGACATGTAAGCTGCAGGTTTGATCCCTGGGTCTTGAAGAGCCCCTGTAGGAGGATATGGCACCCCACTCCAGTATTCTTGCCTGGGAAGTTCCGTGGATAGAGGAGTCTGGTGGGCTATAGTCCGTGGGGAGCAAAGAGTCTTACATAACTGAGCATATATGCAACAACAATGTGGGATCATAGCTCCAGACCAGAGATTGAACCTGAATCCCCTGCATTGGAAGGTGAAATCTTAACCACTGGACCACTGGTGAAGTCCCATTCACAGCTTTAAATTTTGAACAGTTTCTAAAGATTATTATCTGTTTGGCCTTTTTCTACCAGTAATGAGTTTGCACTGTAATGCCTCGAGTAAAAGTCCCTGGACTGTTGACTTCTGTTGTTGAGATAAGCAGCTAAGTTTCTAGCAATTATGAGTTGACAGAACGTGTTGTAATACAAGATGAACCAAATCAGTTGTAGGCTTTGTGGATGTGACATTGCAACTGGACCTAGCAGTAGAGGTGAGATTCAAATAAAGAGAAGTGATAAGTAGCATTTGAGATGATTGATTAATTAAAATGTGGTGGCAAAATACTAAAGGATATATATCCACTGAAATTTATTATAAGCTCCATGAAGTATAGAATTTGAAAATTCTGTCTTCTGATCAGAAGACAGTCCTTGCAAGATGTAGGCACTGCTGCTGCTGCTGCTAAGTCGCTTCAGTCATGTCAAACTCTGTGCGACCCCATAGACGGCAGCCCACCAGGCTCCCCCGTCTCTGGGATTCTCCAGGCAAGAACACTGGAGTGGGTTGCCATGTCCTTCTCCAATGCATGAAAGTGAAAAGTGAAAGTGAAGTCGCTCAGTCGTGTCCGACTCTTGGCGACCCCCTGGACTGCAGCCTACCAAGCTCCTCCGTTCATGGGATTTTCCAGGCGGGAGTACTGGAGTGGTTGCCATTGCCTTCTCCGGTAGGCACTTAGTAAACGTTAAATAAATGGGCCAACGAGAAGATACTGGGGTTTTGTTTTTTGTAAGGTGCTTAAAGTGGTAATTATCTGGTAGTAGTACATATGCCTTAAATACATTTTAGACAGATAGAGTAAATATTGTTGCTGAGAAATCTTTAGTTCAGGATACTATTTAATTATGTCAGAAATGTTTATTGCCATTGGAAATTTTTAAATGTATCATTATTGCCTTCAGGTACAGCTATAAAATGAATAGACAGATTTTAATTCCCAGGAACATTAAAAAAGAAAGCATTGATTCAAGGTAGTATTAAAAGTAGACTCACCATTATATAGAAATATGATAGGAAGGACTGAATATTTTTATTATGTGATGAAACAATAGCTTAGATTAAAATATTTTATATTTAGAAGAAAAAGACTGTAATACTTTATATAATATATAGTATTTGATGCTACTGCTACTGCTAAGTCGCTTCACTAGTGTCCGACTCTGTGTGACCCCATAGATGGCAGCCCACTAGGCTCCTCTGTCCCTGAGATTCTCCAGGCAAGAATACTGGAGTGGGTTGCTATTTCCTTCTCCAATGCATGAAAGTGAAAAGTCAAAGTGAAGTCGCTCAGTTGTGCCCGACTCTTAGCGACCCCATGGACTGGAGCCTACCAGGTTCCTCTGTCCATGGGATTTTCCAGGCAAGAAGTACTGGAATGGGGTGCCATTGCCTTCTCCAAGTATTTGATAGAAAGGGATAAATATTTTTATATATGATAGAGGAATACCTTTTAGTGAAATATTTTTATATTGAGAATAGTAGATTTTTGGAGATACTCTTAGCTTCATAAGATACCATGAATGCTCTTGCAGTGATTGTTAGCATAGTAACATGTACTAGGCAAAATTATAATTACTGGTAATTTGCTTTGTGTCTTCCTTTTTAATATATCAGAGTATTTTACAGACAATAATTAAACCTTTCAAAACCTCATCAGATCAGATCAGATCAGTTGCTCAGTCGTGTCCAACTCTTTGCGACCCCATGAATTGCAGCATGCCAGGCCTCCCTGTCCATCACCAACTCCCGGAGTTCACTGAGACTCACATCCATCGAGTCAGTGATGCCATCCAGCCATCTCATCCTCTGTTGTCCCCTTCTCCTCTTGCCCCCAATCCCTCCCAGCATCAGAGTCTTCTCCAATGAGTCAACTCTTCGCATGAGGTGGCCAAAGTACTGGAGTTTCAGCTTTAGCATCATTCCTTCCAAAGAAATCCCAGGGCTCATCTCCTTCAGAATGGACTGGTTGGATCTCCTTGCAGTCCAAGGGACTCTCAAGAGTCTTCTCCAACACCACAGTTCAAAAGCATCAATTCTTCAGCGCTCAGCCTTCTTCACAGTCCAACTCTCACATCCATACATGACCACAGGAAAAACCATAGCCTTGACTAGGCGAACCTTTGTTGGCAAAGTAATTATGTCTCTGCTTTTGAATATGTGATCTAGGTTGGTCATAACTTTCTTTCCAAGGAGTAAGCGTCTTTTAATTTCATGGCTACAGTCACCATCTGCAGTGATTTTGGAGCCTAGAAAAATAAAGTCTGACACTGTTTCCACTGTTTCCCCATCTATTTCCCATGAGGTGATGGGACTGGATGCCATGATCTTTGTTTTCTGAATGTTGAGCTTTAAGCCAACTTTTTCACTCTCCACTTGCACTTTCATCAAGAGGCTTTTTAGTTCCTCTTCACCTTCTGCCATAAGGGTGGTGTCATCTGCATATCTGAGGTTATTGATATATCTCCCAGCAATCTTGATTCCAACTTGTGTTTCTTCCAGTCCAGTGTTTCTCATGATGTACTCTGCATATAAGTTAAATAAACAGGGTGAAAATAGACAGCCTTGACGTACTCCTTTTCCTATTTTGAACCAGTCTGTTGTTCTATGTAGTTATCAAATTAATGACATATCTTATTGCAAAAGCAAAAGCTGAGAGTGGCAAAAGTATTTAGTTATGATCACATACTGTATAGCTGATGGAAAAAGAGTAGTCCCAAATTCTCAGTAATCAGGTCTAACTCCTATATGAAAGAAAGGCAGTACTTTAAAAAATAAGAAAAAAAAATCACTATAGTGATACCTAAGGAATGCTATTGTAGTTTCAAGTATAAAAATACTAGGTCACAGCAATTTAAAAAAATATCTTTACAAATAACAAATGTTGGAGAGGATGTGGAGAAAAGGGAACTCTCCTACACTGTTAATGGGAATGTAAGTTGGTGCAGCCACTATGGAAAACAGTGAAACTGAAAATAGAACTACTCTAGGCAGTTTCACTCCTGGTGTATATCTGGAAGAAACAAGAACACTAATTTGAAAAGGTACCCCAATGTTTGTAGTAGCACTGTTTACAATAGCCAAAATGTAGAGACAACCCAAATGCCCATTAATAAACAAATGGATAAAGAAAGTATGGTGTGTGTATACAATGGACTGTTGCTGTGCTTTGCTATGCTAAGTTGCCTCAATCGTGTCCAACAATTTGTGACCTCATGGGCTGTAGCCCAACCAGGCTCTTCTGTCCATGGGATTCTCCCAGCAAGAACACTGGAGTGGGATTGGTTGGGTTGGGTTGGGTTGCCATACCCTCCTCCAGAGGATCTTCTTGACCCAAGGATTGAACCCACATCTCATGTCTCCTGCATTGGCAGGCAGGTTCTTTACCACTAGCGCCACCTGGAAAGCCCACAGTAGGCTATTACTCAGTCTTAAAAAACAATGAAATTCTGCCATTTGCAACATGGAAAACCTTGAGAATATTACGCTTAATGAAGTAAGTGAGAGAGAGAAAACAAATGCTAAATGTGATATTACTTATGCTGCTGCTAAGTCTCTTCAGTACTGTCCGACTCTGTGTGACCCCATAGAGGGCAGCCCAACAGGCTCCCCCATCCCTGGGATTTTCCAAGCAAGAACACTAGAGTGGGTTGCCATTTCCTTCTCCAATGCATGAAAGTGAAAAGTGAAAGTGAAGTTGCTCAATCGTGTCTAACTCTAAGCGACCCCATGGACTGCAGCCTACCAGGCTCTTCCTCCGTCCATGGGATTTTCCAGGCAAGAGTACTGGAGTGGGGTGCCATTGCCTTCTCCGTGATATTACTTATATTTGAAATTAAAAAATAATACCAATGAATGTACATGCAAAACAGAAGCAGATTCACTGATACTGAAAGCCAATTAATGATTATCTTATGGGAGAGGGAAGCAGAGAGGCAATGAGATTAAGAGATATAAACTACAGTGTATAAAATAGATAAGCAACAGGGATATATTGTGTTTAGCACAGGGAATTACACCATTATCTTTCTTTTTTAATAATTTTATATATTTTTGGCTGTGCTGGATCTTCGTTGCTGTGCAGACTTTTCTCTAGTTGTGGCAAACAGGGGCTTCTCTCTAGTTGTGCATGGGCATCTTATTGTGTGGCTTCTGTTGTTGCATAGTACCAGCTCTAGGGCACATGGGCTTCAGTAGTTGTGGCATGTGGGCTCGAGCAGAGGAGCAGTAGTTGTGGTACAAGGGCTTAGTTGCTCTGTGGCATGTGGGATCTTCCCAGACAAAGGAAGGGATCAAATCCATGTCTCCTGCATTGGCAGGCAGATCTTTTTTTTTCTTTTTAAGCACTGGGACACCAGAGAAGCCCTTAGCCATTATCTTATAATAACTTTTAATGGGATATCATCTGTAAAAATACTAAATGAAACTAACATAATATTATAAATCAACTGGATTTTAATTAAAAATAATAAAAGGATAAATATCTTTACTAAAATAAGTATTTCAACTTAATTTCTGTTAAATACAGATAAATGTATGTAGGTGTTTGTATTTAAAAAGATAGTAATTTCAGATGGGCTCAGTGGTAAAGAATACATCTTCCCATGCAGTAGATGTAGGAAGGGTGACTTTGATTCCTGGATTGGGAAGAGCTCCTAGAGAAGGAAATGGCAACCCCTCTGGAGTGTTACCTGAGAAATCCTGAGGACAGTTGAGCTATAGCCATGGGCTCAAAAGAGTCAGACATGAGTTAGTGACTAAACAACAATAGCAATTTCATTTTTTTAAATTTAGTTTTAATTAAAGGATAATTGCCTTACAGTGTTGTGTTGGTTTCTAGCAATTTCATTTAATATTTTATTTTTAATATCATGGTAAATAGGTTTTTGACATGGGCTCGGGGAAGGCAATGGCACCCCACCCCAGTACTTTTGCCTGGAAAATCCCATGGACGGAGGAGCCTGGTAGGCTCCAGTCCATGGGGTCACTAAGAGTCGGACACAACTTCACTTTCACTTTTCACTTTCATGCATTGGAGAAGGAAATGGCAACCCACTCCAGTGTTCTTGCCTGTAGAATCCCAGGGACGGGGGAGCCTGGTGAGCTTCCGTCTATGGGGTCACAGAGTCGGACACAACTGAAGCGACGCAGCAGCAGCAGCTACTCTGGTAGATCAGATCAGATCAGATCAGTCGCTCAGTAGTGTCCGACTCTTTGCGACCCCATGAACTGCAGCACGCCAGGCCTCCCTGTCCATCACCAGCTCCCGGAGGTCACCCAGACTCATACCCATCAAGTCAGTGATGCCATCCAGCCATCTCATCCTCTGTCGTCCCCTTCTCCTCCTGCCCCCAATCCCTCCCAGCATCAGAGTCTTCTCCAATGAGTCAACTCTTCGCATGAGGTGGCCAAAATACTGGAGTTTCAGCTTTAGCATCATTCCTTCCAAAGAAATTCCAGGATTGATCTCCTTCAGAATGGACTGGTTGGATCTTCTTGCAGTCCAAGGGACTCTCAAGAGTCTTCTCCAACACCACAGTTCAAAAGCATCAATTCTTCGGCGCTCAGCCTTCTTCACAGTCCAGCTCTCACATCCATACATGACCACAGGAAAGACCATAGCCTTGACTAGGCGAACCTTTGTTGGTAAAGTAATGTCTCTGCTTTTGAATATGCTATCTAGGTTGGTCATAACTTTCCTTCCAAGGAGTAAGCGTCTTTTAATTTCATGGCTGCAGTCACCATCTGCAGTGATTTTGGAGCCCAGAAAAATAAAGTCTGACACTGTTTCCACTGTTTCCCCATCTATTTCCCATGTAGTGATGGGACCAGATGCCATGATCTTCGTTTTCTGAATGTTGAGCTTTAAGCCAACCTTTTCACTCTCCACTTTCACTCTCATCAAGAGGCTTTTCCGCCCCTCTTCACTTTCTGCCATAAGAGTCGTGTCATCTGCATATCTGAGGTTATTGATATTTCTCCCAACAATCTTGATTCCAACTTGTGTTTCTTCCAGTCCAGCATGTCTCATGATGTACTCTGCATATAAGTTAAATAAACATGGTGACAATATGCAGCCTTGACGTACTCCTTTTCCTATTTGGAACCAGTCTGTTGTTCCGTGACCAGTTCTAACTGTTGCTTCCTGACCTGCATACAGATTTCTTAAGAGGCAGATCAGGTGGTCTGGTATTCCCATCTCTTTCAGAATTTTCCATAGTTTATTGTGATGTACACAGTCAATGGCTTTGGCATAGTCAATAAAGCAGAAATAGATGTTTTTCTGGAACTCTCTTGCTTTTTCCATGATCCAGCGGATGTTGGCAATTTGATCTCTGGTTCCTCTGCCTTTTCTAAAACAAGCTTGAACATCAGGAAGTTCACGGTTCACATATTGCTGGAGCCTGGCTTGGAGAATTTTGAGCATTACTTTACTAGCTTGTGAGATGAGTGCAATTGTTCGGTAGTTTGAGCATTCTTTGGCATTGCCTTTCTTTGGGATTGGAATGAAAACTGACCTTTTCCAATCTTGTGGCCACTGCTGAGTTTTCCAAATTTGCTGGCATATTGAGTGCAGCACTTTCACAGGATCATCTTTCAGGACTTGGAATAGCTCCACTGGAATTCCATCACCTCCACTAGCTTTGTTCATAGTGATGCTTTCTAAGGCCCATTTGACTTCACATTCCAAGATGTCTGGCTCTAGGTCAGTGATCACATCATCATGATTATCTGGGTCTTGAAGCTCTTTTTTGTACAGTTCTTCTGTGTATTCTTTCCACCTCTTCTTAATATCTTCTGCTTCTGTTAGGTCCACACCATCTCTATCCTTTATCGTGCCCATCTTTGCATGAAATGTTCCTTTGGTATCTCTGATTTTCTTGAAGAGATCCCTAGTCTTTCCCATTCTGTTGTTTTCCTCTATTTCTTTGCGTTGATCACTGAAGAAGGCTTTCTTATCTCTTCTTTCTATTCTTTGGAACTCTGCATTTAGATGTTTATATCTTTCCTTTTCTCCTTTGCTTTTCACTTCTTTTCTTTTCACAGCTATTTGTAAGGCCTCCCCAGACAGCCATTTTGCTTTTTTGCATTTCTTTTCCATGGGGATGGTCTTGATCCCTGTTTCCTGTACAATGTCAAGAACCTCATTCCATAGTTCATCAGGCACTCTATCTATCAGATCTCGGCCCTTAAATCTATTTCTCACTTCCACTGTATAATCATAAGGGATTTGATTTAGGTCATACCTGAATGGTAAGCAAAGCTCAAAAAAAGTAAAAAGTAGCATAGACTGTGAATCAAATAGTCTCTCATATAGACAGTATGGAGAAGGCAGTGGCACCCCACTCCAGTACTTCTGCCTGGAAAATCCCATGGGTGGAGGAGCCTGGAAGGCTGCAGTCCATGGGGTCGCTGAGGGTCGGATACGACTGAGCGACTTCACTTTCACTTTTCACTTTTATGCATTTGAGAAGGAAATGGCAACCCACTCCAGTGTTCTTGCCTGGAGAATCCCAGGGACGGGTGAGCCTGGTGGGCTGCCGTCTATGGGGTCACACAGAGTCGGACATGACTAAAGTGACTTAGCAGCAGCAGCATGGACAGTATAATAAACTACTGATTTATTAAGCTTGAATATTTAAAGGAAAAATTTCCTCGTGGAAAAAAATATAGGTCCTTTTGGATATAGAAATTTTGCTTTATTTTATATTTTAGTTAACAGGTTTTTTTCTTCCACTATTGTCAGAACTGATTAGATCACATCATTTATTAGTTGTTTGAATATCATGGTAGAAGTGCAGTATCTTTAATAAGAATTCACCATATAGTGTATTGACCATTGAGTCAATGAAGATTGGCTATTTATTTTATTTTTTAACTTTACAATATTGTATTGGTTTTGCCATATATCAAAATGAATCCACCACAGGTATACATGTGTTCCCCATCCTGAACCCTCCTCCCTCCCCATACCGGTATATCCCTCTGGATTGTCCCAGTGCACCAGCCCCAAGCATCCAGTATCGTGCATCGAACCTGGACTGGCGACTCGTTTCATATATGATATTATACATGTTTCAATGTCATTCTCCCAACTCATCCCACCCTCTCCCTCTCCCACAGACTCCAAAAGACTGTTCTATACGTCAGTGTCTCTTTTGCTGTCTCGTATACAGGGTTATTGTTACCGTCTTTCTAAATTCCATATAGATGCGTTAGTATACTGTATTGGTGTTTTTCTTTCTGGCTTCACTCTCTATTATAGGCTCCAGTTTCATCCACCTCATTAGAACTGATTCAAATGTATTCTTTTTAATGGCTGAGTAATACTCCATTGTGTATATGTACCACTGCTTTCTTATCCATTCATCTGTGAATGGACATCTAGGTTGCTTCCATGTCCTGGCAATTATAAACAGTGCTGCGATGAACATTGGGGTACACGTGTCTCTTTCAATTCTGGTTTCCTCAGTGTGTATGCCCAGCAGTGGGATTACTGGATCATAAGGCAGTTCTATTTCCAGTTTTTTGAGGAACCTCCACACTGTTCTCCATAGAGTCTGTACTAGTTTGCATTCTCACTAACAGTGTAAGAGGGTTCCCTTTTCTCCACACCCTCTCCAGCATTTATTGCTTGTAGACTTTTGGATTGCAGCCATTCTGACTGGCATGAAATGGTACCTTATAGTGGTTTTGATTTGCATTTCTCTGATAATGAGTGATGTTGAGCACCTTTTCATGTGTTTGTTAGCCATCTGTATGTCTTCTTTGGAGAAATGTCTGTTTAGTTTTTTGACCCATTTTTTTGATTGGGTCGTTTATTTTTCTGGAATTGAGCTGTAGCAGTTGTTTGTATATTTTTGAGATTAGTTGTTTGTCAGTTGCTTCATTTGCTATTATTTTCTCCTATTCTGAAGGCTGTCTTTTCACCTTGCTTATAATTTCCTTTGTTGTGCAGAAGCTTTTTAAGTTTAACTAGGTCCCATTTGTTTATTTTTGCTTTTATTTCCAGTATTCTGGGAGGTGGGTCATAGAGGATCCTGCTGTGATGTATGTCAGAGAGTGTTTTGCCTGTGTTCTCCTCTAGGAGTTTTATAGTTTCTGGTCTTACGTTTAGATCCTTAATCCATTTTGAGTTTATTTTTGTGCATGGTGTTAGAAAGTGTTCTAGTTTCATTCTTTTACAAGTGTTTGACCAGTTTTCCCAGCACCACTTGTTAAACAGATTGTCTTTAATCCATTGTATATCCTTGCCTCCTTTGTCAAAGATAAGGTGTCCATATATGCGTGGATTTATCTCTGGGCTTTCTATTTTGTTCCATTGATCTATATTTCTGTCTTTGTGCCAGTACCATACAGTCTTGATGACTGTGGCTTTGTAGTAGAGCCTGAACTCAGACAGGTTGATTCTTCCAGTTCCATTTTTCTTTCTCAAGATTGCTTTGGTATTCGAGGTTTTTTGTATTTCCATACAAATTGAGAAATTATTTGTTCTAGCTCTGTGAAGAATACCGTGCGTAGCTTGATAGGGATTGCATTGAATCTATAGATTGCTTTGGGTAGTATATGCATTTTCACTATATTGATTCTGCCAATCCATGAACATGGTATATTTCTCCATCTCTTAGTGTCCTCTTTGGTTTCTTTCACCAGTGTTTTATAGTTTTCTATATTTAGGTCTTTAGTTTCTTTAGGTAGATATATTCCTAAGTATTTTATTCTTTTGGTTGCAATAGTGAATGGAATTGTTTCCTTAATTTCTCTATTTTCTCATTATTAGTGTATAGGAATTCAAGGGATTTCTGTGTGTTGATTTTATATCCTGAAATTTTAAAATATTCATTGATTAGTTCTTGTAATTTTCTGGTGGAGTCTTTAGGGTTTTCTATGTAGAGGATCATGTCATCTGCAAACAGTGATAGTTTTACTTCTTTTCCAATTTGGATTCCTTTTATTTCTTTTTCTGCTCTGATTGCTGTGGCCAAAACTTCCAAAACTATGTTGAATAGTAATGGTGAAAGTGGGCACCCTTGACTTGTTCCTGACTTTAGAGGAAATGCTTTCAATTTTTCACCATTGAGGATAATGTTTGCTGTGGGTTGTCATATGTAGCTTTTATTATATTGAGGTATATTCCTTCTATTCCTGCTTTCTGGAGAGTTTTTGTCATAAATGGATGTTGAATTTTGTCAAAGGCTTTCTCTGCATCTATTGAGATAATCATATGGTTTTTATTTTTCAATTTGTTAATGTGGTGTATTACATTGATTGATTTGTGGATATTGAAGAATCCTTGCATTCCTGGGATAAAGCCCACTTGGTCATGGTGTATTATCTTTTTAATGTGTTGTTGGATTCTGATTGCTAGAATTTTGTAAAGGATTTTTGCATCTATGTTCATCAGTGATATTGGCCTGTAGTTTTCTTTTTATGTGGCATCTTTGTCAGGTTTTGGTATTAGGGTGATGGTGGCCTCATAGAATGAATTTGGAAGTTTACCTTCCTCTGCAATTTTCTGAAAGAGTTTGAGTAGGATAGGTATTAGCTCTTCTCTAAATTTTTGGTCGAGTTCAGCTGTGAAGCCGTCTGGACCTAGACTTTTGTTTGCTGGAAGATTTCTGATTACAGTTTCAATTTCTGTGTTTGTGATGGATCTGTTAAGATTTTCTATTTCTTCCTGGTCCAGTTTTGGAAAGTTGTACTTTTCTAAGAATTTGTGCATGTCTTCCCCATTGTCCATTTTATTGGCATATAATTGCTGATAGTATTCTCTTATGGTCCTTTGTATTTCTGTGTTGTCTGTTGTGATCTCTCCATTTTCATTTCTAATTTTATTGATTTGATTTTTCTCCCTTTGTTTCTTGATGAGCCTGGCTAATGGTTTGTCAATTTTATTTATCTTTTCAAAGAACCAGCTTTTGGCTTTGTTGATTTTTGCTATGATCTCCTTTGTTTCTTTTGCTTTATTTCTGTCCTAATTTTTAAGATTTCTTTCCTTCTACTAACCTGAGGTTCTTCATTTCTTCCTTTTCTAGTTGCTTTAGGTGTAGAGTTAGGTTATTTATTTGACTTTTTTCTTGTTTCTTGAGGTATGCCTGTATTGCTATGAACTTTCCTGGAAGATTAGCTATTTGCAATATCGTCCTCAAGTAATATTACTTGAGTAAACTTAACCCAAACCACTAAGAACCCAACAGTCCTTCATCCAGAAAAAAACAAACAAAATATTTATAAAAATATTAAAGGATTGATTGATAATATCATATGTGAAACGAATTTCCAGACCAGGGTCGATGCATGATACAGGATGCTTGGGGCTGATGCACTGGGGTGACCCAGAGGGATGGTACGGGGAGGGAGGTAGGAGGGGAGTTCAGGATGGGGAACACATGTACACCCGTGGTGGATTCATGTTGATGTATGGCAAAACCAGTACAATATTGTAAAGTAATTAGCCTCCAATTAAATTAAATAAGTTTATATTTTTTAAAAAAATTTTAAAAATAAAGGATTGATTGGGTAACTGAAGTAACGACAAATACACAAATCTGAATTTCCCCATTCCTCCTTCAAAAAAAACAGTAAAGAAGAACATAAAGCTACATATAACCTAGGTCTTAATATAACTAGAACACAGAGACTATTCAAATTTGAGATTATCTGTAAGTAGAGAAATTAATACAAAATCATTCACACTCTGTGCAAGCCTTGGTGGAGAGCCATGGTGGTCTGGGAAAAATTGCACACGATTAGAGAGAAACTAATTATAGGCTTTAAGGTTGATCTAAAAGCACTTTCAGGAAAGCTAATTTCTCCCCAAATAGTGAAAAACATCCTGACAGATAAGAATTAATACAGAAAACAGACTTACAAGTTTGCATAGGACTCAAGGAGATACTTTGGAGTCGGGCACGACTGAGCGACTTCACTTTGACTTTTCACTTTCATGCATTGGAGAAGGAAATGGCAACCCACTCCAGTATTCTTGCCTGGAGAATCCCAGGGACAGAGGAGCCTACTGGGCTGCCATCTATGGGGTCACACAGATTCGGACACGACTGAAGTGACTTAGCAGTAGCAGGAGCAAAGAGACAGTTTTGGAAAGTCAACTCTTTTGGAAAGAAGAGGGTTAAAAATGAAGGGATAAATGCCTTTTGGAAACTAAACAGTTAAATTTAGGGTCCTGCAACACAGAAGGATATTTTTAAAAATAAGAGGACAAATTGTTCACAGAACCCAGCCCCTGAATCTAGTCAGTAAAGAAACCATACTTTACCTAAAGCAGAGGATATTTTTGAAACTAGGAATCTTATAAACTTCCCCAAATGGGCAGTTCTTTTCACAGATATGCAGAAGTTGACAGCATCTTGAACTATATAAAAAGAAAATGGAAAGTGAGGATAAAAAGAATTTAGTTGATGAAAATATGTATTACCTACCCCCACATTCCCAAAAAAGGCAAACAAATAAGCACATATATCCATGGAATAAAATCGAAGGTCTAGTACTTAGTAAACACTTATCTTTATTATCACTTTATTTTTACAGAATGCCAAGACAATTCAATGGGGGAACATAGTATTTTCAACAAATAGTGCTGGGACAAATGTATGTCAACGTACAAAGATAGTATATGTGGAAAACCCTAGAGCAAAGATCAGCAAAGTAGCCAGACTGCCATATCTGGTTGTATCATTTTGTGTATTGGCTGTAGCCATTTTTGCCCTACACTGACAGAGTTTATAGCTATGATAGAAATGGTTTGCCCTATAAAGTTGAAAATATTCTATCTGATATTGTACAGAAGAAGTTTGTGGACTCATGCCCTAGAGAATTAATCATAAAATTAACACAAATAATAAAATAATTTAGTAACTAGCAGGCTAGAAAATGAACATTCATAACTCAATATTCTTTATATGTGCAGATATTTACCAGTTAGAGGATTATAGTTTTAGGGAAAACCCCTGTTAAATAACAAAAAGATAAATTCTTGAGAATAAATGTAACACATGTAGAAAAACTATTTGAGAAAAACTTTAAAACACTTCTGAAAGACACAAACCTTGATCTGAATGATGAAATTAATGAAAACACAATTCTCCCTAATTTATAATTTTCACATAATTTCTATAAAAAATAGCTACTGCTTTTTTTTTATAGAACTAGACAAGTTGATAGAGAATTCACATGGAAATGCAAATATATAAAAATAGCCAGGAATTCTTCCAAAGAAGAATCATCAATGGTTCCTACAACTAATGCCTGAAGAGGTGATGACAAGAAGGATGTTTTTGCAGTGTCAGAGTAACTTCCCCACAAGGTACTTACTAATCATTAATGGCAAAAAATAGTAAGTTTACAGTAGAGATATCACCTTTACTACTGTCAGAATTAATGTTGTTATTACTGGGACAAACAGATATCATGCATCCTGATGGAATGCACTGAAAAGAGCATAACATCACTTCTGTGGCATTCCTGCAAAAATATATAACCTGAAACATGAAGCATCAGTCAAACTCAAATTGAGGGGCATTTCATAAAATAAATGGCCTATATTCTTCAAAAATAACAAGGTCAAGAAAGACGAAGAATGAGGAACTTGTTCCAGATCAAAGACTACTAAAGAGATATGACATTAACTACAGTTCTTACCTGGGAATAGATCATGGGCCAAGACAGAAATATTTATTTTATGATTTTATTCCTTTCTTGTTATCAAGGGCATTAGTGAAACAATTGGTAAAATATGAAGGTCTGTAGTTTGGATAGTACTATATTAATGGTGATTACCTTATTTTGATAAATACACTTTTTAAGGAAATACACTGAAATATTTAGCAGTAAAGGGGAGTGATATCTTCAGCTTGTTATCAAATTCAGAAAAAAATCTGAAGGAGGAGAAAGAAAATGATAAAGCAAATGTGGTAAAAGGTTAAGGAGTTTAGGAAATCTGAAGTATATATGAAAATTCTTTATACTTTCTAAGAAACAAACGTTTATTTTAGAATAATTTAACATTTACAGAACATTTGAAAAGGTGGTACACCCTTTACCCAATTTCAGTTTCCTCTAATGTCATTTTAAGTTACTGTGGTACATTTTTCAAAACTAAGAAACCAACATTGGTACATCACTGTTAACCGCAGACTTTATTTAAATTTCACCTGTTTTCCATGAATTTTTGTCCAAACTCCAGACTTCAGTCACATTTCACTAATTTTTCCTTCAATATCCTTTTCTGGTATCCAATTAAGGACACCACCTTGCATTTAATTTATCATTTCTCCAAATCTCTTCTGGTCTGTGACAGTCTCATTCTTTCCTTATTCTTCATGATTTTAATATTTTTGAAGAGTCTTGGTGAAGTATTTCTAGGATATCTCTCAATTTTGGTTTTCTTACTGGGGTTATTTTTTTTTAAGAATACTACAGAGGCGAAGTACCCTTCTTATCTTACATTATGTCAGAAAGAAGATGCTATCAATAGGGTAATGCTAGTGATGTAAACCTGATACCTTGGCTAAGGAAGTATCTTCTAGGTTTCTTCTCTATAAAGTTCCAATTTTTCCCTCAGTCTATTTGTAGGGGAGTCACTAACTCCAGCCCACTCTCAAAGGAAGGGGCATGGGGCAGGGGGCAGGTTTAAAACTGACCTTCCAGATAGGAGAGTTTCTGTATATTATTTGAATTCCTCTGTAGGGAAGATTTGACTATTCTCCCCTACTTATTTATGTATCATTGGTTTATATTTGTACAGCTTCACTTACTTTTATTTGGGGGGTTACACTCTAATAAACACTTTGCTGCATCACTTTGATTTGTGTCAGCTTTGATTATTTGGAGTTCTGATAGACTTTTTTTTAAATTTTATTTATTTTTGTTTGTTTGGGGTCTTCATTGCTATGCAGGCTTTTCTGTATTTGCAGCGATCAGGAGCTACTCTCTAGTTGTGGTATGTGAGCTTCTCATTGCTTTGACCTCTCTTGCAGTAGAACATAGGCCTTAGGGCACGTGGGCTTCAATAATTGCTGCACATGAGCTCAGTAGTTGAAGCTCCCAGGCTCTAGAGCACAGGCTCAATAGTTGTGGCACACAGGCTTAGTTGCTCAGTGGCACATGGAATCTTCCTGGACGAGGGATCAAATCTGCATCTTGTGTGTTGACAGGCAGATTCTTTACCACTGAGCCACCAGTGAAGCCCCTCTTGTGGCCTTTTGATATGTCCCCATCCTTTTGGTTTGTGAGCATTCCTGGTGGTACAAAATGCTTTCTGGTGGTACAATATGCTTCTACTTTGTCTTGTATTTTCCCTGCTCCAGCTCTATAATCTGCTGTTTCTTCCAAACCCTTAGCTTTTTTTTTTTAAATAATATTTAGAAACCACTTTCTCGGCACTCAGTGGTTGTACTGTTTTGTAACTTTCTTTTAAGTCTGAAATTATTTCAAAATCAAAAAATTGAGTTAAAAGTTATAAAATGTACATCCTGTTTATTGTTATAAGTATTCTACCTTAGTTAAACTATTATTTCAAATATCAAATGTTATATATTAAAATTCATAGATATGCATTTTAAATAAATTATATTTTTCTTGGTGTCTATAAATTATTAATAAAAATTCTACAACCTCAGTAGAACATTTTTATATGTTTCAGTTATACCTTTTAAATAGAGTGAAAACACTTTGTCATATTTCCCTCTTCTTATGATAAGTATAGAGTCCTGTGATTGAATTCACAAACATTTATATTGCAAAACTACTGAGCAATTGTTCAGTAGTTTTGCAATGTAAACATGCGAAAGTTCAACATGCATATAGGAAAAGGCCTAGCTGCAGCATAAAGATCTTGACATTACTCATAATTCTTTCAAGTGATGATAGCTCCACCCTCAAATTCCACATTAGTGAATAAGCATGATGTGGACAGCTTGAACTGTTTGACAGGAAATTCTGTATATGTAAACATAGAATTTCTTAGGGAAGGATTTAAAATACCTTTTTTATCTATGACATATTAGAAGGTTACTACTAAACCAGATGCTTCTAATTTTGTATCTTAGAAAGTAATTTTTAGGAAATAATTTCTTCCAGAATATAAGAATGAATAAGAAAAGTATGCAAATGAGGATATTGTTGTTTAGTCACTAAGTCGTGTCCAACTCTTTTGCAGCCCCATGGACTATAGCCTGCCAGGCTCCTCTGCCCATGGGATTTCCCAGGTGAGAATCCTGGAGTGGGTTGCCATTTCCTCCATCGGGGGATCATCCAGACCCAGGGATCGAACCGGTGTCTCATGCATTGCAGGCACAATCTTTACTGCTGAACTATTGGGAAACCCTTAAATGAGGATATAGCTATGTTTTAACTCTTGGTGACACTAAGAGTATATTAACTAATGTAAAAAGGAACATGAATAAGGATAGTTAAAATGTAAAAAGGTACAATGTGTATAATCTCATTTTTATATGAAAAGGATGTACAGTTAGTTGTTTCTTGGTATCCCCAGGGGATTGGTTCCAAGACCACCTGAGAATACCAATATACACAAATGCTCACCTCCTTTATGGAAATTAGTATAATGCAATGCATGAGACACCATTTTAGCAGAAAGAGTCAGACATGATTGAGCAACTGAGCACACACACACACACATAATGTGTGCATGCACATCCTTCTCTATACTTTGTCATCTCTATATTAGTTTTTAATACCTAATAAAACAAGAGAGTTCCAGAAAAACATCTGCTTCTGCTTTATTGACTATGCCAAAGCCTTTGACTGTGTGGATCACAATAAACTGTGGAAAATTCTGAAAGAGATGGGAATACCAGACCACCTGATCTGCCTTTTGAGAAATCTATATGCAGGTCAGGAAGCAACAGTTAGAACTAGACATGGAACAACAGACTGGTTCCAGATAGGAAAAGGAATACGTCAAGGCTGTATATTGTCACTCTGCTTATTTAACTTATATGCAGAGTACATCATGAGAAACGCTGGGCTGGAAAAAGAACAAGCTGGAACCAAGATTGCTGGGAGAAATATGAATAACCTCAGATATGCAGATGATACCACCCTTATGGCAGAGGGTGAAGAGGAACTAAAAAGCCTCTTGATGAAAGTGAAAGAGGTGAGTGAAAAAGTTGGCTTAAAGCTCAACATTTAGAAAACGAAGATCATGCATCCGGTCCCATCACTTCATGGGAAATAGATGGGGAAAGAGTGGCAACAGTGTCAGACTTTATTTTTGGGAGCTCCAAAATCACTGCAGATGGTGATTTCAGCCATGAAATTAAAAGACGCTTGCTCCTTGGAAGGAAAGTTATGACCAACCTAGATAGCATATTCAAGAGCAGAGACATTACTTTGCCAACAAAGGTCCATCTAGTCAAGGCTATGGTTTTTCCAGTGGTCACATATGGATATGAGAGTTGGACTATGAAGAAAATCGAGCACCGAAGAATTGATGCTTTTGAACTGTGGTGTTGGAGAAGACTCTTGAGAGTTCCTTGGACTGCAAGGAGAGCCAACCAGTCCATCCAAAGGAGACCAGTCCTGGGTGTTCATTGGAAGGACTGATGCTAAAGCTGAAAGTCCAGTACTTTGGCCACCTCATGCGAAGAGTTTACTCATTGGAGAAGACTCTGATGCTGGGAGGGATTGGGGGCAGGAGGAGAAGGGGACGACAGAGGATGAGATGGCTGGATGGCATCAGTGACTCGATGGACGTGAGTCTGAGTGAACTCCGGGAGTTGGTGATGGACAGGGAGGCCTGGCATGCTGCGATTCATGGGGTTGCAAAGTGTTGGACACTACTGAGCGACTGAACTGAATTTATAATTTAAATTGTGTGTAAATAGTTGCTGCTGCTGCTGCTAAGTCGCTTCATGCGTGTCCGACTCTGTGCGACCCCATAGACAGCAGCCCACCGTCTCTGGGATTCTCCAGGCAAGAACACTGGAGTGGGTTGCCATTTCCTTCTCCAATGCATAAAAGTGAAAAGTGAAAGTGAAGTCGCTCAATCGTGTCCAACTCTTATCGATCCCATGGACTGCAGTTGCTAGCACATGGCAAATTCAAGTTTTGGTTTTTGGACCTTTCTGGAATTTTTTTTCAGATATTTCTTACCCATGATTGGTTGAGTCCATGAATGTGGAATCATCAGTTGTGGAACGTGAACGTGAAGTCGCTCAGTCGTGTCTGACTCTTTGCGACCCCATGGACTATAGCCTACCAGGTGCTCTGTCCATGGGATTTTCCAGGCAATAGTACTGGAGTGGATTGCCATTTCCTTCTCCAAGGGATCTTCCCAACCCAGGGATCGAACCCGGGTCTCCCGCATTGTAGACAGATGCTTTACCACATAAGCCACCAGGGAAGTCCAGTTTCAGTTGTGGAAAACTGATTATATATACATGCATAAATTTCTCAGTCCTTGTCAATCTGCAGGTTGCTACTGTTGGTGTGTCATGAAATCAATTTAGTAAGTAAGTCACAACAAGGACTTTTTCAAGTTGAGTAAAACAGAGTGGAAAATGTCAGTGTTTAGCACAGTGTAATTAGTATTACTGCAGCATATATTTCAAATGTATATATGTGTGGGGGTTGTAATTTCTGTGTTGTGATGTAAAATACATTTCTTATTTTGAGTGTGAATCAAAAAAAGTAATTGAAAAATATTTCTAGAAGTGCAGACCAAAAACTCTTAAGATTGGACCTCAAGATTGGACCTCTGAATAGTAGAAGAAAGATTTTTGAAGTTAAGTGCTCTGGGAGAAAAGGTCTGGAGGCTTTAACTTCTTTATTTGTTATGCATAAGTAGTACAGAGAAACAAGGCAATAAAATCATGCAAATTAATTTGCAGTTTCCAGACAAAATTAGTATAGATTGTCACATCTTCCCTAAGGTGATGTCCCTAGCTCTTCATAATTGCTCTGGAAGCTTCTGAAACCTATTGTCACCTCTCTTCCTCTCACCTTGTTACTTAAACCTTGGTCCTCAGGGCTGGCAAAATTTGCTATGTAATATACAGTATACGGACCATATTAGTTTTCTAGCATATTCTCTCCTATGAAATTTGAATTCTGAAATATTTCTGGTCTTAATATTTTGCATAAAAAGTTGTTGATTTATTTATTTATTATTGCCTGGCTAGTGATGAAATGCCTGGTATCAGTCTTTATTTTCATTCTTTTAGGTAATCTGTTTATACTAACTGATAGATTTAAGATTTTTATTTATCTTTAATATTCCATATTTTCATCAAAATGTATCTGGTTGTGACTCTGTTTATTCTGTCTGTGCATTATCAATCTGTGGATTTAAATATCTTCTCTGTTCTGAAAAATTTTCAACTATTATCTATTCACTATTGCCTCTCTATTATTTTCTAAGTAACATCTAGAATTATTATTAGGTTTATATTGGAGCCTGTAGAACTGTCTATCCTGGCTCTTAAGCATACTTTTCCATTTTTACCTCTGTATCTTTTTCTATTGAGAATTAATCCTGTCACTTTGGCAAACAGTGTTGTGTAACCAAGATCTATTTCCTCCACTTTTTCTTTATGAACACTTTTTCATTGTTTATTCGTTGGGTGACTGTGCACTTTAGAAAAGACATAACGAGTACAGCCGCATTGGAACATAGTTTGGCAGTTTCTTAGAAAGTTAAATATTCACTTATCATTCAACCTATTGGCAGTCCTATTCCTAGGTATCTACCCAGGAGAAAAGAAAACTGTGTTCATACAAAAAACTGCACATGAGTGTTTATCAAAACCTGGAAACAACACAAATGTCTCTCAACTTGTTAATGGATAAACATAGGATGGTACATCCATGCAATGGAATACTTCTTAGCAATGAAAAGGAATGAACTAATGATAAGTGTAATAATATGAATGAATCTAATGTGCATCTTACAAGGGTGAAAGAGGAGAGTGAAAAAGCTGGCTTAAAACTCAACATTCAAAAAACTAAGAACATGGCATCACTTTATGACAAATAGATGGGAAAAAAAGTGTTAACAGTGACAGATTTTATTTTCTTAGGCTCCAGAATCACTGCAGATGGTGACTACGAAATTATAAGATGCTTGCTCCTTGGAAGAAAAGCTATGGCAAACCTAGACAGCATTTTAAAAAGCAGAGACATTACTTTGCCAACAAAGGTGTGTATAGTCAGAGCTATGGTTTTACTAGTAGTCATGTACAAATGTGAGAGTTGGACCATAAAAAAGACTGAGTGCTGATGGTTTCAAACTGTGGTGCTGGAGCAGACTCTTGAGAGTCCCTTGGACAGCACAGAGATCAAACCAGTCAATCCTAAAGGAAATCAACCCTGAATATTCATTGGATGTACTTATGCTGAAGCTGAACCTCCAATACTTTGGCCACCTGATGCGAAGAGCCAACTAATTGGAAAAAACCCTGAATCTGGGAAAAATTGAGGGCAAGAGGAGAAGGGGGCAATGAGGGTGAGATGGCTGAATGGCATCACTGACTCAACAGACGTGAGTTTGAGCAAACTCTGGGAGATAGTGAAGCACAGGGAAGCCTAACTTGCAGCAGTCCATGGGGTTGCAAAGAGTTGGACACAACTTCGCCACTGCACAACAGCAATGTGCATCTTGGTAAGAAACTGGAGTCAAAAGGCTGTGTACTGTAGTAATTGTATTTATATGACATCTGGAAAAGGCAAAGCTCTAGAGACAGAACTAAGAGACAGTGGTTGCTGGCAGCTGGGTGGAACAGGAGTTTACTACTGTGGTAGACTGAATAATTGCCCCCCAGAGATATCTACATCTTGATTTGTAGAACCTAAAATGTTGCTTTATATACAAAAGGAACTTGCAGATGTGATTAGGTTAAAGGATTTGAGATGGGGCATTTATCCTGGTGAACCCTAAATATTATCACAGGAGATTCTGTAAGAGGGAGGCCAGAGGGTTGATCGAGAAGGTGGCACCAGGACAGCAAAGCGGAGATTAGAGTCATGCGGCCAGCAGTCACAGATATGGCAGTCTCTAGAAGCTGAAGGGAGCGAGAGAGAGAGTCTTCTTTGAAGTCCCCAGAAGGTACCAGACCTGTCCATACCTTGATTTTCATCCTGAACAACTCATTTCAAGCTTCTAACTTACAGAATTTTAAATTTGTGTTTTTAAGGCATCAGGTTGCCACATCTTGGGTATTGTGAATAGTGCTACAATGAATGGTGAAAGTGAAAGTTGCTTAGTTGTGTCCAACTCTTTGTGACCCATGGACTATACAGCCCATGGAATTTCCAGGCCAGAATACTGGAGTGGGTAGCCTTTCCCTTCTCCAGGGGATCTTCCTGACCCAGGAATTGGAGTGGGATCTCCTGCATTGCAGGCAGATTCTTTACCAACTGAGCTATTAGGGAAGCCCACAATGAACTTTGGGGTGCATGCAGATGTCACTTCCAGATGCTGTTTTCCTTTCTTTAGATGTATACCCAGTAGTAGAATTGCTGGATCGTATGGTAATTCTATTTTTAATTTTTTTGAGAAACCTCCATACTGATATCTGTAGTATCTGTACTAATTATATTCCCATCAACAGTGCACAAGGTTTCTTTTTCTCCACACACTGTGTTAGTTTAAAGATTTGACAATTTTATATATTTTTTAAAAAGAGTGTTTAATTTTATTAATCTTTATTTTTTCTGGTTTCTATTTCATTTATTTCTACTCTACTCTTTGTTATTTACTTCCTTATGCTTAGTTTGTTGTTCTTTTTCTAGTTTTTTAAGGTATAAAATGAAGTTGGGTTTTTTGGTTTTTTTTTTTTTTTTTTTTTTTTTTCTTGTTTCTTAATATTGGTCTTTACCACTTTAAACTTCTCTCTTAGAACTGCTTTTCCAGCATCCCACAGGTTTTGATATGTTATTGTTCGATATTCTTTTTTTCAATCTGCAGGCAAACCTTGTTTTATTGTACTTCACTTTATTGTGCTTTCCACATACTGTGTTTTATACAAACTTAAGGTTTGTGGCAACCCTAGCTCAAGAAAGTCTATTTGCACTACTTTTTCAAAAGCATTATTTTTAAATTAAGGTGTGTACTTGGTGTTTTCAGACAGTGCTCTTGAACACAGAGTAGACTGCAGTATAATGTAAACATAACATTTTTAAAATTTATTTTTGTTGATTTACTTATGTGACTGTACTGGGTCTTAGCTGTGACCTGTGGGATCTTCAGTTGCAGCATGTGTTATCTAGTTCCCTGACCAGGGGTTGAACCTGGGTCCCCTGCATTGGGAGCATGGAGTCTGAGCCATTGGAGCACCAAGGAGGACACACAATGTAACAACTTTTATTTGTGCAAGGAAACCAAAAAATTTATGTGACTCACTTTATCATAATTTTTGCTTTATTATGATGGTCTGGAACCAAACCGACTATATCTCTGAAGTATGTCTGTATTTTTTAATTTCCCTTTGGATTTATTCTTTGTCTCATTGGTTATTTAGGAACATATTGCTTAATGTCTACAATTTGTGGGTTGTACAGCTTTCCTCATGTTATTGATTTCCAGTTTCATACCATTGTGGTCAGGAAAGATATTTGTTATGGATTCTAGGTGCTTTCGGAGAAGGACATGGCAACCCACTCCAGTATTCTTGCCTAGAGAATCCCAGGGACACAGGAGCCTGGTGGGCTGCTGTCTGTGGGGTCTCACAGAATCGGACACAACTGAAGTGACAGCAGCAGCAGCAGCAGCTAGGTGCTTTTGCCATAATCATCTTTGCCACATTGTTTCTGCAGTGTAACTGATTGACCATAAGTCAGTTTTCCCATGAAAGATAAAATAACTGATTGACGATTTGGGGGTTGACAGTTTGGTTTCAGCCTGTTGAAATGCATTAGCATTTCTTCCAGTTATCAACATTATTGATGGTTTTATTGAGCTAACAGTGATTTGCCCCAAGAGTTCGTTTTTTTATTTAGAAGCACACTGTATTGAAGAGAATAAGAGCACAGGCCTTGAAAGCAATAGTTGAACCCTAATTTCCCATAGAACTTCGGAATATCTTTCAAGAGACATATGGCAATACACTAAGAACAGCTAATAGTGTAAAAGGCTTTCACTATGCAATACAAATCTCTTTTACAAATATGAAGTCTAGTATATGGAAATTGGTACCTCTCAATGAAGGGAAAAAATTTAGCAATAAAGAAAAATACAATGCCAAAGCAGGAGATGAATCAAAAGCAAAAAAAAATATATATATATATAAAAATACTATAACGTAAGACTTGGAAGACAAATGCTTAGGTGCAATCCACAAAATAAAATCAGTTACTTGCATAGCATTGCCATGAATCTATACACATTTTAAACACTTACAACTACTTTGTATTTTGCAAGGAAGTCTTTCATTTTTAATTAATTTATCATGTTTTTATGTCATTTTTAATGCCCCTCTTTTATTTTATTGCAAAATTGCCTTGTAGGCAATTAGTTATATGGAAGAAATATTTATGGCAAAGATGTCTATGGCAAAGATGCTTGTACTGACAGTACCAGACATGCTAGATAGGATTTCAAACTTCTTAGCTAAGCCCTGCTTTTTGATGTATTTTTGATATATGCTGGAAATTGTTCCTTGTAAACTTGAGAAGAATGTGTATTCTGCTGCTATTGGATGGAATTTTCTCTATGTCTGTTAGTTCCATTTGGTCTAAAGTATGGTTCAAGTCCAACATTTCCATGTTGATTTTCTGTCTGGATGATCTATCTATTGTTGAAAATGGGATATTGAAGTCCCATTCTGTTCTTGTATTATCTATTTATCTCTTCAATCCATTAGTATTTGCTTGATATATTAGGTGCTCTGATGTTAAGTACTTATATATTTATGATTGCTATATCTTCTTGATAAATTAACCCCCTCATCATTATATAATGATCATCTTTGTCTCTTGTTAACATTTTTGACTTAAAGTCTATTTTGTCTGAAATATGTATAGCTACGTCTCTTCTCTTTTGGTTTCTGCTTATGTGGAATATCTTTTGCGATTCCTTTGCTTTGGGCCTATGTCTATCTTTAAAGCTGAAGTGAGTCTTTTATGGGCAGCATGCAGTTGGGTCTTTTTTATTCATCCAGCCATTCAATGCCTTTTGATGGGAGAATTCAATCTAATTACATTTAGAGTAATTATTAATAGGAGAGGACTTAGTAATGCTGTCTTATCGTTTTCTGGCTATTTTATAGCGCCACTATTACTTTATTATTTGTTACTGCCTACCTTTGTGGATTAATGATTTCCTGTAGTGATTTACTTTAATTCCCTTCTCTTTATCTTTTTCTGTATCAACTGTAGGTTTTTGCTTTGCGGTTACCATGAGGCTCACATAAAATATCTTTACAACCATCTATTTTATAATGATGGCAATTGAACACATTCAAAAACTCTATCCTTTTATTCCCCTCCTTTTATGTTTTTGATGTCACCATTCATATCTTTTTACATTGTATATCCCTTAACAAATTATAGACCCAACAAGCTATAGTTGGGTTTAATACTTTGTCATTTAACCTTTATCTAAATTAGTTGACACATCATTTAATACATTATTTGGATATTCTGAATCTAGGTTTAGAGAGTTATGTTAAACAGAAAAGGTTGTTTTCTATTGAAAATTTGAGATGACTCTATGAACTTGGATTTCCAGATATTTCCCCAGATTTAGGACATTTTCATCCATTTAAAAAAATATATTTGTTTTAATTAGAGGCTAATTACTTTACAATATTGTGGTGGGTTTTACAATACATTGACATGAGTCATCCATTATTTTTAAAAATAAGCTTTCTACTCCTTTCTCCCTCTCTTTCTCTTCTGGGACTGCAGTTATGTATTTATCATTTCCTTGATGGTATCCCAAACATACCATAGAGTTTTTCTTCATTTGTTTTTTTAATTTTGCTCCTATGAGTAGATAATATCAGTTGTTCTGTCTTCTAGATGTTTCTTCTGCTTGTTTAAGTTTACTGTTGATCCTCTCCACTGAAGTCTTCAGTTTAGTCATTGTATTCTTCAACTCCAGAATTTTTTCTGCTTCTTTTTATGTTTTCTGTATCCTTGTTGAAGATATTTTTTACTCATCTGTTGTTTTCCTGATACTATGAAATTGTTTTTGTATGTTGTCTTATAGCTCTCTAAGCATCTATAGAAAAATTATTTTGAATATTTTGTTTGGCAATTCCTGCATCTCCATTTCTTTGGGGCCATTTATTGGGGCTTCCCTGATGGCTCAGTGGTAAAGAATCCACCTGCCGATGCAGAGGCTGTGAATTCAATCCCAGGGTCACAAAGATCCCCTGGAAGAGGAGATGGCAACCCACTCCAGAGTCTGGTAGTCTTACATGAGAAACTCCTTGGGCAAAGGAGCCTACGGGCTACAGTCTGTGGAGTTGCAAAAGAGTCAGACGTGACTTAGCAACTAAACAACGACAACAAAATTGAATATTTACTATATTCCCTTGACAGAGATGTATTTCCTTGATTCTTCATAATTCCTGTAGCCTTTCATAGGTATCCAAGTGTTTGAAGAAGCAGTTACCTCTTAAGACTTTAGGGACTAACTTCAGTAAGGGAAGTCTTTCACCTGGGGGATGCAGTAGATTGAGTTGTGACCCTGGTTCTAGTGGTGTGGAGTATCAAGTGTTGGTACCGGGTACAGCAAGGGCATGGTGTCTTTTTGACTCAGGGTGTTGGAATTCAGAGCATCAGTAACTCTGTGGGCCTTGGTGGGCACTTTACAGTGGCATCAAGGGCTATTGGTTCTTAGCACTTCTTTCAGGTCCAGCAACTAGGGACTAGGGCAAGCAGAGGTGGGAGCTAGAGTCAGTAGTATGCTTACACTTGGCTATGGGGGTTAGCTGCAAGTGCCTATAGTGGCAGGGGACAGTTGCAGACATTTTAATGTAGAGACCAAGGCAGGCAGCAAGGGTCCAGGTCCAGTAAGGTATGGCCTTATTGGCAGCTGTGGTGGCCCTGACTGTTGGCATGCTCTCCTCTGACTGCCACTCTTATATCAGGTGTGCAGATTGCAATGGATGCCAATGATGGGGGTCAGGCTGGGAGCATTCAGGTGCACAGCTGAAGGCACTCACTACAGGTGAGCACTGTGGTGCCAGCTAGTGACAGCAGACAGGGCCTGATCTGGCCCCACAACAGTTGTAGGGCCCTGGCTCTCTGTGTGCTCTTCTGTGAGTGCTCTCCTTGGTCATGTGCACTGTAGTGGAGGCTGATGATGGGTGTCAAACATGTGGCGTGCATGAGCACACAGGTGGAGGGTTTAGCCCTGAGCATGGCATTGGGGATCTAGGCTTACGTCTTATACTTGTGTAGCTGTAGAGGCCCTAGCCAGCTGCAGATGTGACTACCAGACTCTGGCAGGGACTGGAAGAGACTCAGGTGGCTAGTGACCTAACACTTGTGCAGCTGCATTGGGCTGTTTTTAACACATGCTGATTCCTGTGAGGCAAAATCTGGTGAAATCTGCCAGGAATCTTCAGAAGCTATGCTGGCTATTGACTTTGTCAGTAGTGAAATTTGCTTAATTTGACTACAGAGCAGATCCTATGAATCTAGATCACTTCTGCTGCTTGTCTGTTAATAACTGCCTCTGCTTTTCTTCCTAATACCCAGCTGTCTCTATACGTCTTAGCTTAGCTGGTCTGGGCCAAGTGAAACCAAAGCATGGTTCATGGAGTGCTCCAAGAGTCTGGAAAAGCTGGCTATTCAGCCAGCTCTTCTTTTCCTGGCAAAAGGAACTCATTCTATCTGGACAGTTCCTTCTTGGTGCTAAATAATACTAGCTTGGGGGATGGGGTGATGCAGCCAAAATGAAGCTGTCTTCTTTCTCTTCTTGTGTGATTATTTTGTTCCATTGTGTTGCTAAAACTTTCTCAGTGACTATAGAGATTTCTCAGAGCTGATTTTGTTTTTTGATAGGTGTTCAATCCTTGATCTTTCTTGTGGGTAGTGAGTGGGAAAGCTGGGGTTCTCCTGTGTTGCTATTTTTTCCCACAACCTCTCCTTAAAATTTTCTTTTATTTTTGAAATGTAAGAAGGGAGTCCACTTTTACAGTCTAATGTTGATATCTAACAAATAGGAAGTATGAAGGTATAAAAACACAGAATCATTATCAAGTGCCAGACATAGAATTAGGAGAAATTAGCTTGATACAATGGAATGACAAATAAAATTTTAACAATTTCTCAACCATAACATTTTCCTCCCCTTCTTCTGCTTCATATCCTCTTCCTACTCTTCCCATCTCCCCTTCTTTTTCTTCTTCCTTTTCCCCTTCTTTTGGAAAAAGGAAATGGACTCCTTTCCCTTTTCGTTGTGCTACTAATAGCTGCCTGGAACTACCCCACCTGTGTTTCTCTTGCTCTGTTTTATGAAAAATCACACATTTGGAAGGTAATAAGCCTAGGATTAAGAGTGCTACAGAACATTATTTTTTCCCTAAAATAATTTTATACAGATTAAATTTTGTTGAGAATCATTTCCCCTAAAGCAGGGATGGTAAATTTGTTGCAACTGGAGTCCCAGTTCTGATTATGTAGTAATGGCAACCGATAACTGAGTACTGAGTATTCTGAGGCCACATAAAGGCTGTACAGCCAAGTGTGCCTTAATTAATTATTGACCTATGCCATGAGCAGAGGAAGAGGAAATAGTGGACCCATTATTTGCCATTCCCTTCCTAAGTGTTTAAGTAAATTATATATGCCTGTGTTTAACGAAAGTTAGATTATCCAGTCTTTCTGTTTCATGTTTCCCATGTATAAGTAGAAATAATTGTCCTCTTAATGCTAATTCCTAAATACTGAAGTAATTAAAACATTGAAAGTATTTCTTTAAATTCTTATCCCTCTGAAAGTTGTATTTTTGTGTCGCATTTTCTGTATGAATAAGTATCTGACATATGAAAGACTTCTAATAGTAAATCACTTACATTTAAAAATTAGAAAAGAACCTGGACACAAATATTTATGGACTCTTTATTCATAATCACCCCAAACTAGAAACAACCCAAAAGTTATTCAATGGCTGAATGTGTAAACAAACTATGGTCCTCCTCTTTTTGCTATTCTGTGCTATGCACCATCCCATATATTATATAGTATACTGTAGAATACCCTTCAACAGTAAACAAGGAATGAACTGTGGATACATGAAACAACGTGAATGAATCTCAAGGCAACATATGGAAATGATGAAGCCATTCTCAAGAGGTTAAATTCTATATGATTCCCTTAATAAACTATTATTGAAAAGACAAACCTCTATTGATAGAAAAACAGGTCAGTGGTTGCCGGTAACTAGGGATTGTGGGAGGAGGTGGAGGGTTATAGAAATGCTCTGTATCTTGACTGTGGAATTAGTAACATGAATCTATACATGGTTTAAAATTCATAAAACTATTTACTCTTAAGGAAAATCAATTTAATATAATTTTAGGAAAATTTTAGAAAAGAATATAGACTAATACTTTGAGTTAGCTTCAGGTTGTAAGTGTGCTATAGTATGAAATGGAAGGAAAATTCTGAGGATAAAAAAAATCTAAGAAATTTTATTTCCAAACTCCCCCAAACTACCCACCAGTGTATAATTGGCAATTAGGGTTATTACTTAGTATCTTATGAACTTGATTTGTGTTTGGTATGTACTTAATGGAAAGGGTATAAAACATCTACATTATTGATACCACTCTATCACTATCTGGTTGAATAAGCTTGAGCAAGTCATTTAATTGCTCAGGTCATCAGGTTGTTTTTTTTTTTTTTTTTTTTCCTATAGAATAAGTTTGGATCCTGTGCTTTTTAAACTGCAATACTTCTAATAAGAACTTTACTCCAGAGTGTGTTTGCCTTAATATATAGCATTAAGTAAAATAGAAGCTCTAGGAGATTCTTCATACTTTTTTTCTGATAGCTTCACATAGTTCCTGACATCACATTATATCCTCTAGTTGAAATAGCATAAGACTAGATAATCTGTCTATCTCCTAGCTGTAAACTTTCGGTTTATTTTAATTTTTTCCAGATATGTTTTTGAGTTCTCATTTTGTAAGTATTCAATTTTTAAATACTATGCAGAACAGAAATTTAAAACCACTAGGTGGGGATGTAAACAATACACTGTTTGTTTGTCTTCTGCTCAGAAGTAACTGGATGAAGTCCTAAGCATAAGTCCCTGAAAACAGTGGAGAAAACAAAGAACAAAGCCATACAAATGCTTGTTTTTATCTTTCTAAATGTCAGTAATACAGCTTTTGGAAAATTAACCTTCTGAATTAAGAATAAAGTCGTTTGTGCTCAAGTAGCAATTGTGAAATCATAATTTCTTTGAATGACTCTCCATGGTTACAATATGTGATATTCATTGTTTTATGACTTTATTTTGTCCTGTTACATGTTCAATGATAGGTATACAATTAGAAATAAAGTGTAACAATTACAATTACTTCTGAGTTATTCCATCTTCTTTTTGATTTAAAAAAGAGTGATCATTTGTCTCTTTAAATATACATCTAAAATTATGTTAATTTCATGACATCAGTAATCTTTGGTTTTCTAAGTAACTGTACAAACATTACTCGGAGAAGACAATGGCAACCCACTCTAGTACTCTTGCCTGGAAAATCCCATGGACAGAGGAGCCTGGTGGGCTGCAATCCGTGGGGTCGCTGAGAGTTGGACATGACTGAGTGCCTTCACTTTCCACTTTCCACTTTCCTGCATTGGAGAAGGAAATGGCAACCCACTCGGGTGTTCTTGCCTGGAGAATCCCAGGGACGGGGGAGCCTGGTGGGCTGCCGTCTATGGGGTCACACAGAGTCGGACAAGACTGAAGCGACTTAGCAGCAGCAGCAGCTCCTTCATTGTATGCAGATTCTTTACTGACCGAGCCAGTAGGGAAGCTTTTGGTATCTATTGTTGTTGTTTAATCTATAAGTTATCTTTGCAACCCCTTGTACTTGTAGCCTGCCAGGCTCCTCTATCCATGGGATTTCCCAGGCAAGAATACTGGAGTGGGCTGCTATTTCCTTCTCCAAGGGATCTTCCTGACCCAGGGATCAGACCCAGGTCTCCTGCATTGCAGGCAGACTCTCTACCATCTGAAATATAGGGAAGTCAAGTGGGCCTTAGAAAGCATCACTATGAACAGAGCTAGTGGAGGTGATGGAATTCCAGTGGAGCTATTCCAAATCCTGAAAGATGATCCTGTGAAAGTGCTGCACTCAATATGCCAGCAAATTTGGAAAACTCAGCAGTGGCCACAAGATTGGAAAAGGTCAGTTTTCATCCCAATCCCAAAGAAAGGCAATGCCAAAGAATGTTCAAACTACCGCACAATTGCACTCATCTCACACGCTAGTAAAGTAATGCTCAAAATTCTCCAAGCCAGGCTTCAGCAATATGTGAACCGTGAACTTCCTGATGTTTTCTAAAAGCTGGTTTTAGAAAAGGCAGAGGAACCAGAGATCAAATTGCCAGTATCCGCTGGATCATGGAAAAAGCAAGAGAGTTCCAGAAAAACATCTATTTCTGCTTTATTGACTATGCCAAAGCCTTTGACTGTGTAGATCACAATAAACTATGGAAAATTCTGAAAGAGATGGGAATACCAGACCACCTGATCTGCCTCTTGGGAAATCTGTATGCGGGTCAGAAGCAACAGTTAGAACTGGTCATGGAACAACAGACTGGTTCCAAATAGGAAAAGGAGTACGTCAAGGCTGTATATTGTCATCATGTTTATTTAACTTATATGCAGAGTACATCATGAGAAATGCTGGACTGGAAGAAACACAAGTTGGAATCAAGATTGTTGGGAGAAATATCAATAACCTCAGATACGCAGATGACACCACCCTTATGGCAGAAAGTGAAGAGGGGCTCAAAAGCCTCTTGATGAAAGTGAAAGTGGAGAGTGAAAAGGTTGGCTTAAAGCTCAACATTCAGACAACGAAGATCATGGCATCTGGTCCCATCACTACATGGGAAATAGATGGGCAAACAGTGGAAACAGTGTCAGACTTTATTTTTCTGGGCTCCAAAATCACTGCAGATGGTGACTGCAGCCGTGCAATTAAAAGACGCTTACTCCTTGGAAGGAAAGTTATGACCAACCTAGATAGCATATTCAAAAGCAGAGACATTACTTTACCAACAAAGGTTCGCCTAGTCAAGGCTATGGTCTTTCCTGTGGTCATGTATGGATGTGAGAGCTGGACTGTGAAGAAGGCTGAGCGCCGAAGAATTGATGCTTTTGAACTGTGGTGTTGGAGAAGACTCTTGAGAGTCCCTTGGACTGCAAGGAGATCCAACCAGTCCATTCTGAAGGAGATCAGCCCTGGGATTTCTTTGGAAGGAATGATGCTAAAGCTGAAACTCCAGTATTTTGGCCACCTCATGCGAAGAGTTGACTCATTGGAGAAGACTCTGATGCTGGGAGGGATTGGGGGCAGGAGGAGAAGGGGACGACAGAGGATGAGATGGCTGGATGGCATCACTGACTTGATGGGTGTGAGTCTGAGTGACCTCTGGGAGCTGGTGATGGACAGGGAGGCCTGGCATGCTGCAGTTCACGGGGTCGCAAAGAGTCGGACACGACTGAGTGACTGGTCTGATCTGATCTATACATCATCACCATTGAAGATTCCCTTTAAACACAATATAGGACTTCTATCCAATAGGGCTAATACCTTTTTTCTTTGATGTATCTGTCTTAAGTTTTTAGTTGTTCAGTGTTTCATCCTCAGTATTTTGTCTCAGCTAAAATCAAAAGGTTTTGGCACATTCATAATAGTGAAATGATATATCCAACAAGGAAAACTATGCCAGCTTCTGGAATAATTGGGATGAATCATAGATTATTACATATCTGTGAAATTCTCAGGTAAAATTTAGCCCAGAAATCGAGGTCTGAGACTGATATATTTAACATTTACATCTTAGATGAGTAAATGTAACAATTTTTATGGGAATACCCCTTATTGTAAGTGATTGTCCACTTTTTAAGGCTGTGATTAAAATATATATAACATAAAATTTACCATGCTAACCATTTAAAAAAATTGTGTTGATAGACATAACATAAATTTTACCATTTTCCTCATGTTTAAGTGTACAGTTCTGTGGTATTAAAGACATTCATACTGTTATGCAACCATCTGCTGTTTCCAAAACATTTTCATCACCACAAACAGAAACTCTGTAACTATTAAGCAATAACTCTCCATTCTTATGCAGCTAATGACAACCTCTAAACTACTTTCAGTCTTTGAATTTGCCTTGAATGACTTAATTTTAATATGATTGCATATTTTTAATTTTTCGTCTTGGATGAGTGGTAGAGACTACTATTGTCATTTAGAAGAATAAAATATAACACTGTGTTAACAGTTCTTTTACATATATACAAACACACAGATACCAATAAAACATCACAAAGAAATGAGCCCCTAATATCTGTAAGTTTACTAAACATCTTATTCATTTTTAGGATTTCCTTAGTATTTTCAGGATGAAGAGAGCTTATATTTCTTTTGTATTATGATGTATTTTATCTTAAAAATCAGGAAATCTGTATACACACATACATACCTACCATACATGCCTACTTATATGTATATACATACATAAAATATAATTAAGGTCCCCATTTTAGTCACACCAAGATTACAAATATAATAAAATAGTATAACAGAAAAAATAGAGGAGTAAGAATTAGAAGGATACAGGACTTTTAAAACATCATTTTACAGGTGTTTCCATTTGTTTAACTGTTTTAGATTGTACACAAGATATGTTAGTTTAAAAATATTAATAAAAGCAGCAAATAAATAGTATAAAAATATTTTTACTGATCTTAAGAAACTGTCCCTCAGAGGAAACTCTCTTATAGAAAGTACTTGCACCGTAAGCCGCACATAGCCACAGGAATTTTTCTGAACAAGAGTCATTAGAAAATTATTAAGACTGGTGTCAACAATTAACTGTTCATGCCTAAAATTTTCTGAAGAGGATATTTATATATGATTCATAATTTAATCAAAGGCTTCAGATTTTGGTGCTGCTAAATGGGAAAATATACAGTAAGTAGTTCAACAGGTAAACAGAATCCTTATAGAACTTTCTGTGCTAAAATTAATATTTGATTCATATCATGAATGTAGAGTTGAACCATAAAGAAGGCTGAGTGCTGAAGAATTGATGCTTTTAAACTGTGGTGCTGGAGAAGACTTTTGAGAGTCTCTGGGACAGCAAGGAGATCAAACCATTCAATCCTAAAGAAAATCAGAAATTTTACCTGAGAATTTAACAGATAGATAATAATCTATGATTCATCCCAATTATGCCAGAATTTGGCATAGTTTTCCTTGTTGAATACATTATTTAACTATCATGTATGTGCCCTGATATTCATTGGAAGGACTGATGCTGAAGGTGAAACTCCAGTACTTTGGCCACCTGATGCAAAGAGCTGACTTCTGGACAAGACCCTAATGCTGGAAAGACTGAGGGCAGAAGAAGGGAGCTACAGAGGATGAGATGGTTGGATGGCATCATTGATTCAATGACCATGAGTTTGAGCAAACTACGGGAGATAGTGAAGGACAGGGAAGCCTGACATGCTGTAGTCCATGGGGTCCCAAAGAGTGGGACATGACTCAGCAACTAAACACCTATATAAATTATGTATGTATAGGGCTTGCTCTGTGGCTCAGCAGTAAAGAATCCGCCTGTAGTGCAGGAGATACAGGAGACATTTGTTGGATCCCTGGGTTGGGAAAATTCCCTGGAGGAGGGCATGGAAACACACTCAAATATTCTTGCCTGGAGAATCCCATGGACAGAGAGTCGGACACCACTGAAGTGACTGAGCACAAACACACACGTGTATAGCTGAATTACTTTGCTGTAACCTGAAATCAACACAGTATTGTAAATCAACTATATTTCAACCAAAAAAAATTGTAAAGACTGTAAAACACAATACAACTACTATAATGAAACAATGTTTCCAACTTGCTAATATAATAGAAAATCTGTAATTAGGCCTCGTCTGTTAAAATAGCATCTAAAATCAATGGGGAAAAGGACTTTTAAACAAGTATTGTTGGTATAAATTAGATATGCATACATATATAGGAAAAGCTAGAGGTGAAACATTTCTCAACCATATACCAGAATAAATCCAAAATTGAACTGTGAAAAATTGAAGTACAAAGAAAAGTCATACATGTACGAGAAGAAAGCAGGAATTCATTTACCACCTAGGAGTGAGTGAATCTCTCTAAACATAATAAACTGTTGATGAAGCTGACTATACAAATGTTTTAAATCAATAGCTTATGATAATAAAACAACTGATAAAATTTATTATAGAAAAAAATAGCATTTTTCAAAAAACAAATTTTTTGAAAACTAAAAAGTTCAACTTTCAAACTTATAGAGGTTTCTCCTTTATACTTCTAGCCTCAATTTGTAACTGTTAACATTTTCCATATTTGCTTTCTCTGTCTTTCTATAACAGATACATTGTTACTATTATTGTTATTATTTTTTTTGTTTTGATGGAATATTTAATAGTAGTTGTAGGTATCATGATCCCATACCTTTTAAAAAATTTTTTATTTTTTTCATTTATTTATTTTCTATTGAAAGATAATTGCTTTACAGAATTTCATTTTCTGTCAAACCTCAACATGAATCAGTCATAGGTATACATATATCCCCTCCCTTTCAAACCTCCCTCCCAACTCCCTCTCCATCCCACTCCTCTAGGTTGATGTAGAGCCCCTGTTTGAGTTTTCTGAGGCATAGTGCAAATTCCCATTGGCTATCTATTTTACATATAGTAATGTAAGTTTCCATGTTACTCTTTTCATACATCTCAACCTCTCTTCCCCTCTCCCTGTGTCTATGTCTATTCTCTATGTCTCTCTCTCCATTGTTGCCCTGTAAATAAATTCTTCAGTACCATTCCTAGATTCCGTATATATAGATTAGAATACGATATTTATCTTTCTCTTTCTGACTTATTTCACTCTGTATAATAGTTTCTAGGTTCATCCACCTAATTAGAACTGATTCAAATGTATTCCCTTTTATGGCTGAGTAATTTTCCATTGTGTATATATACCACAGCTTCCTTATCCATTCATCTGTCAATGGACATCTAGGTTGCTTCCATGTTCTAGCTATTGTAAATAGTGCTACAGTGAGTGAACAGTGGGATACATGTGAATGTTTCAATTTAGGTTTCCTCAGGGTATATGCCTAGGAGTGGGATTGCTGGGTCCTATGGTGGTTTTATTCCCAGTTTTTAAAGGAATCCCCATACCGTCTTCCATAGTGGCTGTATCAGTTTACATTTGTACCAACAGTGCAAGACCGTTCCCTTTTCTCCACACCCTCTCCAGCATTTGTTGTTTGTAGTCTTTTTGATGATGGCCATTCTGACCAGTGTGAGGTTATATCTCATTATAGTTTTGATTTGCATTTCTCTAATAATGAGTGATGTTGAGCATCTTTTCATATGTTTGTTAGCCATCTGTATGTTTTTGGAGAAATGTCTGTTTAGGTCTTTTTCCCACTTTTTGATTGGGTTGTTTGTTTTTCTGGCCTTGAGTTATACGAGCTGCTTGTATATTTTGGAAATTAATCCTTTGTCAGTTGTTTCATTTGCTATTATTTTCTCCCACTCTGAGGGTTATCTTTTCACATTAGTTTCCTTTGCAGTGCAAAAGCTTTTTAAGTTTAATCAGGTCCCACTTGTTTACTTTTGTTTTTATTTCTGTTAGGCTAGGAGGTGGGTCATAGAGGATCTTGCTTTGATTTATGTCATTGAGTGTTCTGCCTTTGTTTTCCTCTAAGAGTTTTATAGTTTCTGGTCTTAAATTTAGGTCTTTAATCAATTTTGAGTTTATCTTTGTGCATGGTGTTAGGAAGTGCTCTAATTTCATTCTTTTACATGTAGGTGTCCAGTTTTCCCAGCACTATTTATCAAAGATGCTGTCTTTGCCCCGTTGTATATTCTTTCCTTCATTGCCAAACATAAGGTACCCACAGGACATGGGTTTATTTCTGGGCTTTCTGTCTTGTTCCATTGGTCTATATTTCTGTTTTTGTGCCAGTACCATACTGTCTTGATGACTGTAGTTTTGTAGTATAATCTGAAGTCAGAAAGGTTGATTCCTCCAGCTCCATTCTTCTGTCTCAAGGCTACTGTGGCTATTCAGGGTCGTTTGTGTTTCCATATGAATTGTGAAATTTTTTGTTCTAGTTCTATGAAAATGCCATTGGTAATTTGATAGGGATTGCATTACATCTGTAGATTGCATTTGATAGTATAGTCATTTTCACTATTGATTCTTCCTACCCAGGAACATGGAATATCTCTATTTCATCTTTTATTTCTTTCATCAGCGTCTTATAATTTTCTTTGTACAGTTCTTTTGTGTCTTTAGGTAAGCTTATTCCTAGATATTTAATTCTTTTTGTTGCAATGGTGAATGGGATTGATTCCTTAATTTCTCTTTCTGATTTTTCATTGTTAGTGTATAGAAATGCAAGTGATTTCTGTGTATTGATTTTGTATCCTGCAACTTTGCTAAATTCACTGATTAGCTCTAGTAATTTTCTGATACTATCTTTAGTGTTTTCTGTATACAGTATCATGTCATCTGCAAACAGTGAGAGCTTTACTTCTTTTGCGATCTGGATTCCTTTTATTTCTTTTTCTTCTCGGATTGCTATAGCTAGGACTTCCAGAACTATGTTGAATCATAGTGGCGGCAGTGGACACCCTTGTCTTGTTCCTGATCTTAGGGAGAATGCTTTCAGTTTTTCACCATTGAGAGTCATGTTCGCTGTAGGCTTATCATATATGGCCTTTACTATGTTGAGGTAGGTTCCTTCGATGCCCATTTTTTAAAGAGTTTTAATCATAAATGGGTGCTGAATTTTGTCAAAGGCTTTTTCTGCATCTATTGAGATTATCATTTGGTTTTATCTCTCAATTTGTTAATATGGTGTATCACACTGATTGATTGGCATATATTGAAGAATCCTTCCATCCCTGGAATAAACCCAACTTCATCATGGTGTATGAGCTTTTTTATGTGTTGCTTAATTCTGTTTGCTAAAATTTTGGTGAGGATTTTTGCATTTATGTTCAGTGACAGTGGCCTATAGTTTTCTTTTTTTGTGTTGTCTGGTTTTGTTATCAGGGTGATGGTGGCCTCGTAGAATGAGTTTGGAAGTGTTCCTTCCTCTGCAGTTTTTTGAAAGAGTTTTAGAAGGATAGGCATCCAGATCAGATCAGATCAGTCGCTCAGTCGTGTCCAACTCTTTGTGACCCCATGAATCGCAGCACGCCAGGCCTCCCTGTCCATCACCAACTCCCAGAGTTCACTGAGACTCATGTCCATTGAGTCAGTGATGCCATCCAGCCATCTCATCCTCTGTCGTCCCCTTCTCCTCCTGCCCCCAATCCCTCCCAGCATCAGAGTCTTTTCCAATGACTGAACTCTTCTCATGAGGTGGCCAAAGTACTGGAGTTTCAGCTTTAGCATCATTCCTTCCAAAGAAATCCCAGGGCTGATCTTTAGAATGGACTGTTTGGATCTCCTTGCAGTCCAAGGGACTCTCAACAGTCTTCTCCAACACCACAATTCAAAAGCATCAATTCTTCGGCGCTCAGCCTTCTTCACAGTCCAACTCTCACATCCCTACATGACCACTGGAAAAACCGTAGCCTTGACTAGACGAACCTTTGTTGGTAAAGTCGTGTCTCTGCTTTTGAATATGCTATCTAGGTTGGTCATAACTTTCCTTCCAAGGAGCAAGCGTCTTTTAATTACATGGCTGCAGTCACCATCTGCAGTGATTTTGGAGCCCAGAAAAATCAAGTCTGACACTGTTTCCACTGTTTCCCCATCTATTTCCCATGAAGTGATGGGACCAGATGCCATGATCTTCATTTTCTGAATGTTGAGCTTTAAGCCAACTTTTTCACTCTCCACTTTCACTTTCATCAAGAGGCTTTTGAGTTTCTCTTCACTTTCTGCCGTAAGGGTGGTGTCATCCGCATCTCTGAGGTTATTGATATTTCCCCCGGCAATCTTGATTCTAACTTGTGTTTCTTCCAGTCCAGCCTTTCTCATGATGTACTCTGCATATAAGTTAAATAATCAGGGTGACAATATACAGCCTTGACGTACTCCTTTTCCTATTTGGAACCAGTCTGTTGTTCCATGTCCAGTTCAAACTGTTGCTTCTTGACCTGCATACAAATTTCTTAAGAGGCAGATCAGGTGGTCTGGTATTCCCATCTCTTTCAGAATTTTCCACAGTTTATTGTAATCCACACAGTCAAAGGCATTAGCTCTTCTCTAAATATTTGATAGAATTCTCCTGTGAAGCCATCTGGTCCTGGGCTTTCATTTTTTGGGAGATTTTTGATCACAGCTTCAATTTCAGTGCTTGTGATTGGGTTGTTCATAATTTCTGTTTCTTCCTGGTTCAGTCTTGGAAGATTTAACTTTTCTAAGAGAATCTGTTAATTTCTTCCAGGTTATCCATTTTATTGCCATATAGTTGTTCATAATAGTCTCTTATGCTGCTGCTAAGTCACTTCAGTCATGTCCGACTCTGTGCGACCCCATAGACGGCAGCCCAGCAGGCTCCTGCGTCCCTGGGATTCTCCAGGCAAGAACATTGGAGTGGATTGCCATTTCCTTCTCCAATGCATGAAAGTGAAAAGTGAAAGTGAAGTCTCTCAGTCATAATCCTTTGTATTTCTGCATTGTCTGTTGTAACCTCTCCTTTATCATTTCTAATTTTGTTGATTTGATTCTTCTTTTTTCTTGATGGATCTGGCTAAAGGTTTGTCAGTTTTTTTATCTTCTTGAAGAACCAGCTTTTAGTTTTATTAATCTTTACTGTTGTTTTTTCATTTCATTTTCATTTATTTCTGCTCAGATCTTTATGATTTCTTTCTTTCTCCTAATTTTGGAGGTTTTTTTTTGTTCATCATTTTGCAGTTGTTTTAGTTGTAAAGTTAGGTCGTCTATTTGATGCTTTTCTTGTTTCTTGAGGTAGGATTGTATGGCTGTAAACTTCCTTCTTAGCTTTTGCTGCATCCCATAGGTTTTGAGTTGTGTTTTCATTGACCTTTGTTTCTAGACATTTTCTGATTTCCCTTTTGATTTCTTCAGTAACCTGTTAGTTATTTAGAAATGTGTTGTTTAATCTCCATGTGTTTTTGTTTCTTACAGTTTTTTTTCTTGTAACTGATATCTAGTGTCATAGTATTGTGGTCGGAGAAGATGCTTGATACCTTTTCAATTTTCTTTAATTTACTGAGGTTTGATTTGTGACCCAAGATGTGGTATCTCCTGGAGAATGTTCCATGTGCACTTGAGAAGAAGATGTATTCTGCATTTTGATGGACTAGCCTGAAGATGTCAGTGAGATCCATCTCATTTAATGTACCATTTAAGACTTGTGTTTCCTCGCATATATATGGAATTTAAAAAGATGGTAACGATGACCCTATATGTGAGATAGCAAAAGAGACACAGATGTAAAGAACAGACTTTTGGACTCTGTGGGAGAAGGCGAGGGTGGGATGATTTGAGAGAATAGCACTGCAACATGTATATTATCATGTGTGAAATAGATGCCAGTCCAGGTTCCATGCATGAGGCAGGGTGCTCAGGGCTGGTACACTGGGATGACCCTGAGGGATGGGATGGGGAGGGAGGTGGGAAGGAGGGTCAGGATGGGGAACACATGTATACCCATGGCTGATTCATGTGAATGTATGGCAAAAACAACCACAATATTGTAATTAGCCTCCAATTAAAATAAATTTAAAAAAAAAAAAAAAAAAATCCTTCAAAACAAACAACAACAAAAAAGACTTGTGTTTCCTCATTAATTTTCTGTTTTGATGATCTGTTCATTGCTGTGAATGAGGTGTTTAAAGTCTCCTACTATTATTGTGTTATTGTCAATTTCTCCTTTTATGTCTGTTAGTGTTTCTCTTATGTATTGAGCTGCTCCTATGTGAGGGGCATAGATATTTACAGTTGTTATGTTTTCCTCTTGGATTGATCCCTTGATCGTTATGTAGTGTCCTTCCGTATCTCTTGTAATCTTCTTTATTTTAAGGTCTATCTTATCTGATATGAGGAATGCTGCTCCAGCTTTCTTTTGCTTCCCATTTGCATGGAATATATTTTTCCATCCTCTCACTTCCAGTCTCTATGTGTCTTGAGGTCTGAAGTGAGTTTCTTGTAGACAGCATATATATGGGTCTTGTTTTTGTATCCCTTCAGCCAGTCTGTGTCTTTTAGTTGAAGTGTTTAATCTATTTACATTTAAAGTAATTATTGATATATATGTTCCTATTGCCATTTTCTTAGTTGTTTGGGGTTGATTTTGTAGTTCTTTTTTCTTCTCTTGTGTTTCTTGACTATATAAATCCCTTTAACATTTGTTGTAAAGCTGGTTTGGTGGTACTGAATTCTCTTAACTTTTGCTTTTCTGAAAAACTTTTTATTTCTCCATCAATTTTGAAGGAGATCCTTGCCAGGTACAGTAATCTTGGTTGTAGATTTTTCCCGTTCAGTACTTTAAATATATCCTGCCATTCCCTTCTGGCCTGCAGAGTTTCTGCTGAAAGATCAGCTGTTAAGCATATGGGGTTTTCCTTGTATGTTGTTGCTTCTCCCTTGCTGCTTTTAATACTCTTTCTTTGTGTTCAGTCTTCATTAGTTTGATTAGTTTGTGTTTTGGCTTGTTTCTCCTTGGATTTCTCCTGTATGGGAGTTTTTGTTCCCTTTGGATTTGGTTAACTATTTCCTTTTCCACGTTGGGGAAATTTTCAATTATAATCTCTTCAAAAATTTTCTCATACCCTTTCTTTTTTTCTTCTTCTTCTGAAGTGAAGTCAAAAGTCAAGTCACTGAGTTGTATCTGACTCTGAGACCCCATGGACTACAGCTTCTCTGTCCATGGAGTTTTCCAGGCAAGAATACTGGAGTGGGATGCCGTTTCCTTCTCCAGGGGATCTTCACCACCCAGGGATCGATCCTAGGTCTCCGGCATTGCAGGCAGATGCTTTACCTTCTGAGCCACCAGAGAAGCCCATTTAGGGGTCTTCTTCTGGGACCCCTATAATTCAAATGTTCGTGCATTTGATATTGTTCCAGAGGTCTCTGAAACTATCCTCATTTCTTTTCATTCTTTTTACTTTATTTTGCTCTTCAAAAGTTATTTCTACCATTTTATCTTCCAGCTCACTGAATTATTCTGCTTCAGATATTCTGCTATTGGTTCCTTCTAGAGTATTTTTGTCTCTGTATGTTGATTCTTTAATTCTTCTAGGTCTTTGTTAATTGATTTTTTCATTTTATCCATTTTTTTCAAGGATTTTGATCATCTTTGCTATCATTATTCTGAATTCTTTTTCGGATAGTTTGCCTATTACCTCTTCATTTATTTGGATTTCTGTGTTTATAGTTTGTTATTTCATTGTGTAGTATTTCTCTGCCTTTTCGTTTTTTTTTTCTTTAACTTATTGTGTTTGAGGTCTCCTTTTCCCAGGTTTAAAGGAAAGTTGAATTCTTTCCTTGAAGAAGGTTGACTTCTTTCTTCCTTTTTGTTTCTGTCCTCCTAAGGTTGGTCCGGTGGTTTGTGTAAGTTTTGTATAGGGTGAGATTTGTGCTGAATTTTTGTTTGTTTGTTTGTGTTTCTTTGATGTGCCCATCTGAGTGAGGTGGTAATCCTGTCTGGTGATGATTGGATTTGTATTTTTGTTTTGTTTGTTGTTTAGATGAGGCATCCAGCACAGGGTGCTACTGGTGGTTTGGTGATGCTGGGTCTTGTGTTGAAGAGGTTTCAGTTGTGTGAATGCTCACTATTTGATACACCCTAGGGTTAGTTCTCTAGTAGTCTATGATCTGGAAGTCAGTGCTCCCACTCCAAAGGCTCAGGGCTTGATCTTTTCTGTTTCTCAGTCTGTCTTGGACTCAGCCAGTGAGGCATGGAAGGTTTTCCGGTGAACAAATTAAAGACAAACACTTTCTCCTCGGGGTCAAGGGTCCCTGTCTTCTCTCCCTGTAAGTTCCTGGAGAAACTGAATTAAGTTCAGCTCACGAAAGACAAGAATGAACAAGCAGCATGCATGTCAATCCATCACTGGATGTCTTCAGGGAGACAAGTGGTGCCAGAGAACACTTAGAGCTGAGACTTGATCTCTGGCTCATTACAAAAGATTAAACTCAGGAACAGCCACATGGGAGAGGTGCAGAGGGCAAGGTCTGAGAAGAGAGGGCTCTTTCTAGGCTGCCATTCTTCCCAAATCTCCACATGGTCACCCAATCCCATACCTTTATTCAATGTGTATCTGATATTAAAAAAAGGATATTCTGTTATATTACTATAGTATAATTTTAAAAATCAGGAAATTCACCATTGATACAATACTACTATCTAATAATATGTAGTTCTCTTTAAAATTTTGTTACTTTTGTCTCAGTTGTTCTTTATAACAATCATTTTTCACATGTATAGTCATATTCCGTAAAATGTCATGTCATATTAGTCTAATCTGGAATATTTCCTTAGCTTTTGTCTTTCATGAAGGTTACATTTTTGAAATGTATAGCCCAATGAAAGTGAAAGTCACTCAGTCATGTCCCTCTCTTTGCCACCCTATGGACTATACAGTCAATGGAATTCTCTAGGCCAGAATATTGGAGTGAGTAGCCTTTCCCTTCTCCAGTGGATCTTCCCAACCCAGGGCTCAAACCCAAGTCTCCCGCATTACTGGTGGATTCTTTACCAGCTGAGCCACAGGGGAAGCCCAAGAATACCAGAGTGGGTTGCCTATCCCTTCTCTAGCAGATCTTCCCAACCCAGGAATTGAACTGGGGTCTCTTGCATTGCACGTGGATTCTTTACCAATTGAGCTATCAGGGAAACCCTGTATAGCCCAGTAGTTCATCAAATTTCTTTGCCCAGTAGTTCATCAGATTGAATTTGCCTTGTTTTCTCATTAAATTCAGGTTATGTATTTTTTCATAGCTTTATTGAAATGTATTTTACATACCACGGAATTGATCCACTTAACTTGTACAGTTCAGTGGTTTTTAGTATATTCAGAGTTGTACAACCATCAGATCAGATCAGATCAGCCGCTCAGTCATGTCCGACTCTTTGCGACCCCATGAACCTCAGCACGCCAGGCCTCCCTGTCCATCACCAGCTCCCGGAGATCACCCAAACTCATACCCATCGAGTCAGTGATGCCATCCAGCCATCTCATCCTCTGTCGTCCCCTTCTCCTCCTGCCCCCAATCCCTCCCAGCATCAGAGTCTTCTCCAATGAGTCAACTCTTCGCATGAGGTGGCCAAAATACTGGAGTTTCAGCTTTAGCATCATTCCTTCCAAAGAAACTCCAGGATTGATCTCCTTCAGAATGGACTGGTTGGATCTCCTTGCAGTCCAAGGGACTCTCAAGAGTCTTCTCCAACACCACAGTTCAAAAGCATCAATTCTTTGGCGCTCAGCCTTCTTCACAGTCCAGCTCTCACATCCATACATGACCACAGGAAAGACCATAGCCTTGACTAGGCGAACCTTTGTTGGCAAAGTAATGTCTCTGCTTTTGAATATGCTATCTAGGTTGGTCATAACTTTCCTTCCAAGGAGTAAGCATCTTTTAATTTCATGACTGCAGTCACCATCTGCAGTGATTTTGGAGCCCAGAAAAACAAAGTCTGACACCGTTTCCACTGTTTCCCCATCTATTTCCCATGTAGTGATGGGACCAGATGCCATGATCTTCGTTTTCTGAATGTTGAGCTTTAAGCCAACCTTTTCACTCTCCACTTTCACTTTCATCAAGAGGCTTTTGAGCCCCTCTTCACTTTCTGCCATAAGAGTCGTGTCATCTGCATATCTGAGGTTATTGATATTTCTCCCAGCAATCTTGATTCCAACTTGTGTTTCTTCCAGTCCAGCATTTCTCATGATGTACTCTGCATATAAGTTAAATAAACATGGTGACAATATGCAGCCTTGACTTACTCCTTTTCCTATTTGGAACCAGTCTGTTGTACAACCATCACTACTGCCTAATTTCAAAATATTTTCAAACACCAAAATGACATTAGCAGTCTTTCTCAATTCCTGTTTCTCTCCCCACTCCTACCATCCCAGTCCTAAAGGCAACCTCTAATTTATTTTGTGTCTATAAATTTGCATATTCTAGATACTACATATAAATGTAATCATAAAAATGTGGATTATTGTTTTTTTTACTGACTTCTCTCACTAAACATAATGCTTTCAAGTTTCATCCTTGATGAAGCATGTACTGATATGTCATTCTTTTTTTATTACCAATTAATATCCCACTGTACAGATATACCCCATTTTGTTAATCAGTTCATCAGTTGATAGACATAGGTTGTTTCTACTTCTTGCCTATTACAAATAGTGTTTCTGTGAACATTTCATGCACAAGATTTTGTGTTTCCATGTATATTTTAATTCTCCCGGGCATGTACCCAAGGGTGGATTTTTTGGAGCACATGGTAAAAGGCAAAGGAGAAAAGGAAAGATAATACCCAACTGAATGGAGAGTTCCAGAGAATAGCAAGGAAAGACAAGAAAGACTCCTTAAATGAACAGTGCAAAGAAATTGAAGAGAACAATAGAGTAGGGCAGACTAGAGATCTCTTCAAGAAAATTAGAGATACTTAGGGAACATTTTGTGCAAAGACGAACACAATGAAGGACAGAAACGGCAAGGACCTAATAGAAGCAGAAGAGATTAAAAAGAGGTGGTAAGAATACATAGAAGAACTATACAAAAAAGGTCTTAATGACCCAGCCATGTTGATGTGGTCACTCACCAGAAATCCTGGAGTAAAAGTCATGTGGGCCTTAGCAAGCATTGCTACGGAGAAAGCTAGTGGAGGTGATGGAATTCCAGCTGAGCTATTTCAAATCCTAAAAGATGATTCTGTGAAAGTGCTGCACTCAGTATGCCAGCAAATTTACAAAACTGACCAATGGCCACAGGACTGGAAAAGGTTGGTTTTCATTCCAATCTCAAAGAAAGGCAATGCCAGAGAATGTTCTAGCTATCATATTGTTGCACTCATTTCACATGCTAGCAAAATAATACTCAATATCCTTCAAGCTAGGCTTCAACAGTACGTAAACCAAGAACTTCCATATATATAAGCTGGATTTAGAAAAGGCAGAGGAACCAGAGATCAACTTGCCAACATCTGTTGTTGATGAATTGCCAAACTGTTCAAAAGCAGCTGCACGACTTTTCCTTATCACCAGCAGTGTATGATGGTATCAGTTTCTCTACATCTTCACAAGTCTGTTCTTTATGTCTTTGTCTCCTTTGCTGCTCTGCAAATAGATTCATCAGTACCATCTTTTCTGGATTCCATGTATATGTGTTAATATGTGATACTTGCTTTTCTCTTTCTGATTTAACTTCACTCAGGATCTCTGGAGAAGGGAATGTCTACCCACTCTAGTATTCTGGTCTGGAGAATTCCATGGACTATATAGTCCATGGGGTAACAAAGAGTCAGACACAACTGAGCAACTTTCACTTTTCCTTCGATATAATAGGCTTAAGGTTCATCCACCTGTTTAGAATTGACTCAAATGTGTTCATTTTTATAGCTGAGTAATATTCCATTGTATATATGTACCCCATCTTCCTTATCCATTTGTCTGTTGGTGGACATCTAGATTGCTTCCATGTCTTAGCTATTGTAAATAGTGCTGTGATGAGCATTGGGGGTACGTGTCTTTTTCAGTTATGGTTTCCTCAGGGCATATGCCCAATAGTGGGATTGTTGGGTCGTGTTGTTCAGTTGTTGAGTTGTGTCCAACTCTTTGTGACCCATGGACTGCAGCACACTAGGCTTCCTTGTCCTTCACAATATCCCAGAGTTTGCTCAAAGTCATGTCCATTGAATCAGTGATGCCATCCAACCATATCATCCTGTCATCCCCTTGTATGGTGGCTTTATTCCTAGTTTTTTAAGGAATCTCCATACTGTTCGCCATAGTAGCCATCAGATCAGATCAGATCAGTCGCTCAGTCGTGTCCGACTCTTTGCGACCCCATGAACCGCAGCACGCCAGGCCTCCCTGTCCATCACCAGCTCCCGGAGGTCACCCAGACTCATACCCATCGAGTCAGTGATGCCATCCAGCCATCTCATCCTCTGTCGTCCCCTTCTCCTCCTGCCTTCAATCCCTCCCAGCATCAGAGTCTTCTCCAATGAGTCAACTCTTCGCATGAGGTGGCCAAAATACTGGAGTTTCAGCTTTAGCATCATTCCTTCTAAAGAAATTCCAGGATTGATCTCCTTCAGAATGGACTGGTTGGATCTCCTTGCAGTCCAAGGGACTCTCAAGAGTCTTCTCCAACACCACAGTTCAAAAGCATCAATTCTTCGGCGCTCAGCCTTCTTCACAGTCCAGCTCTCACATCCATACATGACCACAGGAAAGACCATAGCCTTGACTAGGCGAACCTTTGTTGGCAAAGTAATGTCTCTGCTTTTGAATATGCTATCTAGGTTGGTCATAACTTTCCTTCCAAGGAGTAAGCGTCTTTTAATTGCACGGCTGCAGTCACCATCTGCAGTGATTTTGGAGCCCAGAAAAACAAAGTCTGACACTGTTTCCACTGTTTCCCCATCTATTTCCCATGAAGTGATGGGACCAGATGCCATGATCTTCGTTTTCTGAATGTTGAGCTTTAAGCCAACCTTTTCACTCTCCACTTTCACTTTCATCAAGAGGCTTTTGAGCCCCTCTTCACTTTCTGCCATAAGAGTCGTGTCATCTGCATATCTGAGGTTATTGATATTTCTCCCAGCAATCTTGATTCCAACTTGTGTTTCTTCCAGTCCAGCATTTCTCATGATGTACTCTGCATATAAGTTAACTGATATAGTAGCCATATCAGTTTACATTCCCACAAAAAGTGCAAGAGGCTCCCTTTTCTCCATACCCACTCTACCATTTATTGTTTGTAGATTTTTGATGATGGTCATTCTGCTGGTGTGTGGTGATACCTCATTATAGTTTTGATTTGCTTTTCTCTAATAAGTGCAATGTTGATCATATTTTCATGTGTTTATTAGCCATCTATATGTCTTCTTTGAAAAAATGTCTGCTTAGGTCTTCTACTCACTTTTTTATTGGGTTGTTTGTTTTTCTGGTATTGAGCTGCATGAGCTGCTTATATATTTTGGAGATTAATCTTTTGTCAGTTGTTGCATTTACTATTATTTTCTCCCATTCTGAGTGTTGTCTTTTCCTTGTTTATAGCTTCCTTCACTGTGCAAAAGCTTTTACATTTAATTGGTCCCATTTATTTATTTTTGTTTTTACTTCCATTATTCTAAGACTTGAGTTAGAGAGAATCTTGCTGTGATTTATGTTAAAGAGTGTTCTGCCTATGTTTTTCTCTAAAAAGTTTAGAGTTTCTGGTCTTAAATTTAGGTCTTTATTCCATTTTAAGTTTATTTTTCTGTATGGTATAGGGCAGTATTCTAATTTCATTTTTTACATGTAGCTGTCTAGTTTTCCCAGCATCACCTATTGAAGAGACTGTCTTTTCTGCATTGTATATTCTTGTCTCCTTTGTCAAAGATAAAGTACCTATAGATGTGTGGGTTTATTTATGGGTTTTCTATCATGTTCCATTGGTCTGTATTTCTGTTATTGTGCCAGTACCATACTGTCTTGATGACGGTACCTTTGTAGTATAGTCTGAAGTCAGGAAGGTTGATTCCTCCACCTCTGTTTTTTTCTCAAGATTGCTTTGGCTGTTCGGGGTCTTTGGTGTTTCCATATGAATTATGAAATTTTTTAGTTCTGTGAAAAATATCATTGGTAGTTTGATACAGATTACATTGAATGTATTGATTGCTTTAGGTAGAACAGTTGTTTTCACACTACTGATTCTTCCAGTCCGGGAGCATAGTGTATCTCTCCATCTGTTCATGTCATCTGTGACTTCTTTCATCAGTGTTTTACAGTTTTCTGCATGCAGGTCTTTTGCCTCTTTAGGTAGATGTGAGCCTAGGCATTTTATTCTTTTTGTTGCAATGGTGAATGGGATTGTTTCCTTAATTTTTCTTTCTGATTTTTCATTGTTAGTGTATAGGAATGTTAGGGTTTCCATGTATTAATTTTATATCGTACAACTTTACTGTATTCATTGATTAACTCTAGTAATTTTCTGGTAGCATCGTTAGGTTTTCTATGTATAGTAAGTATCATGTCATCTGAAAACAGTAAGAGGGTTTTTTTTTCCAATCTGCATCCTTTTATTTTTTTTCCATCTCTCATTGCTGTCACTAGGACTTCCAAAAATTTGTTGAATAACAGTGGTGAGAGTGGGCATCCTTATTTGTTCCTGATTTTAGAGTAAATGCTTTCATTTTTTTCACTATTAAGAATAATGTTTGCTATAGGTTTTTTGTATATGGACTTTATTATGTTGAGGTATGTTCCTTCTCTGCTTACTTTATGGAGAGGTTTTTTTTTTTTTTTTTATCATAAATGTGTATGGAATTTTGTGAAAAGCCTTCTCTGCATCTATTGAGATGACCATATGGTTTGTACCTTTCGATTTGTTAATATAGTATATCACATTAATTGATTTACATATATTGAAGGATCCTTAAATCCTCGAATAAAGCCCAGTTGTTCATGATGTATGATTCCTTTGATGTGTTATATTCAGTTTGTAGAATTTTGCCGAGAATTTTTGCATCCATGTTCATTAGTGATATTGCCCTGTAATTTTCCTTTTTTGTGGTTCTTTGTCTGATTTTGGTGTCAGGGTGATGAGGCCTTATAGAATGAGTTTAGGAGTTTTCCCTCCTCTGCAATTTTCAGGAAGAGTTTGAGCAGAAAAGGTGTTAGCTCTTTTCTAAACTTTTTGTAGGATTTGCCTGTGAAGCCATGTGGCCATGGGCTTTTGTTTGTTATAAGATTTTTGATTACATTTTTGATTTCCATGCTTGTGATTGGTCTCTTAATTTTTTCTATTTCTTCCTCGTTCAGTTTTGGAAGGTTATACTCTTCTAAGAATTTGTCCATTTCTTCCAGGTTGTCCATTTTATTGGCATATACCTCCTCGTAGTAGTCTTTAATGATCCTTCATATTTCTGTGTTGTCTGTTTTAAATTTTCCTTTTTCATTTCCAATTTTACTGATTTGAGTCTTGTCTCTTTTTTCTTGATGAGTATGATGAGTCTTGAGTCTTGATAGTTTGTCAATTTTGTTTATCTTCTCAAAGAACCAGCTTTTAGTTTTATTGATCTTGTTCTGTCAATGCCTTCATTTCTTTTTCAGTTATTTCTGCTCTGATCTTTATTATTTATTTTCTTCTGCTAACTTTGGAGTTCTTTTATTCTTCTTTTTCTAGTTACTTTGGTGTAAGGTTAGGTTGTTTATTTGTTGTTTCTCTTGTTTCTTGAGGTAGGGTTGTATTACTATAAACTTCCCTCTTATCACAGCTTTCACTACATTGAATAGGTTTTGAATTGTAATATTCTCATTGTCATTTGTTTCTATGTATATTTTGATTTCCTTTTAAATTTCTTCAATGATCTGTTGGTTATTTAGAAGTATGTTGTTTAGCCTCTATGTGTTTTTTTTATAGTTTTTTTTTTTTCCTGTTCAGTTTAGTTGCTCAGTCATGTCCAACTCTTTGCGACCCCATGAATTGCAGCATGCCAGGCCTCCCTTTCTATCACCAACTCCCAGAGTTCACTCAAGCTCATGTCCATTGAGTCGGTGATGCCATCCAGCTATCTCATCCTTTGTCATCCCCTTTCTCCTCCTGCCCTCAATCCCTCCCAGCATCAGGGTCTTTTCACTGAGTCAACTCTTCGCATGAGGTGGCCAAAGTATTTCAGCTTTAGCATCAGTCCTTCCAGTAAACACCCAGGACTGGTCTCCTTTAGCATGGACTGGTTGGATCTCCTTGCAGTCCAAGGGACTCTCAAGAGTCTTCTCCAGCATCACAGTTCAAAAGCATCAATTCTTCGGTGCTCAGCTTTCTTCAAAGTCCAACTCTCACATCCATACATGACCACTGGAAAAACCATAGCTTGACTAAATGGACCTTTGTTGGCAAAGTAATATCTCTGCTTTTTAATCTGTTATCTAGGTTGGTCATAACTTTCCTTCCAAGGAGTAAGCATCTTTTAATTTCATGGCTGCAATCACCATTTGCAGTGATTTTAGAGCCCCCAAAATCTTCCAGCTTTGTTGTCAGAAAAGGCACTTGAAATTATTTGTTTTTAAAAATTTACCAACACTTGATTTGTGACCCAAAATGAGATCTATCCTAGGGAATGTTCCACATGCAATTGAGAAAAAAATGAAATCTATTTTTTTTTTCCTTCAATGAAATTGTCTGTAGATATCAATTAGGTCTACTTGGTACAGTGTATCATTTAAAGCTTGTGTTTCCTTATTAATTTTGTGTGGATGATCTGTCCATTGGTGTGAGTGGGGTATTAAAATCCCGAACTATCATTGTATTATTGTCAGTTTTCCCTTTAATTGTTGTTGGTATTTGCCTTATATATTGAGGTGCTTTTAGAAGGTAAATGTATAATTGTTGTATCTTTCTCTTAGATTGAACCCTTGGTCATTATGTCATGTCCTTCATTGTCTCTTGCAATAGTTTTTATTTTAAAGTCTATTTTATCTGATGTGAGTATTGCTACTCCCACTTTCTTTTGATTTCCATTTGCATGGAATATCTTTTTCCAGCTCCTCACTTTGTATATGTCCCCAAGTCTGAGGTGGGTCTCTTGTAGACAGCATATATAGGGGTCTTCTTTTTAGCCAATTAGCCATTTAGCCAATCTGTGTCTTCTGGGTGGAGCGTTTAGTCCATTAACATTTAAAGTAATTATTGATATGCATGATCCTGTCACAATGTACTTTATTGTCTTGTGTTTGTTTTTGTATGCCTTTTGTTTCTATTGTGTTTCCTTTCTGAGAAGTTCCTTTAGTTTTTGTTGTAAAACTGGTTTGGTGGTGTTGAGTTCTGTTTATTTTTGCTTTTCTGTAAAGCTTCTGATTTCTCCTTTGAATCTGAGTGAGATCCTTGCTGGATAGATTTATCTTGGTTGTAGGTTTTTTTCCTTTCATTATAAGTGTATCCTGCCATTTTCTTCTGGCCTGGAGAATGTCTGTTGAAAGATCAGCTGTTAGCCTTAAGGTTATCATTTTGTATGCTATTTGTTGCTTTTTCCTTGCTGCTTTTAACATTTGCTCTTTGTGTTTAATTTTTGTTAGTTTGATTAATATGTGCCTTGTCATGTTTCTCCTTGGGTTTATCCTCTATGGAACTTTCTGGGCTTCCTGGACTTGGGTGGCTATTTCCTTTCTCACTTTAGGAAAGTTTTCACCTATAATCTCCTCAAATGTTTTTCTCATACCCTTTATTTTGTCTTCTTCTGGGACCCCTATAGTTCAAATGTTGGTGTGCTTAATATTGTCCCAGAGGTCTCTGAGACTGTCCTCCTTTCTTTTTATTCTTTTTTTCAATCTGGTTCAGTTATTTCCAGCCTTCTATCTTTCAGCTCACTTATCTGTTCTTCTGCTTCAGTTATTCTGCTAATGGTTCCCTGTAATGTGTTTTTAATCTTATTTATTGTGTTGTTCATTGCTGATTGTCTGTTCTTTAATTCTTCTAGTTCCTTGTTAAGCATTTCTTATATCTTCTCCATTCATGTCTCCAGTCTATTTATCAGTGCCTCCATTTTATTTCCAATATTTTGGATCACTTTTACTATCATTACTTTGAATTGTTTTTCAGGTAGATGGCTTATTTCCTCTTCATTTGTTTCATCTTTTGGGTTTTTACCATATTCCTTCAGCTGCTGTGTGTTTCCCTGTGTTTTCATTTTGTTTAATTTACTGTGTTTGGGTTCTCCTGTCTGCAACCTGGAAGGTTGTATGTAGTTCCTCTTAATTGTGGTGTCAGCCCCGCATGGGTGGGTTTGGAACTGTGCCTGTGAAGATTTCCTGTTTGAGGGTTCTCATGCCTGTGTTCTGGTGGAGAGAGCTGGATCTTGTCTCTCCGAAGATCAGTGACACATCCAGTAGTGTGTTTTGGGGTGTCTGTGGGCTTGTTATGGTTTTGGGCAGCCATTCTGCTAATGGGCAGGGTTGTGTTCCTGTTTTGCTAAAGGTTTGGTGTGAGCCATCCAGCAATGGAGCTTGCTGGCCTTTGTGTAAGGCTTGATGTTGGTGTTGATATGGATGCGTTTGGGAGGGCTCTAACCTATTAATGTTCCATGGGATTGGGAGTTCTCTGGTGTTCCAATGTCCTGGACTTAGGTCTCCCACCTCAGGGGTTCAGGCCTGCCCCCTTACTGTAGCACCAAGACTTCACAGGCTACACAGCACAGAAGACAAAATCCCAGGACTAATGAAAACAACACTCAACAGCCAACAATACCCAAAGAGACTCTCAGACTCATTCTGAGGAGATTGGCTTGGTGTTTTGGAAGTCTGGGGTCCTCTGCCAGTGTTCAGAAGGTATTCTGTAGGACTTGTTACATTTGCAGATGAGTTTTTGATGTATTTTTTGGAGAACGGTGATCATCTCATCTATTCCTCCACCATTTTGATTGCTCCCTACATTTTTTATTATTTGAGCTTATTTGTCAATGAAGTCCATTAGAAGAAACACTAATATAGTGATTGGCTTATCTAACTTTTAGTTACAGATATGTCATTAACTTGCTGAAAGATTTTGGAAGTCACTGAACTTTATTTGTAATTACAAAATAGATCATATAAACTAGCTGATCTAGGTTTCCTTCAAGATCTATTTTAGTTTTATATTCACTTTCAAATAGTTTTCATTTAGTATGCCAAGCAAAGACTACTTTAAGTTCTCGTGAGAAGGACTAATGACACAAAACTTGTAAGGTGTGAGTCTTTCCAGCTCTTTCATATATTCTTTTAAAGGAATTATAGAATATCTATCTCAACAGTGCATATAATTACATATTAGAACAAATTCAAGAATAGTTTAATAGGATAAATCTTACAGAAATGACATCTTTAAGAAACCCCTAATGTCAAATGTTTATCAGGTATTTGTTAGTTAAAATTTTAAACATCTGTTATAGTGGTAGTGTAGGAGGCTTGTTGAAACACCATCTTGTACACTCAACATCATTAATTATGGTGAAATGTAAACAAAAGGCACTTTACCCTCTACACTTATTAGAGGTGATTATAATATCAAAGACAGAGAACAGTAAATGATGGTGAGGATGTGGATAAATTGTAACCTCATATGTTGCTGGTGGGAATACATACATTATAGCCACTCTGGGCAGTAGTTTGGCAATTCCTCAAAAAGTTAATGTAAGTTAAGTTAGGCAGTTTTACTCCTAGGTATATGCCTAAGAGCACTGAAAATACATGTTCATGCAAAAAACTATATATGAATATTTATAGCAGTATTACTCATAACAGCCAAAACCTGGAGACAATGAAAATGTCCATTATTGGACAAATAGAAAAGTAAAATGTGATATATCCATACATTGAAGTATTATTCAACAATAAGATGCAATGAACTACTGATATATGCTACAGTATAGGTGTAAATTAAAGAACATTTTGCTGTGTGAAAAAAATCATTCACAAAAGACCACATATTGTATGCTTCCATATATATGTAATGTGCAGAATAAACAAATCCAGAGAGAGAGCAAGTGGATCGGTGGTTTCTAGGAACTGAGTGAAGAAGGGAATTGGTAGTGACTGCTAATAGGTATCAGATGTCCTTTTAGGGTGATGAAAATCTGGAATTAGACAGTAGTGATGATTTCACAAATGTGTGAGTATAGTAAAAAACATGGAATTGTATGCTTTAAAAAGATGCAATTTATTGTAAGTGAATTATATTTCAATAATAAAAAACATCTAGGGACTCCCTGGTGATCCAGTAGTTAAGACTCTTGTGTTTCCACTGCAGGGGGTGTGAGTTCAGTCCCTAGTCCAGGAACTAAGATCCTACAGGCTGAGCAGTGCACCTAATGATAATAATAAAGATCTAAAACACGACAAAGTAGATCATCATGGAATTGTTCAAAACCAGTGATAAAGAGAAAATCTTGAAAGCAGTTTGAGGAAAAGAGACACATGACTACAGAGCAACAAATATCAGAATAAGCAGATATATCATTAGAAACAATGTAAAGAAGACCATAGACCGTCATCTTCAAAGCAGTTAAAGAACATACTTTTCACCCAGAATGCTTGACCTGCAAAAATCTTTCAAACATGAAAGTGAAGTTTTTTCTAGATGTATAAAAGCTGAAAGACAAGTGATTTTTTATAAAGATACAAAGTCAACTTAATGGAGAAAGGATTGTCTTTTCCTTAGTCTGAACTAAGAAAACTGGATACCCATATGCCAGAAATGGATTTTCATCTATACTTTGCATGCTATGTAAAAAGGATTGTCTTTTCCTTAGTCTGAACTAAGAAAACTGGATACCCATATGCCAGAAATGGATTTTCATCTATACTTTGCATGCTATGTAAAAAGTATCTAAGAATGGATCATAGACCTAAATGTAAATGAAACCTCAAGTATAAAAATTCTAGAACAAAACAAGGAAAGGAGAAAATCTTCATGATTTTCTACTAAGATTTCCAAAACCTGGATATATAAAAGTAAAAATTGATAAGTTAGTTTTTTTTAGATGAAAAATAAACCCTGCTCTTGAAAATATACCCTTATGCTATGCTATGCTAAGTCACTTCAGTTGTGTCGGACTCTGTGCGATCCCATAGACGGCAGCCCACCAGGCCTCCCCGTCTCTGGGATTCTCCAGGCAAGAACACTGGAGTGGGTTGCCATTGCCTTCTCCAATGCATGAAAGTGAAAAGAGAAAGTGAAGTTGCTCAGTCATGTCCGACTCCTAGTGATCTCATGGACTGCAGCCTACCAGGCTCCTCCGTCCGTGGGATTTTCCAGGCAAGAATACTGGAGTGGGGTGCCATTGCCTTCTCCAAATATACCCTTAAGGTGATAAAAATATATACTCATTTCACTGATCGCTCCTTAATTTATTTTTGTGGTTTTCCCTCATATTTCCAAGTTCAAAGTATTGCAGTGTCACAGAAATTAGTCTGTGTGCAGTCACTCTTTAATGATGTCACCATTTCATATTTTAAATACTAAAAGCATGTAACTCCCAAATGTGTATGTCCAGCCGGAACCTTTCCCTAGACTCCAAACTTACATAGCTCTCTCCGTGCTTAACATCTCCACCTGGATATTTAGTTAGTATATCTTCAACTTAACAGTCTTAAACAAACCTGCTGATTTATACCACACCAAACTGCAATTGTCTCACCCAAAGCAGCTCTTCTGAAGTCTCTCTATGTACATAAATGCTGTTGCCTTCTAGTTACTGAGGACAAAAACTGTGGAGTCATCATTCATTGGAAATCTTTTATAGCACACATGCAATCCATCAGCATATCCTTTACCTCTAACTTCAGCATGTATAAACAGTCTGACCACTTTCTACTATTTCAGTCAAAACCAGCAGTTCTAAGCTTGGTATGATCATCTTTTGCTTGGAATTTTTAGCAACCTCCTACAAAGTCTAACTTCCATTCTTGTTTCACTACAGTCTGTTCTCATACTAAAGCCAGAGAGAACGTTTTCAAAGTTAAGTCAGACCATGTCTTTTCATTACTCAAAGCTATTGTGCAAAGTGGTTTCCTACTCCGGGTAAAAATTCATCATTTTGTATAATGGCTTCAAAAGCCCTGTAAAATATGATACCATCTATGGCACTCTTTTGACCTTAACTCTTAATGCTTTTATTGTTAACTACATCAGCCTATTTACTGTTTGTTGAGTTGTGGTGCTGGGGTACACTCTTAAAGAGTCCTTGGACTGCAGGGAGATCAAATCAGTCAGTTCTTAAGGAAATCAACCCTGAATATTCAATTGGAAGGACTGTTGCTGAAGCTGAAGCTCCAATACTTTGACCGCCTGATGCAAAGAGCCAACTCATTGGTAAAGACTCTGAAGTTGTGAAAGACTGAAGGCAGTAGGAGAAGGGAGTGGCAGAGGATGAGATAATTAGATAGCATCACCAACTCAATGAACATGAATTTCAGCACACCCTGGGAGATAATGAAAGACAGAGGAGCCTGGCATGCTATATAGTCCATGGAGTCACAAAGAGTTGGTCATGACTTAGAAACTTAACAACAAAACAGACTAACATGCTCCTGCCACAGGACACTTGTAAATCTTCTCCCCTCTGCCTGAGAAGCTCTTCCCCCATCTGTCTGTGTGCTTTATTCCCTCACTTGTAAAAAAGTCTAAGCTTAGATGTCTCATGAGTAAGGCCCCTTTTCACCTTTCCTAGAACTTCTGTACATCTTGCTTCCCCTACATTTCTCCATAATACTTATCAAAATTATATATAGCAGGAATGCACAAACCATGGCCAGTAGGCTAAATTTAGCTCCCACCTGTTTTTGTATAAAGTTTTCATGGATCACAGCTGTGCACACTTTTAATATGTTGCCTATGACTGGTTTTTCATTACAATGACAAAGATGAGTAATTTTTACAGAGACACATGGCCTCCAAAGCCTAAAACATTTACTATTTGACCCTTTACAGATCAGCCCTTGGTGATCCTGATATATACTGTGTGTTTGCTGTGTGTTCATTGCCTGTCTCTCCCCACTAGAAAGTCAGTCCTATGAAGGCAGGTTATTTATTTATTTTTTTTGACTGCTTCATCTTTAGCACCTAGAATAGTATCTGGCACATAATAGGTATTCACTAAGTAATCTAGGAACAATTAAATGATGAAGAGAATACATGATATGATCTAGTAATTAGAGGATATATTAAAGGATTTTAGGCTCTAAAGACAAAAGTTGCTCAAGATTATAAATTTTGTTATTATGTGTCATTATCATTTAAATATAATTAATATGCCTTCAATTAGGCATGTTTGCAATTAAGAAAAGAGACTCCGTTGTAGGGGGAGTTCCCTAGTTGCCTAGTGGTTAGGATTCCAGGCTTTCACTGCAGTGGCCCAGCACCTGGCCAAAAAAATAAGACTGTGTAAAGATGATAGAAAGAAACTACAGAATTTCCCTCTGATACCTATTCATATGATCTTCAACAATTAAAAAAAAAAAGAGTAGAACCAGAGGAATGAAGAAAACAAAGCATGCATCAGTAGTAATCAGAATGATAGAATCTCAATGTCATATGTTTCAAAAGATGATAGTTGAGGAAAGAAACAGATTTGCCAAAGCTTAGAATGGTATCCAGCCCCACATTTACTCCCCAAATCTTAATGTCAAGCTTAACCGTGATCTTGAGATTTGTCATTAACGCAAATGAAGTAATAGAGGAATAACTGTATAGAATCTCCTTACATTTTTATTTTATTTATTGTTTTACTATGTTTAATAGAAAAAGCTGCTGGGAAGAAATGTCTGAAAGATGATATGTGAAGATTAGGGATATCTCCTGGCAGAAGCAGGAGGCTTCAGGAGTCCTGAAATGAGGGAATGGTCTAAATCTCAAGGGCTCTTCCCCTAAGAAAATCTGAAAAGAACTGAACCCAGTTCCTCCAACAAAAACCACACATAAAAGCTACCAAAAAAGCTCCTCTCTTCTGATTCTTTGGCCATACTAAATAATTCACAGTTCATAAGTTTTTTTTTGTTGTTGTCATTTTTAAAGACTCAACATAAATTGTTTCCAGGTGCTTCTATCATTTGATTTGCCTCTCGGAGGATGATTTCTCTCTCCAATTGCCTCTCTTCAGGCAAGAATGGAAAAGAGAGTAAGGTTATAAATATATTGGGGGGGTGTGGAGAGAAGTACTAAAAAGTAATTTTAATGCACTTGGGCTGGGGTATGTGTGTATATATATATATATATATATAAAAACACACACAGACATATATATCTATATCTATACTTAAATGTATACATAGCGTGGCCAATATATGGGGGTGTGTGTGTGTGTGTGTTTGCTGTGCTGTGCTTAGTCTCTCAGTTGTGGCTGACTCTTTGTGACTCCATGGACTAACAGCCCGCCAGGCTCTTCTATCCATGGGGATTCTCCAGGAAAGAATACTGGAGTGGGTTGCCATTCCCTACTCCAGGGGATCTTCCCAATCCAGGATTTGAACCCAGGTCTCCCACATTGCAGGCAGATTCTTTACCATCTGGGCCACCACCCTCTGGGCCACCAGAGAAGCCCGTTTATACACACACACACACACACACACACACACACACCACACCCCCCGTCACACTGTGCAGTCTCCCACATTGCAGGCAGATTCTTTACCATCTGGGCCACCAGAGAAGCCCGTTTATACACACACACACACACACACACACACTGTCACACTGTGCAGCATTCAGGATCTTAATTCCCCAACTAGGGGTGAACTGTGCCTCCTACAGTGGAAATGTGGAGTCTTAACCACTGGACTGTCAGGGAATTCCCTGAGCTAGGATATTTTAAGGTCATTGATTCTCTTTTAAAGAAAACATAATGACATTTTTTTTTTTTTGGTAAACTATTCTGTTGAAATAACAAAAGCATCCCAAAGATACAAAATAATGCCTTCCAGTATTATTTTCTCTAAAGATGGAGAAGACACTAAAGTGAAGGAAGTATTAATTCAATATTGTACTTCTCAGAGCAAAAGCAGATATAAAACCATACAGTGCCAAGTTTATTAAACCGGCAGCAAAATAATAAATATTATGTCTACTGAGAACTCAGAATCAACTATTGGCAAAATTCCTTTAATGTGGTACTTTGAGACACTATAATATCAATGATATATAATAAGAAAGCACAGTCTATCTGTTCTATAACATGTGCATGCTAATTGAAACTTTATAGTCAGATGACACCTATATAAGGAGCACAGATGAGAGAGAAGTCCTAGACCACTTGTTTGTTTTTATTTTTAGTCACTAACAATTTATGCTTAAAGGGGAAGAAATTTTTAAAATTTGCTTTGTGATTATTTTTTGAACCAAAGATTTTTCTGGAAACGGTTTGTTGGATTCAGTGTTGACAGAGTACAAGCAGAATACAGAAACATAACTACACTAAAAGTTAGAGTTGACTGTTGAATATTAATCCTCATAGTATGTTATTCCCAGAGCACAGTTGTCTATAAACAGTATGGACTTTGATCTTGATTCAGTTTTTAAAGGAAATCATGAAAATTGTGCTTATGACTGAATTTTGGTCCTTGGGTGTATATTCTTCAAAATGCTGTGAAATATAAAACTTGTTTTTTGACCTGAAACAGGTTAGCTGTCAAGAGGGCAGGTAGTCGTGAATTTTTGAAATCAGATATGAAATTAAAATATTTCTTCATGGGAATACCCTGGCTGTCCAGTGTTTAGGACTGGTGCTTTCACTGCTTGACCCAGGTTCAGTCCCTGGTTGTGAAACTAAGATCCCACAGGACATATGGATAAAAATAAAATAAAATAACTTTCATGACCCTAAAAAAGACTGTTTCTGTGATTTCAGACAGCTTGCCCCAAGGCATGTATCAGTACCTTGTGAAGCTTAAAAACTGCCTTTCAGAGCTAAATTATTACAGAGTTTAGTGCTGAGAATAATACATTAGGACAGACTATAATGCAAAGAAGCTTTTATTACTATGAGATGGATTCTTTCACAAATCAGGATATGCATTTTCCTTCCCCCATCTCCACCGGAAAAAAATAACCACTTCTAACAGAGAAGCCTGGCACGGTACAGTCCATAGAGTCACAAAGAGTTGGACATAACTGAAGCCCCTTAGCACACCGGTGCATGCGATGTGTCCTCCTTTCACTTTCAGTACCTCTGTTAGAGTGTTTAACACATTGTTCCAGGTATTTTGGAGTATTCTCATTTCTCAGTTGGATGGAGTGCTCCTCAAGGTCTAGTGATTGTGGTCCTCCCCAACAAAGGTGTACTGGTAAATCTTTCTGGACGTAAAAATATATACAACTTACAAAGAATAGCATATACAATACTGTATTGTAAAATCTATATAGCCAGTTGATTCTTACAGAATGCTTTGGTTGATTTTTACCAAATTCTTGTTTCTGTAGCCCTATCTGTAGTCAGCCTATAGTTGTGCAGTTGTTGAAGAATGTAGTGCTAACATACATAGTCATTGATATTTTTATCTAAGAGTAAGATGAAAATGAAACAGTCCTTACTTTTTTCATCAATGATGTGACTTCTCACAATTTGTTAATAGTTTTAAAATGGTTTAGAAAATTGTTTCTCCATTTTTGTGCTATTTCAGTGTTATAATTTAAATTTAATTTTATTAACTTTTTTAAAACTACTTTTTAAAGTCTTCACTATTAATAAAGCATTAAGCTTATGCCCTGATTTGTAGGGTTTGCTGATTTCTAGATTGTAAACATTGCCACGGTGGTCTACTTCAAGCTACCAATGTGATGTCACTGCTAATAGAGTTGGGAAGACATGGGCAATAACACATACAGTTGGCATGAATAACCTTGAGGACATCAATACTAGTAGAGCATAATAAAATAAATGATGAGTTGTATTTGTTTTTAATATGTTTGAAGATATTACTTTTTAGTAATAGCTATGCTTAAAAATTTGTTGTTCAGTTGCTAAGTCTTGCCTGACTCTTTGTGACTCCATGGACTGCAGCATGCCAGGCTTCCTTGTCCTTCACTGTCTCCTGGAGTTTGCTCAAACTCATGTCCATTGAGTCAGTGATGTTATCTAACCATCTCATCCTTAAAAAGTAGCTTGCAAAATTCCTAAAGATATAACTTTTGACTATATGTGGTTGTATGATTTGGATTCATTACGCTGCTGCCCCTGTAGTGATCCCATGCATAACCTACATAGCCTTATATGACCGACTTGTTAATTATTTAATGCAGTGAACTTAATTATAGCCATCATCATGCCCTTGGCTTTTACAGAGTATTACTATGAGAAACACCATACAGATGATGTCTATGCATTGGCTACAAGATTGGGTTCAAACTTCGATATTTTACTCCAAGGTTTTTAAGTTTGTCTTAATGAATTGCTTATTTTCTTATTTACCAGACAAGAATAGTATCCTGAACCCTCTTTGTTTCATTTTCCTTGAAACTCACAGGTAAATCATATGCTTGATCACAATAACTGTTAGTATAGGCAAATAACATTTCATTTAAAAAAATGTTAAATCTTATGTTCAAATCTTGTTACATATATGTATGTACACATGTACATATATATATATATATACATATACACACCTTTATACATATATGTGAATACATACACAATTTCAAATTAGGTTTCCAAAGGTACATTCCTAAGGTACATTTTGCAGATGGTGACTGCATCCATGAAATTAAAAGACGCTTACTCCTTGGAAGGAAAGTTATGACCAACCTAGATAGCATATTCAAAAGCAGAGACATTACTTTGCCAACAAAGGTTCGCCTAGTCAAGGCTATGGTCTTTCCTGTGGTCATGTATGGATGTGAGAGTTGGACTGTGAAGAAGGCTGAGCGCCAAAAAATAGATGCTTTTGAACTGTGGTGTTGGAGAAGACTCTTGAGAGTCCCTTGGACTGCAAGGAGATCCAACCAGTCCATTCTGAAGATCAGCCCTGGGATTTCTTTGGAAGGAATGATGCTAAAGCTGAAACTCCAGTATTTTGGCTGGAAGAAGGACAGGCTGGAATCAAGATTGCCAGGAGAAATATCAATAACCTGAGATATGCAGATGACACCACCCTTATGGCATAAAGTGAAGAGGAACTAAAAAGCCTCTTGATGAAAGTGAAAGAGGAGAGTGAAAAAGTTGGCTTAAAGCTCAACATTCAGAAAACTAAGATCATGGCATCTGGTCCCATCCCACTTCATGGGAAATAGATGGGGAAATAGTGGAAACAGTGTCAGACTTTGTTTTTTGGGGCTCCAAAATCACTGCAGATGGTGATTGCAGCCATGAAAGTAAAAGACGCTTGCTCCTTGGAAGGAAAGTTATGACCAACCTAGATAACATATTGAAAAGCAGAGACATTACTTTGCCAACAAAGATCCATCTAGTCAAGCTTATGGTTTTTCCAGTGGTCATGTATGGATGTGAGAGTTGGACTGTGAGAGCCAACTCTCTTGAGAGTCCCTTGGACTGCAAGGAGATCCAACCAGTCCATTCTGAAGGAGATCAGTCTTGGGTGTTCTTCGGAATGAATGATGCTAAAGCTGAAACTCCAGTACTTTGGCCACCTCATGCAAAGAGTTGACTCATTGGAAAAGACTCTGATGCTGGGAGGCATTGGGGGCAGGAGGAGAAGGGGACGACAGAGGATGAGATGGCTGGATGGCATCACCGACTCAATGGACGTGAGTTTGAGTGAACTCTGGGACTTGGTGAGGGACAGGGAGGCCTGGCTTGCTGCTATTCATGGGGTCGCAAAGAGTCAGACACGACTGAGTGACTGAACTGAACTGAACTGAAAGGTACATTTGGTATGAAATGTTGAGTAAGGCCTTAAATTGTTTCCTTTATTTACCAGTTTTCAAAATAATGAGTTGGTTCTCTAGCATTCATCAAAGGTGAATAATGAGTTTTTTTTTAAGTATCATTATAAAATTATGTATTAAGTTGTATTTGTTATGTTGCAATCCATTTTAGTTCTTAAGAAGCTTAAATTATCTCATCTTTGGCCAGTGGGAACCAATTCAAGTTGGCTTTTTCACATTTATTCTCAAGTCCTTTTACATTATCCCAGTAATCTTTGATAGTTTTCATGATTAATAGTATGATAGGATATTTTAGGCTTACCTTGGACATTTCCTATCCCCAAACTAGAATCAGCCTTTGCTTCAAGGGATCTGTTTCAGGGGCAAATGTTGTTTACTGTCAATAATTGGATACAAGAGTATGTGCTTGTTGCTACTGCATAGTCCCTGTTTTTAGGCCTTACAGTGGGCAGAACTAATAAATACATATATTTTAAAATGTAAAATATTATAGTTCATTCTGATATATCCAGTTCAAATTCATGATCACATAATTTTATGTAACTCACTGATTTTACATCTGTCCTTTTTTGTCCCACACCCAAAACACCAACTTAATTATCCATTTGCTTTTTCTCAGACTATGCATGCAATATAATTACAATAATGTGCTTGTGTGTGCGTGCTCAGTTGCTTTAGTCATGTCCAACTCTTTGTGACCCTATGGACTGTAGCCCACCAGGCTCCTCCGTCCCTGGGATTATCCTGGCAAGAACACTGGAATGGATTGCCATTTCTTCCTTCAGGGGATCTTGCTGTAGACACATGAGATTGAACCTGTGTCTGCTGTGGCTCCTGTATTTTAGGAGGATTCTTTAGCACTTGAGCCACCTAAGAAGCCCCTAATTACAATAACACCACCAATTAATATCACAAAACTGTGGCTGATGATAACAATTTAAGTTCTTGTTTTGTTGTTGCTGCATTAAAGTTTATTTCTTAGTTTAAATCATATGAAGAAAGTACTGTTAAGTGTTTGAATATGGTTTTTAAAAATTCCTGGGACTTGCATGGTGGTCTACTGGTTAAGACTCTGTGCTTCCAATGCAAGGGATGCAAGTTCAATCCCTGGCCAGGGAACTAAGGTCTCACATGCTGCATGCTGCTGCTGCTGCTGCTACTGTTGCTAAGTCACTTCATGTCCGACTCTGTGTGATCTCATAGACGGCAGCCCACCAGGCTCCTCTGCTCCTGGGATTCTCCAGGCAAGAATACTGGAGTAGGTGGCCATTTCCTTCTCCAGTGCATGAAGGTAAAAATTGAAAGTGAAGTCGCTCAGTTGTGTCCAACTCCTAGCGACCCCATGGACTGCAGCCTACCAGCCTCCTCTGTCAATGGGATTTGCCAGGCAAGAGTACTGGAGTGGGGTGCCTTCTCCACACATGCTGCATGGTGTGGCCAAAAAAAAAAAAAAAAAAAAGATAAAAAACTACTATGTTTAAAGTCACTTGAATATTCTCTGTATGGTTATGCCACCAACTCCATATATAATTAAGTTCACTTATTTCATTTAGATGGGATCACTTTAAAATTTTAATGTATTTTTGTTTTATAATTTGTAAATTCTATTTATATATATTCTATGTTTCTGAAACCACATTTTTATGAGAAAACTTCCTGTTATTCCATCTTTGCTCCTCTGTTCCCTTCTTTTTACAGGTAACCATTTTTAAGGGCTTCCTTGGTGGCTCAGGTGGTAAAGAATCTGCCTGCAATTTAGGAGACCTGGGTTTGATCCCTGGGTTCGGGAAGATACCCTGGAGAAGGGAATGGCAACTCACTCCAGTACTCTTGCGTGGAGAATTCCATAGACAGAGGAGCCTTGCAGGCTACAGTCCATGGAGTCACAAAGAGTTGGAAACGTCTGAACCACTTACACTATGAGTTTTAAGGTTTTGACTTTTCATTTAATTTAAAAAGTGAGATAGATGAATGGTAATATGCCATAGATGCTTTTTCCCACTTTGATATTTTTACGTAACAATCTATACTGGAGTTGACAGTGAATTACTTTATATTGCATATATTCTTTATTCCCTTTTAAAAATTGCATAGTACTTCACTGCATGTATGGATGTGAGAGCTGGACTGTGAAGAAGGCTGAGCGCCGAAGAATTGATGCTTTTGAACTGTGGTGTTGGAGAAGACTCTTGAGGGTCCCTTGGACTGCAAGGAGATCCAACCAGTCCATTCTGAAGGAGATCAGCCCTGGGATTTCTTTGGAAGGAATGATGCTAAAGCTGAAACTCCAGGATTTTGGCCACCTCATGCGAAGAGTTGACTCATTGGAGAAGACTCTGATGCTGGGAGGGATTGGGGGCAGGAGGAGAAGGGGACGACAGAGGATGAGATGGCTGGATGGCATCACTGACTCGATGGATGTGAGTCTGAGTGACTTCCGGGGGTTGGTGATGGACAGGGAGGCCTGGCGTGGTGCAATTCATGGGGTCGCGAAGAGTCGGACACGATTGAGCGACTGATCTGATCTGATCACTGCATGTATATATCATAATAATTCAGCCATTTCACTATGATGGACTTGTGGGTTATTTCCATATGTTAGCCTCAAACAATGAAAAACCAGTTATTTTACCAGCAAAAGGGGGTTTCTTAGGGAACAACACAGAATTGCAGTTTGGGAGATGCAACTGTGTGAACCACAAGCAAGTTCAATAAAGCAAAGGAAAGAAAATTCTTAAGGAGGAGATGGGAGAGTCAGGAGAGATATTGATAAAAAGTCCATTGAGGAAACCGAGAGTGCAAAGTGTAACAGCTCATAACTGACCGAGCGGTGACAGTCCCATTGGCTGAGCTATTGCCTGGAAGGAAGAGATGTCTTCCTCTTGGTGGCATTTGTAGTAAAACCATATTACTTCCAGCTGGAGATGCATCATGTCTCTTTCTGTTGGGATCTGTGTGGACTTTAACTGGAACATGGGTGACAGCTCCTTCTTTTGACCTTCAGACTACATTTTATTGAGGCTTCTATATTAATTTTCATAGAAACTTTTGCTATAAGAAACAATGCTTCAATGAATAACTTCTTTTTTAGTCAGATTCTTGGAAGTGGGATTTGCCAGGCAAAAAATAAAATGTATATGTAACTTTGCTAGATTCCATGAACATCTCTTTTGTGGGGCTTTTTATATTTTTCAGTTTAACAAGCAATATTTGAGAGTGTTCCTTTTCCCCACAACTGCCTTACTAACAGGCTGTGCTGTGAAATTTTTGAATTTTTGCCAATTTTTTGGGTGAGACCTAGTATATCAGTGATTTTAATTTGCATTTCTCTTATGAAGAAGGTTGAGAATGTTTCTATTTAAGGGGTATTTGCATTTCTTTTTCTGTGAAATTTCTGTTCATATCTCTTGCCATTTTTCTCTCAGGGTATTGGTGTTTTATTCATTTTTGGATACTCTTTATATGTAGGGTTATTAAATTGTCTATGTTACAATGTTTTTCATATTTTCACTTCATCTAGTTTTGATCATTGCTAGGAACATTTTCCCTATTCTTCACTTACAGAGGAATTGACTCGTAATTTCTCCTAGTACTTGAATGGTTCAAACGTTTATATTTAAATATCTGATCTTTTTGAAATTTATTCTTGTAACAGATCCAAATTCATCTTTTTCCTTATGACTACTCAGTTATCTCAACACTCCTTATGAAAAAGTCCATCTTTTCTTTACTGCTTTGAGATACAGCTTTTATCTATGTTAAATTTCCATATATATGCACTTGGGTAATTTCTCAACTTTCTATTTTATTGGTCTTTTTTTTTTTATGTGCCAATGCTACCATTAAATTATTAAGCCTTTATAGCATATTTAATATCTGATATGACACCCTCCCTTCCACTCTCAATGTTCTTTTTCAAGGTTTTCTAGGCTTTTCTTTTTTTTTTTTTTTATTCCAAATGAATTTTATAATCAATTTATGCTGGTAGCAGCATTTTTTTTTTTTTTTTTTGGCCGCATGGCTTGCAAGATCTTAGCGCCTCCACCAGGAGGAACCTGTGCCCCCTATAGTGGAAACATGGTCTTAACCACTGGACTGCCAGGGAAGTTCTGTAACAGTGTTCTGAATCAGCAGTGTTTATTGGAAGCACTATCAAGAGTTTTTTTTAAAAAGAAAATAAACACTTGACCCCACCCAGATGTAGTGAGTCTATAGATATTGAGCCTGGGTATGCACATTTTGAAAAAAGTGTTCAGTTGATTTTAATAATCCCATTTGAAAATGACCTATAAAGCATAAATTCAAGACTACCTTACGATTTGTTTTCCCTTATGTATTCTGGACCTGACTAAATGACTGCAGCATTTGCCCAGTTCCCTAAGCCAGAAATTTAGTTTTCCTTTAATCCTTCCTTTTCTTTAACTCAGTTTGTCACAAAATCTACATTTTACTTTGCTTTAAACCTCCAGTACCACTGTCTTTTACCGTTTTCTCATGGTCTCTTAAGATAACTCTTCATAATATAGTCTATCATCTGCACTATCTATACAGTTAATTTTTTCCTAAAAATAATGTTGATCATGTTACTTCTTTGCTGACCTTTGTTGGCTTTCAGGATAAATTCAACCAAGGGACATAAGGCCTTGTCCCTGGTTTTCCTCCTTAGTCCCTGTTATTCTACAATTCACACTGAGTATTCCTGTTATACTGAATTTCTGACTACTGGATGGACATCAGACCTGGTAGCTTTTATAATTTAAATTTATGGTTTCTTTCTATCACTTATAATTTGCTCCTGTCTTCTTTGCCTGGTAAGCTCTCAGTATTTGAGATGCAGTTCAAATGGCCTTTCTTTGATAAAGCTTTTATATAGACTCTGAGTCAGAATTAGTAGATCCATCCTCTTTATTCTAGCAAAACTTTATTATTTGTATGTTTATAATGTGATTTTTTTAAGTCTCTGATCTCCCAGAAATTCACACTTTCAACATCAACTAGAATGTGAGCTTTCATGTTTTTTCCAGCCTCTAGCAGAGTGCATAGCATATAGCAAGCACTCAAATGTTTGTTCAGTGAATGAAAACAAATAAAGCTTCATTAGTCTGTACTGATTGAAACAGAAACAAGACATGACAGTGGCCAGGTGGTTCTACTATTAAGATCTCTCATTCGTTTGGCTTTTTGTAGTTTGTAGTCAGCCTAGACTTTGTTCTCTGCACATGACAGTTCCTTATTCTCTGAAGGTCCATGTAACCGAACCTACAATAGGATACCTGTCCATCTTTATCTCTTCCTGTTTATGAAGTTCTGTCTTGGTCCTAAGAATAGATAATGCTTTATAAAAAAAAGTACAATTTAGTCTATAGTGGTAAAACAATTAATTTATGGTACTAATTTAGAATAATTATTGGTATGAATAATTAGTCTAGGTGTATATCACATATAGCAGTTTACTTATATTGGAAAAGATCTATTTGATCATTAAATTTTTTTATAATTCTGTACATGATCAAGTACTAATTTAAACGATGAACTTAAGTAGAAGACTTAATTGCTATGGGAGCCAAATTATTTTATAACTTACAATTATTTTTTCTCCACCCCCCCAATTCTATGACTATGTTGTCATTGTTGAAATAATCAAATGTGATAACATGGAAAAGGGAAAGAATCATATTTAAAAATAATTTAACCATAACTTCCTAGTAAGCGGGTATCAAATACTAGAGTAATCCAGTTTAAAATTTTTAATATTTCATTATTTTTAAAATCAGTCTTAAAGGTATAGATTAAATTGGATAATAATATATTTGAATTACCAAATAACACCAAATTATTTTAAACATATTTTAATATAAAATTGAAGTTTTTATTAAAATATATAAATTCATTTTATTATATCAATCTATGAATTTTTCACTTGTCAACTGTATTTAAAAAATATTTTTCAAACTACGTAAAGAGCCCTTGATGATAATAAAAATACAGTTTTTAAATATCTTAAACACACCAAAATCAAATTCTTTATTATTACCACATTTACCCTTTATTTCAACGTTTGATGACACTCTTAAGTTACTTCATTATTCAACCAAGAGAAAAAAAACTGTGTTATATATGGCTTCAACTTGAAATTATACATATATATGTAAGTTAGTCACTTTCATTATCTGTGTACCATTTTTTCTATTGATTAGGCATATATTAAAAATTTTAATTATTAAATAAGTTTTCTTATGTTAAACAGTTTTCCCCACAGGTGCTTTTTTGTAAAAACTAGGGAATGTAAATTACATATTCTTATGAAACATTGTCTGGAAAGCCAGTGTGCCATCTTCAAAGCCAGTATTATTATTTCAGCATTTTATTGGAACCAAACTTTGAATTATGCTTTGCAGTCTATTTTAAAAGTATTTAAGTAAAAGATACATTCTTAGTTATCTAAGTTATTCAAGTGTGCCACAACTTTATTTCCAGAGAAATGCTTTAAGAGAATTCTTATATGAAAATTGAAACAAACAATTTGAATCTAGCTGTTTCTTTTTATCCTTTCAAAATTGAATATTTTCAGCAGTAATGCTAACGATTAGACAAAATGTCTGAAATGGATTGTTGAAATATTAATATTAAAATACTTTATTTACACACAGAAATATCAGTGAATTGTCCTGTTTACTTCCAAATATTTAAAAACACTGTTATAAGTAATGACCCCCTATTATATAAAATGCATCAAATTTTTTACATGTTACTTTGCTGAAGTAATATCTAAATGCTAGCTTTCCACACTTATACTGGAATCTGTAGTTTTCTTTAACATTATTAGTAAATTTTGATATTGTGGAACTGTTGACCCAGTCATACATGTACAGAACTTGGCCTTTGAGTTAATTAAATATGAGTTAATAATATATTATAAGGAAATTATTATCCTTATTACAGTTATTAGGTAGTTACTCAAATTATAGCTTCAAAGGAATGCAGAGCATGGAAAACTCAGGATTAAATTATGCATTTGAACCTTAGGCCAGCTTTTACTGTGGAGACAGTTTTCTGCTAAGACCAGAATTGTATGTCATTGAAATTAAATGGTTTTCTGGGGATGGAAGGTTCCAGTTTTTAATGAAATTACTGAGTGTGGTGTAGTGAAATGATTAAAATCTGTATTCCGGGAATGTGGCAGGGAAAAAAAATCAATAAGTGCTAGCACAGCTTTGCTGCTCAATGTGAGTCCTGAGAATGAAATAAACTATTACAAAAATAATAATTAAAAACATATCAGCACATTAATTTATTTAGCATCAGTCTCCTGAGACATCATCTTCACTAATTTTTAGCATACATTTTACTATGTAATGAGCAGCCTTCTTTTCAGATATCCCTATTAGACAGGCAGTATTTCTGCCCTTCCCCCAGTGCTCCTGCATTGCAATCATTGTACTTGCACTTATTATGTTACAAATGACCGAGGTAAGGCTGACATTCTCAGTGCATGCAAAAAGACCTAGTCTGCCAAGCTTTTTTTTTTCCCTAATGAAGCAGCTTTGTGAAATCTCCCCATGTGTTAATACTAATGAAGATCCTCCAGCACAATTAAAATCACAGCCAGTGGCTGAAGAGGAAACATAAAACAATAGCACCTTTTAAGATACATTTATCCACATATGCATGTACAAAATATACATATATGGTCAAATTATTTTTCTATAGGTTGCCTTTCACTTACTTTTCATCCTGAAAATTAAATTATGCAGTTTTTAGTTATATGAACTTTTGGGACTTTTAATGTGTTCCAGGGGAAAAATACTACCTCAATGAAAAAAAATTTAATTATTTATCTTCTTTGGTAATAGAGCATTACTAAGGATAAGGCCTTTAAAAAAATTTTTTTTTTAGCATACTATAGGGTGATGTGCTGTAGGAGGGGATGGGGTGTACTTCACCTTTAGTTTAACTTTATTGGTTTCAGGATGTTGAAATTGGTGGAGGAAAATGGAAGGGTAAAAAATAGGAAGTTAGAAGAAATTGTGGGGTAGACAAATAGCATACCTCGTGTGTAATTTAAAGATGGAGCAATAGGTTACCTAGTCTTAACTTGGTATTTTAAGTGTTCTAATTCCTACAATTAGCTATCCTCTCCCCACCTTTTTAGCCTTCTCACAAGTGTGTGTGTGTGTGTGTGGGGGGGTACTTTTGAGGTTACCTTTTGCAGTTTTAACGTATAACTTTAAAACGACTTATTATTTTAACGTTTTATTTAAATTTTAACTCTGCATAAACATGACAGCAGCTTAACCTTCCCGGGTTAGCGCAGTAGCATTTTATCCTGGGACCATTTTGCGTCCTGCTTTTTATTTTGAGTTCCAAACATATTACATTTAGTTGACTTTTAGATTTTAACCAAATTCTGAGTTTACAAAGTTTAGGTGAACATTGTTAATCTACGCTCCCTATTCGCCCGTGTACTTTTTTTTAAAAATTAGTTTTCAATCCTGTTTTCTGTCTTCTCTACTTTTAAAAGTAAAACAAAACATTAGAGTTCCTTAACTTTTTCCTGGAACAAGAATCCGTGCAAACTCAAAGCTACAGGATTCTTTGGAGGAAGAAGCCACCCCCTCCCCTCCCTTGGCTACTTTAGGAGCTGATGGGTCATTTATTATTGGAACTGAAATGGTATAAACAATTCTCTCTCTTTTTTCCCTTGTTAACAGCAACTTTCATTGTTAGAGAGAGGAGAGAGAGAGAAGCCTTGTTGGTTGACGTCACTTGGTTCATGAAGCCTTCGCCTAGAAGTGAAGCTGCTGAACAAACCTTGAGAAGAATCATCTCCTGCTTCAATCTGCTGCTGGATAGGAACTAATCAGAGAGAGAGAGGCGGAAGACGGAGAAGGAGGGCGTCCAGGGCTTTGCCGATCACAAATCTCACCTCCGCTCCAACTCTCCTTATACTTTTCTTGCAAAAATAATAATAGAAATAAGGAGGTGGTGGGGTTTCCAAAACAAAAATCGTAACCTTTAACCATCTGGGGAAGGCAAAAATCCCATCCACCGCAACTCTCAGTTCGAAAGTAAAGGTGAGTTTAAAATCCTCGGGTGTGAGGGGTGCGGGTGAAGATGAAAATTCCAAATATTGTAAAGCCGTTTGAAACCGAAAAAGAGAAGAAACTGCGCTCCTGCGAGTGGGTTAGTCCAGAGTTGCTTATCTGGAGGCGCTTGCCCTGCCCGCCCTGCCCGCCCGGCCGCGGCTGTTTACCCTCGCCGGTCGGTGTGTCTCTTTGTTGTGCTGGCTGGAAGGCTGGGGTGGTGCTCGGGGTCCCGATTGCAGTTTGGGGGAGGAGGACGCGGAGATGCGCGGTCCTGGGTGGGAGGTGGGGAGTGCGGTCTCAGGAGAACGTAAACTTTATTCGTAGCCGCCAGTGCGGGACTTCGGTCTAGCAGGGCCGCGGGGCCGTGCCTCCCCCGGCGTGGGCAGACGCTGCCGCCGTGAGTCCGCCTCCTTTGTGCCGGCCTCCCTGCTCGGCCGCTGGCGCTTCGCGTGTCCTTTTTCCTCCCTGCGCCTTACAGCGCTCAGGTCGCCGCCAACAGTTTGGCTTCTCAAAAAATCACCTCTGGCACGGTTGCGATCGCCGTTCCTACCCGGGAATAACCGCTGCTCCCCCCCATCCCCGCCGGGGTAGTTTCAAGATTACCCCCCCACCCCCCGTCCGCCTACTGCTGCCCTTTTCTGCCTCCGCCCCCTCTTCCCTGTAGGACTGATAAGCTGCGCCTGCCACCCCCCACCCCCCAATTCGGGTCTCTTTTGCTCTCTCTCCCCGAGTAGCTTGGGGCTTGGGAGTTTACAGAAAGTGAACTGGGTGGGGTGGGAGTACGGGCAGGTGGAACTGGGAAAAGATCTGGATACCTGGAAAGTCTGTTTCAGTACGTAGAGATTAGAGGAACACAGCTTTTCCTACAGTAATGTCTGTCTCCTAGCAGTTCTTCCCCGGTTGCTGCCTCCTGTTCTCAACTCTTCTTCGCTCTTTTAATCTTTTTGCTCCCTTTCCTCCCCCTCCCTTCCCATTCGCGGCTCCTCTTCTCTTAAAGTAATTCCACGAACCCCAGAAATGGGACTTGGGGAAGGACGGAAATATTTGGAGAGTCAGAACTGGCCCTGCTGTTTGGGAGATTTTCCCTTCTTTTCTCTCCTTCTGTATTTATCTTTTGTGTGTTGCTTCCTTATAAAGAGAGAAGCAGCTGCAGTCCTTGGCCGAGTTGCTGAAATTTATCCCTTTGTGTATATTACAATATCCTCCATTTTTTTCCCTCTGCCCTCTAAACAACAAGCGTTTCGCCATCTTGGGCAATTTTTATTCCCAAGTCTCTCTCTTTAATTTTTATTTTTCAAAGACTGGGACGAAACCTCAGAAAGTCAAAAAGTGTGTCTGGTTAAGAATCAAAGTTTAGGGAATGTTCAGGGGGCCCAGTGACGTCATGTAAACTTTATGAAGAAATTTTACCAGGAGTAAATTTTTCGCTTAATTTTTTCCCTGTTTTAAGCGACCATGTGAAGGACCATGTAACTTACAGGTTAACGATAAGCTGTTCTGCTTATTTTTGTGTCCTGCTCTCAAAATGAGCCCTCGGTGTCTGCACATTTTATGTTTTGGTAACAGGTGGAAAACTGTGCGAAAAAATGGTGAAAACAGTGATCTTTGGTATTTAGCAGGCTTTTGTGTATATGTTTTTTATACTTTAAACGATTTGAATATTTGCATGTTTCCTTTTTTATTTACTCCACTCCTGTGGATTTTTCTTTAATCACCTTGGTTAATATTTATGTATACTTGTTTTAGATGACCTAGATCCCTTCTTGTAATTAACTGTTCTGTTTTTTTTACATATTTCTTTGCATTTTGAAGATACAGTTTTCAAAAAAAGCTGGAGATACTGGATACTTTAAAAATATAGTAGCAGATATTAAGGACAATAATTGGTGAAAATATAGTTAGTGTTTAAAAGGCAACATTGATTTAAAAATATATTTTATAATCTCAAGTTATATGCTCTTTTGTCAGCCATTATGAAAAGATAAACAATAAAAACTTGTGGTGTTTTAATTTGGTTGTCTAAAATAGTTTTTCCCCTCACTAAAGTTCGGTTGGTCACATGATCAAACTTAATGATATACTGACTGGTATATAAATAAGAGGCAATGCAAATTGAATGGGAAAGTGGAATTCTATCTCCTGTAGTCATTTTCAGTCAGCATATTTACTTCTCTTCTAACAAGGACATGAAACTGTCTGTATTTAATTTGCATTCTCTTTGTCTTCTGGGTTGGGGAAAAACATTGACTACCATTAACTCAAAAAAAAGCTAATAGAAACAATTCCAAGTACATTGAAAGATTTGTCTAACACAAAAACTTAGGTTGTATGTGATATGTTTCTATCACTGTAGCAGTCGTATTTGGTGTTATCTGCTATGCTATTTATTTAGAGATTTGCTTTATGTAAAACGCAGTACAGAAAGCTTGACTGAATTGAATGTCTGACATTTATGTGAATCGTAGGTAGGTGAAAAATGTTTAAATAGTTAAAAGCACATAGAACAGATGGTTCTAAATTATACATGCAACAAAGGACTAGAAGATTTGGCAGATTATAAATGGCAAGCACAGAGGATAAGCAGTTTAAGAAAATGGGAGTTAAGTACGTTTGATGTCTCACACCTATTGTAAACACTGTACATATTGTCACTGTGCTGCATAATCAATAACTTCCACACATTGAGGCTCTTGTAAGTTTCAGACAGAAAAAAGCAGATTTTATAGATGTTTGAAATGGTGAATGTAAAAGTATTTAAAGCCTGTGATGATGAGTTTTTCTCTTTCTTTTTTTAAAGAAAATAAAATTATATGCTTTAAAATAGGGAATTATTTGTAAGAACTTAATGTTGTATTCATATAATGGTTTGGACAGAAATAGGAGTAGATACATATTTTGAAATACAGGGGATAGTATATTTGCTGTTATCTGTTACACTAGGGCTGAACTGTAGCAGCATTTACTGTTTCAAACACTCTTGAACAATTATTTTTAGACTCTTCAGTCTTGAAAATGCATTTATTAGAATACTGTTAGCATAAGTTACTAAACACATTAAATGAAAGAAGGGCATATGTTAGTAATACTTTTTGAGTTTTGTATGTAAAATAAGATTTTACTTGGTAACAATAGTTTACTCTCAGTTTTAAAAATGGAACAATTTATATGTAGTTTTGCCTTTCTAGAAGAATCTGAGTAATAGTTTGCATTTTCAAAAGATTTAAAATAACTTATTCAACTTGGCAGAAATTTGTTTTTATTTTTGTAAGCCATTTATTTAAAATGCATATGAGACTGTAATGGAAACCTTGGAATTTTAATTCTGTTGCCCTTTTTCCCATTTCTTTGTTTGCATGTTTATTATAGAACTACAGTGTAAAGGAGCAGATGTTTTGCCAAACATCCTGATGTGTTGCTTTTTCTTATGGGAGTGCATAACTGTTCCTTCTGATGCATCAACTTGACAGCTGGTTGATTTCATGGAACTGCTAAGAAGCCATTAGTGGTGTCATTGAATTGAAACAGAACAGTCACTCCCAGCTTGAACTGCAATTGTTAATGTCTTTGTTGCTACTTTTGTGTTACTATACAAGATGTAGGATATTACAGTTGCATAAAAGTTTAGTTTTTTGTCTTATCCCTTGAATTAGTCAAAGTATGTGATAAAACTTGATTACTTTTAAGTGTAAAGATTTATTGAAGAAAGATTTTGAGCTGTAGTTTGTGAGTTTTTGAACTAGTCCTGGTTAGACCTATCAAAGGAAGATAGGATTTAGCACAAAGTGATGTGGTGATTTTGATCCCTGTAGGAAATAATTTTATCAAGGTTTAATGATTTTGAATTAACTTGATATTCTGAGGGATTAATTACCTTGTGAGGTTAAGAAATTTTTGATTCCATTTAATTAAATATTTTATATCATGAGACTTTGAAAATTGTGCTTTTAAATTGTTGACTTGTTTGATTAAACATTTCTTTAAACTTACGTTATAGAAGATAATCAGAAGAGAGAATAGTTATTGACAGAAAGGGCAATGTAGGGTTTAATTTCCTTTATGAGGAGGTAAAATAACATTCAGTAATGGACTAGCAATTATTTAAGATTTTAAAATTTGAAATTATATTTTTATTTTATTAGTAACTTTTATTGGTAGTTGCAACTATCATACCGTGGTACTAAGATGGTGTCAGATCATCCCATTGGTGCCAAGGTGTTTTCAGCTTTTTCTAATTACTTGCTTTTTTTTTTCTCTTCAGAGGGAGAGGAGGTAGGAGAGGAGGAGAATAAGAGTGATAATCTCAACAGAAGAAAAAACACATTTTAAAAAATTTGTGTAAAAAACTTAAGGATGATGAGTTTAAGGGTAAAATGTAACTTATCACTGTGTTAAAAGATATTTTCTAGTTCCAATATTTATTGATTTTTAATTTTAAAATCTTTAGACTGTTTTTCAGAGCATGACATTTGTAACATACTTAAAATAGTTTACCTTTAAAAGAAATTCTTAAAATGTGAAATTGATGATTAGAATAGATAATTTGTTGAGTTAAATCCCACTAAAAGGACTTCTTAGACAATATAAACAATTAAACACTTAAAATACACCACTGAGTGATTCCTGAATTATGATTTCCTGAAATCACAAGTTTATGAAAATGCTTTTCTTTTAAATAGATCATACATTACTGAGACTAAAGGTAAAATTTATACTCAGGTAATAATAGTTACTTTTATATAATCATTTGATATCATCATCATGCAGTTTCTTAAAATTATTCTATTACCTTAGCCTATGATTCAAATTTTAAGAAATACATTTACTCATAAAATATTTGTATCATGTCAGATATTCATATACACTAAATGGTAAATTGAGCTGTATATTAAATATAAACTTTTTTAAGGAATATCAGTGCTTAGCTCATTTTTAGAAATGATATAATTTTAATTGTAGCACAAATAAGCATCTCAAATTTAAGTAGGAATTTTTCCACATTGGGTTTTTTAAAGGAAAACAGTTCTAAACAGAAGAGTCATAAAAAGTTTTTTGTAAGTTTATTTGTTGACTCTGTTAACTTTGAATAATGAGCAATAAATATATTTGATTAATTTACAATTACATATGGAGCTTAAACGAAAGTGAATTTACATGACTTTTAAATCTGTTTTAAATGTGATATATGATTTGTGGCATTATAGTCTGAGATGTAAAATATTTAAGAGATCTAATATTTTTAAGTTAAACACAGAACTTTTTTAAATGAATGGTTCTTAAGAACATGAGATGAAACTACTGTTTTTATCTTACATATTTAAAAATTTACTCTGTATGATAGTGTTTTTAATTTTTTTAAAATAAAATTAATGCTTTTAAAAGTTATATTTATAACTTACGACATTTGGCTTGTAGTTTGGTTTTTTAATGCCTTTCAAATGAAAACTAAATGTTAGAGATAATAGTAATGGAGCTAATACATAGATCAGAACCTTTACTGACTTTATGTGTATACATGTGTGCATGCTTATGTATGTAAGAAAAAAAAAGCATTTTGTTTATAGATGATTATTGTACTTTAGTGATGTGTAGACATAATTGTGTGTTTTTCCTCTGTTTTCTCCTCTTAACACTTTTCCACAAGCATGCACTCATTAATCAAAGACGGTGCACTCCTGCTGAGGGCAGAGAGGTTCATCAAATTGGCAGTCAGTTTGGTGTAAAGAACGGTGTCCTGAAGCTCTTAACTCTCTGGGACATAAATAAATCTAAGGTCTTTGTATGCAAACCCTGGAGGTTAATACTGTATAATTCAATGTCCTGTCTTTGTTTTTATGATTGATGTTTTTAAATGTTTCAAGCTTGATGCAAGTCTTCTTGTAGGTCAGGTCTGACAATCTGATTGGCTCAAGTCAGAAAGCATTAGGTTGTCAGAAGGACTTTGAGTATGCTGCAGAGATTTTGATTTTTTTTCCTACTAGATCATTGTCATATTGCCTGAGCTGTTATAGGAATGTACCAATGATTGACATCCCCTGCTGTGATAATGGACCCAGTGCATGAAATGCCAATAGTTTGGTCCTATTTGTTCAGAAGCTTACTGCTATTTGTATCCTTAACAGAGCTAACATGTAGAACAAGCAAAACTACTGGGATTTCTCTGTAGAAATAGTGCTGGGATTTGGCTTTAACATGAATTGGTTGCATATTCATAATTTAAGAACAGCTGGTTACAGCAAGCACATAGTCATTTGCAAGCTATTATAAACCATTCCACTCACACATGGAGCCTGTGCTTAGTGGATATTTTTTTTTTTTTATTGATCTACCTGCATTTAAAATCTGGTCACTGCTGCTACAGCAGCTCTTCATTTTAGCTGTGTTTGCAACATAGAACAGCTTCAATTTTAAATATTTCATTTAAGCTAAATGCTGAATAAAGTAAAGAAGCTTTGAAGGAACTAAATGTAAAAGGTCAATAATGTATATTACCCATCATATGTCTCATTTTGGCCCCAAACAAAGATTATACAGACATTGTATGTTTTGGAAAGTATGTTTTATGATTTTGTCCATAGATGAATAATCAAATATTTTTGATATGAAAATATCATTAATTATATTTTACTAGTTAGGTATAGTTTTAAGAAACAATGCAAACAATAAGTTGTGATTAATTAACCTGTAAAACAGTTTGATCTTATATGTAGAAAAATGATAGTACTTTTAGTTTTGAGTGATATGAGGCAAGATAGAAAAGAAAATCAACAAGACATTATAATTGGATTAGAATAATGCTAACTCTAAAAAAATTTAGGAGTCTCTTCTGCCTTTAGGTCACTTCTGGAATATAAGGCACAACTGTGCTGTTACAGTATTGAAATGACATGCGTAAGCTAGTCCAGCTTTAATAGTTCCCTACATGTTGTGCTGCCTAATAGTGACTGAAAAGAGAGAAAACCACTGTATCTCAAGCTTTCAGAGAGAACTGTAGGAGGAGAAAATGTTAAATGTGATTTCAGATATCCTGGTAGGACTCACAGGGAGCTTTGCCTTGATTTGTGTATGTTAAAATAAGTGAATACCTGAGTGATTTACAATGGTGGTGATTATATTGAGCTTCCCACACAACACAGTGTTAGATTCACATGTGCTTGCATGTGTTTGTCCCCACACTTGATGATAAAGTAGCTTTCAGCACTTCAAGGTTGAGTACCAATCCTAAGAGTGCATTTTACTCTTTCTTGCCTTCACAAATGGCTGGATATGTTGGTAATAGAACAGAATATATGGCCAAATTTAATCTAGCTGATAGCAGGCTGCACTTTTTTCTAAATAATAAATTGAAAGGTTATTAAAGGACGATGTGTTAAGTTTCAGTTTTGCGTTTTGTAGGATAATGACTTTATATAGTTAATTTGCCATTATTTGAGTTTACATTGATCATTTTGTGAATTATTCTATGCCTTTTTTTTCTCTCTGCCTTTTGACTATTGACCTTTCAGTTATTCCTGCTCTTTCGCAGTTTAACAAAGAGTAAGCTGAGTTAGTGTAAAAGGAAGTAAATTTTAAATGAGTTTAGTTTCCCTTCCTTCTTTACTTCTTGGTAGATCAAAAGAAGATAGAGTGAAGTCCTCAGATTTTCACCAAAATGAAGGTTTAGGACTTTGTCTCCCTTTTCTGATTCTCATTATATAACAGGTAATTATATTTAGATAAAAAGAAAGGTGAGGTAATGGATCCATTTTTAAAAATATTAGAAGCTCAACAAAACAGTAGAAAACTTAGACACTTGAAAACTGAATTGACTCAGTACCTGCAACTACAGGAGAATCAGGTATTTGATGCACTTTTATTCCTCTACTACTAATAATTTGGGAAAAGGACGGCAGCTGCCTTCATTCATCAACTCTGTACTGTATGCTGCCTTCAAGCATACTTTTGGTGAGCCATAGAATAAAGTTTGTGAAAGCTCATAGTAGGATAGAGATAACTTTTGTCTGGAATCATTAGAAAAGGTTATTTGGTTTAGACAGCTTTGAATTAGACCAAGAAGATGAATAAACTGAATATTCAGGGATCTGGAAGAAGTATCCAACTAAAACAGGACAGCATGAGCCCCCATGGGACAAATTAATTCAAACTAGGTCTATTGGGCATGTGGAGTAGTTGTGCAACATTATTGGGGTCACCTTTGAAGGAAAAGAGAATGTCACGGGGTCCTGCTTTTCCATTGCTTTCAAAATTGACTGCTTGGCTTTCTCTGGAGAAGGTGGGTTAATCAGTTTCAAATCATCCATTTCAATGATAGGGTTGTTGTTTGTGGAAGCAAGGTTAAAACTGACAAAACTGCCCTTTTTGGTCAGAGTTACTCAAATATTGTGTTTAATGTAAGATTAACCAGAACCGCTTTCTTCTCCTTCATTCTTTTCTTATGCTTTTATAAGTGTTTTTTCTTGAAACCTAGTGCATTGAACATTGCTAAGAACATTGAGCAAAGAGAGGACATCACTGCTGTTCCCCTTTTTTAGATTTGGTGTTGAGGAACTAGCTTTCCAATGGGGTTTGATGCCTCTGACTCAGAAAACACTTTTACTTCTTTTAGTTCCTTTGGATAAATGAAGACAGCCAGACAGACCGGCTGCACTGTCAATAATAGGAATATCCATAAGGGCAAAAAGTAACAAAACATAAGCCCTTACTTTAAATTACATCAGTACTGAATTTCACTTATAATAGAAAATTCCACAAAGAGTAGAGAATATGAAAAAGAAAAATTAAAAAATGCATACTCAAATGTAAAAGACAGTCTTCATTGAAAGTCTTCATTTTCCGTGATTAGACTTTTCCTAACTTCATTGTTGTTGTCCTAAGATAATTACATTCATTTCATTTCCCTTATTTGCAGTACTGTGATCAACATTTTCTTGAAGGAATGTGTTAGAAGAAAACTTAAAAATTTCTAAGTAGTCATTATCTTGATGATGGTGAGTTTTGAGTAAATTAAACGTGGAAATAAGTGGAAATAAAAGGCTATCTAGTATCTGAGTTTGTTACCTTTTCTGGTTTCCATGATGATGTGATTGTTGAAACATAACTTCTGGACTTCCTTGGGAAAAGGGTTATTATTAATAAAAAACCATTACAGTGATGTATGAAGGAGCAAAGCCTATCTTGAGCATCTGAAAAAATGAGGAAGCAGCCTGTAAGTCATAGGATAATATATTTCTCCTTCTATGGGTTGTTAGTGTCGAATACTGCAAGACAAAGTAACAGAGACTGTGGAATCAAATCTGTTTTAAAAGAAGAATACTGTAGGGGATTTCCCTGGTAGTCTAATGATTAAGACTCCCCGCTTTTGCTGCTAGGGTTGTAGGTTTGATCCCTGGTCAGGGAACTAAGATCCTTCATGCAGCACTGTTCGGCCAAAAATAAATGGAATACTACAGAGCTAAAGGAAATGTTGAGGATAGGCAATAACAACAACAAAAAGAGCAGAGTTGTAAAGAAGGCTTTTAAATGGGGATGCGGAGGAGTATAGCATTATTATGTAATTGAGTCCTCTTGGAAAGTATCAAGAATTTCTTCATTCTGGGCTGAGTATCTTAACATTAAATTCTTGTATGTTGTTATTGATATTTTTAGTAGCTTGTGGAGAAAATAACTTATCTATGATCATACCTTGGGGATTTGAAGTAGGAAGTTGAAGGGTTAGGGAAGGGCTGTGTAAACAGTAGGATATTTGGTCCAGGAAGAGAACCTGTAATAACTTTGGCCAGTTAGGTAAAACCTCTTTCCACTTCCTTCTCCAGAAAGAAATATACTTGCCAAAATTCATAAAAGAGAAGAACTGGTTTAAAGGGTATGTAAATGCTTTTGTATGAAGTGTGAAATGAGACAGTAGGAATAAAGCATGCTGCGGGGAGGAAAGTAAGGATTAGGAATGTGACCAGAATTTCCCTGTTTTATTTTGAATAAAGTGTTCCATGACATAGTATTGAATTTCACCTTTTCATTTCACCTTTTTCATTGTAGTATGAAATATGTTTTGTGAAATAGGTCATTTTTGGCAATTTATTGCAAATGTTTTATTCTTAGTAGGGAGCATTTGATATGTTGCAGCTGAAGTTCAGAGATACAACTAAATTAAGCATGTGTGCCTGAGTAAAAATGAATGTTTGTTTCTATATTTGTAATCTTAGCACTTAACAAGTGAGCTATATGTATATATATATAGATATATATATATTTAGCTATAGCTACCTGTAGAAACAATCACTTATTAATTTCTCATGTTTAGTACTCTTGTCATGTGCTGATAGTTCTGTATTAGGAAGCAGTGATTAGTTAAATAAATTGGTCATTAAATTGAGAATAAGAATTGGGTCAGCTTCTATTTTTTAATAACTAGAAATAATTCAAGGTGACCAGAAATAAAATGCATGGTCCATAATATGCTCAAGGAAAGAATGTACTTAGAAAGGATGCACTTAAAGTCTATTGTGACTGTTATATCAGAAATTATTTTTATCAGGGAAACAGTTGGGGGTAGGAAAGGAAAAACAGTTTGAATAGCCATCGTTAACTCAGTGAACTTATGCTCCAAGTGGGATACATGTCAGGTGCTCTCTGATCCTGAGTAACTTTACAGTGTGGCATCTTAACACTCAATGTGATTCTTAATATAAATATTTTTTTGTATATCTTAGCTTCTGAATGTGGGCTAGCTATGGATATCTGGTGCTCAACTATACAAATGACATCAACTTTAATGTTGATGGTAAAACTGGCTGTGTTGGACTTAGGAGGGACAGTAATTTGTCTCCAGTGTTGTCCATGTCCATTTTATATATATATATACACATTTATGTGTGTGTGTGTGTGTGTACACACACACACATACATATATATATTTAAAATTTTAGTGATATTGGAGTATAGTTGATTTATGATGGTATTTTTATTTTAATACATTGTACTGAATAGAAACTACCATACTCCCCAATCCACCAATAAGATGAGTTTCTACTGTATAGGAAGGTTGCATGGTTTGAGATACTTTATATGCTTAAGTATTCCTGTCACCAAGATGTTAAAAAAATTGCTTTGGAATTGTTGGGAGAGTGTGTAATTTCCTCTGTTCTGTCTCGCCACAGCAAAGATTTGAAATGGCAGATCAGTGTTACAGATCGTTTATAGCTCAGAGTTTTATTTGGCAAACAAAGGATAGTATACCCTCAAGACATGAGGGTGGGCTGACCCCAAAGGAGAGGCTGTCTTGGCTTCCTCCTTTTGTACATTTGTCTCCTCCCCACCTTGAGCCTGCCCTATGCAAATTGGGGTGGCCAAGAAGGGGGTGTGTTTGTTTCACCTGAAGTGCTCACTCTAGTCTGTGGATTTTCTTTTGTTCCATTTTCGTAGGTTTTTCCCTTTCTTTGTCTTTTCTCCACCGCTGTTTCGGACTCCTTTTTCCTGTTCTAACTACCTAACAGATTTAAAACAAAACAGTTAAAGGAGACAGTGAAACTTCAGTTGGACTTGGAAGGAAGTAGTAGCTATTTTAGCTTAGAACAGCAGCCTGACCAGATAAAGAGGATAGAGGGAAATACCTACCCAACTAAAATTTGTTTGAAAATAATGGGAGATTAAGTAAGAAAAAAAGATTGGGCTAGCTAATAGATTTTCAAGCAGAGGCATGACATTAAAAAGTTGTTTTAGAAAGATTTGGAAGAAGTCTGTTAAATTCATGAAAAGAAGAGGCTATTAGAAAGAATGGTAATTTATTACAGAAATTCCAGTGTTAGGTGGTAATGACTAGACCAATAGCTATGTGAATGAATAGAAGGATTGATATGGGGCTTCCCCAGTGGCTCAGACAGTAAAGAATCTGCCTGCAATGCAGGAGACCAGAGTTCAATTCCTGGGTCAGGAAAATCCCTGGAGAAGGGAATGGCAACGCACTCCACTATTCTTGCCTGGAGAATTCCATGGACAGAGGAGCCTGGCAGGCTACAGTCCATGGGGTTGCAAAGTCACACAACTGAGTGACAAACACTTTCATATAATTTAAAGAAATGGTGTTGAGCTAGTTGGGGGAGGTAGGAGAGGAGATGGTATTACCTTACATTTGAATTTATTTTGTATGACCATAATAATTTGATGTAGTTGAATACTTACTTCCTCCTTTTCATATGATAATGTGAAAACTAGAGAAATTGGCTATGGCTTAACACCTGGAATGGTTAGATATTCTTTCTAATACATCATACAATCTCATGATGAGTTTAGCTTGAGATAAACTCTCATCTGTTTTTTAAAACCCCTCTACTTCCCTCCTGATACATTATATATAGATGCACAAAAGAGTGGGACAAGACTTAGCAACTAAACAGCAACTTACTTCCTGATATATCACGTTATATGTAAATGAACAATCAAGTTCACTTAGCCTAATATTTTCCATTTGTGTTTATTTTTATAGCCTCATATGTGTTTATACCACTGCCAAACATCACTATCTGACAACAACTGGGAGATAGGAGGAAGCATGTTCTAAACATATTAGAGATGTACTGTATTGTAGAATTTGTAGACAATCAGGATCCTGATTGTAGACTTTGACGACTTCATGATTTTGCATATCATGTCCCCTGTATCCAATTATTATTTTCTCTCTTTTTGCTTGATAGAATCTGCTTATTTTCTTATATCCTTCAGAAGAGTTACTTTTCTGAAATCGTCCCAACCTTCTACCTCCCCACAAGATTATCTGATTCTTCTCTTGTGCCCCAGTTGAGTGCAAATGGTGGAATACATGGCTGTGCAAATAGATTCCTCCCTTCCTGCCTTTTCAAATAATGGTTCAGTGAGCATTTTTCATTCATAATGCTTTTATTTGTTGTTGTTTGACATTATTTCATAGCCTGAGTTCCCAGAAATGCAATTGTTGGATCAAGCTCTAGGTATATTTAAAGCCTCTTACTATATGTAGTGTAAATTTGGCTTTTGCAAAGATTGTATGAATTTATATTTCAGTAGCAATATATAACTTTTCATATTTACCACACTTTCATTGGATTTGGTATATTGATTATTTTAACTTTTGCAAAAAACTGTACCTTATTTTATATTTTACTTTTTTGGCCAAGCTGCATGGTTTGCAAGATCTCAGTTTCCCAACCAGGGATTGAACCTGAGCCCTTGCAGTGAAAGCAGAGTCCTAACCAGTGGACTACCAGGGAACTCCCGAAATTGTACTTTCTTTAATCAGCATTTCTGTGACTAATAAGAGTGACCATTTTTCAGTGTCTTAACCTGTTGTGTTTCTCTTTTGTAATTTGTCTTTGACATTTACCTGTTATTGCACTGATTTCTCAGTGTGTTTATTATAAAGTATTTATAAATTCTTCAAAGTATTAATGATACTATGTTTTTATTATATTTACTAGGCTTAATTTGGCTTTATAATGTTTTAATTTATAAAAATGTGAAATATTAAATTGTCAATTTCTTAGATTTTTAAAAACATTTTATTTCCATTTTAAGCTGAAATTGTGCTTCTTGACATAGTTTTTATAGTCAGTTCTCTTATTTTTATCTTATTTATTTAATTATTTTAAAAAGTAGATTTTGGAGGACTAATATTTTATCCAAAGAGTCGGACACGACTGAGTGACTGAACCGACTGAACTGAATATTTTATCAATGAAAGTATAACTCTTCAAATTGAAGAGAAGCAGAGTTTTTAAAATTGAAGTATAGTTGATTTATAGTATTTTGTTTCAGATATACAATAAAGTGATTCAGTACATATATATATGTTTGGATTATTTTTTATTATAGGTTATTATAAGATGTTGAATATAGTTCCCTGTGATATATAATAAATCGTTGGTGCTTACCTACTTTTTGTATAGTGGTTTGTATCTATTAGTTGTATACTTCTCATTTATCCCTCTTCCCCTCCCATTTGGTAAGTATGGTTTGTTTTCTAAGTCTGTGAACCTGTTTCTGTTTTACATATAGATTCATTTGTAGTATTTTTCATATTCCACATATAAGTGATATTATGTAATATTTGTCTTTGTCTAACTTCACTTAATATGATATTCTCTGAGTCCATCCATACTGCTGCAAATGGCAATATTTCATTCTTTTGTATGGCCGAGTAATATTCCATTGTATATTTGTACCACATCTGAAACCAGTCATCTGTTAATGAGTACTTGGGTTGCTTCCATGTCTTGACTGTTGCAAATAGTGATCTTGTGAACATTGGGGTGCATGTATCTTTTTGAATTAAGAGTTTCATTAGAGAATATACCTGGAATGTATTTACCCCAGGAGTGGGGTGCTGGATCATATGGTAATTCTATTTTTAGTTTTTCTCAAGGAGCCTCCAGACTGTTTTCCACAGTGACTGTACCAATTTTCATTCCCACCAACAGTTTAGGAATGCTCTCTTTTCTCTATACCATCTCCAACATTTATTATATGTAGAGTTTTTGACAATGGCCATTCTGACCAGTAGGGGCTTCCCTGGTGGCTCAGACGGTAAACAGTCTGCCTGCAGTGGACGACCCAGGTTCGTCCCTGTGTTGGGAAAATCCCCTGGAGAAGGAAATGGCAACCCTTTCCAGTATTCTTGCCTGGAAAATCTGTCAATGGGGTAGCAAAGAGTCAGATACGACTAAGTGACTAACACATACAGACATGCACACACTCACACGTTCTGACCAGTATGAAATGATAGGTTATTATAGTTTTTTGATTCAAATTTCTTTAATAGTGACATTGAACATCTTTTCATATGCCTCTTGGCCGTTTGTATGTCTTCTGGAGAAAATGTCTATTTAGGTCTTCTGCCCATATTTTGATTAGGTTATTTGTTTTTGATGTTGAGTTATATGAGCTGTTTGTGTATTTTGGAAATTAAGCCCTTGTTGGTCACATCATTTGTGAATATTTTCTCCTGGTATATAGGTTGTCTTTCTAGTTTGTTTAGAATTTCCTTTGTTGAGCAAAAGCTTTTAAGTTTGGTTAGGTTCCATTTGTATATTTTTGCTTTTATTTTTATTGCTTAAAAATAAATCACTACAATTTATACCAGAGGATGTTTTGCCTATGTTCTATGAATTTTATGGTATCCTGTCTTATATTTACATCTTTAAAATATTTTGAGTTGATTTTTGTGTATGGTGTGAGGGTATGTTCTAATTTCAGTGATTTACACGTATTATAGTGGTCTAACTTTCCCAATACCACTTGCTGAAGAAACTGTTTTTTTCTTCCACTGTATGTTCTTGCTTCCTTTCTCTTAGATTAATTGACTGTAAGTGTGTGGATTTATTTCTGCGTTCCCTATTCTGTACATTGATGCATATGTCTGTTTTTGTGCTAAAATCACTGTTTTGATTACTGTAGCTTTGTAATATTGTCTGAAGTTTAGAATGGTTATTCTTTCAAGTTTCTTCTTTTTCCTTAGGTTTAAAAAATTTTTTTGATTCAAGTGTAGTTTATTTACAATATTAGTTTCAGATGTACAACATACTGATTCAATATTTGTACAAATGATATTCCATCTAAAGTTATTATAAAATAAAGGCCATATTTTCTGTGCTGTACAGTATATCCTTGATTTTATTTATTTTGTACATAATAGTTTATATCTCTTAATCCATATCCCTGTCTTGCCTCCTTTCCACCTGCCCCCCGCCACTGGTAACCACTAGTTTGCTTTGTATTTTATTTTTGGCATATAATTATTCCCCATTCTTTTTTCCTAGTAAAACTGTCTTTTAATGCGCATATTTAAAAGCCTCTTGATGAAAGTGAAAGAGGAGAGTGAAAAAGTTGGCTTAAAGCTCAACATTCAGAAAACTAAGATCATGGCATCTGGTCCTATCACTTCATGGGAAATAGATGGGGAAAGAGTGGAAACAGTGTCAGACTTTATCTTTTTGGGCTCCAAAGTCACTGCAGATGGTGACTGCAGCCGTGAAGTTAAAAGATGCTTACTCCTTGGAAGAAAAGTTATGACCAACCTAGATAGCATATTCAAAAGCAGAGACATTACTTTGCCAACAAAGGTCTGTCTAGTCAAGGCTATGGTTTTTCCAGTGGTCATGTATGGATGCAAGAGTTGGACTTTGAAGAAAGCTGAGCACCAAAGAATTGATGCTTTTAAACTGTGGTGTTGGAGAAGACTCTTTGAAAGTCCCTTGGACTGCAAGGAGATCCAACCAGTCCATTCTAGAGGAGGTCAGCCCTGGGATTTCTTTGGAAGGAATGATGCTAAAGCTGAAACTCCAGTACTTTAGCCACCTCATGCAAAGAGTTGACTCACTGGAAAAGACTCTGATGCTGGGAAGGATTGGGGGCAGGAGGAGAAGGCGACAACAGAGGATGAGATGGCTGGATGGCATCACCAACTCGATGGATGTGAGTTTGAGTGAACTCCGGGAGTTGGTGATGGACAGGGAGGCCTGGCGTACTGCAATTCATGGGGTGGCAAAGAGTCGGACACGACTGAGCGACTGAACTGAACTGAACTGAAGGCCCAGCTTCCCGTCAGTACTTACTATCTATCCTACGTTTCCTCAAAATATCTGTTATATGGAATACTAAACTAAATAAAGGTCAGCTTTTTAATGCATTGTCAGTTTTTTTTTTTTTCCCATTGTTCTGTTTCTACCTCTTGTGTAAGTACACTTTCTAAAAAATATTAATTAGTACTAAACATACAAAAATAAATTTTCATTGATCAGTTAAGGTTGTCATCCTGGTAAATGATTCTATTATTTATTAGATGCCTAAATTAAGATTACTTGAGAATATAACTTGACATTTATTTATTTGGCTGTGTCAGCCCATATTTGTGGCATACATGATCTTTGTTGTGTCATGTGGGGTCTTCGTTGTGGCACCCAGACTCTCTAGTTGTCTGTCATGAGTGGGCTCCAGAGTGCACAGGTTCAGAATTTGCAGCACATGGGCTTAGTTGTTCCAAGGCATGTGGGATCTTAGTTCCCCAACCAGGGATAAACCTTTGCCACATGAATTGCAAGGCAGATTCTTAATCACTGGACCATTTGGGTAGTCCTTAACTTGACCTTTAAAAAATAAATTTTCACATTATATTTGCACTGTTTGTTTGTTTATGATAAAAGTCAGCTGTAAATGCTGCCTTGCAATTTGACTGTTATTCCTTCTTGCACTTTATATTTATTTCCCTTTTTTCTTTATATTAATTTTGTTGTTTATTTTCTAACTTTTTAAGAAATTAAAGTATAATGGACATAATACACCATATTTCAGAAGTACAACACGACTTTTCTTAAAATTAAAAAATACATTTTTTACTAAAAAAATATTCTCAAAGTTTTGAAATGAACATCCCTAAATTTTTATGCATATTCTAATTTATTTCCTTAGGATACATTCCTGAAGGTTGAATTGCTTTGGTGAAGCATATGAATATTTTTACATGTAAAGTGGTATTCTGGTAAATATTAACAACTGGTGTGTGTGTCTGATAGAGGGAGCTCTGATAGATGGTATGTGCTATTTTCTTTGATAGAAATGCTCCAAACATGGTCTCTTTCAATCCAGCAGCTTAATACCACTGAACATATTTGAGATGTGTAGTCATATAACCATTATATAGTATTTGCACGAAAGTAATACAATAAATTTAAGTAACCTCAACAGTGTAGGCTGTAATAAAATGTAGTCAAATAATGGGAGTAATTAGAGAGTGATAAATTTTAAGTGTTTATTACTTTATTTTTAATATTATTTACTGAATGGTAAATTTATATAATTTAATTTTTAATAAGGACTGTGTTTAATACCTGGGTTGCAAAATTCCTGAAAATTTTACAAATGTCTCTTGTGAGCTACTATGAGTAAGCTCTAGTGAACCGCTGCTAGGTTTTCTTTTTTTTTTTTAATCATCCTCTTCCTTTTCTTTTCTCCTAACTTCTTCATTTAGTTATGTTTGTGTTGTTTTCAATATAGAAAGAAATATCAGTACTTTAAGATGAATGTTTTATTATTTTTCTTTATGATTTCAAGTTGTATCTTGCTTTACACTTAAATTTTATTATAGATGAGCTCTTAAGTGAAATAACTCAAAATTCTCTAAGCCAGGCTTCAGCAATACATGAACCATGAACTTCCAGATATTCAAGCTGGTTTTAGAAAAGGCAGAGGAACCAGAGATCAAATTGCCACTATTCGCTGGATCATTGAAAAAGCAAGAGAGTTCCAGAAAAACATCTATTTCTGCTTTTTTGACTATGCCAAAGCCTTTGACTGTGTGAATCACAATAAACTGAAGAAAATTCTGAAAGAGATGGGAATACCAGACCACCTGACCTACCTCTTGAGAAACCTGTATTCAGGTCAGGAAGCAGAAGTTAGAACTGAACATGGAACAACAGACTGGTTCCAAATAGGAAAAGGAGTACGTCAAGGCTGTATATTGTCACCCTGCTTATTTAACTTATATGCAGAGTACATCATGAGAAATGCTGGGCTAGAGGAAGCACAAGTTGGAATCAAGATTGCCAGGAAAAATATCAATAATCTCAGATATACAGATGACACCATCTTCATGGCAGAAAGTGAAGAAGAGCTAAAGAGCCTCTTGATGAAAGTAAAAGAGGAGAGTGAAAAAGTTGGCTTAAAGCTCAACATTCAGACAGGTAAATAAGATCATGGCATCTGGTCCCATCACTTCATGGGAAATAGATGGGGAAACAGTGTCAGATTTTATTTTTTTGAGTTCCAAAATCACTGCAGATGGTGATTTCAGCCACGAAATTAAAAGACGCTTACTCCTTGGAAAGAAAGTTATGACCAACCTATATAGCATATTGAAAAGCAGAGATATACTCTGCCAACAAAGGTCCATCTAGTCAAGGCTATGGTTTTTCCTGTGGTCATGTATGGATGTGAGAGTTGGACTGTGAAGAAAGCTGAGCGCGGAAGAATTGATGCTTTTGAACTGTGGTGTTGGAGAAGACACTTGAGAGTCCCTTGGACTGCAAGGAGATCCAACCAGCCCATCCTAAAGGAGATCAGTCCTGGGTGTTCATTGAAAGGACTGATGTTGGAGCTGAAACTCCAATATTTTGGCCACCTCATTTGAAGACCTGACTCATTTGAAAAGACCCTGATGTTGGGAAAGATTGAAGGCGGGAGGAGAAGGGGACTACAGAGAATGAGATGGTTGGATGGCATCATCGACTCAACACACATGAATTTGGGTAAACTCTGGGACTTGGTGATGGACAGGGAGGCCTGGCGTGTTGCAATTCATGGGGTCACAAAGAGTCAGACACGACTGAGCTACTGAACTGAACTGAACTGAAAGAAGTGAAGTGTGGATTCTCAGATATATTTTTCCCTGAAAGACCATTCAGTTTTCTCCCAAACTCTCTTGTTGTTTCTAATAATTTTTTAGTTGATTGTATCAGATTTTCTGCATATATAATTGTATTATTCAAATAAAGATTATTCTGCTGCCTCAAGTCTAATATTTGTATCTTTATTTTTCTGTGTTATGAAGTAGGTGTGTACCTACAAAGCAGTATTAACAAGCGAAAACAATACCCGTTGTGGGTGTGACTGGTGACAGAAGCAAGGTCTGATGCTGTAAAGAGCAATATTGTGTAGGGCCTGAAATATTAGGTCCATGAATCAAGGCAAATTCCAAGTGGTCAAACGGGATGGCAAGAGTGAATGTCGACATTCTAAGAATCAGCGAACTAAAATGGACTGGAATGGGTGAATTTAACTCAGATGACCATTGTATCTACTACTGTGGGCAGGAATCCCTTAGAAGAAATGGAGTAGTCATCATGGTCAACAGGAGTCCAAAATGCAGTACTTGGATGCAATCTCAAAAACAAAAGAATGATCTCTGTTCCTCTTCAAGGCAAACCATTCAATATCACAGTAATCCAAGTCTGTGCCCCAACCAGTAATGCTGAAGAAGCTGAAGTTGAACGGTTCTATAAAGACCTCCAAGACCTTTTAGAACTAACACCCAAAGAAGATGTCTTTTTCATTATAGGAGACTGAAATGCAAAAGTATGAAGTCAAGAAACACCTGGAGTAACAGGCAAATTTGGCTTTGGAGTACGGAATGAAGCAGGGCAGAGGCTAATAGAGTTTTGCCAAGAGAATGCATTGGTCATAGCAAACACCCTCTTCCAACAACACAAGAGAAGGCTCTACACATGGACATCACCAGATGGTCAACACCGAAATCAGATTGATTATCTTCCTTGCAGCCAAAGATGGAGAAGCTCTATACAGTCAGCAAAAACAAGACTGGGAGCTTGTGGCTCAGACCATGAACTCCTTATTGCCAAATTCAGACTTAAATTGAAGAAAGTAGGGAAGACCACTAGACCATTCAGGTATGACCCAAATCAGATCCCTTATGATTATACAGTGGAAGTGAGAAATAGATTTAGTTCATGGTCTGTGGCTCAGACCATGAACTCCTTATTGCCAAATTCAGACTTAAATTGAAGAAAGTAGGGAAAACCACTAGACCATTCAGGTATGACCCAAATCAGATCCCTTATGATTATACAGTGGAAGTGAGAAATAGATTTAGGAACTAGATCTGATAGATAGAGTGCCTGATGAACTATGGAATGAGGTTCGTGACATTGTATAGGAGACAGGGATCAAGACCATCCCCATGGAAAAGAAGTGCAAAAAAGCAAAATGGCTGTCTGAGAATGCCTTAGAAATACCTGTGAAAAGAAGAGAAGTGAAAAGCATAGGAGAAAAGGAAAGATAAAAGCATCTGAATGCAGCATTCCAAAGAACAGCAAGGAGAGATAAGAAAGCCTTCCTCTGCGATCAATGCAAAGAGATAGAGGAAAGCAACAGAATGGGAAAGACTAGAGATCTCTTCAAGAAAATTAGAGATACCAAGGGAACATTTCATGCAAAGATGGGCTTGATAAAGGATAGCAATGGTATGGACCTAACAGAAGCAGAAGATATTAAGAAGAGATGGCAAGAATACATTGAAGAACTATACAAAAAAGGTCTTCACGACTCAGATAATCACGATGGTATGATCACTCACCTAGAGCCAGACATCCTGGAATGTGAAGTCAAGTGGGCCTTAGAAAGCATCACTATGAACAAAGCTAGTGGAGTTGATGGAATTCCAGTTGAGCTATTCCAAATCCTGAAAGATGATGCTGTGAAAGTGCTACACACAATATGCCAGCAAATTTGGGAAACTCAGCAGTGGCGACAGGACTGGAAAAGGTCAGTTTTCATTCCAATCCCAAAGAAAGGCAATGCCAAAGAATGCTCAAACTACCACACAATTACACTCATCTCACACGCTAGTAAAGTAATGCTCAAAATTCTCCAAGCCAGGCTTCAGTAATATGTGAACTGTGAACTTCCAGATGTTTAAGCTGGTTTTAGAAAAGGCAGAGGAACCAGAGATCAAATTGCCAACATCCGCTGGATCGTCGAAAAAGCAAGAGAGTTCCAGAAAAACATCTGCTTTATTGACTATGCCAAAGCCTTTGACTGTGTGCATCACAAGAAACTGTGGAAAATTCTGAAAGAGATGGGAATACCAGACCACCTGACCTGCCTCTTGAGAAACCTATATGCAGGTCAGGAAGCAACAGTTAGAACTAGACATGGAACAACAGACTGGTTCCAAATAGGAAAAGGAGTACGTCAAGGCTGTCTATTGTCACCCTGCTTATTTAACTTTATGCAGAGTACATCATGAGAAACGCTGGGCTGGAAGAAGCACAGGCTGGAATCAAGATTGCAGGGAGAAATATCAATAACCTCAGAAATGCAGATGACACCACCCTTATGGCAGAAAGTGAAGAGGAACTAAAAAGCCTCTTGATGAAAATGAAAGAGGAGAGTGAAAAAGTTGGCTTAAAGCTCAACATTCAGAAAACGAAGATCATGGCACTTGGTCCCATCACTACATGGGAAATAGATGGGGAAAGAGTGGAAACAGTGTCAGACTTTATTCTTTTAGGTTCCAAAATCACTGCAGATGGTGATTGCAGCCATGAAAGTAAAAGACGCTTACTCTTTGGAAGGAAAGTTATGACCAACCTAGATAGCATATTCAGGAGGAGAGACGTTACTTTGCCAACAAAGTTCCGTCTAGTCAAGGCTATAGTTTTTCCAGTAGTCATGTATGGATGTGGGAGTTGTTCTGTGAAGAAAACTGAACACTGAAGAATTGATGCTTTTGAACTGTGGTGTTGGAGAAGACTCTTGAGAGTCTCTTGGACTGCAAGGAGATATAACCAGTACATTCCGAAGGAGATCAGTCCTGGGTGTTCTTTGGAAGGATTGATGCTAAAGCTGAAACTCCAGTACTTTGGCAACCTCATGCAAAGAGTTGACTCATTGGAAAAGACTCTGATTCTGGGAGGGATTGGGGGCAGGAGGAAAAGGGGACGACAGAGGACGAGTTGGCTGGATGGCATCACCGACTCAATGGACGTAAGTTTGAGTGAACTCCGGGAGATAGTGATGGACAGGGAGGCCTAGCATGCTGTGATTCATGGAGTCGAAAAGAGTTGGACACAACTGAGCGACTGAACTGAGCCTTATTTTTTCCTGACTGTGGAAATGGTTTGAATAGTGTATCATTGTGTTTTGGCTTCTTTAATGATGGTATTTCTCTCAGTAGGTTTGGTCCTTTTGGTGACTTTTGGCTGATTATGTATGTTTGAAAATCACATTAAGCAAGTATTCACTTATTTCTATTGTATTAAGAGTTAAAAATTTTATTAAGTTTAATTTTACTTAAATGCATGAGCAGCTTCATAATTCTTCATGACCTTCTCTGTTTATCTTAGTGTTCTAAGTTTGTCTGGTTGTGTTTTTGTTTTCTATTTGCTGCTGGAGATTTAAATACTGATGGTCTTTGATATTTGAAGTAAGCAACAAGGTGACCTGAGCAACAGAAAACATAATTCAGATATATTTTCCCTTAGAGCTTTTTCTCTTACTGTTGAGATCTGTGTTGTGAGTGTATCTGTGATCCTGTGTTTGAGGGTCAACCTTTGATTTTAGCAGTTCTGCTTCAGACCAGCCTGCCTGGGGATTAGGCCAAGGAAAGGGGAGTGGCAGCAGGAGGAGAATGGCCAGTCTACTACTGTGGCTTATGAGTTTTATATTGTGAGTCAGTCAGTGCTTATTTATGTCTGCCTAGTCAGACTTGTTCCTCACCTTCAAAAAGCTGACTTTTTTCAACCCTAAGAACTGGTTGAGGACAATTAAAACAATTGAGGTCAAAGTGTAGCCCAAGATATCTTTCTGCTATGCAGACATGAGTCCCAAGCTCTGTGATTCCCGCTTCTCTTATAGTCCCTAAACTTTAATTCTGCAAGTTATAAGTTAGAACATTTCAGAATATTCTCGCTGCTGCTGCTGCTGCTACTAAGTTGCTTCAGCCGTGTTCAACTCTGCGACCCCATAGACGGCAGCCCACCAGGCTCCCCCTTCCCTGGGATTCTCCAGACAAGAACACTGGAGTGGGTTGCCATTTCCTTCTCCAATGCATGAAAGTGAAAAGTGAAAGTGAAGTAACTCAGTTGTGTCCAAATCTTAGTGACCCCATGGTCTGCAGCCCACCAGGCTCCTCCATCTATGGGATTTTCCAGGCAAGAGTACTGGAGTTGGGTGCCATTTATTGCTTCCTAAAATCTGCACCTTGCACTCTGGGAACATACATATGTAAAATAAAAATTTGTTATAATATTGATATTTTCCCTGGCTTCTTTAATGATGTCATTTATCTCACTAGTTTTGATCCTTTTTGCTAGATTTTTGGGAGTGATTATGTAAGTGCATGCTATTTATTCATATTTTAAAGCTCTTTTCACATATCCAAAAAATTCTCCTTAGAAAAGGTTATACCATTTTAAATGATTGCTGCTGGACTTTGGAATTTTTTCATTGCATCCTTAGAATAATTTTATTTACATTTTCATATCCTTAATTGTTACAGATAATTGCATGTTTCTAAATATATTGGGGTATGGTATTTGTGTTTGAATTGTTTAGAAGGGCAGGGACATTACTTTTCCCAACAAAGGTCTGTCTAGTCAAGGTTATGGTTTTTCCAGTAGTCATATATTGATGCGAGACTTGGACTGTAAAGAAAGCTGAGCGCAAAAGAGTAGATGCTTTTAGAATAGAACTGTGGTGTTGGAGAAGACTCTTGAGAGTCCCTTGGACTGCAAGGAGATCCAGGAGATCCAACCAGTCCATCTTAAAGGCAATCAGTCCTCAATATTCGTTGGAAGGACTGATGCTGAAGCTGAAACTCCAAGACATTGGCCACCTGATGCAGAGTTGAGTCATTGGAAATATTGCTAATGCTGGGAAAGATTGAGGGCAGGAGAAGGGCACGACAGAGGATGAGATGGTTGGATGGCATCACCGACTCAATGGGCATGAGTTTGAATAAACTCCGGGAGTTGGTGATGGACAGGGAGGCCTGGCGTGCTGTAGTCCATGGGATCACAAAGAGTCGCACACAACTTAGCGAATGAGCTGAACTGTTTAGAAGTAGTGGTTTTGGTAAGATTTTTGGAGTGATGTGGTAATAGTAATCCCATAACAACTGGTCTCATTATGATGTATGGCTGATTGTTTTCATAGGTACAACAAGTGTTAACTACATAGGCCTTGAGTTTGCTCTTGCAAATCTAGAGCCTATACACTATCATACAACTATTAAGGCTACGACATTAACTTGACTCTTAACTTTTTGTAGGGAATCTTAGATAGGACATTTAAAAGCTACTGTTAATTGCTTTCTTCAGGCTAGGAATGCAAGCCCAGGAGATTACCACATTTCACCTAGTACCCTTAAATATCCCTTGAATTTCTTAAGATTCCTCGTCTGCTGGGAAGTTACCTTCCTTATCACTTACAAAGCTTAGCCTTTATAATCCAGGGACAAGTTCAGGTTTTCTGCAAGGGCTCTTAGGCTTTGGATCCTTAATTAAAGCCAACCATAGTTAGGGGCTTCCCTCATAGCTCAGTTTGTAAAGAATCTGCCTGTAATGCAGGAGACCCCGGTTCAGTTCCTGGGTTGGGAAGATCCACTGGAGAAGGAATAGGCTACCCACTCCAGTATTCTTGGGCTTCCCTTGTGGCTCAACTGGTTAAAAATCTGGTCGCAATGCAGGAGACTTGGGTTCGATCTCTGGGTTTGGAAATTCCCCCAGAAGGGAAAGGCTATCCACTCCAGTCGTCTGGTCTGGAGAATTCCATGGACTGTATAGTCCCTGGGGTCCCAAAGAGTTGGACATGACTGAGTGACTTTCACTTTCACTTTTCAAAGGTCTTGAAAATAAACTTCAAGCTGCCATGCTACAAAATAGTTACTGTTGAAAAAACATTTTGCTAGAATAATAATTTGATATATTTGAGCATAAGAATTTTTCAAAATTACAGACATTGGGATTAATTTTAGCTTATTTTGTAAAAGCCATAACTTAAAAAAATAAAATTTATTAATGTACCAAAGATTTGCCTTAATTTTGCAAACTTGGATTATTAAATGGTCCTTGCTTTGTTTTTATAAGTATTTTTTAAAATTTGTTTTCTAATACACATTTAAGATATTAGAAATTCTGTTTTTTTCTGACAAATCTGGTTTAAAAACAGTGAAGGGCCTAGAAGTAGGTGGTGGTGGTACTGTACAATATTATGAATGTACTAAATGCCACTGAAATGTACATTTAAAAATTGTTACAGTGGTAAATGACATGTTATGTATATATTTACCACCAAAGAACAGATAATGAAAGGCACAGATAGCTTGATAAGATGTTCTAGATAGAATAACAGCAATCTTGCTTTGCTTTTGCTAAAGTCTTCCACATGTTTTCCTCTTAGGAACATTTTTATAAGAGAGGTAAGATTTGGATACACAAAACAAAAGATACATTTTAGATTGTCTATAGATAAAGATGCAAAAATGAATGTTCACTGTGGAAAACCGTGGTAGATGGAGTTGAAGTATAGATTTTGGACATACTGTTTATTTTCTGATGTTTACAGATTAGACATCATATGTTTTATAAATAAACATTAAAAAAATTATTCCATTTGTTACAAGGAGATGAAGGCTTATAATTTTTCTGTTTCCCTTAGCAGTGGTACGAGTCCATTTGGTAGGAGTTTTGACCAAACTGCCTTATATTTTTGTGCCTTATTTTGTCATATATTTGTTAAGTATTTACTAAAAGCAAGAAACTCTTACAGTTGCAATGGGAGAAAGTAGATGAATAAGATACTTTATTATCTAATTAATTCTGTTTAGAAAAAAATTTCTAAGATTTAGCAGCTTAAAACAACAACTTTATTTCTGTGGGTCAGGAATCTGGGATCAGTTTAGTTGGTCTTAGCTCAGGTCTTGTGAGGTGTCTGTCCAGTCTCCAGTTGAGATGGCAGTCATCTCTAGTCTTAACTGTTCTGTAGGATCTGCTGCCAAGTTTACAGGTTACTTGCAGGGCTCAGTTCCTTGTTGGCTTTGGCAGGAGGCCTCAGTTCTTTGTCACATGGTCATTTCCACAGTGCTGCTTCTAATGTGGCAGTTTGCTTCCCCTAGAGTGAGTGATGATGTTTATATCACTTCATATTCATATTAGCAGAAGGTTTATTTTCATTCTTGAAGATAGCTGCTTTGCTTGACTTAAAAAGTCATTAGAATTACTATTTATAAGAAAAAGTCTTGAAGTTCTATTTAGGATCACAAAATATGCTATCATATTTAAAACCCATAAATCTAATGCTATGAATTTTGCACTAGAAAGTGAATCCACACTTGGTTATCCTCAGTTCAGTTCAGTTCAGTTCAGTCGCTCAGTCGTATCCGACTCCTTGCGATCCCATGAATTGCAGCACACCAGGCCTCCCTGTCCATCACCAACTCCCGGAGTTCACTCAAACTTAGGCCCATCGAGTCAGTGATGCCATCCAGCCATCTCATCCTCTGTTGTCCCCTTCTCCTCCTGCCCCCAATCCCTCCCAGCATCAGAGTCTTTTCCAATGAGTCAACTCCTCGCATCAGGTGGCCAAAGTACTGGAGTTTTAGCTTTAGCATCATTGCTTCCAAAGAACACCCAGGGCTGATCTCCTTCAGAGTGGACTGGTTGGATCTCCTTGCAGTCCAAGGGACTCTCAAGAGTCTTCTCCAACACCACAGTTCAAAAGCATCAATTCTTCAGCGCTCAGCTTTCTTCACAGTCCAACTCTCACATCCATACATGACCACTGGAAAAACCATAGTTTTATTTATTTAGTTTCTTGGCCACCCATCGTGGGAGTGGAATCAGATTGTTAGAAAAGGTAAAAGTAAAGTACAAATACTTTTCAGTGAAACCAATCAAGAATACTGGACTGGTAGGATCCTCCTTTTGAGTGTCTTTAAGATTGTATGAATTGGGGTTTCCTTCTTCCTTTTTACATTTTAGATTTTCTTAAAACTAAATTACTGCATATGCCATTTAATACTTGACTCTCCCCAGTTATCTGTTACCTTAAATTATTTGCTTCTGCTTCCTAATTCTACCTTTGTTACCATAGTAACAGAAGTGGACTGGGGAACTTTCAAGACAACCAGCAACTGAAATTAATGAGCATTCTAACTCATTACCTATGGTTGTCGTGTCCCATCACTATTATTATTTTAACAGAAATAAGCAGGCAGCATAAGGCCTGTTGACTCAGAGTGGGGAAAAAGTCAGAAACTTAACTCTCATTTGCTTCAGATTTATTTGCTAGAAAGAAAGAGCTTTTCTGATAACTTGGAAAAGAGCTCTTCATTCTTGTGAAACATTAGACAGTTTCCACTCCACACAGTTATACATTAAAATGTTTATAATATGCTTTTCATAGGTATTAAAATAATAGATGCCTAGGGAATGAGTTTTGGTATTATTTGATGTTGGCCTACCATGATCAAATTTTTTTTTACACATTATTTAAGTGAACTTTGAAAAACAGATATAGATCTTAAGCTCTGAGAAGAAGGAATTAAAAATATTATTAAATTTAATCAGACTGTTATTTGTTTATCATTTTAATAAGTAAATATTTTGAAATAGTTAAATTTTAGGAACTTCCCTCATGGTTCAGTGATCAGTTAGGACTCCATGCTTTCACTTCTGGGGGTGGGTTCAATTCCTGGTCAGGGAACTAGGATCCCACAAGCCACAAGGTGTAGCCAAAAAAAAAAAAAACCAGTTAAAATGGAAAATGTTATGTTTTAAGGCTAGTTAGCAGTTTTTAAAAAGTATTTTCTTTGCATTTTTTGTTTTCCTCATGAAATACAGATATATTTGGTAATGTCCATATGGGGAATAGATTAATTACTAGCGATTGCTAGAAGTTTGTTTCCTTCATTTTTCTCCCCCCGCCTTTTTTTTTTTTGGCAGTTAACAAATTGTATACCTTTTAGGACTTTTTGCTTTAGAGACCTAAATTAAAGTTTCCTTTCTCTGGTGATTACTTTAAAAATTTTAATTCTTATATTAAATTATTCTCAAAGAAGTGGTATTTTTGTTTGGTTTTGAAGAACTTCCACATCATTATCCTTTGAGTGGGTGATTAACAAAACAGTGGTTCCTAGGTTGGGCAGTGTTCCCAGGACCTTAGTGGATATCAGAATCTGTGGATGCCTTCTGCAAACTAGCATAGTGTTTTCACACAGCCCATGCATATCCTTCTGTATACTTTAAATCATTTCTAGATTACTTATAATACCTAATGCTATGAAAATAGTTGTAAATATAACTGTTATGTAAATAGTTGCTGGATTTGGGGCAAATTCAAAATTTTCATTTTGGAACTCTGGAATTTTTTTTTTTCCAAAGATTTTTTGATCCTCAGTTGATGAATCTGTGAATATGGGACCTGCAGATGTGGAAGCTGTGGATACTGAGGGTCAACTGTAGTTGTTTCTTCCTGGGTGACCTTTGTTTAGATATTGTCTTTAAATCTGGTTTGCTGTAATTCTTCTTAGACTACATGATTTTTAGGCTCCCATCTTCTGTATTAAAGGTCTTATTCTGAAATATTTTTGATTGTGCTTCCCTATCAATAAAAATATTTTGTAGCATAAATCAAGCCTGGCAGGCTGCAGTCCATGGGGTCTCTAAGAGTCGGACACTACTGAGCGACTTCACTTTCACTTTTCCCTTTCATGCATTGGAGAAGGAAATGGCAACCCACTCCAGTGTTCTTGCCTGGAGAATCACAGGGACGGGGGAGCCTGGTGGGCTGCCGTCTATGGGGTTGCACAGAGTCGGACACGACTGAAGTGACTTAGCAGCAGCATAAATCATCTATATATGTAAATTTATGTTAATGAATCAAAAATTTAATATTATATACAATGTACTAAATAATGTAAATGAAAATAAAAGGAGATAAAGATGATATGAATAGGCTCATGAAATATTTTGCTAATGATGACTTTATATTATTAACCAGTTTCTCAAAGTACATTGAACATTTAGGGGGATAGTTGTTAACAATAGTCAGTATCTATATTTTAAATAATGTATTGTTAAACTCATAGTTATGACTGAGATCATCCTAGTTTTTTCCTCATAATACGGCTGATAACTTGAAACAGAGCATCAGCTTTGGCATTTTTATGTTGTTTCTTATGCTTTTCTTACTAGTATTATATTCTTAGTCCGTTTAGCCTGCTATAACAGAAAACTGTAGACTGGGTGGCTTATAAAAAGCAGAAATTTATTTCTCACAGTTCTGGAAGCTGTGAGATCAAGATTGAGGTGCTGGCAGATTCCAAGCTCTGCTCCCTGGTTCCATAGACCATGGCCATCTTTGTTTTGTTGTGTCCTCCTAGTGTGGAGGGAGCAAGGGAGCGCTCTGGGGTTTCTTTTCATGTAGGCACTAATCCCATTCATAAAGGCTCTGCCCTCATGTCCTAATGTTACCTAGTACAGGGTCACTGCCCAAGTCACATAGTAGCTGATACTATGGTTCAGGTTTTTGAGAAAAGAAAAAGCTTTATTGTGATGTCAGCTGGCAAAGAGACAGGAGGCAGGCAGGGCTCAACTCAAATCTGTCTCCCAGATCTGGGGGTTTAGTCAAGCTTTTATGAGGTAACTGGTAGTGTTGGTATGTGAATCTTTCATGTGGGGGCTTTGGAACCTGGCTATTATGATAAAGGGGCTTCAACATCAGATCTTCCTGGATAACGGACCCTTTGCTTCTGAACTGGTTCTGGTGTTCAGGTTCTGGTCATGTCCTTTGGCTTCGTAGTTCCAGGTGAATTTGAGATCAGATTTTCTCCTCTTCACATGCTTCAGGTGCATGATTGGTGGTTCTTTACTTTCTAAAAAGCAGCTCAGTATGTTTTTAGAAACAGGATAGGGTCAGCTTGGGCTGGTAACTAATTATCTTCCAGAGGCCCTCCTTCTAAATACCATCACATTGTGGATTAGAATTTCAACATAAATTTGGAGAGGGTGGCAACACAAACATTTAGACCATGGCTATTTAATCCATCAATTTTTTTTTTTTTAAGGAATCTTTTTACGCCTCTCTTATTTTGTGACAGTTGGTTTAAAATACAGTCATGTCACAGTATCTGGTGGGGATTGTTTTCAGGACCTCCATCAGTTCCAAAATCCATAGGTGCTCAAGTCCTTTAGTTAGCCCTCTGTATCCACAGATCGAACCAACCATGGATCGTACATGCAGATGTGGTCTGGAGGCTATGGAGGGCCCACTGTAGATGATATAATTTGTAAAATCTGATTTACCGTTGTGATGTGGTGACCAAATAATTAAGGATAACACTGTGAGCTCTTCTACTGTGTGCAACTCAGTCTTCCCACAGAAGAGCTTGGATAACATATGTGATGCATAAGTGCCTAACATTCAACCCCACGCGGGTGTCTCTAGTCTCAATTCATGTATTAAATATTAGTGTTAGTATTTAGCAAAATTTTCTTATTTTTCCTTAATAAATTGTACTCTTGGGGGTAAGATCTAATTGGCTTTTTTAGGCAGTTCGTGAATTGGGCAGCATCCCATTAGCAACTAGAAGGGCACTCCAAGAGGTTGTACAAAATGAACGTTTTTTTTTTATAGGAAGAAGGGTGGGGCAAGGAAGCAACTAACTCGTGAAAAGAAAGAATGCTTTTAGGCCAGGACATCTTTTTGAGGTCAAAGGAAGGCAGGGATTTTTTATGGTGCAGATTGCTTCTTTTTCTTCTGAGGAGGGTGTTTGATGGAGAAGGCCCATGTGACAGATTACCTCATTGGTACAGACTAGAACATTGTGAACTGATTAAGATTGTATTTCTGGGGAACTGTATAACTTCCAACGTCAGGTCTTAAGTCTAGGTTTGGTATTACGGGCTTTAGCACAAACGATGCCATTTTGGCCCTGTGGTTTTCTCTTTTAACAATTCCCTCCCCTTTGATCAGACTCTCAGCTTAATAGAGAGATTTGAGTAAAAATTAATGTATTAGTGTCACTCTCAGTAAATTTGCAGCTTTGTTGATCCTTGGTGTGGCATGAAGTTTTTGGTTAATCTCCATGACATCTACAGATCACAGTTCCAGGTTATGGATTTTAAGTTGGTCGTTCTCTTGGTTACTTTTCTGACATTCCAGTCTTAGGGATATTGTTTGCTTGGCAGTTCGCTGCTTCAAAACACATTTAAAGTTTTTGAGAGAATACAACATCAGGGAGATTATTATGATTTAACTGTAAGCAGGATAGTTGCCACTGTATGGAGTGCACTTCGGAGCCCTGATTCCCAAGACCCAAACCAATCAAAGAAAGACCTCCTTGAAGGAGTCACTGTTTTAAGTCAAGTGGCTTACTCAGTGGTCTTATGTAGCTGTGTTTTAACTTGCCCAGAATGTTCAGTCCAGATACAACAGGTAGTGTTGGCCAGAGCACACATACCTTTCTTGCTTAGCTAGAAGGTAATCAAGGGCTATTATATTATCAAGAACAACTTTGGCCAGAGAGTGTTAGGATCTTTTCTGGGCAGCTAATGCTTTATCATGGAGACGGCAATGGCACCCTACTCCAGTACTCTTGCCTGGAAAATCCCATGGACGGAGGAGCCTGGTGGGCCACAGTCCATGGGGTCGTGAAGAGTTGGACACGACTGAGCAACTTCACTTTCACTTTTCACTTTCATACACTGGAGAAGGAAATGGCAACCCACTCCAGTGTTCTTGCCTGGAGAGTCCCAGGGACGGGGGAGCCTGGTGGGCTGCTGTCTATGGGGTCGCTCAGAGTCGGACACAACTGACACGACTTAGCAGCAGCAGCAGCAATGCTTTATCAGCAGCAAATTCTGTAGTACTTTCAAGAGTTAAGGAGAGATTTCTGATTATATTCTCATTCATATTTACTCCTAATCAGGGAAATATACCCCTGCCAAAGGAAGCAAACCCTGTATCATGAAAATCCCCCCGGTAGGTTGTTTTGTTTTGTTTTTTTCCTTTTTAGAACAGTTAGGGACATAGTTAAATAACCTGAGAGGCATTCCCCAGCTGAGCACCAGCCATCTAAGCATTCATAAGCCCAAGTAGGAGAATCAGATCAGATCAGATCAGTCGCTCAGTCGTGTCCGACTCTTTGCGACCCCATGAACTGCAGCACGCATAACCACAGACAAATATAAATTCTATCAGAGCATAATTGTCTGTTCAAATCAGAAGGAAGTTAGATTTTCTTCTAGCCTGAAATAAAAAGTTATTCTGAATTCCAGAGATCTGCTTCCCTTAGCAGTAGCCTGGGAGATACAGATGAAGGTGTTACCTTTCAGGCCAATGTTAGCATAAAGGAAAGAAAGAAAAAATGAAAGGATTTCATGTTTAGCCAGAGTAGAAAGTCTTGATCAGGCATCTTGGACAGAAGCAGTCTACACTGATATCAACAACTTCTCTTTGTCAGTTTAATTTGTAGGTCTCCATTGTTTGTTCAGGATCAGGTATCAGGTAGGCCCTTTTTAAGCTGTGTACCCAAGACTCAATACCTTCCAATTTTATAGCAATATCAGTGGTTAGGAGCAGTTGGTGTTTGGGGCTCCAGGGTTGACTTTATTCTTAGTGATTCCAAATCAGAGGTGTGGGAGAAAATGGGAAATGTTTGGTAAGTCCAGCCAAATGTTGAGGAAACTAGAATTCAGATCTAGTCCAGTCTATACACACACACACACACACACACACACGCACATATATATATGTATGTATGTATAAAACAAAAGCTCAAAGACATTAAGAGGACTATAAAGTCTACAACGGTGCAAAGATAATTTTTCTCTCTACAATCACTCCCACTTTTCCCCAGATATAATCATTCCCCAGAGAAAATACAAATTGCAAATTTGTATTGAACTTGGCCTGAGTAATCTATAAGTACAGCAAGAATAGTGATTGACCATATAAGTTCACTTAAAAAATTACTTTGCCTGGAACCTTATAAGCAAGATACCAGGTTGATTTTTCCAAGCAGTTCCTTGAAGCTATCTGGTCACATCTGAGTCTATGCACATCTCTCTCAAATTATATTCCAGTTAAAACCTTGGTGCTGCTGCTAAGTCGCTTCAGTTGTGTCCGACTCTGTGCAACCCCATAGATGGCAGCCCACCAGGCTCCCCTGTCCTTGGGATTCTTCAGGCAAGAACACTGTAGTGGGTTGCCATTTCCTTCTCCAATGCATGAAAGTGAAAGTGAAGTTGCTCAGTCATGTCCGACTCTTCGCGACCCCATGGACTGTAGCCTACCAGGCTCCTCTGTCCATGGGATTTTCCAGGCAAGAGTACTGGAGTGGGTTGCCATTGCCCTCTCCTTGGTAGATAGCCAGTATTTCCCCCCAAATTGGACTCTCTATGATTTTTCCTGCATTTAAATAAATTGTTTAGTCTTTTTTGCTTATGTATATCTCCTTAAGATCAGATCAGATCAGATCAGTCGCTCAGTCGTGTCCGACTCTTTGCGACCCCATGAACTGCAGCACGCCAGGCCTTCCTATCCATCACCAGCTCTCGGAGGTCACTCAGACTCACATCCATCGAGTCAGTGATGCCATCCAGCCATCTCATCCTCTGTCGTCCCCTTCTCCTCCTGCCCCCAATCCCTCCCAGCATCAGAGTCTTCTCCAATGAGTCAACTCTTCGCATGAGGTGGCCAAAATACTGGAGTTTCAGCTTTAGCATCATTCCTTCCAAAGAAATCCCAGGGCTGATCTCCTTCAGAATGGACTGGTTGGATCTCCTTGCAGTCCAAGGGACTCTCAAGAGTCTTCTCCAACACCACAGTTCAAAAGCATCAATTCTTCGGCGCTCAGCCTTCTTCACAGTCCAGCTCTCACATCCATACATGACCACAGGAAAGACCATAGCCTTGACTAGGCGAACCTTTGTTGGTAAAGTGATGTCTCTGCTTTTGAATATGCTATCTAGGTTGGTCATAACTTTCCTTCCAAGGAGTAAGCGTCTTTTAATTTGATGGCTGCAGTCACCATCTGCAGTGATTTTGGAGCCCAGAAAAATAAAGTCTGACACTGTTTCCACTGTTTCTCCATCTATTTCCCATGTAGTGATGGGACCAGATGCCATGATCTTCGTTTTCTGAATGTTGAGCTTTAAGCCAACCTTTTCACTCTCCACTTTCACTTTCATCAAGAGGCTTTTGAGTTCCTCTTCACTTTCTGCCATAAGGGTGGTATCATCTGCATATCTGAGGTTATTGGTATTTCTCCCAGCAGTCTTGATTCCAACTTGTGTTTCTTCCAGTCCAGCATTTCTCATGATGTACTCTGATGTTTCTCATGATGTACTCATTATGTTTTTTAAATAAACATGGTGACAATACACAGCCTTGACGTACTCCTTTTCCTATTTGGAACCAGTTTGTTGTTCCATGACCAGTTCTAACTGTTGCTTCCTGACCTGCATACAGATTTCTCAAGAGGCAGATCAGGTGGTCTGGTATTCCCATCTCTCTCAGAATTTTCCACAGTTTATTGTGATCTACACAGTCAAAGGCTTTGGCATAGTCAATAAAGCAGAAATAGACGTTTTTCTGGAACTCTCTTTTCCATAGTCCAGCGGATGTTGGCAATTTGATTTCTGGTTCCTCTGCCTTTTCTAAATCCAGCTTGAACATCAGGAAGTTCACAGTTCACATATTGCTGAAGCCTGGCTTGGAGAATTTTGAGCATTACTTTACTAGCGTGTGAGATGAGTGCAATTGTGCGGTAATTTGAGCACTCTTTGGCATTGCCTTTCTTTGGGATTGGGATGAAAACTGACCTTTTCCAATCTTGTGGCCACTGCTGAGTTTTCCAAATTTGCTGGCATATTGAGTGCAGCACTTTCACAGCATCATCTTTCAGGATTTGGAATAGCTCCTCTGGAATTCCATCACCTCCACTAGCTTTGTTCGTAGTGATGCTTTCTAAGGCCCACTTGACTTCACATTCCAGGATGTCTGGCTCTAGGTCAGTGATCACACCATCATGATTATCTGGGTCTTGAAGCTCTTTTTTGTACACTTCTTCTGTGTATTCTTGCCACCTCTAGAGAGGCTAAATATTAAATCTCTACCTCATGTTTGATTTAATAGTAATCTTTTTATATTACATGTATTTTAAATTTTAGTTTTAAATATGCATAGCAACTGTTTTCAATGAAGTAGATTTATTTGCAAATAAAGTTGAACAAAGTCACAAAATTAAGCAGGCGTTATTATCTCAGGGGAGAATCATTCATCTAGGGGCACTTATAAGTATGTAGGATGTTTTGATTTCACAGTGACCAACGGGGAACCATTGACAGTGTTAACCATCTGTAAGGTTTGGAGTAGCCTCACTCCAGTGAATTGTCCCATCTAAGATAATAGCAGTCACTGTGAAACACAGGGCTAAAGTTATATTTTAGAGTTACTGTGTTTTAAGAAGACTCACAATTAATTCATAGATTAGTTGCTCAGTTGTGTCCAACTCTTTGTGACCCCATAGACAGTAGCCCATCAGGCTCCTCTGTCGGGATTTTCCAGACAGGAATACTGGAGTGGGTTGCCATTCCCTTCTCCAGTGGATCTTCCTGACCTAGGGTTCGAACCCAGGTCTCCTACATTGCAGGCAAATTCTTTACCATCTGAGCCACCAAGAAAGCCCAGTAGGAGGAAAGAGTTATATAAACAATTAGAATGAAGTATGATAAGTACATCAGAACACTTAGATTTCTTGTAAAGTGGTAGCTGTGAGGGGGTAAAGGTTTGGGAGCAATTTATCATTTTGTTAAACTCTTTGAGGGCAAGGACTGCCTGTGTTTTTTCATCTAAAAGTTATATATTTACAACAGATAGCACTGGACCTTAAACTTGGTAGTATAACCATAGTTAATAAATATTAGTGATCAAACAACTTGATATCCTAACATTTATTTGGGTGGGTGTACAATCTTAGCAATTTTTTTTAAGTTCTCTTTTTTAAGTCTTTATTGAATTTGCTATAATAATACTGCTTCTGTTTTATGTGTTGGTTTTTTTTTTGTCTGGAAGACTTGTGAGATCTTAACTCCCCAACCATGGGTCAAATCTGTACCCCCTGCACTGGAAGGCGAAGTCTTAACCATTGGACTTCTGGGGAAGTCCCCTCATCAAATTTTGACGAATTAATTGATGTATGTCCAGGTAGAAAAAGAGAGAAGGCACAGACAGTCTGAAAAGAACTCAGGCATTTTTGGATCGCAGCCATTCTGACTGGCGTGAAATGGTACCTCATAGTGGTTTTGATTTGCATTTCTCTGATAATGAGTGATGTTGAGCATCTTTTCATGTGTTTGTTAGCCATCTGTATGTCTTCTGTGGAGAAATGTCTACCTAGTTCTTTGGCCCATTTTTTGATTGGGTCATTTATTTTTCTGGAATTGAGCTGTAGGGGATGGTATGGGGAGGGAGGAGGGAGTTGGGTTCAGGATGGGGAACACATGTATACTTGTGGCGGATCCATCTTGATGTATGGCAAAAGCAATACAATATTGTAAAGTTAAGCAAAATAAAATTTAATTAAAAAAAAAAGAACTCAGGCATTGTAGGAAGTGTTAGCAAATAATGTTGGAAGATGACGCTTAAATAAAGCATCGAAGAAGCTTGCAAATATTTAGAAAGGGGGACAATATGATTAGATTTAGTCAGATTTAGGTTTCAAAAAGGTGTCTCTCAGCACTGTGGAAGATGTAGAGGGAGAAGAGAGAGACATTTTCATTTCTTAGGCATGAACTTAACACATGTAAGAAGACCTTGTAGGATTGAAATATTACAAAAAATCAAGTTGTTATACTTTAATTTATATAACTTAGAGTTTATAGTGGGGCTTCCCAGGTGGCTAGTGGTAAAGAATCCACCTGCCAATGTGAGAGACGCAGGAGACATGGGTTCAATCTCTGGGTTGGGAAGACACCCTGGAGTAGGAAATGGCAGCCTGCTTCAGTGTTCTTGCCTGAAAAATTCCGTGTGCAGAGGAATCTAGTGGCTGCAGTCCATGGGATTGCAAAGAGTTGGATAGGACTGACCTACTAAGCACGTGTGCACAGTTATATTATTCTAGTCTCTATTTTGTACTGAATAATTTTAATTTTTAATGCTTTTTTGGTTATTCTTTAAAACTGACTAAATTTTTTAATGTTCAAAATAATTCACTTATGCCAGTGGTTTTTGGATACAGACAGGGAGAATAATTAGTGATTTTGCTTAATTTTTTTTTAAGTAAGATATTTATAAGCCTAAAGTTACTGAACTGGTTCAACTAAAGATTAGTTACATTTTAAGGTAGTTTGACAATAAGCTTAGTAGTAATTCTCAAGAAAAATTCTGAGCTGTATATAGAATTAGATTATTTGATTACTTCTACTCAGCAGATTTGTATAAAGCCTAGAACCTTCCACACAAAAACCCAAAAAAAGTCACAGAACGAAAGCAGGTATTTTTCAGAGTCAAGTAATAACTTTTATTTTTGAGATCCTCTACATCCTCAAATCCTTTTTTGCTATGCTGAATGTACCACAAACTCTAAATCATCAATAACTTAGTAGTTAAATGTAGTAGAACTTTCTTAATGTGATTTTTAATGTTAAAGTTGGAACTGTGAAATAAATACATTACTGTAAAAACAATAATTACATATTTGCCATGCAAAATTATTTATTAATACATTTAGATTCTGAATATTAAATCTCCTTTCCTCATACTTAAAAAAGTTTCTTAATGAGAAATGTAAAGGTGACTTTTGCTAAAATGTGGGATAAGTGTGATGTAAAGAGGAAAGCCGTTTATTTAGGTCAGTAAAACTTTAGGTAAGCATTCAGGCAAGAAGCAGGTACAGCTGACAAGCCTTCTCATAAGAAGAGAGAACTGGAAAACTTCAAAGCCATCTGGCTGGTGCCATTTAACGTAGGGACAAAGTCCTAGTCATTAATGACAGCATTACCATATTCTGGCCATAGAACTAATACATAGGAAGTGTCTAGATATGTTAGGTGATTCTGAGTATTAGAAAAAAGATAGACTTATTAAAGGAAGAAGGGAAAGTATCTTAACTGTTTGATTTAGAATATTTAAATATGGATAATTAAATTTCAGTGGTCATGGAGTTCTCAAGGCAGGAATGCTGAAGTGTCTGCCATTCCCCTTCTCCAGTGGGCCATGTTTTGTGCTGCAGTCAATATGCCAGCAAATTTGGAAAACTCAGCAGATTGGAAAAGGTCAGTTTTCATTCCAATCACAAAGAAAGGCAATGCCAAAGAATGCTCAAACTACCACACAATCGCACTGTCTCACATGCTAGCAAGATAATGCTCAAAATCCTTCAAGCTAGGCTTCAACAGTACATGAACAGAAAACTCCCAGATATACAAGCTGTATTTAGAAAAGCCAGAGGAACCAGAGATCAAATTGCCAACATCCACTGGGTCATAGAAAAGGCAAGAGAATCTAGAAAAACATGTGCTTCATTGACTATGTGAAAACCTTTGATCACACGAAACTGGAAAATTCTTCAAAAGTTGGGAATACCAGACCACCATTCCTGCCTCCTGAGAAATCTGTATGCAGATCAAGAAGCAACACTAGAACCAGACATGGAACAACTGGTTCCAAGTTGGGAAAGGAGTACATCAAGGCTGTATATTGTCACCTTGCTTATTTAACTTATATGTAGAGTACATCATGTGAGATGCTAGGCTGGGCGAAGTACAAGCTGGAATCAAGATTGCCGGGAGAAATAACAATTACCTCAGATAATGACACCACCCTTATGGTGGAAAGGGAAGAGGAACTGAAGAGCTTCTTGATGAAGGTGAAAGAGAGTGAGGAAGCTGGCTTGAAACTCAGCATTCAAAAAACTAAGATCATGGTATCTGTCCCATCACTTCATGGCAAATAGGTGGGGGAACAGTGGAAACAGTGACAGGCTTTGTTTTTTGGGGCTCCAAAATCACTGCAGATAGTGACTGCAGCCATGAAATTAAAAGATGTTTGCTCCTTGGAAAAAAAGCTATGACAAACCTAGACAGCATATTAAAACCAAAGACATTACTTTGCCAACAAAGGTCCGTCTAGTCAAAGCTATGGTTTTTCCAGTAGTCATGTTTGGATGTGAGAGTTGGACTGTAAGAAAGCTGAGTGCCAAAGAATTGATGCTTTTGAACTGTAGTGTTGAGTCCCCCTTGGACTTATAAGGAGATCAAATTAGTCAATCCTAACGTAAATCAGTCCTGAATTGATGCTTTTGAACTGTGGTGTTAGAGAAGACTCTTGCGAGTCCCTTGGACTGCAAGGAGATCCAACCAGTCCATCCTAAAGGAGATCAGTCCTGGGTGTTCATTGGAAGGACCGATGTTGAAACTGAAGTTCCAATACTTTGGCCACCTCGTGTGAAGAATTGACTGTCTTTTCTAATGGAAAAGACTCTGAAGCTAGGAAAGATTGAATGCAGGAGGAGAAGGGGATGACAGAGGATGACAGAGGATGAGATGGTTGGATGACATCACTGATGCAATGTATATGAGTTTAAGCAAGCTCCGGGAGTTGGTGATGGACAGGGAAACCCGGCATGCTGCAGTCCATGGGGTCACAAAGAGTCCGACATGACTGAACCACTGAGCTGACTGATCATACTCTACATTATGTCCCATCAGGTTTATATACGAGTCTCTTAATCTGTTTAAGCACCCCCTTTCCCCTGACCCCCTGCCTCATCTATTGCCTCTGGCAACCACCAATTTGTTCTCTCTATCTACAAGTTTGGTGGTTTTTGTTGTGTATGTGTTGTTTTGTCTTTTTTAAAATTCCATGTATAAATGAGATCATATGGCATTAATCTTTGTCTGCCGTATTTTAGTTAGCATAATTCCCTCAAGGTACATATGCATCACAGATGGCAGGATTTCCTTGTTTTTTATTGCTGAATAATCTTATCTATCTATATATTTTTATTTTTTTCTTTAACCATTGATAGTTGACACAGGTTGTTTCTATGTCTTGGCTATTGTAAACATTGCTACAGTGAATATAGGGATGCATATATGTGGTCCAGTTAGTATTTTCATTTTCTTTGGATAAATACCCAGACGTGGAATCGTTGGGCATATGGTGGTTTTGATTTTAACTTTTAAAAAACTAATTAATTAATTTGGTCACACCAGGTCTTTGTTGTGGCGTCCGGGATCTTTTGTTGTGGCTGCTGCTGCTAAGTCGCTTCAATCGTGTCCGACTCTGTGACCCAATAGACGGCAGCCCACAAGGCTTCCCCGTCCCTGGGATTCTCCAAGCAAGAACACTGGAGTGGGTTGCCATTGTGGAATCTAGATAGAACCCAGGCCCTCTGTATTGGGAGCCTGGAGTCTTAACAACTGGATCCCCAGGGAAGTCCCTTTTCTTTTTTTCTTAATACTCTTTTCTATTATGGTTTATCACAGGACACTGAATATAGTTCTCTGTGCTATACAGTAGGACCTTGTTGTCTTAATTTCTCTTTCTGATAGTTCATTTTTAGTGTATAGAAACACAGCAGAATTTTGCGTATTGATTTTGTATCCTGAAGCTTTACTTAATCTCATTTTTCAATTGTCACTGTTTTTTTTTTTTTTGGTAGAATCTTTATGGTTTTCTGTATATAATATGTCATCTTTAAGGAGAGACAGTTTTACTCCTTCCTTTTTTATTTAGATGTCTTTTTTTTCTGTTTCTTATCTAACAGCTCTGGCTAGAGCTTCCAATACTAACTACAACTGCTTAAAAAAAATAAAGTCTAGAAAAACCAACGAACCTATATGAAAATCCTTGCAATAACCTGTAATACCCTGCACAATCATCCGGGTTTGATTTCTCTGGGTTGGGAAGATCCCCTGGAAAAGAAAATGGCAATCCACTCTAGTATTCTTGCGTGGAGAATCCCATGGACAGAGGAGCCTGGCAGGCTATAGTCCACGGGGTCAGAAGAACCGGACACAACTTAGTGACCAAACCACCACTGATCATCCTTACAGCCCCTTAGCTTTTTTTTTTCATCATGTGACATGACTGCACGACTACACTTTCTTTCTTTCAGATAACCTTATGGCTTGTTCTTATTTCTTTCAACCAGTGCTTGAAAGGGTTGGTGACTCCTTCCTTTAATACCCTAACCAAAATTGGAAACCCTTCACCTTTCACTTACTCTCTATCCCCTTTTATGCTCTGTTTTTTCTCATGGCCCTTACACCTTTCAAATATTTTTATTATAGTTTTTCTGCGGAAGAAGGCAAGAATTATTTTTGTTTTGGTTCACTAGCAAATAGTATCTAGACAGCACTTGGCACCTGGTAGGCACTGAGTACATTTTTCGTGGAATAAATGAATCTCGTGTTGTTATAATTGATTTACTTCTCTCTATTTCACTTGACTATAAGCTTGATAGGCAAGTGCTGCAACTTCTGTCTGTTTCTTCAGGGTTTAGCACACATGGTTGCATATATTTGTTTGATTTATAAAAAAAAATGCTTCTCATTTTACAGAAGTATAATTGTAACAAAATAACACTGAAAATTTTTCGCTTATGTTTACAAGTATGTTTTTAGTTGCTATGGATACCTCATAATTGTACATATCATTTTGTTGAGTTAACTTTCAAAATTCTTAGGAAACTATGTAGGAATTAATAAAATCAATAGAAGCAAAAAATCTCCAGGGCTGATCTTTAGTCCTCAACTGTTTATTATTATCAGAATTTAAGTTTTTTGCAATTTGTATTTATTGGTAAGGTCACCTTGTATTTATTGAAACTTTACCTTGTATTAGGTAAGGTTTCAATTAATAGTTTAGGAAGGCTTTAATTCAGTAACTTGGAAATATAACATGTTATTTAAAAAATGCATGAAAATCCGCATTTATAAAACAGCCAGTATATTTCTGTTGTGAAAAGATTCACTTTTAAGTAGTGCGAACTGCCCTAGTGCATTTATATTTTTTCTTGGCTACTTGTTTCTATTACAGATATACTTTTATTTGGAAAAACTCAAATCCATCAGTTTATATAGTAAATGTATCCCCTTTGGCCCTGCCAATTGCCATTTCGAAAATCACTCTTAAAAATGTTTGCTCTGTATCCTTTCAAACCTTTTTATTTGCATATGACTAGGTGCTTCCCAGGTGACTCAATGGTAAAGAATCTTTTACAACCTGCAATCTTGCATTGCAAGGGACCTATCCCTGGGTCAGGAAGATCCCCTGGAAGAGGAAATGGCAACTTGATCCAATATTCTTGCCTGGAAAATTCCATGGACAGAGGAGCCTGGTGGACTACAGTCCATTGGGTCACAAAGAGTGGGACATAACTGAGCATGAATGCACATATATAAATAAATGTATATATATGGTTGGCCCTCCATATTCATGGGTTCCGTATCCATGGATTCAACCAGCCTTGGACTTAAAATATTTAGGAAAAAGAAATTCCAAAAAGTACCAGAAAGCAGAACTTGAATTTGTTGAACTGGCAACTATTTACATAGCATTTACATTGTATTTACTACTATTTACATAGTATTTACTTTGTGTTAGGTATTATAAATAATCTGAAGAGAATTTAAAGTATACCTGAAGATGTACATAGATTAGCAAATACTGTGCCATTTTATATCAAGGACTTGAGTCTTTTCAGATTTTGGTATCCTTATGGGTCCTGGAACCAGTTCCCTGTAGAAACAGAGGCACACGTGCATACGTAAAAACTAAAATTAAAAAAAAAGCTAGTTAATGTCTAAGTTATCCTGTAGTTTATCTCTTTGAACTTGTGTCACAGAGAGCTGCTACTGCTAAGCCACTTCAGTCGTCTCCAACTCTGTGCGACCCCATAGACGACAGCCCACCAGGCTCCCCCGTCCCTGGGATTCTCCAGGCAAGAACACTGGAGTGGGTTGCCATTTCCTTCTCCAATGCATGAAACTGAAAGGTGAAAGTGAGGTCGCTCAGTCATGTCCAACTCTTAGCAACCCCATGGACCGCAGCCTACCAGACTCCTCTGCCCATGGGATATTCCAGGCAAGAGTACTGGAGTGGGGTGCCATCTCCTTCTCTGCACAGAGATCTAAAGTGTCAATAAATAAAGTGTCGTCTTTGTAAAATTGCACAGTGATGTTTAATTTTTTGATACTTTTTTGAAAGTTTATCTCTAATTATAATTAACAGTCAGTTCAGTTCATTTCAGTCTCTCAGTTGTATCTGACTCTTTGCGACCCCATGAATCACAGCACACCAGGCCTCCCTGTCCATCACCAACTCCTGGAGTTCACTGAGACTCACGTCCATTGAGTCAGTGATGCCATCCAGCCATCTCATCCTCTGAGATGAGATGTCCCCTTCTCCTCCTGCCGCCAATCCCTCCCAGCATCAGAGTCTTTTCCAATGAGTCAACTCTTCGCATCAGGTGGCCAAAGTCCTGGAGTTTCAGCTTTAGCATCATTCCTTCCAAAGAAATCCCAGGGTTGATCTCCTTCAGAATGGACTGGTTGATCTTGCAGTCCAAGGGACTCTCAAGTGTCTTCTCCAACACCACAGTTCAAAAGCATCAATTCTTCAGCGCTCAGCTTTCTTCACAGTCCAACTCTCACATCCATACATGACCACAGGAAAGACCATAGCCTTGACTAGATGGACCTTTGTTGGCAAAGTAATGTCTCTGCTTTTGAATATGCTATCTAGGTTGGTCATAACTTTCCTTCCAAGGAGTAAGGGTCTTTTAATTTCATGGCTGCAGTCACCATCTGCAGTGATTTTGGAGCCCAGAAAAACAAAGTCTGACACTGTTTCCACTGTTTCCCCATCTATTTCCCATGAAGTGATGGGACCCCGTGCCATGATCTTCGTTTTCTGAATGTTGAGCTTTAAGCCAACTTTTTCACTCTCCTCTTTCACCTTCATCAAGAGGCTTTTGAGTTCCTCTTCACTTTCTGCCATAAGGGTGGTGTCATCTGCATATCTGAGGTTATTGATATTTCTCCCGGCAATCTTGATTCTAGCTTGTGCTTCTTCCAGCCCAGCATTTCTCATGATGTACTCTGCATAAAAGTTAAATAAGCATGGTGACAATACACAGCCTTGATGTACTCCTTTTCCTATTTGTAGGTTATACAAATTTAAATATTTTCTACTATAGAGTGTATTATGAATCTACAAAGAGGGTAAATTATGTTCAGAATTTCATGAACTTATATGACTAATATTTTCATGAGGCTTGTAATTCTTTCAAAGCACATATCATTTTACTGATTCTCTATTAAAAGTATTTGTAGCTGTCGTCAGTCTTCTTATGTTACTTGTAAGGAAATTGAGACTGAGGTAGTAGGAAATTGAAACCATACCCTTTGTTTCTTAATTCTTGTCCCATGTTGCTCCTGTTGCTTTGAATGTAATCTTCATTTAGTACTTTTTCCTGAATTCAAATAGAAAAGTTAGAGACTGGAATTTTTTATAAGGAAAATATGTTTTGTATGTTGATACTATGATAAGGTAACATTTGTATGTCTTTAGGTTTTTCTTTATGTCAGTATGCTATGTCTTGGTAGGCAATTATTTGCAAGGTGAGGAAAAGTTAAGATTCAATCAAGTTTCTCTTTTAAGTGTACAGGCTTCCCTGGTAGCTCAGCTGGTAAAGAATCTGCCTGCAATGCAGGAAACCCTGGTTCGATTCCTGGGTTGGAAAAATCCACTGGAGAAGGAATAGGCTACCCACTCCAGTGTTCTTGGGCTTCCCTGGTGACTCAGCTGGTAAAGAATCTGCCTGCAATGTGTGAGACCTGAGTTTCATCCCTGGGTTGAGAAGATCCTCTGGAGAAGGGAAAGAGGCTACCCACTCCAGTATTCTGGCCTGGACAATTCCATGGACTGTATAGTCCCTGGGATTGCAAAGAGACACAACTGAGCAACTTTCACTAATGCAGTTTACTTCAGAAAAGAAAATATTTAATTTTGTGTAACCTACTCTTTTTCATTATTAGAGACAAAAGGAATTATGAAAAATTACACAGCTTTCCTTAAATCACTTAAGTCCTCTGATATAAATGAACTACTAGTTCCTTTCTCATGTTGAATAATTCTTTCAATTACTTTAAGTTACTTTGAAAGTAGTATGGAGTTTGGATGTGTCTAGTAAATTTCTTAGCTACTTCTTTTGCCTTAGTCTTCATCATTCAAGTTACCAGTTCTAATTACTGTGTGTATAGGAAGAGTCTCGTCAGTCTTGATTAATTCTAGGTATGTTTTAAAATAGAGATAATGTTGAATCTTGTCACCTTAATTGGTCATACTTTGGCCTTTCCCTGAACTAAGTTCCCTCCCTTTTTCTGTGGATATATTCTTGGTTAACCCAATCTCTTTATCAGGAAATAGAAATTTCTTTTTTTTTCAACGTTAAAGATGTTTCTGTGAGAACTCTCTGTGTCTGATTATTTCCTTAAGATGAGGTAGAATTATTGGATCAAAGAGTGTATACATTAAATTTTATATATTTTGGCAGATTTCCTTACAGAAAAGTTGTGCCAATGTCTATTTTCATTAACTGTGTGAGAGTATGCATTTTCCCACCCTTTTAATCCTTACCAATCTGATAAGGAAAAAACTATATATTATTTAGATTAATGTTTATTAGAACATTAGATGTAAATCATCATCAGTTTTCTTTGGTATTTATGTTTTCTTTGCAATTACCTGCCTGTATATTTTGTCCACTATTCTTTTAGGTGGATATCCTATTTTATTTATTCATGAGAATAAAAATTTTACCACATATGTTGCAAATATATTTCTCACAGTTTGTTGTTTACAAACTGTTGTTTAACCTTGTATAAATAACTATCAATTTAATTGTATATATTGTTCTTGTATGAGATTTTCATTTTGTTAGTACTAAGATCTTTTTTTCCCTGTATATTTTATAGCTTTGATATTAAAATATAAGCTTACTTACTATAGCTAAGAGAACAAAACTGCTAAGTAAGAGAAAACTTTATTTATTTTACATATAATAGGCCAGAGGGGAGTGATTGAGGAATGGCTTTTTTATCCCTACCACATAAATTCTATATTAGAGTCCATAGTGACTGTACTATTTGTTGCTTTGCTTTCTCCCAGCATCACAAAGGGAAAAAGAAGTGGAAAGTAAGCCTATTTTAAGAATATAACTTGGAAGTTGCACAAAGCACTTTGTTCATATCAGGTTGTCCAGAACTTAGTTGTAGGCTACAAGAGAGCTTTGGAAGATGAAACTGACAACTGACCATGAAGTGTCCGGGTAAAATGTGGGTTTTTGTGTAGTGTTGGGAATAGAGTTCTGTCACTTGGCTAAAAAGGAGAGATGGATATAGAGGGGATAAAAAGTAGTCTGTGACACAGGTACTATGCTTACTTAGCTGGAGGTCATTATTTATGCCAAAGTGATTCTGCTGATATTTTTAAATGTTTCCTTTTCAGTCCTATTTGGGAATCTGGAGTTGTGTGTTATGGATTCAATTTAATTTTTCTCTTAAATTTCTGGTCAGTTGTCCCAACACTATTTAGGAACATTTATCCTGTCTTTTCACTAATTTAAATACCACTTAAAAAATATATACTTTTTTTTTTCACAGGGTTGTTTTTGTATTCTTTGTTTTTTTCCAACTTATTTCTTCCCTACTACCTCACTTTTAATTGCCAGTTTTTTAAGTTTTGGTATTTCTTAGAGTTAACCTCTCATCCTTGCTCATTTATTTCAGAATTCTGTTAATGGTATTTTTCGGGTATATTGTGACTGTTTCTGTCAAGTTCCAGAAAATAACCCTTTGCGTTTTGATTGGGATTAGATTAAATTCACAAATTTTAATTCAGTATGCTGTTTTATTTCATTTTATAATTTATAGAGACAGAATTTTTCATTATTTTCCTGAGAATAGAGAGTAGTCATTCATTCTTGTTTCCTGGCACATATCTTTTCATTAATCTTTCATATACTGTGTTTATTTCATGCCTTTTAATGACAGAATTTTTGTTCATCTCCCTTTTTCTCAGGACAGATTTATATAGACCTATTATTTACTTAAGAGTATGCAGGTAGATTCTTGATTTCCATCCCTGTTTACTTGATACTGTCTTATATCCAGAAGGGTTTGATAATATAGCTTTATTCAATCATTTAGTTCCTCATTCTGTAGCCTAAGCGAGTTAAGGAGGACCTTTGACTTTGTTGATTTTTTTTTTCCTTTGAAACCATTACTTTAACATCTAGCCTCATACCTTTGAAAAAATGCCTGATGAGGCCCCAATTCTGTTTTCATTTCCACTTTAGAGTGCCTATTTGGTAAGGAGATAGTTTGAAATTTTAACCTGCTACCTTAGAGCACTCTACCTGGTGAGACTTTATCCAACCATGCTCCCATCCCTACCAAGTGCAGCCTCTGTCGTTATTCTAGAGCTCTGAAAAAACTCCAGGGAGATTGGTATCTACCTCTCCTATAGTATCCTCCTTATATATTGCCAACTTGACAAATTCTCCCTCTAACCACACCCCATAATCAGAAGAAGCCTTAACTACTCTTTGGAATCTAGGTCAGAGGTAAACTGTGAGGCTTGGCTCTATTCATTCTCTTTCAGCTGTGAGTCTGCAATAACGGAGGCTTCCCTGGTGGCTCAGACTGTAAAGCGTCTGCCCGCAATGCGGGATACCCGGGTTCGATTCGTAGGTTGGGAAGATCCCCTGGAGAAGGAAATGGCAATCCACTCCAGCACTCTTGCCTGGAAAATCCCATGGATCGAGGAGCCTGATAGGCTATAGTCCATGGGGTCGCAAAGAGTCGGATACGACTGAGCGACTTCACTTCCTTCCTTCTGCAATAATGAATGCTTTTATCAATGGCAAAAGTAAGCATATCCCAATGTGGACAGGCCTTTTACTGTGAGTGACTCTCTTCTGTCTTCATTTCCTGTTCCTACCTAATTTGATCCTTTATTTTCTTGGTTCCGGTTATAAATACAATGATTCAGGTTAAAACCTTCTCAGTGAAGAGCTTATCTTGAGAGTCAGAACTGAAACACCATTATTTACTGTTTGCGCTCCTGTTGGTTCTTCCATACTTGCTCAAAAGAAAAAGCTTTTAAAATCACTATCTGATTCCATTTTTATATTTTCTTTATATTTTTTATTGTTTTTATAGTGTAGTAGAAATTTTGGAACTAGTACATGTTTGCTTATTGCAAAGCATCACAAAATGAAGTGCCAAGGTGCCTGTGGTTCTATAAGGTATCTAGCACAGATTATATAAGATAATCTTGATGGTTTATATCTAGTAAGATAGTCACACTATCCTATTTTTGGTTCTGCATAACCATTTTCTTTTTATATTTCCCTTCATTTACTCCTGTCACATGATCAAGAGAAGTCCTTCCAGTTGTTTAGGTTTGGAGCACACTGGTGTGTAATTCCTCTGTGATCTGCCACTTTACTGTCTGTATGATTTTGGTAAATAATTTAATCTCTCTCTTCACTTCAGTTTCCTTTCCTGCAGTGATACTTGCTCTATGTACTTCATTAATATGTTAAGAAATATGAAAATATGTGTAAATTATTTTCATAAGTTGTAAAATTTCATTCTAGTAAACAAGATTAGAGCAAGGACACCAAAAAACAATTCCAGGAGATAGTTTTGGACTTCTATCAGAAGATTGTTTACTACTTATATCTTTTCTATAGTTAAACCAGAGCATTAAACCCTTCCATGAATATAAAGTTTCACTAACCTTTTTGTAATGTATATTCTTCATAGAGCTTATCTAGTGATGATGTAAGGCAAAAACCAAGAATAATATATAATGTGAGAAATCAACAGTGTCCAGTCCTCTGTGAATGATATCAACACAAATACTTTAATATTGTCGAAATGAGTTTTGTCTAAATGTATGACTTCTAATTTACTAAGTCTCAGATTGTTAGAAAGTTAACATAAAAATGGATGGGAAAAAAGCACTCTAATCGGCTTTGCTCATGTGTTCATGATTTGTGTTAACCATCTTAAGCCATGCTTCCTTTTCATCATTATAAACTGAGACTCAATGAATAATAATAAAATAAAACTTATAATTGAAAGGAAAAGTAAGATTAAAATATAATGAAAGAAGAAACAAAAAGGCTTCTGAAAAATTAAAACAATGAAGCAGCAAAAAAGGAAATAAACCAAAAGTAAGATAAAATATTTTAAATGGATAGAATAAAAATAAAGTGCTTATAGAGTCTCATAAGTATTAGACACAGAAGTTGACATTTTATTCATTCTGCTATTACTGAGTTGTAGTTGCCAATCACCACTCTGGCTGAGTCAACAGAAAACTGATTTGACCCATGAAACGTTAGTCAGCAAGAACTGAATTCAGTGACATAAAAACTTTTTTCAACATCCATAACACTAATGTCAATTCAGTTGTCCAACTTTTTGCGACTCCATAAACAAACATAGCTAAAGGTAATTGCCCACAAGTACTGAATCTTAATCTAAATTACTGACCAAGGTACAGAATTCCCTTATGCAAATGACCCCATTATATTTGCCCAGTTTCATGAAAGTCATGGATCTGACATTGTTCACAATTAGGTATGATAAATTACATATAGTTTTTAAAATTACTTTTCTAAGAGCTGTGGTGGTGGTTTAGTTGCTAAGTCATGTCGCAACTCTTGCTACCCCAAGGACTGTAGACTTGCGATCCCAGACTCCTCTGTCCATAGGATTTCCCAGGCAAGAATACTGGAGTGGGTTGCCATTTCCAGCTCCAGGGGAACTTCCTGACCCAGGAATTGAACCTAGGTTTCCTGCACTGCAGACAGATTCTTTACTGATTGAGCTATGAGAGAATCCTATATGTTAAAATTTCTTGTATTCTTTAGTGTTTTGAATTAGAGTTCCATATGTAGCTTCTACCTAAGCAAATTTTTGACTCTTTATATGTAGTTTCAGACTGCAGAAAAGTTGCAAGAATAAGAATTCTGGAAAACATCCAACATAGCCTTGATCGTTTTCCTGAATTCACTACTTTTTGTGTTGTTGTTCTGAATCATTTGAGTGGTGACCCTTTAACCCTAATGCTTCAGTGTTTAATCCTTAAGAATAAGGATAAAGTTATAATCTGTGCATATTTCTGTTTTATGGAGGGAAATTTGTCCTTAGTATTTTTTTTTCCCCTCCATTCTACACAGAATCCATTCTGGGATCAAGCTTTGCAATTGATTGTCATTTCTCTTTGGTTTCCTTTAAGCTGTAAGTTCTCTACAGGTTTCTTTAACCCTGATATGTTTGAAGAAAATATCCTCCCCCACCCCAACCCCACCACTTTCTTTTCACTTGAGTGCTACTGATTTAGGATTGGCTGATATCTCCTCATGGTTAGATTACAAGTTACACATTCCAGGTCAGAACACTACAGAATACTTGCATTGTTAGCGACCACCTTTATGTTCCGTTCATTGTAGTTAACTCATTGGACTTCCTTTCTGCTTTACCCTAGTTGTACTACACACAATCAGGATGTCATGTAAGTGTGCTCTTAAAAGAACACATGGCGTTATGGGGATGGATGTTGGTAATAGTTGCACAACAGTGTGAAGATTGCTATGCTATTGCTAAGTCACTTCAGTCGTGTCCGACTCTGTGTGACCCCATAGACGACAGCCCACCAGGCTTCCCCATCCCTGGGATTCTCAAGGCAAAAACACTGGAGTGGGTTGCCATTTCCTTCTCCAATAGTGTGAATATATTTAATGCTATTGAACTGTACACTTAAAAATGGTAAATTTTATGTTTATTTTGACACAATAAAAAGAGGAAAAAATATATGGTAGACGTAGCTTTTATATTTTTGTGAATCCAATCAAAAACTAGTTGCCTAGAATGTAGTCTAATACATATTAAAAAATACTTAGTGTAGATATTTGATGGTTACTAGCATCATGATTCAGAGAAGTCAATGGCAAGCCACTCCAGTACTCTTGCCTAGAAAATCCCATGAATAGAGGAGCCTGGTGGGCTGCATTCCATGGAGTCACTACCAGTCGGTTGCGACTGAGTGACTTCACTTTCACTTTCACACAATGGAGAAGGAAATGGCAACCCACTCCAGTGTTCTTGCCTGGAGAATCCCAGGGACGGGGAAGCCTGGTGGGCTGCCGTCTATGGAGTCGCACAGAGTCGGACATGACTGAAGCGACTTAGCAGCAGCAGCAGCATGATTTAAATTAGTAGATACAGTACAGGAACAAATTTTATTCCATATGTGACTTGCTTTTCTTGTGATGATATACTGTTTTGTTTACTGTATACAGATGTTATACTGATGTTTACCAACTGTCTTGCCCTTTGAAATTTGAAATTTTAGTTTTCAGCATTAAGATGTTTTTGGTATTCCTGTGTCAGGACAAAAAGCAAAAAAATAATAAAAGTTATTTGTTTAATACATTGCTATACTTTATAAAGACGTTATCCATCTCTTAATGTCCCTCTGTGATCAAAATGTATATGAAATATGCTATCCTCGAATCATTAGTTATGTACCTTTTAGCTTGACTTACCGAAGAATGCAATGGCACCCCACTCCAGTGTTCTTACCTGGAAAATCCCATGGACGGAGGAGCCTGGAAGGCTGCAGTCCATGGGGTTGCTGAGGGTCGGGCATGACTGAGCACCTTCACTTTCACTTTTCACTTTCCTGCATTGGAGAAGGAAATGGCAACCCACTCCAGTGTTCTTGCCTGAAGAATCCCAGGAACAGGGGAGCCTGGTGGGCTGCTGTCTGTGGGGTCGCACAGAGTCGGACACGACTGAAGTAACTTAGCAGCAGTAGCAGCGGCAGCTTGACTTATAATAGTTATATAGAATTTTTTCTATTAAGATTGCTCCTATATTGTAGTATTAACAGTTAGTAGAAGCAGCCACATAGTCTCGAAATACAAGAAATCTAAACTAGAATATTACTATTATTATTGAATCAAAATTAGTTTATGAAGTGTGAATTCCCACATAAATATTTAAAAATTATTTTAAAGAACTTTTGTTGTTTACCTTTAAGGAAGTTGTAGATCCAAAGGATTCGCCTACTGCCTGTGAGGTATGACGGAAGTAGGATTAAGAGTACAGCACCTGAGGATCAATATCACTCCAAATAATTTCCTGAATCTTTTTTTTTTTTTTTTTGATTTTCTTTTTTTTTTTTATTATTATTATTATTATTTTTTTTTTGCAGGGGAAAATGGACAAAGGAAAGGATCAATGAGGGTGGGAGGGAAATGGGAAGAAAGAAGGGGAGTGATGGTGGGGAGGAGTATATATAATTTCTTAACCAATGGCTTTCTGTTTTTAATCACAAAGAACACTTAAAAAAATCATGGTGAATTCATCTTATATTAGGAGGTTTGTTCTCGGAATGAAAAGTTCAGGAAACAAAAAGTCCAGTTTGGGTGTCCTCATCTTTAGGCACATCTTGGTATTTTGTCTTTTTTTAATTATTTATTTTATTATTTGACTGTGATGGGTCTTAGTTGCTGCATGCAGGCTTTCTCTGTTCGCAGTGAGTGGGGCTATTCTCTAGTTGTGGTGCACAGGCTTTTCATTTCAGTGGCTTCTCTTGTTTACGGAGCACGGGCTCCAGGGATGCAAGTCAGTAGTTGCAACATGGAGGCTCAGTGGTTGTGGCTCACAGGCATAGTAGTTTTGTGGCATGTAGTTGCACAGAGTCGGACCCGACTGAAGCGACTTAGCAGCAGCAGCAGCACCAGCACCACCAGTATCCTCCAGGACCAGGGATTGAACCTTTGTCCTCTGCATTGCAGGGTGCGCTTTCAACCACTGGACCACCAGAGAAGCCCTGATTTCCTGAATCTTAAGCTAGAAGAGGCATAGATATGTCCATAATGGTTGCTTTGGTTCTGTCATCTGTTGCAGAGATTTTGAGACTCTGTCTGTTCAAGGGCTGGATGCATTTCATTTATTGAACATCTGTTGTGGATTATTCATTGGGAAAACAAAGATGCACAAAACACATTCTCTGCCCTCAAAGAGTAGGGAAGGAATTGTTAACAAATACCCACTTGAAAGATTAGGCTTCCCAGGGGGTGCTAGTTGTCCACCTGCCAATGCAGGAAACAAGAAACACAGGTTTGACCCCTGGGTTGGGAAGATCCCCTGGCGTAGGAAACGTCAACCTACTCTAGTACTTTTGCCTAGAGAATGCCATAGACAGAGGAGCCTGGCAGGTTAGAGTCTGTAGGGTTGCAAAGAGTCAAACAGGACTGAAGCAACTTAACTAGCTCACAATTGAAAAATCAGGTGATTACTGTAAGATTAGACTCCAGAGATCATAGCAATGAGGTATATGTTCTAGTTCTGTTAAGTGTAGGGCCTTTACAGAAAATGAATTTTTATTTTATTTTGTTCTCAATTTTTATTTTAATAAATTCTAGCTCTTTTCAATAGAACCGTTATACAGTACTTTTGAAGTTTAGAATTTGGAAGACCTAAGAGGCTTACTCCTTGGAAGGAAAGTTATGACCAACCTAGATAGCATATTCAAAAGCAGAGACATTACTTTGCCAACAAAGGTTCGCCTAATCAAGGCTATGGTCTTTCCTGTGGTCATGTATGGATGTGAGAGCTTGACTGTGAAGAAGGCTGAGCGCCAAAGAGTTGATGCTTTTGAACTGTGGTGTTGGAGAAGACTCTTGAGAGTCCCTTGGACTGCAAGGAGATCCAACCAGTCCATTCTGAAGGAGATCAGCCCTGGGATTTCTTTGGAAGGAATGATGCTAAAGCTGAAACTCCAGTATTTTGGCTACCTCATGCGAAGAGTTGACTCATTGGAGAAGACTCTGATGCTGGGAGGGATTGGGGGCAGGAGGAGAAGGGGACGACAGAGGATGAGATGGCTGGGTGGCATCACTGACTCGATAGATGTGAGTCTGAGTGACCTCCAGGAGCTGGTGATGGACAGGGAGGCCTGGCGTGCTGCGGTTCATGGGGTCACAAAGAGTCGGACACGACTGAGCGACTGATCTGATCTGATCTGATCTGATCTGAAGAGGGTTTTCATAGACTCCTTTAAATTGTATCAGTTAGGTAATAAAATAAAAGCATTTATCATTCAAATATTGGTATTCAGAATCCATATCACTTTCATTACTATATCCTTGAAAGAGATACATTTTCTAGAATAGAAGTAACTTAAAAGTTGCTAATAGAAGCAAAATATATATGTATAAATTTATATTGTGGTTTCAGAGATTTGTTTTCTATTATTATATAATATGATTGTCTGTTTTCCAGGGTAGAGAAAGTAGAATGTTTTGTAAATAGACATAATTAAATGTGTTATTAAGAGAACATCTATCTAAAAAGACCCTGTTTTGAATCTATTTATTACTTCCATACTATCCAGTTACTGTGTTTTCACTGGGAATTGTATCACTTATTTCTTATAAACTAAATGTGATACATTCTCCACAATCAAGATTAAATCTTTTTCATTTTTCCTAACTTCTTAACCCCTCTACAGTTCCTTGCAATGTATTTTAAAACTTAAATGTTTTTAAACATTGCAGACATACAGACTATAAAATGATACAATGAAAATGTATATACTGTACATGCTATCTTATTTTAATAAAAGTTAGCCTTTTACCTCATATGCTTCAGCTTATTATTTTAAATGACTAAAAACAGATACATTTGAAACCTTTTATTTTGGGAAACCCAATTTCATTTTCTTTGTTCCCTCTCTCTACAGAAGAGAGATTTATGTTGATCACTCCTATGAAAGTGTCTGTACATTTTTGTACCACATATGACTTCCCTGGTGGCTCAGACAGTACAGCGTCTGCCTACAATGCAGGAGACCCAGGAAGATCTCCTGGAGAAGGCAACCCACTCCAGTATTCTTGCCTGGAGAATCCCATGGACGGAGAAGCCTGGTAGGCTACAGTCCATGGGGTCGCAAAGAGTCGGACACAACTGAGTGACTTCATTTCACTTCTTCATGTGTATAATATGTAGTATTGGCATATTTTTTAAACCTTGTGTAGCATTATACTGTATAGCAATTTCCAACCTGCTTTTTTCACTACTTTTAAAAAATAATTTATCCATTTTTATTCATGTATTGTAAATCATCATAATTGCTGAACAGTATTTCATTGTATGACTATAATACAATTATTTGTTCACCTAATACTAGATAGGTAGAGTGTTCATAATTTTTCACTGTAAATGTTGCAAGTAACATTCTTGTACTAGTTTCCTTAAGCATAGCTTTGTGAGTACTGATAGGCATGTATCTAGGACTGGATTTGGACCTTGAAGTGATTAGCTATTGACAAATTACTCTCTCTTTGATGGTCGTACAGTTAGCATTCCACAGACTACAGACAGGTCTGTATTGTGATTTGGGACATTTATGACCTCATGACTGCTAGTGGCTCACACCTGCCCACCCGTCAAGTTGTCCCCTTCACTGTTCCCAAGTGACCCCAAGCTCCCAGTTCCTGCACATGGGAGACAGGATCTGGGGCTGCTGTTCTGGCAGTAGGTACTTGGCTTTTTAAAAACATCATCATGCAGGGAAGTTGCTGTGACAAAACGCATGCAGATTTCCATTTCTCTTGGTCCTGAATGAATTTGTTATGCAGACTTAATTTTTTTTTGCCAATCTGACTGGTTATTAATAACGGGATTGTTATTTTAAATTCTCAGATTTTCATAGGTTTATGAGTCATCTAGGTTTTTTTGTGAATTGCTTTTTCATTTTTTTCAAAATTAAGTCTGTTTCTTACTGTATATATATCCTAAATGTTTTGGAGATGTCTTCTTTCATTTGGCACCTTGTCCTTTCACTTTGATTCAAGTGTCTTTGTTGTATAGAAGCTTAAAAATTAATTAATTTTCAAAGTTTTGTTATTTTATGATTAAAAAATTTCCCTGTTGTTTGATTACTCAGTGAGAACTGCAAAGTTAGTGCCTTTAATCAACAAGAGTTATTTTATTATGTCTTCTGTTTCCTGTGTGTTAGAAATTCAGACAGACTATACGACAAGGTTGTTGTGTTTCTGCTGCATGTGCCTCAAATGGAGTGACTGGTAGTCTGGGATGGCTTGACTGCTGAGGGCTGGAGATAAAGTTTATTGACGTCTTCTGGTAGGTACTAGTTGTTGATTGGGACTTCATCTTGATTACCAGCCAGAAATCCTACACACTTAACTTACTTCATTAAGTAGGAATTACAGTATTAGGTAAAAGTGGTAACAGCAAACATTTAGCTCTAACCCCCCCATTTTCCTTTATTGGAAATGCTTCTTTATTTTACTTATCATTTGTGACTATTAATGTATCGTCATCTTAAAGAGATTGTCTGCTGTTACACTGAGTTGGATGAGAGTTTTTAATCACAGTTTACAGTTAAGTTTAATGAATCCTTTTTTTTTTTGCATTTTTGAGAAGATATTATAATTTTCTCTTTTTAATTCATTAATACTGTGCCTATACTTAATAGCTTTTCAAAAACAGATTCATCATTTTATTCTGAGTGAAATCTACTGAATCATGATTTGTTAATAGTATTTTAATACTTTGTTTGATTTGATTTACTAGTTTATTTAGAATTTTGCAACTAAAATTGGTTTGGTTTTGCTTTCAGAATTAGACTGGCTTCATAAAGTGAATCATTTCCTCATTTTCATGATAAATAATATGTTTTGCAGTAGTTGTTGTTTAGTCACTAAATCATGTCTGACTCTTTTGTGACTCCACAGACCGTAGCCCACCAGGCTCCTTTGTCAATAGGATTTCCAAAGTAAGAATACTGGAGTTGGCTGCCATTTCCTTCTCCAGGGGATCTTCCCACCTGAGGGACTGAACCCATGTCTCCTACATCGGCAGGCGAATTCTTTACCACGGAGCCACTTGAGAAGCCCCTAAATAATATACGCTTAAAACAAGGCAGGAGAAGAAGGAAAAGGAACAAAAAACAAAGGACTAACAGAAAGCAACTAGCAAGAGGTTGGATTTAAATCCAGCCTTATCAATAATTATATTCCGTGTAAATGATCTCAATATTCTAATTTAGATGAAGAGATTTTCAGATTGAATAAAAATGAAAGGCCCAACTCTATGCTGTTAAAGAGAAAACTTTTTGTAAATATAAAGAAATAGGTGGACTGAAAGTAAAATGGTATAAAATGTATACTCTGCAAATCCTAATTAAAAGAAAACTGGGTTGATCATATTAATTTCAAGAAAAATAGATATTAAAACAAGGAATGTAAGCAGAGTTGACAATTAATAATAAAGGGTTTCTTTCATCAAGGATTATCAAGACTTAAAAATCCTAAAAATTATGTGTACCTAAAAAGTAACAACTAAAATGAACAACTTTATCTCAGTAAGTCTGAAATTTTATATAAAATGTATAATTTCCTAGCAAAATTGTTTCATGCATGCTTGTGTGCTAAGTCAAGTCACTTCAGTCGTGTCTGACTGTTTGAGACCCTGTGGACTGTAGCCCTCCAGGCTCCTCTGTCCAGGGGATTCTCTAAGGCAAAAGTGCTGGAGTGGGTTGCCATTTCCTACTATAGGAGATCTTCCCCACTAAGGATGCACACCTGCTGTTCTTACATCTCTTGCATTGTTGGCAGGCTGGTTCTTTACCACTAGTGCCACCTCCGCTGTGGTGGGTCTTTGTTGATTTCAGCAGGTTTTCTATAGTTGAGGTGAATGGGGGCTACTCTTTGTTGCAGCATGTGGACTTCTCATTGTGGCTTCTCTTGTTGCAGAGCACAGGCTCTATAAGTGTGAGCTTCAGTAGTTGCACCACACAGGCTCAGTAATTGTGGCTTGTGGGCCCTAGAGCACAGGCTCAGTGGTTGTGGTGTATGTGCTCAGTAACTCTGTGGCATGGAATCTTCACTGACCAAGGATCAAACCCATGATTCTTATCCACTGTGCCACCAGGGCAGTCCTGTTTAGGATTTTTAAAGACCTCAATAAATTCATAATCAAGAAAAACAGTATTAACAATTAAAATTACCTTGGACCTAACGGAAGCAGAAGATATTAAGAAGAGGTGGCAAGAATACACAGAAGAACTGTACAAAAAAGAGCTTCACGACCCAGATAATCATGATGGTGTGATCACTGACCTAGAGCCAGACATCCTGGAATGTGAAGTCAAGTGGGCCTTAGAAAGCATCACTAGGAACAAAGCTAGTGGAGGTGATGGAATTCCAGTGGAGCTATTCCAAATCCTGAAAGATGATGCTGTGAAAGTGCTGCACTCAATATGCCAGCAAATTTGGAAAACTCAGCAGTGGCCACAAGATTGGAAAAGGTCAGTTTTCATCCCAATCCCAAAGAAAGGCAATGCCAAAGAGTGCTCAAACTACCGCACAATTGCACTCATCTCACACGCTAGTAAAGTAATGCTCAAAATTCTCCAAGCCAGGCTTCAGCAATATGTGAACTGTGAACTTCCTGATGTTCAAGCTGGATTTAGAAAAGGCAGAGGAACCAGAGATCAAATTGCCAACATCCGCTGGATTATCGAAAAAGCAAGAGAGTTCCAGAAAAACATCTATTTCTGCTTTATTGACTATGCCAAAGCCTTTGACTGTGTGGATCACAATAAACTGTGGAAAATTCTGAAAGAGATGGGAATACCAGACCACCTGATCTGCCTCTTGAGAAATCTGTATGCAGGTCAGGAAGCAACAGTTAGAACTGGACATGGAACAACAGACTGGTTCCAAATAGGGAAAGGAGTACGTCAAGGCTGTATATTGTCGCCATGTTTATTTAACTTATATGCAGAGTACATCATGAGAAAGGCTGGACTGGAGGAAACACAAGCTGGAATCAAGATTGCCGGGAGAAATATCAATAACCTCAGATATGCAGATGATACCACCCTTATGGCAGAAAGTGAAGAGGAACTCAAAAGCCTCTTGATGAAAGTGAAAGTGGAGAGTGAAAAGGTTGGCTTAAAGCTCAACATTCAGAAAACGAAGATCATGGCATCTGGTCCCATCACTACATGGGAAATAGATGGAGAAACAGTGAAAACAGTGTCAGACTTTATTTTTCTGGGCTCCAAAATCACTGCAGATGGTGACTGCAGCCATGAAATTAAGAGACGCTTACTCCTTGGAAGGAAGGTTATGACCAACCTAGATAGCATATTCAAAAGCAGAGACATCACTTTGCCAACAAAGGTTCGCCTAGTCAAGGCTATGGTCTTTCCTGTGGTCATGTATGAATGTGAGAGCTGGACTGTGAAGAAGGCTGAGCGCCGAAGAATAGATGCTTTTGAACTGTGGTGTTGGAGAAGACTCTTGAGAGTGCCTTGGACTGCAAGGAGATCCAACCAGTCCATTCTGAAGGAGATCAGCCCTGGGTGTTCATTGGAAGGACTGATGCTAAAGCTGAAACTCCAGTATTTTGGCCACCTCATGCGAAGAGTTGACTCACTGGAGAAGACTCTGATGCTGGGAGGGATTGAGGGCAGGAGGAGAAGGGGACGACAGAGGATGAGATGGCTGGATGGCATCACTGACTCGATGAATGTGAGTCTGAGTGACCTCTGAGAGCTGGTGATGGATAGGGAGGCCTGGCGTGCTGCAGTTCATGGGGTCGCAAAGAGTCGGACACGACTGAGCGACTGATCTGATCTGATCTGATCCCCTAAAATAAGAAAAAATAAATCAGTCATTAGGAAACTATACTGTATGGGCTTCCTTGGCAGCTCTGGGGTAAAGGATCTGCCTGCCAATGCAGGAAACATGGGTTCAGTCCCTGGGTTGATCTTCTGGAGAAGGAAATGGCAACCCACTCCGATATTCTTGCCAGGGAAATCCTATGGACAGAGGAGCCTGGTGGGCTACAGTCCATGTGGTCACAAGAGTTGGACGCAACTTAGCAACCAGAACAACATAACAACAACAACAACTGTATTTTATATAAAATTTCTCACTTTGAAGCTACTACTTTTTTTGTATTTTGGTTTCTGTTGTTGCTGAAGAATAGTACGTCACTATTTCCTCTGAGGTAATTTGTGTTTTTCTCCTTGACATCTTTTATGATATGCTATTTATCCTAATGCTTTGTGATTTTATCTAGATGTGGATATGTTTTTATTTATCCTTTTTGAAACACAAAATATATTTCAACTTAGAAACTTATATTTCCTCAACTCTAAGAAACACTTGGTAATTAGATCTTCAAATACTATTTTTTTAAAAAACAATAATTTCCTTCACTTCTTTCCTATGGCTCTCTCCTATTTAGTTATATGTCTAAAGTAAACTAAGTTATATGTCTGAGCCTCTTAATATCACCTACATGTATCTTAACTTAATAAAAAAAAGGTTTATTGAGATGAAACTCATATACCATAAAGTTCACTCTTTCAAATACACATACAATTCAGTGGTTTTCCATATATTCACAGAGTTGTATGCCCATCACCACTGTGTAATTTTATTATTTTATTTATTGATTTATTGGTTGTGCCATGTGGTATGCAAAATCTTAGTTCCCCAACCAGAGATTGAACCTAGGCCATGGTAGTGAAAGGGCCGAATCCTGACTACTCGACAGCCAGGGAACAACTCCCTTAGACTGTTTTCACCACGCCATGAAGAAATCCCATTTAAACCAGCAGTCACTCCCTATTCCTTCAGCCCCTAGTAACCAGTAATTTACTTTTTTTTTTTAATTTAACTTTACAATATTGTATTGGTTTTGCCATATATCAAAATGAATCTGCCACAGGTATACATGTGTTCCCCATCCTGAACCCTCCACCCTCCTCCCTCCCCATACCCTCCCTCTGGGTCATCCCAGTGCACCAGCCCCAGGCATCTGGTATCAGGCATCAAACCTGGACTGGCAATTCGTTTCATATATGATGTTATACATATTTCAGTGCCATTCTCCCAAATCATCCCACCCTCTCCCTCTCCCAGAGTCCAAAAGACTGTTCTATACATCAGTGTCTCTTTTGCTGTCTCGTATATAGGGTTATTGTTACCATCTTTCTAAATTCCATATATATGCGTTAGTATACTGTATTTGTGTTTTTCTTTGTGGCTTACTTCACTCTGTATAATAGGCTCCAGTTTCATCCACCTCATTAGAACTGATTCAAATGTATTCTTTTTAATGGCTGAGTAATACTCCATTGTGTATATGTACCACAGCTTTCTTATCCATTCATCTGCTGATGGACATCTAGGTTGCCTCCATGTCCTGGCTATTATAAACAGTGCTGCGATGAACATTGGGGTACATGTGTCTCTTTCAATTCTGGTTTTCTCAGTGTGTATGCCCAGCAGTGGGATTGCTGGATCATAAGGCAGTTCTATTCCCAGTTTTTTGAGGAATCTCCATACTGTTCTCCATAGTGGCTGCACTAGTTTGCATTCCCACCAACAGTGTAAGAGGGTTCCCTTTTCTCCACACCCTCTCCAGCATTTATTGCTTGTAGACTTTTGGATCGCAGCCATTCTGACTGGTGTGAAATGGTACCTCATAGTGGTTTTGATTTGCATTTCTCTGATAATGAGTGATGTTGAGCATCTTTTCATGTGTTTGTTAGCCATTTGTATGTCTTCTTTGGAGAAATGTCTATTTAGTTCTTTGGCCCATTTTTTGATTGGGTCATTTATTTTTCTGGAATTGAGCTGTAGGAATTGCTTGTATATTTTTGAGATTAGTTGTATGTCTGTTGCCTCATTTGCTATTATTTTCTCCTATTCTGAAGGCTGTCTTCTCACCTTGCTTATAATTTCCTTTGCTGTGCAGAAGCTTTTAAGTTTAATTAGGTCCCATTTGTTTATTTTTGCTTTTATTTCCAATATTCTGGGAGGTGGGTCATAGACGATCCTGCTGTGATGTGTGTCAGAGAGTGTTTTGCCTATGTTTTCCTCTAGGAGTTTTATAGTTTCTGGTCTTACATTTAGATCTTTAATCCATTTTGAGTTTATTTTTGTGTATGATGTTAGAAAGTGCTCTAGTTTCATTCTTTTACAAGTGTTTGACCAGTTTTCCGAGCACCACTTGTTAAAAAGATTGTCTTTAATCCATTGTATATTCTTGCCTCCTTTGTCAAAGATAAGGTGTCCATATGTGCGTGGATTTATCTCTGGGCTTTCTATTTTGTTCCATTGATCTATATTTCTGTCTTTGTGCCAATACCGTACTGTCTTGATGACTGTGGCTTGGTAGTAGAGCCTGAAGTCAGGCAGGTTGATTCCTCCACTTCCATTCTTCTTTCTCAAGATCAGATCAGATCAGATCAGATCAGTCGCTCAGTCGTGTCCGACTCTTTGCGACCCCATGAACTGCAGCACGCCAGGCCTCCCTGTCCATCACCAGCCCCCGGAGGTCACCCAGACTCATACCCATCGAGTCAGTGATGCCATCCAGCCATCTCATCCTCTGTCGTCCCCTTCTCCTCCTGCCCTCAATCCCTCCCAGCATCAGAGTCTTCTCCAGTGAGTCAACTCTTCGCATGAGGTGGCCAAAATACTGGAGTTTCAGCTTTAGCATCATTCCTTCCAAAGAAATCCCAGGATTGATCTCCTTCAGAATGGACTGGTTGGATCTCCTTGCAGTCCAAGGGACTCTCAAGAGTCTTCTCCAACACCACAGTTCAAAAACATCAATTCTTCGGCGCTCAGCCTGCTTCACAGTCAAGCTCTCACATCCATACATGACCACAGGAAAGACCATAGCCTTGACTAGGCGAACCTTTGTTGGTAAAGTAATGTCTCTGCTTTTGAATATGCTATCTAGGTTGGTCATAACTTTCCTTCCAAGGAGTAAGCGTCTTTTAATTTCATGGCTGCAGTCACCATCTGCAGTGATTTTGGAGCCGAGAAAAACAAAGTCTGACACTGTTTCCACTGTTTCTCCATCTATTTCCCATGAAGTGATGGGACCAGATGCCATGATCTTCGTTTTCTGAATGTTGAGCTTTAAGCCAACCTTTTCACTCTCCACTTTCACTTTCATCAAGAGGCTTTTGAGCCCCTCTTCACTTTCTGCCATAAGAGTCGTGTCATCTGCATATCTGAGGTTATTGATATTTCTCCCGGCAATCTTGATTCCAACTTGTGTTTCTTCCAGTCTAGCATTTCTCATGATGTACTCTGCATATAAGTTAAATAAACATGGTGACAATACACAGCCTTGACGTACTCCTTTTCTTATTTGGAACCAGTCTGTTGTTCCATGACTAGTTCTAACTGTTGCTTCCTGACCTGCATACAGATTTCTCAAGAGGCAGATCAGGTGGTCTGGTATTCCCATCTCTCTCAGAATTTTCCACAGTTTATTGTGATCTACACAGTCAAAGGCTTTGGCATAGTCAATAAAGCAGAAATAGATGTTTTTCTGGAACTCTCTTGCTTTTTCCATGATCCAGCGGATGTTGGCATTTGATCTCTGGTTCCTCTGCCTTTTCTAAATCCAGCTTGAACATCAGGAAGTTCACAGTTCACATATTGCTGAAGCCTGGCTTGGAGAATTTTGAGCATTACTTTACTAGCGTGTGAGATGAGTGCAATTGTGCGGTAGTTTGAGCATTCTTTGGCATTGCCTTTCTTTGGGATTGGGATGAAAACTGACCTTTTCCAATCTTGTGGCCACTGCTGAGTCTACCAAATTTGCTGGCATATTGAGTGCAGCACTTTCACAGCATCTTCTTTCAGGACTTGGAATAGCTCCACTGGAATTCCATCACCTCCACTAGCTTTGTTCGTAGTGATGCTTTCTTTTTTTTTTTTTTTTTTTTAATCAAGAATCTCTTTTATTGATTATCAGAAACATTACAAACATCTAGTATGAACAAATTGTAACATGATAGTGTTTAGTTTGAACAATTAATACATTTCAGATATAATATTATACATATTTCAATGCTATTCTCCCCAATCATCTCACCCTCTCCTGGTCCCAGAGTCCAAAAGTCTGGTCTATACATCAGTGTCTCTTTTGTTGTCTCGTAAATAGGGTTATTTTTTACCATCTTTCTAAATTCCATATATATGCGTTAGTATACTGTATTTGTGTTTTTGTTTCTGGCTTACTTCACTCTGTATAATAGGCTCCAGTTCCATCCACCTCCTTAGAACTGATTCAAATGTATTCTTTTTAATGGCTGAGTAATATTCCATTGTGTATATGTACCACAGCTTGCTTATCCATTCATCTGTGGATGGACATCTAGGTTGCTTCCACGTTCTGGCTATTGCAAACAGTGCTGCTATGAACATTGGGGTACAGGTGTCTCTTTCAATTCTGGTTTTCTCAGTGTATATGCCCAGCAGTGGGATTGCTGGATCATAAGGCAGTTCTATTCGCAGTTTTTTGAGGAATCTCCATACTGTTCTCCAAAGTGGCTGTACTAGTTTGCATTCCCACCAACAGTGCAAGAGGGTTCCCTTCTCTCCGCACCCTCTCCAGCATTTATTGCTTGTGGACTTTTGGATAGCAGCCATACTGATTGGCGTGAAATGGTATCTCATAGTGGTTTTGATTTGCATTTCTCTGATAATGAGTGATATTGAGCATCTTTTCATGTGTTTGTTAGCCATCTGTATGTCTTCTTTGGAGAAATGTCTATTGAGTTCTTTGGCCCATTTTTTGACTGGGTCATTTATTTTTCTGGAATTGAGCTGTAGAAGTTGCTTGTATATTTTTGAGATTAGTTGTTTGTCAGTTGCTTCATTTGCTATTATTTTCTCCCATTCTGAAGGCTGTCTTTTCACCTTGCTTATAGTTTCCTTTGTTGTGCAAAAGCTTTTTAAGTTTGATTAGGTCCCATTTGTTCATTTTTGATTTTATTTCTAATATTCTGGGAGGTGGGTCATAGAGGATCCTGCTGTGATGTAAGTCAGAGAGTGTTTTGCCTATGTTTTCCTCTAGGAGTTTTATGGTTTCTGGTCTTACATTTAGCTCTTTAATCCATTTTGAGTTTATTTTTGTGTATGGTGTTAGAAAGTGTTCTAGTTTCATTCATATGGAGGGGTCTTGTTTTTGTATCCATTCAGCCAGTCTCTGTCTTTTGGTTGGGGCATTCAACCCATTTACATTTAAGGTAATTAATGATAAATATGATCCCGTTGCCATTTACTTTGTTGTTTTGGGTTTGAATTTATATATCCTTTTTGTGTTTCCTGTCTAGAGAATGTCCTTTAGTATTTGTTGGAGAGCTGGTTTGGTGGTGCTGAATTCTCTCAGCTTTTGCTTGTCTGTAAAGGTTTTGATTTCTCCTTCATATTTGAATGAGATCCTTGCTGGGTACAATAATCTGGGCTGTAGGTTCTTTTCTTTCATCACTTTAAGTATGTCTTGCCATTCCCTCCTGGCTTGGAGAGTTTCTATTGAAAGATCAGCTGTTATCCTTATGGGAATTCCCTTGTGTGTTATTTGTTGTTTTTCCCTTGCTGCTTTTAATATTTGTTCTTTGTGTTTGATCTTTGTTAATTTGATTAATATGTGTCTTGGGGTGTTTCGTCTTGGGTTTATCCTATTTGGGACTCTCTGGGTTTCTTGGACTTGAGTGATTATTTCCTTCCCCATTTTAGGGAAGTTTTCAACTATTATCTCCTCTAGTATCTTCTCATGGTCTTTCTTTTTGTCTTCTTCTTCTGGGACTCGTATGATTCGAATATTGTAACGTTTAATATTGTCCTGGAGGTCTCTGAGATTGTCCTCATTTCTTTTAATTCGTTTTTCTTTTTTCTCCTCTGATTCCTTTAATTCTGCCATTCTATCTTCTAATTCGCTAATTCTATCTTCTGCCTCTGTTATTCTACTATTTGTTGCCTCCAGAGTGTTTTGGATCTCATTTATTGCATTATTCATTATATGTTGATTCTTTTTTATTTCTTCTAGGTCCATGTTAAATCTTTCTTGCATCTTCTCAATGCTTTTTTCCAGACTATTTATCCATGATTCCATTTTGCTTTCCAGATTTTGGATTAATTTCACGATCATTATTTGGAATTCTTTATCAGGTAGGTTCGCTATTTCTTCCTCTTTTGTTTGGTTTGGTGGGCTTTTATCCTGTTCCTTTACCTGCTGGGAATTCTTCTGTCTTTTCATCTTGTTTAAATTGCTAAGTTTGGGGCGTCTTACTGTATTCTGGTAGTCTGTGGAGTTCTCTTTATTGTGGCGTTTCTGCACTATATGTGGGTTTGTACCGGTGGCTTGTCGAGGTTTCTTGTTTATGGAAGCTTGTATCGGTGTTCTGGTGGGTGGAGCTGGATTTCTTTTCTCTGGGGTGCAGTGGAGTGTCTAGTAGTGAGTTATGAGATGTCTATGCTTTTGGGGTCGCTTTGTGTAGCCTGTGTATTGGAGCTCAGGCTGTGTTCTTGTTTTTCTGGAGAATTTGCTTGGTATGTCTTGTTGTGGAACTTGCTGGTCTTTGTGTGATGCTTGGTTTCAGAGTAGGTATGGAGGCTTTTAATGAGCTCCTGTCAATTAGTGTTTCGTGGGATCAGGGTATGGACTTAAGCCTCCTGGTTCCAGTTATTGGTCTTATTTTTACAGTAGTCTCAAAAACTTCTTCTTCTATAATGCATTCCACAACTGGACTGCTCAGAGATGTTCACGGAATTATACATAGAAGGAAAAAGGGGAGGAAGGAGACAGAGGTGGTCAGGAGGATAAAAGGAGGGAGTGTGAAGGAGAGAGACAGATCTAGTCAGTAATCATTAAAGAAAAGAAAAAAGGAAAGGAAAAAAGCAAAGGACAAAAAGGAAAAAGGAAAAAAAAAAAAAAAAAAAACAGGGTCGCAAAAGTTATATCTAAACGTGGAGATTAAAGAAGTACTAGAGGATAAAAAAAAATAATAATAATAAAAAAATAAAAGAAACAAAACAAAAAAAAAAAAAAAATTAAAAGGGAAAAAAAAATTTTTGTTTTCCTTTTTCCAATTAAAAAATAATAAAAATTTAAAAAATATATATATATTAAAAAAAGAAAAGAAAAAAAAAAGGAAATAATGATGGGAAAAATAGTAAAATATATATAAGAGTTTCTCTTTTATTGTTGTGGGTTCAGTTCATTTTCAGCTAGTTCCTTGTTCCAGCTTAAATTTCTCAAGATCTATAGGCCCCTTTCTCTGTGGTTGGTCTGTATAGTTCTTTGTTCTGTGCACGGTTCGGCGGTGTTCTGGGCCAAGGCCCGCCACTCGTGTGGTCGGCGCTGCACAATCTGGATTGCCGGCCCAAACTACTCCAGTTAGGCAGCACTCCAGACAATCAGGCGAACGAAGTCTGCGCTGAGGCCCGCAGAGGGGGAGGGGCCGGCGACGGGAATGGCGGGGCGGGCGGGTGGGGGGAGGGGGATGGGGTGGCCCTCGTGGGAGCCGCCGGCACAGCGGGCGGGGGCACGCCTGTGCGGGAGTGGCCGGCGGGGGAGCGTCCAGTGGGGGAGAGTCCCGCGGGGGAGCGTCCCTCTGGGGAGCGCCTGCAGCGGAGCGTCCCGCGTGGGAACGGCCAAGGCGTCTCCCTGCCCAGCCCCGGCTCCCCTATGGCAGATGCGGGCGTTTGCAGCGGTGCTTTTCCGCTACGGAAGTTACCGCAGGGCCCGCAGTCTGTGGGTTCTAATTGCTCAACTGTTCTCCTCCCTGTTATGATAGTCTCCGTGTTTCCCAGGTTCGGCGCAGATTCCGCAGGGAGAGTGTTTCCTGGTGTTTGGAAACTTCTCTTTTTAAGACTCCCTTCCCCGGACAGAGGTCCGCCCCTCCCTCTTTGTCTCTCTCTGGCTTCTATATTCTTTCCTACCTCCTTTAGAAGGCAGTGAGTTGTTTTTCTGGGTGTCCGACGTCCTCCGCCAGCACTCCGAAGCTGTTTGTGGTATTTACTCGGCGCCCAGATGTCCCATTGATGAATTTGTGGAGGAGAAAGCGTATTCTCCGTCCTAATCCTTCGCCATCTGGTCACGGCATTTTGCTATACGATGGAGGTGGGGGGGGAAAAAAAAGAATAATTATGTATTTGAAAATTTTTTTTTTTATTTTTTTTTTGTGTTTTTTTTTCTCTTCTTTTTTTTTTCTTTTTTTTTTTTTTTTTTTTTTTTCTTTTTCTTTGTTTTTTCTCTTTTCTTTTTTTTGAATATTTTTTTTTTTTTTATGTGTTTTTTTTTAGAATATATATTTTTTTTTTTTTTTTTTTTTTTTTTTTTTTTTTTTTTTTTTTTTCACTGAGGAGGATTTTTTTTTTTTTTTTTTTTTTTTTTTTATTTCTTTTTTTAGATTTTCTTAATATAATTTTGGCTATTGGATTTTTTTTTTTTTTTTTTAAATAGATAAATAATTTTTTTTTTTTTGATGAGAAAAAAAATAGTTGTAGATTGATTGGGATATTAATTAAAAAAAATATTTATTTGGGTATTATATTTTTAATTAAAATATTTTTTCTAATAAACAAAAAAAATAAATTTTTCCTTTATATATTTGTTTTTTTTTTTTTTTTTTTCACATTTTTTTTATTTTTTTATATATATATTTTTATTTTTTTTAGAGAAAAAAATTTTAAAAAAAAAATTTTTTTATGCTCGGCTTTCTTTATAGTCCAACTCTCACATCCATACATGACTAATGGAAAAACCATAGCTTTGACTGGACGCACCTTTGTTGACAAAGTAATGTCTCTGCTTTTTAATATGCTGTCTAGGTTGATCATAGCTTTTCTTCCCAAGGAGCAAGCGTCTTTTAATTTCATGGCTGCAATCACCATCTACATGATTTTGGAGCCCCCCAAAATAAATCCTGTCACTGTTTCCACTGTTTCCCCATCTAATTGCCATGAAGTGATTGGACCAGATGCCATGATCTTAGCTGTCAGAATGTTGAACTTTAAGCCAACTTTTTCGGTCTCCTCTTTCACTTTCATCAAGAGGCTCTTTAGTTCTTCACTTTCTATCATAAGGCTGGTGTCATCTGCATATCTGAGATTATTGATATTTCTCCTGGCAGTCTTGATTCCAGCTTGTGCTTCACTGAGTCCAATGTTTCTCATAATGTACTCTGCATATAAATAAGCAGGGTGACAATATACAACCTTGACGTATTCCCTTCCCTATTTGGAACCGGTCTGTTGTTTCATGTCCATTTCTAAGTGTTGCTTTCTGACCTGCATACAGATTTCTCAAGAGACAGGTCAGGTGGTCTGGTATTCCCATCTCTTTAAGAATTTTCCACAGTTTGTTGTGGTCCACACAGTCAGAGTCTTTGGTGTAGTCAATAAAGCAGAAGTAGATATTTTTCTGGAACTCTCTTGCTTTTTCAGTGATCCAGTGGATGTTGGCAATTTGATCTCTGGTTCCTCTGCCTTTTCTAAATCCAGCGTGAAAATCTGGAAGTTCATGGTTCACATAACTGTTGAAGCCTCGCTTGGAGAGTTTTGAGCATTACTTTACTAGCATGTAAAATGAATGGAATTGTGTGGTAGTTTGAGCATTCTTTGGTATTGCTTTTCTTAGGGATTGGAATGAAAACTGACCCCACTGCTAAGATTTCCAAATTTGCTGGCATATTGAGTGCAGCACTCTCACAGCATCATCTTTTAGGATTTGAAATAGCTCAACTGGAATTCCATCACCTCCACTAGCTTTGTTCATAGTGATGCTTCTTAAGGCCCACTTGACTTCACATTCCAGAATGTCTGGCTCTAGTTTGGTGATCACACCATCATGATTATCTGGGTTGTGAAGATATTTTTTGTATAGTTCCTCTGTATATTCTTGCCACCTCTTCTTGTGCTTCTATTAGGTCCATACCATTTCTGTCGTTTATTGTGCCCATCTTTGCATGAAATGTTCCTTTGGTATCTAATTTTCTTGAAGAGATCTCTAGACTTTTCCATTTTATTATTTTCGTTGCATTTTCTTTGCATTAATCACTGAGGAAAGCTTTCTTATCACTCCTTGCTATTCTTTGGAACTTTGCATTCAAATAGGTATATCTTTCCTTTTCTCCTTTGCCTATAGCTCCTCTTATTTTCTCAGCCATTTGTAAGGCCTCCTGAGACAACCATTTTGCCTTTTTTGCATTTCTTTTTCTTGGGAATGGTTTTGATCCCTGCCTCCTGTGCAATGTCATGAATCTCTGTCTATAGTTCTTCAGGCACTCTATCAGATCTAATCCTTTGAATCTATTTGTCAGTTCCACTGTATAATCGTAAGGTATTTGATTTAGAGCGTACCTGAATATTCTAGTGGTTTTCCCTACTTTCTTCAATTTAAGTCTCTATTTTGCAGTAAGGAGTTCATGATCTGAGTCCGGGGTTGTTTTTGCTGACTGTATAGAGCTTCTCCATCTTTGGCTACAAAGAATATAATCAGTCTGATTTCAGTGTTGACCACCTGGTAATGTGCATGTGTATAGTCTTCTCTTGTATTGTTGGAAGCAGGTGTTTGCTATGACCAGTGCATTCTCTTATCAAAACTCTATTATCCGTTGCCCTGCTTCATTCTGTTCTCCAAGGCCAATTTTCCTGTTACTCCAGTTATCTCTTGACTTTGTACTTTTGCATTCCAGTCCCCTGTAATGAAAAGGACATCTTTTTTGGGTGTTAGTTCTAGAAGGTCTCGTATGTCTTCATAGAACCGTTCAGCTTCAGGTTCATCAGCATTGGTCAGGGCATAGACTTGGATTACTGTGATATTGAATGGTTGCCTTGGAAATGAACAGAGATCATTCTGTCGTTTTTGAGATTGCATCCAAGTACTGCATTTCAGACTCTCTTATTGACTATGGTGGCTACTCCATTTCTTCTAAGGGATTCCTGCCCACAGTAGTAGATATAATGGTGTGACTAGGGGATTCCACTTTAGTCTTTTGCATTGGATCATCCAGTTACTCACCAGTTTTTGTTGAAAAAAAAAAAAAAAAAACATTCTTTCCACCATTGAATTGTTTTGGTACTGATGTAGGATATCAATTGTCATAAAATTAAAGATTTTTTTCTTGATTCTCAATTTCATTGATCTAGATATACAAAATTATGGCAATATCACACTGCTTTGATTGGTGTAGATCTGTAGTAAGTTTTGAAAGTAAAAAGTGTGAACCCTCTGAATTTTTTTTTCAAGATTGTTTTAGCAACTTCTGTGTCTCTTACTATCAGATTTCTTGCATCAGATTCTCCTTTCATGTCTTACTTCTGTGTGGTCTTGTTAACCTTTCAGGATTTTTTTGTTTGTTTGTTTTAATATGAAATTACTTTCTTGAGATCTATTTAAAATATTCTTTAGTCAAATTCAATCTACTCCTTATTTCTCTCTCCCATTCAGTCTCCCCCCCACCCCCCAGTTTTCTAGTAAGATCTTTCCCATAACTTTTTTCTTTTACAATATTTCTTTTTCTCTTCTAGCTAGTTGGTAAATAACCCTTTTGTCCCAGTACTCTATTAATCTCTGGAAAAGAAAATTCTTGGAAACACAATCCTTATTCTTAAGTTGCTTTTAATAAATAATATAAAAGGTAGGTAAGTCAGACTTAACCCATGGTAAATTCTCTTTCATAAAGTAGAATCACATTTTTGCTTTTGATAATATGTTTTGGTATAACTTTTAGTAAATTTGAAAGTAATAATCAGTTTAAAAGAAAGTGCTCATATTAAAACAAACAAATGATAAAAGCAAGCAAGCATTGTGTATATGGAAAAACCGGATATAAAGGAATAGCAAAAAGGAAAAATAAACTGTAGAAAGTGACAAAAAATAACTATACATGTTAATAAATGTGTTATTTACTTCCTTTTTATCTGGTTTTCACTCCTTCATTGGTCCATAATAAATGTATTGAGTATAATTGTTGGTGTTTTTTGTTTTAACTTATTTATGTTTGGCCATGCTGGTTCTTTGTTTTTGCTCAGGCTTTCTCTAGTTGCAGTGAGCAGGGACTTCTCTCTGTTGTGGTGCACGGTCTTCTTATTGAGGTGGCTTCTTTTGTTGTGGAGTTCAGGCTCCAGGTATCTGGGCTTCAGTAGTTTCAGCACATGGGCTCAGTAGTTGTGGCTCGTGAAATCTACTTTGCAGGCTGAGAAGTTATGGCACGTAGGCTTATTTGCTCCAGGACATGGGATCTTCCTGGACCAGGGATTTATACTGTGTCTCTTGCATTGCCCAGTAGATTCTCTACCACTGAGCCACTAGGGAAACCCTGTTTCTCTGCCCCCCGCCCCCCAAAAACAATAGCGAATTCTCCAATTTTCCAGTACCAACTGGGTCTCCAGGAATTTAATTTATTTTATACACAAACTATTCATAAGTGCAGATTCCACAGATTGAGGTCTCTATCCCATAAGACTGCCCTCACTTTCAATGCCAGCTAGAAATGACATTCTTAGAGATAGACTAAATGTTTATTTGTTATTATACCACAAACATCTATTATATTTTAGATGTTGTTTAGTTGCTAAGTCATGTCCAACTCTTTTTAAAACCCCATTCACTGTATGTAGCCCAACAGGCTCCTCTGTCCATGGAATTTCCCAGGCAAGAATACTGGAGTGGGTTCCCATTTCCTTCTCCAGGGGATCTTTCATACCCAGGGATTGAACCCATGTCCCCTGCATTGGCAAGTGGGTTCTTTACCACTGACTCACCAGAGAAGACCGTATATTAGACCTAACCATTGCTTATATGGAACTTGAATTCTAGTGAAAGGATACATACTAATAAAAAAAAATTCTAACACTAATGAGATAAGTTAGTCTTATCTCTTGGACTTATATGTACAACATCTTACTGGATATTAAGATTACCCTACTCATCTAGGCTGCAAGGAGTGCTGGGAGTTGAAACTGGGGTTGAAGGTAGATGACAGAATTAGAAAAGGGTTTCCAGAAGAAGTTGCTTTTTACTTGACAAAAGGAAAGAAGACAGACAAAGAGTAAGAAATGTCTTGCTGGTATAAATGACAGAAAAAGGGTAATTTAAAGTGGTGTCACTGTCCATGGGGTCACAGAATCCCACAGGTTTGAGGACACACACACAGACACACACACATAATCACCATCCCCTTAGGGTGGCATATAGGGGAGATTTTCAAATAGAATATTATTCTAGTGGTTTTTTTTTTGTTGTTTTAAATCTCTTATCCTTTTTTATGCAGTGAAATTTTATTTAAAATGCTGGAATGAAATTGCCCATTTTCTAAAGTGAAGTTGACTTTTAAGTAAGCACATTTTAAGTTTTAAACCAAAGAGCCAGTACCTTTATCCTCCAAATAACTGGTTATTGCACCTCAGAGAAAGATGAGACAGATGAAATACTCAACTTAGTTTAACAGATGTGTATTGAAAACCTATATGTATATTAGACACTATAAATGCCTATTATTTTATTATGGAACATTTTTTGTATCTATATGTATTCACCTGGCTTCTTTGAAATAAGGGAAATAACCAAAAAATTATCTCCCAGAAGAATTAATTGCTTTAAATGATGACATTTTTAATTACATACATTTTAAAAATATTATGACAGTAAAGCAAATAGATGAAATTATGTTTAAATTTTGAATCAAAAAATACATTTTTATCATGAGAATTTTAAGTATTTTTATTTTTAAAACTCTTAAATAATCCAGCTTTTTAAAAGAGCAGGCATTGTATTTGCATCTTATTATACTCTGTTACCCATTTTGGGAAGGAATAGAACTTGGAGTTCAGGTTCCCCTGCACATATCTACGTGTGTAACCTAAAAACGTAGAGTAACCCGCAAGTTCTTCACTATTCCATGTTTTGATCACAACTGGGAGAAAATGGAGAAGGAAATGGCAACCCACTCCAGTGTTCTTGCCTGGAGAATCCCAGGGACGGGGGAGCCTGATGGCCTCCCGTCTATGGGGTCGCATAGAGTCGGACATGACTGAAGTGACTTAGCAGTAGCAGTAGCATACTATTTCTGCTTTATATTAGAAAACTTACTAATGAAGTATATGATCACAGAAGTTTAGCATTAAATCTGTTTTGTGTCTTTACTGAAGCTTCTTTGCCCATTTTGTTTAAGTATATTATAGGAATAGGAAGGCCACAGTCTACATATTTTGTGCATGCATATGTGTTAAATTGCTTCAGTCATGTCCAACTCTTGGCACCCCCATGGACTTTAGCCCACCAGACTCCTCTGTCCATGGGACTCTCCAGGCAAGTATACTAGAGTGGGTTACCATGCCCTCCTCCAGGGGATCTTCCTGACCCAGGGATCGATCTATCTCTGTTATGTCTCCTACATTGGTATTTGGGTTGTTACTACTAGCATCACCTGGGAAGTCTGCCAATGGTTAGTCTTTGAATTGTTCTAAAAACAGTCATCATTTCATACTGAATAGCTAACTTCATAATTGTTAGAAACTAAAGGCAATTTTCAGAGAAGGCAATGGCAACCCACTCTAGTACTCTTGCCTGGAAAATCCCATGGACGGAGGAGCCTGGTAGGCTGCAGTCCATGGGGTCACTAGGAGTTGGACATGACTGAGCAACTTCCCTTTCACTTTTCACTTTCATGCATTGGAGAAGGAAATGGCAACCCACTCCAATGTTCTTGCCTGGAGAATCCCAGGGACGGGGTAGCCTGGTGGGCTGCTGTCTATGGGGTTGCACAGTGTCAGACACAACTGAAGCAACTTAGCAGCAAACCCAATTTTATGCTTGTTTAATTCACTAGCAGTTTTAAGAACAAGAATCTATTTTTCATTTAAACCATATTTTTAAATTGTTTTGAGGAGAAAGCTGAATGGTATTAATATGTAATAATTATGTATCATTGATAATATTACAAATACGTGTTAGAGATATATGACACCAATTACTTGTTATGAGTTATGATGATGTATAATTATTACTTGATAAATGTTGCCTGGCATTCCAAATATTGTTAGGGAGTAGATATAGAAATCCTAATGTAAGGAAAAAAGAGGAAATAGCATAATAAAATTTATTTAGTATGACAGTAGTCAATTAAAATTATATTTAATAAAATTTAGATATTGAGGGCTAAAGAGCCTTTTGATGAAGGTAAAAAGAGGAGAGTAAAAAAGCTGGCTTAAAACTCAACATTTACAAAACTAAAATTATGGTATCTGATCCCATCATTTCGTGGCAAATGGATGGGGAAACAATGGAAATAGTAACAGACTTAATTTTCTTGGGCTCCAAAATCACTGCAGATGGTGACTGTAGCAATAGAATTAAAAGACACTTGCTCCTTGGAAGAAAAGCTATGACAAACCTAGACACATTAAAAAGTAGAGACATCACTTTGCCAACAAAGGTCCATATAGTCAAAGTCATCTATGGTTTTTCCATTAGTAATGTATAGATGTGAGAGTTGGACCATAAAAAAGGCTGAGGCCCAAAGAATTGATGCTTTTGAACTGTGGTGTTGGAGAAGACTCTTGAGAGTCCCTTGACCTGCAAGGAGATCAAAGCAATCAATCTTAAAGGAAGTCAGTCTTGAATATTCATTAGAAGGACTGATGCTGCATTGAAGCTCCTATACTTTGGCCACCTGCTGTGAAGAACTGACTCATTTGAAAAGACCCTGATGTTGGGAAAGATTGAAGACAGGAGGAGAAGGGGACGACAGAGGATGAGATGGTTGAATGGCATCACGACTCAATGGACATGAATTTGAATAAGCTCCGGGAGATGGTGAAGGACAGGGAAGCCTGCTGTGCTGCAGTCCATGGGATCACAGAGTCGAACATGACTGAGTGACTGAACAACAGCAACAAAAATATTCAAGTGATGATGCTTAGCAACTTTGCATAATCTTGTCCTCTTCTCCTGGCAAATTCAGTGTTTGCTTAAAATTCCAGCTCCTAAGATTCACAATTAGGTAACTCAGAAGTGTTGTTTTCACCATCCTTTTTATTATACATTCCAACTGGTGACTAATGGTCAGTAAGATACTTATTCCTTCCTATTCATAGTGCTGTCCCCAGTGCTCAGTCATGTCCGACTCTTTGTGACTTCACAGAGTAGCCCACCAGACTCCTCTGTCCTTGGAAGTTTTCAGACAAGAATACTGGGGTGGGTTGCCATTTTCTACTCCAGAGGACCTTCCTGACCCAGGGATCAAACTTGAGTCTCCTGAATTGGCAGGTGAATTATTTACTGCTATGCCACCTGAGTGGGGAAGGCAATGGCACCCCACCCCAGTACTCTTGCCTGGAAAATCCCATGGACAGAGGACCCTGGTGGGCCACAGTCCATGGGGTCGCTAAGAGTCAGACACGACTGAGCGACTTCACTTTCACTTTTCTCTTTCATGTATTGGAGAAGGAAATGGCAACCCACTCCAGTGTTCTTGCCTAGAGAATCCCAGGGACGGGGGAGCCTGGTGGGCTGCGGTCTAGGGGGTCGCACAGAGTCGGACACGACTGAAGTGACTTAGCAGCAGCAGCATGCCACCTGAGAAGCCCTTTCTGTTCCTAGAACTTTAAAGAACAATGTTACCTACTCAGAGCAGAGTTATATAGGGATTGGCATGTTCTTGAATGTTGCTGGATAAATCAAACTAAGATTGCCTTTAAAGCTCCAGGAGAGCTTTTATTTTTTTAAGCTTTTCAGTCTGCATAAAAACTCAGTGAACATGCAAGTTTTATGTGCTTTTACTCTTCAAACTCTTATTTTGTTACATTCTTTTGAAGTCTTGCAAACTGTTTTAATATCCACCTTATTTTCTGATTATTTAACAGTTGCCAGGTTTTGTGAATGTTAAAACAATATGCTTCCTTATGGATATCAACTGTTTATTAACTACATAGTAGTACATTTGATGTTGAGGAGGAAGGGAATTTGCAAGCAGTTAAAGGACTTAGTGTTGACATTGATGTATGTTATACAGTAGATCCTTATAATATCAAGATGTGTTTTCTGCTACCAGGTGTTAATAGTTTTAATCTGCAATCTTCATTTTCACAAATTATATTCTTTTATGTTTTGTCACTCATTTTAAAAACTGGTAACAGTTCACAATCTTTAAAATTTCATTATGAACACAACAGTGTTCATAGTGTGAACTCCGCAACAGAGATGATAGAAACCAATTAAAGACTGGGCAAAAGATTTTAACATTTTCTCTAAAGAATGTATACAATGGCAGTAGGCACTTGAAAAGGTGTACAGTATCAGGAAATGCAAATCAAAACACAGTGAGATGATAATACTTCATATCTACTAAGAGAACTATAAAAAGACAAAAACAATGAAAGATAAGTGTTGGCGAGGTTGGAGTATATGGAAGTCTCATATACGGTTTGTGGGAATTTAAAATAGTGCAGCTACTTTGGAAAATAGTTTTTCAATTAATAAAATAAACAGAGAGCTACCACATGACCAACTTATATTTCTAGGTATATATCTAAGAGAACTGAAAATTTATATCCACATAAAAACTTGTATATGAATATTCATAGTGTTATTTATAATAGCCCCAAGGTGGAAACAACCAAAATGTTTATTAACTGATGAATGGATAAATAAAGTTTGCATATAATGTGATATTATTCAGCCACACAAGGTAATGAAGTACTGACATAAGTCACAATATGGATGAGCTCTGAAAACATTATGCTAAATGAAAGAAGACAGGCGGGAAACGTCACACATTATACGATTCCACTTGTATGAGATGTCCGAATGGGCAAATTCATAGAGAGAGATAATAGATCAGTGATTACCAGAGGCTGGGAGGGAGAGTGGAGAAGAAAATGGGTGATGAGTACTTAATTGGTATGGTGTCTTTTCTGGAGTGATGAAAATATTCTAGAATTAAATAATGGTGATGGGTATACAACATTGTGAATATACTAAAACCTGAATTTTATAGTTTAAAATGGCAAATTTTGTTACATAAATTTTATCTGTCTAAAAAATTCATTGTGGTTTCTAAAATTTTAATATTTGGGAAAAGAAAAACATGAAGAATACCACTCTGTATAGTTCATCTCTTATTAAACTTACGTGTGACATAGTCGAATCATATTGCTTTAGGTGCTTACATGCTCTTCTAGTATGATGCCAAAGGCCAGTCTCTGAGGGAAGTAAAAAGAAACTGCCCTTCAGGGACTTCTCTGATGGTACAGTAGATAGGGATCCACCTGCCAATGCAGGGGACCTGGGTTTGATTCTTGATCTGGAATGATTCCACATGCTGCAGAGCAACTAAAACCTATGTGCCACAACAAGAGTGAGCCCACAGTCGAGTCAGTGACATGTGCCCCTGTGCCACAACTATGGAAGCCCATGCATGCACCCTGGAGTTCACATACCACAGAATCTGAGCCCAACTGCCTAGAGCCTGTGCTCTGCAACAAGAGAAGGCACCACAATGAGAAGCCCACACACCACAGTGCAGAGTAGACCCTGCTCTTCACTGCAACCAGAGAAAGCTAGCACTCAGCAATGAATCCCAGCACAACCAAAAGTAGATAAAAGATTAAATAATTTTGAAAAAGAAATAGTCCTTGAAAACTCATTATTTTGCTTACTGCTGGAATATTTTTGACTGCTCAATAGAATGACTTTCCTCAGGTCACAGTTTAAAAAAGAGCTGTGCTTTCTTTAAGATAATTTCTTTTCACTTTATGAATACTGTGAATAATATGGAGAAGGCAATGGCAACCCACTCCAGTACTTTTGCCTGGAAGATCCCATGGCAGAGGAGCCTGGTAGGCTGTAGTCTATGGGGTCGCTAAGAGTTGGACACGACTGAGCGACTTCACGTTCACTCTTCACTTTCTTGCATTGGAGAAGGAAATGGCAACTCACTCCAGTGTTCTTGCCTGGAGAATCCCAGGGATGGGGGAGCCTGGCGGGCTGCCGTCTATGGGGTCGCACAGAGTCGGACACGACTGAAGCGACTTAGCAGTGAATAATATATACATACAAACAAAAGTTGTTTATGACAGTCATTTTATCTTTGCATAGGTTACCAGGAAAGTGAAAGACATATGTTTGGTCCTTCAGTAACAAAGATTACAGGGCCTTATGGCTTACAGTTTTGAAATTAATGTCTTGGCCCAGTCTTACTTTTCTCATTCTCAAGTTCTTATTTTTATTATGGATATTATGTACCTAATTAGTATATTACTTCATATTTTAGACTAGGTCACAATATGAAAATATACAGAGATAAAGGATGCTGTGATTAGAGGGAAGAAAGCCTGAAATTCAAATGTGTTTGAGCAACTTATCTACATTAATTTACACTAATGTGTAATTAGTAATTATCTTTATAACTTTCAAATTAACTTTTTTAAGGAGGCAAGGGAAAATGGACAAACTCCAGGAGATGGGGGGAACAGGAAGACCGGGCATGCTGCTATCCATGCTGTTGTGAAGAGTCAAACATAGCTTGGTGACTGAACAAAAACAATTAATAGGCAGAAAGAATGGAACTTTGGAAATGATAAACATTTGTATAATTGATTGATAATATAAAGTGCTTTCAGCTTTGAATAGAGCGATAAGTAATAGAATAGAGTGGTGCTGGAAATCCAAAAATGGAGATGGGTCAATACAGAGGAGGGAAAAAGGAAAGTATAGTGGAGATGTTTTTTGAAATTGCTGGCTTTACTTTTTGTCTATTATTGATCCTATTTAAGCCTCAGTGTGCATAATCAAATAGGAGCTGTGTATGGCATTATTTCTATCCTGTGCAGCTGCACATGTTTAGTTTAGAAGAACATTGCTGTCACATCATAAAATGTGTCAACATTGCTTTCATATTTTTAACCTGACAGCCTCTATTACAAATAATATTGCTTCTAAAGAAGTTTTAATTTAATTATATGTAGTGTCTTCCCCTGTGATTTTTAATATAATTGCCATAGAATTATTAAATTAGTTCGTATCTTATATTTATTGTCTTTGCATTTCCAGCAGTATGGACAGATTTATACATTTACTAGGTGCTTAGTAATCATTGATTTTGCTTTTGTAATTTTCCCTATCAGCATTTTTTGCTTCGCTAAATCCTTCTCATGAGCATATCAACTTACTGTAGTATTCCTCTATTTTAATACAAAACCTTTCAAGATCCCACATCCCCCTCAAGCGACAGTGCTGTTTCTCTACAATTTTTAGTAGCAAAACTCCTTCAAAGTGTTGTTAATATATGCTGCTTCTACATCCTCATTGCACTTTCTATCACTACCATCATCACCAAACTTTTTCCTGCCCTAGTGTCCTCCGTCTCATCCATGTTGTTACTATTAAATGCTTTTAAGTGGCTTTTTTCCCCCATCAAGTACATAACAATAATTGCATCTGAGCCTTATACCTCTCTTTAATCTGTGTACCTCAAAAAATTTTATAAGCACAATTAGGTAAATGTTACAACATCCCTATGAAGTTGATAATTATGGTATGGCAAACTGAAGTACTAAGAGGTTGCCTAAGTTATCTTATGTATGTATGCCAAAATTCTAAAAGTAGACCAGGGTACGGAGAAGGCAATGGCACCCCACTCCAGTACTCTTGCCTGAAAAAATCCCATGGAGGAGCCTGGTAGGCTGCAGTCCATGGGGTCGCAAAGAGTCGTACACGACTGAGCAACTTCACTTTCACTTTTCACTTTCATGCACTGGAGAAGGAAATGGCAACCCACTCCAGTGTTCTTGTCTGGAGAATCCCAGGGACCGGGGAGACTGGTGGGCTGCTGTCTATGGGGTTGCACAGAGTTGGACTCAACTGAAGCGACTTAGCAGCAGACCAGGGTAATGTAACATTTTATTGACACCATTAGACCAGATTTCTTTTTAATGATTAAATCATTTTAAGAGTTCTCAGAAAAAATGAAATAGTAGTAATGACTACTTACTATCCCTAAGTATTCATAGCAAAGTTCTTTTAATAGAGAAGAGTAAAATGTATGTTATCTGAAATTTAGTTATTTATTAGTGATGGCAACTTTGGTGGTTGTATCTAATAAAGTATTTTTTTTTTGATTGTTGTTAAATTGCTTAATTGCTGCACCAAGTCTTCATAGCCTTAATTTGAATTGGATATTTAAAGGATTGGAATGGAATAGTTTCATTTATGTCTTTTAGCTATAGTACATGAAACCTTTATAGAGCTATGTTTATGTTTTTCTTGACTGCTGGCTTGCTCAAGTGAGGTGATTTTTTCCAAGGCAATTTTATCACTGGAAAATTTTGACTTGGCCTTTGTTGACAAGACTAAGATGGATTATAATTTTGATAAAAAGTAAAATTTCCCCATAATTTTAAATACTGTATTTTACTTAAGTTAATAGTAATCCTTCAAAAACTTTACGTCTCTGTTGCTAAAATTTGAGTTGAATTCCCTAAGAAAAAAAAAGAACTTAGAGAAATAAAAATATAGCCAAAACAGCATATAATTTTTCTTAAATGAAGCCCTTCATTATATTACTTCACCCAAGTGATTAGTTCATTTTTGGATATTGTGTATATACTAGCCTCAAAAATATTTCAACACCTGTTGACAGTGCTACCACTTTCTTCCTCTACTGGGTGCCCATTTATGGCCCTAAAGCAGAAACCCATGAACTAGGGAATAAAGATTTTGAGAAGTACTAATTAGTGTTGAAATAATAGAGTGGTAAACTTTAGAAAAAGATCCAGCTTTATATATGCTTAAAAAAATTCACCAAATCTAATAACCAGTTGAGCTTTGTTTCATGGATTTTATTATCAGCAAGATTATGAAGTTGCTATTTGAGCTCTGCTGCTGCTGCTGCTAAGTCACTTCAGTCGTGTCCAACTCTGTGCAACCCCATAGATGGCAGCCTATCAGGCTCCCCCATCTTCTGGAGTGGGTTGCCATTTCCATCTCCAGTATTTGAGCACTAGCTAAACTCTATTGTAATAAGGCTTATGTTTAAAATTTTTGTGAGTTAACCTATGAGAATTATACGTTTCAGAGAATTTTCAGTCACATAGAACATTAAGGACAAGTGTTGCATGTGAAGGATATGATATATTTTGAAGGAGTGACAGCTTTTGTAGTAAGGATAGTAAAATTATTTCTTTTATTTTAGTAGTTAATGAAAGTTAATTTTTTTTGATCACATCATACAGCACATGAGATCTTAGTTCCTTGACAAGGGATTGAACCCGGGCCCCCTGCATTAGGAGCATGGAATCTTAACCACTGGGCAGCCAAGGAAGCTCCATAAATGTAATTTTATTTCATAAGAAATGTAAAATCATTGATAATACAAGAAGTGCTTTTTAATTTGATATATGTTATATTTATTTTTATTGCATCATCTTGATGTATAATATTGTGATAGTTTCTGGTATACAGCAAAGTATCCATATATATTCTTTTTCAGATTGTCTTCCTTTATAAACTATTACAAGATATTGAATATAGTGCCCTGTGTTATATGGCAGGACCTTGTTAATTGTCTGTTTTATGTATAGTAGTGTGTATCTGTTAATCTCAAATTCCTAAAATATCCATGTCCCATCTTTCCCAATCCCCTGGAGCAGGAAAATGAAATATTCCAGTATTCTTTGGAGAATTCCAAGGATAGAGGAACCTGGAAGGCTACTGTCCATAGGGTCGCAAAGAGTTGGACACAACTGAAACGACTTAGCACATCTCACACAGCACAACCATAAGTTTGTATTGAGTCTCTTTCTGTTCCATAAATTGATTTGCATCATTTTTTTTTTAGATTCAACATAGAAGTGATATGATATATTATTTGTCTTTCTCTGTCTGTCTCATTTCACTTACTGTGATAATCTCTAGGTCCATCCATGTTGCTGCAAATGGCATTATTTCATTCTTTTTATGACTGAGTAACATTCCATTGTGTGTGTGTGTACTGCATCTTTATTCATCTGTCCATTAGGTTGCTAATATGTCTTGATCACTGTAAATAATGCTGCTAGGGACATGGGGGTACATGTGTCTTTTCAAACTAAGGTTTTCTCCAAGAAGTGCTTTTTAAAATGCCATCTGTTCATGTTTGATTTTACCTAAAGTAGTATAGCTGATTTTAGAAAAGGCAGAGGAACCAGAGATCAAATTGCCAACATCCGCTGGATCATGGAAAAAGCAAGAGAGTTCCAGAAAAACATCTATTTCTGCTTTATTGACTATGCCAAGGCCTTTGACTGTGTAGATCACAATAAACTGTGGAAAATTCTGAAAGAGATGGGAATACCAGACCACCTGATCTGCCTCTTGAGAAATCTGTATGCAGGTCAGGAAGCAACAGTTAGAACTGGTCATGGAACAACAGACTGGTTCCAAATAGGAAAAGGAGTACGTCAAGGCTGCATATTGTCACCATGTTTATTTAACTTATATGCAGAGTACATCATGAGAAATGCTGGACTGGAAGAAACACAAGTTGGAATCAAGATTGCTGGGAGAAATATCAATAACCTCAGATATGCAGATGACACCACTCTTATGGCAGAAAGTGAAGAGGGGCTAAAAAGCCTCTTGATGAAAGTGAAAGTGGAGAGTGAAAATGTTGGCTTAAAGCTCAACATTCAGAAAACGAAGATCATGGCATCTGGTCCCATCACTACATGGGAAATAGATGGAGAAACAGTGGAAACAGTGTCAGACTTTATTTTTCTGGGCTCCAAAATCACTGCAGATGGTGACTGTAGCCATGAAATTAAAAGACGCTTACTCCTTGGAAGGAAAGTTATGACCAACCTAGATAGCATATTCAAAAGCAGAGACATCACTTTGCCAACAAAGGTTCGCCTAGTCAAGGCTATGGTCTTTCCTGTGGTCATGTATGAATGTGAGAGCTGGACTGTGAAGAAGGCTGAGCGCCGAAGAATTGATGCTTTTGAACTGTGGTGTTGGAGAAGACTCTTGGGAGTCCCTTGGACTGCAAGAAGATCCAACCAGTCCATTCTGAAGGAGATCAATCCTGGAATTTCTTTGGAAGGAATGATGCTAAAGCTGAAACTCCAGTATTTTGGCCACCTCATGCAAAGAGTTGACTCATTGGAGAAGAGTCTGATGCTGGGAGGGATTGAGGGCAGGAGGAGAAGGGGACGACAGAGGATGAGATGGCTGGATGGCATCACTGACTCGATGGGTGTGAGTCTGAGTGACCTCCGGGAGCTGGTGATGGACAGGGAGGCCTGGCGTGCTGCAGTTCATGGGGTCGCAAAGAGTCGGACAGGACTGAGCGACTGATCTGATCTGAAAGTAGTATTTGTTTAGCTGAAGAGAGAAGTAGTATGGGAAAGAGTGACAAAAGTTAGAACTGTGGTAAATCATCTCTTTAAAACCTTAAAGAGATGTACAATATGTTTTGGTTTTGCTTTGGGTTTTCTTTAATAATTAAAGCAGAGGGGAAGCTCACTTTGTTTTGGGTTGTGATATGACAAAGTTTGGTGGAAAATGAGAAACTGGGACTTCCATGGTGGTCCAGTGGCTATGGCTCCATGCTCCCAATTCAGGGGGCTTGGTTTCCATCCCTGGTCGGGGAGCTGGATCCCACATGCCACAGCTAGGAGTTCGCGAGGCTCAACTAAGACCTGGCACAGCCAAATAAATAAAAATTCAAAATTATTAAAATGAGAACTCTCATTGGCTGTATTTCCAGACTTTGCTCTTGGGAGGCTATAGTGTTACCACTTTTGAACTTCCTGGTACCTTTAGAGTAGATAGTGGGCTTCTGGTTATTTCTAACAGCAGGTATTGAATTACAGTCATCCCTTGGTGTCTAGGAGGGACTGGATTAATGTACATGGATTAATGTGCAGTGGCAGAAATCATTGGAACCCCGGCCTTCATAGCTTCTCTGAACATTAAGGGAAGATGGACATCTAATATTTTACTGAATACCCTGTTGACACTTACAGGTGACACTGAGGACAAAAAGCATTCACTGAATTTGTTGTTGTTATTGCTTAGTCACTACGTAATGTCTGACTCTTTTTTGACCCCATGGTGATGGACTGAAGCTCAGCAAGCTCCTCTGTCCATGGGATTTTCTAGGCAAGAATAGTGGAATGAGTTGCCATTTCCTTCTGCAGGGGATCTTCCCACCCCAGGGACTGAACCTACATTCCAGGTAGATTCTTTCCCACTGAACCAACCAATGCTATGCTATGCTATGCTAAGTTACTTCAGTTGTGTTCGACTCTGTGTGACCCCATAGACGGCAGCCCACCAGGCTCCCCCGTCCCTGGGATTCTCCAGGCAAGAACACTGGAGTGGGTTGCCATTTCCTTCTCCAGTGCATGAAAGTGAAAAGAGAAAGTGAAGTCACTCAGTCGTGTCCAACTCTTAGCAACCCCATGGACTGCAGCCTACCAGGCTCCTCCATCCATGGGATTTTCCAGGCAGGAGTACTGGAGTGGGGTGCCATTGCCTTCTCCAGAACCAACCAATAGGAAAGCCTATTCAGTGAATATTATGCTCCAAAACACTGCTTGAAATTGGTCCTATCTGTTCAAGCTGCTTGCTTTCTTTCCTTTCTCTATCTTTGGTATCTTCCCCTCACTAAATCAGGAAAACAACTTTTAGCCAGACACTACCATAGTCACTGTTTGTACAGATCAGGAAATGATTTCTATCACTTCAGAGCTTTGTTTCTTTTCAAGTATTAGGTTGATTGGTGTTTTCATAATTTGACAAAACTTCTATTCATGTTATATAAAATCTTCTATTTGTATGTCCACTCTAGATTAGACAGCAGACTTCTTTCATTCATACCATATTACGTGGGTCTTTTTGTTAAAGCTTGCTCATATGTTTTTCTTAAAACATAATAAAAGAGGGAAAATAATTTTTGTCAAAAGAAGTTCCCAGGATCAGGACTATTAAAATTATTAATAAAATGAATTTCTTTTTTTCTAAATTTGGTTGAAGTTTTAGTCATAACAGTGCATGAATAAATGAAGTAAACCACTTCTACCCAGCTGATTTAGATTTAAATTTAAAGAGATTTAAAACTCAGCTCTCCAAAACCCAAGACTATTTCCTCTTACAGGCAATATGATTCATCAAGAATTCTGCAATAAAATAGACCTTCTTTTCCCCTCAACATAAACTTGAAAGTTATTTGAAGATAATTTGCCTCCAGATTTGGAGCAGTGTCCCCGAATGGAACATATCCTATCCAACATGGTTGAGGGTTATGTCTGAAAAAAGAATAAGAAAGAAAGAAAATAAATTTTCAAATATTTTAGAAGGATCATTTACACTTTGATCTTAGTATAGTTTCAGAAATGCCTAGTTGTGCTGTTTAATATGATAGTAGCTACATGTCGATATTTAAATTTAAATATTTAAAAGTCACTAACCATATCACGAGTACTCCGGCACATTTGGCTATGGGCTAGGTATTGGACAGTGCAGGTTTTAAACTTTTTCATTTTGCATTGCTTCATTAGACAGCTTGGTATAGAATAGAGTTGTCCCATGATATCATTGGGAAATGATTCCAGGACTTGTTATGGATATCATAATCCATGGAGGCTCAAGTCCCTTATATAAAGTGGCATGGTACATTCAGGTCTCCCTTATCTGTAGGATGTGGAGACCACATCCCATGGATATTAATACTGTGTTCCACTAGTGGTAGATCACATTTTTACCAGTTTTCTCAGATTATAGATCCCTGTTATTTACAATTCCATTTCCCTCCAAAGTATTACTTATCAAAGTATGTGATTTTTTTCCTACCAAATAGTTTCCCCAAGAAATAGAAAAGAACAATAACGCACAGGATTTGAAAGAGCTAGATGATGATAGAAGCATGTTTAGATTGTTATAAAGTTTGTTATTAACCTTAGAAACATATGCCAAATTCTGCACAGTTGTGATCCTCTAAAAAATGAATGACAGATGGAGACTTTCCATGCTACAATCCAAGTTTACAACACTGAAATAGCCTACAAGTAGCATATGGTTTATGAGATTACTTTTCATTTATATATTTTAGAGGTAATTTTTATTATATAACCAGACCTTGAAAAGAACATAGAATACAGAAAAAAACATTAAATTGATTTATAAATGAATGATTAAATATTTTAGTGACTAATACTTTAAATGAAGGCGCTAGTGGTAAAGATGGAATTTTGGTGGCCAGATGTTAAAGACTCTGCCTGCACTGCAGGAGACCCGGGTTCAATCCCTGGGTTGGGAAGATCCCCTGGAAAAAGAAATGGCAACTCACTCCAGTATTCTTGCTTGGAGAATTCCTTGGACAGAGGAGCTTGGTGGGCTACAGTCCATGGAGTCACAGAGTTGGACCAGATTGAGCAACTAACACAGTTGCAAAGAACCCACCTGTCAATGCAGGAGATATAAGAGACATAGGTTCGATCCTTGGGTCAGGAAGATCCCCTGGAGGAGGGCATGGCAACCCACTTGAATATTCTTGCCTTGGAGAATCCCTTGGACAGAGAACCCTGATGGGCTACAGTCCATGGGGTTGCCCAGAGTTGGACATGACAGAAGCAACAGCATACACGCACACAGCATATACTTCTGTGTTTGAATTGAGTAGGATTAGAAAATGTCAGATTTTTAAATTCATTTATTCCTTTGAATCTTTTCAGTAAGTTCAGTTCAGTCACTCAGTCGTGTCCAACTCTTTGCAACCCCATGAATCGCAGCACGCCAGGCCTCCCTGTCCATCACCAACTCCCAGAGTTTACTCAGACTCACGTCCATTGAGTTGGTGATGCCATCCACCTGTCTCATGCTCTGTTGTCCCCTTCTCCTCCTGCCCCCAATCCCTCCCAGCATCAGAGTCTTTTCCAATGGGTCAACTCTTCGTGTGAGGTGGCCAAAGCATTGGAGTTTTAGTTTCAGCATCAGTCCTTCCAATGAAGACCCAGGACTTGTCTCCTTTAGGATGGACTGGTTGGATCTCCTTGCAGTCCAAGGGACTCTCAAGAGTCTTCTCCAACACCTCAGTTCAAAAGCATCAATTCTTCGGTGCTCAGCTTTCTTCACAGTCCAACTCTCACATCCATACATGACCACTGGAAAAACCATAGCCTTGACTAGCCGGACCTTTGTTGGCAAAGTAATGTCTCTGCTTTTGAATATGCTATCTAGGTGAGTCTTAACTTTCCTTCCAAGGAGTAAGCGTCTTTTAATTTCATGGCTGCAGTTACCATCTGCAGTGATTTTGGAGCCCCAAAAATAAAGTCTGACACCGTTTCCACTGTTTCCTCATCTATTTCCCATAAAGTGATGGGAACAGATGCCATGATCTTAGTTTTCTGAATGTTGAGTTTTAAGCCAGCTTTTTCACTCTCCTCTTTCACTTTCATCAAGAGGCTTTTTAGTTCCTCTTCACTTTCTGCCATAAGGGTTAGTTGCTGCTGCTGCTAAGTCACTTCAGTCAAGTCTGACTCTTAGCGACCCCATGGACCACAGCCTACCAGGCTCCTCTGTCCATGGGATTTTCCAGGCAAGAGTAGTGGAGTGAGGTGCCATTGCCTTCTCCATAAGGGTTAGTTGCTGCTGCTGCTGCTATTAAGTCGCTTCAGTCGTGTCTGACTCTGTGCTACCCCATAGACGGCAGCCCACCAGGCTCCCCATCCCTGGGATTCTCCAGGCAAGAACACTGGAATGAGTTGCCATTTCCTTCTCCAATACATGAAAATAAAAATTGAAAGTAAAGTCACTCAGTCATTTCTGACTCTTAGTGACCCCATGGACCTCACCTACCAGACTCCTTCATCCATGGGATTTTCCAGGCAAGAGTACTGGAGTGGGGTGCCATTGCCTTCTCCATAAGGGTTAGTTGCTGCTGCTGCTGCTAAGTCACTTCAGTTGTGTCCGACTCTGTGCGACCCCTAAGGTGGCAGCCCATCAGGCTCCCTCGTCCCTGGGATTCTCCAGGCAAGAACACTGGAGTGGGTTGCCATTTCCTTCTCCAATGCATGAAAGTGAAAAGTGAAAGTGAAGTCGCTCAGTCGTGCCCGACTCTTAGTGACCCCATGGACTGCAGCCTACCAGGCTCCTCCATCCATGGGACTTTCTAGGCAAGAGTACTGGAGTGGGGTGCCATTGCCTTCTCCGAAGGGTTAGTTAGGTGTGGATAAATATCCTAACTTTGTGTATATTGAAACTTAAGTAGGGTTATCAAGTGAAGGTAAAGCTAAAATTTGTTACGTAAGGAAAGACTTTTTCCATTTAGGGGCAGAGAAAGAAGAAAAATAGTTTCATCCTAATTAATGGAAACATATGATTGTAACTTAAGATTCTTTTCCCACACTTTAACATTATTAGGTGTTTTCTGAGGGTAAATATAGTTGAGATTTTCTCTGGGTGTATTTACTAAAATGGTGGCTTGTAGGGGAAAAGTACATAACCAATACATTAGTTGAATTATGTTTTCATAAAATGTATTGCTACTTTTTTGTAATATGTCTAATTTGAATATATTTCCTAGTGTTAAGGTGATTTTTTAAAAATTACCTTTTCCTTGATTATAAAAGCCACCCAGAGTTTTTATTAGAAGCTTTGTTTGGCTTTATCCTGTAGTGTCGTTTTAATTTCAAATGTTTTTTCCTTGTGTATTTGCAAATACCTGGTAAGTTATGTGTAAAAATTGCTACCATGATGAAATAATGTCTCTGCTAGGTTTTTATACTTTGAGGATTAGAACTTTAAATCAAGTAGCATTTTACCCCATAGATTTAGTCTTAATTATATTGTTTTTTCCCCAGAAAATAAAATGGAACATTTATCTTTTTATTCAGTTACTTATATTATTTAAATGTAACTATTTACAAATATTTAATATCTTTTTTAATTTAAGAGTTTTGTATAAAGTATAATTGGTTCTTTCATAAGACTTTTTGTATTGACTCTCTACCATCACAAGCTTGTTTTTTTGGTATTGATTGAAGTTGAGAGCATAAAGGAGTTCCCTGAAGGCAGGTCTTTGGATTCAGAGAGTAAAGTAATCCATCTATATGCTTCTGATCTGATTTGATATGGTGGGAGCATGGGTAGTTCAGAGAGAATTAATTTCCTGTCTTATATTCTCTTATCCATCCATGCATAATTTAAAACTAACATGTTCTCCACCTTGATAATGTTTCCTCTTTTGCCTTCAGTGTACTTTTCGTTTCTCAATTTCTGGAACTTAAAAAATAACAACACCAAGACATTTTCACCTGTCTTGCTTCCCATGAACCTTACTTATGCATACTTAGTCGCTCAGTTGTGTCCATCTCTTGGCAACCCCACGGACTGCAGCCCACCAGGCTCCTCTGTCCATGGAGATTCTCAGGCAAGAATACTGGAGTGGATTGCCATGCCCTCCTCCAGGGGATCTTCCCAACCCAGGGATTGAACCCATGTCTCTCACTTTGCAGGCAAATTCTTTACCATCTCAGCCACCAGGGAAGCCCAGGAATACTGGTGGGTGGCCTATCCCTTCTCCAGGAGATCTTCCTGATCTGGAATCAAACACGGTTTCCTGCATTATAAGTGGATTCTCTACCAGCTCAGCTACCAGGGAAGCTTATAGGTATTCCTCAAATTCTGCTTAATGGTCTGTCTTTACTTTATATTCATTTTCTTGGTGAACTCATCCACTCTCTTAGCTTGAATTGTACTTTTTTAATATGACTCATTTTTTTAAATCTTGGACTATTCTAAGTCACAATTTCTACCTGTTGTTGAGAAATGTCTCCATTTGAATAGCCTTTGGTAACATTGGGTTTATTTATTGTCCAACATGAAAGTTACTCTTCTCTACCACTTCAGGTTTCTTTCATTGTATCCCCGATAATCTTTCATTCTCTGATGTCCTTGTTCTTATACTTAGTTTAACATGAAGTTCTCTTATTTCTCCATGTAGGATGTTGGTTGGGTTTCCCATTCTGTCTGTACTCATCTTCACTGTCCAGACTGTCATTATATCACACCTGTAACTCATTGTACCCTCTTTCCCACCATTCCCTGCTTTGTCCACTTTTTTTTTTTGAACTTCCCAAATTCTCCCTGCAGTGATTTTTAAAAATGCATACAAAAGTTGTTATGGCATATTTTTCTTAAATAGAAATTGTAAACATTTTAATTTATATGTCCCTCTGGGCATAGTGCTAGATGCAGTAAGAAATCAATAAGTAATTGTTCAATCATTCATTCAGCAGCTTTTTCTTGAGTAGTTGTTGGGTTGCAGCCATTATACTAGTGCTCCAGTGATCTTCTCTTACAGAGCTCGCAGCTGAAAAACAGTCTCTGATGGTAAGAGAAGGCTTCTCTGAGGAACTGACATTTTTATCAGACTGAATGAAGTAAGAAAGCCAGTCCTGTAAAGATACAGGGAACAATTGCTCCAGGCTGAGAGAACAGCAAATGTCAAGGCCCTGAAGAGGGACAGGTTTGGTATATTTTGGGAATATCAAAAAGGTCATGGTGACTGTAAGGAGAGAGTGACAGAAGCTGTAGTCAGGAACCAGGTGACAGAGAGACTAATAGGCCATGGTAGGTATTACAGATTATATGCTAATTGATGGAAAAGCCATTGGACCGTTTTGAGTAAGGGAGTGATGTGAGCTGATACATTTGTCGCTGAGTTAGGGACAGTAGACTAGAATCGTGATGTAGGAGAGCAATACCTTGAAGTAATGAGGTAAACAGCAGTAACAAGGACAGAATGGGGAAGAATGGTTGGCAGGGTGGATTGGGTGGGAGGTGTGGATAGAAAGAGGAACCAAGGGAGATTCAGTTCTGTGTGCTTGGGCAAGTCATGCATATCCTCTCCAGCGTCTGTTTTCCTGAGTGTATAATGAGAAATACCTCTTTCCCACTTTGAAGGAATTCTTATCAGAGAATGAAATAATAATGAAAGCTAATTATGAATCTTAAAACACCATTAATGTTGTATTACTTTTAAACACTAAACATTTAAAAGCTCACCTTACATTACTTCCCTGGTAACTCAGCTGGTAAAGAATCCGCTTGCAGTACTGGAGAGGTCGGTTCAATTCCTGGATCAGGAAGACCCCTGGAGAAGGGATAGGCTATCAATTCCAGTATTCTTAAGCTTCCCTGGTAACTCATCTGGTAATTAATCTGCCTTCAATGCAGAGTTTCTCCTGTTGATTGATAATAAGGAGTAGATCATGTTTTGGTCATAGACTGAGCAGCTGATCTAATCATAGAAAAAAAAGGATACCTATCTGGGTGATTCTCTTCTTAGTAAATATTTGAAAACAAAACTAACCCAAGTGACCTATTGTTTACTTACTAATATGTTTACTCTGGGGTGTTGTTGATTATAAATGAAACATAATTTGCCATGCAATAAGAAATAATGACCTATAAATAAACCCTAGGTGTTTTATGCTTATTTGTGTCATGCCAATTGTACTTTTCCTGATAATTTTAGAATACCTTATGGCATCATGACAGACAAATATTCTAAACAAAGTTTTTAGTTTTTGAAACTACTTACTCAAGTATGATTCAGCTGAATGTATTTCTGTTTTCCTATTACAGATTTCTCAACAGTGATGTCACAAGATTGACCACATTGATCACAGTAAGACTAAAATGATAATCAAGCTTTTAAAGATGTTTCGTTTTATCTGAGAATGAGAATTGTTAGAAAATATTTATAATTTTTAATTGTTACTCTTTCTTTCAACAGCCTATTGAATATTTACATTTAATGATTCATATCTCACAGTCTATAGTTTATTTAAATAGTTCTTTAAATGATTTTAAACACTTTAAATGCAAATTATCCTTAATTTATAACTGAAATTATATGCCCAATTATATATACATATTTCAGTGTGAATCATAATCACAACCTGAATCATCATTTTTAGTTTTGTTTTTTTAAAATATGGTATAAAATATTTGAGGTCACTCCACATTAGGAAAAAGATTATAAAAATAAAATTACTTGGGACTGCAATCACATATTACGAAGGACTGTGAAAACAGCATTCTTGAAAGGATTCTTAGACTTCTTTATTAAAATTTTCATTGATGTATAAAGAATCTTCCAAATACGGAGAGTTGTTCAAAAGGATAGTTTTCTTAAGAAATGGATACTTTTCCTCTTTAATTTTAAAATGTTAATTTCTACTGTGTATAAGGAAATATGCTACATAAAGAAAAACTTTATCCAAGGTTTTGATCTATATTATTAGAAAATTCTAACTAGTAAAATCTGAATTGCAGTAATGAAATTTTACAGCATTTTTGAAAATGCCTTTTAAATAACAGGAAAAAATTGAGTATATTATTTATTCAGTGAGTCTGCTTCTTTAATCCTATTTTAATTGTTCATTAGAAGTAATTATCAGAAATGTTAATCTGTATATATATAATCTTTATGTTTTAACATTTTTTTGGAAAACTGGTTCATTTGTTAAATTTAACATTTTTCAGAGTCCAGAATGAGCTTTTATTGTATTTTAAAGGCTTTATCATCATCATTGAGTCTACAGATTTTTATGGCATGTTCATTCATTTTCCTAAGGGAGCATTTTAAATATCTCTGATTTGTAGCTCTTTGCTTGTTTGTTTTTTCTTAATCAGAACTTTATGGCCCTAACTAATGGTTTACATCAAAATATTAACATATTTCTGTAGCATCTTTCTGTTTTGCATCTAGTGTTTTACAATCAAGGAAGTTAAAATTAACATCGTATGAAAAAGGTATTTTTTTAATTAAAAAATGCTGACCCCTCAGTACATTTTTAGAGTAATATTAAGAGAACATTTAATTGCAACTGTTTGAATTCAAGAATTTCAGGAAGAGAGGTAGTGTTCAGATTTAACATTATCAGATGTTAAATAAGTTAAAAACTTAAGTATTCATGTGAGAGTTTCATAAGTACCTGATAACAGAAACCCTTTCTCATAATGTCAAGGTTGTGAAGCTTTCTCTAGCCCCTTAAGTCAGGAAAAGTGGGTAGATTTCAACACTGACTCAGGCTGAAAGTATTGAGAGAGTAGTTCAAGTGTTGACCATGGAACTGGAATAAAATGAAATGGAGGAAGGCTGATATATTCAAAGAAAATGGAGAGATTAAAGAACTAGTCAGGGTAGATAAGATTGTGGTTGAAATGGGGATATTATAGATTTTTTCAGAGCTGAAGCTGTATCAAGTATTCATATATAATATACACCTTACATATATAATTTTTTCTTCAGAAATTTTCAGAACTCAGGAGAATTTCTGTTTTTAAGCTCTTTGTTATTGGATTCAGCAAAAAGTTTATTCAGGTTTTTCCATAACATCTTTGGCCAACCCAGTATATTCCACTGAAATGTCATTATCTTCTAAATGATCTATCTCTTCTTCCTGGCCATCAGTAATTCTACTGAAGCCTATACGTATGTGGTCCTCAGTTTAACTTTATTAAAGCATTGCTCTAACTCTTGTGTTTCTCTACTTGAAGATATTTAGTGACTTTCCATTTCTTGTATGATCAAATCCAGACTTTCTAACTTGGTATTCAAGACCCCTCCTCAGTTTGGCTGTAACATATTTCCCAGACAAATATCTTATTATTCAAGAAGAAGACCCCTACATTCCACACAATGTGGACTACATACTCCACCCTGAATATACATTTTGTCTCCATACTTACATTCATGTCATCCCCTTTTCCTGGAATATTCTTTTCCTTTTTCAGGCTTTTATTGCTCTTGATGAAATCAAACCTCCTCTTGAATGTCCTGTACACATGTAATCATCTCTCTGAGGCCTTCCCTAATCATCCTAATTGAAAATAACTCTCTCTCCTTAGTTGTTTGGTATTATTCCTATGTAACTGATAACATATATTCCCCTGTATTTTGCATATTTTAATATGTGTTTAATAAATTCATATTTTATTATGTCTTTTCTAATTGTATCCAGCAAAATGTTTTGTTAGTAGTCATAAATACCCACAAAGAACTAAATTAGTATCTTTGTGTATGTGTACTCAGTCATGTCTGACACTTTGTGACCCACCCTGCCCAAGGACTGTAGACTGCCAGGCTCCTCCATCCATGGGATTTCCCAGGCAAGAGCACTGGAGTGGTTTGCCATTTCCTTCTGCAGGGACTTTTCCCAACCCAGAGATCGAACCTGTGTCTCCTTTATCTCCTGCAGTGGCAGGCAAATTCTTTACCACTGAACCACCTGGGAAGCCAGAATATCTTTCAGTTTGGTTCAGTTCAGTTGCTCAGTCGTGTCCAACTCTTTGTAACCCTATCATAGACTGCAGCACGCCAGGCCTCCCTGTCCATCACCAACTCCCAGAGTTTACTCAAACTCATCGCCATTGAGTTGGTGATGCCATGCAACCATCTCATCCTCTGTCGTCCCCTTCTCCTGCCTTCATTCTTTCCCAGCATCAGGGTCTTTCCCAATGAGTCAGTTTTTTGCATCAGATGGCCAAAGTATGGGAGCTTCAGCATCAGTCCTTCCAATGAATATTCAGGACTGATTTCCTTTAGGATTGACTGGTTGGATCTCCTTGATGTCCAAGGGACTCTCAAGAGTCTTCTCTAACACCACAGTTCAAAAGCATCAATTCTTCAGTGCTCAGCTTTCTTTATAGTCCAACTCTCACACCCACACATGACTACTGGAAAAACCATAGCTTTGACTGGTCAGACCTTTGTTGGTAAAGTGATGTCTCTGCTTTTTAGTATGCTGTCTAGGTTGGTCATAGCTTTTCTTCTAAGGAGCAAGCGTCTTTTAATTTCATGGCTGCAGTGAACTTCCAGATGTTCAAGCTGGATTTTAAAAAGGCAGAAGAACCAGAGATTAAATTGCCAACATCCATTGGATCATTGAAAAAAGATTATCTTTAGTTTTCTTACATTAAAACTGAAACAAGGATATTAATACATAAATGTCCAAAATTGAGCCATAGGAAGCAGGCTAGATAGGAAAGAGACTAACTTTTAGAACCAGAGCAAGTGCAAGTACTGATGTCACTGCTTGTGTACTGTGCATTTGACCTTTAGCAAGTCAGCCTCTTTGTGCCTCAGTATTTTCACAAAATGATTTATGCATATATTTATTTATTTATTTATTTATTTTTTTAAACATCCTTATATATATTTATTTGGCTGCATTGGCTGTTAGTTGTGGCACACAATATCTTTATTTTTTTTTTTTTTTTTTTTTGAGGATGTGGGTACTTTATTTTTTTTTTTTTTTTTTTTTAGTTTGAACAATTAATACATTTCAGATATAATATTATACATATTTCAATGCTATTCTCCCCAATCATCTCACCCTCTCCTGGTCCCAGAGTCCAAAAGTCTGGTCTATACATCAGTGTCTCTTTTGTTGTCTCGTAAATAGGGTTATTTTTTACCATCTTTCTAAATTCCATATATATGCATTAGTATACTGTATTTGTGTTTTTGTTTCTGGCTTACTTCACTCTGTATAATAGGCTCCAGTTCCATCCACCTCCTTAGAACTGATTCAAATGTAATCTTTTTAATGGCTGAGTAATATTCCATTGTGTATATGTACCACAGCTTGCTTATCCATTCATCTGTGGATGGACATCTAGGTTGCTTCCACGTTCTGGCTATTGCAAACAGTGCTGCTATGAACATTGGGGTACAGGTGTCTCTTTCAATTCTGGTTTTCTCAGTGTATATGCCCAGCAGTGGGATTGCTGGATCATAAGGCAGTTCAATTTGCAGTTTTTTGAGGAATCTCCATACTGTTCTCCAAAGTGGCTGTACTAGTTTGCATTCCCACCAACAGTGCAAGAGGGTTCCCTTCTCTCCGCACCCTCTCCAGCATTTATTGCTTGTGGACTTTTGGATAGCAGCCATTCTGATTGGCATGAAATGGTATCTCATAGTGGTTTTGATTTGCATTTCTCTGATAATGAGTGATGTGGAGCATCTTTTCATGTGTTTGTTAGCCATCTGTATGTCTTCTTTGGAGAAATGTCTATTGAGTTCTTTGGCCCATTTTTTGATTGGGTCATTTATTTTTCTGGAATTGAGCTGTAGAAGTTGCTTGTATATTTTTGAGATTAGTTGTTTGTCAGTTGCTTCATTTGCTATTATTTTCTCCCATTCTGAAGGCTGTCTTTTCACCTTGCTTATAGTTTCCTTTGTTGTGCAAAAGCTTTTTAAGTTTGATTAGGTCCCATTTGTTCATTTTTGATTTTATTTCCAATATTCTGGGAGGTGGGTCACAGAGGATCCTGCTGTGATGTAAGTCAGAGAGTGTTTTGCCTATGTTTTCCTCTAGGGTTTTATGGTTTCTGGTCTTACATTTAGCTCTTTAATCCATTTTGAGTTTATTTTTGTGTATGGTGTTAGAAAGTGTTCTAGTTTCATTCATATGGAGGGGTCTTGTTTTTGTATCCATTCAGCCAGTCTCTGTCTTTTGGTTGGGGCATTCAACCCATTTACATTTAAGGTAATTAATGATAAATATGATCCCGTTGCCATTTACTTTGTTGTTTTGGGTTTGAATTTATATATCCTTTTTGTGTTTCCTGTCTAGAGAATGTCCTTTAGTATTTGTTGGAGAGCTGGTTTGGTGGTGCTGAATTCTCTCAGCTTTTGCTTGTCTGTAAAGGTTTTGATTTCTCCTTCATATTTGAATGAGATCCTTGCTGGGTACAATAATCTGGGCTGTAGGTTCTTTTCTTTCATCACTTTAAGTATGTCTTGCCATTCCCTCCTGGCTTGGAGAGTTTCTATTGAAAGATCAGCTGTTATCCTTATGGGAATTCCCTTGTGTGTTATTTGTTGTTTTTCCCTTGCTGCTTTTAATATTTGTTCTTTGTGTTTGATCTTTGTTAATTTGATTAATATGTGTCTTGGGGTGTTTCGTCTTGGGTTTATCCTATTTGGGACTCTCTGGGTTTCTTGGACTTGAGTGATTATTTCCTTCCCCATTTTAGGGAAGTTTTCAACTATTATCTCCTCTAGTATCTTCTCATGGTCTTTCTTTTTGTCTTCTTCTTCTGGGACTCCTATGATTCGAATATTGTAACGTTTAATATTGTCCTGGAGGTCTCTGAGATTGTCCTCATTTCTTTTAATTCGTTTTTCTTTTTTCTCCTCTGATTCCTTTAATTCTGCCATTCTATCTTCTAATTCGCTAATTCTATCTTCTGCCTCTGTTATTCTACTATTTGTTGCCTCCAGAGTGTTTTGGATCTCATTTATTGCATTATTCATTATATATTGACTCTTTTTTATTTCTTCTAGGTCCTTGTTAAATCTTTCTTGCATCTTCTCAATGCTTTTCTCCAGACTATTTATCCATGATTCCATTTTGCTTTCCAGATTTTGGATTAATTTAACTATCATTATTCGGAATTCTTTATCAGGTAGGTTCGCTATTTCTTCCTCTTTTGTTTGGTTTGGTGGGCTTTTATCCTGTTCCTTTACCTGCTGGGAATTCTTCTGTCTTTTCATCTTGTTTAAATTGCTAAGTTTGGGGTGTCTTTACTGTATTCTGGTAGTCTGTGGAGTTCTCTTTATTGTGGCGTTTCTGCACTATATGTGGGTTTGTACCGGTGGCTTGTCGAGGTTTCTTGTTTATGGAAGCTTGTATCGGTGTTCTGGTGGGTGGAGCTGGATTTCTTTTCTCTGGGGTGCAGTGGAGTGTCTAGTAGTGAGTTATGAGATGTCTATGCTTTTGGGGTCGCTTTGTGTAGCCTGTGTATTGGAGCTCAGGCTGTGTTCTTGTTTTTCTGGAGAATTAGCTTGGTATGTCTTGTTGTGGAACTTGCTGGTCTTTGTGTGATGCTTGGTTTCAGAGTAGGTATGGAGGCTTTTAATGAGCTCCTGTCAATTAGTGTTTCGTGGGATCAGGGTATGGACTTAAGCCTCCTGGTTCCAGTTATTGGTCTTATTTTTACAGTAGTCTCAAAAACTTCTTCTTCTATAATGCATTCCACAACTGGACTGCTCAGAGATGTTCACGGAATTATACATAGAAGGAAAAAGGGAGGAAGGAGACAGAGGTGGTCAGGAGGATAAAAGGAGGGAGTGTGAAGGAGAGAGACAGATCTAGTCAGTAATCAGTAAAGAAAAGAAAAAAGGAAAGGAAAAAAGCAAAGAACCAAAAGGAAAAAAGAAAAAAACAAAAAAACAAAACAGGGTCGCAAAAGTTATATCTAAACGTGGAGATTAAAGAAGTACTAGAGGATAAAAATAATAATAATAATAAAAAAATAAAAGAAACAAAACAAACAACAACAAAAAAAAATTAAAAGGGAAAAAAAAATTTTGTTTTCCTTTTTCCAATTAAAAAATAATAAAAATTTAAAAAATATATATATATTAAAAAAAGAAAAGAAAAAAAAAGGAAATAATGATGGTAAAAATAGTAACAATATATATAAGAGTTTCTCTATTATTGTTGTGGGTTCAGTTCATTTTCAGCTAGTTCCTTGTTCCGGCTTAAATTTCTCAAGATCTATAGGCCCCTTTCTCTGTGGTTGGTCTGTATAGTTCTTTGTTCTGTGCACGGTTCGGCGGTGTTCTGGGCCAAGGCCCGCCACTCGTGTGGTTGGCGCTGCACAATCTGGATTGCCGGCCCAAACTACTCCAGTTAGGCAGCACTCCAGACAATCAGGCGAACGAAGTCTGCGCTGAGGCCCGCAGAGGGGGAGGGGCCGGCGACAGGAATGGCGGGCGGGCGGGTGGGGGAGGGGATGGGGTGGCCCTCGTGGGAGCCGCCGGCACAGCGGGCGGGGGCACGCCTGCGCGGGAGTGACCGGCGGGGGAGCGTCCAGTGGGGGAGAGTCTCGCGGGGGAGTGTCCCTCTGGGGAGCGCCGGCAGCGGAGCGTCCCGCGTGGGAACGGCCAAGGCGTCTCCCTGCCCAGCCCCGGCTCCCCAATGGCAGATGTGGGCATTTGCAGCGGTGCTTTTCCGCTGCGGAAGTTACCGCAGGGCCCGCAGTCTGTGGGTTCTAATTGCTCAACTGTTCTCCTCCCTGTTATGATAGTCTCCGTGTTTCCCAGGTTCGGCTCAGATTCCGCAGGGAGAGTGTTTCCTGGTGTTTGGAAACTTCTCTTTTTAAGACTCCCTTCCCCGGACAGAGGTCCGCCCCTCCCTCTTTGTCTCTCTCTGGCTTCTATATTCTTTCCTACCTCCTTTAGAAGGCAGTGAGTTGCTTTTCTGGGTGTCCGACGTCCTCCGCCAGCACTCCGAAGCTGTTTGTGGTATTTACTCGGCGCCCAGATGTCCCATTGATGAATTTGTGGAGGAGAAAGTGTATTCCCCGTCCTAATCCTTCGCCATCTTAACCGGAAGTCTGATTTATGCATATATTTAAAAGGATTTTTATAAATATTAGTTACCTTTCTTCCCTCTTATGTAACTTTTTGGTTTGCTCTTTTATTGATATGAGAAGGGGTAAGACATCAACTACGAAGAATAGGGATATATCCAAATTTACCTTACTTCCACACTATGATCTTTTCATCTATTCATTTTAATATATGGATTTTTACTTTCTACCTTATATATAGACATGATATATAGAAGTCAATTTTGTTGACTCACATAAGATCCAGGAAAGAAACTGATTAGATCTGTTGATATTATGTGATTTTTTTGGGGAAGTGGGAGTAGGGAATCAGACCTCATTAGAATACCAACATCTTAAGACCAGAATTAAGTTTAGAACAGTTTAGGTTGTGCTGAATTCCCCTTATGTAACAAATGACAAAACCAACATTCAAGAGTTTGAAGGTAGGTGGCTTGCATAATGATTAAGAAGAGGAACTGGGTCAGAAAAACCTTTACATTTGTGCTGTGATATTTAATATAGCTGTTATGCTCTTGAGTCAGTTAGATTGTCTAAGATCCAGTTTGGGTTTTTTTTCTGTTTAAAGTGGAATAATGTTTAATGGAATGTTGTGACTACTAAATGAAAAAATGCTTACTACAGAAGCACAAAACCCAGACCGAAGTGGCAAATTCTTTTGACCCCTTATCATAGTCATCATCATCTGTAAAGTTACTTGCTGAAAGTCACATACTGTGAGGTCTTGATCAAAACCTGGTTTTTCTTTATTCTAACTTTTACTTCTGTTTTGTAATCACTCTACTTGATTAAAAATCTCTATACAGCCTTTGTAAGAGATAACTGATGGACTTTTTTCTTCCCAAATCTCCCCAAATCCTCTATCTTCTCTAAGAGTATTCATGCAGTTTCATTTACATGCAGTTTTGTTTATACATAGTTTTATTAATACAATGGTTATATTTTATTTTAAATATTCTTATTTAACATTTTGACTCATATTTAATAACCTGTTACAAAGCAACTTTTATAATAATTAAAGTAGCTTTTTCTGTTTTTATTGAAATTTCTTTTTCCTGTTGGTAATTTTACTATGAATATTATTTAAACTTCATAGAGATTAATCTCTACCAATAGAAATATTTAACTTAAAAATTGAAATTTAGAAGAAATTACTATATAATTTTATAGTATACACACTACTAGAAATATTGATGTTAAATAGTAAATGTCAGTTATGTACCTACCTCAGATACTATATAACCAAGCCTGGCAATGATTGATTGTTGTACCCTAACATCGGTTTTCCTCATCTACTAATCTTTTCCCAGCCTATTACTACCTGGAATGAAACTATCACTTTCAGTCTCACTTACAGCTAAATGTGGTCATGTGACTAAGTTTTAACTAGAGATACATAAGAAGTAGGACTGTGTGTAGCTTGCGTGGAAAGTAGGCTTAAAGGAAGAGCGGTATGCCTTCTTTTCCCCATTTCCTCTATGCTTGCTGATATGTGGATCTGATAAGTGAACAATGAGGGAAAACCACAAATTCAGAATGGGCAAAGCAGTAAGGTTGAAAGTCCCTGATAACTTCAGAATGTCACCTTGCCCACTCTGACTTACCTATACCCTTGACTTGAATGGGATAAACTTCTATCTTATAGGCCACTCAGTTTTGGGCTGCCACTCATAGCCAAAATTTACCTCGATTTACATCAAGATAATATAACAGAGTTTACACCATTGTTTTAATGTCTTTGATTTATTTATATTTCATTTATTTCCCTTGAACTCTGTTGTCACTTTTTTTAAAATATAAATTTATTTTATTTGGAGGCTAATTACTTTAGAATATTGTAGTGGTTTTGCCATACATTGACGTGAATGCACCACGGGTGTACATGTGTTCCCCATCCTGAACCCCCCTCCCACCTCCCTCCCATCCCATCCCATCCCTCTGGGTCATCCCAGTGCATCAGCCCTGAGCACCCTATCTCATGCATTGAACCTGGACTGGCAATTCTTATATATGATAGTATACATGTTTCAATGCCGTTCTCCCAAATCATCCCACCCTCTCTCTCTCCCACAGAGTCTAAAAGACTGTTCTGTACATCTGTGTCTCTTTTGCTGTCTCGCATATAGGGTTATTGTTACCATCTTTCTACATTCTATATGCATTAGTAGGAACGGGGGAGCCTGGTGGGCTGCCGTCTATGGGGTTGCACAGAGTCGGACACGACTGAAGTGACGCAGCAGCAGCAGCAGCATACTGTATTGGTGTTTTTCTTTCTGACTTACTTCACTCTGTATAATAGGCTCTAGTTTCATCCACCTCATTAGACTGATTCAAATGCATTGTTTTTAATAGCTGAGTAATATTCCATTGTGTATATGTACCACAGCTTTCTTATCCATTCATCTGCCAGTGGACATCTAGGTTGCTTCCATGTCCTGGCTATTATCAACAGTGCTGTGATGAACACTGGGGTACACCTAGATTTTTCAATTCTGGTTTCCTCAGTGTGTATGCCCAGTAGTGGGATTGCTGGGTCAAAGGGCAGTTCTATTTCCAGTTTTTTAAGGAGTCTCCACACTGTTCTCCATAGTGGCTGTACTAGTTTGCATTCCCACCAACAGTGTAAAGAGGATTCCCTTTTCTCCAGACCCTCTCTAGCATTTATTGCTTGTAGACTTTAGGAGAGCAGCCATTCTGACTGGCGTGAAATGGTACCTCATTGTGGTTTTGATTTGCATTTCTCTGATAATGAGTGATGTTGAGCATCTTTTCATGTGTTTGCTAGCCATCTGTATGTCTTCTTTGGAGAAATATCTGTTTAGCTCTTTGGGCCATTTTTTGATTGGATCGTTTATTTTTCTGGAATTGAGCTGCAGGAGTTGCTTGTATATTTTTGAGATGAATTCTTTGTCCGTTGCTTCGTTTACTATTATTTTCTTCCATTCTGATGTTGTCACTTTTTGATGGCTTGAATTTTAGGAGAAGAATAGAATGATTCACTCTCTTTGTCTCGGAAAGGAGATTAGGGAAATCTTTAAATATTTAAGGAAAAACTAGACATCTAGGCTAGTTTTGAGATGTGAGTTACAAGAAAATACAGAAAGAGAAAATAAGCACGTAGATTGAAAATAACATGTATTCAGGGACATTTGACCATTTAAGTTCATTATAGTTGAAATGTAAAATTTGAGGAAGTAATAAGCGTAGAAGTCAGATCTTATAGGAGTTTACAAACCAAAAATTTTGGTAAGTGCAGAGTACCTAATGACGTTTCTTCTAATGTTAATAAGTTTTGTATTACTCATGGTTTTTCCCATAAATATTTTTAAAATAAATATATTTTATGCAAAGCATTTAGGAAGGAAGAACAAAACTATTTATTCACTCCTTAAGATACTAGATGATCTCTGTTAGAGCCTTTGACAAATTTAGAAGACATAGTATTACATTTACAGGTAACTAACTTAGAGTCAGAAGGGTAAAGTGTCTTTCCCAGTGTGCTAGTTAAGTCATTATTTGGAAATTACAAAAATCAAACATTTAAGAACAAGTCTTCTATGTATTATATGACTTTTATTTTTTTCTTTTCTAATACCAAAAAAAGTTATAACCAAATTTAAAATATCTTTAATAAAATATAATAAGTGATTGAGCCAGAATTTATGGAAATAAAGAATTTCCATATTTTATGACAATGAATACATCTAAAACATTAAATTTAAAAATCTACCATCTTAAAAATCATAAACTGTCTTAAACATTTTGTTTTCTAGAGTCTGAATTGTGAACATGTCTTCAAAGTTAGTATATAGCAGTCATTTAAATTGCTTTATACAGATCAATTTTCTATTGCTGTTGTGTATTTGAGTAAGAGAAACCTCCATTCACTCCTATTTCATCTCACCAAAAAGTTGCAGTTTTAACATTAAAGGAGCTAATAGTATGCATGGTGTTCTTAGTATGAGTACCTGTAGATAGAAATGATACCCTGTTGCAGAGACCCTACTGAACTTATTTCAACAAGTGAAAATGTACAATGTTACATACTCATTTGAATTAAAGATGGAAAGTGAAAGTGAAAAGTTGCTCAGTTGTGTCCAACTCTGGGAGCCCATGGACTACACAGTCCATGGAATTCTCTAGGCCAGAATACTGGAGTGGGTAGCCTTTCCTTCTCCAGGGGATCTTCCCAACCCAGGGATTGAACCCAGGTCTCCCACATTGCAGGCAGATTCTTTACCAGCTGAGCTATCAGGGAAGCCCTGATTACTTGCATTAAAGATTACTTCTTATGTAAAAATTCTAAATGAGCTACTGTTTAATAGATCTTCCTAAAAATAAAAGATACAGTAACCTTAATATATGCATGAGAGAATATAAAAGAAAAATAATTTTCTAATTTCGTTTGGTATTTTTCATTGTAATCAGCAAAGAGTCTAGCACCTAGACTACTAGGTAAATATTTTCTGAATTAAAATGACTTGCAAGTTAATCTGATTAACACATTATTCTTTTCCTTTCACACCTTCTAGAATACCAGTGCACACATCTTCTGTAAGATATACATATGTTGAAGTGTTTGTCATGGAGTAGATAAAATACAAATAGAGTGTACAGAAACTGATATAGAGATGAGCAGAAGTGTGTTATAGACTGAGTTATGGAATTATGATATTCGACTCTTTCATTCTTTTTCTACTGATACACAAAGGAAAAACTGAAGAGGAGAAAAGATTTTGATATAAATGGAAATAGAAAAATTCTTACTGTATTCAGTTCAGTTCAGTTCAGTCGCTCAGTTGTGTCCAACTCTTTGCCACCCCATGAATCGCAGCACACCAGGCCTCCCTGTCCATCACTCACTCCTGGAGTTCACCCAGACTCACGTACATCGAGTCAGTGATGCCATCCAGCCATCTCATCCTCTGTCGTCCCCTTCTCCTCATGCCCCCAATCCCTCCCAGCATCGGAGTCTTTTCCAATGAGCCAGCTCTTCGCATGAGGGGGCCAAAGTACTGGAATTTCAGCTTTAGCATCATTCCTTCCAAAGAAATCCCAGGGCTGATCTTCAGAATGTACTGGTTGGATCTACATCCAGTTATTGTTTTTCAGTCTCCCAATTGTGTCAGACTTTTGGCAACTCCATGAACTGCTGCACACCAGGCCTCCCTGTCCCTCACCATCTCCCAGAGTTTGCCTAGGTTCATGTTCATTGTTTCGGTGATGTCATCCAGCCATCTCATCCTCTGATGTCCTCTTCTCCTTCTGCCCTCAATCTTTCCCAGCATCAGAGACCTTTCCAATGAGTCATCTGTTCACATGAGATGACCAAAGTACTGGAGCTCCAGCTTTAGCTTCAAACCTTCCAGTGAATATTCAGGATTGATTTCTCTTAAAATTGACTGGTTGATCTTGCTGTCCAAGGGACTCTGAAGAGTCTTCTCCAGCACTACAGTTTGAAGGCATCAATTCTTTGGTGTTGTCCCTTCTTTATGGTCCAGGTCTCACAACCATACGTGAGCACTGGGAAAACCATAGTCTTGACTATATAGACCTTTGTCAGCAGAGTAACGTCTGTGCTTTTCTATACACGGTCAAAGTTGGTCATTATTTTTCTGCCAAGAAGCAATCATCTGATTTCATGGCTGCAATCACCATCCAATGGTTTTAGAGCCCAAGAAGAAGAAATCTGTCACTACTTCCACCTTTCCCCCTTGTATTTGCCATGCAATAATGGGGCCAGATGCCATGATCTTAGTTTTTTTTAATATTTAGTCTTAAGATGGCTCTTTCACTTTCCTCCTTCACCCTCATCAAGAGGCTCTGTAGTTCCTCTTTGCTTTCTGCCATTAGAGTGGTATTATCCACATGTTTGAGGTTGTTGATGTTTCTCCTGCCTGTCTTGATTCCATGATGAGCTTGTAACTCATCCAGCCTGGCATTTCTTATGAAGTGCTCAGTGTGTAGGTTAAACAAACAGGGTGACAGCAGACAGCCCTGTTGTACTCCTTTCTCAGTCTTTAACCAGTCAGTTGTTCCATACAGGGAACTGTTGCTTCTTTACCCACATACAGGTTTCTCAGGAGATAAGTAAGATGGTCTGATATTCCCATCTCTCTAAGAGCTTTCCACAGTTTGTCGTGATCCATACAGTTAAAGGCTTTAGCGTAATGAAACAGAGCTAGATGTTTTTCTGAAATTCCCTTGCTTTCTCTATAATCCACCAAATGCTGGCAACTGAGTCTCTAGTTCCTCTTCCTTTTCTAAACTCAGCTTGGACATCTGGAAGTTCTTGATTCACATAATGCTGAATCAGCCTAGCAGGCAAGATTTTGAGCATGACCTTACTAGTATGGGAGATGAGTGCAATTATCTGATGGTTAACACATTCTTTAGTACTACCCTTCTTGGGAATCGAGATGAGGAATTAGGAATTGACCTTTTCCAGTCCTGTAGCCACTTCTGGGTCTTCCAGATTTGCTGACATAATGAATGCAAAACCTTGATGGCATCATGCTTTAGGAATTTGAATAGCTATGCTGGAATTTCATTCCATCCACTAGCTTTATTAACAGCAGTGCTTCTTAAGGCCCACTTGACTTCACACTCTAGAATGTCTGTTTCTGGGTGACAAACCACACCATCGTAGTAATCCAGTTCATTAAGACCTTTTTTATACAGTTCTTCCATGTATTCTTTCCATCTCATCTTGATCTCTTTTCAGCGTTTACTAGGTCTCTACCATTTTTAGCCTTTATTGTGCCGGTCTTTGGGTGGAACGCTCCCTTGATGTTTCCAGTTTTCCTGAAGAGATCTCTAATCTTTCTCCCTTTGTTGTTTTCTTCTATTTTTAAGCACTACTCATTGAAGAAGGCCTTCTTATCTCTGCTAGATATTCTTTGGAACTTTGCGTTTAATTGGATATATGTCTCCCCCTCTGTCTTGCTTTTCACTTCTCTTTGTTCTTCCGCTATTTGTAAAGCCTCCTCACATGACCACTTTGGCTTCTTTTCTTTTTCTTTGGGATGGTTTTGTTTGCTGCCTCCTGTACAATATCATGGACCTCTGTCCATAGTTCTTGAGGCACACTGTTAACTAGATCTAGGCCCTTGAATCTCTTCATTGCCTCTGCTGTGAATTCACACAGGATCTGATTTAAGTCATACCTGGCTGGCCTAGTGTTTTTGCCAATTTTCTTTAGTTTAAGCCTGAATTTTGTTTTGAGAAGCTGATGATCTGAGCCACAGTCAGCTCCAGGTGTTTTTTTTGTTGTTGGCTGTATACAGCTTCTCCATCTTTGGCTGCTGCTACTGCTAAGTCACTTCAGTTGTGTCCGACTCTGTGCGATCCCATAGACAGCGGCCCACCAGACTCCCCTGTCCCTTGGATTCTCCAGGCAAGAACACTGGAGTGGGTTGCCATTTCCTTCTCCAACGCATGAAAGTGAAAAGTGAAAGTGAAGTCGCTCAGTCGTGTCCAGCCCTTAGCGACCCCATGGACTGCAGCCTACCAGGCTCCTCTGTCCATTGGACTTTCCAGGCAAGAGTACTGGAGTGGGGTGCCATTGCCTTCTCCACCATCTTTGGCTACAAAGGATATAATCAATTTGATCTCGGTATTGACCTTTTGGCAATATCCATATGTAAAGTCATCTCTCATGTTGTTGAAAAAGGGTATTTGCTAAGATTAGTGCATCCTCTTGGCAGAATTCAGTTAGTTTTTGCCCTGCTTCATTTTGTTCTCCAAGGCCAAACTTGTCTGTTATTCCAGGTATATCTTGACTTCATACTTTTGCATTCCAATCCCCAATGATGAATAGAACAACTTTTTTTAGGTGTTAGTTCTAGGAGGTATTCTAGATCTTCATAGAACTGATCAGCTTCAGCTTCTTTAGCATAGGTGGTAGGGGCATAGACTTGGATTACTGTGATGTTGAATGGCTTGCATTGGAAATGAACTGAGATCATTCTGTCATTTTTGACTTTGCACCCAAATACTGTATTTCAGACTCTTTTGTTGATTATGAGAGCTATTCTGTTTCTTCTATAGTATTCTTGCCCACAGTAGTAGATATAATGGTCATTTGAATTATTCACTCATTCATTTTAGTTTGTGAGTTCCTAGGATGTTGATGTTTATTCTTATAATCTCCTGCGTGACCACGTCCAGTTTTCCTCGATTCATGGACGTAGCATTCCAAGTTCCTGTACAATGCTGTTCTTTGCAGCGTCGGATTTTACTTTCATCACCAGACCCATCCACAACTGAGCATTGTATCTGCTTTGGTTTAGCCGCTTCATTCATTCTGGGCTATGATAATTCTCCTCTGCTCTTCCCCAGTAGCATATTAGACACCTTCAGACCTGGGGGACTCATCTTTTGGTTTCATATCTTTTGGGCGTTTTATACAGTTCATGAGGTTCTCACTGCAAGTATACTGGAATGGTTTGCCATTCCATCCTCCAGAGGATCACGATTTGTCAGAACTCTCTGCTATGACCTGTCCATCTTGGGTGGCCCTGCACAGCATGGCTCATAGCTTCATTGAGTTATGCAAGCCCCTTCACCATGACATGGCAATGATCCTTGAAGGGGGTATTACATCATAAGGGTACCTAAAATTAGCATGTCATAGATGTTGAAATAATTCTAACTAATAGAAATATTCCTGATGCTTTCCTTATGTGAGTATCTTTAAAAAGCATTTTTTTATGCTGCTTGGAATCTTATTATCTGATTATCTTTCTTAGAAGAAAATTCCTCACCTTTTGTTCATAAAGTTGATAATTTTCTCTTTATTGTTTTTGCCAATAAATATTCATGTCTTTTTTTACTCAAGTTTGTGTCATATTTTCAATCTTACGGCAAAAAAATTATAGAAAGCTTAAACACTTGGCACTAAACTCACATGTCAGAGCTGCCCTCAAATGTTACTTCCTCTATAAAACCTCTGCAGCTGGAATTAATCTCCCCATCATTTCTGCCTGTATGCTGCTAAGTCACTTCAGTCGTGTCCGACTCTGTTCGACCCCATAGACGGCAACCCACCAGGCTCCCCCGTCCCTGGGATTCTCCAAGCAAGAACACTAGAGTGGGTTGCCATTTCCTTCTCCAGTGCATGAAAGTGAAAAGTGAAAGTGAAGTCGCTCAGTCATGTCCGACTCTTAGAGACCCCATATACTGCAGCCTACCAGACTCCTCTGCCCATGGGACTTTCCAAGCAAGAGTACTGGAGTGGGGTGCCATTGCCTTCTCTGTTCTGCCTGTATAGTGTTTGTTATTTCTATTATAGCATTGTTCTTCAACATGGGAGTCTTTGGACCTGAGTACATAGATATGTTCTCTCTGTAAGAGAGAGAGTGTTTGCTACATGAATTTACAAATTTCAACCCTAATGAAAAAGAAATGTTCTTGGATCATCTAGTATGCTTACCTTATAAGCAGTTACTTCATTAGACTTTCAGGGCTATGAATGTGTTAAGTCAATTTAATGAGAAAAGAATAAAAGTAGATTTGATAGGTACAGATGGTTTATTTGTGCCAAATGAGGGCCAGTTGACATCAAAATGAACTAAATTGTATCTTTGCAGAGTTTTAGTAGAAAGAAATCATGGGAATATTAAATTGTTGATGGAACACTAATATGTGTTATAAGTATGCATGTGTGTGCATGTGTGTGTGTATGTTCAGTTGCTCAATCATGTCTGACTCTGCAATCCTACTGGACTGTAGCCCGCCAGGCTCCTCTGTCCATGGAATTTCCCAAGCAAGAATACTGGAGTGGGTTCCGTCTCCTCCTCCAGGGGATACTGATCCAGGGATCAAAGCCATGTCTCCTGTCTCCTGCACTGGCAGGCAGATTCTCTGCCACTGAGCCACCTATAAGATATGCATGCCAAACTTAAATGTAACTAGAAAATAAGGGGGAAAAAGCAGTTAGTGCCATATTCATGTCAGTACAGTGATTTTTCTGAGCAAAAATATCATATTGATAGCAATTTGTAATCTGTTATTTTTCTGGCTTTTATGCACATAGTTTGTAAATTTGTTTTGATACTATTTTTACTATAGTAAGACCTGAAAGCAAGAAGAGTTTTATCCTTATCCGTAATTTTGCTTTTTCAGGTATTTCAATAATGTAATCATGTATCTATTAACACCTGTCCACAACACATTTTTTCTTTCTTTATAAGGATTTATATATACCCAAGATTCAGAAACATTCTTATAGAGCCTTTATCTGCCCTTCAGATGAGTTGTGTGTTTGGCTCTTTCACTTATTTGATTGTAAAGTTCTTACAGTAAAGTCATAAATTATGTTAAATTCATTGTTTTTGTAAAAAAATTTTTTATGTGGACCATTTTTTAAAGTCTTTATTGAATTTGTTACAATATTACTACTTTGTTTTTGTGTTCTGGATTTTGGGCCATGGGGATGTGAGACGTTAGCTCCCAGACCAAGGATTTAACCCACACCCCCTGCATTGGAAGATGAGGTCTTAACCGCTGGACCACAGGGAATTCTCTGTTTTATTCATTCTTACCAGGTGGTGCTAGTGGTAAAGATCTCACCTGCCAATCCTAGAGACATAAGAGATGTGGGTTTGATCCCTGGGTGGGATAGATCCCCTGGAGGAGGGCATGGCAGTGCACTCCAATATTCATGCCTAGAGAATCCCATGGACAGAGGAGTCTGGTGGGCTACAGTCAGTAGGGTTGCACAGAGTCAGATACGACTGAAGCAACTTAGCAACGCATGCACACAGTTCCAGTAGCGTCCATTACAATGCCTTCATTCTTGCCGTCCCATTAGAGTCGATTACAATACCTTGTCCCCAGTAGAGGCACAACAGACATTTATGCAGAAAACTGGCCTCTGCAGATGTGCCTCTTAGTCTTGATAATCTGTTCAATTAAACTAGAATAGATAAATATGTATAAAACAATATAGGAAAAATACATTTTAACAGTTTGAAAATTCATACAAGTTAACAAATTCTTCTTTTAAATTAAATATCCTATAGAATTTTGGTCACTTATAGTGTTGTATGAATCACTTTAATTTGATAGTCAAAGGATCTTTGGGTAATAGCAGAATAAAGGTTTCATGTCAGGCTAGAACTGAATGTGGAGATGTAACCAGAGTGCTTTAGGTAGCAAGACAGTGCATCATTGCAAAATATAGTTTTTTATAGTTAGGGCAGCTTAAGAATATTGGTTTCCTAGGTGAGAGGAGATGAAAGAGAGGGGAATAGAGAAGGATATGGGAAGGTACTAAAGACAGTGTCTGCCTCCTTTTTTGTAACAGCCTGAAGCCACAGTGCCTCAGGAACATTCCCTTTAGCTAAATTTAAATCTTCTAGAATAATATAGCAAGTATATTTTATACTTTCCCAATTCTTTTATGGTAGATTTTTATACAGTGTTGACATGGCATAGAGTTTAGTTGTCTTGTTAACTTCTTCAGGGTATTCCTATTTCCTGTTTAAACTGAATTATCTATTTCTAAATTTCAAAGCCATTCAAAGTTAGCCTTGTTCTATCCATGTAACTTTATTTTCCTCTACTTTTCTAACACAGTTTGTTTCCTAGTCAGAAAAGTCCTATAGCCACAACATACAATGATGATTTTGTCTACATGTCTTTTCCTGTACATCATTTCCTTTCTTGAAGTGTTGTTACCTTTCTTTCTCCAATGCCAGTTCATTCTTCAAGTGGTCTTGTCATATTTTATGACAACTGTGACCTTCACTGAGCTTCCTTTCCTGTCAACATCTGATGTTTATTTCTTGCCCACAGATCTCTTTTTTAAATTTTAGAGCCCCTATTTCCATCTCTGGGTGTGACATTGATGCCTGGCCATCCCACTGACGCTAATTCAGGATGTCTAAAGTCGACTTGTCCTCTTCCAATTCCCCAGAAACTTTCCCCTCTCTGTATATTCCCTGTGTTGGTCAGTGATATCACATCTAGTCAGCCACCAAATCTTGTTATTTACCTTCTTCAGAAATGCTCTTCTAATCTGACATCAAATTCTGTTCATTCTCTGTATGCAGTGTAATAATAAGATGTTTATCTAATGTTTATGGAATTCTTGGTCTGTGCTAGGTACTAATCCAAGCATGTGACCTGTGATACCTCATTTAGCCTCCCGAATATCCTTATTTATCATTCGTATTTATTATATAGGAAAACATAAATTTGTTAGCAAAAGTACCCATGAAGCTGTCCATCCAAATTAAAAATAAAGAAAAAAATCTGAATATGATTGGCCCTAGTTTACAAGAAATAGTTAAGGACAGAGGGACATACTAAATGACACCAGGGGTATAAAGTCAGGAAAGTGCAAACTGAGAAACTCTAAAAGGCAAAAGATGTATTTTCTTCAATTGAAAATATTAATGGAAAAAAATACCTGGCATGGGGATATATGGTAGGCACAGTTACAGATTCAAAGGAACTAAAAAGGAATATCAGCTAGTTCTAATGTATGGATCATATTTGAGTCCAGATTCAAACAAACACTTTTAAAATATTGTAAGACAAAGAAATGTCTACATTGATTCAATATTTATTATTAAGTATTGTTGTTAGAAATTATCTTAGATATGATAGTGGTGTTGGGCTCTTTGTTCATTTAGCACAAGTCTGTGACAAGAAATATAAGCTCTTTGTCATAGGATGAGCTTGAGAAAAAAAGTGTATTCACAAAACACCTTATTTTTTTTTTTTACTTGGCACCTTGGATAAAAGAGAATTTGCTAAAGGGACTGACAAAGCATTTAGTGCAATGCTTTATTATAAATAAAATATAATTTATTATAAATAAATTATGAATAAAATATAATTTCTTGATTTTGCTAACCATAATTCTACAAAAAAAAAGATCACAATTGTGTCATACTTTCTCAGTATTCAATGTTTGTTTCACAGAGATATGGTAAGTTCAGGGGAATAAAAACTAACATTTCTAGAACCTCTGTAAAAGTGATAATGATTATGATAGTGGTGGTGGTGAGAGTCAACATATAAGTGCTTAATTATGTACAAGGTACCCTTTTTTGAGTTTATTGTTTTAACTTATTTCATCTTCCTAACTTCATGAGGGAGGTATCCTCATTTTACATTTGCAAAAACTGAGTCACACAGGTGTTAAGCAAGTTGCCCAGAGTCAGGTGTTTATTAATTAGTGAAATTCAGGGTTCAAATCCAGGCAGTTTGACATGGAGCCTATGTCTTTACTATACTACACTGCCTCTCTCTTTGCACTGGTGCTAGGTGCTATTAATATTTATTTCATTTATTTGGGTATATCTTAATTTCTTCTTTTCCAAAGTATAGTTTTGCCAGATATATAATCCTTGGTTAACACTTGTTTTCATTCTAGCACTTTAGATATGTCATTCCATTGCCTCTGGCCTCCATGCTTTCTGATAAGAAATAGGATGTTAATTTTATTGAGGACTTCTTGTACATGAAAATTCCTTCTGTCTTGATGCTTTCAAGATTCTGTCTTTGTCACTCAGCAGTTTAACTGTAATGTAACTGGCATCATTCTCTTTCAGTTTCTCCTACATGGAGTATATTGAGCTCGTTAGATATCTACAGATTCTCATTTTGTTCATATTTCATTTTCTGTGTTTCCTTTTGTTCCTTGTCCATGGCTTCTTTTAGTGATTTTATTTTATTTTTTAAATTTTATTTTATTTTATTTAACTTTACAATATTGTATTGGTTTTGCCATATATCAAAATGAATCTGCCACAGGTATACATGTGCTCCCCATCCTGAACCCCCCTCCCTCCTCCCTCCCCATACCATCCCTTTGGATCGTCCCAGTGCATCAGCCCCAGGCATCCGGTATCTTAGTGATTTTAAACATATTTAAGACAGGGAATTTGTTGCTAGTAGACCTCCTCTGCAAGAAATGATAAAGGTAGTTCTTTAGGCTGAAATAAAAGGACATTAGACAGTAACTAGAAGCCATGAAGAAATAAAGAACTCCTGTGAAGATTACTGCATAAATGGGTGAAGACACAGCACTTCAAAGGAAAGGCTAGGCCAGTGTAACTGGAATATAGAGAACAAAGATTATGGTTTGAAATTAACAACCAGAAGACAGGACACAGTAGAATAAGATAAGAATTTTTTTCTTTACCTTAAGGTCAATGAGATATGTTTGACTACCAAATTTAAGAAAGATTTAAGAAATTATAAGCTTCAAATCCTGTGTCCTGAAATTGTTTTTTATTATTTCAGCAGTTGCTAACTGAATGCCTGCTGTATTTGAGGGATATGATTTTATCCTTTCTAAATGCAGTCATGGTTATATCAGTTTTGTTGCCTCTGTTTGTGACCTGTTGCTTCTTAGTAAACTGGTGAACCCACAGTGTTCAACAGTGACTATTAGAAACACATCTTTGATCTGAAGTGAAGTGTAAGTCACTTGGTCTTGTCTGACTCTTTGTGACCCCATGGACCGTAGCCTGCCAGGCTCCTCTGTCCATGGAATTCTCCAGGCAAGAATACTGAAGTGGATAGCCATTCCCTTCTCCAGGGATTAAACCCAGGTATCCTACATTGCGCTAATAGGGAAGCCCCAAGTTTTTTTTTTTTTTTTGGTTGCACTGCATGCCACATGGAACTTCCCTGACAAGGAGGATTAGGGATCAAACCTATAACCCCTGGCAGTGGATGCATGGAGTCTTAACCATTGGATGACCAGGGAAGTCCTATATTTGATCTGTTCTTAAGATTTCTTTCACTTTTCAATTCCTGCCCTCTAAGGGAGAATTAATAATGAATGCTAACTATGTGTCCTAAAGTTTCAAAGTATCATTGTATCTTGAACTTAATGATATTAAATGAGTGCTGCAAGTTGATATAATTAGTTATGGTTGTAACTGGGATTCAGGTTTGTATTTCTCTAACCAAAGACAGTAATGTTTCTACTATAATTTATTCAAAGAATATAAAACTAATTTGTGTTCAAGAGACCTGAGTATATATATTCAGGAATCAAGTGCATAATGCTCAATAAATATTTGCTAGCTGACTGAATGACAGAAGCAGAATTATGGGAGAAAAGAATTCTAGAATTACCTGGTATGTGTCAAGGTGATTTTCTGAGAACATTCTTCAGACAAATCATAGACTGCCTATCTCTCTCTTATTTGTCTTTATTTTAGTATCAGATCAGATCAGTCGCTCAGTCGTGTCTGACTCTTTGCGACCCCATGACCTGCAGCACGCCAGGCCTCCCTATCCATCACCAGCTCTCGGAGGTCACTCAGACTCACATTCATCGAGTCAGTGATGCCATCCAGCCATCTCATCCTCTGTCGTCCCCTTCTCCTCTTGCCCCCAATCCCTCCCAGCATCAGAGTCGTCTCCAATGAGTCAGCTCTTCGCATGAGGTGCCCAAAATACTGGAGTTTCAGCTTTAGCATCATTCCTTCCAAAGAAATCCCAGGGCTGATCTCCTTCAGAATGGACTGGTTGGATCTCCTTGCAGTCCAAGGGACTCTCAAGAGTCTTCTCCAACACCACACTTCAAAAGCATCAATTCTTCGGCGCTCAGCCTTCTTCACAGTCCAGCTCTCACATCCATGCATGACCACAGGAAAGACCATAGCCTTGACTAGGCGAACCTTTGTTGGCAAAGTGATGTCTCTGCTTTTGAATATGCTATCTAGGTTGGTCATAACTTTCCTTCCAAGGAGTAAGCGTCTTTTAATTTCATGGCTGCAGTCACCATCTGCAGTGATTTTGGAGCCCAGAAAAAGAAAGTCTGACACTGTTTCCACTGTTTCTCCATCTATTTCCCATGTAGTGATGGGGCCAGATGCCATGATCTTCGTTTTCTGAATGTTGAGCTTTAAGCCAACCTTTTCACTCTCCACTTTCACTTTCATCAAGAGGCTTTTTAGTTCCTCTTCAAAGTGAAGAGGAACTAAAGGGTGGTATCATCTGCCATAAGGGTGGTATCATCTGCATATCTGAGGTTATTGATATTTCTCCCAGCAATCTTGATTCCAACTTGTGTTTCTTCCAGTCCAGCATTTCTCATGATGTACTCTGCATATAAGTTAAATAAACATGGTGACAATATACAGCCTTGACCTACTCCTTTTCCTATTTGTAACCAGTCTGTTGTTCCATGACCAGTTCTAACTGTTGCTTCCTGACCTGCATACAGATTTCTCAAGAGGCAGATCAGATGGTCTGGTATTCCCATCTCTCTCAGAATTTTCCACAGTTTATTGTGATCTACACAGTCAAAGGCTTTGGCATAGTCAATAAAGCAGAAATAGATGTTTTTCTGGAACTCTCTTGCTTTTTCGATGATCCAGTATTTAGTATACTTCAGTTATAATATTGATACTCAGTAAGGAAAGAGACATGATGTATGCTGTCAAATGGAAAGTTGCTTGTTCTCAAAAATTTTGATGAACTATTCCCTAGTTAGGGATTGTGAGTCTTTCATTTGGTCACCCTGTATATTATGTGCTTCAAATTCAGTCACTCATTCATTTGTTCATTCAACAAACATTTGTGGAGCACTGACTTAAATTCCACCATCTAGCTATTGGGGATACTACAGTCAATAAGACAAAGCTCCTTCTCTCATTAGGTTTACTTGACAGTAGAGAGCAGAAGAAATAAGGAACATATTTTCAAACATTGATAAGATCTCCAAAGGAAGGGGAAAAGTAAGGAAAATGTGATAGAGTACATGACGGGCAGGATGGACTTGAGAACAAAATACATATAAAAATTTGGGAAGGCCTCTGTGAGGAAGCAGTGCTTGTGCTGCGAGGTGACTCACTTTAAGGAACCAGCTACCTGAAGATCTGAGGAAGTGCAAATCACAGTGCCAATGAGGCTAGTACACTGTGAGCTGGGTGAATTGAGGTAGACGGATGTCATTGAAAGTAGGTGGAACCCTTTCTAATATGAAGAGAAGCCATTTTCTAATGGTTGATTTTATTTAGCCTCATCCCTTGTTTTAATTTGAAAATGTACAACATTCAGTTTCCTATTGGAAGCTTTTAAGAAGGAAGCCATGTCCATTACATTGGTGACATTAAAGCATTATAAATTCTTTGTGTTTTGTATGAATTTATGTTTTTGGAGACATTCTTCTGTCTTATTTCTAAATGATATAACATTATTATTGTAGTTAAGAACTTTCTGTTACCTTAAGAGAAATTCTTGAATATGCATTATTCTTTGAATTACTTAGCAAGGTTATAAACAAAGAAAATATACTGTCCTTCTTCTCTTCTTTGAGAGCTTACTGTCTAGTGGAGAACCATATACACAAACCAGTCATTTTATATGTGCTAAATGTCACAATAGAAGTATATGTATAATATTTTTTGAATATAAAAAGGATGATATTATCCCTGGGGGTGAGAAAGTCATCAAAAATATTCATTCTACGAAGATTTTCATCCTGCTTTTTAAAGCATAGTAGGAGGTATCAATCACTATTTGAACAGAGATGCTTATGCTGCAAAAAAGAAAAAAATCTTTACAAAGATTTTATGACTTCCAGCAATATAGCAAAATAAATAAGTGATATCTAACTTATACACTGGAAAGTCAAATTTCTCTTCTAAATGGAGGATAAAAAAGCATTCTGGTGCTCTTTGTTACTGCTGCCTTTTCCCCCTTCTGTTTTCTCTAAGTAGTTATCTCCTACTTTTGTAAGTGTACGTGTGGTGGAAAGATAAAATGCTAAAAGTTTTAAAGGAAGACTTCATAGAAAGTTTGGTTTGTTTATTTTTTGAAGGGTGTGTCATTTTAAAAAGGTAGTTGATTTATTTCTGTGCTTGTGATAGCATCTTCTGAGGTCCTCAGCTGAGAGCTTATATCTTTCAGTAGTGAAAGCAGGCATTCTTTTCTTCTTCATGATCGTACGATGGCAATTTTTGGTCTTTCATCATTTACTATGATATCAGCTGTGGATTTCCAGAATACCCTTCTCATACTGAGAATGTTCCCTTATATTACTAGTTTTCTGAGTGGTTTTTTGTTTACGGAAGTTTGGTGGATTTTTTCAAACTTTTATCTGTGTTGGTTGAGATACTCATGTGATACCCTCCACTCTTCATTTTAATGTGATATGTTGCATTGATTGATTTTCTTATATTGAACCATTTATTTATCTCCTAAAAATATTTTAACTTATTTATTTGGCTGTTCTGGGTCTTAGTTGTAGCATGTAAGATCTTTTCGTTGTGGCATGTAAACTTCTCAGTTATGGCATGTGAGATCTAGTTCCCTGACCAGGGATTGAACCCCAGCCAAGTGCATTGGGAGTGCAAAGTTTTAGCCACTGGACTGCCAGGAAAGTCCCCATCTATTTATTCCTAAAGCTTACTTGCCTACTCAAGTAAGCCTTTTCTTCCATTCCCAAATTGAATAAGATATCACTATGCTCCATCTAGAATGGAAAACTTTGACCACTCATATTATTTCATATAGTTGCTATTTATAATTTATTTGCTTACATACTTCTTCATATTGTTAAAATGTTTTAAACCTTTTTTATAATAATGTATAATCTTATGAATCTCTTTTGAAAACATAATCTGTAATCAGTTTTTCTATAATATATAATAAGTATTTTCAGTAAAAATATTTTGTTAAGTAAATAAATAAATATAATATCTCCATTTAAATTTAATATTTGATAATTTTTAATATATAAAGGTAATTTTCTTCTACTTTATGAGGGATACAATTTCATTTTATTTTAATTATATAAGATGTACATTATCAACTTTTAAACCAGGCATCTGGTTTAAATCAAGATTGCTGGGAGACGGTTAAGATGGCGGAGGATTAGGACGGGGAATACGCTTTCTCCTCCACAAATTCATCAATGGGACATCTGGGCGCCGAGTAAATACCACAAACAGCTTCGGAGTGCTGGCGGAGGACGTCGGACACCCAGAAAAACAACTCACTGCCTTCTAAAGGAGGTAGGAAAGAATATAGAAGCCAGAGAGAGACAAAGAGGGAGGGGCGGACCTCTGTCCGGGGAAGGGAGTCTTAAAAAGAGAAGTTTCCAAACACCAGGAAACACTCTCCCTGCGGAATCTGCGCCGAACCTGGGAAACACGGAGACTATCATAACAGGGAGGAGAACAGTTGAGCAATTAGAACCCACAGACTGCGGGCCCTGCGGTAACTTCTGCAGCGGAAAAGCACCGCTGCAAACGCCCGCATCTGCCATTGGGGAGCCGGGGCTGGGCAGGGAGACGCCTTGGCCGTTCCCACGCGGGACGCTCCCCTGCCGGCGCTCCCCAGAGGAACGCTCCCCCGCGGGACTCTCCCCCACTGGAGGCTCCCCCGCCGGTCACTCCCGCGCAGGCGTGCCCCCGCCCGCTGTGCCGGCGGCTCCCACGAGGGCCACCCCATCCCCTCCCCCACCCGCCCGCCCGCCATTCCTGTCGCCGGCCCCTCCCCCTCTGCGGGCCTCAGCGCAGACTTCGTTCGCCTGATTGTCTGGAGTGCTGCCTAACTGGAGTAGTTTGGGCCGGCAATCCAGATTGTGCAGCGCCGACCACACGAGTGGCGGGCCTTGGCCCAGAACACCGCCGAACCGTGCACAGAACAAAGAACTATACAGACCAACCACAGAGAAAGGGGCCTATAGATCTTGAGAAATTTAAGCCGGAACAAGGAACTAGCTGAAAATGAACTGAACCCACAACAATAATAGAGAAACTCTTATATATATTGTTACTATTTTTACCATCATTATTTCCTTTTTTTTTCTTTTTTTTCTTTTTTTAATATATATATATATTTTAAATTTTTATTATTTTTTAATTGGAAAAAGGAAAACAAAAATTTTTTTTTTCCTTTTAATTTTTTTTGTTGTTGTTGTTTGTTTTGTTTCTTTTATTTTTATTTTTTTTATCCTCTAGCACTTCTTTAATCTCCACGTTTAGATATAACTTTTGCGACCCTGTTTTGTTTTTTTGTTTTTTTCTTTTTTCCTTTTGGTCCTTTGCTTTTTTCCTTTCCTTTTTTCTTTTCTTTACTGATTACTGACTAGATCTGTCTCTCTCCTTCACACTCCCTCCTTTTATCCTCCTGACCACCTCTGTCTCCTTCCTCCCTTTTTCCTTCTATGTATAATTCCGTGAACATCTCTGAGCGGTCCAGTTGTGGAATGCATTATAGAAGAAGAAGTTTTTGAGACTACTGTAAAAATAAGACCAATAACTGGAACCAGGAGGCTTAAGTCCATACCCTGATCCCACGAAACACTAATTGACAGGAGCTCATTAAAAGCCTCCATACCTACTCTGAAACCAAGCATCACACAAAGACCAGCAAGTTCCACAACAAGACATATCAAGCAAATTCTCCAGAAAAACAAGAACACAGCCTGAGCTCCAATACACAGGCTACACAAAGCGACCCCAAAAGCATAGACATCTCATAACTCACTACTAGACACTCCACTGCACCCCAGAGAAAAGAAATCCAGCTCCACCCACCAGAACACAGATACAAGCTTCCATAAACAAAAAACCTCGACAAGCCACTGGTACAAACCCACATATAGTGCAGAAACGCCACAATAAAGAGAACTCCACAGACTACCAGAATACAGTAAAGACGCCCCAAACTTAGCAATTTAAACAAGATGAAAAGACAGAAGAATTCCCAGCAGGTAAAGGAACAGGATAATTACCCACCAAACCAAACAAAAGAGGAAGAAATAGCGAACCTACCTGATAAAGAATTCCGAATAATGATAGTCAAATTAATCCAAAATCTGGAAAGCAAAATGGAATCATGGATAAATAGCCTGGAGAAAAGCATTGAGAAGATGCAAGAAAGATTTAACAAGGACCTAGAAGAAATAAAAAAGAGTCAATATATAATGAATAATGCAATAAATGAGATCCAAAACACTCTGGAGGCAACAAATAGTAGAATAACAGAGGCAGAAGATAGAATTAGCGAATTAGAAGATAGAATGGCAGAATTAAAGGAATCAGAGGAGAAAAAAGAAAAACGAATTAAAAGAAATGAGGACAATCTCAGAGACCTCCAGGACAATATTAAACGTTACAATATTCGAATCATAGGAGTCCCAGAAGAAGAAGACAAAAAGAAAGACCATGAGAAGATACTAGAGGAGATAATAGTTGAAAACTTCCCTAAAATGGGGAAGGAAATAATCACTCAAGTCCAAGAAACCCAGAGAGTCCCAAATAGGATAAACCCAAGACGAAACACCCCAAGACACATATTAATCAAATTAACAAAGATCAAACACAAAGAACAAATATTAAAAGCAGCAAGGGAAAAACAACAAATAACACACAAGGGAATTCCCATAAGGATAACAGCTGATCTTTCAATAGAAACTCTCCAAGCCAGGAGGGAATGGCAAGACATACTTAAAGTGATGAAAGAAAAGAACCTACAGCCCAGATTATTGTACCCAGCAAGGATCTCATTCAAATATGAAGGAGAAATCAAAACCTTTACAGACAAGCAAAAGCTGAGAGAATTCAGCACCACCAAACCAGCTCTCCAACAAATACTAAAGGACATTCTCTAGACAGGAAACACAAAAAGGATATATAAATTCAAACCCAAAACAACAAAGTAAATGGCAACGGGATCATATTTATCATTAATTACCTTAAATGTAAATGGGTTGAATGCCCCAACCAAAAGACAGAGACTGGCTGAATGGATACAAAAACAAGACCCCTCCATATGCTGTCTACAAGAAACCCACCTCAAAATAGGGGACACATACAGACTGAAAGTCAAGGGCTGGAAAAAGATTTTCCACGCAAATAGAGACCAAAAGAAAGCAGGAGTAGCAATACTCATATCAGATAAAATAGACTTTAAAACAAAGGATGTGAAAAGAGACAAAGAAGGTCACTACCTAATGATCAAAGGATCAATCCAAGAAGAAGATATAACAATTATAAATATATATGCACCCAACTTAGGAGCACCACAATATATAAGACAAATACTAACAAGAATGAAAGGAGAAATCAACAATAACACAATAATAGTGGGAGACTTTAATACCCCACTCACACCAATGGATAGATCAACTAAACAGAAAATTAACAAGGAAATACAAACTTTAAACGATACAATAGACCAGTTAGAACTAATTGATATCTATAGGACATTTCATCCCAAAACAATGAATTTCACCTTTTTCTCAAGTGCACACGGAACCTTCTCCAGGATAGACCACATCCTGGGCCATAAATCCAGCCTTGGTAAGTTCAGAAAAATTGAAATCATTCCAAGCATTTTTTCTGACCACAATGCAGTAAGAGTAAATCTCAATAACAGGAGAAAATCTATTAAAAAGACCAACATATGGAGGCTGAACAACACACTCCTGAATAACCAACAAATCACAGAAGAAATCAAAAAAGAAATCAAATTCTGCATAGAAACGAATGAAAATGAAAACACTACAACCCAAAACCTGTGGGACACTGTAAAAGCAGTCCTAAGGGGAAAGTTCATAGCAATACAGGCATACCTCAAGAAACAAGAAAAAAGCCAAATAAATAACCTAACTCTACACCTAAAGCAACTGGAAAAGGAAGAAATGAAGCACCCCAAGGTTAGTAGAAGGAAAGAAATCCTAAAAATTAGGGCAGAAATAAATGCAAAAGAAACAAAAGAAACCATAGCAAAAATCAACAAAGCCAAAAGCTGGTTCTTTGAAAGGGTAAATAAAATTGACAAACCACTAGCCAGACTCATCAAGAAACAAAGGGAGAAAAATCAAATCAATAAAATTAGAAATGAAAATGGAGAGATCACAACAGACAGCACAGAAATACAAAGGATCATAAGAGACTACTATCAGCAATTATATGGCAATAAAATGGACAATGTGGAAGAAATGGACAAATTCTTAGAAAAGTACAACTTCCCGAAACTGGATCAGGAAGAAATAGAAAATCTTAACAGACCCATCACAAGCACAGAAATTGAAACTGTAATCAGAAATCTTCCAGCAAACAAAAGCCCAGGTCCAGACGGCTTCACAGCTGAATTCTACCAAAAATTTAGAGAAGAGCTAACACCTATCCTACTCAAACTGTTCCAGAAAATTGCAGAAGAAGGCAAACTTCCAAACTCATTCTATGAGGCCACCATCACCCTAATACCAAAACCTGACAAAGATGCCACAAAAAAAGAAAACTACAGGCCAATATCACTGATGAACATAGATGCAAAAATCCTTAACAAAATTCTAGCAATCAGAATCCAACAACACATTAAAAAGATCATACATCATGACCAAGTGGGCTTTATCCCAGGAATGCAAGGATTCTTCAATATCCGCAAATCAATCAACGTAATACACCACATTAACAAACTGAAGAATAAAAACCATATGATTATCTCAATAGATGCAGAGAAAGCCTTTGACAAAGTTCAACATCCATTTATGATAAAAACTCTCCAGAAAGCAGGAATAGAAGGAACATACCTCAACATAATAAAAGCTATATATGACAAGCCCACAGCAAACATTATCCTCAATGGTGAAAAATTGAAAGCATTTCCTCTAAAGTCAGGAACAAGACAAGGATGCCCACTTTCACCATTACTATTCAACATAGTTTTGGAAGTTTTGGCCACAGCAATCAGAGCAGAAAAAGAAATAAAAGGAATCCAAATTGGAAAAGAAGAAGTAAAACTCTCACTGTTTGCAGATGACATGATCCTCTACGTAGAAAACCCTAAAGATTCCACCAGAAAATTACTAGAACTGATCAATGAATATGGTAAAGTTGCAGGATATAAAATTAACACACAGAAATCCCTTGCATTCCTGTACACTAATAACGAGAAAATAGAAAGAGAAATTAAGGAAACAATTCCATTCACCATTGCAATGAAAACAATAAAATACTTAGGAATATATCTTCCTAAAGAATCTAAAGACCTATATATAGAAAACTATAAAACACTGGTGAAAGAAATCAAAGAGGACACTAATAGATGGAGAAATATATCATGTTCATGGATTGGTAGAATCAATATAGTGAAAATGAATATACTACCCAAAGCAATTTATAGATTCAATGCAATCCCCATCAAGCTACCAACGGTATTCTTCACAGAGCTAGAACAAATAATTTCTCAATTTGTATGGAAATACAAAAAACCTCGAATAGCCAAAGCTATCTTGAGAAAGAAGAACGGAACTGGAGGAATTAACCTGCCTGACTTCAGGCTCTACTACAAAGCCACAGTCATCAAGACAGTATGGTACTGGCACAAGGACAGAAATATAGATCAATGGAACAAAATAGAAAGCCCAGAGATAAATCCACGCACATATGGTCACCTTATCTTTGACAAAGGAGGCAAGAATATACAATGGATTAAAGACAATCTCTTTAACAAGTGGTGCTGGGAAAACTGGTCAAACACTTGTAAAAGAATGAAACTAGAACACTTTCTAACACCATACACAAAAATAAACTCAAAATGGATTAAAGAGCTAAATGTAAGACCAGAAACCATAAAACTCCTAGAGGAAAACATAGGCAAAACACTCTCTGACTTACATCACAGCAGGATCCTCTATGACCCACCTCTCAGAATATTGGAAATAAAATCAAAAATGAACAAATGGGACCTAATCAAACTTAAAAAGCTTCTGCACAACAAAGGAAACTATAAGCAAGGTGAAAAGACAGCCTTCAGAATGGGAGAAAATAATAGCAAATGAAGCAACTGACAAACAACTAATCTCAAAAATATACAAGCAACTTCTACAGCTCAATTCCAGAAAAATAAATGACCCAATCAAAAAATGGGCCAAAGAACTCAATAGACATTTCTCCAAAGAAGACATACAGATGGCTAACAAACACATGAAAAGATGCTCCACATCACTCATTATCAGAGAAATGCAAATCAAAACCACTATGAGATACCATTTCACGCCAATCAGAATGGCTGCTATCCAAAAGTCTACAAGCAATAAATGCTGGAGAGGGTGCGGAGAGAAGGGAACCCTCTTGCACTGTTGGTGGGAATGCAAACTAGTACAGCCACTTTGGAGAACAGTATGGAGATTCCTCAAAAAACTGCGAATAGAACTGCCTTATGATCCAGCAATCCCACTGCTGGGCATATACACTGAGAAAACCAGAATTGAAAGAGACACCTGTACCCCAATGTTCATAGCAGCACTGTTTGCAATAGCCAGAACGTGGAAGCAACCTAGATGTCCATCCACAGATGAATGGATAAGCAAGCTGTGGTACATATACACAATGGAGTATTACTCAGCCATTAAAAAGAATACATTTGAATCAGTTCTAAGGAGGTGGATGGAACTGGAGCCTATTATACAGAGTGAAGTAAGCCAGAAACAAAAACACAAATACAGTATACTAACGCATATATATGGAATTTAGAAAGATGGTAAAAAATAACCCTATTTACGAGACAACAAAAGAGACACTGATGTATAGACCAGACTTTTGGACTCTGGGACCGGGAGAGGGTGAGATGATTGGGGAGAATAGCATTGAAATATGTATAATATTATATCTGAAATGTATTAATTGTTCAAACTAAACACTATCATGTTACAATTTGTTCATACTAGATGTTTGTAATGTCTCTGATAATCAATAAAAGAGATTCTTGATCAAAAAAAAAAAAAAAAAAAATGTGGGGGAAAAAAAAAAAAAAAAAAAAAAAGAAAAAGAACCCCCCCTTATACCAGAGAGTGAAGAAGAAATAAAGAGCCTCTTGATGAAAGTGAAAGAGGAGAGTGAAAAAGTTGACTTAAAGCTCAGCATTTCAGGAAACTAAGATCATGGCATCCGGTCCCATCACTTCATGGCAAATAGTTGGGGAAACAGTGGCTGACTGTTTTTCTGGGCTCCAAAATCACTGCAGATGGTGATTGCAGCCATGAAATTAAAAGACACATACTGCTTGGAAGGAAAGTTATAACCAACCTAGACAGCATATTAAAAAGCAGAGACATTACTTTGTAAACAAGGTCCGTCTAGTTAAGGTTATGGTTTTTCCAGTTGTCATGTATGGATGTGAGAGTTGGAGTATAAAGAAAACTGAGCACTGAAGAATTGATGCTTTTGAACTTTGGTTGTTGAAGACTCTTGAGAGTCCCACGGACTGCAAGGAGATCCAACCAGTCCATCCTAAAGATCAGTCCTGGGTGTTCATTGGAAGGACTGATGCTGAAGCTGAAACTCCAATACTTTGGCCCCCTGATGCAAAGAACTGACCCATTGAGAAAGACCTTGATGCTGGGAAAGATTGAAGGCCGGAGGAAAAGGGGACAACAGAGGATGAGATGGTTGCATGGCATCACTGATGCGATGGATATGAATTTGAGTAAGCTCCGGGAGTTGGTGATGGACAAGGAAGCCTGGCACGCTGCAGTCCATGGGATCACAGAGTCGGACATGATGGAGGGGCTGAACTGAACTGATATATATATATATATATATATATATATATATATATATATATATATATATATAGGCTTACCAGGTGCTGCTGCTGCTAAGTTGCTTCAGTTGTGTCCAACTCTGTGCGACCCCATAGACGGCAGCCCACCAGGTTCCCCCGTCCCTGGGATTCCCCAGGTGCTGCTAGTAGTGAAGAATCTGTCTGCCAGTACAGGCAGATGCAAGAGACTCGGGTTTGATCCTTGAGTCAGGAAGACCCCCTGGAGTAGGAGATGGTGACCCACTCCAGTATTAGCTGAAAAATTCTCATGGACAGAGGAGCTTGGTGGGCTATGGCCCATGGAATCACAAAGAGCCAGACGTGACTCAGCAATTGTGCGCTAGCATGTGCGTACACACACCACACTTAAACACACTCACATATATACACCACATTTTCTTTACCCATTCATCCTCCGGTGGACACTTCAGTTGCTTCCATGTCCTCGTTATTGTGATATCATCATTTTAAAATGACATTTTATTTGGTTTATTAAGCATAGGTTTAAATGTAACAGTATCACAGCAATTTAAAAACTTCAAAATTGCTTTCATTTGCTAATGTTTGTACTTCTTACAATATCAACAAATACACTGGTTTAGTTTTACCATATTTGTCCTAATTCAGAAAGAATACAATTTCAATCAGTTTGGCTTTTCATTTAAAGAGAATTATCATTACAGTTTTTTCTCTTTACATTGGTTTTTGCAATAATACAGACATCTTGAGGTGCTGTATAAGAACTTTGGAGAGATGAATACAACTGTGATTCAATGAAGATCTTCTTGGGGTGATTTGGCTGACATCATTTTGTGTCCTCATTGGCTTTCATTTCTCTGTTAATGCAGCTCATGCTTCTGTTCTTTAACAACTTAAAAAACTGTAAAATAACGTGAAAATCTTCATGGCAACCATTCCAGTTTTCAGGTGTTATACAGGGATTGAATATCATTGGTGTTCATGTTATATATTTAAGGTTCTCAGCCTATTCCTTTCTGCTTTCTGAGAAAGTTATTATCTCTATTATTTAAAATAGATTTAAAAGCTCACTATTTCCTCACTTAAAAATATGAACACTATGAAACAATATATGAAACTTGTTGAGAACTTTTAACTTAACAATATTGAATTATAAGCTCTTTGTGGACAAAACTGTCTTCTTCACATTTGTTTGTTTGGTATTGGAGCTTAAGTTCTCCAACCTGTTTCCAGAATCCAGGTATTTGTTGGATTAAGTAAGTTTCTAAATGTGTAAGTATAGTTATTTACTCATATTCAGCAGATCTGTATATAATGTTACTCAAACTGTGATACAATACTTTCTATTAATTTTTCTTTTATAAAGCACCATTTGAAGAGGGATAAATAAATGAGGACTTGGGGACCAAACTAATTATCAGATCTCTGTAGTAGCAGTAACTCATTTAGATCATTGCCTCACAGATATCATCAGCATTGGTTAAAGAATCTATTGGACAATTGTAGTAATTCCAGACCACTTTTTAATGTGGATCTCACTTGGAGAGGTGGGAAAAGAGTTGATTTTATTTTTGTTAAATGTTAATAATTCAAAGAGTATATTTATATCTTTGAAGAAAGCTGAATTCATTATTATCTGAAGCTGTACTTGCCCTTTTACAAGAAACACTCTATTTCTAATCTATTTTGTCTCTTTTAAGTATTGTATTGTGATCATTTTTGTATACTGAATATTGGACTGACTAGGCAAACTGGAAAAGTTTTACTATTAACAATTATACTCTTCAAGTAAAATAAAAGTATATTTTAAGAAGGAAGAAGTCTTCTTGAAGATTAAAATCTGTGAGTGCACAGAAATATTTTTTTCCAAAGAATAAAAATTTACGACACTGTAACATGTGACAGATCAGTCGCTCAGTCGTGTCCGACTCTTTGTGACCCGTGAACTGCAGCACGCCAGGCCTCCCTGTCCATCACCAACTCCCAGAGTTCACTCAGACTCACATCCATCGAGTCAGTGATGCCATCCAGCCATCTCATCATCTGTCGTCCCCTTCTCCTCCTGCCCCCAATCCCTCCCAGCATGAGAGTCTTCTCCAATGAGTCAACTCTTCGCATGAGGTGACCAAAATACTGGAGTTTCAGCTTTAGCATCATTCCTTCCAAAGAAATCCCAGGGCTGATCTCCTTCAGAATGGACTGGTTGGATCTCCTTGCAGTCCAAGGGACTCTCAAGAGTCTTCTCCAACACCACAGTTCAAAAGCATCAATTCTTCAGCGCTCAGCCCTCTTCACAGTCCAGCTCTCACATCCATACATGACCACAGGAAAGACCATAGCCTTGACTAGGCGAACCTTTGTTGGCAAAGTGATGTCTCTGCTTTTGAATATGCTATCTAGGTTGGTCATAACTTTCCTTCCAAGGAGTAAGCGTCTTTTAATTTCATGGCTGCAGTCACCATCTGCAGTGATTTTGGAGCCCAGAAAAATAAAGTCTGACACTGTTTCCACTGTTTCTCCATCTATTTCCCATGTAGTGATGGGACCGGATGCCATGATCTTCGATTTCTGAATGTTGAGCTTTAAGCCAACCTTTTCACTCTCCACTTTCACTTTCATCAAGAGGCTTTTGAGTTCCTCTTCACTTTCTGCCATAAGGATGGTGTCATCTACATATCTGAGGTTATTGATATTTCTCCCAGCAATATTGATTCCAACTTGTGTTTCTTCCAGTCCACCATTTCTCATGATGTACTCTGCATATAAGTTAAATAAGCAGGGTGACAATATGCAGCCTTGACGTACTCCTTTTCCTATTTGGAACCAGTCTGTTGTTCCATGACCAGTTCCAACTGTTGCTTCCTGACCTGCATACAGATTTCTCAAGAGGCAGATCAGGTGGTCTGGTATTCCCATCTCTTTCAGAACTTTCCACAGTTTATTGTGATCTACACAGTCAAAGGCTTTGGCATAGTCAATAAAGCAGAAATAGATTTTTTTATGGAACTCTTGCTTTTTCCATGATCCAGCGGATGTTGGCAATTTGATCTCTAGTTCCTCTGCCTTTTTGAAAACTAGCTTGAACATCAGGAAGTTCACGGTTCACATATTGCTGAAGCCTGGCTTGGAGAATTTTGAGCATTACTTTACTAGCGTGTGAGATGAGTGCAATTGTGCGGTAGTTTGAGCATTCTTTGGCATTGCCTTTCTTTGGGATTGGGATGAAAACTGACCTTTTCCAATCTTGTGGCCACTGCTGAGTTTTCCAAACATGTGTAGCACCTGCTAATATAATTATATCTTTGCTGCTGCTGCTAAGTCGCTTCAGTTGTGTCCAACTCTGTGCAGCCCCATAGACGGCAGTCCACAAGGCTCCCCCATCCCTGGGATTCTCCAGGCAAGAACACTGGAGTGCGTTGCCATTTCCTTCTCCAATGCGTGAAAGTGAAGTCGTTCAGTTGTGTCCGACTCTTACCTACCCCATGGACTGCAGCCTACCAGGCTCCTCCGCCCATGGGATTTTCCAGGCAAGAGTACTGGGAATTATATCTTTAGTTGAATATAATCTTAATATTAGGTACTGAGAAATTAATACTAGTAAGCTCTGATATGCTATTTTAATTATTTATTATAAGCATGCCTAATGGAAGAAAGGAATAAGGCTTTACTAGAAGTTGACTTCTCCCTTTTGTATGTTTGTTAAATTTAAGTACTTTTTCTCAAATAAATTAAAATTATAACTATAAAATTATTTTAGAGTACAAATTATTTCAGAATATGATTTTAGTTGTACTTTAATGTTTAGAAAGGATGTTTTATTTTGTTTTACACATACCTTTAAAAGCACACTTTATAAATATCCCATACATTTTTAATCATGACATTGGAATAAATATGAAGTTTTTTCTTGTAATTATTGTATGAAAATTAGTATGAAATATGAATAAAATTTTGATAAGAATATGGCTTCTCTTTTTAAAGAAACTTTTTAATAATATTTTCACCTTTAACCAAAGTTTATATCTCATTACATTTTAAAAATAACACTTCAGGGTTCATCTCCCCTTTTAAATAACGTTAGGTAATGATTTTCTTTGTATGTGGATTAGTCTATCAAAAGGCAATTTTTATATTATTTTACATACCTTCATTTTATCTCACCAATGAAATTATAATAAGTTTAAACATGGACACTGTTCTCTTTTGGTTTTCCCTGTGTGCATGTTCTGTAGCATGCAACTCTTTGTGACCCTGTGCACTGTAGCCTGCCAGGCTCCTTTGTCCGTGAAATTTTCCTGACAAAAATACTGAAGTGGATTGCCATTTCCTTCTCCAGGGGATCTTCCTGACACAGGGATCAAACCCGCGTTTCCTGAGTCTCCTACATTGGCAGGCAGATTCTTTACCACTTAGCCACCTGTGGAAGCCCTTTGTTTTTCCCTTAGTTCCTAGTAAAAAGGGTTTAATAAGTTAGCTAATGAGCAGTGTAGGATCAAAATGCAAGGTTAGTTCTGTCATTGCTGCTTTTCCCTTTATTTTAGGGGACTTATGTTTTGGTTGTATCTGTAGGTGAAAATAGTCATTTTATTATTTTTGGATGAAATACTTTGTACTTCTCAACTTTTCATATGTACAAAAATGTTAAATCTTCAGTCAGGATTAAGACTATTTCAAAAGACTGCCTGTACAGCTTCAGTTTTGTTCAGACATTAATATGATTTGTTATATATAAAACTGAAAAGAATCTTAAAATTTATTATAGTCAATACTCATTTTAGAAAACCAAATATTTGCCAGCCAATTTATAGCAGACACTCCAGCATAAGGAAACTAATTCCTAATGCAGTTTTTTTTTCTGAAAATCGGATGATTTTATTTCTTTTTAATATATTATTTTTCATATTGTTTTATAAAGATGACCATATTTCTTATCTATTTCTGTTAATAGTATCACCATTTCCCACATCATTCTATGAACCCTATTGTCATTCTGCATTGCTGTCCTTCCTCTGGCTCTAGATAACCAAATGTAAAACTGGCTGTGTTCTAGCTTCAGTATTTTTGCCTTCTTTGTTGTCCTGTCATTTCCACCACCACCCTAATTAGATGTGTTTAGATTACTCTCTTGGTTTACTTACCAGCTTCTCTGTCTCCCGGGTCATGTCTCCTCTTCTAGTCATTAAGCATTGCCATATCAACATATTAACATATCTGAAATCATTATTTCTTTTTACATGTCTTTGTTTATACTATTCCCTCTTATGTGAAGATTCTTTTTCTGTCTCTGCATATGTATTTAAATGTTGCATATCCTTTAAGACCCAACACAAATAGCATTTCCTTTTCAGTGCTAGCATCCACCTAAAAGGAGTGCCACTTGAAAATCTAGGGTAGTATCTGTAGGGTTAGTGTGTATATTCATTTAATGACTAGACTTATGGTATCCTATTATCATAGAGTGCTAGAGCAGGAAGAGTCTTTAGACATGGCTCATTCTAGTCACCTCACTTTACAGGTGAGTAAGTGGTTTTTCTAGATAAATGACTAAGTACTTGGAAGGCTCAGAGCAAAGATGTAATTAGACTTGTCTCTTAACCTTTAATCCAGAATTTCATCTTGTGTAACATACTTACTTCCTCTCACTGTAAAATACCTTGTCTTTTTATATGCTTTTTCAGGAGTGTATTCTTTATTTCCTCTACTTGAGGCCGAGAATCTTGTTTTAAACTTTTTTATACTCCCCTAATGCGAAGAGTTGACTCATTGGAAAAGACTCTGATGCTGGGAGGGATTGGGGGCAGGAGGAGAAGGGGACGAAAGAGGATGAGATGGCTGGATGGCATCACAGTTTTGATGGACATGAGTTTGAGTGAACTCCGGGAATTGGTGATGGACAGGGAGGCCTGGCGCTTCATGGGGTCGCAAAGAGTCAGACACTACTGAGCGACTGAACTGAACTGATACTCCCCTTAATGTTTTGCACAGAGTAGGTCTTAATTAATTAGTTGTTTTGTAGAGAATTGCTTTTGCTTTCAGATAAAAGCAGTATTTTGAGAAAGGTTATGATTTCCATTTTTATATATATTAATGGGATTATACTGCTTTTGTTTAAAAGAAACAGAAGAATTTTTTAATAGTTTTTAACAATTTGCATCTATTTCCACCAAACAAAAATAGTAGAAAATAACAAAATGTAATTGAAAATTTTTCTTTCATTGCTAAATAATTGGGTTTCACTTGTTTACAGTGTTAAGAACACAGATTTGAGTGCAAAACTAGAAACTTTATCAACATTTGTTCATTGCTTTAATGTTTCCCATTTTTGAGGAAATAAAATGTTTTATATGAAATAATTTTAAATAGCAGAGTATATTAAATGAAAATATGATATAGTTCTGTTGTCTTATTAAGCCATTACTGAAAACTACTTAATACAGTTTTTTCACATTTTAAAATTTTACGAATATACCTGATTTAAAGCAAGTAAGTAAAGCAACAAAAATTATAGTAAACATATACACTTTAAAATTCCTTTACAACTCTGCATGAATAAAAATGGTACAATATAGGGCAGTTTAAATACCTATCAGGTGAATAAAGCATGGGCTTCATGCTTATAGTTGAGGATATATGTATCATCTGCATTAGATATATTACTAGAGGTGATGTCAAGGTGAAAGCAGGCTTGCAGAATGGTTGGAAATCATTGATATTCTGACTTGGAGGCTGTAAATGGCTCAGTGGCAGATGGAGTCTTTGTCAAGGAAGAAAAATGGCAGCTTTGGAGTATCATAGATGTTTTGCTAGCAGCTCAGCACACAGTCTGTGACCTTCTAGTATTCAGGAGTCTTTCTTATTCCTCTAGTAAATTGTCTTCAGCTTTTATTCACCTAACGTAGATAAACAGTACTTACTTTAGTACATATTGAGGTGTTTCATTATAGAGAAATATAAATATATTTTATTATCTGATTCTTAAATTAAGCTTTTAAGGGAACATGCATTTTTTGGAATCAGCAATCTTTCTCATTTAGTTTGCAAGAGTAAAAACAATAGAGTTTAATTTAAAAAGTGTATTTTTAGAATTACAGAATATTAAAGCTAGAAAATATGTTAAAAGTCCTAGACACACTTTCTCATTTTAAAGGCACTGAGTCTCATAGACTGTGATTCAACCAAGGTCACTAAATTAGTTCATGAAAAATGTTAGGTGACTCTTAAATTATGACTTGTTACATATATAAAATAGCTTTAGTTATGAAGGTAAAAGAAACTAGTCTTTTTGAATAAAACTTAGAATACCATAGAATACACCTACTTATTCATGACAGCTGCATAATAAGCATATGTAATTTTTCAGACTTTTATTTACTATTCAACTGCACATATTTTTATTGGAAGGAATTCAGGTTTCTCATTTTAATCACCATCAGATAGCTGTAGAGAAAAAATTTTGTTGAATGAGGAATTTATACCTGGGTCAAATATATATTTTGTGTTGACTTATTTATGTATTTTTAAAAGCACCTTCTTTTGGAAGTAGCATTCCATATTAGAATATTTGAGGGTTTTGTAGATTTTATACTGAGATGTTTTGAAGTATTGTTGCATGTATTAGTGAGAAACCCAGTTTTTAGGGGAATATAGGTCCTCATGGAGAAGGCAGTGGCACCCCACTCCAGTACTCTTGCCTGGAAAATCCCATGGACGGAGGAGCCTGGCGGGCTGCAGTCCATGGGGTCGCAGAGTCGGGCATGACTGAGCGACTTCCCTTTCACTTTTCACTTTCATGCCTTGGAGAAGGAAGTGGCAACCCACTCCAGTGTTCTTGCCTGGAGAATCCCAGGGACGGGGGAGCCTGGTGGGCTGCCGTCTATGGGGTCGCACAGAGTCGGACACGACTGAAGCGACTTAGCAGCAGTAGCAGGTCCTCATGTGGAGAAGGCAATGGCACCCCACTCCAGTACTCTTGCCTAGAAAATCTCATGGATGGAGGAGCCTGGTAGGCTGCAGTCCATGGAGTCGCTACGAGTTGGACGTGACTGAGCGACTTCACTTTCACTTTTCACTTTCACACAATGGAGAAGGCAATGGCAACCCACTCCAGTGTTCTTGCCTAAAGAATCCCAGGGACAGCAGAGCCTAGTGGGCTGCCGTCTATGGGGTCGCACAGAGTCGGACATGACTGAAGCGACTTAGCAGTAGCAGCAGTAGGTCCTCATGAGCGTATACTATCATGTGGTGTTTATTCAGTTGAACAGCTGACTTATATTGAAGAGTAATAAGTCATGGCTAAAATTAAAAACGGGAAGCATCACACAACTAAAACTTACTAAAGCATTCCACAGTTGTTAAAGTTATAGAAAGGAATCTCTGTACATGTGGAAGAAAACTATCCTTTGTTCTAGAAGGTCAAGGTTACTGTATTCAGCACTTCTGTTTGTAGTCTTCCTTAATCCAGTGTCTAAAAAAGTAGAGTTAAAGAGAAATTTAACAGTTACTCAAAGTAGTGTCCATGGATTTTCTAAAGGTAAAATTACCCAATTTTCCAGTTGTTTTTGATGAGAAAATTTTGAAATATTGTAGCTGAAAGCTTTCAGAATCTCAAAGTAATTTTTTTCTTTTGTTTTCTCTTTTGAAGGATAAAACTAGCTCAGTTCAGTTCAGTTCAGTCATTCAGTTGTATCCGACTCTTTGCAACCCCATGAACCCCAGCACGCCAGGCCTCCCTGTCCATCACCAACTCCTAGAGTTTACCCAAATTCATGTCCATTGAGTCGGTGATGCCATCCAACCATCTCATCCTCTGTCGTCCCCTTCTCCTCCTGCAATCTTTCCCAACATCAGGGTCTTTTCAAATGAGTCAGCTCTTCACATCAAGTGACCAAAATATTGGAGTTTCAGCTTCAACATCAGTCTTTCCAATGAACACCCAGGACTAATCTCCTTTAGGATGGACTGGTTGGACCTCCTTAAGTCCAAGGGACTCTCAAGAGTCTTCTCCAGCACACTGTTCAAAAGCATCAATTCTTCACTGCTCAGCTTTCTTTATAGTCCAAATCTCACATCCATACATGACTGTTGGAAAAACCATAGCCTTGAGTAGATGGACCTTTGTTGGAAAAGTAATGTCTCTGCTTTTTAATATGCTTGTCTAGGTTGGTCATAACTTTGCTTCCAAGGAGTAAGTGTCTTTTAATTTCATGGCTGCAGTTACCATCTGCCGTGGTTTTGGAGCACCTAAAAATAAAATCAGCCACTGTGTCCACTGTTTCTCCATCTATTTGCCATGAAGTGATGGGACAAGATGCCATGATTTTAGCTGTCTGAATGCTGAGCTGTAAGCCAACTTTTTCACTCTCCTCTCTCACTTTCATCAAGAAGCTCTTTAGTTCTTCACTTTCTACTATAAGGGTGGTGTCATTTGCATATCTGAGGTTATTGATATTTCTCCCGGCAATCTTGATTCCAGCTTGTGCTTCATCCAGCCCAGCGTTTCTCATGATGTACTCTGCATATAAGTTAAATAAGCAGGGTGACAATATACAGCCTTGATGTACTCCTCTTCCTATTTGGAACCAGCCTGTTGTTTCATGTCCAGTTCTAACTGTTGCTTCCTGACCTGCATACAGGTTTCTCAAGAAGCAGGTCAGGTTGTCTGGTATTCCCATCTCTTTCAGAATTTTCCAGTTTGTTGTGATCCACACAGTCAAAGGCTTTGGCATAGTCAATAAAGCAGAAATAGATGTTTTTCTGGAACTCTCTTGCTTTTTCGATGATCCAGCGGATGTTGGCAACTTGATCTCTGGTTCCTCTGCCTTTTCTAAAACCAGCTTGAACATCTGGAAATTCACAGTTCATGTATTGCTGAAGCCTGGCTTGGAGAATTTTGAGCTTTACTAGCGTGTGAGATGAGTGCAATCATGTGGTAGTTCGAACCTCTTTGGCATTGCCTTTCTTTGGGATTGGAATGAAAACTGACCTTTTCCAGTCCTGTGGCCACTGCTGAGTTTTCCAGATTTGCTGGCATATTGAGTGCAGCACTTTCACAGCATCATTTTTCAGGATTTGAAATAGCTCAACTGGAATTCCATCACCTCCACTAACTTTGTTCGTAGTGATGCTTTCTAAGGCCCACTTGACTTCACATTCCAGGATGTCTGGCTCTAGGTGAGTGATCACACCATCTTGATTATCTGGGTCGTGAAGATCTTTTTCGTACAGTTCTTCTGTGTATTCTTGCCACCTTTTCTTAATATCTTCTGCTTCTGTTAGGTCCATACCATTTCTGTCCTTTATTGAGCCCATCTTTGCATGAAATATTCCCTTGGTTATCACTAATTTTCTTGAAGAGATCTCTAGTCTTTCCTATTCTAATGTTTTCCTCTGTTTCTTTGCATTCATCGCAGAGGAAGGCTTTCTTATCTCTCCTTGCTATTCTTTGGAACTCTGCATTCAAATGGGTATATCTTTCCTTTTCTCCTTTGCTGTTGGCTTCTCTTCTTTTCACAGCTCTTCAGACCTCCACAGGCCTCCTCAGACAGCCATTTTGCTTTTTTGCATTTCTTTTTCTTGGGGATGGTCTTAATGTACAGTGTCACGAACCTCCATCCATAGTTCATTAGGCACTCTATCAGATCTAGTTTATTAACAGATAGAAAGTGGGTGTAAAAATAGTAACCATAATGTCATAAAAGAGAATACTGTTCCTATTAATGCAGTGGTTGAGAGGTAGCTATTTCACCTATTATATACTTTAATATGAAGTAAATACACTCAGATAGAGGTAACATGATGATTACTAAAGCATTCAGTAACTAATTATTGAGTGCCTAGTACATGCAAGTGCTAGGGATAAGGCATTGAACAAAACTCTACATACATGGGGCTTAGAGTTTATGAGCGAAAGAGATTAATAGTTAATAAACTAATATTTACTATGTTAGATGGCAATCAACCCTATAAGAAAAATCAAGCATATTGCATCATGAGTTGTGGGTTTGGTATTTACTATAGAGTCGTTATTATAGCATAGCCCTTCTAAGATTACAGTTTGAGTTCTTAAGAAAGTCAAGAAGTGAGTCATATCTATATCTGCGTGATGATTATTCCAAAGAAAACAGCAAATGCCAAGACATTGAGGCAGATTGTACTTGGCATATTCCAGTAACAATAAGGAAACCAGTGTGGTTGGAGTAGTATGAGTGATGAAAGGAAGTAATAAATGAAGCTAGAGAGATTTCACATATATCTACTTTTAAGAATTGTCTTAAAAAAAAAAAAAAAGTTGAAAAAAATTATGCTGTAAGTTTAACCAAAACTTATGTTGCTAAACCAGTGATCCCCAGAATAGTTTTGGTAGGGTGAATATTGCTTAATAAAAAGATTCCATGGTCAAGTAACGCAAAACCTAGGGTTAATGTTAAAGGTTAAAGGTTTTGTTTGTGCTTAACAACTGTTTAGGCACATCATTTAATGTGGTAAGTTGTTTTGAGAATCTCCAACCTTTCTGTCCCTTCCTTTAAAGAATCTCTTAAGGGGCTAGTGTTTTTCAGTGCTTTGGTAAATGCCGTATTATACAGTCCCACTGATTATCTGGCTTCCCTGGTAGCTCTGCTGGTAAAGAATCTGCCTGCAATGCAGGAGACCCTGATTCAAGTCCTAGGTTGGGAAGATTCCCTGGAGAAGGGATAGGCTACCCACTCTAGTATTCTTGCCTAGAGAATCCCCAGGGAAAGAGGAGCCTGGCAGGATACATCCATGGCGTTGCAAAGAGTTAGACATGACTGAGTGCTAAGCACAGCACAGCACTGATTAACTGTTGGTTACTAAAAGGATTTTCCATAAATGCTGTTTCAAACACAAGTTGGAATCAAGATTGCTGGGAGAAATATCAATAACCTCAGATATGCAGATGACACCACCCTAATGGCAGAAAGTGAAGAGGGGCTATAAAAAGCCTCTTGATGAGAGTGAAAGTGGAGAGTGAAAAGGTTGGCTTAAAACTCAACATTCAGAAAATGAAGATCATGGCATCTGGTCCCATTACTACATGGGAAATAGATGGAGAAACAGTGGAAACAGTGTCAGAATTTATTTATTTGGGCTCCAAAATCACTGCAGATGGTGACTGCAGCCATGAAATTAAAAGACGCTTACTCCTTGGAAGGAAAGTTATGACCAACCTAGATAGCATATTGAAAAGCAGAGACATCACTTTGCCAACAAAGGTTCGCCTAGTCAAGGCTATGGTCTTTCCTGTGGTCATGTATGGATGTGAGAGCTGGACTGTGAAGAAGGCTGAGCGCCGAAGAATTGATGCTTTTGAACTGTGGTGTTGGAGAAGACTCTTGAGAGTCCCTTGGACTGCAAGGAGATCTAACCGGTCCATTCTGAAGGAGATCAGCCCTGGGATTTCTTTGGAAGGAATGATGCTAAAGCTGAAACTCCAGTATTTTGGCCACCTCATGCGAAGAGTTGACTCATTGGAGAAGACTCTGATGCTGGGAGGGATTGAGGGCAGGAGGAGAAGGGGACGACAGAGGATGAGATGGCTGGATGGCATCACTGACTCGATGGATGTGAGTCTGAGTGACCCCCGGGAGCTGGTGATGGACAGGGAGGCCTGGTGTGTTGCAGTTCATGGGGTCGCAAAGAGTCGGACATGACTGAGCGACTGATCTGATCTGATGCTATTTAAGCCAGCATTTCTCTTTGCCTGCTTTTTCAGTAAAAACACTTCTTTTTTGTTTTCTTAAATAGTTCTTATGGAGAAGGCAATGGCACCCCACTCCTGTACTCTTGCCTGGAAAATCCCACGGACGGAAGAGCGTGGTAGGCTGCAATCCATAGGGTCGCTAAGAGTCTGACACGACTGAGCGACTTCCCTTTCACTTTTTACTTTCATGCATTGGAGAAGGAAATGGCAACCCACTCCAGTGTTCTTGCCTGGAGAATCCCAGGGATGGGGAAGCCTGGTGGGCTGCCGTCTATGGGGTCGCACAGAGTCGGACACGAAGTGACTTAGCATAGCATAACATAGCAAATAGTTCTTAAATCCATCTTTTTTTTCTCTATTCATGATGCCTAAATTCTTATACAGGTTTGCATCATGCCTCACCTGGGCTGTCACAGTAGAATCCTTTTCTAGCATCCCATTGTTTTTTGTTGTTCAGTCACTCTGCTGCTGCTTCTGCTGCTAAGTCGCTTCAGTCGTGTCCGACTCTGTGTGACCCCATAGACGGCAGCCCACCAGGCTCCCCCGTCCCTGGGATTCTTCAGGGAAGAACACTGGAGTGGGTTGCCATTTCCTTCTCCAATGCATGAAAGCGAAGAGTAAAATTGAAGTCCCTCAGTTGTGTCCGACTCTTAGCCACCCCATGGACTGCAGCCTACCAGGCTCCTCCATCCATGGGAGTTTCCAAGCAAGAGTACTGCAGAGCCAAAAATAAACAAATATTTTTTGTTGTTGTTGTTAAAAACTATATTCTACTCTTGGAGATTGTGAAAAATGATGCAGATTTGTATCAGTCAGAGTCCAACCAGAGAAAGAGGACCAGTATGGTAGATGGAAAGTAGACAGGGATTTATTGCAAGGAGTTGGTTAATGCCGTTGTGGAGGCTGGCCAGACAAGCCTGAAATGGGAAGGAAGGGCAGGCTGTCAGGGAGGGCAGGCTGAAGCTCTCTGGCCTGGGGCACAGCTCTAGGGCATAGGCAGTGCTTCCGTCACTCAGTCCTGTCCAACTCTTTACGACCCCATGGACTGCAGCACACTAGGCTCCTCGGTCCTCCGTTTCCTGTAGTTTGCTCAGTTTCATGTCCATTAAGTCGGTGATGCTATCTAACCATCTCATCCTCTGCTGCCTCCTTTTCCTTTTGCTTCCAGTCTTTCTCAGCATCTGAGTCTTTACTAATGAGTCAGCTGTTGGCATCAGGGGGCCAAATTGTTGGAGCTTCAGCTTCAGCATCAGTCCTTCCAATGAATATTCAGGACTGATTTTCTTTAGGATTGATGGATTTGATTTTGCTGTCCAAGGGACTCTCAAGAGTCTCCTTCAGCACCACAATTCAAAAGTATCAGTTCTTCGGCACTCAGCCTTCTTTATTATCCAGCTCTCACATCCATACATGACTACTGGAAAAACCGCATCTTTGACTATACGGACCTGTAGTCATTTTGTTGGCAAAATGATGTTTCTGCTTCTTAATATGCTGCCTGCTGCTAAGTCACTTCAGTCGTGTCCGACTCTGTGTGACCCCATAAACGGCTTTCTCCAGGCAAGAACACTGTAGTGGGTTGCCGTTTCTTTCTCCAATGCATGAAAGTGAAAAATGAAAGTGAAGTCGCTCAGTCATGTCCGACCCCCAGCGACCCCATGGACTGCAGCCTGCCAGACTCCTTCCATGGGATTTTCCAGGCAGGAGTACTGGAGTGGGGTGCCATTGCTGTCTAGGTTTGTCATCATTTTTTTTCCAAGGAGCACACATCTTTTAATCTCATGGCTGCAGTCACCATCTGCAGTGATTTTGGAGCCCAAGAAAGGAAAGTCTGTCACTTTTTCCCCTTCTATTTGCTAAGAAGTGATGGGACCAGATGCCATGATCTTAGTTTTTTGAATGCTGAGCTTCAAGCCAGCTTTTTCGCTCTTCTCTTTCCCTTCATCTAGAGGCTTTTTGGTTGCTCTTCACTTTCTGCCATTAAAGTAGTATCATCTGCATATCTGAGTCACTCTATCAGATCTAATCCCTTAAATCTATTCATCACCTCGACTGTTTAATCATAAAGGATTTTATTTAGGTCATACCTGAATGGCCTAGTGGGTCTCCCAGCTTTCTTCCGTTTAAGCCTGAAGTTTGCAATCAGAAGTTCATGTTCTGAGCCACAGTTAGCTCCAGGTCTTATTTGTACTGAATGTATGTGTGTTAGTCGCTTAGTCGTGTCCGACTCTTTGTGACCCCATGGACTGCAGCCCTCCAGGCTCCTCTTTCCATGGAATTCTCCAGTCAAGAATACTGGAGTGAGTAGCCGTTCCCTTCTCCAAGAGATCTTCCTGATCAAGGAATTGAACCCTGGTCTTCTGCATTGTAGATGAATTCTTTACTGTCTGAGCTGCCAAGGAAGCCAGTCAGTTCCAGGTCTTATTTTTACTGACTCTATGGAGTTTCTCTATCTTTGGCTGCAAAGAACATAATCAATCTAATTTTGGTATTGACCATGTGGTGATGTTCATGTGTAGAGTCATTTCTTGGGTTGTTGAAAAGGGGTGTTTGCTATACTAGAGTGTTCTCTTGACAAAACTGTCTTAGCCTTTGCCCTGCTTCATTTTGTACTCCAAGGCCAAACTTGACTATTATTCTGGGCATCTTTTGACTTCTTCCTTTTGCATTCCAATCCCCTGTGATGAAAAGACATCTTTTTTTGGTATTAGTTCTAGAAGGCATTGCAGGTCTTCATAGAACTGGTCAACTTCAGTTTCTTTGGCATTAGTAGTTGAGGCATAGACTTGAATTACTGAGATGTTGAATGGTTTGCCTTAGAAACGAACTGAGATCATTCTTTGGTTTTTGACATTGTTTCCAAGTATTGCATTTCAGACTTTTTAGTTGACTATGAGGGGTATTCCATTTCTTCTAAGGGATTTTTGCCCACGGTAGAACATATAATAGTCATCTGAATTAAATTCATCCATTCTCCTCCATTTTAGTTCACTGATTCCTAAAATGTCAATGTTCACTCTTGCCATCTCCTGCTTGGCCATGTCCAATTTACATTGATTCATGGATCTAGTGTTTAAGGTTCCTATTCAGTACTGTTCTTTACAGCTTCACATTAGTACAGAATAAAACTTAATCTCATTTATAGGGCATATGAAATCTTCCACAATCTGTCTCCTGTCTCAATTTTGCATACATTTCCCATACTTAGTATTTGCCAACTTTGAAACCATTTATACTTTCTTAAAGCACGTAGTGTGTGTATAGCCATTTTGCTTTTGTTCAGTGCTGTTTTCTTCCTGGCACAGCCTTCCCTCTGTGAATAGTCATTCTTAAAAGTTTAGAACAGAGATACTGTTCTTCAAGAATACTTTCAAGCTTTTCCTGGCTGAGTGAGGTACACTGATGTACAATTCTGTCAAAGCACTTAAAGCAATTAAGTAAAACTCCACTCTCTATATCCTGTACCTTTATCTATATCTTAAGTGCTTCATAATTTAAATGGATAACTCTACTAAGTAGTTGAATACTTTCTGATAAACAGATCTATCAGTTTCCTTCTTTTCCAGTTCAAAGTCTGGAATAAGTATAGATATAAATGTAAAACTTTTAGAAGAAAACATAAGGGAAAATCTGTAAGTTCTACCTTGGTGAAGAGTTCTTACATATGACACAAAAAGGACAGCCCTTAAAAATCAGTCAATTGGACTTTACAAAAATTAAAACTGTTTAGTTTGCAAAATACCTGTTATGACAATGATAAAATAAGACATATGCTAAGAGAAAATACTGAAAAATTACGTATCTGACAAAGGACTCCCATCTAGGTTAACTCAACAATAAAAATGCCAACAGTCTAATTAGAAAACTGGGCCAAAGACCTGAAGGTACATTTCACCAAAGAGGGTAACTAGATGTCAAGTGAGAATATGAAAAGATATTCAACATCATTACCCATCAGAGAAATGCAAAAATGAACTATCATTAGTCACTTATCAGATCAGCTAAAATAAAGATTAGTGACAATGTCAACCACCGGCAAGAATATGGAGAAATTGAGCTCTTATTCATTGTCAGGGGAAGTGTAAAATGGTACAACCAGTCTGGAAAAATATTTGGCAGTATCTTTGAAACAAAAATAAAAACCTAAATATATACTTAATACATGACCCAGCAACTGCACTCGAGAGAATTTATCCCAGAAAAATGACTGTACATGATTGTTCATAGAAGCTTTATTTATAATAGCCCAAGTTGGAAACTATCAAAATGTCCTATACAGTTTGGTGTGTCCATACCATGGAATACTACTCAGCAATTAAAAAAAAAAATCAACTTGATACACAAATCCTAAAGGACATTAAGCTCAGTGAAAAAAAGTCAATCTCAAAAGGCCACTCAATAATTGCATTTATGTAAGATGAAGTTCTAGAGATTGAGAACAAGTTTGTGGTATTTGTGGTAACACGGGGTTATGGATGGTGGGTGTGACTGCAAAGGAGTAGCATGAGAAAGATCTTTGTGGTGATGGAGTAGGTTTATATCTTGATTGCAGTGCTGGTTTCATGAATTTACACCTGGGATAAGATGAGTTAGAACTATACATACATGTTGTAGTTAGTTTATTGGTTTCAGTATTGACAATTTAATTATATAAGTTGTAATCATTAGTAGGACCTGAGTGATAAGTATATGGGATCTCACTGTACTATTTTGGCAACTTTCTGTAAATATATAGTTACTTCAAATTAATAGTTATAAAATTATCTTTTTTTCTTCTACTCTTCCACCCATCTCTGAGAAAGAAACTGTTTGCCTTTCACCCCCATATTCACTGCAGCATTACTTACAACAGCCAAGACATAGAAGCAGCCTAATGTCCACTGAGGAATGAATGAATAAGGAAAATGTGTTATGTATTTATAAAATGGAGTATTTTTCAGCCATAAAAGAAGAAAATCTTGTCCTTTGTAGCAATGTGGATGGTTTAAGGGTATTATGCTAAATGAAATAAGACACAGAAGGACAAATACTCTATGATCTCACTTATATATGGCATCTAAAAAACAAAAACAAAAGTCCAAACTCATAGATACACTACAAAGAACAGATTAGTGGTGGGAGGTGGGTAAAATTGTTCAGGGTTGTAAAAACGTACAGACTTCCAGTTATAAAGTAAGTCAATCCTGGTAAAAAATAAACACAGAAAAAATGTTTGCTTCCTTACTATGCCTAAGACTTTATTCATGCTTTTTTATTTTTATCCTCTTCTGTGTCATCCAGAGACTTGTTTCACTGACCATTCATAAGACATATCCATCTTCTCCTTTCTTGATTGATTGATTTCAGATTGTCCTATCTCAAATAAAATGATAAATAGAACTAAACAAACCAAGAAAACCTTTACGTCATTCAAGTGGTTGTATATTAAAGATATAGATCTGTGTTAACATGTGTAGCTCTAGTTTATTTATTTTAACTGCTGTTTTGTTGTTCAGTCGCTCAGTCACGTCTGACTCTTTGTGACCCCATGGACTGCAGCACGCCAGGCTTCCCTGTCCTTCACTGTCTCCCAGAGTTTGCTCAAACTCATGTCCTCTGAGCCGATGATGCCATGCAACCATCTCATCCTCTGTTGCCCCCTTCTCCTCCTGCGCTCAGTCTTTCCCAGCATCAGGGTCTTTTCCAATGAGATGGCTCTTCACTATACATTTCATTATAAAAACACACCACGGTCTTCTGTATTGTAGAATTTCACTACACAAATGGTATTGTAGTTTATACCTTTTGTATATGACTTGCTATGCCTATGCATGAGAATTTTTCTGGGTTATATATCTGGAAGTGGAATTGCCATGGCATGGACTACCTATGGCTTTGATTTTATGAAGTATTGCTTAATATTTTTCTACAGTGGTTACATGAGTTAACACTGTAAGTGCGTAATAAGTGGATAAGAGATTTCTTTGTCTACATTTTCCCCAGCTTTTGGATTTTCCTTAAGTTTTGCCTTCCCATTCCATCTATGTACATTTCATCTATGTAGAATCTACTTTGAAGTCCAGTAGATTTACATCTCTAGTATATTTTTTTTTGTTTCTTGCTCTTTGATCAGTCAAGGAGTAAGAAAAGAACTGATTCATCTTATCTTTCATATTCATATTCCATTTTCCATATCTCTTTATTTCTGACTCTACTGCCACAATATTAGTTCAGACCCTTATTCTTGCCTAAACTATTTCAACAGACTGAATATTCTAATATCCATCTTGGAAATCTCTTTCTGTTGCAACTCATCCTACTTAAAACTGCTAGGTCAGTATTTCTAATGGAAGTAGTTTACTACTTTGGCAGTGTTGAGTAAATTTAACACTTAAAGTGACATTCATAGTTGTTTCTAATGAGGTTCTAGAGTAACTTTTCAGCCACATCTCCTACTATTTTCTATTTATGGCTTATATACTAGCCAGACTAGATTATTCACTTATTATTGATTAATTCATTAAACCATAGATATTAAAAGCTTTTGTAATGCTATGTTGTTGTTTGGTTGCTAAGTCGTGCTAGACTCTTTTTCAACCCCAGGGACTATAGCCCATCAGGCTCCTCCGTCCATGGGATTTCCCAGGCAAGAATACTGGAGTAGGTTGCCATGTCTTTCTCCACAGTATCTCCCTGGATCGGGAATTGAACGCATGTCTTCTACATTGGCAGGCAGATTCTTTACTGCCTGGGAGCTGCCAGGGAAGCCCTTCCCTACACTTAGGATGCTTTTTCCCATAGTTCCTCCACCTAGCCATCTTTTCCTTTCAAAAATCCTACATGATTTTCAAGGCCTACTTAAGATGTTAGATTTCTATGAAGTTTTTCTAGTATCCTCAGTTAATTTTACTCCTATAGTACTATATTGCTTTTATGGCACATACTGTATTTCATGTATTTGTCTTAGGTTTCCATTGTGAATAAGTACTTTGTCCATTCAACTGTATTATACTTATAGTACTTTAAAAAATGTCCTATATAAGGTAGGCAAACAATTAACTGAAATAATTTAATTGAAGATAACATATTAGTTAAATCCAAGTTCACCATTTAGACCTATTTGGGAAAAGATCAGTTTTCATCATTAAAAAATGCTGAATTATGTAATTTTATCTAGTATTCTTACTTTAAAACAGTATAGAATAAACTGCGTTTCTATATAGTGATCTTTATAGCTTGCCTTGATGAAGGGTAAAGTTTATTTGTGATTAACATAATAGTTGTTCAGCTCACTTTTAGACCCTTAAGTAATTCTCTTAAATCAGTTTTTCAAACTGTACTCTGAGTAATGTGTAAGTTGGTTCTGTTGAGATGTCCTGCCTACTGCTGGGTGCTTCCTCTGCCCCAAGGAAAGGGAAAGTCACTCAGTCATGTCTGACTCTTTGAGACCCCATGGACTATACAGTCCATGGAATTCTCCAGGCCAGAATACTGGAGTGGGTAGCCTTTCCTTTCTCCAGGGGATCTTCCCAACCCAGGGATTGAACCCAGGTCTTCCATATTGTGGGTGGATTCTTTTCAGCTGAGCCACAAGGGAAGTCCAAGAATACTGGAGTGGGTAGCCTATCCCTTATCCAGCGGATCTTCCCAACCCAGGGATCGAACCGGGGTCTCCTGCATTGCAGGCAGATTCTTTACCAACCGAGCCATCAGGTTGGCAGCTGATCTTTATTTTTTTTACTATATAGGGCTTCTTCAGGATCTTATTTAAGAAAGGATTTTTTTGCATAAGTATTTTAAAATAATTGCTAAGACTGTATAATACTTCAGTTTTTGTCCATTTATTTAATGTTTTCCAAGATCCTGTAAAATATGATTCCTACCCACTTATTATTTTGTATTGCTACAAATGGACTTTCAGTCCATGTGAATATGAAACTTTGAATAATTAAGCAAATAGTATGAAAATGGGCTTTGTACATGACAAATAGTATATTTTATAAATATTTTGAATTTTAATATGGATTTTTTATTATTAGAATAGCAGAAGTTATTGGAATTGATGTACAAATTGCTAGGTAGGCTAAAGAATTTTCTAGATCATGGCTTCCTAAATTTTAATGTGCATAAGATTCTGATTCAGTAGGTCTGGACTAGTGCTTCAGATTATTTCTAACAAGTGGTTTCTGTGTTGCTGGTCTATGGACCACAGTTGGAATAGCAATGAGCTTGATAACTTTCCAAAGCCTATCACCACATTTTATTAGGATTACATCCTTTGCCTTAGTGAAAGTAGATTTTCAGTATTGCTATAGACATTTATTTAACTTTTTCTCTACATTCTGATTTATACTTTGCCATTTTTAATAGAAATTTTTTTTTTTAGGGAAATACTTTTCGTGTGGATTAATGATTGCTCTGTGACTATGTAGTTCTTTGTTTAAAATTATCCTTCAGTATTTTTAAGATGGTTAGCCATGAGAATTATTAGACTGTCAATGGCAACTTAACTTTCAGCAATTTAATAGGGAATATGTGTTTGGTTTACTTTTTTAGAAGAACTGTTAAACTTAAACTAACTTTTGTTATTTTGCAGGATATTGTTTGAGGTTAGATATTGTTATTATGAAAATTAAGAGGGAAATAATTTTGTTTGGCTGAAGTATGTTTTAGCTGGTGTAAGTCCTGCTTTAAATTAAAAACTATTATTGTCATGAATTAGTAGCAGTTATATACCACAACAGGTTAGGCTGTTAATTTTATCTGTAATAAATATGAATTGAAAACCTAATTTCTATAAATGAACAAACAATAGGAAAGATAGTCATTTAGTTGAATAGCTTTTACTCCAAAAGCTATGAATGGGACTTTAATGCTTTTCTTAAGACATATACTATCAAAATATTTTCATAGTTTTTGGGCTTTAATAGAAATGTTAGTAACTAAATCATAAATTTAAATTCTAAATTTTAAAGAAAATTCCAGAATTACATATTTTGATGAATGGAGATTGGTAATTAACTTTGTAGACTAGAATAGCAGAACGCTTTTGGGGGGAAGGTTACAATTTTTGTCTAAATGCATGGTTATTATATTAATCTTCTATTATTTCACTTAAGAATTGTCAATAGTAGGAACTACTGGAAAAACTACATTATTACCAAAGTGACTTTAAAATATATTATTATTTTCTTATTTCTTCTTAAGTAAGCACTGATATTGCAATAAAAGTTTTTATATGGTATATATGTAAATGATAAAAGTTTTCTTCAGACCTGCTTCAATAATTTTGTATAGAAATAAACCTCCTTTGTTTTTTCTGATAGCATCCATTGATTTTCACTCCCCACCAAAGATACGTTAACAGTGCTGATGGAAGCAGAACACTTGGAATTTACATTCAAATTAAATGTGATGAATAAAAAGCAATATGGTATAATATTATAGTCTTCATTTTGCTTTACCAAAGTTCCAAAATCTAAAGGACAGAAATACTGACAAGGTCAAGAAAAATGAAAGCAAGAACAAACGATGCAAAAAGAAAATGACACTGAGGTCTTGGTTTAATACATATGTATTCCAGGTTGATGGTTGATTTCATTAGCAAATCTCATTGTTATGCAATGTCTGTTCTTCTGCAGCAAAATGAATATTGTATTTTTACAGGCTCTGTGTGTATCTATTATGTTACAATAAATGAAAAAAATATATATATATACCTACTTTTTTTTACCCTTTCCAGTTTACTCTTTTCAGTTTGTCCTTTAGGAAAAGAAAGAAAATTGAATTATATTCTTCCTTTTGTTGTCAAATTTATTCAAAGTGCTTCAGTTTATAATATAAATATATTTCCTACTTTTGTTCCCTGAAATAAACAGTTGTGAGGCAGTTAATAATGTAACCATTTAAATTATCCTATAACTTTTTAAATGAATATATCTTGATTGATTTAAGCTGATAATTATGATGTTAACCATATGCTCTCTAATGTGTTTTTAGTGTTAGGATGGGTTTTCTTATCACAAAAAAAAATACTAAGCAAGTTGTACATATTTTGCCAAATGTACATACTGCTACCTTTTCCAATATCAAAAAGTATATGTTTAGAAGAATTAAATTTTCATAAAATAGAAAATTCCGAAATAACAGATTTCAGTGACTCCACATAGGAAGAGTTCATTTAATCAGGGAAGAGACTGCATAACTCTTATGCAGTTATGTATATGAGTTCAAATATTGATCAAACTGTACTGGACACAACTCATTTAATTTTAGTCATTTTGAGGCTTGATAATGATTTACAAAATCTTTTTGGTTTTTAGTAGTGTTCTCAAAAGTTGTCACAACTAAGAATCCATTGTCAAGCTTGAAAATAGAAAAGCCAAAGTTTTGATGTAATATGAGTTGATTGTATATCATTTAGAAATTGCCTATATAGTAAAAATTGACTATCTGGCTCACTTGATGCAATCCTAATAAATATCTTCTTTATGTTGGACAAGCATGAGCTGTTACAGATATGTACAGGAGTTTTCAATGTATCAACCTAAGTTAATTTTTACTTAGAATATTTGCATTTTATTATTCACAATGGATAATATAAAACAAGAAATTTTAAAATTTAGTAAGGGTAATCCCTAAAATAACTGGAGACAGTAATATAGAGCTAAATCTTGTGGAGAAAGAAGGTTTTCTGGGCTCAGATAGTTAAGCTCTGTGAGAGGGCGTCCTGAAAGTAATGCGATCTAAGCTGATAGTGTGGTAAGGAAGCAATGGGAAACAGCATAAACAAACTGTCAGGTAAGAGCACATACCCTTGGCACCTTTGGAAGACAGAGAAGAGACCAACCCAAAGTAACAATATATTTGCTCCTAGTTATTTACCCCAGTGCTTTTTGTATCTTTGTTAAATTTTAATAGTATTCAGTCCAGATATACTGTATATTGAGGTGCTACTATTGCAGAACTTGTTTAATTTTATATAATAAAATGGGAAATATAAAATTGCTTTTATATTAATTTTAGTCTTCCCCCACCAATAATAGACAAACTAAATGCTGTAAAATTATACAAAGATTCATGCTCTATAATAAATTGAAATTGATGCAGACTAACTGAGAAAATAGGAATCTAGAAGCTCTAAGTCAGATTTCTGTACCACAGTTACAAAAACCAAACTGAGGAGGAATAAAAATCGTCAGAGATTGTGGCCCAGACTGTTGAATTGAGCAGGATCATAGAAGGTCACTTAAAGAGAAAGCAAGGAATTGCTTTAAATTAAAAAAAGATCCCTAAGTGTCTAGACCTTTCTACCAGGGTCTTCTCTTTGATCGAGAACCACCATCATCAAGCATGTTCATTTCATGTACTCATCCAGCAGATAAATCTGAATTTAGAAAATGAAATATGAATTTGAAATATGAAAACAGACTGTGAATTTAACAAAAGATCTTGGGGATTGTTAGTGTTTTTTAAAAGATTCTACCTAAATAAGTAGCAGAAACCTTCCTGGTAAGATGGCACATTTTCTGGGTAACTTTTCATCGTGTTATGATTTCAGCTTGCCCTGAAGAAAGGTTGAAAGGAGTGTCATATGAAATTTGTTCAATTTCTGTAAAGATGCTCTTGAGAAAATTATTGTTTTGTCCAGTGTTGCATCACTGAAAAGTATGAATACGTTTCTCTTGATTCTAAGTACTAGGAAAAGCCTTGGTGCTTATTTGTAAAGTGAAGTTTTTACACAGTGAGAGTTTTATGATTTGATCTTGTTTTCTGCTTCACTTTGATTGCTAGGAAGCTCAGAGCTGAGCTACCCACATCCGAAGGTTGTGCGAGACCTTATGACAGGCATTTGTGTGTTCCAGCTTTACTTTGTGTTTCATCCTTCTTGCTTCCCTTTATTCATATTAATTTGTTTTTTGAAAGCATTCTGTTTTATTCATCATATGTCTGTAAGTCATCTTATTTTAGAATAGATAGGATATAAATAATTATGGAAAGCTTCTTTATTGCCAGTAGAATGTAAGCAAGTAAAAGTAGAAGCTCTTGTCCCCTTCCCTGTCTTTCATTTTCATTTTGCATGGATTTTTTAAGTCATGGAAGACTAATCTCTTCTGTAGTTTCTTAGACCTTCCAGGGGCAAGGGAATCCTTTCTGAAGATTTTTCTCTGTGCAGAGCTACCAGGTGTAGCTCTTTGTGTCAAGTGTACTCTACAAAGAGTGCCTACCTGAAAGAACAAGTAGGGTTGAAATATATCTAGAGGAGCGAAAGGTTTCCTTTTCTCACATTAGCTCGGAGGGGGTCTTTTTCTAACACAAAGGGTGTCATGTTTGCCCTGGTTTTTTGTCCTTTGCCTTTCAACTGAATTATAAACTGTTAACACCAAAATTTCCTGACATTTGATAAAAGCTGCTTTGAATGAAACAAAATTTCAAATTTATTTTCTTTACTTCAGTATTTTAATTTCCTTATCTTTTAAATTTGACCCATTCAGTTCAGTTCAGTCGCTCAGTTGTGTCCAACTCTTTGGAACCCCATGAACTGCAGCACGCCAGGCCTCCCTGTCCATCACCAACTCCCAGAGTTCACCCAAACCCATGTCCATCGAGTCAGTGATGCCATCCAACCGTCTAATCCTCTGGCGTCCCCTTCTCCTCCCACCCTCAATCTTTCCCAGCATCAGGGTCTTTTCAAATGAGTCAGCTTTTCGTATCAGGTGGCCAAAGTATTGGAGTTTCAGCTTCAACATCAGTCCTACCAATGAACACCCAGGACTGATCTCTTTTAGGATGGACTAGTTGGATCTCTGGAGAAGGCAGTGGCACCCCACTCCAGTACTCTTGCCTGGAAAATCCTATGGACTGAGGAGCCTGGTAGCCTGCAGTCCATGGGGTTGCTAAGAGTCGAACAGACTGAGCGACTTCACTTTCACTTTTCACTTTCGTGCATTGGAGAAGAAAATAGCAACCCACTCCAGTGTGCTTGCCTGGAGAATCCCAGGGACGAGGGAGCCTAGTGGGCTCCTGTCTATGGGGTCGCACAGAGTTGGACACAACTGAAGTGACTTAGCAGTAGTAGCAGCAGCAGGTTGGATCTCCTTGTAGTCCAAGGGACTCTCAAGAGTCTTCTCCAACACCACAGTTTAAAAACATCAATTCTTCAGTGCTCAGTTTTCTTTATAGTCCAACTCTCACATCCATACATGACCACTGGAAAAACCATTATGGGAAACTAAAATAGTCATGGGTCTTTAAAATAGTTGAAATAAAAAGTTTCTAATTTAAAATTTTGTTTTGTTTCCATATATGAATTACATAGTCAAAGCTCCTATTTAGTAAGAATTATTAATATATCTCAAATTATCTGTGAAGGAAATAGGGCTATGTTTTGCATTCCAGGTAGTTAACAGGATATTTGAATTATTTAATTGGACCAGGAAATTCAGCTGAAACTTTTAACTTCTTAGTCGTAATTTTCTGAAAATTTGGTGTTTGTTTCATGCTTCATCATAGTAAAGATGGTGGTTAGCAACTTGTTGTTTAGTATTAGTTTAGCACTGTTTAGCATTCATTAATGTTGTTCAGTATTAAATATGTACTCCTTTCAAATGATATATATTAAATGTTTGTAATGTGACCTATTCTCATATTTTGTATTATTAGTTTAGTTTTATGTTCTTGGGTGTTCTTTTTGTTGTCATTGATTTTGTTATCACTTTGTTTTATTTTCTATTTGTCAATACATTAAAGTTTTATTTTGCAAATATAATAAATATACAACTGATTTAAGTTATATGATTTAATACCTTGATTATATTACTGTGAAACGGTTGTTAAGGGCTCTTTGCATTAAAATTAAATGATACTGTGTTAATAGTTAGGACACAGATGGAGGGCGTTAGAACAAAGTATTTTAAACATAAATGTAGATTAAAAAAAAAACCTCTCCATATTCTTAAATTAGTGAATTGGTTTATCATTTTGATGGATTGTGTGTTTGTTTTATACCCTTAGTTAATTTAAGTCAGTCTTCATTTAACTACACTAGAAATTTCAGAGAGTGAAAAAGTGATTTGGAGGGAAAAACTAAGGACAGAGAAACAAATTTCAAGCTTACCACATATGTTTTTAAATACTGACAGATAATATTTTAAGTTTTGTGTTCTTTTAAAATATGAGTTTTAAATGATACAGGAAATAGCTTCAAGTTATGTAAAGTTTCAATTCATATATTGAGATTTTTTTTCCTTGGACTGCTACATGAATTATAGTTTTACTTTGCAAAAGCTTGTCTTAAATTATAACTCAGAAACTTTATCTTCTTTGTTGTAAGAGTTGAAATTTAAAAACATTCCTTATTTAGCAGGTTTTTAAACTTAATCCTAGTTTATTTGTTTTTGTTTTTTTTTAAAGAGAAAACCTTGTTAGCTAGCGTTGCCTTGTTTTTAAATTTACCTGCCAAGCAGTAATTTTTAAAAACCTGCTTAAACAGGTTTGTTTATCAAGGATTCCTTATTATAAGTCTGTGCCTTCTCATGTCAGGAATAAACCTTCCTTTAAAAAAGGAAGATAGAACTCTTTATGTCTTGACACTAATTAAAATTAAGAAAAATTATTTGAGACTTCAGCCTCACCTGGCTTAGTTTTGTCACGTGAGCTTTCACGTTTACTGGTGATCTAAGTGCTCCACCTGCCTTTCAATTTGTTTACCAGGAAATCAAGATGTGTAAACTGCAGGAAGTACTATTTGACCCTCTCCGACAGTATCTCATTACAATAATTGCTAATCTCTGAATAAGACAGCCATGTTTTGTGAGTAACTGAGAGAGAGAGGTTGTGTTAGGTAGATTTTAGGTGTTTCAACAAATAAACCATTGTAAATGCTTGCTTGGATTATGTTTTCATGATAGCTTTTGATAAAAGACATATGGTGACCTTTGGGGTCAGCAAAGCTAGGACACAATAGTAGGTATTCTTTCATGCCTTTTAACTGAAAAATATCACGGCTTGTTGTTTTGGAGTGCTGTCACTGCTCTGAATCGAAAGGATAATGGCTACTTCCTGATTAAATCCACTCTCCACAGTAAGCTGTTAATGTTATACTGTATGTCTTTTTCTCCTGTAAACGCAATAGTGTTTGGTGCTTTCTTTACTTTTTATCATTGTCTTTCAGTAGATATATCTGTTGTAAATATATCCTGAAGTTGAAGTTTATAATTAGAGTAGAAAGTACTGTTTTAAGTTTGGATTTTTATTTTTTTTTAATGAAAAAGTATTTTTGTTTGGTATTAAATCCAATCTTCTCATATACTTACTGTAGATTTCAGATAAAGAATGTAGCTTTTAATAAAGATATTGAAGTGATAAATATATTAAGCTGTCACTTTCTTGGCACTCTAAGCAAAATTTAAAAAACAACTTATGTAGTAAATCAGATTCATTTTTTTAGGGAATATTTGGATAAACTAATTTATTTTTACTTAATGTATTTCATAAATCTACTTAAATATATTGTCAGAATTATTGATAATTGTTTTAATTATTAAGTTAAATTATTTGAAAATTAATTATGAGATCCTTGTGATGTAAAAATAATATTAAGTACTCAGAATATAAGAAGGGGAATAATGAGCTGCTTAGTTTTAATCCTAAAGCTGGCAGTCACTCCATCTGTGTTCTTGGGACAATTATTTAAACTGCTTACCTCAGTTTTGTTGTCTACTGTTCATATGTGTGCTAAGTAAAATGTGTTTGTTTTTTTTTTTCTTTATGGTAGTACAAACTGTAAAGCAAATGATTATCCATAAGATTTTATAAAACAGACAACTGACTCTGAGTATATAGTAGGAAAATAGAACACAAGGAAATATAGAAAAATTATTTTTATTGTAAAATAGTGGAAAGTAAACTTTAAAATAAATACCAGGTAATTATCTTTTTAATTTCAACAAAATTATAATTTTTGCTAAACCATAATATAATGAATGTTACCAGAGGATTCTACATATTGTTGGATACATGGCTGAAACGAGAAATGGAAAGCCTGGAGGTAATTTAGTGAAGAGTCACAAATACACTTAATTATTTATCTTTTTCTCTCAAGTCTTATTTCTGGAAATGAGATTATTCAGAGTAGAGGGAAGAAAGTGTGTATACATTATAGGCCTATAAGTATATAGTTCATCTAAATAGTAAGATGTTTTATTTTTAAACTTTAGTATTAAGTATCCTGATTATATAAAAAATACTATGAAATTGTTAAACATTGAAGGCAACTATTGAAGATGATCATAGAACCTAACATTCAGAAGTAGTTTTAAAATATTCTGAGATAATGTAATTAACTTTTGTTGAGAGAATTAAGATACCTTCTTTTGCAAAATGCATATCACAGATATTTTAAGTAACCTGGTTATTTATGTTATTGGTGCATTCTAAGGAAATTCTAAAGATTATATTTAATGACTATTCTAGCTTAGTCAAGTTATTGAAGTAGGACTTATAGGAGGGCATCTGTTTAATTTGTAATAAATAATAGATGTCACTTATTGAACGCCTAATATGTGCTAACTACTGGACTAATTTATGGTAGGAAAGGCAAACTTTTACCTTTACCCTCTTAGAGTTCTGTTTTGCTGGGCCTGAGAATTAAATTGGTGTAAGATAGATCAACAGGAGGAGAAAGCATATATATTTATAATACAAATTTTATGTGAAATGAGAGTCTGCAAAAGGAATGAAGACCAAGGAAATGGTGAAATATTCTGGTTTTATGTTAAGTTGAACAAAGAAAGGCAGTTGTGGGAAAGTAACTATAAACTATGTGGGGAGACTACAGGAAGATAATTATTTTAACAAGGTCTGTTTGTTGAGAATTCTCTCAGTCACAACTTTTCATCCTTGATGATGAGAGTGTTACTTTCCTTCTGGTATAGGAAGGACATCTTTCATATGGTACTTTGATTTCCTGCTTTTAGGAAAAAGAAGGAAGGTCAGAGTGTTTTTCTGTATTTACTAGTTTTTCAAGTGCCTTAATTTAAAATAGTCAAAATGCCAGAGCAGTGTATTCTGAAGAAGTGTATTCTGAATTCTTTTATCAAATTATTTTACAGTCAAGAAAATTGCATGAGATATAGGTACCGTCATTATCCCCATTTTTACTGATAAGGAAACAGTTTTAGAGAATTTAAATGATTTCATCAATGTCTTTTAGCTAATAAGTGCCAGAGCAAGACCAGAAAATCTAACAGAATCCATAAAGAACTCAGTCTTCAGTGTCATGCCTTTAAGCATTGGGTTTATATTTCGCACATAATAAAGGTGCTAAAGACTTTGATTTAGACAAGTTTTTTTCATCAGTTTCTCAAATGTTAGAATCCTTACTGTCAAGCACTATAAGGAAATTCTCTGATAGTAATGGAAAGCAAAATAAATCCCTTGTTTCAAAAAACTTACAGTTTAGTTGAGTTGAAGGGGCACAAATATAACAGGCTATTACAATACAATGTGATAATTGATATAATAGGGATAAATTCAAGATACTAAAGGTGACATAAAGAAATATCTAATGTTTCCTTTTTATATATTTAATATATATATTGGGGTGCTGTTCTAGGGATATAAACATAAATAAAACTTGCAAAGGTCTGTGCTCTTGGGGAATGTGTATTAGAGGTGGAATCAACAGTAAGCATAATAAGTATATAGCATGTTTGAATGTGACAGGTGTTATGGAGCAAAGAAAAAGTAGGTAAGAAAAAGGATAAGAATGCTGTGGTGGTAATGGGTAGGGTGATTTTTGAGCAAAGATCAAGGAAGTTAATTATGCATATATCTTAAGAGCCTTCCAAGTAGAGAGGACTCAAGGCAAAAGCATGCCTGGTGTGTTCAGAGTAATGAACGAAGCCCAGTGTGACTGAAGTAGAGTGAGCTAGAAACCAGAGTAGGCGGATATGACAGAGATAATTGGGGCTTTACAGAGCACCATAGGCACTCTAAAGAGCCATTGCAGGGCTTTCAGTAAATCTGGCTTATATTTTTAAAGGATCACTCCAGTTACTATGTTGAGAATGGATCATAGGGAGGCACTGACCACCAGCTAGAAGGCTCTTAGAGTAATCTGATTGAAAGTAGTGGCTTAGATAAGGCTGATAGTAGTTAAATTCTGGATGTTTTTAAGGTACTCTGAAAAGGTTATTTGATTGATTGTTTGTGGGATATGAGGAAAAGAGAAGGCAAGATGACTCCAGGGTTTTTTGCTGAGCTGCTAGAAGGATGGTGTTGCCATCAGTTGTGAGATGGGGATGGTTTTCATAGGAAGCAAGTTTGTGATGTAGTGGAAGATCAGGAGTTTGGTTTTAGACATGGTAGATATTATGTGTTTAATAGATACATGCCCGTGGAGATTGTGGAAAGATTTTCCTAAGGAGTTATCATCTAAATTGAGGCTTAAGAATGAATTGATGGTGATTTATGATGAACATGAGAGCATTCTTTACACACTTAAATGAATTTTGGCTTTTTCTACTTTACATATTTACAAACTGGAGTAACATCTAAACATGTAAAGAGTAGTAACATTTACAAGTAACAAAATTGTTTATCTTAGCAGAATTATTCTAAGTAGTTAAGTTTTCAGAATATTTCAGTAGCTGCTATATTCAGGAGTTGCACTGGGTGCTTTTACAGATATTGATTCTCACCATTGTGCTGTAAAGTAAATTGTATTTCTATTTTACATTTGGAGAAACTGAGTCTGAAGGAGATTGACACATTAATATTAGGTGATGCATCTGGATTCAAATGTAGGTCTTTAGATTATATTTCCCATGCTTCTTATTTTTAAGTTAAAAATAGGTATCCTTACTTTGCAAATTTTTAAACATTTGATTAAGGTCTCAAGGAGTTGTCTTGAAAGCATGAGCTATTCTGTATTATAGCGTAATGATACCCTTGAGACATAGGGTTTGTAGATTCTTGGTCATGGAGTCAAATCAGTTGTTGGTCTTTTTTGAATTCTTATACAGCTTTCAGTATGCTATTACAGATACTATCTCCATTCCTAGCCCATATTCCCATGTGCAGTGCTTAGAAATTTACAGCTGCCATCATCATCACCATCTTTATCCCTCTTCCTAGTATGCTGTGACCTTGGGAATCTCAAGCCAAGCCTGTATGATCATTCGTAAATTACAAAACCTCAGAGATGAAGGGCATGTTGCTGTGGTTGTTCATTTGTGTCCGACTCTGCAACCCCATGGACTGCAGCATGCCAGGTTTCACTGTCCTTCACTACCTCCCAGAGTTTGCTCAAACTCACATCCGTTGAGTCGGTGATGCCATCCAACTATCTCATCCTCTGTTATCCCCTTCTCCTCCTGCCTGCAATCTTTTCCAGTTTTAGGGTCTTTTCTAATGAGTCGGCTTTTCACATCAAGTGGCCAAAGTATTGGAGCTGTTGGGTATTGGAGTAAGGATATGAGGACTATGATTAATGAAGAATGAGTTTTAACTTATGTATTTTGTCTGATGGAAACCATCTTTGTTTCCTTCTCTTTATTGACTTTTCTGGGGAATTGAATTTGATAAATAGCTGTTAATTCTGACTGGAAAAGCAATATTCTCTGACATGCCAATGAGTATTTTCACTGTAAAAGTGAACATCAGTTGTTCTACTTTGATAGTGAATAGAAATATAATTGTTCATTGAAACACGTTCACTTAAGGTAAAAAATGTAAACCTTTTGCCTTTAGATCAAAATATAGGCTATTTCTTAAATGTTATGTGAGCTAACAGTGTTTACATTTACAGTACATTTTTAAAGGCATACTTAAGAGCAAATCATTCAGATATTCTACACGAAAGAAACATTTTAGCAAACATGTACATATTTTTTAAAAGTACCAATTAAGAAAAGAAAACCCTGCTGTGGATTAAAATAGCCTGTAAGTCTCAAAGGTCACTTTAAACATATACTAAGGACATAGGTAGAAAATTCACCTAGCCTTTGTATTTATGTTCTGTAAATATGTAATTTTATTCTAAGTGTGTTATGTATTTCTCCAGGTTTTATGCTACTTTCCAAAGGAGTACCATATATATTCATTCTTCCTATTCCTTTCTCTAAAGTCTTCCTTCTCTTTTGTCATTATACCTCAAATTCTGGCATCACTGACTCAATGGACATGGCTTTGGGTGGACTCCGGGAGTTGGTGATGGACAGGGAGGCCTGGTGTGCTGCGGTTCATGGGGTTGTAAAGAGTCGGACATGGCTGAGCGACTGAACTGAACTGAAGATCACTGTGTTCATTAAATGAGATTTTTAAGTAAACAAAATTTTGGTTGGCCCCTAAATACCTTTTTTGTTATTACTAAGTTATCTGTATAATTTCATATTTTATTTACTTCTGTTCAGGATTAAATGTATATATCCTATACATTTCTACTTAGACATAAATGTATTTGTATAGATGTTAGATGTATATTTCTAACCTTTTTAATCTTATTTTTTGTTTTGGATAGTATCTTTAATTTATTTGGGGAAAAAGAAAAATGATTGTTCAAATAGAAATAGAATATTCTGTTAAAAGTATCCTGCTGATCCTCTATGACCCACCTCCCAGAGTAATGGAAATAAAAGCAAAAATAAACAAATGAGCCCTAATTAAACTTAACAGCTTTTGCACAATGAAGGAAACTATAAGCAAGGTGAAAAGATAGCCTTCAGAATGGGAGAAAAATAATAGCAAATGAAGCAACTGACAAAGAATTAATCTCAAAATATACAAGCAGCTCCTGCATCTCAATTTCAGAAAAATAAATGACCCAATCAAAAAATGGGCCAAAGAACTAAACAGATATTTCTCCAAAGAAGACATACAGGTGGCTAACAAACATGAAAATATGCTCAGCATCACTCATTATCAGATAAATGCAAATCAAAACCACAATGAGGTACCATCTCATGCCGGTCAGAATGGCTATCAAAAAGACAACAAACAGTAAATGCTGGAGAGGGTGCAGAGAAAAAGCAACCCTCTTACACCGTTGGTGGGAATGGCAACTAGTACAGCCACTATGGAGAACAGTATGGAGATTCCTTAAAAAACCTGGAAATAGAACTGCCATATGACCCAGGAATCCCACTACTGGGTGTACACACCAAGGAAACCAGAATTGAAAGACGCACGTGTTCCCCAAAGTTCATCGCAGCACTGTTTAAATAGCCAGGACATGGAAGCAACCTAGATGTCCATCAGCAGATGAATGGATAAGAAAGCTGTGGTACATACACACAACAGAGTATTACTCAGCCATTAAAGAGAATGCATTTGAATCAGTTCTAATGAGGTGGATGAAACTGGAGCCTATTATACAGAGGGAAGTAAGTCAGAAACAAAAATACCAATACAGTGTATTAACACATATATATGGAATTTAGAAAGATGATAATGATGACCCTATATGCGAGATGGCAGAAGAGACACAAATGTAAAGAACAGACTTTTGGACTCCGTGGGAGAAGGCAAGGGCGGGATGATTTGAGAGAATAGCATTGAAACATGTATATTATCATATGTGAAATAGATCTCCTGTCCAGGTTCGATGCATAAGACAAGGTACTCAGGGCAGGTGCACTGGGATGACGCTGAGGGATGGGATGGGAAGAGAGCTGGGAGGGGAGTTCAGGATGGGGAACACATGTACACCCATGGCTGATTCATGTGAATGTATGTCAAAAACCACCACAATATTATAAAGTAATTAGCCTCCAATTAAAATAAATAAAAGTATCCTGCTTCCTATTTTTAGTAGTTATAAAACTAAGACTATTATATCCGTGATTAATTGTAATGCTCAGAGAATGAATATTTGGATTATATTTTCCCTGGAATGCTTTCCTCTTAACAGTTGTTATTGAAATTCTTGCATAATGTATATGTGCAAGTGTAAAATTGAGATTTTTTTGATGATTTGAAGATAACAGGGGGATTTTGGATTCTGATTTGACAATTTCAGCTACTCCTAATTTCATTGGGGAAAATAAAGTACAGGCATTAAATATGAGTCTTGATAATTTGAGCAACTCCTCTTGTTTTGTAAACAGCATAATCAAATATTAAATATGTAATAGTAATTTTAAAACACCAGAGATTGTTCTAAAAAGCAGGATGAAATTAATTGCTTAGTTAATTGCTTTAATTAATTGCTTAATTAAATGAGTGATATAAACAAATAAAATATACTATGAGTTGGTAATTAGAGAAGATTATAGAATGACCAGAGAAGGTGCCTTTAAGGAAAAGGGCCCTAAGTTTCAGACATTGAAGAAGGACTTCAAACATTAATTGTGAAAACATTTTTATTGTGATATAGTTTATACACTGTGCAGTTCACCCATGTAATGTGTCCAATCCAGTAGTTTTGAGTAAATTATATTATTACTTTTTTAAGCGGTGGTAAAAAATATACCATAAAGTTGCAATTTTAACCCCTTTTATGTCTATAATTTGTTGTCATTAATTACATTCAAAATGTGCAAACATCACCACTGTCTATTTTTAACACTTTTTCATAGCTCTAAACAGAAACTATGTAACTATTGAACACTAACTCTCCATTTCCCCCTAATCACTCCCCCTGGGAAAGTTGAATTTACTTTCTCTCTTGATGATTTGCCTATTATAGGTATTTCATATAGGTGAAATCACATATTTTTCCCATTGTGTCACGGTTCTTTCACTCACTATAATGTTTTCAAGGTCCGTACATGTTATAGCATGTGTCGGGATTCCATTGCTCTTTAATACTCAGTCTCATTATATATGTAAATAACTATTTAATATTATATATATAATATACATAGTATATATATGTTGTCTGTTCCTCTTTTGATTTTTAACTCTTTTCTTTGATTTTTTTCTTTTTTGGTATAGATGTGCCTTGGAGAAGAATTGCTAGTTCATGTGGTAAATTTTATGTTTAGCTTTTTGAATAGTTGCCAACTGTTTTCCATAGCAATTGCCTTATCAAGCATTAGTTTTTCTTTTACTATACTGTAGATATACACTATGTAAAAAGCTAGGCTGAATGAATATTGTCTTCAGCAAATACCATATACTCTTTTTAAAAGGAAGAAGGACAAAAAGAAAGCTGTGTGTTATGCATGAGGAAATGTGCATGTTTTATATAAAGACCTAACCCATAAAGTGATAATAATTAAACCTTGCAGTTGTATGTTATCCCAACATTGTTATAATATTTTAAAAATATGGTCACCCTATTTCTATTTCTCAATCCCAAGACATCTGCTATAAGTAGAGAGGTACAGCTATTCCTATGAGTAATTAGTGTAATTTAGTTTATTTCTGCCCAATTTTAAGATACTTATTTTTTTAGTTGCCCTTTTTTTGGATTATAAAGTAAAATCACCCTTAATTATATCTAACTGGAAGGTATTCCAAATGTATGCTACTTAGAGCTTTGCCAAGAGAATGCACTCATAGCAAACATCCTCTTCCAACAACACAAGAGAAGAGTCTACACCTGGACATCACCAGATAGTCAATACTGAAATCAGATTGATTATACTCTTTGCAGCCAAAAATGGAGAAGCTCTGTACAGTCAGCAAAAACAAGACTGGGAGCTAACGTGGCTCAGATCATGAACTCCTTATTGCCAAATGCAGAATAAAATTGAAGAAAGTAGGGAGAACTACTAGACCCTTCAGGTATGATCTAAATCAAATCCCTTACAAATACACAATGGAAGTGACAAATAGATTCAATGGATTAGATCTGATAGAGTGCCTGATGAACTATGGATGGAGGTTCGTGACATTATACAGGAGACAGGGATCAAAACCACCCCCAAGAAAAAGAAATGCAAAAAGGCAAAGTGGTTGTCCAAGGAGGCCTTACACATAGCTGAGAAAAGATGAGAAGTGCAAGGCAAAGGAAATGGGAAAAATATACCCATTTAAATGCAGTTCTAAAGAATAGCAAGGAGAGATAAGAAAGCCTTCCTCAGTGATCAATGCAAAGAAATAGAGGAAAACAATAGAATGAAAAAGACTAGAGATCTCTTCAAGAAAATTAGAGATACCAAGGGGACATTTCATGTAAAGATGGGCACAATAAAGGACAGCAATGGTATGGACCTAACAGAAGCACAAGATATTAAGAAAAGGTGGCAAGAATACACAGAAGAACTGTACAAAAAAGATCTTCATGACCCAGATAACCATGATGGTGTGGTCACTCATCCTGAGCCAGACATCCTGGAATGTGAAGTCAAATGGGCTTTAGAAAGCATCACTACAAATAAAGCTAGTGGAGGTGATGGAATTCCAGTTGAGCTATGTCAAATCCTAAAAGATGATGCTGTGAAAGTGCTGCATTCGATGTGCCAGCAAATTTGGAAAACTCAGCAGTGATCACAGGACTGATAAGTTCAGTTTTCATTCCAATCCCAAAGAAAGGCAATGCCAAACAATGTTCAAACTACCACACAATTGCACTCATCTCACATGCTAGCAAAGTAGTGCTCAAAATTCTCCAACTCAGGCCTCAACAGTACATAAATTGTGAACTTCCAGATGTTCAATCTGGATTTAGAAAAGGCAGAGGAACCAGAGATCAAATTGCTAACATCTGCTGGATCATCGAAAAAGCAAGGGACTGCTTCATTGACTGTGCAAACCCTTTGTGTTGATCACAACAAAATGTGGAAAGTTCTGAAAGAGATAGGAATACCAGACCATCTGACCTGCCTCCTGAGATGCAGGTCAAGAAGCAACAGTTAGAACTGGACATGCAACAACAGACTGGTTCAAAATCGGTAAAGGAGTACGTCAAGGCTGTATATTGTCACCCTGCTTATTTAACTTATATGCAGAGTACATCATGCGAAATGATGGGCTGGATGAAGCACAAGCTGGAATCAAGATTGCCAGGAGAAATATCAGTAACCTCAGATATGCATATGACACCACCCTTATGGCAGCAAGTGAAGAAGAAATGGTCTCTTGATGAAAGTGAAAGAGGAGAGTGAAAAAGTTGGCTTAAAATTCAACATTGAGAAAACTGATGGTATTTAGTCATTTTTATTTGTTTACTTCATGTAGGCTATTGTTTCATATTTTATAAGTCTTAGGCAAAAGACTAGAGTTATTTCAGTTGACATTTAAAAAAAATGACTCTTGAAAGTATAGTTTCTGAAATTCAGTTAGAGTTAGTAAGGTAACAGTTACGTATCTTTTCATAGTTCAGTGAGAGACCACTAAGCCAAAACATTATTTCACAAACTTGATGAGATCATATGACCCAGGAAATGGGAAGCAATGCTGAGATAGGGAAGCTTTTTTACAAATTTCCCTAGGAACCATATGTAACAACCACAAGGGGACACACAATAGTGAACTTCAGTTGTGGACTCAATATGGAAATAGTAATAGCAGATGTAATTGGTCATCCTGATAAGAATATCGTTTAGGATATAAGAAAGTTAGTTTCTCATCTAGGGTGTACATGTAAATATTTGATGCATAGGGAATTTGAAACAATTTTAAGAATATTGACACAAGGTAGCTCATGGAATAATTTTATTTCCTTTGTTCAACCCTCTGAGGCAAATTCCTTAATATTGATTTGAGCTTAGTGAGTCTTTACACACCTAAGTAGGAAGCAAGAACAAGGTTGTGGAATGTCTAAATTATCAACAAAAGCTACACTTAGGGAGAAACCTTTAGGAAATAATTTTCCACTTAGTTAAAACTCAAAATACAATAATAGTCTCTTGGTACAGAATTGTAGTAGACTTAAAACTTTGAATAATATACTGAAAATTCATTAGATAAACTAAATTTTTCTTCGTGTGACATTCTTGAGCTACTAAGAAAGTAAAGAATTTAAAGGGATCAAAAACTATGTGAAACAGAAAATTTATGGAGGGGTATTAGAAGATATAACCATCAAATCAGAGAAATGAGGACACATGAAAAGTTGATTGTTAGTGACAGCACTTAGAGTAGAATCAAGTGGGTTCAAAATCCGGATCATGACTAACAATTACACGTCTGTCCCTCTTATGGGTCCTTAATAATTGTTGACTTTGGAGTGATAGATTAAAGGAAATGTAGCCCTTATTGGTCATTTTTCTTCTTTAGAAACTGAAATAAACAGTTTAGGTACTTATTAACAAAAGAAGTTGCTGCTGCTGCTAAGTCGCTTCAGTCGTGTCCAACTCTGTGCGACCCAATAGACGGTAGCCCACCAGGCTTCCCAGTCCCTGGGATTCTCCAGGCAAGAACACTGGAGTGGGTTGCCATTTCCTCCTCCAGTGCATGAAAGTGAAAAGTTAAAGTGAAGTCCCTCAGTCGTGTCCGACTCTTAGCGACCCCATGGACTGTAGCCCACCAGGCTCCCCCAGCCATGGGATTTTCCAGGCAAGAGTATTGGAGTGGGGTGCCATTGCCTTATCTGATTAACAAAAGTTATTCCTACATAAAAAATTTATAAGTAGTAAGGAGAGACTTTTTAAATCTTCAGTTTCTCATTATTTTAAACTGATTACCAATTGGTGATAGATATTAATGCAGAATTCCTCATTTGTAAAACTGAAATAATAATGCCAGATCTCCCTACTTTAAGATTTGTCCTTAGGGTAGAAATTAGAATATATGTGCATACTTTTTTGGGTCAGTTATCAAGTTCTATATACATTTTAATGATTATTATACATTTTCATTCAAAGCGTTTTGTTAAAAGTCTTACATTCTAGGTTTTAAGGTTGTAAAGATGATAAGAAGTAGTCCCTGCTTCTCAACGATCTCACAGTGTGGTAAGAAGTGGTATATCAAAACAGAAAATTGCTGTATAGTACAGTGCTTTAATTAGAGACTGTATGAGAGCAACCAGAAAGAAGTACCTAAGACTTGCTCACTGAATTAGAATGGTTCCCCATGGTAGGTAATATATGAGGTGAGACCTAGAATATGTATAGTAGTTTGACAAGGAATAAAGGAAGAACATTTGAAGGAAGTAAACACCAAGTACCAAATACCATGTGCTACGGATGCTTGGGAAACCATAGAGTATTGGGAAAATGGTGAGAAGTTTAGTTATTAATACTTAGTGTATGAGAAGAGAGTAAGATCAAAAATAAAGTCCCAGGCCTCATTAAGAAGAGCTTTTTTATGTCAAACAGAGGACCTGGGATTTTACCATGTATTTCATATGGAGATAATGAAAGATTTTTAAGTGGGAGTGTGGCAGGATCAGATTTTTATATTAAAAGATTACCATTAAAATAAATAGGATTGGAGAAACAGAGGAACCTCTTAGAAGGCCTCTCTTATTTCCAATAAGAATTGATTTAGTATTATTATACTAAGATGATGGTGGGAATAAAGAGAAAATACTTAGGAATTAATAAGCAGAAAATAATAAATATAATTTGTGGTTGAGAATCTCAGGCTTAATTATCTCTATAAAATCCCTCTATTATAAAAATCTGGGAATTCCCTGGTGGCTCAGATGGTAAAGCGTCTGCCTACAATGCAGAAGACCCCAGTTCAATCCCTGGTTTGGGAAGATCCCCTGAAGAACGAAATAGCAACCCACTCCAGTACTCTTGCCTGGAAAATCCCATGGACGTAGGAGCCTTGCCAGCTACAGTCCATGGGGCCGCAAAGAGTCACACACGACTGAGCGACTTCACTTTCATTCTGTACTTTCTTTCTTTTCATTATAAAAATCTAGCTAGTCACGTGACTATTGGAATTAAGTTGTGGAGCAAGTCTGGTAACTTATGAATTTATATGTTGGATAAACCTGTTGGTTCCCAAACTGAATGAATGTAACTTTAGTTTAAAAAAATTCCTTCTGTATATATATCTACACATCTACAGAGAGGAGGAGAGAGGGGGACAGTGAAGAGGAGAAGTGAAATAGAGGGGAGAGAGGGAGAGATGCAAAGTTAACTAAATCGTTGCGTACCTGAATTTGATTGTGAAGCATGAAAGGTCGTACTAGGGACATTTCTATATTTAGTCTTGAATACAGAGGCTACAATGAGAACACATATTTTAAGATTTCAGTAAAGAATATATTAAGTCATAAAAGCATTTTATGAACATGATATCCAAATGCTTTTTTAATATATCATCTTTATGGATATATAGTTCATATATCATACAATTCACCCATTTAAAATATGTAATTCTGTTTTAAAGTGTATTCACAGGGTTGTCCACCTTTATCAGAGTCAACTAAAACATTTTCATCATCCCCCAAAAGAAACCCAGTACCTATTAACAGTCACCTCTCATTGTTCCTCAGCATTCCCAACCCAAGGCCACTGTGAATCTCCTTTCTGTCTTTATGGATTTACCTTTCCAGGACATTTCATATAAGTGGAATCACACAATATGTGGTCCTTTATGACTGTTTTCTTCATTTAGTATAACATCTTCAAGGTTCTTCCATGTTGTAGCACATATCAATACTTCATTCTCCGGTCCCATCACTTCATGGCAAATAGATGGGGAAACAAGGCAAACAGTGATAGACTTTATCTTCTTGAATTCCAAAATCACTGCACATGGTGACTGCAGCCATGAAATTAAAAGACACTGGCTCCTTGGAAGAAAAGCTATGACCAACCTAGACAGCATATTAAAAAGCAGAGACATTACTTTGCCAACAAAGGTCTGTCTAGTCAAAGCTACGGTTTTTCCAGTAGTCATGTATGTATGTGAGAGTTGAACCATAAAGAAGGCTGAGCGCTGGAGAATTGATGCTTTTGAGCTGTGGTGTTGGAGAAGACTCTTGAGAGTCCCTTGAACTGCAAGGAGATCCAACCAGTCCATCCTAAAGGAAATCAGTCTTGAATATTCATTGGAAGGATTGATCCTAAAGCTGAAACTCCAATTCTTTGGCCACCTGATGCGAAGAACTGACTCCTTAGAAAGACCCCAATGCTGGGAAATATTGAGAGCAGGAGAAGAAGGGGACTGTAGAGGACTAGATGGTTGGATGGCGGCATCAACTCAATGGACATGAATTTGAGCAACCTCCAGGTGTTGGTGATGGACAGGGGAGCCTGGTGTGCTGCAGTCCATGGGGTTGCAAAGAGTTGGACGTGACTGAGCAACTGAACTGAATATTTCATTGCATACATATACCATGTTTTATTTACCAGTTCTTGCCTGGAGAATCCCAGGGACGAGGAAGTCTGGTGGGCTGCCGTCTATGGGGTCGCACAGAGTCAGACACGACTAAAGTGACTTAGCATAGCATAGCATAGCATTATAATCATTTGGATAATTTCCACATTTTGTACAAGGTTTTGTGTAGATATAATATTTCAATTTCTCTGGTGTGTATAATTAGGAAAAAATTGCTGGGTCATCTGGTAACTCCCAAATAATTCTAAACTTCTGAACATTTAAAGTGGAATATTCAGATGAGCATTTAACATGCAGACAGTTTTGTAGTTTAGATAGATATATATGGTTCTATCGTTGTACTACATTTATTTTAGTAATCATGGAGGTATTTGTCTCTGTGTGTGTGTGTGTGTGTGTGTTAGTCACTCAGTCATGTCCAACTCTTTTCGACCCAATCGATGGTAGCCCACAAAGCTACCCTGCCCATGGAATTCTCCAAGTAAGAATACTGTAGTGGGTTGCTTTGCCCTCTCCAGGGGATCTTTCTGACCTAGGAATTGAACCTGTATCTCCTCTGTCTCCTGCATTGTAGTCAGATTCTTTACCCACTGAGCCAAGGGGGAAGCCCAACCTATTTATAAAGGAGATACTTAAAATTTTTTTTGACTTTAGTATTCATTTTTAGAATGATCTCTTATTAATTGAGTTGGTAATTTGTTTTAGTTTGTAGAAATACTCAAGAAATTGGCTTATATTTGTATTTGTTTTTTCATTATATTTAACAGCTAAATGATATTTTCATATTATTTTTACTGGTCATGTTTGGGATATATATTTGGTGTTGTTTAGTTGCTAAGTTGTGTCTGATTCTTTTGCTACCTCATGGACTGTAACCTGCCATGCCCCTCTGTCTATAGGACTTCCCAGGCAGGAATACTGCAGTAAGTTGCCATTTCCTTCTCCAGAGGATCTTCCCGACCCAAGGATCCACCCCACATCTCCTGATTGGCAGGTGGATTCTTTACCACTGAGCCACCTGGGAAGCCCAGGATGGGCTCAGAGCCTTGTATTATGAATAAGTAGTTAAATTCTCTCTGAGCAATATTATGAAGGGTCTTGAATCTTCCAAATGAAAAATTAGGAGTATTATTATGTTAATATATTGGCCTGTCAGTATATTAAGAAATGGGCAAATTGTATGCAGTTCAGAATAATAAAAAATTAAGAGGAAAATAGAAGAATTATATTTGGAAGGTTGTTAGTGCCTAATTTGACTAAGTTTTGTAGCTAAGAGAATGGTGTAGGGAATTATTGTAATGATTTGTGAACTTTTACAGATCATCAAAGTCATAAAGAAGAAAACTTAATCTTTAAATTACCTAATAAAAAGTTATAGTCTGAAGAAAATTAATCTTTTAAGTAATTAAAATTTAAAAATTATGCATTATCTTCTCAGGAAAAAGCAGTTTACTATTTTGCTTATCTAAAAACTAACCTGAAAATGTCACTGTTATCTAAAAAAACTTCATAGTATTATTTAAAACTACAGTAAATAGAACATTCTTTTGAGGGGCAGATTGACAGGGGATACTCTTTTTTTTTTTTTTTTTTTTGCAGGGGAAAATGGAGAAAGGAAAGGATCAATGAGGGTGGGAGGGAAATGGGAAGAAAGAAAGGGAGTGATGGTGGGGAGGAGTATATGTAATTTCTTAACTAATGGCTTTCTGTTTTTAATCACAAAGAACACTTAAAAAAATCATGTTGAATTCATCCTATATTAGGAGGTTTGATCTGGAAATGAAAAGTTCAGGAAACTAAAAGTCCAGTTTGGGTGTCCTCATCTTAGGCACATCTTGGTATTTTGTATTGGTAGGTCTATCTCTACCACAATATATTATTTAGGACAGGATCACATTTGTCACTTCTTCCTCCCTACTACCCAAAGTGGTACCAGACCCATAAAATAGTCAATAAACCTTTACAGAGTGAACAAATAAGTCTTATTTTTTTTTTAACTCTCCTGAGTGAACTGAATATTTTGAGGCTCATAAGTGAATATGTTTTCCTCTTTGTCTGTTACAGCCAGATTGTATAAGTATGAGTGGGGTATTAAAGTCTCCCACTATTATTGTATTGTTGCATATTTCTTCTATCATATTAATTAATGTTTGTCTTAGATATATCAATGCTCCAATGTTGGGTGCATATATATTTATAATTGTTATAACTTCTTTTTGGATTGTTCCTTTAAGTCGTTATGTATAACCTTGATTGTCTCCTTTTTAGGATCTTTAAAGTCAATTTTATCTGATATGAGTATTGCTACTCCTGTTTTCTTTTGGTCCATATTTGCATAGAAAATCTTTTTCCAGCCCTTCATTTTCAGTCAGTATATATCCCCTATTTTAAGGTGGTTCTCTTGTAGACAACAAATATAGGGGTCTAGTTTTTGTATCCATCTGACCCATTTTAGTCTTTTGGTTGTTTCTTGTAGATAAGGTATGTAGGGGTCTTGTTCTTGTATCGATTAGGCCAGTCTTTATGTGTTGATTAGGGCATTCAGCTCATTAACGTTTAAAGCAATTATTGATAAATAGGATTTACTTTATTGTTTTGGGTTCGAATTTATACACCTTTTTAGTGATTCCTATCTAGAGAATGTCCTTTAGTTTTTGTTGGAGAAATGGTTTAGTGGTGCAAAATTCTCTCAACTTTTGCTTATCTGTGAAGCTTTTGATTTCTCCTTCATATTTGAATGAGATCCTTGCTGGATACAATAATCTAGGCTGTAAGTTATTTTCTTTCATCACTATAATTATGTCTTGCCATTCCCTCCTGGCTTGGAGAGTTTCTATTGAAAGATCAGCTGTTATCCTTATGGGAATTCCCTTGTGAGTTATTTGGTGTTTTTCCCTTGCTGCTTTTAATATTTGTTCTTTATATTTAATCTTTGTTAATTTGATTAATATGTGTCTTGGGGTGTTTCGCCTTGGGTTTATCCTGTTAGGGACTCTCTGAATTTCTTGAACTTGAGTGGTAATTTCCTTCTCCATTTTAGGGAAATTTTCAACTATTATCTCCTCAAGTATTTCCTCATGGTCTTTTCTTTTTATCTTCTTCTTCTGGAACTCCTATGATTCGAATGTTGTAGCGTTTAATGTTATCCTGGAGGTCTCTGAGATTGTCCTCATTTCTTTTGATTCATTTTTTCTTTTTTCTCTTCTGATTCATCTATTTCTAGGATTCTATCTTCTAATTCACTAATCCTATCTTCTGCCTCTGTTATTCTACTATTTGTTGCCTCCAGGGTGTTTTGGATCTCATTTATTGCATTATTCATTATGTGTTGACTCTTTTTTATTTCTTCTAGGTCCTTGTTAAACCTTTCTTGCATCTTCTCAATCCTTGTCTCCAGACTCTTTAACTGTGATTCCATTTTGATTTCGAGATTTTGGATTAATTTCACTACCATTATTCGGAATTCTTTATCAGGTAGATTCCCTATCTCTTCCTCTTTGGTTTGGTTTGGTGGACATCCATCCTGTTCCTTTAGCTGCTGGGTATTCTTTTGTCTCTTCATTTTGTTAAAATTGCCAAGTTTAGAGTGTCCTTACTATATTCTGGTAGTTTGTTGAATTCTCTTTATTGAGGTGGTTTACTAGTCTTTTCAATATCTGATCTCTGCCCTGTTACAGAGGGGGCGAAGATGAACACCCAAATTTAAGCCAGCCAGGTTCAGGCACTCGGATAATCCTCAGAATCACAGACTCGGTTGAGTCTGCGTTTTATGCCCTTCCCAGATCCGAGTAGCGCAGGTGATGAAGTGTTTAGCGAGCACAGCTGCTGCGACTTATCGCCTCCCCGCCACTCAGTGTTCTGGGTATACAACCGGCGCACTTTCTCAGGCAGATGTTGACAATCCAGAGCCCCAAGAAGCGTGAGTCAGCACAGAAACCTACTTACAGTTCTGTAGACAGTGTCTCTCTAGGGCTGTGATTGCCCGCTTCCGGCCCTGGCTGCCTGTCACTGGAGTGGGACAGCCTGCAAGTCAGCCATCTCTGTGCATTCCTTTGTTCCTGGTGGTGTCTTAAGTTAGGGCTGGCTATCATGGCATTTGGTCCCATCACTGCATGGGAAATAGATGGAGAAACAGTGGAAACAGTGTCAGAATTTATTTATCTGGGCTCCAAAATCACTGCAGATGGTGACTGCAGCCATGAAATTAAAAGACGCTTACTCCTTGGAAGGAAAGTTATGACCAACCTAGATAGCATATTCAAAAGCAGAGACATCACTTTGCCAACAAAGGTTCGCCTAGTCAAGGCTATGGTCTTTCCTGTGGTCATGTATGGATGTGAGAGCTGGACTGTGAAGAGGGCTGAGCGCCGAAGAATTGATGCTTTTGAACTGTGGTGTTGGAGAAGACTCTTGAGAGTCCCTTGGACTGCAAGGAGATCCAACCAGTCCATTCTGAAGGAGATCAGCCCTGGGATTTCTTTGGAAGGAATGATGCTAAAGCTGAAACTCCAGTATTTTGGCCACCTCATGCGAAGAGTTGACTCATTGGAGAAGACTCTGATGCTGGGAGGGATTGAGGGCAAGAGGAGAAGGGGACGACAGAGGATGAGATGGCTGGATGGCATCACTGACTCGATGGATGTGAGTCTGAGTGACCTCCGAGAGCTGGTGATGGACAGGGAGGCCTGGCGTGCTGCAGTTCATGGGATCGCAAAGAGTCGGACACGACTGAGCGACTGATCTGATCTGATCTTTGATGTAGTAGATAATCGACAGTCTGGTTATTTCGCTCAGATAGCGCTTGAGATAGCCACGCCAAATCCTTTCTCAAAGCGATGCAGGCCGAGCCGCTCCTCCTAGCCCAGCCCCCGCTTGCTAATAGCAAATGCTAGTGTCCGCGCAGCTTCTCCGCAAAAGGAGTTACCGCAGGGCTCGTTTTCTCCTTTTGAAGACAGTGAATTGTCTTTCTAAGTGCCTGATGCCCTCTGCCGGCATTCAGAAGTTGTTTTGTAGAATTGATTCAGCATTCAAATGTTCTTTTGATGGATTTGTGGAGGAGAAAGTATTCTCCCCGTCCTACTCATCCGCCATCTTAGCTCCTCCTCAGGAGATACTCTAATATACTACTTTACCATCTATTCAGGTTTACCTGTGAAAGAAATCTGCTAGAAAATGAAAATGCTCTTGACATTTTAAACTTATTTTTATTCACATTGAATTTATGAAAGAGTATTGACTTTTAATGAGCTGTTCTCCCACTCTTGTATATTTGGTTTGAAGAAAATAAAGATATTTGCCTCTGAATTTTAGCTAAACACTTAAGAACAAAATACCAAGCAGGAAGTGTGCTAAGCATTCTCTTTACAATAGCTCTTTGAAGTAAGTGTGATTAATCCATTTTACTGATTCAGAAACTAAGACTCAACAGATGTACTGGCTATGTTTTGATTAATATAGTGAATTCATAAAACAAATAGAGAGTGGTAAAAAGTCTGTGTAATTAACAGCTTCCTGGGTAGAAGCTAAAGCACTCTATAGTTCAAAGATGGGAAGTTGTAGCCTAGGATTAGTCAGATATAGCTTTATACAGCTTTATAGATAAAGTGATTCTTGGGCCTGTATTTGAAGGAATGTAGTATTTAGATTGTTGGAAGAGAAAACAATATGTAAATAACATAAGTAGATGAGCAAAGAAGACAACACAACATTTGTTATGAAGATTTCTGCCCATCTCAGTTGCAAGTAACAGTAACCCACACAAACACAGTTAAAAGGATACCTATTTGGAAGGCTACAGAGAAATCTCAGGGAATATAGCACAATCAAAAAGACAGTCTAAGGAAAAGGACCTGAGATTGGCCACACTCTTATCTCCCCTCTCTCAGGACCACTCAGCAATCTTTACATCTATTCTTTCAACATTGTTTCCAACCCATGTTTCTTTAGCTTGTATATCTTTAGGGCCACAACTTACCTATCACCTACCACTCAACAACAACTTCCCTTCCTTCTCTTAGTTAAGATATATGTCAGGGAGAGTCTGATTAGATCATAACATCTTTCAGAGGCATCTAACACATAGATTTCCAGTCAGCCATTATCTCCTTGGTTCATGTCTGGTTCAGACAGCCTTGACCACAGGAGTGGGGTCATAGACTGTTGAGCATCAGATGACCTCAATAGCAAGAAATCCTGTCTGGTAATTAGATGGTCTGTGTAGAGCAAACATGAGGGAAACACAGGGAAATCTGAGAGGGGCATGGACTTCCTACTTCCTGGGTGGGGATTAAGAGTGGAAAACTGTCATCATATAAAAATTACTTGAAGGCAAAGATCTTTTTTTCTTCCTGATTATTTAGTCTATCAGTGATGTTATATCTTTACAAAATCTTAAGCTTTCCCACTCTTTCCCTGCTCACCACTCTCATAACCCTAGCTCTTCTTTCCCACTGCTGCTGCTGCTGCTGCTAAGTCGCTTCAGTCGTGTCCGACTCTGTGTGACCCCACAGACGGAAGCTCACCAGGCTCCCCTGTCCCTGGGATTCTCCAGGCAAGAACACTGGAGTGGGTTGCCATTTCCTTCTCCAATGCATGAAAGCAAAAAGTGAAAGTGAAGCCGCTCAGTTGTGTCCGACTCTTAGTGACCCCATGGACTGGAGCCTACCAGGCTCCTCCATCCATGGCATTTTCCAGGCAAAAGTACTACTTCTTCATTAATCTGATCATAAAGATGAGGAGGAATTGGACAAAAGTCTTCCGCTATCTTGAGGTTAAGAGAAAACAACAATGCATGTCCTATTGTCTAACACATGTTGAAGACTTAGACATTTTATGTGGTATGTGAGAATGTCGATTTAAAATTTTTTCTTCCATATTTTAAAAGTATTTTCTGAAGTTAGTAAAGTTAGCACTTATATTCTTATTTACTAGACTAAAATTTGCAGTCATTTAGATTTGGATTAAACTATGGTGAGAATAGTGTGAAATGAAAATTTTAAAATGAAAATTATTAGATGGTGAACTCTTACAAGGGAAAGATTATGACTTACTCACTTTTACATTCTAGCAACTACACCATTCGGAGAAGGCAGTGGCAACCCACTCCAGTACTCTTGCCTGGCAAATCCCATGGTCGGAGGAGCCTCGTAGGCTGCAGTCCATGGGGTCCCTAGGAGTTGGACACGACTGAGTGACTTCACTTTCATGCATTGGAGAAGGAAATGGCAACCCACTCCAGTGTTCTTGCCTGGAGAATCCCAGGGACGGGGGAGCCTGGTGGGCTGCCGTCTATGGGGTCGCATAGAGTCGGATACGACTGAAGTGACTTTGCAGCAGCAGCAGCAGCAGCAACTACACCATTATACAATTTTGAAGTAGATGATCAATAGTAGTTGTTAAATGAATTATCAGTAGACGAGTTATAAGAGGCAGCGAATGATGAAGCCTTCATGTAAAATAATTTTTCCTTGAAATTTTACTAGGATTCTCAAATTTCTCATTGTCTTTAATTTCAAAAGTACTAATTTTTAATGTATTTCTTCTTTGATTAAAATTTATATGTAGTTTTGGATACTCATCTCTTTCCCCTACTTCAATATGAGATACTACCATGTGGTCTCTGTAGATATTAAAATTTACAAGTATAGATGAAGCATAAATATAATCCCTGGAGAATACTTAAACATATGTAAATATATGGGCTTCCCTGATGGCTCAGCGGGTAAATAATCCTCCTGCAATGCAGGAGACATAGGAGATGTGGGTTCTCTCCCTGTGTTGGGACGATCCACTGGAGAAGGAAATGGCAACCCTCTCCTGTATTCTTGCCTGGGAAATCCCATGAACAGAGGAGCCTTGTAGGCTACAGTTCATGCGGTCACAAGGAGTCGGACATGACTGAGCACGTGACACATCCTGTATATAATAAAACAATTATAAATCTGTACCTAGAATTGGACTCTAGGCTGGCAGTTTATTTTCAGAAGCATTTTACTTTTTCATACTAAATGTTTTTATATTTCCCTGAATATGAGAAAATGTGTAGCTTTTAATATAGCTTTACCTAATCATTAACAAAAGAAAGAATACATGTGGTATCTTTCCACTGCATGTCTAACTTATTTTCCTATATGACTGGGCTACATATGTGGCCCTCAACAGACCACTTCATTTCCTGAGTTTATACCATCTTTCAATACTTGGTATCACTGTGACAGTCACATAGCTCAATTTCTTGTAAGTAAGAATCTGTTTAACATAGCTTTGATTAGATTTCTGCCTTTGCTTCAACCTATTAGACTATAAAACCTTGAGATGGACTACTTAACGTAATTAACTGCTTTGTTAACATCCAAACACCTAGCATCCTTTGTGATTTAATACGTACTGTCTGTAAAGGTTGAACATAGGATGTTTTCATAAATGGTTAAACTTTATATAATTGATGTCATGTCACATAGCATCTGGGTAAAAGAACTTTGATCTATTTTTAATTAGCTGAGTATGCAGAGTAGAAGACTGGTATTTAGGTGACATCCCAAGGGCCTGGTAATATATAATGTCCCATATTTCTTTGTCATTGACTGGTAAAGTAAGAATATACATTCCTAGGTCCTAAAGGAATTCTAAGAATTTTGTATAACTACTCTCACTTTAATGGGCTGTTTACCAAGAGCAGGGATTCTGCTAGTGTAGTAGTACATACACAAGCATACGCTGTAGTGTATATATAGTGATAATCATTCTCATATAGCAGCTAGTATGACTAGGGATTATAAAATCCTTCTGTGCTTGCCTATAAAAGCCCTACTTTACTGGGAAGCCAAATAGATCAATGTTTTTCAAGCTTCTTTGACAATGACCCAGAGTATTTCATTTTTATAACCCTGTTTGTGGATTTCATGACCCTTTAGATGGGTTATGACCCACAGTTTTGAAAATATGGCTGCAGCTGGGACTAAAGAATTCAGTAAATGGAAATGACTTGAATTTTAGCATTGGTAGCCAGTGTTTCCTATGTATTATTATCTTTTCTTCTCCCACTGGGGTAGTGGGTTCTTCTGAAATTCTGATATAAGGTCTAGTATAAAGAGTAGTGATTCACCAAGTCTTTAGCATCTTTTCCAACTCTTAAAAGACCCTGCCTGTACAGAATGTCGTCATTGTCAGTGGAGGGGCAAAGGCAAACTCACGCAAAGAAACCCTGTATCTACTCCTATTCTGTGAAGCCACTTTTTTTTTTTTTTTTCCTGCTAAATACTGTCTGTCCAACTAAACACATTGAGAACTTTTAGCAGGTTATATGTGTATGTCCTCTTCCGCTAATAATAACTGAACCTACAAATGTTGCAGACAGTACAATACTCTTGTGAATTGTGTTAGGGATATTTTAATGGAGACATTTAAGAAATAATAATAAGATGTAACAAGAGAGTTATTTGAGTTTACCTTTTAAACTTCCCTAGTGGCTCAGATGGTAAAGCGTCTGCCTGCAATGCGGGAGACCTGGGTTCGATTCCTGGGTTAGGAAGATCCCCTGGAGAAGGAAATGGCAATCCACTCCAGCACTCTTGCCTAGAAAACCCCATAGACGGAGAAGCCTGATCAGCTACAGTCAGTGGGGTCACAAAGAGTCAGACACTACTGAGCGACTTCACTTTCACTTTCTAAGTGAATAATTCAAGCTTTCAAGTGAATAGTTTATGAATAGTTCAGCTCCATTTTAAGTAATCTCAGTGATTTTAATGATATTTCCAATATTTTGGTAATATACTCTCTAAAGAAACCATGATAGCATAATAATGGTTTTAATTTCTTCATGGAGGTAACTGCTGACCCAGATAACTCCTTGCCCACCAACCTTCCTATAGAAAACTCTAATGAGGTAATATCTGCCCTAAAGCTGTCAACTTATGCTTTTAAAAGTTTTAACATCTGTAGTTAAATATGAAGTAGGCTACTCAATATGAAGTAGGCGTCCTTGCTACAGCTGCTGCTGCTAAGTCGCTTCAGTCGTGTCCGACTCTGTCAGACCCCATAGACAGCAGCCCACCAGGCTCCTCTGTCCCTGGGATTGTCCAGGCAAGAACACTGGAGTGGGTTGCCATTTCCTTCTCCAATGCGTGAAAAGTGAAAGTGAAGTCACTCAGTCATGTCCGACTCTTAGCGACCCCATGGACTGCAGCCTACCAGGCTCCTCTGTCCATGGGATTTTCCAGGCAAGAGTACATTAGCTGATGGCTACTATATAGGACCGTGCAGATTTAGACATTGCTTTGAGATATTGGTCTTTGGTTTATCAAAATTGCTTGTCTAGTTAAGTGATGTCAATAAAAATTGGAATGAAATGTAAAGACTTGATTTTTTTAAATCGACTTAAAGATATAACCACATACATTAAGGTGATTTTAGATATTATAATTTGAGTGTATATCCGTAGTGGACCAAAATTACTGTGGTTTCAGTGGCCATATTCTTGTATTAGTTTTGATATTGTTATTCTGAGGCTATTGCTTGTATGTCATAAATCAAATGAGTAATTCTGTGTTGCATGCTGAAAGTGTCAAGGACTGAGATTTTGGGTACAAGAACCAAAGATTTTAAGTACATGAAAAGCATGGGATGCCGATGTAAAAATTGTTAAGGTACAATAAAATCTTATAGTCCTAAGTTTAAATTGAAAGTATTAACAAAGTATTCTTTGTTGTAAAAGAATGAAATACAATTAAAACATTTTTTTTTCTATCTTCCAGGCCTGTAACTTAACTTGATATACTCACAAGAACTGAAATCTTTGTTGAGGCTTACATTCTTCCATTTTCACCCCCCCCCCCACAGTTACGTACATATTCTTGATCTCTTATAATGTCTGATCCCTTATTTTTTTTTTTTAATCTTTTAACCGTCTTTACCCATTTCTTTCACCCCTCCACACCCATTACCTCTGGAAACCACCAGTCTATGCCTGTATCTATGAACTTGGTTTTGTTTTGTTTTTGAGATTTCACATGTAAGAGAGACAATATAGTATTTGTCTTTCTTTGACTAATTTCACTTAGCCTAATGCCCTCAAGGTTTATGCATGGTGTTACAAATGTCCAGATTTCATTTTTCTTATGGCCAAATAGCATCCCATTATATATTTATATATTACAATATTTATTTATACAATCATCTGTCAATGGACACTTAGGATTTTCCCATATCTTGGTTATTTTAAATAGTGCTACAATGAACATGGGAGTTCATATGTGTTTTCAAAGATCATATGGTGCTTCTATTTTTAAATTTTTGAGGAACTTCCATAGTGTTTTCCATAGTGATTGCTCCAATTTACGTTACAACCAGCAGTCCATATCCTTGCCAACACTTATTATTTCTTGCCTTTTTGATGATAGCCATTTAAACAGATATAATTTAATATCACATTGTAGTTTTAATTTACATTTTGCTGATAATTAATGATGTTGAGCATCTTTTCATCTAAATGTTGGCCATCCGTGTCTTTGGAAAAATGTTTGTTTAGATCTTATGCCCACTTTTTAATTGGACTTTTTCTTTTTTCTATTAAATTCTGAGTTCTTTATATAATGTGAATTTTAGCTCCTCATCAGATATATGATTTGCAAATACTTTCTCCCATTTAGTATATTGCTATTTTATTTTGTTGAAGATTTCCATTGTTGTACAGAAGTGCAGTTAGTTTGAGGTAGTCCAACCTGTTTTGACTTTTGTTCCTTTGCTTTTGGTATCAGATTTAAAATTCATCAAGGCCAGTGTCAAGGAGGTTACTGCTTCTGTTTTCTTCTAGAGATTTATGGTTCAGATTTTACATTCAAGTCTTTAATCCATTTTGGATAAATTTTTGTGCATGGTATAATATGGTAGTCCATTGCATATGGCTGTCTAGTTTTCCCAACACCATACTTTGAAGAGAGTATATTTTCCCCATTTTATTCTTGGCTCCGTTGTCATAAATTCATCGACCGCAGGGTCTATGGGTTTATTACTAGGTCAGTTCTGTTCCAGTGGTCAGTGTTCCTATTTTTTTTTTTTTTTTTGCCAATACCATGTTGTTTTAATTACTATAGCTTTGTAATAAAGTTTGAAATCAAGTAGCATGACACCTCCAACTTTTTTATTCTTTCTCAAGATTGCTCATGGCTATTTAGAGTCTTCTGTGTTACATTTTATAGTTGTTTCTTCTATTTCGGTGAAAAATGCTGTTGAAATTTTGGTAGAGGTTATATTTAATCTGTAGCTTGCTTTGGTTAGTATGGACATTTTAACAATATTAATTCTTCCAATCCATGAGCACAGAATATTTTCTCATTTTTTTGTGTGGGTTTTTAAATTTCTTTCTGTAATGTCTTATAGTTTTAGTGTACATGTCTTTCATTTCCTTGGTTAAATTTATTCATAGGTATTTTATGCTTTTCGATACACTTGTATATGGAATGCTTCCTTAAATTTCTTTTTTCAATAGTTATTAGTTTATAGAAACACAACAGATTTTTGAGTATCAATCATATCCTGCAACTTCACTGAATTGATTTATTAGTTCTAACAGTTTTTTAAAAAATATTTATTGATTGATTGATTTTTGACTCTCCTGGGTCTTCATTGCTGTGCAAGGGCTTTCTCTAGTTCAGGTGTGAGGGTTTCTTATTGTGGTGGCTATTCTTGTTGTCGAGCATGGGCTCTTGGCGCTCTGGCTTCAGTTGTTGAGGCTTGTGGGCTCCAGAATCTGGGCTCAGTTGCCACTTGGCCTGTGGGGTCTTCCTGAATCAGGGATGGAACTGGTGTCTCTTGCATTGCAAAGTAGATTCTTAACCACTGGACCACCAGGGAAGCCCTTGTTTGTTTTTGATGGAATCTTTAGGTTTTTCTCATGTACTATTGTATCATCTGCAAATATTAACAGTTTTATATCTTCCTTTCCAATTTGGATTCCTTTTACTTTTTTCCTTATCTCATTGCTGTGGGAAGGACTGACAATACACTATGGTAAATAAAAGTGGTAAGACTGGGCATCCTTATGTTCTTGATCTTAGAGGAAACGCTTTCAGCTTTTCAGCATTGAGTATAATATTAGCTGTGGGCTTGTTAATATGGTCTTTGTTATGTTCTTTCTATAACCATTTTGATGATTTTTTAATTGTAAAAAATTAAATTTTTTACAATGGATGCTGAATTTTGTCAAATGCTTTTTCTGCATTAATTGATATGATCATATGACTTTTATCTTTCATTCTGTTACTGTGCTGTATCACATTGACTGATTTGCTGATATTCAGCCAGCCTTGCATTCCTGGAATAAATGCCATTTGCTTATGGTGTATGATTCTTCCAATGTATTTTAAATTCATTTTGCTGATATTTTGTTCAGGATTTTCGTACCTGTATTCATTAAGAGTTATTGGTTTATAATTTGTTTTTCTTGTGGTGATCCTTGTCTGCTTTTGGTTTCAAGTTAAGGCTGGCCTTGGAAAATGAGTTTGCAAGAGTTCCTTCTTCTATGGTTTGGAAGAGTTTGAGAAGGTTTGATGTTAATTCTTCTTTGAACGTTTTGTAGAATTTACCAATAAAGCTGTCTGGTATTGGACTTTTGCTTTTTGGAAGGGTTTTGATTGATTACTCATTCAGTCTCCTTGCTAGTAATTGGTCTATACGGATTTTCTGTTTTATCATAATTCAATCTGGGAAGGTTGCATGTTTATAGGAACTTATTCATTTCTTCTAGACTGGTTGTTCAATTTGCTGTTTCATTCTTGTAGTAATCTCTTTTAGTCCCTTGTATTTCTATGTTGTTAGTTGTAGTGTCTCTTTCATTTCTATCATATTTGTTTGAATCTTTTTTTTTTTCCTTCATCAGTCTAGCTAAAGGGTTGACCGTTTTGTTTATCTTGTTTTTTGGCCACATGCACAGTTTGTGAGGTCTTAGTTCTTTGACCAGGGATCAAACCCTGGCACCCTGTAGTGGAAATACAGAGTCCTAAGCACGGATGGCGTGCTTCAGTTCATAGGGTCACAAAGAGTCAGACATGACTGAGCAACTGAACTGAACTGAACTGAACTCAAACACTGGGCTACCAAGAAATTCCCATTCTGTGTTATCTTCTTTAAAGAAACAACTTTTTGATTCATCTTTCCCCTTGTCTACTTACTCTCTATTTCATTTATTTCTACTCTAATCTTTTCTTCCTTCCTTCTACTAACTTTGGGCTTTGTTTGTTCGTCTTATTCTGGTTCCATCAGGTGTAAAATTCGGTTGTTTATTTGAGAATTGTTTATTGAAGCAGGCATTTATTACTGTGAATTTCCCTTTTAGAACCAGTTTTGCTGCATTCCATAAATTTTGGTATGTTATATTTTCATTTTCCTTTGTCTCAACATATTTTTTTATTTCTCTTTTGATGCACTGGTTGGTCAGTAGTGTATTTTTTGATCTCATATTTGTGAGTTTTCAAATTTTACTGGTGTTTTCTAGTTTCATACCATCATGGCTGGAGAAGTTGTACAATATGATTTCAGTCTTCTTAAATTTATTAAGACTTATTTTGTGGTCTAATATATAATCTATCTTAGAGAATGTTGCATGTGCATTTATTAAGCATATGTATACTGTTGCTTTTGGATGAATGTTCTATAAATATTTGTTAACCCACCTGGTTTAGTGTGTCATTTATGGGCTGTGTTTCCTTTTTACTTTTCTGTGTCAATGATCTATCCAATGATGTAAGTGATATTAAAGTCCCTTACTAGACTGGGACATCTTCCTGAAGATACTGGTGCTCTGGACCATAGCAAAGGGAAAGTCCAAAGATGGAGACTGCATCCTTGGTTAGTGTTCCAGTTCTCTCCTGCTGCTGCTAAGTCGTGTCAGTAGTGTCCGACTCTGTGCGACCCCATAGATGGCAGCCCACCAGGCTCCACCATCCCTGGGATTCTCCAGGCAAGAACACTGGAGTGGGTCGCCATTTCCTTCTCCAGTGTATGGAAGTGAAAAGTGAAGTGAAGTCCCTCAGTCGTGTCTGACCCTCAGAGACCCCATGGACTGTGCCTTCCAGGCTCCTCTGTCCATGGGATTTCCCAGGCAAGAGCACTGGAGTAGGGTGCCATCGCCTTCTCCACAGTTCTCTCCTAAATGTGTGTGAAATTGGATGCCTGCCCTTCAGGCTGAGTTTTTCTTTTTATTTACCTATTTTTTAAATAACTTATTTAATTCTTTATTTTTGGTTGCACTGCATCTTCATTGTTACACATAGACTTTGTCTAGGTGTGGCAAGCGAGGGCTACTCTTCGTTGCAGTGTGTGGGCTTCTCGTTGCAGTGGCTTCTCTTGTTGCAGAGCACAGGCTCTAACTGCATGGGCTTCATTAGTTGCGGCATGCAGGCTCTAGGGCTCAGGGGCTTCAGTAGTTGTGGCTCAGAAGCCCCTAGAGTATGTGGGCTCAGAAGTAGTGGGACACAGGCTCAGTTGCTGCATGGCATGTGGAATCCTCCTGGACCAGGGATACAACCCATGTCCCCTGCATTGTCAAGTAGATTCTTAACTACTGTACCACTAGGGAAGTTCTGAGTTTTTAATATAAGCAGGAAAGCCTCCTTCATTTTTTAAGTCTGGAAACCATAGACTGTCTCTTAGCTGGGCCCTGGGATTCAAGCACATGACCTCTTTGAGAGGGATTTCCCAGATCTCTATAGCCTTATGGGTCTCAAGATAGGAACACCAATGGTTTTCAAAGTTTGATTTTTTTTTTTTTAGGGATTAATCTCTCAAGTGTGTGGGATGCCCACTGTGTGCTTCAAAACCTCAGCTGCTCAAGAAGAAACTCCAGGTTTTGAGTTCCTTCTCCATTATGGGTTGTTGCACCACTAGTGGGGTTTATGGTCGGATTGCATCCCAGCCTCTTGAACCCACTTTGATATGATTTTCTTGTTTGCCCATTGTGTAGTCATCATTTACCCAGGCCATGGGGCTTATTTGACAGGAAATTCTTGTATATAAAGCTATAGACTTACTGTGTCTGAGGGAGGAGGTGAGTTTGGGATTTTCTTATGTCACCATTTTGAACTGAGACTTCTGTTTAACATTTTGAAAAGATTTATAATCTCTTAGAATAACAAGCCTGTAAAAATCTTTAAAAAAAAATTTAACTGTCATTAATACTGTGAAGTGAAGTCACTCAGTTATGTCCGACTCTTTGTGACCCCATGGACAGTAGCCAACCAAGCTCCTCCGTCCATGGGATTTTCCAGGCAAGAATACTGGAGTGGGTTGCCATTTCCTTCTCCAAGGGATCTTCCCAACCCAGGGATCGAACCCAGATCTCCCACATTGTAGGCAGACACTTTACTGTCTGAGCCACCAGGGAAGGCCAATTAATACTAGCACACTGTAAATCATTCAAGTGGTTAAAAAAATTTATAGAGAAAAAGAATTCTCCCATCCTAGATTACAATTCCCTAGTCACTTTCAGTTCAGATCAATCACTCAATTGTGTCAGACTCTTTGCAACCCCATGGACTGCAGCACACCAGGCTTCCCATCCTTCACCAACTCCCAGAGCTTGCTTAAATTCATGTACATCGAGTCCATGATGCATACAACCATCTCTTCCTCTGTCATCCTTTTCTCCTCCTGCGTACAATCTTTTCCAGCATCAGGGTCTTTTCAGATGAGTCAGTTCTTCACATCAGGTGGCCAAAATATTGGAGCTTCAGCTTTAGCATCAATCCTTCCAATGAATATTCCAGACTGATTTCCTTTAGGATGGACTGTTTTATTCTCCCTGCTCTCCAAGGGACTCTCAAGAGTCTTCTCCAACACCACAATTTAAAAGCATCAATTCTTTGGTGCTCAGCTTTCTTTATGGTTAAACTCTCACATCTATGCGTGACTACTGGAAAAACCATAGCTTTGACTAGATGGACATTTATTGGTAAAGTAATGTCTGCTTTTTAATATGCTGTCTAGATTTGTTATAGCTTTTCATCCAAGGAGCAAGCGTCTTTTAATTTCATGGCTGCAGTCATCATCTGCAGTGATTTTTGGAGCCCAAGAAAATAAAGTCTGTCACTGTTTGCTTTGTTTCCCCATCTATGTGCATGGAATGATGAGACTGGATGCCATGATCTGTTTTCTGAATGTTGAGTTCTAAGCCAGCTTTTTCACTCTCCTTTTTCACTTTCATCAAGAGGCTTTTCAGTTCCTCTTTGCTTTCTGCCATAAGGGTAATGTCATGCACATCTGAGGTTATTGATATTTCTCCCTGAAATCTTGATTCCTGCATGTGCTTCATGCAGCCTGGCATTTCGCACAGTGTACTCTGCATATAAGTTAAATGAGCAAGGCAAGAATATACATCCTTGATGTACTTCTTTCCCATTTGGAACCAGTCTGTTGTTCCATGTCCAGTTCTAACTGTTGCTTCTTGACCTGCATACAGATTTCTCAGGAGGGAAGTAAGGTGGTAAACAAGGGAAGTAAGGTATTCCCCTCTCTTTAAGAATTTTCCACAGTTTGTTGTGATCCACACAGTCAAAGGCTTTAGCATAGTCAATAAAGCAGTAGATTTTTTTGTAATTCTATTGCTTTTTTGATGATCTAACGGATGTTGGCAATTTGATCTCCTGTTCCTCTGCCTTTTCTAAATTCAGTTTGAACCTCTGGAAGTTCTTGGTTCACTTACTGTTGAAGCCTAGCTTAGAGAATTTGACCATTACTTTACTAGCGTGTGAGATAAATGCAATTGTGCAGTAGTTTGAACATTCTTTGGCATTGCCTTTCTTTGGAATTGGACTTTTCTAGTCCTGTGGCCACTCCTGAGTTTTCCAAATTTGCTGGCTTATTGAGTGTAGTGCTTTAACAACATCATCTTTTAGAATTTGAAATAACTTAGCTGAAATTCCATCACCTCCACTAGCTATGTTTGTAGTGATGCTTCCTAAGACCCACTTGACTTCACACCCAGAATGTCTGATTCTAGGTGAGTTATCTGTTTCATTAAGATCTTTTTGTATATAGTTCTTCTGTGTATTCTTGACATCTCTTCTTAATATATCTTCTGCTTCTGTTAGGTCCATACCGTTTCTGTCCTTTATCGTACCTGTCTTTGCATGAAATGTCCCCTTGGTATCTCTAACTTTCTTGAAGAGATCTCTAGTCTTTCCCATTGTATTGTTTTTCTCTATTTATTTGCATTGATCACTGAGGAAGGCTTTCTTATATCTTCTTGCTAGGCTTTGGAACTCTGCATTTAAAGGGATATATCTTTTCTTTTCTCCTTTGCCTTTTGTTTCTCTTCTTTCCACAGCTCTTTGTAAGCCCTCTTTCAACAACTATTTTGCCTTTTTGCACTTCTTCTTCTTTGGGGTGGTCTTGATCCCTGCCTCCTGCGCAGTGTCACAAACCTCCATCCACAGTTCTTCAGGCACTCTATATCAGATCTAATCCTTTGAATCTATTTGTCATTTCCACTGTGTAATCGTAAGGGTTTTCATTTAGGTCATAACTGAATATTCTAGTGGTTTTCTTTACTTTCTTCAAATTTAAGTCTGTATTTTGCAGTAAGGAGTTCATAGTCTGAGTCTGGTCTTGTTTTTGCTGCCTGTATAGAACTCCTCCATCTTCGGCTGCAAGGAATATAATCAATCTGATTTCGGTATTGACCATCTGGTGATGTCCATGTGTAGTCATCTGTTGTGTTGCTGGAAGACCGTGTTTGCTATGACCATGCATTCTCTTGGTGAAAATCTGTTAGCCTTTGCCCTGCTTCATTTTGTACTCCAAGGCCAAACTTGTCTGTTAGTCCCTTTACTTAGAAGGAACCACAGTTACCAGTTTCTTATATGTTTTTTCAGAAATATTCTGAGCACGCTTTCATAAAAATATACCCCCCCTTTTTTTTTAAGTGACAGAAGTTTACTTGTTAAAATTGAAATTAGATAGTTGAGGAAATTATGACTGCATTTGATGTTCCAAATCTTCTCTAAATCCCCAAGCAGTTGATCCCTGAGGTATTTTGTGGGCCAATAAGCCAAAGATGAGAAGGTTCCAGAATTTTATTGTTTGTGTGTTGTTGATTGACCTTCCTTCCTTCAGAAAGTTTCATTTACCTGTATTTTTTGGTTCTTTTTGTCTTTATTTTTAATTGGAGGATAATTGCTTTACAATGTTGTGTTAGTTTCTGCTGTACAGCAACATGAATCAGCTTAGTCCTTATTTCTTTGTCACACAAGATCTTGCTATTTCTAGTCTTCCCCACTTTACTTTTTTCATTTAGCAAATTAGCTAGTGTAAATCTACTTCATTATTTTGTAACAGTTGCATGGTATCCTGTTAGAGGGATGTACCATAATGTATCAATTTCTTACCAATAGAATTTTTTATTTTTAAAAGTCTTTGCAACTAGTATGTTTAATATTCTTTACATGTATCTTTACCTACATATGTGATATGGTTAAATTTAAGACTTTTGAACAGGAGAGTGATAATAGTTAATAAACAGAATTAGGGTGACCAAGACAAAAATACTTTTACTTGATTTTCATAAACTATTTCCCTTTTGTTCTTTAATCAGAGTTGTTTTCCCTGTTAGATTAACTATACTTCTTCCCCGTTGAAAGGAAATTTTTACTCTAGTTTATCTGTCATGTAGTACTTGGGATCTTTCTTTCCTTGGCCTCTGAGTTTTTGTAGATATTTTGCATTGAGTTACTTGATTCCCATTTTTTACCCTTCTTTATTGTCTCAATCTGTTATTCATCTGCCCTAGTTACTATACAGAAATGTCTTAGAAATTTCAGGCAATTGTAATTGTGACTTCACTTTCACTTCTTAATTAAGCTAAGATTTAGGCCGTTTTGCTTGTTCTTTGGGGTCCCTTGCATTTGTAGGTGAAAGGATCAATTAATCAGACATTGCTTCTTTTTATTTGTTTTTATTCTTCTAACATTTTCATCCTTTTTAGAAATCTCCAATCTCATCAATATTTAAATTCACAGACTCTACCTAAAGTTTAGTTGATCTGTATATGTTAAATGTGACTCAAATATTCCTTTAATATTCTTTTGTATCTAATATCTTAGATTAGCCTCTTTCTCTAGGATATCTCATTGCAAAGGAATACTTAATCCTTTGGGTGGAAAAGAATACCCCCTGAATAGATATTTACTGAGCAGTGTGAAAATCAGTGCTTTACTCTTGGATGATTTTCTCATCATCAATTCTCTTGAGGTATAAGTAAGGTAAGAGTTAATCTCTAAAGGTTTAATAGTAATCTGTAATTTAGAATGACAGATATTCAAAGATAGAAGTAAGGCAAGTGCCAGGGAGGCTAAGGGAAATGAGAAACTAAATTGTTAAATATTTTAATGCAATGTAAAGTTGATAAAACGCTGGTAAGACTTGAGGGCTAGTCTGATTCAAAGCCATTGTTTTTCTGATAAGGAAAATATTATTTAGAGGTATCGTCAGAGACTTGTTCCAACTCACAGGCTGCACCCAGAGCACGTGATTGACCCCCTACTTTTGTTTGGGGGTGTAATTGCTGTTTACAATAGTAGTTAAAATGTGTCAGACAACAAAGGAAATTTTTTCAGTTATTAATGCCATAGCCTTTAAAAAATGTTGATTGGTGGAAAATTGCTTTACCATATTGTGTTAGTTTCTGCCATCCAGCAATACATATCAGTCATAATTATATATGTATTCCTTCCCTCTTGAGTCTTCTTTCCAGCACCCCATCCTTCCGTTATAGGTCATCACAAAGCACCAGGCTGGGCTCTCTGTGTCATAAAGCAACTTCCTACTAAGTATCTGTTTTATACATGATAGTGTATATATGTCAGTACTACTTTCTCAATTTATCTCACCCTTACCTTCCCCCACTGTGTTCATAAGTCCATTCTCTGCTAGATTCATGAGTACCATTTTTCTGGATTCCATATATATGTGTTAATACCAGATATTTGTCCTTCTCTTTCCAGCAAAGGGAATTGATCCCTTTTATATATTCATATTTTAAAGCACAATATATTATACTCAATGACTTGAAATAACTATTTCTGAAAATCTAGGTAAATAGAATTATTTTCTTTCAGATATATTCAGAAAATAATTTTGTTTGTTGTCAAATAAGGTATTTCTGTGTCATCTATTTCTCTACAGCTTTTTACAGAAAGAAATTTTTGTTTGTTGCTTTTTTTTCTACTTAATATTTTGAAATATTGTTTATCCAAATGTTCAGTTTCCTGGAAGTTATTTTTTACACAGTTAAACAAAAGCCTTTGTCAGAACTTTGAGAAAAGAATTGATATATAGCAGCACTGCTGTTAGTGATCCTGCTGAAGCAAAAACAGTAACACAATAACTGTCTCCTGATATCTTCTTAACTGTTGTTTTTCGTGTGCGGTTATATTGTAAAGAAAAGGGAGGATTCACCAAGTCTACTTTTGTGCTTTGAACTCCCATAGAGAACTTTTGGTGTTGCTGGTAAAGATAAAGAGACTCTACGAAAACTCCTTGCAGGAGAAATGTTTGTTTATGTGTCTACTTTCTGAGTCTTCAGTCTCTTCTACAGCCATACTGTTAAAGGCTTCATGCAGGTGAAGCACAGGGCAGCTGATCATGTTTACATTTGGTAGCCAACTTGTCTTGCCCTTCCCTATTTGCACCTGTTCAGGTTTACACCTAGCAGCTGTCAGTGTTCATAAGCTCTATGATTACACAAAAAAGAACATTTGACCAGTATTGTTACTGATCAGTGAATTCTTTTGGCATACATAAAATATTACAGGGAAGAAATTGTGGAAATTCTAATTTTTTTTACTGTTCTCAGGATTGTTACAGTAAATATCATCTCAGTAAAATATAGTAAATTCAATTATCTAGTGTGAGTGAACATTGGGATATGTGTTAATTGTGTATTATTCATGCTCAGTTTTAAACAATTAGGACAAAATGTAAAATAATAAACTCTGGTGAGTGAAGCAAAAGTTGCTCAATTGTGCCTGACTCTTTGCAACCCAACAGACTGGTCTCTGGCCATGGAATTCTCCAAGCCAGAGTACTGGGGTGGGTGGCCATCCCTTTCTCCAGGTGATCTTCCCAACCCAAGGACTAAACCCAGGTCTCCCGCATTGCATGTGGATACTTTACTGTCTGAGCCACCTCTGGAAGTATGCTGATAAAGATGGGCTGAATATAATTTTATCATTTATTGTAGTGGTGATAAATCAGCTTGAAGTATGTTATAATAATTATAAAAAATTACTACTTAACAGAAAGTTTGGATGATTGAATTCCAAGTAATACAGTTTTTGATACTTTAGATCAGAATTTCTCAACCTCAGCACTATTAACATTTTGGGCCAGGTAATAACCTCTGTGTGGGAATGTCCTGTGAATTATCCCATGTTTAGCAGAAATAGTGGAAACAATGGCAGACTTTATTTTGGGGGGCTCCAAAATCACTGCAGATGGTGACTGCAGCCATGAAATTAAAAGACACTTACTCCTTGGAAGAAAAGCTATGACCAATCTAGACAGCACATTAAAAAGCAGAGACATTACTTTGCTAACAAAGGTCCGTCTTGTCAAGGCTATGGTTTTTCCAGTGGTCATGTATGGATGTGAGAGTTGGACTATAAAGAAAGCTGAGCACCACAGAATTGATGCTTTTGAACTGGTGTTGGAGAAGACTCTTGAGAGTCCCTTGGACTGCAAGGAGATCCAACCAGTCCATCCTAAAGGAAATCAGTCCTAAATATTTATTGGAAGAACTGATGATGAAGCTGAAACTCCAATACTTTGGCCACCTGATGTGAAGAACTGACTCATTTGAAAAGGCCTTGATTCTGGGAAAAATTGAAGGCGGAGGAGAAGAGGATGACAGAGGATGAGATGATTGGATGGCATCACCGACTCAATGGACACGAGTTTGAGTAAACTCTGGGAGTTGGTGATGGACAGATAGGCTGGCGTGCTGCAGTCCCTGGGGTCGCAAAGAGTTGGACACAACTGAGCGACTGAATTGAGTAACTGACTGAGCAGCATCCCTGCCTAGACTCTTACCTATTTGATATCGTAGCACTCTTGATTATGACAACCAAAAATGTCTCTTAAGTGTTGTCAAATATTTCCTAATAGATGAGGGGTATCGCAGTGTCACCCCTGCCTGGGAACTACTGTTTCAGACCATGGGAAAGAGCTCTGATGGATCTAATAATTTAGAATCGTTTCATCATCTTCTGGGCATTTTTTTTTCTTTGTTCACTTCAACATTTCTTTTTTTTTACTATAGTGTTATGTGTTGATTTTCAGTTGTAGTGATCTTTACCCTAGCTGGTTAACTTTGTTATACGTTGGAAGATATCCTCTGATAAATGGCCTTAAGCTAAAAGACATACCTGCTGATTGATATTCTCCCATAGGTGAGTGTATTGTGGTGGGGGTCATGTTAGTACAGTCTGTTATTATGTCTGGGCTGTTTTTGGCCACAAAGGACTGCTTGGATAGTGTTAGTTTAGAACCTGAGATGAAGGTAGTTTTCTTAACACAGAGAGTCAGAATGAGAGGCCATTATAGGAGTGTAAGTATCAGATCTGGATGCTCTGGCCACAGCTGAAATCTGGAAATGGATGGTTCTTGGATACCATTTTTATTTTAATGAACATATTTTTCTAAGATGGTTTGAATAAATGGATTTCTACCAAGTTTTATGTAGTATCTTTAATAATGAATAAAGGGTGAATTTTTTCAACTGAAAATTAATGTTTATTTTCAACTATATTTGTACTTCAGCTTATTTTGAAAGTTTAAAACACCTTACCATTTGTCTATACAGTTATGCAATTGTGAGGCATTTATTTTAAATTTTTATCATAATGTATCTGGCTAAATGTAAAACATGCCATCTACTTATAATAATATAAATACATGTGACTCAGAAATATTTACTGGAAAAGAATAATCTAAAAATACCTTTTACTGCCACACATACCCATAGATAATTACATACACATTCACTTATTAAAAACAAGTGTTGACAATTACAGAAAGCTAAGTATTCAGAACTTTCCATGCATTATCTCATTTAATCCTCCCAACTACACCTTCATACTGCTCATGAGGGAATAGAAAAGTTCATTGAAGTTACATAATTTGTACAGTGTCACAGCCGATGAGGTTCAAATACAGTTTTTAAACCCAGATAACATCTGGCAACGGCAACCCACTCCAGTACTCTTGCCTGGAAAATCCCATGGATGGAGGGGCCTGGTAGGCTGCAGTCCATGGGGTCGCTAGGAGTCGGATACGACTAAGCGACTTCACTTTCACTTTTCACTTTGATGCATTGGAGAAGGAAATGGCAACTCACTCCAGTGTTCTTGCCTGGAGAATCCCAGGGACAGGGAGCCTGGTGGGCTGCCGTCTATGGGTTGCACAGAGTCGGATACGACTGAAGTGACTTAGCAGCAGCAGCAACATCTGTTATCAAATATCTTGCTGATACAATGTAATTTCTATCTTCATTCCTTCTAGGTTTAATTCTCTCTCTTTAATCCCAATGCATAACTATATATATATGTATTTGAATACTTGCTATATGCCAGACTTTGCTTTGTTTTCTTTACTTTTTATTTTGAAATTATTTGACTTAAAAAACAGTTAAAAAACAGAGTGTTCATCTGTATTTCTTACCCAGCTTTCCCTAATTTTATTAATTTAGATAACTAGAGTACAATTATTAAAATTATAAAATCAGAAAATTTATATTGGTACAATACTATTAATCATAAACTACATGTCTTATATGGATTTTCCAGTTTTTCTCTTAATGTCCTTTTCTGTTTTAAAATTCAGTCTGAAAAAAAAGTCTGATCCCACATTACAATTAATTGTTTTATCTCCTTAGTCTTCAACCTATGGCATTTTCTCAGTCTTTCCTTGTTTTTCATGACCTTGATACTTGATGCTTCTGCTGCTAAGTTGCTTCAGTCATGTCCGACTCTGTGCGACCCATAGACGGCATCCCACCAGACTCCCCCGTCCCTGGGATTCTCGAGGCAAGAACACTGTAGTGGGTTGCCATTTCCTCCTCCAAGGCATGAAAGTGAAAAGAGAAAGTGAAGTCGCTCAGTCGTGTCCGACTCGTAGTGACCCCCTCGACAGCAGCCTACCAGGCTCCTCCATCCATGGGATTTTCCAGGCAAGAGTACTGGAGTGGAGTGCCATTGCCTACTCCCTAATACCTGATGAATACTAGTCAATAACATATGTGGTCTCTCAATTTGGGTTTGTCTGGTGTTTTCTCATGATTCAACTGAGGTTATATGTTTGGGGCAAGAATACCACAGAGGTGATAAGGGCATCAGAGCATACATGATATTGATACGTTTTATTTTTGGTGATTTAGTTTCTTTTCTGTGAAGTTACTATTTTGCCCTTTTTTAATTAGTAACTATCTCAAGGAGATACTTTTGAGTTTATGCAAATATCTTGTTTCTCTTTAGACTTATCTACTGTTTTTAGCATCCTTTGGTGCACATGTATTGTAAACTTTGTTCTTTGAGCTGTTCTTAAAATTGGCAGGCCAATTATTGTTTTTTGGGTTATTCAGTATTATAGAGATATTGCCTTCCTCCTCTTTAACTTCCAAGTTGATGGCTAGGATTATTTCCAGTTTTGCTTGTGCTCAGCAGAGGACAATAGTAAATAAAATCTGAATTCAATAATATTTAACTTAAAAAGGAGAACTTGAAAAGCCAGTCCTTGTTAATTCAAGCATATAAATGAAAATCCTCTCTAGAGTAACAAAGGCTAGAGTGGATTTGTTAAATTTCTTTAAAATGAAAAGAAAGATATCTATAAGATAAACATGGAATAGTTGACCAAATTTTGGGTTACTGAAACTAAGAAATACCTATTAAAACATGAGAAAACAAACTTTTACCATAAGCCAGTAGAAGAGAAGAGTACTTTATACATGAGAAGAATACTCAGCCATCTAGGAGATCATACTGGCTAGAAGTATATATCTAAAATTAAAACACTTGAAATAAAATGCTATGCTATGCTATGCTAATTCACTTCAGTCATGTCCAACTCTGTGTGACCCCATAGACGGCAGCCCACCAGGCCTCCCTGTCCCTGGGATTCTCCAGGCAAGAACACTGGAGTGGGTTGCCATTTCCTTCTCCAATGCATGAAAGTGAAAAGAGAAAGTGAAGTCGCCCAGTCGTGTCCGACTCTTAGCGATCCCATGGACTGTAGCCTACCAGGCTCCTCTGTCCGTGGGATTTTCCAGGCAGAGTACTGGAGTGGGGTGCCATTGCCTTCTCCGACAAGAATAATACAATGAGCTAAATACACAAAAAACTTGTGAACTACAAAAGTGGTTTCCATAGCCACACATGGTTTTAGTCAAGTATGCATTTTCAGAATAAATAAATACTAACAAATATATTTGTTATATGAAATAAAATAATACATGAATAATGTATATAATAGAACTTTTAATGCAAATGGCTGCATAAGCATGTTTTTTAAAAAAGAGATAAAATTTTCCCAGGTTTTCCTGGTGACTCAATGGTAAAAGAATCTGCATGTCAATGTAGGAGACTCAAGTTTGATCCATGGGTCAGAAAGATCCTCTGGAGGAGGAAATGGCAACCCACTCTAGTATTTGCCTGGAGGATCCCATGGACTGAGGACCTTGGCGAGCTATGGTCCATAGGGTTACAAAGATTCGGGCACAACTGAGCAATTGCGCACAAAAACTTTTCCCACTTGAATGAACAGGAATGAAAGAGAAACTTGGACTTTTATTGAAACTGAAAAAGAGCCCCCAGCCTGATACTACTAAGTCTAGTTCTACTCTTTTGTACAACCAGATTTCTATTTTATTGTTGAACAGTGTTATGAAAAAGAAATTATTTGTGCTTTAATTCTATAGAATAGAGTCACAAAGATGGATTGGTAGATTCAAATATTAATATATGTATATTTTTTATTTTATTAAATATTTTCAGGAAGAGTGATCTAAATGAGCAATATGTAAGAGTTTGCTGATTATGCCTTCTGGGTATTCCTTGTTTTAGTCTTGAGTGAAGTTACATCAATAGAAAGATACATGCCCAGAGCTCATAAGCTATTATCCTATGACAAGTAATGACTTTTATTCATTGAGCTCTTATATGCCAGGTACTCAGCTAAAATGCTTATCTATTTTATGTCCCAAATTACTTTTGCTGTGGAGTACAAAGGCAATTTTAAAAACAAATCCTTTCATTATTTTTTTAAAATAATACATTTACAAACTTAGTTACAAAATGAATGAGTCACAGAATGAAATGTACAGCATGGGGAATATAGACAATAACACTATAATATCTTTGTATGATGACAGGTGGTAACTAGACTTACCGTGGTGTGATCATTTGATAATATATAGAAATATTGAATCACTATGTTGCATACCTAGAATTCACATAGTGTTGTAGGTCAGTTATACACCAGTTAAAAATTTCAATACATCATGGAGAAGCCTCCGTAATACATTTAAGTAGAACATTTTAGAATTATCTGAGACGATAGATTACCAGGTATAACTTTTTAAAATAGCCTTTTCCAGTAAACTCTATATTTTTATATTTTTTAAATAAATGTCTTTTTTAATATACTTAGTAAAATGAGACTTGTTGATGAAGATAGTTTGTAGAGGAAGTTATCAGCCATGTACCTTGCTGTTAAACAGCCATATGTCTCAAAGCTTATTAGTAACTGATGCCCTAAAACTTGCCTTTTAAGCATTAGTTCCATGTAGCCATCAGAACCAACTATGCCTTTCCATACTGAATGGTGATAAAGAGAAAAAAAAAATCTTTATGAGCCTACTAGTTATCAGTCAGTTCAGTTCAGTTGCTCAGTCATTTCCGACTCTTTGCAACCCCAAGAACTGCAACAGGAAAGGCCTCCCTGTCCATCACCAATTCCTGGAGTTTACTCAAACTCATGTCCATTGAGTCAGTGATACTATGTAACCATCTTATCCTCTGTCATTCCCTTCTCCTGCCTTCAATCTTTCCCAGCATCAGGGTCTTTTCAAATGAGTCAGTTCTTCACATCAGTTGGCTGAAGTATTGGAGTTTCAGCTTCAGCATCAGTCCTTCCAATAATATTCAGGACTGATTTCCTTTAGGATGAACTGGTTGGATCTCCTTGCAGTCCAAGGGACTCTCAAGTCTTCTCCAACACCACAGTTCAAAAGCATCAATTCTGTGGTGCTCAGCTTTCTTTATAGTCCAACTCTCACATCCATATATGCCTACTGGGAAAACCATAGCTTTGACTAGACAGACCTTTGCTGGCAAAGTAATGTCTCTGCTTTTTAATAAGCTGTCTAGGTTGGCCATAGCTTTTCTTTCAAGGAACAAGCATCTTTTAATTTCATGGCTGCGGTCACCATCTGCAGTGATTTTGGAGTCCCCCAAAATAAAGTCTGCCACTGTTTCCATTGTTTCCCCATCTATTTGCCAAGAAGTGATGGGACCAGATGCCATGATCTTAGTTTTCTGAATGTTGAGTTTTAAGCCAACTTTTTTACTCTCCTCTTTCACTTTCATCAAAGGCTCTTAAGTTCTTTGCTTTCTGCCATAAGCGTGGTGTCATCTACATGTCTGAGGTTATTGATATTTCTCCCAGCAGTCTTGATTCCAGCTTGTGTTTCATCCAGTCCAGAAATTCTCATGATGTATTCTGCATATAAGTTAAATAAACAGGGCAACAATATACAGCCTTGACATACTCCTTTACCAAGGAACTAGTCTGTTGTTCATGTCCAGTTCTAACTGTTGCTTCTTGATCTTCATACAGATTTCTCAGCAGACAGGTCAGGTGGTCTGGTATTCCCATCTCTTGAAGAATTTTCCACAGTTTGTTGTGATCTATATAGTCAAAGACATAGTCAATGAAGCAGAAGTAGATGTTTTTCTGGAACTCTCTTGCTTTTTCGACGATCAAACATGTTGGCAATTTGATCTCTAGTTCTTCTGCCTTTTCTAAATCTAGCTTGAACATCTGGAAGTTCACAGTTCACGTACTGTTGAAACCTGGCCTGGAGAATTTTGAGCATTACTTTGCTAATGTGTTAGATGAGTGCAATTGTGCAGTAGTTTGAGCATTCTTTGGCATTGACTTTCTTTGGGACCGAAATGAAAACTGACCTTATCCATTCCTGAGTTTTCCAAATTTGCTGGCATATTGAATGCAGCACTTTCACAGCATCATCTTTTAGGTACTCACTCCATTAGCTTTGTTTATAGTGATACCTACTAGTTATAGCAGTACCATTTTCTATGGAGGTGATTGACAGCAATGTCAGAATATGAAGAGAAGTTTTTTAATTCTATATGACTAGAAAACTTACTGAAATTGCCCTATTAATGATGCTGTTTTATCAACCTGAGATTTCTTTTACCCTATGTATCTATCTTAAAAAAATCATACACATACCATATGGATTCAATAATTGGTGGATGGAACTGGAGCCTATTATACAGAGTGAAGTAAGCCAGAAAGAAAAACACAAATACAGTATACTAACGCATATATATGGAATTTAGAAAGATGGTAACAATCACCCTGCTTATGAGACAGCAAAAGAGACACTGATGTATAGAACAGACTTTTGGACTCTGGGACTGGGAGAGGGTGGGACGATTGGGGAGAATAGCATTGAAATATGTATAATATCATATCTGAAATGAGTCAGTCCAGGTATGATGCCCTATAACAGACCTGGACTAGCCTGGTGCCTATAACAGATGCCTGGAGACTGGAGCACTGGGATGACCTAGAGGGATGGTGTGGGAAGGGGGCAGGGAGGAGGGTTCAGGATGGGGAACACGTGTATTCTGGTGGCGGATCCATCTCGATGTATAGTAAAAGTAATACAATATTGTAAAGATAAGAAAAATTAAAAAAATAATAATAAAATAAAATAAAATTAAAAAAAAAAGATTAATCTTGCATTATTTTAATTGGCCACTGTTTTATTTTACCTTTCTAAATTTAAGTATACTTGATTTGCAGTGTTGTGTTAATTTCTGCTATATAGCAAAGTGATTCAGTTATACATGTATATTTGTTTTCCATGTTCTTTTCCTTTATGGTTTATTATAGGATATTGAATATAGTTCTTTATGCTTTGCAGTAGGACCTTGTTTTTCCATTATACATCTATATATACATGTATAATATATATGTAATAGTTTACATTATGTATATGTATTTGTATTTATATAATAGTTGTATCTCCCAATCACAAACTCCCAACTCATCCTTCCCACTCACCCCCAAACCTTGGCAACCACAAGAATGTTCTTTATGTCTGTGGGTCTGTTTATGTTTTGTAGATATGTTCATGTTTGTCATGTTTTAGATTCTACATATTGGTGATATCACCTGATATTTTTCTTTCTCTGATTTACTTCACTTAGGATGATAATCTCTAGGTCAGTCCATGTTTCTGCAAATGGAATTATTTCATTCTTTTTATGGCTGTGTTTTATTCCATTGTGTAGAAGACTTTAATCACCTGTTGATAGACATTTAGGTTGTTTCCATGTCTTGCCTGTTGGTTTTGTGCTGGTATGAACATAGTGGTGCTTGTATCTTTTCAAATTATAGTTTTGTCTGGATATACATCCAGGAGTGGGGTTGCTGGAATCATATGGCAACTCTATTTTCAGTTGTATGAATAACCTCCGTACTATTTTCCATAGAGGCTGCACTAATTTACATTTCCACCAGTAATATTGGAAAATTCCCTTTTATCCACATACTCTACAGCATTTGTTATTTGCAGACTTTTAATGATGGCCATTCTGACTAGTGTGAGGTAGTACTTAATTGTAGTTTTGATATGCATCTCTCTAATAATTAGCAATGATGAGCATCTTTTCATATGTTGATTGGACAATAGTTTTAAATGAAATCAAATTGTTTTTCTTAGAAAATATGTAGTAATTATGTGAATCGCTATAGAATTCCATACAAAAATCTTTCTAAGGTTAAATTATTTAAATAATAAAAATTTACTCATGGTTGATATGTGAATAGTATTTTTTTTTTTTTTTTTTGGTCTCTTCCTATATATGTGTACTCATTTAAGCAACTGTGAACTTCACAATTTGCTTGCTTAATTGTGATATTAGTGTATGCAGAGTACTAAAATGACCATAACCTATTCTAGATTTTAAAAAATTTTAAGATATAACTGACATATAACATTATATTAGTTTCAGGTGTACATATAATGATTCAATATTTGTATTAGTGTGAAATGAACACCATGGTAAGTTCAGTTAATATCCTTATCACACAGTTATAAATATTTTTCCATGTGATGAGAACTTTTAAGATCTGTTTTCTTGCTGTTGTTCAGTCGCCCAAGTTGTGCCTAATGCTTTGCGACCCCATGGACTGTAGCACTCCCCCTCCCTGTCCCTTACCATCTCTTGGAGTTTGCCCAAGTTTATGTCCATTGCATTGATGATGCCATCCAGCCATGTCATCCACTGATGCCCTCTTCTCCTTCTGCCCTCAATTTTTCTCAGCATTAGGGACTTTTCAATGAGTCAGCTGTTTACATCTGGTGACCAAAATACTGGAGCTTTAGCTTCAGTATCAGTCCTTCCAGTGAATATTCAGAGTTGATTTCCCTAAGATTGACTGGTTTGACCTCCTTGGTGTCCAGGGGACTTTCAGGTATCTTCTCCAACACCACAGTTCAAAGGCATTAATTCTTTGGCATTCTGCCCTCTTTATGGTCCAGCTCTCACAACAGTACGTGACCACTGGGAAGACCATAAACCTGACTATACGGACCTTGTTGGCGGAGTGATGTCTCTGCTTTTCAACACACTGTCTAGGTTTGTCATAGCTTTCCTACTGAAAAGCAGTCGCCGTCTGATTTCATGGCTGCCAACGCCATCCACAATGATTTTAGAGCCCAAGAAGAGGAAATCTGTCATTGCTTCCACCTTTTCCATTTCTGTTTGCCATCAAATAATGGGATCGGATGCCATGATCTAAGTTTTTTTAAAATTGAGTTTTAAGCCAGCTCTTTCCCTCTCCTCCTTCACTCTCATCAAGAGGCTCTTTAGTTCGTCTTTGCTTTCTGCCATTAGAGTGGTATCATCTATGTATCTGAGGTTGTTTCTCCTCTATTTTCTTAGCAACTTTCAAATGTACAATAAAATATTGTTAAGAATAGTCACCATGCAGTCCATTGCATCCTATCACATATTTGGTTTATAATTGTAAGTTCTTAACTTTTGACTCCTTCATTCATTTCCATTCTAGATTTTAATATCAACATAAATTATTATAATAAGATCTATGTAAATAGTACTCCAAATAGCTAAGCAAGTTAATAAAAATGCTTAGAAATCAAGTCATTATAAATGGATCATATTAAAGCCATTTTGATACCATAGTTCAAACTAGACTCTAGGATAAACTATAAAATGTATTTGTGTTTTTGGGAGGACTCACTGTACTGGGGATTACCCGATCAGATTCATGGATGCTTAAGACCTAAAAGTATGTTGCTATTTGGGTTTAGAAGACAGGGTTACATTTCACTATTAATTTGGTCATATTTTCTTGATTCATTAAGATAATAGGAGTATTATGCTGTACGTGAATAAATGATGAGGTGATTTAAGAAGAATGAGAAGTTAATATGCTTATTTTCCTAAGATTATGGAAACTTCATACACATAGTTGCATGAAGTTACTGTATTCAAATGACTAATTTTTTTATATAAGAATACTCTACAAGTTTTTTAGATTTGTTATGCTTAGTATTAAGCTTACCTTATAAACTGGAATTTTAATTTACATTGTTTTTATTTACTCTATATTTTATCTTTCTGAGGAACATGTATTTCTAAACTTATTTTCATATTTTAAAAAAGTATTCCTAGAAGTTTGACTTATTTTAAATATATTTAATTCTTTTGCATACTTCTACTATTTAATACTGAAAATTAACATTTGCCTCTTTCCCATAGATATGGAGTCTGGAGAACGGTTACCATCCTCAACAGCCTCCTCTACTACACCAACTTCATCCTCTATACCTTCTGTGGCTTCATCAGTTTCAAAAGGCGGCCTTTCCACTGGAGCTGCTTCACTTAGCTCTACAATCAACCCATGTGGTGAATACTCTTTATTAACTCTAGCATGCCATCCTTTTACTAGTTTGCATTCAGAGTGTTTTATTGAACCTTGAATAAAATGTTTTCTTTACCTCCTTTGGCCTGTTGAACAATTGCTAGGTTAAACTTCTAGTCTCTGTTTTTTCTGGATTTTATCAGCATACTGCAGTAGCACTGCTTATTCCATGTTTTCATAATTTTTAGAAGCTCTTTTTAAGAGTTTCATTATAATATCTTACTTGGACCATTTTAGTTAATAAATTAATACATGAAAAATCTTTTAAAACAATAGGCTCATGAGAGACTAAAGAAATACAAAAGAAACCTGGGTAGTAAGATTAGGCCTCACTGACATGGACCTCTTTGCCCTAAATTTGCTTCCAGTATTTTAAATGACTTTCACCAAACCTCAACTACCCTAGTTCATAAGATATATACTAAAACATATCATTTATTTGATGAAAAGTATCTTTAAAGTTTTAAGTATTTTGAAAAATATTTAAACATATTTGACAAGTTTTTCTTAAACATGAGCAAAGGTTATATTGGTAAAGGAACTTTATTTCAGAAATGAAAATGGCCTCAACTTTAGTTTTATGTAAAAGGTATTTTTTACCCTTCAAAATCACTTTTTGCCCAAACACATTTGGATATTTAGTAGAATACTTTCTCTTTTTTCTTTTTTAACCTAAAGTTGATCAACTCTTTCCTTTATCATTAGGAAAATTTTAATCTTATATATATAATTATCTTATAGATTATTTCATGTGTGTAAGCATTAGAACTAAATAATGTTTCACTTTTTCAAAATTAGTTTATAATTTTGGGTGAATAAAATAATACATCAGTATTGAATGTTTGGTGACAGAATACCTTCACAAATTGTCAAATATATATTTGTTGAATTATCTGATTTTTTCCAGTCTGTGGTATGACAAGGATTTTGTTTTGTCATTTTATCAGAACAGTTTTCTAACATCTTCTTAGTAATTGTAAAGTAACTAAAAGAATATACCATTACATTGAAAACATAAATGAATAAAATTCCTGTTCTCCTGCACCCTGTACAATCTAGGTTATTTAGCAACTTCCACATTTCCCTTGTGTATAAAATGATGGCTATATGTAAAATAATGAATGCCTTTGATATGCTATGTTCAAAAATAGTGATACCACAATTGCCATTTTACCTTAAGTTTCTTTGTCTAAATGATAACACACAGCTGTATTTTTGTAGTTATTCTTTCATGTTTTTTTATAACTCTTCTCCTTTCCTTTGTTGTCAACTCCTTTCATTGTGTTCTTCCAATCTGCTGTCTTACTTTGTATTTACTTGGAATTAATATTTAAAATATATAATGTTTCTAGGGAAATGTCCTTTTTTCAGTGTTGAAATTTTCAGTCCTTGAGTGCAGAGGCTTGAGTTTTCTGGACACTTTGCTATTAGCCATTTCTCATGCAGCTTTCTGAATTAGTGGCATTTGAATTGCTTACAATTCTGAGTAGTCACACATTGAATGCTATTTTTTGGTAATGGTAGTTGGGATTGCAGAAAGGCAGAGTATGCTTAGTTATTGAATAACATTAGAAATTTCCTCATCTATAAAGGATTTAATTTTTATCATTTATTTGCCAGTAGAATATCTTGTAGAGTTTTTATGTGCAGATGCTCTCACTGAATGAAGCTATAATTTATTTCTGTGTTTATTCTGGGATATATCACTTATTAATCAACACAGTATAATTTTAGTACCTACGGCAGGAGTTTTTTTCACTTTCTAAGAAAAAATTTTTTTCTATTTTTAACTTTCACAGTGTTGTGGTTTATGTTTAAAGTAGAGCCTTATAATGTATGGGAAATGCTCAGTTGTCCTGCATAATTCAGTCTATCAAATTTTCCTGTTTTCTCTTATCTGTTTGTTATTTTTGGCCTATTCAGTGTCTGATAATTCTCTCCTTTTAAAAGTAAAATTATAAAGGGATAATGGGCCTGCCTTCTTTATCTTAAACAATTTGAATTTCCTCCATGTTCTTGATGTATAGAGACAACAAAACAATTTTCATCTTTAAAATATCAATACCTCACCAGTTCTTTAATGGTCCCTTTGAGGACATTGTTGTTCTAAATGGTTATTTTAATTGGCCTTTCTCTGTCATCTTCATTAATGATATGTCTATAGGAATTCCTGTTAATTACAAAGAATTTAATTTAAACCTGCTTTCAAAGTTTGAATAATCAACTAATTTCTTTTAAATCAACATCTTGTCAGAGTCTGAGATTATACATACCTACAAGTTAGCCTATTACTATTATGATGCTGGCAGAAGACTTGAGACTCCTTGGTCAGAGATCTTATGACTATGGCATAGCAAATAGTCATGTTGGCATTGATTCTCCAGGTATCCCAAGTCCCACAGGGCAACACTGAGAGACTTAGTTGAATTTTACACATTTAGTGGGTTTGTGTCACAGCTAAGGAATGCTTAGTTTAGCAACCTGCTGCTTTTGTAGTAAATAAAAGCACACCCACTCTTTGTCTGGAAGGAAATGTCACCTCATCCATCAAGATTGCTCACTGCAGTCCTGAGAAGTTGCCCAGTTTTAAAGAGTGGTCAAGACCTTGCATTCTTGGCATGCCCAGCAACAACATGGAGGGACCATGAAGGACTGTCTCTCACAACACACCTTTAATTTTATTGCAGTAACTTGGATAGAAAATTACACTGCAACAAAGATTGATTAATCTAAGGCTATCTGCATATAGGGGTCTTGTTGGTCATATCAGAAGTTATATTTCTTTTCCTTGTAAAGTATGATTTTTAAAAAAATAACTTGCCTACTTCTAAACAATAATTTGGGATAGCTTTCAATAAATACATTGGCACAATAAACAAAACAATTAACTGAAATATCAAAAGATAGACTTTAAAAAGTATAAAAATGTTAGCTGAAGGAAGCCACAGACATTGGACAAAAAACTAGCTGCTAAGAATTAAAAAAAAAAAATAGTGGGCTATATAGCTCACATACTAGTGCTAGTGAATGTATCAGTTCCTCAGAGAAAAACAAACTTTTACTTCACCTGAGTGGTTTGGGGTATATACCACCAGAAGCTTTGTATAAAAGACCATGGGATACAGAGTATCCTATATGCCAGTTTTATAGGTATTCAAACATTATTTCCAATATTATCTCTGAACAAAAGCTGAAAGAGTAGTATTTAAGCAGAGTTCCAAAATTAAACTTTACAGAGTGGATTTGTTTGATATTGATGGTCATTTGGCCTAATGGAAAAAAAAAGCGTAGAACTTTGAGAAATTTCAGTGCTTAAACTGTGCTATAGATCAGTGGATTTCCATCCATTTTTTGAGTTAGAACCCTTCAAACAAAGACTTGTAAAATGTTGAATATATAAAACAGAAGCTGTTTAAACTTCATGCGTTAAAGCTGGAGTATGCCTACTTTTAAAGTTAGTGACTGAATTACACATGTATCTTAATTGCAGGCCTACCTCTGTAGAAGTGTGCCAAATCATGGTATATTGAGGAAACTGCAAATTGATCAGTAAGGCCTCAGTGTAGGGTATGTGTCAGTGAATAGTAATGTTAACAATGATTAACATAGTTAACAACAATTAACTATGAGTAGGAACACAGGTCCAGAGAAGGCAATGGCACCCCACTCCATTGTTCTTGTCTGGAGAATCCCAGGGACGGGGGAGCCTGGTAGGCTTCCGTCTATGGGGTCACACAGAGTTGGACATGACTGAGCGACGCAGCAGCAGCAGCAGCAGCAGCAAGAAGACAGGTCAAATAAATATACCAGTCTTTAGGTAACAGTTCTGAGGTGGGCAGTATCATCACAGACCTGCTCCTAATTTTATTAAATATATCCTCTCTTCTAACCTATGGGAGTTTCATGCTCAGTGTCTGTCTCATGGCTGTTAGAAGGCTGATCCACCTACAGTACTGTTTTCCAGGAAGGAAGAGGATGGAGTAGAAGAGGGAAAAAGTTGTATGTCTGATTACTTCAACTCCTTTTAAAGAGCTTTCCCAGAAACCCATCCAGAGATTTCTACTTAACGTCTCTTTTGTCAGAATTATATGAATGGTAATCTCAGCTTCCGGGAAGACCAGGAGAATTAGTTTTTAGCTGAGCATATTGCCATCCTGAAGAAAACAGAGGTTATTAGTAAGGAATAGGGAGAGAACGGATAGCCAATATCTGCTATGGTTAAGTGGAGCAGAGGGACAGGAGGTCAAGCTGGGGAGTAGGTTAAGGTGAGATTATTTAGAGCTTCACGCACCATGCTTAAGAGTTTAGACAGAAAGATATATTGATTAAAAGCAAAGACTTTGCAATTGAAAGGCCCTGAAATTGAATCTTGGCTTATCCACTTATTAGCTATGTGAATTTGGATAAATTACTCACCCATTCCTAAACTTCAGTTACCTCAAATAAAAAATAAATATGCTATCCATTTTATAAGGATAGATGAGATCACAGAGTAGGGGCCTAGTAAACGATAACCTTTATTTTTATTCATAGTTGATTAAGTAGAAGAATTGTAATGGTTTGAAAATGATAGCTCTAGTTGTAGCATATAGCAGAGAGGCAGTGGCATCCCACTCTAGTACTCTTGCCTGGAAAATCCCATGGACGGAGGAGCCTGGTGGGCTGCAGTCCGTGGGGTTACTGAGGGTCAGACGCAACTGAGCGACTTCACTTTTACTTTCATGCGTTGGAGAAGGAAATGGCAACCCACTCCAGTGTTCTTGCCTGGAGAATCCCAGGGACGGGGAACCTGGTGGGCTGCCATCTATGGGGTTGCACAGAGTTGGACACGACTGAAGTGACTTAGCAGCAGCAGTATATAGAGCATCAGGATGGTCTGAGGCAAAGATCATTAGAAAGTGCTTAATTTATCTGAGTGAGAAATATCAAAGGCCAAAGTTAGGAATTATTGGAGTTGGAGAAAGAAACAAGATTCCAGAGATAAACTGGAAGCAGATTGTTATGAGATATAATGATTGGATTTGGCAAAGTAGTGTTGGAGCAAGGGAGAGAGAAGCCCTGGCGTGACTTGGGTAACTGGGAGAAGAGTGCAGGTCTGTGTGCTAGGGCAGTACGCTCTCATTCGTCATAGACATGTATATTTGTCAGTCCCAGTCTTTCTATTCATCCCACCCCCTTCCCCTCTTGGTATCTGTATGTTGGCTCTTAACTGTCCAATAATAAATACTTATCAATTCCTTTATAAAAATTGCAGAAAGACTTTTCAAGGATGCCAGTCCTCCTATACAGTATCATTAATTTATCTCTATTTATTATCACGCTGGGTCGCAAAGAGTCGGACACGAATGAGCGACTGATCTGATCTGATAGTATAAAAGTCTGCACTTAGTATCTCCTATGTATCAAAAACTCTTCCTTTTTTCACCCAAACACTCTTTTGCCTATAACTCTCTTTTCTGCCTCCCTTAATAACTAAACTTCTCAAAATATATGGCTGTATGTGCTTTCCCCTTTTCCTCATCTTTTATGTGTATGTCAGTTCATAGCAATGCCATTTTTCTGTCCTCATCTCACTAAACCCTTGGGAAGAATTGACACAATTGACCAATCTTTGCTTCCTGAAAACCTTTTTTAGGGAAGAATTCGTATCAAATTGATAGCATTTATTCCCTAAAAGTTTGGTAGAATCCACTCTGAAGTCATCTAGTCTTGGAAGATTGATATTTTTTGTTTGGTTTAATGTTGAGTGTGTGTGTGTGCAGTTGGTCAGTCATGTAGGACTCTTTGCAACTCCATGGATTGTAGCCCGCCAGACCCCTCTGTCCATGTGATTTTTCCAGACAAGAAGATTAGAATGGGTTGCCATGTTCTCTTCTAGGGGATCTTCCCACCCTGAGGATTGAACCTGTCTCCTGCATCTCCTGCATTGGCAGGTGTATTCTTTACCACTGAGCCACCTGGAAAGCCCAGTGTTGTTATCGGAAGATATTAAATCAGGAGTTCAACTTTTTTTTTGGCCGAACTGTACAATTTGTGGGATTCTTTTTTTTTTTTTTTTTTTTGGTTCAACCAAGAGTTGAACCCTGACCATCAGCAGTGAGAGCATAGAGCCCTAATTCCGGGACCACCAGGGAATTCCTAGGAGTTTAGCTTTAAAAATAAAAGTATAAAACTATTCAGATTTATCATTTTCTTTATGGGTGACCTTTGGTAGTTGATGTCTTTCACATTTTGCTCATATCATCTAAGTTGTATTATAAGTGCAGAGTTGTTCCAAATAGTACCTTATCCTTGACTCTGTAGGATTTGTAGTGATATCTTCTCTTTTATTATTGATACTAATGATTTGTGCCTTTTTTCCTTTAGAGCTTTATCAACTTTATCAACCTTTTTGACACTAGGTTTTGGTTTCATTGATTTTTTTTCAATATTATTTTTTATGTTTCATTGATTTTTTTACCTTTATTATTTCCTTGTTTTTCAAATGTGTGTAATTTCCTCCTTTTTTTCTTCTAATTTCTTAAAGGGAAAACTTAGATTATTTATGTTAAACTTTTATCATTTTCTCATATATGCACTTACTGCTAAAACTTTCCCTTTCCAGCTATAGCTGCATCCCTCAAATTTTGATATATTTTCATTTCATTATCATTCTAGTGAAATTGTTTTCTATTTTCCTTTGTGAATTCTTCTTTCATTGATGTTTAAAAGTCAGTAGTTTGACATTTACAATTTTTAAGTGATGTCCATTTTAGTTTTATTGTGGTTAAAAAACGTACTAAAGATAATCTGTGCTCTGTGTTTTGCCTTTCCACTGCCACTTTTGCAGACTGGCCGTGGTGGGTCTCCTCTGTGCCTGTGAGAATTGTTGGGTCAGCCACGTACTTGGCAGAGATACATCTCTTTGTTTTTGTGGTTTCCCTGCTTGTAAGATTAGCCCGTGATTTCCAGCTGCTCTGCCAGCTTTGGACTCTGCTCTCTGACACCTCAGGCTTTCTGCTGTCTAAGCTAATCATGGTGAAGGTATGCACTCAATTAAGAAATACATCAAACTGAACATATCTGCTGTGTGGAGCTTCTTTCTCTACATTCTGTGCTTGCTATTTTGTGGTGCCTGGTACACAGTACTTGTAGTTAGACATTTGGAAAGTTTAAGTTCTGAATTTGAGTCTCATTCTTTCTGTGGTTTGATCATTGCCAAGATTTCCCCTTTAAATTTCCTGATTTCCTGATGTTTTCTTAGCCTGAAGTCTGACCTCTGGCACCTTGATAAGCCTGTTGTTTCATCTTCCACTGTTTTCTGTATTTAAAGCTGTAAAGTTTGGACAGCATTATGGAACCAGAAAGCAACAAAGTCATATTTCTTACCCCTTCTTTTTACCATTTTTTCCAGATTAAAATGTGTCCTAGCTTTTCTCTGCTTTTCAGTATCTTATTTTTGTTGTTTTCAATCGAATTTTTGTAATCATTTTCTGTGGATGATTTATGTGACCACTTCACTATTACTCCCTCATTACCTGAAGTTATCACCCCCAAAATGAATCACTTTCTTTTTCAAAAAAACTTTTTACTTTAGACTCCTGGGATGGCATATGTGACACAATCTAGCTAATCCAAACATCATATTTCCCATATAATGATGGTTAAGTGATTGGTTAAGGAAGACACATGAGACTAATCAAAGGGAAAGAAATTCCAATGTAGGATTTTTATTGGTACTTGTGAGGAAGTATAACCTTTTTGTCCCATAAACCTAAAAGGAAGGGCCTATCTGAGTAAATAGAGCCAAGAGAGGAAAGATAAATTAAATCCTAGTAAACTTTCAACCAGTCTTCTTTATCTAAAGCATCTTCCAAATGCTTTTATATTACATGAATTCATACATTTACCTTTTCACTTAGGTATTTTGAGTTGATTGTTTTGTAATTTTCAATTTATTAATAACTGATACATCCTCCACCATCTAATCCCAACTTAAAGTCTCAAACATGTTCTCTCTTTGTCTTAGAGGAACTGTACAAGGTCTCAAACGTATTCTCTCTTTGTCTTAGAGGAATTACATTAGCTGATTCTCATGCTTTGTCTCAGGTTAAATATCCTGAAACATTAGTTAGTTCATAGTGTCTGGGTAATTTCTGTTATCTGTTTTTACACCTAATTTCCTCCATAGTACTCTTCGCAATTTATAATCCTAGATTTGGTGTTGATTTACTTGTTTGTCCCTTCTACCTTTAAAGGGCAGGGACCACACAGTGTTCTTTTGTCAGTGTGCATCCTGGAGAAGGAAATGGCAACCCACTCCAGTGTTCTTGCCTGGAGAATCCCAGGGACGGGGAAGCCTGATGGTCTGCCGTTTGTGGGGTCCCACAGAGTCAGACACGACTGAAGTGACTTAGCATAGCATAGCATAGCATCCTGTCAGTGCTAGGCACAAATGATGTGATTAAGAAACAGTTGTTGAAGAAAGAGAGGAAAGGAGAGATGAAATTGCAGAATTAGGATTTGTAAATTAGATGATAAATTTACTCTAATGTTTTCTAGGCTATATTGTACTCTACTTGGGTCAGGAAGATCCCCTGGAGAAAGCAGTGGCAACTCACTCCAGTATTCTTGCCTGGAGAATCCCCATGGACAGAGGAGCCTGATGGGCTACAGTCCATGGGGTTGCAAACAGTCAGACACGGCTGAGCGACTCAGCAGTATGCTCTACTCTGATGATACCAAATAACTGCAGATTTTAGTTGGAGATGGGCATTATAAGCCTCAGGGTAAAGAATCGTAAAAGATGAGTTGACCTTACTGAAGAGGCATTGAATAAATAAATTTGTTAATTAAAAATCCTTATTTAAAAGATGGAATTTATGTTTACTGTCAGTAGAGAACCGTCAAGAGAATGAGATAGGCCTGTTCTTGTGGGTTTGGGGATTAAGCTGGATTTTCATTTCAGTCTTTCAGTACTTATATGAACTATTATAACAATTTTCTTTTTTAGTTGTCTATATTTTAGACATCTGTAAGTCACAAATAAAGACCCTGGAATGTTCACTATCTAGCTTTTTTTCCCTTTCAGTAGATTTATTTAATCAAGGGTTTGATCACAAGGCACCAGGTATTTTTGAAATATATTTTACATAACTTTTATGGATAGAACTTTGGAATTTTAATTAGAATTTTAGCAGTAAATTAGTAAAGAAAGGCCATACTTTCCAATCAATTAAGTAATTTTAAAAATGAACCCAAGGTTATGAATATAATTGTTTCTTTCCTCTCAAAAAAAGATATATTGGAATCCTAATCCCCCATTCTTCAGCATGTGATGTCTTTGGAAATTGGGTCCTTAAGTGAGTGAGTGAAAGTCACTCAGTGGTGTCCAACTCTTTGCGACCCCATGGATTGTAGCCCACCAGGCTTTCTCTGTCCATGGGATTCTCTAGTCAAGAATACTGGAGTGGGTTGCTATTTCCTTCTCCAGGAGATCTTCCCAAACCAGAAATTGAACCCAGCTCTCCTGTTTTATCTTCTTTTAGTTTTGCTTCCCTTTGGTCTTTACCCTACTGAGGTCTTTGGGAACTGTGTGTATGTGTAACAGCATCTCCCATACCTCTTTATTTTAAACACTTAAGGAAAACACTTAAGGAGACCTGAGGTTCTCATAGAGAAATAAATTAGAGCTGCTGTTTCTTTTAGCTTTGCTTTCCCATTCTTTATTATTATTATTATTTTAATTGAGGTATACTTTATTCACAATATTAGTTTCATGTGTACAAAATAATGATCAAAATGTATATCGGTTATATTCTATTTAAAGTTGTTATAAAATATTGACTATATTCCCAGTACAACATACAATTGAATTTTTAAAAATTATTATTATTATTATTTTACTTTACAATATTGTATTGGTTTTTCCATACATCAACATGCATCTGCCACTGGTGTACACATGTTCCCCATCCTGAAGCCTCCTCCCAACTCCCTCCCCATACCATCCCTCTGGGTCGTCTCAGTGCACCAGCCCCAAGCTTCCTGTATCCTACATCGAACCTGGACTGGCGATTCATTTCTTATATGATATTATACATGTTTTAATGCCATTCTCCCAAATCATCCCCTCCTCCCTCTCCCACAGAGTCCAAAAGACTGTTCTATACATCTGTGTCTCTTTTGCTGTCTCGCATACAGGGTTGTCCTTACCATCTTTCTAAATTCCATATATATGCGTTAGTATACTGTATTGGTGTTTTTCTTTCTGGCTTACTATTATTATTGTTTTTAAATGTAATGTCTCCTTTTATCAACCTTCATCATTTCATACTGTAAGAAAGTGAAATCACTAAAGGCAAATAACCTTATGAATCTGCTGAATGTGAATAGAAAAGGCCGTGGTATAGATGAATGGATTAGGAGGGAGACACCTAACTCTAGGGCTTTACAGTTGGCAAAAACTCAGGCTTTGTTGTACAATTAGTATCACTATGTGTTACACAATGACTGGGTCCTGATTGCTTGCAGTGACACAAGCATAATAAGTAATCTTTGAAAATCAAGTATAAATATAACAAGAAAAAAAGCAATATGGAAAAATTCAGAAATGTCCAACTATTGCTATTTCTTGGGTGAAACGCTACTGATCAGTAGTTGGGTTCCCTAGTAAAATAGTGAAAACAAGAGAATTTTAGAAAGCAGCAATTTTAAAGAAATGAAAGCTAGGCAAAATGCATTGCAGTCCTTCATTATATAGTTCATAAGTATGAAAAAAAGAATTCTAGGCTGTTAATTAATTCATAATTCTGGAGAATATTTTTCCATGCCATGAAACTGTTACAGAGTCTTTCTCCCTTGCTCTCTTTATGAGAGACCCTTATCACCAAGTCTTCCTTGGATAGTCTCTGTGTCACCATTCACTTCTAGTTGCTTCACAAGCTACTCTTAACCCACCCCTGGAAACTATGTATAAAATTATTTAATGTGTGCTGATGATATGACATTTACATATCTAACCAATATATATTTAACCAAGATAGTCCTTTAAACCATGATCATATGAGAAAGTGCCATTACATCAATACTACAGACAACTGTTTTTCCCATGAACTATGGAATATTTTAGGACAAATTCACCTCTTCCCAGAAATATGCAAAATTCAGTGCAAAAGAGAAACAGTAAAGTGTTCATTAAGCCAGCAGAACAAATCACCTTGTTTTCAAAATATTAACTCCACCTTAGTTTCAAGTGCATCAGTGCCCTAAACCAAAATTAGTGGTGTCTTTATTAAAGGGGAAGATTAGACATAGATGTATACAGAAAGAAGCCCATCTGGAGACATAGGAAATATGCCTGAGGTTTCCAAAGTTAGAGAATAATGAAACATATTCTTTTTCAGCATCTTCAGGGGCATGGCCTTGCCCACACCTTGCTTTTGGAATTTTGTAGCCTCCAGAACTGAGGCAATAAATATCTGTTGTTCTAAGCCACTCAGTTTGTGGGTACTTTGTTATGGCTGCTGTAGCAAATTAATATATGACCTCTATTGAATGCACTACTGTTTTTGATGATTAGCTGTACTTTACTGGTTGTATACTAGAAGCTGATTTTGCAATGCTGTAAAATATACTTCTAGTTTAAAGGACTAGAGACAGGAGTTTAAAGACATGTAGCAATGAAATTGCTATATTTCATTCATGTAACAATGAAAGAAATGTGTTTTTCAAAGCTGCTTTTAGTAATTTTTGTTTATTATGGGAAAACTGACTTATTTACTGATACATAAGTCAAATAAGATTTTAGAATTAAGCTTGTTTTCACGTTTTTTATAATTCATTATAAAAATAAAGTGCATCTATATTTGAATATGCTGCTGCTGCTGCTGCTAAGTCGCTTGAGTCGTGTCCGACTCTGTGCGACCCCATAGACGGAAGCCCACCAGGCTCCCCCGTCCTTGGGATTCTCCAAGCAAGAACACTGGAGTGGGTTGCCATTTCCTTCTCCAATGCATGAAAGTGAAAAGTGAAAGCGAAGTCGCTCAGTCATGTCTGACTCCTAGCGACCCCATGGACGGGAGCCTACCAGGATCCTCCGTCCATGGGATTTTCCAGGCAAAAATACTGGGGTGGGGTGCCATTGCCTTCCCCGATATTTGAATATAGGTATATATAAATATTTTGAGCATTCCTTGGCATTGCCTTTCTTTGGGATTGGGATGAAAACTGGCCTTTTCCAATCCCGTGGCCACTGCTGAGTTTTCCAAATTTGCTGGCATATTGAGCGCAGCACGTTCACAGCATCATCTTTCAGGATTTGGAATACCTCCACTGGAATTCCATCACCTCCACTAGCTTTGTTCGTAGTGATGCTTTCTAAGGCCCACTTGACTTCACATTCCAAGATGTCTGGTTCTAGGTCAGTGATCACACCATCATGATTATCTGGGTCGTGAAGCTCTTTTTTGTACAGTTCTTCTGTGTATTCTTGCCACCTCTTCTTAATATCTTCTGCTTCTGTTAGGTCCATACCATTTCTGTCCTTTATCGAGCCCATCTTTGCTCATCTCACACGCTAGTAAAGTAATGCTCAAAATTCTCCAAGCCAGGCTTCAGCAATATGTGAACCGTGAACTTCCTGATATTCAAGCTGGTTTTAGAAAAGGCAGAGGAACCAGAGATCAAATTGCCAACATCCGCTGGATCATGGAAAAAGCAAGAGAGTTCCAGAAAAACATCTATTTCTGCCTTATTGACTATGCCAAAGCCTTTGACTGTGTAGATCACAATAAACTGTGGACAATTCTGAAAGAGATGGGAATACCAGACCACCTGATCTGCCTCTTGAGAAATCTGTATGCAGGTCAGGAAGCAACAGTTAGAACTGGTCATGGAACAGCAGACTGGTTCCAAATAGGAAAGGGAGTACGTCAAGGCTGTATATTGTCACCATGTTTATTTAACTTATATGCAGAGTACATCATGAGAAATGCTGGACTGGAAGAAACAGAAGTTGGAATCAAGATTGCCGGGAGAAATATCAATAACCTCAGATATGCAGATGACACCACCCTTATGGCAGAAAGTGAAGAGGGGCTAAAAAGCCTCTTGATGAAAGTGAAAGTGGAGAGTGAAAAGGTTGGCTTAAAGCTCAACATTCAGAAAACGAAGATCATGGCATCCGGTCCCATCACTACATGGGAAATAGATGGAGAAACAGTGGAAACAGTGTCAGACTTTGTTTTTCTGGGCTCCAAAATCACTGCAGATGGTGACTGCAGCCATGAAATTAAAAGACGCTTACTCCTTGGAAGGAAAGTTATGACCAACCTAGATAGCATATTCAAAAGCAGAGACATTACTTTGCCAACAAAGGTTCGCCTAGTCAAGGCTATGGTCTTTCCTGTGGTCATGTATGGATGTGAGAGCTGGACTGTGAAGAAGGCTGAGCGCCGAAGAATTGATGCTTTTGAACTGTGGTGTTGGAGAAGACTCTTGAGAGTCCCTTGGACTGCAAGGAGATCCAACCAGTCCATTCTGAAGGAGATCAGCCCTGGAATTTCTTGGGAAGGAATGATGCTGAAGCTGAAACTCCAGTATTTTGGCCACCTCATGCGAAGAGTTGGCTCATTGGAGAAGACTCCGATGCTGGGAGGGATTGGGGGCAGGAGGAGAAGGGGACGACAGAGGATGAGATGGCTGGATGGCATCACTGACTCGATGGATGTGAGTCTGAGTGACCTCCGGGAGTTGGTGATGGACAGGGAGGCCTGGCGTGCTGCAGTTCATGGGGTCGCAAAGACTGTTTCAAACACGACTGAGCGACTGATCTGATCTGATATATAAATATAGTATAATTTTAGTGTTTTAATCTCTGAACTTTAAATTCTTTCACTAGATCTAAAAAAAAAAAAAATACTTTTTTTCCAGAGGAGCAGCTACTCCTGTCTTTTAAGAATAGTTATTTGCCTGGGGATTAATACATCATTGAGTGAACTGAATCAAAAGCTTTTTCACCAGGTTCAGTGTTACATAAAGTAGTAGCTTTTGTTCCCAAAGCTACCTAGACTTTTAATGATTTTTTTTTCTAATAAAAAGATTGTTTGAAAGGAAATTAGTAACTTTATATTGAATCCTGGCAGATACCAACTTAACCAAGTGGTCAAAGTTAATGTCATCAGTACCACATAGCAACATCATGGACCCAATGAGACGGAAACATTGAGTACTCTTCCCAATCATGTTTAACCTCTTCAAATCATGAGAAAACAACAGACAAACCCACACTGAGATCCATCTATAAAGTACCTGACTAGTACTCTAATGTATCAAGGTCATGAAAGACAAGACTGAGAAACTGTCGCAAATTAGAGAAAATTAAGGAGACACACTTCCTTAGTGTCTCAGATGGTAAAGCGTCTGTCTGTGATGCGGGAGACCCGGGTTTGATCCCTGGGTTGGGAAGATCCCTTGGAGAAGGAAATGGCAATCCACTCCAGTACTATTGCCTGGAAAATCCCATGGACAGAGGAGCCTGCTAGGCTACTGTCCATGGGGTCGCAAAGAGTTGGACACGACTGAGCAACTTCACGTTCACGTTTAAGGAGACACAGTAACTAAATGCAACGTGAGATCCTGGATTGGATTTTAGCACAGAAGAAGGACACTACTGGAAAAACTGAGATCTGAATTAATTAATTAATTAATCAGGGTTAATTTCTTGGCTTTGAAAATTAGTTTTTATTATATAAAATGTTAACATAAGGGGAGGTTGGAACCCTGTACTATTTCAAACAACTCTTGTGAGTCTAAAACAATCTCAAAACAAATACTTAAAAAATAAAAAGAAAGACTTTATTTCCATACCATGCTTTTTAAATGTTAAAATATACTGAAAAAGTTGTAAGTATAAAGGAATAAAATGAAAATTATTGGTGGAGGAATGTCTTGTCATCATTAACTATAAAATTCTCTCTGTTTGTTCTTTAATCAAAGTTCAAGTTAGCGGAATTTGTACATTGTGAGTTTCAGAATATTTAAGCATTAATATATTTAGTAATTTTAATAGAAGGGCAAATAATTTGAGTATTTCTTTAATTTACAATAATTTCACTTTATTGAATTCAGTTATTACTAGTGTTTAAGTACTCTTGTAACCTTTATTTGTGCTAGCATTTTTGACGATTAAACATATTTTGAAGGTTGCATACTAGTCACTGATTTTGCAATGCTGTAAAATGTGCTAACAGTTTAAAGAACTACAGATAAGAGAATAGATGTTGCAACAAGTTTGTGTAGCAGTAACGAAGACATTTGTAGCACACAAAAAGCAGCATATGTGGAATTCTATCATAGTAAATGGTCTCCTTGATTTTTAAAAGAAAGATTAGATGCTTTAAGCATACTTAATCCTTATAATCATTTTGTTTTAATTTGTTATCTAGACTTTTCCTGATTGGTAGGAGATTTTGTCCACTCATAGTATAGATTCAAGACATTAGTATGGTATTTATGTAATTTTCTTCCTATGGGGGGAAAAGGCCTTATTGTATTGTTATTTGAAGTTCATTTGATATTAATAAAGGCACTCGCAGTTAACATGCACTGTTCCTGAGACACTGGCATTTCTGTAACTGCTTTAATCACTTATAGATAGATTGGCTAGTAAAATCTGTAAAGCTGTGCTAAAAAGTAGTCAGTTTATTATAATGTAAACAATTTAGGCATTAGAGATGTATTCTCATTATGCAGTAAGTTTACATTTTTACTTATCAGTTAAAATGGAAACCAAAAAAAGATGCATTCATAATATTGAAACTATGTTTGAATGTTAATATCTGTAAAAAAGAATAATTATGATCTTGTAAAACTATTTTATTTTATGGTGTAATTTATCAGTTTTCAATTGTGCTCTCTGAGCAAAATTTGAGAGTTAATCATGCCAGGTTTTTATTTCAGAGGATCTTCTGATTATAGGTTTATTAATGTTGAAAAATCACTTCTCCAAAAGTAAAGCATTCTAATATTCAAATAATTTTATTTTGCACTCATAAATTTAATACAGTCAGTTTGACTTGTGTTGAATTTTCTTTCCTATAGGAAGATGCTCTTTTTTTTTTTTTATTACTACAGAATATACTTTTTAAAAAATGTAGTTGCAGAGTTCACTTAGCCTTCTCCAGTCTATGATTAGAAATCTTGTGAACAGTCTCATGATGTGTTTTTTTTTTCCTCTTTCTTTTTTTTATTTTATTTTTAAATTTTACAATATTGTATTGGTTTTGCCATATATCAAAATAAATCCGCCACAGGTACACATGTGTTCCCCATCCTGAACCCTCCTCCCTCCCCATACCATCGCTCTGGGTCATCCCAGTGCACGATCCCCAAACATCCAGTATCATGCATCGAACGAACCTGGACTGGCGACTCGTTTCATATATGATATTATACATGTTTCAATGCCATTCTCCCAAATCATCCCACCCTCTCCCTCTCCCAGAGTCCAAAAGACTGTTCTATACATCTGTCTCTTTTGCTGTTGCATATACAGGGTTATTGTTACCATCTTTCTAAATTCCATATATATGTGTTAGTATACTGTATTGGTGTTTTTCTTTCTGGCTTCCTTCACTCTGTATAATAGGCTCCAGTTTCATCCACCTCATTAGAACTGATTCAAATGTATTCTTTTTAATGGCTGAGTAATACTCCATTGTGTATATGTACCACAGCTTTCTTATCCATTCATCTGCTGATGGACATCTAGGTTGCCTCCATGTTCTGGCTATTATAAACAGTGCTGTGATGAACATTGGGGTACACATGTCTCTTTCAGTTGTGGTTTCCTCAGTGTGTATGCCCAGCAGTGGGATTGCTGGATCATAAGGCAATTCTATTTCCAGTTTTTTGAGGAATCTCCACACTGTTCTCCATAGTGGCTGTACTAGTTTGCATTCCCACCAACAGTGTAAGAGGGTTCCCTTTTCTCCACACCCTCTCCACCATTTATTGCTTGTAGACTTTTGGATTGCAGCCATTCTGACTGGCGTGAAATGGTACCTCACAGTGATTTTGATTTGCATTTCTCTGATAATGAGTGATGTTAAGCATCTTTTCATGTGTTTGTTAGCCATCTGTATGTCTTCTTTGGAGAAATGTCTATTTAGTTCTTTGGCCCAATTTTTGATTGGGTCATTTATTTTTCTGGAATTGAGCTGCAGGCGTTGCTTGTATATTTTTGAGATTAGTTGTTTGACAGTTGCTTCATTTGCTGTTATTTTCTCCCATTCTGAAGGCTGTCTTTTCACCTTGCTTATAGTTTCCTTTGTTGTGCAGAAGCTTTTAAGTTTAATTAGGTCCCATTTGTTTATTTTTGTTTTTATTTCCAATATTCTGGGAGGTGGGTCATAGAGGATCCTGCTGTGATGTATATGGGAGAGTGTTTTGCCTATGTTCTCTTCTAGGAGTTTTATAGTTTCTGGTCTTACGTTTGGATATTTAATCCATTTTGAGTTTATTTTTGTGTATGGTGTTAGAAAGTGTTCTAGTTTCATTCTTTTACAAGTGGTTGACCAAAATCAATAAAATTAGAAATGAAAATGGAGAGATAACAACAGACAACACAGAAATACAAAGGATCATAAGAGACTACTATCAGCAATTATATGCCAATAAAATGGACAACGTGGAAGAAATGGACAAATTCTTAGAAAAGTACAACTTTCCAAAACTGGACCAAGAAGAAATAGAAAATCTTAACAGACCCATCACAAGCATGGAAATTGACACTGTAATCAGAAATCTTCCAACAAAGAAAAGCCCAGGTCCAGACGGCTTCACAGCTGAATTCTACCAAAAATTTAGAGAAGAGCTAACACCTATCCTACTCAAACTCTTCCAGAAAATTGCAGAGGAAGGTAAACTTCCAAACTCATTCTAGGAGGCCACCATCACCCTAATACCAAAACCTGACAAAGATGCCACAAAAAAAGAAAACTACAGGCCAATATCACTGATGAACATAGATGCAAAAATCCTTAACAAAATTCTAGCAATCAGAATCCAACAACACATTAAAAAGATCCTATACCATGACCAAGTGGGCTTTATCCCAGGGATGCAAGGATTCTTCAATATCCGCAAATCAATCAATGTAATACACCACATTAACAAATAGAAAAATAAAATCCATATGATTATCTCAATAGATGCAGAGAAAGCCTTTGACAAAATTCGATATCCATTTATGATAAAAACTCTCCAGAAAGCAGGAATAGAAGGAACATACCTCAACATAATAAAAGCTATATATTACAAACCCACAGCAAACATTATCATCAGTGGTGAAAAACTGAAAGCATTTCCTCTAAAGTCAGGAACAAGACAAGGGTGCCCACTTTCATCATTACTATTCAACATAGTATTGGAACTTTGAGCCACAGCAATCAGAGCAGAAAAAGAAATAAAAGGAATCCAGACTGGAAAAGAAGAAGTAAAACTCTCCCTGTTTGCAGATGACATGATCCTCTACATAGAAAACCCTGAAGAATCCACCAGAAAATTACTAGAACTTATCAATGAATATAGTAAAGTTGCAGGATATAAAATCAACACACAGAAATCCCTTGCATTCCTATATACTGATAATGAGACAATAGAAAGAGAAATTAAGGAAAGAATTCCATTCACCATTGCAACGGAAAGAATAAAATACTTAGGAATATATCTACCTAAAGAAACTCAAGACCTATATATAGAAAACTATAAAACACTGGTGAAAGAAATCAAAGAGGACACTAATAGATGGAGAAATATACCATGTTCATGGATTGGCAGAATCAATATAGTGAGAATGAGTATACTACCCAAAGCTATCTATAGATTCAATGCAATCCCTATCAAGCTACCAACGATATTCTTCACAACTAGAACAAATAATTTCACAATTTGTATGGAAATACAAAAAACTTTGAATAGCCAAAGCAATCTTGAGAAAGAAGAATGGAACTGGAGGAATCAACCTGCCTGACTTCAGGCTCTACTACAAAGCCACAGTCATCAAGACAGTATGGTACTGACACAAAGACAGAAATATAGATCAATGGAACAAAATAGAAAGCCCAGAGATAAATCCACACAACCTATGGACACCTTATCTTTGACAAAGCAGGCAAGAATATACAGTGGATTAAACATAATCTCTAATCATTATGTTTCAAGAGGATTTGGAGAAGGTTAAGGACATTGTCCTGACAATGAAAAAGTGAAAGTGAAAATCATCTGACTCTTTGTGAGCCCATAGACTATACAGTCCATGGAATTCTCCAGGCCAGAATACTGGAGTGGGTAGGCTTTCCCTTCTCCAGGGCATCTTCCCAAGCCAGGGATCGAACCCAGGTCTTCCATAGTGTCAGAGTATTCTTCATCAGCTGATCCAGAAGGAAGCCCAAGAATACTGGAGTGGGTAGCCTATCCCTTCTCCAGAAGATCTTCCTCACCCAGGAATTGGACACGGGTCTTCTGCATTGCAGACAGCTACTTTACCAAGTGAATTATGAAATCTGACAATGAAACCAAGGGTGTAATCTAAACAGCACCCCCTGGTGTATAAGAAGATTAAAGCCACAGCATCAGTTCAGTTCAGTTCAATTGCTCAGTCCTATCCGACTCTTTGCGAACCTGTGAATCACAGTACACCAGGCCTCCCTGTCCATCACCAGCTCCTGGAGTTCACTGAGACTCATGTCCATCGAGTCAGTGATGGCATCCAGCCATCTCATCCTCTGTCATCCCCTTCTCCTCCTGCCCTCAATCCCTCCCAGCATCAGAGTCTTTTCCAATGAGTCAGCTTTTCACATGAGGTGGCCAACATACTGGACTTTCAGCTTTAGCATCATTCCTTCCAAAGCAATCCCAGGGATGATCTCCTTCAGAATGGACTAGTTGAATCTCCTTGTAGTCCAAGGGACTCAAGAGTCTTCTCCAACACCACAGTTCAAAAGCATCAATTCTTCAGCACTCATCAGTTCAGTTGCTCAGTCGTGTCCGACTCTTTGCAACCCCCAAAATCATAGCACACCAGGCCTCCCTGTGATCACCAACTCCAGGAGTTTACTCAGACTCATATCCATCGAGTCAGTGATGCCATCCAGCCATCATATCCTCTGTCATCCCCTTCTCCTCCTGCCCCCAATCCCTCCCAGCATCAGGGTCTTTTCCAATGAGTCAGCTCTTCACATGAGGTGGCCAAAGTACTGGACTTTCAGCATCATTCCCTCCAAAGAAATCCCAGGGCTGATCTTCAGAATGGACTGGTTGGATCTCCTTGCAGTCCAAGGGACTCTCAAGAGTCTTCTGCAACACCACAGTTCAAAAGCATCAATTCTTCAGCGCTCAGCTTTCTTCACAGTCCAACTCTCACATCCATACATGACCACAGGAAAAACCACAGCCTTGACTAGACAGACTTTTGTTGGCCAAGTAATGTCTCTGCTTTTCAATATGCTATCCAGGTTGGTCATAACTTTTCTTCCAAGGAGTAAACGTCTTTTAATTTCATAGCTGCAGTCACCATCTGCAGTGATTTTGCAGCCCCCAAAATAAAGTCTGACACTATTTCCACTTTTTCCCCATCTATTTCCCATGAAGTGATGGGACCAGCTGCCATGATCTTCGTTTTCTGAATGTTGAGCTTTAATCCAACTTTTTCAGTCTCCACTTTCACTTTCATCAAGAGGCTTTTTAGTTCCTCTTCACTTTCTGCCATAAGGGTGTTGTCATCTGCATATCTGGAGGTTATTGATATTTCTCCCGGCAATCTTGATTCCAGCTTGTGCTTCTTCCAGCCCAGCGTTTCTCATCATGTACTCGCCATATAAATTAAATAAGCAGGATGACAATATACAGCCTTGACGTACTGCTTCTCCTATTTGGAACCAATCTGTTGTTCCATGTCCAGTTCTAACTGTTGCTTCCTGACCTGCATATATGTTTCTCAAGAGGCAGGTCAGGTGATCTGGTATTCCCATCTCTTTCAGAATTTTTCACAGTTTATTGTGATGCACACAGTCAAAGGCTTTGGCATAGTCAATAAAGCAGAAAAAAGATGTTTTTCTGGAACTCTGTTGATTTTTCGATGATCCAGCGGATGTTGGCATTTGATCTCTGGCTTCTCTGCCTTTTCTAAAACCAGCTTGAACATCTGGAAGTTCACGGTTCACGTATTGCTTAAGCCTGGCTTGGAGAATCCGGCGCTCATAGATGTTATTAAATCGGCTTCTAAGTACCCAAAGAGCTTTTAATAACATTGTGAATGCTTTTTATAATTGAAACAGAGGGGAAAAGTGAGGTATATTTTTATCACTTAAAGAATGATTCCTGGTTATTCTAGCTTTTTAAAGGGAGAAACAAAAAATTTAAAACTACCGTTTTTAGAGTTATCCACAGCAAGTATTATAAAGTGTTGTCCCTGAAACTGTTAGCAGTTTTTCTGCAGTGTTTTGTAGAGAGTAAAAATGATTACGAAATGGCTCATTTCTTTATAACCTTATACCCTAGCAATGACTTCCCTGGTGGCTCAGACAGTAAAGCGTCTGTCTACGATGCGGGAGACCCAGGTTCGATCCCTGGGTTGGGAAGATCCCTTGGAGAAGGAAATGGCAATCCACTCCAGTACTATTGCCTGGAAAATCCCATGGACAGAGGAGCCTGGTAGACTACAGTCCATGGGGTCGCAAACAGTCGGACACGACTGAGTGACTTCATGTTCATGTTCACCCTAGCAATGGTCTGATAAAAGATTGTGAATAATCATGAATGTTCAAAGAGGGTCCAAAACGTATCGATCTGGGAGATTCAGGGATACTTCTTGGAGTATATTTTCTTGAAATTATTATGAAAGGATAGTTAAAATTATAAAAGGCACAAGAAGTCAAGGAGCATGTTATATAAGCATGGAGGGTCTATAGAAATAATGTGACCAAAAATATAATAATGGAAAACATTTATTAAGTACTTGTATTTCATATTATGCCAAGTATTGCAGATTATTTAGATGATTGAGATCTAGTTTTCGCTCTCAAGGATCTAAAATCCTAGTTTAGAATTCATGTGCATAGAAGTGATAGTTAAAACAGTGGAAGTACATGAAATGACTGAGGAAGAAAGCATAATAGTGGAAGAAGGAGATGGTTGGACAAAATCTTAAGGAGTCTTACTTATATTTACAAAAGAAAATCTAATAAGGCACACAGTAGTACTATTGAAAAATATAGTTAATAAGAATATCAAAATAGTACCATGACCTGGATCTTAAGGGTGAAAATGGATTTTAATAAGGAAGAGGCAATCATATGCCAGATTTATAGAGTCAGGTTAAGAATGAGAAGAGCAGAGATTATTGAAATCTAGTGGTTAGGAAAACTTAAGGTCCTTTACAGACAAAATGGAAGGGAGACTTAGACTTTGCAAGGTATTAAAGATTCTGAGAACTGAGGAGGAAGTAGACATACAAATATAAGAATTTTCTTTCAAGGTTAATGAGGAGTGATGGTGAGATGGAATTGCGAGGGAAGGAGATAGATGGGGTCAAGTGGTAGAAGACTGAGGGAGACCAAAAGGCATGCTGAGAAATATGGAAATGGAAATGTGGACATCATGGTTAGTGAAATTTAAGAGTTTAAGATCTTGGTGTGGTAGCGTTTTGTGTGATAGAATCCAGCATGTGGCCTAAATGAAATCAAGGAGAAATAAAAGGCCAAATGGTATTTTAAAAAAATTAGGAATTGAGGTTGCCTAAGTGTAAGACAGAAGGAAACTAGTAAGAAGGATCCTTGCAAGTTTAAATGAAAATTCGAAACAGTTTCCTAGTCTTTGGAATTAGTCCCATGCATGTGCACCTTCTGTTATTAATGAGTAATAAATCGATTCATTCAGCACTTACCTAGTCTGTACAAGACATTGTTTTAGGTATTTGGGATCTGTTACTGATTCCTGTATGTGACAATATCAGTTCATAATATTATGTTAACTAACTTGTTTAATACATTGTGGTGTGAAAAAGTCTTCAGTTTAGTTCAGTCGCTCAGTCATGTCCGACTCTTTGCGACCCCATGAATTGCAGCATGCCAAGCCTCCCTGTCCATCACCAACTCCCAGAGTTCACCCAAACCCATGTCCATTGAGTCAGTGATGCCATCCATCCATCTCGTCCTCTGTCGTCACCTTCTCCTCCTGCCCCTAGTCCCTCCCAGCATCAGGGTCTTCTCCAATGAGTCAACTCTTCGCATGAGGTGGCCAAAATACTGGAGTTTCAGCTTTAGCATCATTCCCTCCAAAGAAATCCCAGGGTTGATCTCCTTCAGAATGGACTGGTTGGATCTCCTTGCAGTCCAAGGGACTCTCAAGAGTCTTCTCCAACACCACAGTTCAAAAGCATCAATTCTTCGGCACTCAGCCTTCTTCACAGTCCAACTCTCACATCCTTACATGACCACTGGAAAAACCATAGCCCTGACTAGACAGACCTATGCTGGCAAAGTAATGTCTCTGCTTTTCGATATGCCATCTAGGTTGATCATAACTTTCCTTCCAAGGAGTAAGTGTCTTTTAATTTCATGGCTACAGTCACCATCTGCAGTGATTTTGGAGCCCAAAGTCTTACACTACGTAAATTATGTTCAAATCATTGAGTTCCTTAAGGCTCGGGATTATGTCTTATCCTGTATGCTAAGTACTAAGCATAGCACCTGTACTTAATATGAAATTAAATATGTTCATGAAATGTCTGAATTACTAGAAACTTTTGAATAAAGATCAGAATAATTCTGAAAGGTTTTTACATGGAATTAGTAGCTGTTTTTATAAAAAGTGTGGAAAAAATAATATTTAAATTATTAATATATATAGAATTGCAAAGCCATTTAATGAGAAAGATACACTTTTTCTTATTACTGACTTCTATATTGCTATATAGGCAAAATTTAGTAAAGATTGTTAAATGTAGTGTGAAATTATTTCCCTTCAGTGGTATAACTTTATCCATGTATAGCAAAGAAAATCTCTGATGTGTATTCTTAATAATGCATAGTATCACTATAATCAGTATAATGTGGGCCTGATCTTCACTATATACAAAAGTGAACCTTTTCTTATCAATAAGGAATAAATAGGTCCTATAGATTCCATTGTCACATGAGTACTTTCTATTCTTCAGTTATGTTCACCAGGAGTTTTATAAAAAGGAATAAGAAAATAGAGTAAGGTAGCCTCTTCGTAATTTTGTCAAGCATAGATATAATTCTGTGTACAAACTACTTTTTTTCCCATTTGAATCTACAGTGAGTAAAGCATATATTTTGTTGAAATCTTATATTCAGCTCTTTCTAGCTATCACACTTTTTAGAGTTAGAAAAAGAATGATTCATGTTGATGTTTGACAGAAACCAGCACAATTTTGTAAAGCAGTTAACCTTCAATTAAAAAGTAAATACATTTTTTAGAGAAGAACCTTTTTATTATCAAATTGTGTAAAATTTATTCTTAATTATTGCTGCAACAATGACAGTTGCATTTAGATGTTACTCATGTTTTTGGTTCATGAGACTCCAAGGTAAACCTTGCTCATGTATTTCTTCACAGTAAGAAAATGTTCTGACTATCCATCTAAGAATCTGCCTGCTAACAGTTAACTTCTGTTGTAGAAATATTTCTATCAGTTTCTGATCCTTTATAATTTCAATCTGTTCTGAGTTTTTATAATCTATTGTATAGTTTTGAGTTTACCTCACAAAACTTTTTGTATTAAATCACTGCTATTAATACATATATACAATTGACAAATAAAATTTCAGAATTATTATTTTTTAAAATATAAGTCAAAGTGATTCTAAAATCTACAAACTGAATGTTCAGTTTATTTTGTTTATCAAGAAAACTAATATAGAGGAAAATGTAACTGACCACAATATGCTTATAAATAAGCAGTTGATTAAGGACGTGTGATTTCAGAAGCTGAATTGATTAGTGAGAATTGGGGATTTTATAGGCAATCACATGTGAAAATAAATAATGGTTCTTAATGTTATATATAGGCTCATTTTTTTAGAGAAATTAGCTGGGTCTTTCAGAATTCTATTGCCCACCCACTCCACCCGACTCAAAATTTACATAATCTTTGTGATACCATAGCAATACTCTTAAAAATAGTGATACTTGAGTAATTTCCCTTTTTTCTAGTAGCAGACTGTGTTTTGTTTTGACTTAATTTTAGTTCTAATTGCAGTCTAGAGTTCTGATTACATAAAAAGTACCAAATTCACAGATTTTTCTGTTTAGGCTTTGATAAACAGAAACTAAGATTGGCTGATTAAGAAAATATTATCCAATTTTGTGTCCTTCCCTGCCCTCCTACCTCACAGTTTTATTTGTGGGCCTTGCTTGTAAAGACTCTTGAGTATCTTCCCTATAAGATCTACTAACTGCTTTGTAATAGTAGGACCTCAACCTTCATCAGAACTTTTTACCTTGAAGGCTGATTGATGTAAGATATACTTGATGTATATCAGAGAAGGCAGTGGCACCCCACTCCAGTACTCTTGCCTGGAAAATCCCACGGACGGAGGAGCCTGGTAGGCTGCAGTCCATGGGGTCGCTAAAAGTCGGACACGACTGAGCGACTTCGCTTTCACTTTTCTCTTTCATGCATTGGAGAAGGAAATGGCAACCCACTCCAGTGTTCTTGCCTGGAGAATCCCAGGGACGGAGGAGCCTGCTGGCTGCCGTCTGTGGTGTCACACACAGTCGGACACGACTGAAGTGACTTGGCATAGTATTAGCATACTTGATGTAATCATCTATTTAAATCTTACTACTTCAGTGAAAATACAGTGTTATTTCAATGAGGAATTTAGGGCTTATATCAGTCAATGAGAGTACACTCTGATCTCTTTGATGACTTCCTCTTAGTTTTCAGAGAATAAAAAAGCAAAGAGGAGAGATTTTGTTGATAACTAAATGATAACGAAAACTATACTTATTTTTAAGTTGCAATTTTTAAATTTACTTCAAACATATTTTAAACTATATTGCAATGTGTAGCCAGGTCTGCTGTAAACAGGATCATAAGGAAGCATTATATTTTTTTTAACACAGAGCACAATAGTTTTCACACAGTAAATTACGGTAGCCTAGAGTGTGAGTTTTGATATTCTGTTTTCATACTATCAAATCAGGAAACTTAATTATTTCCTGGAAGTAAAAAGAAGATTTCCAAGTATTAACAAATCTTCTGCCAAATCCCTACAAAGAATGAAAAATACATTGTGTTTTTGATTGTTTAACACTGCAACTTTGGGTTATGACACTTAGTACTGCATTCTCTTTAGAATAAATGTAGAAATTGAAAACAAATCACATTTGAATTGAATATGAACTTACTGTCACAATGTTTAAAAACGATTTTTATATTGATCACTACCCTCGAATGCATTTAGAAATAAATTAGTAGGTTTATTTATTAAATACTTATGCTCTTGAATGTATTGCTTTATCAGGCTAGAAATATAATCCTTTTTGGCATCAGCTCTCCTCACCTAAAGATGTTAGATAGAGACTATAGCTTCAATTCTAGCACATAGAAACTAGGAACTCTTTGCCTAGAGTATATGACAATTTGGTAATGACTTTGTGACGGATTCTGGATTTATTTTATTAATTTTTAACTTTGTACTAATAGGATTTTTTTTATCTTCCTTCTTATGAATAAAAATTCCTGATAAAATATTAATGTACATGTAGTAGCAGAAAGTTTGCCTCACTTTTGCAGGTCAAACTATATAATTCATGAAAATTACTTACTTAAAGCATCATTCTCAATCTCAAAATTATAAAGTTATGTCATTCATTTGACTTATTTTTAGAGTATATTCGTATTTCTAGAAACATCTTATTCTGTAGGGTTTGAAGAACAGAAATGCAAAAGAAAAAAGGTATAATAGAAATGTAATAGATAAACTATAAATTTTAACACACTGTGAATGCTGAAATCAGATAAATCTCATCTGTTTTTATAATACAATTTTAAGTGTGTTTTTTTTTCCCTCCCAGGACATTTATTCAGAGCAGCTGGGGATCAACCGTTTAACCTGTCCACAGTGTCGAGTGCCTTCCCAATGGTCAGCCACCCAGTCTTTGGTCTACATTCAGCCAGCTCAGGGCATTCAGAATTTGGTGGTTTGGGGACACTTGGTACACCCACAGCCTTAGCCGCCCATCCCCAACTAGCATCTTTTCCAGGTAAACATTTATTACAAACAGTGTTCAAGGAAAGGAAGAAAGCTTGAAAATGTGCAAGCAGTAATTGTTTATTAAACTGAACAAAAAGAATAGTCTTATGCCTGGTGTATTAAAGCTCACGTGCAAGAATTAGCGCAATCCTTTTTATCATGTGCAAAATAATAAAACACACTGTGTGTGCTGTGTGGCAGTGTAATTAGTTATTCAAATGCTAAGCTAAAAAAAAGGCATCTGTTGCAAAAGTGAATAATTAAGCCAAGTTTTTATCATGCTTTTTATTGAAGTAGAAAAGTATGTGTATTAGAAGTATAAAATTTGATTAATTTTTCTCAGTTTTACTTGGTTTTTAAAAAAAATTATTTAACTTTCAGTGAAAAACTAAAGTCCAGCTCCTATAATGAATAAATACACTTTTATTTTGAGTTCTCATTTCTCTGCGTTTTTAAGTAAGATGAGCTTGGCTCTTAAAATTTCTATTTTTTTTTTCATATTTTACTTAAAAAACCATAGATTTGCACCCACTTGCATGGGAGAGAAACCAGAATTATCCCAGATATGAGGATTCAGGAGTACAGTAAGACACCAATTAAAGATTAATTTATACAAACATGCTATAATTTCTAGTTATATTATTTTGAAAGTCTAAGCTTTAATGTGTTTCCAGTGATTAATTTTATCTTAATAAATTTTAGTTAAGGATACATGATTTAGTGTTACTATTAGAGCATAATTCAGAGACAAGTAGATCTGAATTTAAATCAGGCCTGTTACCTTTCAGCTGTGTGACCTTGATTGAACAAGTAATCTGACCTCTCAGCCTCAGGTTTCTCATGTGAATAATGAGGATGATAATAATAATAGTATCTACCTCTTAGGGTTCTTGTGAAGATTAAAAGAGATAATCCATGTCCAGTGCTGAATGCAGTGTTCAGCATACATAATTAGTACATAATTGGTAGCCATCATTATTCTTTCTCTTTTTAAGAGTTTCTTTAAAAGAAATCAAGTATCTTGTTTGATGGAAAGATGGTTAAATATATATTTAATATGACTCATTTTTTGAGTCATATTATTTCTTTAATTCAGAAAAGGGATGGTGAGAAGGAACAATGTGTCTAGAAAGTTAAAAGTCAAACAAAGTCTTGACATTTGCTTTAAAAATACTAATAGAAATTTATTTTAGGCAGTTCTGAGCACAGGTACTTAGCAAGATGAGTAATCAGTAGATATTTGCTGAAATATAGGTTGCTGAATAAAAAATTAAAATAGGTAATAGTAATATAGTTGCTAGTATCTTAAATTTTAAAAATGGTTTTAACACAATTTCTTATATTTGATATAGTTTGATATAGATGTAGTATTAATTGCTTTTGAGCATTTCTAAACCACAATGTAATTATTGAATTATTAAAATCAATTATCTTCTGTACTGAAAACATGGTTAACAGTTGTTAACTGTTACTCAGTTACATTACTCATCTAAACTTCAATAATGTTGGTATTTCCACTGTATGGAAAAAATCTGATAACTTCCCTAATCTATATAAGCTATTCATTCATCCATTTATTGTACAAACTTCTTTGAGCATCTAACTGTGTTCTGTGCACTAGGCTAAGCACTTAGGAGTACACTAACATTGTCTATGTTATGTTTCTTATAGTTTTTAGAAGATGGATAAATAGAAAATTATAAGACAGAGTCTTTAGTGGCAAATAACAGTATGGCTGTATAAGTATACTTTTTTGCCAAGAGAATATGCTTTGTTTTAGAGGACTCATTTGTTTAAGTTGTACATCTTATATAACTTAAATTGTCTATAATTGGTTTTATTTAAAAGGGTAACCAAAATGGCCAAATTTTTTAAATCACCTACTAAATAAAAACATAAAAAGAAGAAATTAGTAGGAATTTTAAATCAGGAATAGTTTATTTTAAAATATTACGCACTTCTAAACTAGTCTGCATTTCAGTTGATTAAATCAACGTGAAAATTAATGTATATTAGTATAATAAAATTACTTCCATTTTATATTGAAATAATATTTCATGGGAAGTTCTTTTAAAATATTTATAATTTTAGTCATTACATTTTTATATTACGTTAGTATGAATTTTTGTGAAGTATTTGGCTCTATCAACCCAGGGAGATTTATAAATTCTATTGTCTTCTGGGTTCAAATTGTGTTTCAGTATATCCTCTGAAATAATAGATTCTTTCAATGGAATATGATTAATGTTGTTACCATGCAGTTACTGCCTTTGAATACATTTAGAGATTCCTCATGTTCTGGTTTATATAAACTTTATTTTGTAAATTTCATTTATCAACAAGGTGGTTTGTGACTAAGTTGTTTTTTTCTTAATTTGACAAATAATTCATACTTAACAAAAATTGTTATTTCCCATGAAATATTAGACATTTGTGAAGCTTGTTTTCAGAAGTGCTACCATTTTCATCTTTTTATTTGATCTTATTTACTTGAATTTATAACATGTACGTTTTCCAGTTGTGTTTCTTTCTAATCTCTGTCGTGTGCTTATTTACCATTGATATTCTAAAGTACATTTTTATGTTTTTTTTCTGAGTTTGATTATGTTTAAAATATTTGAGTCTTATACTTTGATTACCTTACCGATTTGTTGGTTGTTTACAAAGTCTGAACCTTCAACTATATTGCTTTAATTATAGACTCTATTTTAAATAATATGAATATTTCAGGAAACTGATATTTCCTTTTTTATCAGCTAAATAGAACCAAGTTTTCAAACCTATAAATAGCAATAGATTCCGGCCGTGCTGATACAAGCCCCCAAAACATAGTTTTTCTTTCTGTCTAAATACAGTTCTTTCATCTTAACAGTAGACAAATGATTGATAGTTTTGTATAGTTATTCTTGGTTCAGTTCCCATCATTCAGGCACTGCTGAATATACATTGGTGTCATTTCACTAGCAGCGACTTCCTGCAGTGCAGTAGAATAGCTTTTGCAGTTTTCTGCTTATACTGATTTTTAGACATTAGAATGTCAGTTACCATGAACATTTCACTTTCTTTTAAGCTAGACTTTTGTCTTTAGATAATGAAGGTGCACATAGCTTTACATCTTGTTTTAATGAAGAGATGTTCTTAGAAAAGCTTTTAAAATCATATAATACAATACATTGACAATGTTGAATTTTCCCATACTCTATTATTGGGATTTTTCCTCTAATTTTTTTGTGATTATCAAGTCTATGAAAAATGTACTGTATCTCTTGGAAGATTAGCCTAAAAGGCAGTAACTGACTTGGCAATCTAGCTGGTTAGCCATTTGGAAACTATTCTTTCTAAGATTTTAGATGAGCCAATAGAAGACTGTCCTTTGATTTATTTAAGATTTCTTCTTAATCTTAACCTTTCCCTAAATAATGTATTCTATGAAATTTGGCTTCTCTCATTTTCTAACAGTTTTAACTAAAAGCCACTGTTTGAATAGCTAAATTGCATTCGATGATAAGACATTATTAATTTGTATTAATTTGTAATTTATATGAGGAAGTATAAATAAAATTCAGGCTTTTTAAAATTAACTTTAAGGAAAAAAACTTTATGTAAGTCTTTTATAGTTTAATATGGCAACTTGTTTTTGGAAATCTTTGAAGCATTTTTCATTTTTTGAACCAAAAACAAAAAAAAAGACATTGATTTGGCTGTCTCTGTTGTTTTGGGTATAAACGTTTTCTTCCATAAAGGTATTCAAGATATGCTGAATTACAGTGGTGTTTGTATTATTATTTAAAACATTTGATTTATTAAAGCCAGATTTTTGTTGTATGTAATTTAAGGAAATTCTTAATATAGATTGTAGATGGCTGCCTTATATTCTAAGGTTTTAAAATAGATTAAAGTAATCTTAAATACTCTTTCTTTGCTAATTTAGCAAAATTATGATGTAAGTTGTCAAAGAGTTAAATAGTTCTTTAATATTAATTTCAATTTTCCCATTTTATTTTAAAAACTATAGACTACCTTTGTTCTTCATAAACTTGAATTCATAAAAGCTGCTAAGTAAAGAACCTTGGATACTGTCTTAACGAGCACAATGATGAATGTATAACTTCTAATCAGTTATCTTGTAATTAGAAAGATGGTCAAAACTATGTGTAATTCAGCAATTCTGTTCCAAGATAAAACCTGAAATTTTTCTTCAGTAATAAACTATAAAAAGCACTGTTAAATTAACTAGAAAGTTAATCCAAATATTTTTGCTTGTTTGGTGTTTGGCTTTGAGGTGCAGAATGGTGGCGAACAACAGATGTTCATACACGTGCAGGGGCAACCTTCTTTCCACCATTACTGGGAATTCCACCACTGTTTGCTCCTCCAGCCCAGAATCATGATTCTTCGTCATTCCATTCAAGGCCTTCTGGAAAAAGTAATCGAAGTGGTCCTGAAAAAGGTATCCATGTTAACTTGAGTGAAGTATTATCCTTCATTTCAGTACCCATTTTCAGTAGAGTTCAGATTTAGAAACAGTTATAAAGCATTGTGCTAGACACTTTCACATTGTGTTGCTTAATATTTATAATAACTCTGTGAGATTGAAAGTGTTTGTGTTTTGCAGCCAAGATTAAATAAATTATTCAAGAAAGTACTGTTTACATGTTGACATTGCATAGCAGAATTTAACCCAGATTTTAACTCCCAACACCACTGCTTTTCCTCTGTATCTCTTTATCTCCCTATGTTGCTCAATAAAATATATTACTTCTTCTCTAATTAAGCATTAAATTTATATGTTAGCACACCTTTTTTCTTTTACATTTTCATTAATATTTCATAGTTGATAACTGTTGTTAGAATACATTTGCAAGTTATAATACCATTTTAGAGGGTTTGTTATTGTCTTTCTTTCCATTTAAGTAGATGTTTGAGAGTTTGCCCTGAAAGAGGGAATAGTTGTATTTAATTACTTTCCTAAAGCTTTTTTAATTGAAGTAAAATTCACATAAATGTAAAATTTACCATTTTAAACAGAACAATTCAGTGACATTCAAGGCACTAATAGTGTTGTACAACAACCACCTCTATCTAGTTTCAACACATTTTCATCACCCCAAAAGGAAACTTCATACCAGTTTCTCCCTATTATTTCCTCTCTCAGTCTCTGGCAACCACTAGCTTGCCCTCTTTCTCTATAGATGTACCTGTTGTGAATATCTCATATAGATGGAATCATACAGTTTGTGTCTGGCTTATTTCACTAAGCATAATGTTTTTAAGTCATCCCGATTGTAGCATATGTCATTATTTCATTCCTTTTTATGCTGAATAACAATCTCTTGTATAAATATATTTATTTTAACTTTCAAGGTGTAAACGGATCAATAAATGGAAACAGTACATCATCTGTATCTGGTATCAACACATCTGTACTGTCCACTACTGCTTCAAGTTCTGTGGGACAAACGAAAATTATAAGCTCAGGTGGAGGAAATAGAAAATGTAATCAGGAACAAAACAAAACCCAGCCTTTGGATGCTAGAGCTGACAAAATCAAAGATAAGGTAAGTTAACCTACAGGGGACAAATATAACAGATCTACACAAGTATTCTAAAGGTTAAACCACCTGAATCTATGGAATTTTTATGATTTATGAACTCCTGTTTTTACAGATATTTATTTTTGAGTAGTTTTAGTATTAAACATCTAAAAAATTAAAAATGTCAGCACCAGTGTCAATAACACAAATAGTCGTCATTTAGTTCAGTTCAGTCGCTCAGTCGTGTCCAACTGTTTGGAACCCCATGGACTGCAGCACGCCAGGACTCCCTGTCCATCACCAACTCCCGGAGTTTACTCAAACTCATGTCCATTGAATCAGTGATGCCATCAAACCATCTCATCCTCTGTCATCTCCTTCTCCTGCCTTCAGTCTTTCTCACCATCAGGGTCTTTTCAAAATGAATAAGTTCTTCGCATCAGGTAGCCAAAGTATTGGAGTTTCAGCTTCAGCATCAGTCCTTCCAATGAATATTCAGGACTGATCTCCTTTAGGATGGACTGGTTGGATCTCCTTGTAGTCCAAGGGACTCTCAAGAGTCTTCTCCAACACCACAGTTCAAAAGCATCAATTCTTCAGTGCTCAGCTTTCTTTATGGTCCAAACTCTCACATCCATAGGTGACTACTGGAAAAATCATAGCTTTGTATAGACAGACCTTTGTTGGCAAAGTAATGTCTTTGTTTTTAAAGTGCTGTCTATGTTGGTCATAACTTTTCTTCCAAAGAGCAAGCGTCTTTTCTTTTCATGGCTGCAGTCACCATCTGCAGTGATTTTGTCTGCCACTGTTTCCATCGTTTCCCCATCCATTTGCCATGAAGTGATGGGACTGGATGCCATGATCTTAGTTTTCTGACTGTTGAGTTTGAAGCCAACTTTTTTACTCTCCTCTTTCATTTTCATCAAAGGCTCTTAAGTAGTTCTTCGCTTTCTGCCATAAGGGTGGTGTCATCGGCATGTCTGAGGTTATTGATATTTCTCCCAGCAATCTTGATTCCAGCTTGTGCCGCATCCAGCCCAGCATTTCTCATGATGTACTCTGCATATAAGTTAAATGAGCAGGGTGACAATATACAGCCTTGACATACTCCTTTTCCTATTTGGAACCAGTCTGTTGTTCTATGTCCAGTTCGAACTGTTCTTTCCTGACCCACATAGATTTTCTCAAGAGGCAGGTCAGGTAGTCTGGTATTCCCATCTCTTGAAGAATTTTCCAGTTTGTTATGATCCACATAGTCAAAGGTATTCACATTGTCAATAAAGCAAAAGTAGATGTTTTTCTGGAACTCTCTTGCTTTTTTGGTGATCCAGCAGATGTTGGCAATTTGGTCTCTGGTTCCTCTGCCTTTTCTAAATCCAGCTTGAACATCTGGAAGTTCACAGTTCACGTACTGTTGAGGCCTGGCTTGGAGAATTTTGAGCATTACTTTGCTAGCGTGTCAAGTGAGTACAATTATGTGGTAGTTTGAACATTGTTTGGTATTGCCTTTCTTTGGGATTGAAATGAAAACTGACCTTTTCCAGTCCTGTGGCCACTGCTGAGTTTTCCAAATTTGCTGGCATATTGAGTGCAGCACTTTCACAGCATCATCTTTCAGGATTTGAAATAGCTCAACTGGAATTCCATCACCTCCACTAGCTTTGTTCTTAGTGATGCTTCTTCAGGCCCACTTGACTTTGCATTCGCATTCCAGGATGTGTGGCTCTAGATGAGTGATCACACCATCGTGATTATCTGGGTCATGAAGATCTTTTTTGTATAGTTCTTCTGTGTCTTCTTGCCACCTCTTCTTAATATCTTCTGCTTCTGTTAGGTCCATACCATTTCTGTCCTTTATTGTACCTATCTTTGCATGAAATGTTCCTTTGGTATCTCTGACTTTCTTGAAGAGATCCCTAGTCTTTCCCATTCTGTTGTTTTCCTCTATTTCTTTGCATTGACCACTGAGGAAGGCTTTCTTTTCTCTCCTTGCTATTCTTTGGAACTCTGCATTCAAATGGGTATATCGTTCCTTTTCTCCTTTGCCTTTAGCTTCTCTTCTTTTCTCAGCTATTTTTAAGGCCTCCTCAGACATCCATTTTGCCTTTTTGCATTTCTTTTTCTTGGGGATGGTTTTGATCCCTGCCTCCTGTACAGTGTCATGAACCTCTGTCCATAGTTCTTCAGGCAGTCTATCTGATCTAATCCCTTCAATCTATTTGTCACTTCCACTGGATAATCATAAGAGATTTGATTAAGTTACACCTGAATGGTCTAGTGGTTTTCCCTACTTTCTTCAATTTAAGTCTGAATTTAGCAATAAGCAGTTCATGGTCTGAGCCACAGTCAGCCCCTAGTCCTGTTTGTGCTGACTGTATAGAGCTTCTCCATCTTTGGCGGCAAAGAATGTAATCAGTTTGATTTTGGTATTGATCACCTGGTGATTTCCATGTATAGAGTCTTTTCTTGTGTAGTTGGAAGAGGGTGTTTGCTATGACCAGTGCGTTCTCTTGGCAAAACTCCATTAGCCTTTGCCCTGCTTCATTCTTTACTCCAGGGCCAAATTTGCCTGTTACTCCAGGTGTTTCTTGACTACCTACTTTGTCATTCCAGTCCCCTATAATGTAAAGGACATCTTTTCTGGGTGTTAGGTCTTGTAGATCTTCATAGAACAGTTCACCTTCAGCTTCTTTAGCATTACTGGCCAGGGCATAGACTTGGATTACCATGATATTGAATGATTTGCCTTGGAAATGAACAGAGATCATTCTGTTGTTTTTGAGATTGCATCCAAGTACTGCATTTCAGACTCTTTTGTTGACTATGAGGGCTATTCCATTTCTTCTAAGGGATTCTTGCCCACAGTAGTAAATATTATGATCATCTGAATTAAATTCACTCATTCCAGTCCATTGTTCACTGATTCCTAAAATGTCGATTTTCACTCTTACCATCTCCTGTTTGACCACTTCCAATTTACCTTAATTTGTGGACCTAACATTCCAGGTTCCTATGCAACATTGCTATTTAAAGCATCAGACTTTAGTTCCATCACCAGTCACATCCATAAGTGGGTGTTGTTTTTGCTTTGGCTCCATCTCTTCATTCTTTCTGTAGTTATTTCTCCACTGATCTCCAGTAGCATATTGGGCACCTACTGACCTGGGGAGTTCATCTTTTAGTGTCCTATCTTTTTGCCTTTTCATGCTGTTCATGGGGTTCTCAAGGCAAGAATACTGAAGTGGTTTGCCATTCTGTTCTCCAGTGGACCATGTTTTGTCAAAACTCTCCATCATGACCCATCTGTCTTGGGTGGCCCTACTCGACAAGGCTCATAGTTTGATTGAGTTAGACAAGGCTGTGGTCCATGTGATCAGATTTGTTAGTTTTCTCTGACTGTTGTTTTCAGTCTCTCTGCCCTTTGATGGAGAAGGATAAGAGGCTGATTGGAACCTTCCTGATGAGAAAGACTGACTGAGGGGGAAACTGATTCTTGTTCTGATGAGCAGGGCCATGCTCAGTAAATCTTTAATTAATTTTCTGTTGATTAGTGGGGCTGTGTTCCCTCCCTGTTACTTACTTGGGGCCAAACTTTAGTGGAGGTAATGCAGATAATGGTTGAAATGAAGTCACTCAGTTGTGTCCCACTCTTTGCGACCCCTGGACTGTAGCCTGTCAGGCTCCTCTGTCCATGGGATTTTCCAGGCAAGAAAACTGGAATGGGTTGCCATACCTCCTTCAAAAGTTCCCATGCACCCACTGCTCCACTCAGTGCCCCCAACCCTGCAGCAGGCCACCACTGACCCACACCTCTGCTGTAGACACCAGGAGGCTCATGGGAAGTCTGGGTCAGTCTCTTGTGGGGTTACTACTCCTTTCTCCTTGGTCCTGGTGCACACAAGGGTCTGTGCCCTCCAAAAGTCTGATTCTCCAGCCCTGTATAAGTTCTGATAGCTCTGTGGTGGGGTTAATGACGATCTCATAGATAAGGTGTATTGGGAAGTTAACACATACCAGTTCTGCTGTAATTGTTTTGCATAGAATATCAATTTCAGCCCTCCCTATACCCCTAATGAGGTAGGTACTATTATTATAAATCAAGAAAAAGAGTCCCCAAGTAGTTGACCATTAAGTGGTTAGGATATGAAGTCAGGCAGGTTGACTCCACAGCCCATGCTTTAGGAAAACCAAAACAAGAAACCATTTATTATGGAAATCTTCAAAATGTACAATAGACAGAATAGAATAATTATCCTGTGTACCCATTATTCAGTTTCAGCATTTACCGTCTCATGGTCAGTTTTATTTCATTGTAACCCCAACTGTGCAGGTTAGCAATTTAATGCTTCTCAGGTCTGAATTCTCCTTTGCCAGCTGGCACAATATTAGACCTTGCAAATAGAAGGCCCTGGTGAAACACTGGAAGAGGAAAGGGCTTCTCTTCTTGGTTCAGGTGTTCTCTTCTTGGTCTTATGCTGTGCCACCAGTGAATATTCCTCGCCTGCTGGCAGCTGTCCTGCCACTTGTGTTCAATAGATCAAGTAGTGCACACCATGTAGTGAGTTTCACTGACATTCCAGCAGGCATCTTACTAGTGAGTTTGCTAGCATGCCAGTGGTTAGTTTTCTAGCTAATTTTTCTGTCACCCCTACTAGAAGATCCCTAGCGAGTTTTTCTGGCACTCCAGCAGGTGGTATTTCTTGTGTGCCAGCATTGATCTGTGATGCTTTGTGAGTTTCTCTGCCGTCCAGTGGGCAATAGTCACATCCTTTCCAACAAATACTCCTGCTTGGACCTCCTGATTAAACTTATCTGCTCTAGAAGCAGTATCAGGAATAGAGTGATTTGTGCCGATTGCACATGGTAAATTCACTCATCATTCTGGACACTATAAGTCTTTGGATTTCCTCTTCCACATTGTCCTAGGGAAGTTGTGACACTTCAGCTATACTAAATATAGTCCACCACTGTGTCCAGATTTCATTCACCCTACTAAGTAAGCTGAGAGACCTCCAGCTACATGAACCAACACATTATATCCAGAATTTCTAGTAAGTGCACCTATATCAGTGAATTTGGACTGCTTCCATTTGGAATTTCTTCTTGAGTGAGAAGTCTTGGTTTATTATGAGTTCAAGCCCTAGCATCAACTACAAACATTTTGGAAAGATAGATAATAACTAGTACATTGCCTTTTTGTCTACATTTTATAAAAACTACTCTCAGGGCCTGACATTTCTGAGGGCAGAGAGTCAAAAGTTTGTGATCCTATTATACAGAGTGAAGTGAGTCAGAAAGAGAAAGATAAATACCGTATTCTAACACATATATATGGAATCTAGAATAATGGTACTGAAGAATTTATTTACAGGGCAGCAGTGGAGAAACAGACATAGAGAATAGACTTATGGACATGGGGAAAGGGGAGGGGAGAGTAAGATGTATGGAGAGAGTAACATGGAAACTTACATTACCATATGTAAAATAGATAGCCAACTGGAATTTGCTGTATGGCTCAGAAAACTCAAACAGGGGCTCTGTATTAACCTAGAATGGTGGGATTGGGAGGGAGTTTCAAATGGGAGGGGATATATGTATACCTATGGCTGATTCACTTTGAGATTTGACAGAAAATAGCAAAATTCTGTAAAGCAATTATCCTTCAATAAAAAATAAGTTGATTTTAAAAAAAGAAGTTTATGATCCTGTAACATCACTTTCTCTATTACCTCAGCTATAATATGAGGGGATTGAGAAGTTTCTGACACACCACATTAAGAGTAGGATATGTATAGCGACTGATTGCAGAAAGCACTGATCTGAACTTTAAACAATATGCCTCTCAGGCTCTGACTTTTAATTCCAAGAAACAATTTTATCATATTTCCATTTGTCCTTTCTCAAGGCAGCATCAAGTTCCATATATTTTACAGGATCAACTAAACAAAGTTTTCTTTCCTCTTGCTGAGCATATTTTATAGAAATATTTCCTCAAGACCTTTCAGTTCCATCTCAATAGAAGATAATTGTTTTCCAAAACATAATAAGACATATAAGAGTCTGAGGGAAGGTCATCTGCTGAAGCCACTAAGAATGATAATAACCCATCACAGAAACTCAACGGGACTTTTCTTGGGCCCCAAGACAAACATATTTTGGGGTCATATTTTCCACCTGTTCCTCTTCAACTACTCTTTGCTCTTCTCCTTTATGGTATGTTTTGAGGGCATTCCCATCAGTTTGAGCTCCAAAGGCCTATCTCTGCACTGCCGTCAGCCTCTCTGCACACCAGATACTGACTGAACACCACCTACTCCTTCAGCTCAGTTCAGTCGCTCAGTCGTGTCCAACTCTTTGTGACCCCAAGGACTGCAGCATGCCAAGCCTCCCTGTCCTTCACCAACTCCCGGAACTTGCTTAAACTCATGTCCATCGAGTTGGTGATGCCATCCAACCATCTCATCCTTAGTCGTCCTCTTCCTCTCCTGCCTTCAGTCTTTCCCAGTTTTTTCCAGTGAGTCAGTTCTTTGCAACAGGTGGCCAAAGTATTGGAATTTCAGCTTCAGCATCAGTCCTTCCAGTGAATATTCAGGACTGATTTCAGGAAATCAGTTGGATCTGATTGGTTGGATATGACTGGTTGGATCTCCTTGCAGTCCAAGGGACTCTCAAGCGTCTTCTCCAACACCATGGTTTAAAAACATCAATTTTTCAGCACTCAGATTTCTTTATAGTCGAACTCCATGCATGACTACTGGAAAAACCACACTCTTTGCTCCCATGGTATTTTGAAGCGTGTCCTAGACCTCATATCATGGGATGTCTATATCTATATGTATTTCTAAAAGTTAAATACCCAAGCTTTTAAACATTCCTCTTAGAAGGCTTCTTTGGTGGCTCAATGATAAAGAGCCCACCTGTCATTGCAAAAGATGTGGGTTTGATCCCTAGGTCGGAAGACCCCTAGAGAAGGAAATGGCAGCCCACTCTGGTATTCTTGCCTGGAAAATCCAAGGACAGAGGCTAATCCAGAGATAGTCCAGAGGATAGTCCTTGGTATAGGACAGAGACTGTACCAAGACAGGCTATAGTCTATGGAGCTGCCAAGAGTTGGACATGACTTAGCTACTAAACAAAAACAACAGGCCTTTTAGAAGAAGTGCTAAATCTAGTAAAATCTTATATATCTAGTGCCTGCACAATGTGCAAGGCAAGACTTTGGAGGAATGGGTATGAAACAGATTCTGTCCTTTGTTCTAGTAAGTAATCTGTTTTGACATTCCTGGGGCTTCCCTGGTGGCTCTAACAATAAAGAATCTGCCTGCAATATGGGAAACCTGGGTCGGGAAGATCCCCTGGAGGAGGGCATGACAACCCGCTCTAGTATTCTTGCCTGGAGAATCCCTATGGACAGAGGAGCCTGGTGGGCTACAATCCATGGGATCTCTAAGAGTCGGGCATGACTGAGCACAGCACACTGACATTCCTAAACAAAATAAGTGAAGTTAAAGTAGAAAATATCTCAGGAGCAGCTATTAAAACCTTACATAGGTACCTCTTTAATGATATAAGGAAGAAATTCTGGGTACCATAGGGGTGTCTTGGAGTAGGAAATGACAACCCACTCCAGTATTCTTGCCTGGAAAATTCTATGGACAGAGAAGACTTGTGGGCTACAGCCCCATAGGGTTGCAAAGACAACTGAGCAGAGGGATGTCTATTTATATCTACATAGAAGTATCACTAGAGAGAGATTGACTATCAGTGTGAGGGATACTAGAACTCACGATTTCAGAAGAGTACATTAATAATACGTGGTCTGGGATGAATCTGTGTTAGTGGATTGTTCAAGTATAATGAAGATGAAGGGAGCTGAAACTAAAAAAGAAAATCCTATACTTTTTAACCCTGTATTTTCAGTTTTAAAAACTTAAAAAAAGAACTACTTCATCAGCTCTTTTCATGGTGAAGTTTGAAAAGTGTTCTTCAGCTAATTTTGATAATTCCTCCTAGAAGGTGCGGTTACTTATATCAGTGATGCTCACTTGAAATCATTAAGTCCAATTCCCTCACATAGCCTACATGTATATTCAGAATAAATATAGGTATTTTAAATTTAATAAAGTAAGTCAGCAGAGACTAAAATATACAAACATAAAGCCTTTTGAGAAAAAAATAAAAATACAATTCAGGGTTAAGTTCTACTCTTGTTGCCATACAAGTTAATGTTACCACAGCAACCATAACAGTCTTATAAAAACGCAAGTGATTTTTTTATCACTTTAAAATATCATGTTATCACTCTTTGTAATAGTTTTCTATCTTACTCAGAATAAAATCTTTGCCATGGCCTGTAAGACCCTGCGGGTCTGCCCCTGCCAGTCCATCAAGCCTTATTTCCTATGGCTCTCTCCCAAGTTTCTGTGCTCTAGCAGGTCTGGCTAACTTTTCCATTCTTTGAACATGTCAAACTTGTTTCCAGCTCATGGCTTTTTCCTTTACTGTTTCTCATCTTGAAAGGCTCTTTTATCTTTCTAGGATGGGCTCTTGCTCTCCATTTAGGTCTCAACTGAAAAGAATCTTACCTGACAATTACATCTACATCTTCATCCCACCCCCAGCACATACTGCCTATCCAATTATCTTGTTGTAGTCACTAAAAACCCTACTGACATTGTTAATTGTCTTCTTCCTGTTCCCATGAGAGCAGAGTTGCTATCTGTGTGTCACACCCTTGTATCCCCAGAGAGTAGAACAACTCTGCCTGGTTACATAATGGCCTTGAATATGTATTTGTTTTGCTATTGAAAGAAATAAATACCCAGGGAAATGAAAGTTCAAGGAGAGACTTCTGAAAAGCTTTCCTAGAATGGGTAGGGGGCTGCTGCTGAGTCGCTGTAGTGGGGAAAGGGGATAATTAGTAAAATCTCCTTTGATTATTTTTTATGAATCTGAGAAGACTCATTTTTAAAATGTTTAAATGACAGAAAAAAGACATACTACCTAATTGTAAAAATTTAAAAGAACCGTTCCCCCACACATACACATTCATAGGGACTAAGGAGATGAAATTGGTGATATTTAAACTCAGTTTTCTATCTTTCCCTAATACCTGGACTTGTCTACTCACATCTACTTTTTTCTTTTTAATTCTGGGACTGAATTTGTTATAAAACAGACTCTTTGCATACTGTCAGAGTATGCTCTGCAAAGACCACCTGCATTAGAATCATATTAAGTGCTTGTTAATGCAGATCCCTGTGCCTTGTTTAGAATTGGGGTCCAGGAATCTGCTGGCTACAGAAAGTTCTACAAGTGAATATTTTTTGTCCCTAAAGTTTTAGAACCCTCACCTCTTGACCCACTCTTAAGGAGTGTAGGACCATCTATCATAACAACTGTAAATGAAAACTACACAGATTGCTTGGATAATGAAATGGGAGTTGGTGGTGGTGGTGGTAGGTTTTTTTCCCTCCTCCTTTTTTTCTGCTGAATCAGAGTAGCTCCCTTATTCCCTTCCTTCCTTGGTTTCTTCTAAAACTGAAAGTGGTAACTTCAGTTTAGGTTCCTTACGATTTTCATAGTCTTGCTATGCGTGTGTGCCTATATACTCAGTCGTGTCTGACTCTTCGCAGTCCTGTGGACTGCCGCCCACCAAGCTCTTCTGTCCATGGAATTTCCTACTCCAGAGGATCTTCCTAATCCAGAGATCAAACCCAAGTCTCCTGCATTGTTAGGAGGATTCTTTAGCACTGCACCACCTAGAAAGCCCAAACATACTTAGAGACTCAAAACAGATTTTGGTCACAAAGAAGGAGCTGTTTCTCTGCCCCAAAAATGGTAGGTTTAACATTACTCTATTAGTATCATTTCCCTTTAATCTCTGCTTTGGTCTTTCTCATCCTGTGATTTCCCTTATTTCATATCCCTTTCTGCTTTACTGTAAGGGAAAGAGCTTAGGGAATGATGAGACTATTAGCTTATTGAAGAGTATGCCTGTGCTACTTTGGAGCAGTAACACAGTATCATGGCAAGCAAAATATAACAGGAGTGACTCTCCACACATATATTTTAAATGATTTAAATAAAACTTCAGAAGACACAAAGGAAAGTATATGTTTGCCATCTGAAACTATGGCTTCAAAACCTGGCCTCCTCTTGTAGAGGTGTATTATTATCTTTTATTCCCAAACCCCATAGTTATGAAAGGCTTCATTTCTTCTAAAGCCATAACGTGTAATTCGTTGCTTTTGTAATTCATTGCTAATTTTTCTCTATTTTATCTACCAGCAAACACTATAGAAATGTTCTGAAGTAACTTTGTAGTCAGTCTTGTTGCTTTGCTGTTTTAACATTTCTCCGTTTTAGTCTTCCTATTGGCAGAATTTTAACTTTTTCATTATTGTGTAGTTATTTAGTTATAGTTTATCTCATTATTTTTCCTCTTTTTATCCACTACCATTGTCTGTCCTTTAAACACAAGACTTTCCTTTTATATACCTCACATCCCTTTTCAGCTTTGAATTTTCTTTGTCCTGTAGAGTCTTAAATGTTCCAGAAATTAATCTCTCTCTATCATATTTTTCTGTCTTTTCTGATGGAAACATACAAAACTTAAATTCATTGACACTTAACGAAAGCCACTCTTTAAGCCTTTTTCTGCCTATTTTATCTTCTCTACAATACTTCTACTGTATGGAGTTATTTGCTTTTAAAATAATTATCTGTCTAGTCTATCACCACCACCACCACTGGAATGTAAGTTTTCTGAAGGCAGAGACTCTATCATAGACTTTATTGTAGTCAAGCACCTAGAAAGGTGTGTTTGGCTACTGATTTACTTGTCTACACAAAGAAAGATTAAAGCTAAATGTAGAACTCAATGTACATATCTGGAACTGTTGTTTTCTGTATCATAACTGGAATTACCTTTTTGTAAATTGCTTTTTTAATCTGTCATACATTTTGAAGCATGGCAGTCATATGAGAGTGTACATATGTGTGTGTATATATATATATAATGCATATACATACTACATTGTATACTGTTTTCAATATTCTATACATGACAGATGTTATACTTTTTTACTGGAGATTCCTGTCAGATAAGTTAATGTGATCAGTTTTTCGAATAATTACCTTTAAAACATGTGGCTTTTTACTTTTTTCTAAAATGACACTTTGAGATTGAAAATATTTAAGAATTAAAAGAGCATACCTCTTACTGAAACTTGAATTTTTTCCAAAAAGAAAAATCTTGTTAAAAAATCTTGTCTTTATCCAGAAGCCAAGGAAAAAAGCTATGGAAAGTTCTAGCAACAGTGATAGTGATTCAGGCACATCATCAGACACGTCAAGTGAAGGCATTACTAGTAGTGATTCGGATGACCTAGAGGAAGATGAAGAAGATCAAAGTATTGAAGAAAGTGAAGATGATGATTCTGATTCAGAGACTGAAGCACAGCAGAAAAGTAACAACCAGGTAGGTATAAATCGTTTCATTGGGTGGTATCTGCACATTATTCATATTTAGGAATTAACTGGCTTATCTTAACTCTCAAAGTCTATATAGTTTAAAATTTATCATTGCCTTTAGTTCTTTCTTTTGCACAAGAATAAAAAGGAGATCAGATCAGATCAGTCGCTCAGTCGTGTCCGACTCTTTGCGACCCCATGAACCGCAGCACGCCAGGCCTCCCTGTCCATCACCAGCTCCCTGAGGTCACTCAGACTCGCATCCATCGAGTCAGTGATGCCATCCAGCCATCTCATCCTCTGTCGTCCCCTTCTCCTCCTGCCACATTTTTAAAGGGACATTTTGTGAAGTTTTTAGTGAGTTTTCTATATTTAAGAGCTTCACGACCCAGATAATCATGATGGTGTGATCACTGACCTAGAGCCAGACATCCTGGAATGTGAAGTCAAGTGGGCCTTAGAAAGCATCACTATGAACAAAGCTAGTGGAGGTGATGGAATTCCAGTGGAGCTATTCCAAATCCTGAAAGATGATGCTGTGAAAGTGCTGCACTCAATATGCCAGCAAATTTGGAAAACTCAGCAGTGGCCACAAGATTGGAAAAGGTCAGTTTTCATCCCAATCCCAAAGAAAGGCAATGCCAAAGAATGCTCAAACTACCGCACAATTGCACTCATCTCACACGCGAGTAAAGTAATGTTCAAAATTCTCCAAGCCAGGCTTCAGTAATATGTGAACCGTGAACTTCCTGATGTTCAAGCTGGTTTTAGAAAAGGCAGAGGAACCAGAGATCAAATTGCCAACATCCGCTGGATCATGGAAAAAGCAAGAGAGTTCCAGAAAAACATCTATTTCTGCTATTGACTATGCCAAAGCCTTTGACTGTGTAGATCACAATACACTGTGGAAAATTCTGAAAGAGATGGGAATACCAGACCACCTGATCTGCCTCTTGAGAAATCTGTATGCAGGTCAGGAAGCAACAGTTAGAACTGGTCATGGAACAAGAGACTGGTTCCAAATAGGAAAAGGAGTACGTCAAGGCTGTATATTGTCACCATGTTTATTTAACTTATATGCAGAGTACATCATGAGAAATGCTGGACTGGAAGAAACAGAAGTTGGAATCAAGATTGCTGGGAGAAATATCAATAACCTCAGATATGCAGATGACACCACCCTTATGGCAGAAAGTGAAGAGGGGCTAAAAAGCCTCTTGATGAAAGTGAAAGTGGAGAGTGAAAAGGTTGGCTTAAAGCTCAACATTCAGAAAACGAAGATCATGGCATCCGGTCCCATCACTACATGGGAAATAGATGGAGAAACAGTGGAAACAGTGTCAGACTTTATTTTTCTGGGCTCCAAAATCACTGCAGATGGTGACTGCAGCCATGAAATTAAAAGATGCTTACTCCTTGGAAGGAAAGTTATAACCAACTTAGATAGCATGTTCAAAAGCAGAGACATTACTTTGCCAACAAAGGTTCGCCTAGTCAAGGCTATGGTCTTTCCTGTGGTCATGTATGGATGTGAGAGCTGGACTGTGAAGAAGGCTGAGCGACGAAGAATTGATGCTTTTGAACTGTGGTGTTGGAGAAGACTCTTGAGAGTCCCTTGGACTGCAAGGAGATCCAACCAGTCCATTCTGAAGGAGATCAGCCCTGGGATTTCTTTGGGAGGAATGATGCTAAAGCTGAAACTCCAGTATTTTGGCCACCTCATGCGAAGAGTTGACTCATTGGAGAAGACTCTGATGCTGGGAGGGATTGGGGGCAGGAGGAGAAGGGGACGACAGAGGATGAGATGGCTGGATGGCATCACTGACTCGATGGATGGGAGTCTGAGTGACCTCCGGGAGTTGGTGATGGACTGGGAGGCCTGGCGTGCTGCAGTTCTTGGGGTCGCAAAGAGTCAGACACGACTGAGCGACTGATCTGATCTGATCTGATCTGATATATTTATCAATCATTAGAAACACTTTTTTAACGTATCCTTTTTCACCCCCATGGTTTACTGCTTGATGTTCTTTGTTTTAACAGATGTTAAAGAAGTTTCCTTTTAATTTGTATTTATAGGTGCTATTACACGGTGTTTCAGACCCAAAAGCAGAAGGACAGAAAGCAACTGAAAAAGCCCAGGAAAAAAGAATTCACCAGCCATTACCTCTTCTGTCTGAATCCCAGACTCACTCATCATTCCAGTCCCAACAGAAGCAGCCTCAGGTTTTGTCACAGCAGCTTCCATTTATTTTCCAAAGCTCTCAGGCAAAGGAGGAATCTGTGAACAAACACACAAGTGTAATACAGTCTACGGGATTGGTGTCCAATGTGAAACCTTTATCTTTGGTAAATCAAGCCAAAAAGGAAACTTATATGAAACTCATAGTTCCTTCTCCTGATGTACTTAAAGCAGGGAATAAAAATACCTCTGAAGAATCTAGTTCTTTGACCAGTGAATTGCGTTCCAAACGGGTGAGTTAAAAATAATTTATAGAAGATTTTTATTATTAGACAAAGAGCTCTTATATAGTCTTAGAATTGTTTAAATTTAAACTGAATTCTACTCTTAAATTTATACATTCTTAGTCACCACGAATAGAATATTCACACCCGAAAACTAAATGTCTGTGATTTTATATTTATCTACACACCTGTTTAATATACTTTTGTAAATGCAATCTTGTCATCTTTTCCTAGGCTTAGTATTTTAGCAGTAAGAGGATCAATATATTTGCATTGGACACTTCACAGTTACTTTTGTTTAGAATCAATTTCTTTTTTTCCTAATATTAGTATATTCTTTTTTAAAGAAAGGAACTCTTGAGTAATTTATCTCTGCTTCTAAGTCACTTCAGTCGTGTCCGACTCTGTGTGACCCCATAGATGGCAGCCCACCAGGCTCTGCAGTCCCTGGGATTCTCCAGGCAAGAGTGCTGGAGTGGGTTGCCATTGCCTATAGTCCTGTAATTTATCAATTTTTTTAAAATTTTATTTTATTTTTTAACTTTGCAATATTGTATTGGATCAATTTTAAGCAAAAAAAATCCTTTCTAAGAATTGCTTTCCTTTACCTTTCTTAATGAATTATACAAAACACAAAATATTTTGAGTAAATTCACTTACACAAACACCAGAACCACTCATCAGAAAACTTTTTTCATATTTATTTTCTTGCTGTTAATTTTATTGTATAGTCTACAGTCATATGTTCAGAAGAATTCTAGTAATTAAATGACCAGTGCTTTTTAATCTTGAACTCATGAGACTGGAGAAAAAATATTCTGTTTGAACACAGTCACCTGACTTTTGTTAATAAAAACCATCATTAGGCATCCTAATCATTGGAAAAGACTTACTGTTTTGCCAACCATTCATTATTTTAAGTGCTGCATATGTATTTAGTTATTGGATAACGACATCTGTAAGTGCCACTAATAATATCATATACATGTACATATATATATGGTCAAGTTGAGATTCGTATGACTTAACTCACCCAAGATCACATGCTAGTTGGTGATGGAGCTGGAATTCAAACTTAGACTCTATAACACTAAAGTCCTTGTTCTTAATCACTATGATATGCTGCCTTTCTTTCTCGAAAAAAAAAAAAAATCACAATGTCCTTATCTATTGACTCTTTATTTTTTAAGTTAATTTTTATTGGAGTATATAGTTGTTTTATAATGCCGTGTTAATTTCCACTGGACAGCAAAGTAAATCAGCTACACATATACATATATCTCCTCTTTTTTGGATTTCCTTCCCATTTGGTCACCACAGAGTTCGTAAAGTTCCCTGTGCTGTATAGTAGGTTCTCATTAGTTATCGGGAGAAGGCAATGGCAACCCACTCCAGTACTCTTTCCTGGAGAATCTCGTGGACAGAGGAGCCTGGTTGGCTGCAGTCCATGGGGTCACTGGGAGTCGAACACGATAGAGTGACTTCGTTTTCACTTTCACACATTGGAGAAGGAAATGGCAACCCACTCCAGTGTTCTTGCCTGGAGAATCTCAGGGATGGGGGAGCCTGGTGGGCTGCCATCTCTGGGGTCACACAGAGTTGGACACGACTGAAGCGACTTAGCAGCAGCAGCATTAGTTATCTATTTTATACATGCTGCTGCTGCCGCGTCGCTTCAGTCGTGTCCGACTCTGTGCGACCCCACAGACGGAAACTCACCAGGCTCCCCCGTCCCTGGGATTCTCCAGTAATGTATATATGTCAATCCCAATCTCCCAGTTCATCCCTTCTGCCCTCCCCCCATGGTATCCATGTTTTCTACAGTGAAGAATTTGACGTGAAAGTGAAAGTTGCTCAGTCCTGTCTGACTCTTTGTGACCCCATGGACTATACAGTCCATGGAATTCTTCAGGCCAGAATACTGGAGTGGGTTTACCAGCTGAGCCTCAAGGGAAGCCCAGGAATACTGGAGTGGGTAGCGTATCCCTTCTCCAGCAGAGATCTTCCCGACCCAGGAATTGAACCAGGGCCCCCTGCATTGCAGGCGGATTCTTTACCCAACTAAGCTATCAGGGAAGAATTTAAGAACAAGGTCAAAGAAAAGTGAGGAAATCAGAACTCTTTTGAGAATCTAAATGAGTAGTTCTAAAGCCTAAGTGTACATTAAAATCACCAGGAAAACTGTAAAAAAAGACTAACCATGTCAGAACAATTTAAAATCAGAATCTTTTGTGTTGAGATTAAGTATATTGCATGTCTAAATAGCATCCCATGTGATTCAGGTGTGCAACCAAATTTGAGAACCACTAATCCAAATGGATGGAGAAGGCAGTGGCACCCCACTCCAGTACTCTTGCCTGGAAAATCCCACGGACAGAGGAGCCTAGAGGGCTGCAGTCCATGGGATCGCTGAAGGTCGGACACAACTGAGCAACTTCACTTTCACTTTTCACTTTCATGCATTGGAGAAGGAAATGTCAACCCACTCCAGTGTTCTTGCCTGGAGAATCCCAGGGATGGGGGAGCCTGGTGGGCTGCCGTCGATGGGGTCGCACAGAGTCGGAAACGACTGAAGTGATTTAGCAGCAGCGGCAGCAGCAATCCAAATGGAATGATGAGTGATATCATAATATCACACATATGACAACTTGTAATGGACTGGTCAGTTGTTAGGAGTTATTGGCATCATATTATTGACTCTCTTTGAAAAGCTAAGGAAGTTAAAAATTACTTTGCATTGGTTACTTTAATTTTTTAATGAATGTATATTCCACTTTAAGATAAATGAATTTACAGAGCCACATCAATAGTTACTTGCATAAGTTTTCTTAATTTTTTAAAAGTTTCTTAAATTCCTATTTAAAGATATGTGACATCTATTTATTTAAACATTTGCTTTATAAATGTACCCAAGCTAGGGTTTCTACCCATATGATCTTATGTAGTCCTTACAAAATTGTGTGAGGTAAAGAAACTAAGGCTCAGAGAGGTTAAGTCACTTTTCAACATCATATAACAAGTTACTAGAAGACAGATTTTTAAACCAAGATAATTCTGATTTCAAAGCCCATGATAAAGGTGAAATAATTTGGTGTTTCTGAAATGATATGCTGGTTAGTGGGAAATATTTTATGTAACTGCACATTCACAGTAGATTCAAGTGTGAATGACTTTATCTATTTATTGGTATCTAGAATTGAGTTAAGGGCTTACCAGGTGGCACTAGTGGTAAAGAACCTGCCTGGCAATGCAGGAGACATAAGAAACACAGGTTCAATCCCTGGGTCAGGAAGATCCCCTGGAGAAGGGCATAGCAAGCCACTGCAGTATTCTTGCCTATAGAATCCCATGGACAGAGGAGTCTGGCAGGCTATAGTCCATAGCGTCACAGAGTCGGACATGACTGAAGCAACTTAGCAGGCAGCAGGCAGGCATTGAGTTAAAGGGTATTTTTATAAATACTTCTCTTACATCAGCTTTCCTTCTTCATGTGACAGTCTAATATATTTAGAATTTTGCTTGATTTCTTATGACAATTTCCATTATTTCACTCTTCCTCTGTGTATCTGCTTTCCGCACTAGTTGATGATTTTCTTCAGTGTTTTTTAATTATAGGATCCTTTCAAACCTTATACTGTAGACATTTAAGTCAGTATACATTAATTGTAATAAAGACCAGGAGTTTTGCCTAGAAGATTTTTTTGTGGTCTCCAGAGAGTCAGGTAAAGACTAGGGGAGCAAGAGCTTCGAGGTAGGACAAAGCTTTGCACCTCTCTCTTCTCATACTCTGATCACCCAAGGGTATATGGAAGTAGCAAGACTTTTGCTACCATACAGGTCTCATTTTTCTCCCCTCCTACTTAATGTCCCACCCCTAATATCAAAAAGGATAGCACATTTGCTGTAAAAGCGTAACTGATGCTAGTCTTGGGATAAAATACAGTCATTTTTCGTTATTTTAGAACACCTTCAGATGTCAATATTTGAGAACTAATTCTCCAGAGTTATAGAATGAGAAGAAATTTCAGAAAATTAAAATATGAAACATAAAACTAAAGGGAAAGTTTTTGATTTTATGACTCTTGATCCTATATATTTGGAAGGAATATTAACTGCCTATTAAAAATACTAACTGCCTATTAGAATACAAAATGACTGTGACAAAATTTTGTTCCAAGGAATGAAAATACACTAAATGTTTCTGCTGAAAATTTCAGTCAGTATATATATATATAAAATATGAAGTATTGAGTATATTATATATACTCATATACTATGCAATATTTATGTTTCATATAAATATTAAGTAAAATTATATTAAAATATTTTATGTAAAAGTTTGCTATAAAATTCTTTTTAAAAAGATAAACTATTATGTAGTATAATCCATATTTTATTCACTGAATAAATACCAATTAAATCCTTTCTGTTTGTGAAGCATTGCCTTATGTACAAATATTATATTTCAGTCTTTGTTTATAAAAAGTTAACTTAATTTTCTAAACAAATACCATTAAGATAAGTTAAATAAGATAAAAATGTTTATATGGGAATTGCTTACTGCTTATTAGTACTGGTACTTTAAAACATTTAATAAGTCATTCTGTGTGGCATCCCATCTCCATTTATATTTATGAAATAACCCACCACAAATCTTTGCTGACTTGCATATTAAGAGTCCACGTCCAGTGCTGACAGTGCTGTTGATTTTAATTTCAAGGCAACCATTTTCATTGCAGAATTTTACCTTTCAAAATTTAACTTCTATTTCTGTCAACTTTGGATATTTTAATCATTCTGCTTCAGTTTTCTTTTTTATATTTTAGTTATACAAGTTTAATGAAATTCATATGATGTTATTCTTTTCATGAAGATTCTGATAGTCAAATAAATTTTTGTTGCTATTTACAGATGTAAATTTTATGGTTTAATGGTTTACAAATGATTTTTTCCCAAAAAAGTATAATTTTTTCTAAACTGTTTTCTACATTCTTTCTAATGCTGATGTGCTAAAGACACTACAAAGTAGATTCCACAGAACATTAAGCCAGCCTTTCTACTAACTTCAAATCATGGTTACTGTAGAAAACTACAGAATAGACTATAAGTGGAATCCCAGGGGCGCGGGAGCCTGGTGGGCTGCCATCTATGGGGTCGCACGGAGTCGGACACGACTGAAGCGACTAATAGCAGCAGCAGCAGGGGACATAAAAGAGCTCAAGGATAGGAGAGATGAGTGCTTTAGGCTGGGACAAATATAGGAAGCATCTTGAGTTGGATTTTGAATAATGAACAGGATTTCATCAGCTTGAAATGTATTAAAGGAAAACATTTTATGTAAAGAAAATGGTTATAACAGATTGTAGAGGCAGTAAAAGTACTGTATGACATGCACCGGGCATGGCCAGCAGTCCAGTTGGACTACAGAGGTATGTTGGTGTCTACTTGAAAAGTAATTTGAATATCAGATATAAGTGTTTAAGGTTTATAAATTTGGCAGTGGAGGAAGAGGCACTAAAGGTTTTGACCAAAGAGCTAATGTAAAATGTAGCTTATTTTATGAGAAAATTGCCCTTGGCATATGCATAAACTGGGAGTTGGGTAGGAAGAAGTGATAGTATGTCTTAAATTTGAGCAGTATTTCAATGAAAGAATCCAAAACACATAGTATTAATGTGGCTGACTTGAAAAAAATAAAAGTAAAGATGTTTTTAAGGTTTCAAGTTTGGGTCATTGAAAAAATGGAAACTGCAGTAATAAGAGGGGAGAGCAGTAAGGAAACACACATTTTGAAGAAGAAAGACTAAATTTTTAAATATATTATGTCTAGCCAAGGTTCAGCAATCAACTAGTCATCACTTCTATGTTTATAGCACTTAAATATCATGATTTAAATTTGTATATGATTAATTGTTGTCAGATACAGAAGGCAAATAAAAGTAGTCTTTATTCTTATGATACATTATTGTTTTGTGTTCTACTTTATGTTTCAACAGGAACAATATAAACAGACATTCCCAGCTCAGTTAAAGAAACAGGAGTCATCTAAGAGCCTGAAGAAGGTTATTGCAGCTTTGTCAAATCCAAAACCAACCTCTAGTTCACCAGCACATCCAAAACAGACATTAGAAAACAGCAACCCTAATCCATTCTTGACAAATGCACTTTTAGGTAATCACCAACCAAATGGAGTTATTCAAAGTGTCATTCAAGAAGCTCCTCTGGCACTTACTACCAAAACTAAAATGCAGAGTAAGATTAATGAGAACATTGCTACTGCAAGTGGCACCCCTTTTCCTCACCCGTAAATCTGAGTACAAGTGGAAGAAGAACCCCTGGCACTCAGACAACTGTCATACCCTGTCCCTCTCCCGTACTGCATAGTCAAGGGAAGGAAAAAGCAGTTAGCAACAATGTAAACACAGTGAAAACACAGTCTCACCCTCATCCTGCACAGTCTCTAGTGGAGCAGTTTAGAGGAACAGATTCAGACATTCTTAGTAGCAAAGATTCTGAAGATTCGAATGAGGATGAAGAGGAAGATGATGAGGAAGATGAGGAAGATGAGGAAGACGATGACTCTGATGACAGCCAATCAGGTTGTTTTCTATTCTTAAGTTTGAAGTGTTTCTCTAAATGCCCTGTGAACCAGAACATTTTAAAGAGGCTCTTCAAATCCACATATTTGAAATCGCAGTCATTCACCGTTTCGTGCAACTCTGTGCTTTTCTATAGTGAGTGGTAAAGGAAAGGAATAATTGAGATTGAAAATCCTAAATTAAGTTCTCAGCTTGTTCATTTAACACTAAACAAATAACTTTAAAATGACTGTAAGTAGTTCATGAATTAAGAACTTGAAGAACTTGCTTAATTTTCATTTAATTCGTGACCACTCATTTGTCCTTTCTTTTTCATCTCTTCTGCTACTTGTTAAATTGTGTCACTGGATATTTTAAAGAAAGGCAAAATTTTACTCAGTCATTCAGAAAATACCCCAAAGCCTAAATCTCTATGAATAGTTCTTAGCAACACAGAATTTATTTAATAACATATAGAGTACCCCCGATTTTATTTATTTTCTTTTTAATTTCTTGTTTTATTTCCCTTTAACTCTTTTTTTCTTGTTCCACAGAAGATTGAAAATATAAAATAGTTTAAGATTTAAATACAAAGATGAGATACATATTATAAAAGTTTTTGAATTTGTTCCTTGTCAGCCATGAATCCAATTTTAAATTTTCTATCTACCAGTATAAGTAGGAAAATATAATCAATTATACAATTTTTAAAATGACTATAAGGTAAAAACAACCTACTTGCTCAGGGTAAGAACAACTTTTCCTAATAATATGTTTTCCTAGGGTTCCCATAAACACAACTTTGCATGATACATAGTATTAATAGCTTTCAAAGGTAACTTTTATAATGAACTTTGATATGGGTAGCTAGTACTACACAAAACACAATTCCACAGAAGCTGTTGTTCTGGGAACCACTAAAATACAGGCCTAGTATCATCTGTGTAATTAGGTTTTACATATCTATAGGAATAGATGCAAATTTATAGGACTACATTGCCAGCACAAACTTAAATTATTAAATCATTAAATTACCCCCCATTTTTTTCTGTAATATTATCTTTTGTGAAGCCTGAGAGGCTTGACGAGTAGAATTAACTGCAGCCCCAAAGCCAAGTATCTCTCCACCAAAACTGTTTTCTTTTGCCTCAAAACCCAGAAGAACGAGTGATGATAGTTCCAGAGTTCTCTTCCTCATACTGAACCTTGTGTACTTCTCAGATTATTGAAATCTATTGATTTAAATAATAAAATTCTGCTTCCTCTATACTTCAGTTTCTTTATTAAATTGAAAGTAGTTTTGAAAACTCATCATGTGAATAGTGTCATGTGAGAGAAGAACTGTTTTATGATTCAAGTTTTATGATTTGAGTAAAACAGTTACTTTAATGAAGAATTTTAAGAATTTATGGCCTACATACCTTGTGCTCAAGTAGCTTTTAAGATAGTAATTTTTACATTTACTCTTCAGAAAAGTTGCTCATTTGAGTTCTCAGTCACAAATGCTGATTCCTGAACTATTCCATTTAGATACAAACTGCAAACTGTTGGTGATTATCTAGTTATAATATACAAATGCTTCTTTTACTTCCCAGAATCAGATAGTAATTCAGAATCAGATACAGAAGGATCAGAAGAAGATGATGATGATGATAAAGACCAAGATGAATCAGATAGTGATACTGAAGGAGAGAAAACTTCAATGAAACTGAATAAAACAGCTTCCTCTGTCAAAAGCCCTTCCATCAGTCTCACAGCTCACTCAACACCTCGTAACCTCCACATAGCAAAAGCCCCAGGCTCTGCTCCTGCTGCCTTATGTTCTGAATCCCAGTCACCTGCTTTTCTTGGCACACCTTCTTCCACACTTACTTCAAGTCCACACTCTGGTACCTACACTTTATTTTTATTATTGTGAAGTAGAAATCAAACCATAACAAGAATTCTTATTTATACAGTGTTCTGGGGATGATCTCATTGGAATCAAGAGCTAGATTTTAGGCTAAGAAAGGTCAGCGTGTATTTTTAAAGGATATGACTCACTACCATTTTTTCCTCTGTGCTTCCAATTGAAGAACCTGATTGATGGCAGCTCTTGAGTTTAAATACTTTCCTGTTTTTATGTTCATTTTGTACTTCTAGAATTTAGAATTGGACTGACAGTTGGACTTTTTTTTTTGGTAATTTACAAAAATGAGCTCACTTTTTTTCTTAAGATACAATTGCATGTCTGCCCAACACATGGCCAATGTCATTTGTTTTAGTGAGTAGTAGTAGTATTTTATTAACATGCCATATCTTTTTTCCTATTTGATCTTTTATAAACTATTAGAGGTCTTCTTTAAAAGGTTTTGCATGATTACTCTCAAATTTCTATTCTCAGTTGAATAACTAAAAAAATATAGGCGTGTATTGTAAAATAATATATTGTTTTACACATGTCACTCTTTTCTTGAAAATTTCTAGTTTTGTTTTCATTTGCCATGAACCAATATGATATCCAACTTATTTAAGATGTATCCATTTGTATTGGTGAAGCTTGATCTTTGTCATGAAAATTTTTCCATATAATTATAATCCTATTCTTTGTAGTTTAATTAAAGTGCTTTTGACTATGGATTTATATGGCTATAGAAGTTATATATTTTTATTTATTTATTTTCAAATTTATTTTAATTAGAGGCTAATTACTTTACAATATTATTTTTAAATGTATGATCCAACTGTTGAAATTTTTCATCTTAAAACTCATATTTTCAAAGAAAACAACTATACATAGTTTCCTTAAACCTCTATCTGCTATTTTTATTCTACTTCTTTAGCCATTTCCTTAATAACAAGATGAGAGGAAAGCTTTACCTTTTTACTTTCACCATCTTTTCATTAGAGAGAAATAAACACTAGCTATTACGTCATGCAGACCAAAAAGAAAAAAAAAAAAACTCTACTTTATACAGCGTGTTTTGTTGAAAATAATCTAAAAATAATGTACAAACTGCAGAAAAACACTAAATAATTCAAGTCATTAAGACACATTATTCAAAGAAAAGTTTCAAAACTATCAAAAAATTTTCATGTATATAAACTAATCTTTTATGTTAACTGGTTGAATTTTCTTGAAGGCACTTCCAAAAGGAGAAGAGTAACAGATGAACGTGAACTGCATATTCCTTTGGAATATGGGTATGCAAAATAAGATTTATCTTTATGCTTTTGCCTCACATAGTTATGCATGTTTTGATTTCTCATTCTCTATTGTTACTAACAGAAGTGAATATACTGCACAGTATTTATTAAAGCAGAAGAGCAAAGCTGATATATCTGAGGGTGACATCAGAAAACTAAAATTAAGCCTAACTGCTGGGTTTAGGTATGGTAGAGCTGGGATGGGATCATATGCAGCCAGGTGGGAATATGACTGAAAAAGTTGCAAGAGCAAATCATTTGGCAAAGAGCAGGGACACAGTTAAGAGTGTCAGAAATTGTTGTGAAGATAGATTTAAAGGATGGTGAAAGCCACTGTGGGTAAAACTGAAAGACTTGAGCAGAGTTTGGCTAAAATGGTTGAACAGGAACTGAGAATTTTCACACTGCAAGTTCGTGATCCCCAAAGAGCAGAGAGCCAAGTTTGCTTTATTCTTCTCATTTAAAGCTTTTCAAATATAAATTCAATACACCCTGACACATTACTGAACATGCCCAAATACCCAAAGTCATGCCAGTGTGATTTCTTAAAATTTTGATATTTGTTTAATATTTGTAAATTGAGTTTGATTAACTTTAGTTAAATTACTTAGTAAAACAAATCTCAATTAGTTTAATGTATCTGAATTGTATACTGGCTGTTTATATTTTTCTTTGTATTTTTTGTGTTGTCTAAAGAGCGTGTGTTCTTAAATTTTTTTAATTTTTATTTTTAAAAGTTTTCTTAAAACTAAATATGTTATAACCCTCATTTCTATTATGTGTAGCTGGCAGAGAGAGACAAGAATAAGAAACTTTGGAGGGCGCCTTCAAGGAGAAGTAGCATATTATGCTCCATGTGGAAAGAAACTTAGGCAGTACCCTGAAGTAATAAAGGTACATACTTTTCACCAAATAACACACATTTGGTGCCTATTAAGCTTTGTTATGGGAAAAAAGTACACTCCTTTCTCAAAGTTCTTTAACACAAAATATTCGCTCGTGTGAGACTAATGAATGTGCTTAACCTGAATTGATCTCCTGTTAAATCCATAGCCCTTTAATAGAGTATACAAAACCACAGTGTCCTGAAGATAGCTATACATCAAAGCTGGGTTGTAATTATTAAAACCTGAAGTGGAAAAATATGTGATTTTTTCAGTATCTCAGCAGAAATGGAATAATGGATATCTCAAGGGACAATTTCAGCTTCAGTGCAAAAATAAGAGTGGGTGACTTCTATGAAGCCAGAGATGGACCGCAGGTATCCACTTTTTAAAAAGTACAGTCTTTGAACCAAAAAGTAGTAACATAACCTAAATGAAGTAAATTTCACTACAGTCTGGAGCATTGCCTTTTGTTAGTTAATTCTTATAGCTATACATATAACTTTGTAGATACTCACAAGGCCTCAATATACTGTGTTTCAGTAACAAGGAACTTTGACATTTTTTTTTTCAAGTTTAAGTAAACTTTTTCCTGTTTGTTAATTCTGTCATTAATTTTGATAGTTTATACAGGTATAAAAGTATCTGCATGTTCATTAGAAATATAGGAAGGAAAACATTAGTTCCCTGAAAGGTAAACATTAAAAAAAATTTGAATAGGGAAAAAAAATTGTTATTAAGTCAGTCTAAGAGAGGATAGATATGCCTAGTTTTGGGGAGGATCTTATCCATTTTATTATGCCATACTACATGATCCATTTTCTCAAGTGTGATAATTTTTTGATGGACTTAGGGGACATTCCATAATAGTGGATGAATGAAATTTCTCCTTTTTGTAGAAACTGAATTTTTAAATAATTATGCACATTTATGAAAATATCACCACAGCTCTCTTTGAGTTTAAGGATTAAGTACATAACCTCATCAATCACCACAAAGAACTTAACACTAAAACCTCATTTCCTATGTTTCCTTTAATGGTTTGCCTTTATTCCATACTTAGATTCAGCGACATGTGCTTATTATTCCCTTTATTAGCTCCATTGAAAGAAATCCTAGTTATGGAGTGAGGAGATCTAGATTCTTGTTAATCCATGAAATAGTTTTATGATTTCAAACAAGAAAATCATGCCCTCTTTTACTTCAGTTTCTTTATCTGCAGAATAGAGACAATCATAATTATCCTTCTGCCTCATAGGATGATGAGATTAAAATGAAATCATATGGATGAAAATGTTTTAAAGGGTTAAAATGCTTAGCCAACTGAAGTTGGTATTTTCCTTCTTGATTGAACTTTTCTTTTTTTCCATTATAATGCCCAGAAAGATATTCTTCTAGTGATTAATATTTTCTATTGTGAATGGACAAGTTTTTCCATACTATCTTACCCTTTAATTTTATAGAAGTAAAAAACTACTTCCTAATTCTTCAAGAGAGTCATTCACTTTGAGAGCTCAAAGATTTAGGGAGTTTTCCAAGATTACACAATCTCAACCAGGTAGAAACCTAACTGAACTCAAGATTTCTGACAAGTGATTTTTTACATTCATTGTGTAACCTATTTCCCATTATCATCCATGGACTTTTTATGAAACAAGTTATGTCCACATCCACTTGTTTCTTTACTAGTAAATCTAAAATGCCAAACAAATTCATCTGAGATTTAACTTGTTTATGGAAATACATTCTAGGATTTTTCTTTTTTCAACTTAAAAATCTGTGTATCTTACCAGATTCTTAGAATTTTAGTGAACCTACAGCATTATTTTATACACTTCATATATACCAGAGCAGTTTTTAAGTCACAAATCTTAAAAGGCAATAATGATTTTATTTAAAAATTCCCATTTTTTAATCTTTTCATTCATGTTAATATAACCTTATCTCATTTAAATATGCCAGTGATATCTTTATGTTTTTAAGTTAAATAGAATTTTATTCTAGAGAGGAAAGCTAATTGCTATCCAGTACATAAAGGACTTTAGTTTTGTATCAGTGGTAATTAGACTCAATCTATGAAGCCTCATTAGGCAGAGCAGAATGTTCTTTGACATCCATTCACTTTTTATTAAATGTAATCAGTGTTTTCCAAAGCATATTGTCTTATTGAGAGATCAGTTCCAATCAAGGAAATATGATGAATTATTAGTTCAAGACTATGTTAAGCTGCCAACATTTCAGCAGCCTGCTAAGGGAAAATATTAGCAATTTTGAGAACACTTCTCTCAATTTAAAAAATATAAGTTGATTTTATTTCAGGATACTTTTAGAGAACAACAATTAAAGGTAAGTAATCAAAATAAGTTTACTTCATTAAAGATGCATGTAGTTAAAGAAATGTACTTATTCAGTTTATGATCAATATGTATAAGCATATCGTTAATTAGAAATGTATATAATTATATAGTAATTTTTTGTGAAAATGAACAAAGATAGCAGGTCTTTGTTAAAATATCTTAATGTCCAATAATTTTGATTGGCCTATATTTTGTAGAAGATATAAAATATAATTTGGGACAAAGACACTGTTTCCAAGTAGTGATGATCTGTATATGTTTATAATAGGTCAGTCTTTATACAAATTGTATAAACGGTATGATGGTGTACATAAATTGAAAAATAAAACTATGCATATTGAAAGACTAAAAGGAAAGGTGTCAAAGATTTAATAATGGATGTAATGGTTGGTGGTACAGTGGATCTTATTTTTACCTATGTTCTTACATGTTTCACAATTCCTAAAATTTGCTTGTATTGCAACTATAATGTGAAAAACAATTTCCTATTTAAAAATAATTACATCTACCCATATAATCCAAAAAAGCTAAACATTCCGTTTTCCAAATACATAGAAATTTTACATATGATTTTAAATGTTACTGCTACAGTTTTCCAAGCTACATATATTTATTCTGGGTGTTTGATTACAAATGTAATGCTATATTTATAGATTCATTAATATTCTTAATCGCTCTCCTAATAAAATGTTTGCATTGGAAAATATATTTCTTCCATCATATTTTTTCTCTTAAACTTACCAAAACCAAAAAGCAACTGCAACAACAGTTCTATAAGTTCTAATTTTGTTCAAGATATATCAAAAACTTGTAGCAGTGATACTCTGTATTTTGCAGATGAAATTTTTGACCCCATGGATAGTAGCCTGCACCAAGCTCCTCTGTCCATGGGATTTTCAAGACAAGAGTACTGGAGTGGGTTGCCATTTCCTTCTCCAGGGATCTTCCCAACCCAAGGATTGAACCCAAGTCTCTCACATTGTAGACAGACGCTTTATCATCTGAGCCACCAGGGAAGTCCAAATGGAATTTAGGAAATGATAATTTTTGTTAGAAGATAATATCTGCAATAGAGAAGCAGAGTTATTTTATGTTAATTATTTTGACAAAGTATTTCTGAGCTTAAAACAATGATTTTACATATATTTATTAACAGCAAACTTTTTTGAAAGTATTGATTCATTGTGTATAGTACAGTAAAACAAAAGGTCTGAGAGTTCATGGGGCTTCCTTGGTGGCTTAGTAGTAAAGAATCCACCTGCCAGTGCAGGAGAGACAAGTCCAATCCCTGGGTCAGGAAGATCCCCTGGAGAAGGAAATAGCAACCCACTCCAGTATTCTTGCCTGAGAATCCCATGGACAGAGGAGCCTGGCAGGATACATTTCATGGGGTTGCAAAAGAGTTGGATATGACTTAGCGACTAAACACCACCACCATGAGAGTTCATATTTATTGAAATTTAGTAAATTCATCCTTAAATGACAACAATCTAATGATTACCTTTTTAAAATTAAAAAGAGAAGCTGTTAATTAAATAAGAAAGGGCTGACATAAGAAATTGAAGTGGAAGGGGGGCTTTAATCTATCCATTATCAGTTTTGTTTATTTCAGTCTACAAATGTGGTGAGAGATTTGTTAAACTGGCTATTTGTTAGTATCTACTGATCTTAGATACCAAACACTTCCTACCAGCTTCTATAAAAGTTATGATTTTAAGGATGATAGATTTCATGAAATAAAATGAACCATATACTCTTTATAATCACATGATACACTCGCCTGGCTACCTTCTTAAGAAATTGTTTTAACTATTTTAGCCAGTGAAACTCCTTCGAAAAGGCAATACAGTAAATATATTTCTTATAGACTTCTCCAACATATTGTAAGGACTGGTTGAACCTAATATCTATGATTGTTTTCATTTTATTTTGTTTTTGAATGTCAGAATAAAAAAAAAGTAAGATTGAGCTAGGCAAATTTTGGTAATATAAAATAGGGTTTCTTTTATTTACCTTAATGCAATTGTTAGGTTAAAAGGTAAAAAATATTCACATTTTTGTTAGAAATATATGATGGTTTCAAAATGTTAATGGCAAAGATTACTGCAATATATGATAATATACGTTGCAAAGTATTTTTGTGAATTGTAGAAAACACAACCATTTAAGCATAAATTAACAATTAAGTTTATTTTTTCAACCAGGAAGTTTACCAGCAAAGGTCAATGAATGTCTACTATATCCAGGCCAAAAAAGCAAAGAAAAGAAAATATACAAAGAAGGATCAAGTTAAGAGTGACTTAGGAAAAAAATGTTGCTTTCTCTCTTTGAGATATACTTTTTTAAGATTTTTTTTTAATGTCTTACTTCCTTGAAAAAGAAAAATATCACTCATACTGAAAAGAGCCTTTTTCTTATAAATTAATATTTTGGCAGATATTTAATGTTCCAGGCGTTTTTTTCCCAAATAAATTTTCCCTAAATGGATTTTCCATAACGAAACTATGAACACATCAGTACAGAAATAAACTTGAAAGCTTGGCCTTCAGGAAAAAATAATGTTCATAGAGAAACTGAAGAGTATAAAAGAAATAGAAGTTATGATCACTGGTTTAAAGAAGCTTATTGTCTGAGAAAGATAAAACACTAAGCAAAATGCTTTTCAGCTACAGTCAGGGTTTTGTTGATAAGGAATAAGGGGAGACTTCACAATAAAGTGGGCAACATAGAGCCACTGGCAAGACTGCGGTGCTATTAGTTTTTTCAAATAGTTCAGGTCAGTCACTCAGCCATGTCTGACTCTTTGCAACCCTGTGGACTGCAGCACGCCAGGCCTCCCTGTCCATCACCAACTCCCAGAGTTTACCCAAACTCATGTGTATTGAGTGGGTGATGCCATACAACCATCTCATTCTCTGTTATCCCCTTCTCCTCCCACCTTCAATCTTTCCCAGCATCAGGGTCTTTTTATATGAGTCAGTTCTTAGCATCAGGTGGCCAAAGTATTGGAGTTTCAGCTTCAATATCAATCCTTCCAATGAATATTCGGGACTGATTTCCTTTAAAATGCACTTGTTGGATCTCCTTGCAGTCTGAGGGACTTTAAAGAGTCTCCTCCAACACCACATTTCAAAAGCATCATTCTTCAGTGCTCAGCTTTGTTTATACTCCAGCTCTCACATCCATACATGACTACTGGAAAAACCATAGCCTTGACTAGACTGACCTTTGTTGGCAAAGTAATGTCTCTGCTTTTGAATATGCTGTCTAGGTTGGTCATAACTTTCCTTCCAAGGAGTAAGGGTCTTTTAATTTCATGGCTGCAGTCACCATCTGCAGTGATTTTGGAGCCCCCAAAAATAAAGTCTGCCACTGTTTCCATTGTTTCCCCATCTATTTGCCATGAAGTGATGGGACCAGATGCCATGATGTTAGTTTTCTGAATGTTAAGTTTTAAGCTAACTTTTTCACTCTCCTGTTTCACTTTTATCAAAGGCTCTTAAGTTCTTCTTCACTTTCTGCCATATGGGTGGAGTCATCTGCATCTCTGAGGTTATTGATATTTCTCCCAGCAATCTTGATTCCAGCTTGTGCTTCATCCAGCCCAGCGTTTCTCATGATGTACTCTGCATATAAGTTAAATGAGCAGGGTGACAATATACAGCTTTGGCATAGTCCTTTTCCTATTTGGAACCAGTCTGTTGTTCGATGTCCAGTTCTAACTGTTCCTTCCTGACCTGCATACAGTTTCTCAAGAGTAGGCAGGTGGTCTGGTATTCCCATCTCTTGAAGAATTTTCCACAGTTTGTTGTGATACACAGTCAAAGGCTTTGGCTTAGTCCATGAAGCAGAAATAGATGTTTTTCTGGAACTCTTTTGCTTTTCCAGTGATCAAATGGATGTTGGCAATTTGATCTCTGGTTCCTCTGCCTTTTCTAAATCCAGCTTGAACATCTGGAAGTTCACAGTTCACATACTGTTGAGGCCTGGCTCGGAGAATTTTGAACATTACTTTCCTAGCATGTGAGATGAGTGCAATTATGCGGTAGTTTGAGCATTCTTTGGTGTTGCCTTTCTTAGGGTTTGGAATGAAAATTGACCCTTTCCAGTCCTGTGGCCACAGCTGAGTTTTCCAAATTTGCTAGCATATTGAGTGTAGCACTTTCACAGCATCATCTTTTAGGATTTGAAATAGCTCAGCTGGAGTTCCATCACCTCCACTAGCTTTGTTCTTAGTGATGCTTCTTAAGGCCCACTTGACTTCACATTCCAGGATGGTCTGGCTCTAGGTCAGTGATCACACCATTGTGATTATCTGGGTCATGAAGATTTTTTTTGCATAGTTCTTCTGTGTATTCTTTTCAACCTCTTCTTAATATATTCTGCTTCTGTTAGATCCATACAATTTCTGTCCTTTATTGTGCCCATCTTTGCATGAAATGTCCCCTTGGTATCTCTAACTTTCTTAAAGAGATCTCTAGTCTTTCCCATTCTATTGTTTTCGTCTATTTTTTTGTACTGATCACTGATAAAGGCTTTCTTATCTCTCCTTGCTATTCTTTGGAACTCTACATTCAAATAGGTATATCTTTCTTTTTCTCCTTTGCCTTAGCTTCTCTTCTTTTCCTAGCTATTTGTAAGGCTTCCTCAGACAGCCATTTTGCCTTTTTGCATTTCTTTTTCTCGGGGATGGTTTTGATCCTTGCCTCCTGTACAATGTCACGGACCTCTGTCCATAGTTCTTCAGGCAGTCTATCTGATCTAATCCCTTGAATCTATTTGTCACTTCCACTGGATAATCATAAGGGATTTGATTTAAGTCATACCTGAATGGTCTATTGCTTTTCCCTACTTTCTTCAATTTAAGTCTGAATTTGGTAATAAGGAGTTCATGGTCTGAGCCACAGCCAGCTCCCAGTCTTGTCTTTGCTGACTGTATAGAGCTTCTCCATCTTCGGCTGCAAAGAATGTAATCAGTCTGAATTCGGTATTGACCATCTGGTGATGTCCATGTGTAGTCTTCTCTTGTGTTGTTGGAAGAGGGTGTTTGCTATGACCAGTGTGTTTTCTTGGCAAAACTCTATTAGCCTTTGCCCTGCTTCATTCTGTACTCCAGGGCCAAATTTGCCTGTTATTCCAGGTATTTCTTGACTACCTACTTTGTCATTCCAGTCCCCTATAATGAAAAAGACATCTTTGGGGGGTGTTAATTCAAGAAGGTCTTATTGATCTTCATAGAACCTTTCACCTTCAGCTTCTTTAGCATTACTGATCGGGGCATAGACTTGGATTACTGTAATACTGAATGATTTGCCTTGGAAACAAACAGAGATCCTATCGTTTTTGAGATTGCATCCAAGTACTACATTTTGGACTCTTGTTGATTATGAGGGCTACTCCATTTCGTCTAAGGGATAGCTTCTAGGTAGGTAGATATCCACAGTAGTAGATATAATGTTCATCTGAGTTAAATTCACCCATTCCAGTCCATTTTAGCTCACTGATTCCTATAATGTCAATTTTCACTCTTGCCATCTCCTGTTTGACCACTTCCAGTTTACCTTGATTCATAGACCTGACACTCCAGGTTCCTGTGCAATATTGCTCTTTACAGCATCAGACTTTACTACCATCACCAGTCACATCCACAATTGGGTCTTGTTTTTGCTTTGGCTCTGTCTCTTCATTCTTTCTGAAGTTAGTTCTCCAATGATCTCCAGTAGCATATTGGACCTGGAGAGTTGATCTTTGAGTGTCCTATTTTTTTGCCTTTTCATGCTGTTCATGGGGTTCTCAAGGCAAGAATACTGAAGTGGTTTGCCATTCCCTTCTCTAATGGACCATGTTTTGTCAGAACTCTCCACCATGACCTGTCTGTCTTGGGTGTCCCTACTCGGAACGGCTAATAGTTGGATTGAGTTAGACAAGGCTGTGGTCCATGTGACCATATTGGTTAGTTTTCTGTGACTGTTGTTTTCGGTCTGTTTGCCCTCTGATGGAGAAGGATAAGAGGCTTATGGAAGCTTCCTGATGGGAGAAACTGACTGAGGGGGAAACTGATTCTTGTTCTGATGGGTAGGGCCATGCTCAGTAAATCTTTAATCCAGTTTTCTGTTGATGAGCAGGGCTGTGTTCCCCTTGTTATTTATCTTGGGCCAGACCATGGCAGAGGTAATGAAGATGATGATGACCTCCTTCAAAAGGTCCCATGCATCCACTGCTCACTCAGTTCCCCCAACCCTGCAGCAGGCCACCTCTGACCCACTTATTTTTCAAATAAGAACAAAAGATTACTAGTCAACAACCAGGATTCTAATTCAATTCTGCTGTTAACTGTCACACCTAGTGTAACATAGCTGTGGGCATATATGGACACTGAGAACATGAGAGATCAGTACCAAAAAACTAAAAGTCTGGAAATTTATGTCACTAATCTACCAGGTAGGATTTTTGATGGCTAGGCAAGGACCTATACTAGAAAGCCAACTGTATGAATCCAAGTGTAGAAAGGAGATATTTGACAGTCCTAAGTCTTTGAGGGTAACATACTATGAGTAACTGGAAAGCATCGCTAGGCAAGGGCCTATACTAGAAAGCCAACTGTATGAATCCAAATGTAGAAAGGAGATATTTGACAGTCCTAAGTCTTTGAGGGTAACATACTATGAGTAACTGGAAAGCATCATCAGCATTGTGGAAACAATTATATCAAACCATGTCTTTCTCAACTGATTTTAATTGGTGATACTCATCTCCACATATAGATAACTGTTCTTACTCTTTAACATCTTTCAAGTGCTATTCAGTATATGATATTAATAAACTTTGTTATTAAGATTAAGAATCCCTATGCTGTAAAGTTTATGGTATATAAAGCTCTGATATCATAAAGTAGCTACAAATAGACATAATGCTAAACTGTGAACTAGTTGTAAGGAAATCCAACAAAATTCTTATTTTTCTCATGAAAATAACTTTTATGTTATTCTTAAACTAAGAAAAAAAAGTAATAAGTTAACTTTCTTTTGTTGAGTAAGTTTTGGCTACTCAGTGAATTAAACCGTAAACTTCAGATTCCTAACAATCCATTTCTTATTTTCTAAAATCCAGGAATCAAAAGACATTATATGTAATCCAATATATGCAACTCCCTTAGAAAGCATTTACTTTAGAAATGTCAAGGGCAAAAATGTAAATGACAATGTCACTATATTGTCTGGTAAGCTTGGGCACCAGCATATTCTGTTTCTTTTTTGACACTAAGCTGAATAAAACAAAGTATAAAATTGTACCTGGATAAAACAGAAAAACAGATCAAACCCTTTAAATCTTGGCTAAAAGTTGATTTTATTATTAATAAGGTACCTTAAAAACTGAATGCAGATTCCTTTACAGCCTCTTTTATTAGACTTTCTCTTCTACTTCAAGTGTCACAAATGTCACTTTTATATTTTTCAATTTATGTGATGCTTACTGCCTTGGTGCCTAAAAGCATAACAGAGAAACGAAAACCTGAACTAATCAAAAGCTTCCCATTGTGGTGAACATAAAAATGGTTTCATGGCTTCCTTCTTAGTGGTTTACAGTATGAAAATGGAGCTAGTACAGCTGTTGTTTCTGTTGACTTCATTGAAATCTCAGCAAAAATAAATCCTTATTTTCCTCAGAATTAATTTTTGAAATTATTTTTACCTGGAAATTACAGAAAAGGGTTAGTATAGATATTATTTTATACATGGATTATATTCATTAATTTTTTTTCTGACACAGTTCTGCTTTGCCATAATCTTGGCTGTACTTTCATGGCTAAATATTGGGTTCAGTCATTTATCAACTTTAAGAACATCTTTGTAACATCAACTGAAAAAGTACATGTGGTGGTTAAGAGCACACGTTTGAGAGTGAGAGAATTGGGTTCAAATCATCGTTTGGTTCTTTGTTGCATCCATACCTTAAGAAATTATTCAGGTGGGCTTGAATTCTCTCAGTTGTAAAGTAAATAAAATAAAATCCACTGTATTAGATAATACTATTGTGAAGATTAAGGAACATAATATAATTGAAATGCCTGGAACTAAGCACAGTGCTTGGAATGTGGGATGTAACCATCACCCATTACGGTAGGAGAATGGTATTTATATGTTTTAGTACCTCTCAAGTGAGATATTCTTAGAATCCTTGCTCCGAGTTTAGGTATCATGGCATAAAATATAACTCAAGAACTTTTAATTACTTTTGGTTGCAGAATTGCCCACAGTGGTTCAAGCTAAATTCCTAATTTGAGATTCTTTTTAAGAAAAAAGGCACATTTAAAACATTTTCTCAAATTTTACACTAAATGAGTTATTTCTTTAAAAAGAAATAAGTGAATTATTTTAGGATTATTTTAAAAGGATGCCTTTCTAATATCTGAACATATTGATTTGGACTGTAAATAAGGTAAAATAGTGTTGTTTTTTAAGATAAAAGCAGCTCATCACAAACAATAATATATTTGTTTTGATTGACATATAAAGGATAATGAAAACCAGACTCTGATGGTATCTACACACTGCACAGGATTATTCCTATAATACATTGGCGTTATGCTGGTAGATGTGTTTCCATCAGCAGGCTTACAGTGGGAAATCTCAAATGTACCATTATCACACTTTGAAACAATAGTTCCTTGATTTCAAATAATAGTCGCTGTTCAAATATTAAATTGTCCTTTAATTGCTATAATTTTCTGAACAGTTTATCTATTTAAATCAATATCTAGATAAGGTCTACACATTGGGATTTTTTGGTACATCCTTTTTCTTTCTTTCTTTCTTTTTTTTACTTCTTTAAATGTATTTGTTGAAGAAATTGTTGAAGTTTGTAGAATTTGCTAGACTGGATTTGCTGTGTAGTTAAACATATACTTCTCACCCTGTTTTTCCTGTGAAGTTATAATAATTAAGTCTAGTATATATTTGACTTCCCTTTGTGAGAGGGCAAGACTAATTTATAGGTGATGAATTGAATCTCCATCAGGAGACTTATGTCTATTTAGCTGTCTCTCTTTTTGGTTGTTGGCAAGCATTCAAGTTCAATACTTTGATTTATTCATCAAGTATTGAAAAATTCTGATACATTAACTCTTAGATTCCTTCTTGGATGTATTAATTGTATTGTTTCTATAAAGAGAGCTCTCATCTGTTATTTGGATAGCTTAATGTTTGGTTTAACTGATGGTCCATGAGAAAGATCCATAGAGGTATCATCACACAACTAATATTTTTAAATATCTTCCAACTTTATGGTCATTATAGTTCAGAAATGGTGATTTTAAATATATATCTATTTATATGTTTATACATAAATATATAGAAATCCCTGTATTTCAAGTTGAATTTATTACGAATATAAAAAATGTGCCAAGTCCATGAATAATTCTAAACATAAATTTATTTTGAAAAGTAAAATCCCTAAAGGTTGTAATAGCTCTGTAAATTTCAAAATATCTGAATTTTCCTAGAATTATTTCTGACATGTTAACCACTTGTGTTTATTTTGCTTATAATATATTATTTCTATAAAATGTTAATTAAAAGGGAATGCAGTGGTGTCTTTTGAAAGAAGAGGATGTCATTCCCCGTATCAGGGCAATGGAAGGTCGTAGAGGAAGACCACCAAATCCAGATAGACAGCGAGCAAGAGAGGAATCCAGGATGAGACGTCGGAAAGGTCGGCCCCCAAATGTTGGCAGCACTGAATTTCTAGATAACACAGATGCCAAATTGCTAAGAAAACTGCAAGCTCAGGGTAAGAAACATAATGTATTTGACATTGTAATAATCACATTAAAAAGTATAAATATTTCTTATATTTTTTACTTATGGATGATTGACACTGCTCTCAGTTTCTGAAAAGGAGATATTTGTGTTAGAATAAAACTGGAAAAATAAGAAGTCCCACTGGTAACTGGAGTTCTTTGATTAGGTAAGCTCCTTTGAAGAGCCATACTCATAAACACAACATACCCTGTGTGTTTAGAATTACAAAGGTGGATGACAAGCTTTTAAATGCTGTGTGCTTAGTCGCACAGTCATGTCTGACTCTTTGCGACCCATGGACTGTAGGCTCCTCCAGGTGATCTTCCTGACCCAGGGATTGCACTCGGATCTCCTGCATTGCTGGAGGATTCTTTACCTGCCGCGCTACCAGGGAAGCCCAAGCTTTTAAGGCCTGCACTGAAAAGGAATCGAGCAGCACTTGGCACATGCCTTAAGGTTGTGCCAACCTTCTGGAAATTCTCATTTTAACAGCCCCAATTCCTTGAGGTGGTACAAGGGAATAACTCCGAGATATGTGGATCTGTGGAGTAAATTATCAGTCAGAGAACTCCAATTTACTGGTATGTAACCCCAGTCTTTGGGTTTTTCTGTAGTGTGCACACATTACATACATTTTCAAAATGCCCAAGTAGTAGTTTTAATTCAACAATATTTAAGACCACCAGAAAGTATCACTATCAAGGACAAAGTACTCATAATAACGTCAGATGTACTTATGAGTCAAAATTGTACATAAATTATTAACATTAAGTTCCCAGGCTATGTCTGACACAGAAAAAGCTGACTAAAAGAAACTAGTCCTGCTATGAGTTTAAGTTACTAGTTACAACTGGGAAGCCTCTTCTTGTGAAGATTATCTGAATGTGCATCAGCATACGTGTCGGTGTCATATTCACAAGCATATATATATATATATATATATACACACACACACGTCAATGTAAAATAAAGGTTCGGTAATAAGAACTGACTTGAAAGACATGCAGGATTTTATTTCTTATGGGTTTTCTCTATGGGAAAAGCATGATGTTTATTGTAAACAGAACAATAATATTGACTTCTTTGTAGCTCTTTTGTTTTTATTACAAAATAAATGTATGTGACAAAAACTCATAAAACAATGGCTTCTGTAAAAAATATTGAGTAGAATCATTATTAACAATTATTTCGCTAGTCTATCCAGTAATATGTACATAACACTCCTATACATACGTCTTCAAATACTCATATATGTACATAAGCATATAAAATATGTTGTTTTACATATATTGGGCTTCCCCGGTGGTGTGGCAGTGAAGAATCCACCTGTACTGCAGGAGAGGCAGGTTCAATCCCAGGGAAGATCCCCTGGAGAAGGAAATGGCAACCCACTCCAGTATTACTGCCTCAGAAATCACGTGGACAGAGGAGCCTGGTGGGCTACAGTCCATGGGGTCTCCAAGAGGCAGACATGATTTATTGACTAGACAACAACATTTACATATATATCCTTTTTGATGTCTAAGATAAATGGCTTATAGTGTATATACTATTCATCTTGTCTTTTTTCCAGTTAATTTATCTTGAACATCTTTCTGTATCAGCACTTAAAAATCAACCATATTCTTTTAATGGCGGAATAGTAAGTGATACTATGTGTGATTCTACCATACTTCATTTAAGTAGTCTTCTTCTGATGACTGTTGTAGCTCTTTCCTGATCTTTGCTATCACAAACAATGCTGCAGTAAGTACATATTACACAAATCTTCACATCCTTCTAAAGGTGTGCCTATGTATAGTGTAAAATTCCAGAGATAGAATCTCTGAATCAAAACATATGTTCATTTTCACTTTGGGTAAATAGACAAATATTATCTCCAAAAAGATTGCACTAATTCATACTTCCGCCAATGGCATGTAGGTTAACTGCCTGATATTTAACTTAATGTTGTATAAGTTTTTATCTGCCATAGTATGTTCGTTAAATATTTTTCATGTTATTCTGCTTGGTTCCTTTTAAGACTTATGTCCCTGAAAAATTGCTACTGAAGGTTGAAAGGAAAGTTAATATGTTAACTGATAGAGCCATACATGAGGAGTTTTTAAAATTAGTGTGGTCAGTAAACCATTGTCTTTTCTGAAGAATGTGTAACACTGGGGAATGTGCATTGTTTTTTGTGTGTAAAACAAGAAAGCTTGAAATTAACTGATATCCAAAGTATGGGTTCTTTATGCATGTTTTGCATATCTTATACAAGTAGCATTAATACTTAGTATCCAAAATAGCAACTTTATATTTATAAAATTGACTAAATTTTTCAAATTGGAAGTTAATTATTCAGTTTTTACTCAGATGTTTTTTCTCCCTCAAGATTTCAAATTGGTTTGTATTCTATTACAGTTTTTCCCTTGTTGTATTATGTTGCATTTTGCAAATTCTTTTACATTTGACCTTATTGTGTACGTATGTTCTTTCTTCAGAGAAGACAATGGCAACCCACTCCAGTACTCTTGCCTGGAAAATCCCATGGACAGAGGAGCCTGGTAGGCTGCAGTCCATGGGGTCGCTAAGAGTCGGACACGACTGAGCGACTTCACTTTCACTTTTCACTTTCATGCATTGGAGAAGGAAATGGCAACCCACTCCAGTGTTCTTGCTGGAGAATCCCAGGGATGGTGGAGCCTGGTGGGCTGCCATCTGTGAGGTCGCTAAGAGTCGGACACGACTGAGCGACTTCACTTTCACTTTTCACTTTCATGCATTGGAGAAGGCAATGGCACCCCACTCCAGTATTCTTGCCTGGAAAATCCCATGGACAGAGGAGCCTGGTAGGCTGCAGTCCATGGGGTCGCTAAGAGTAGGACACAACTGAGCGACTTCACTTTCACTTTTCACTTTCATGCATTGGAGAAGGAAATGGCAATCCACTCCAGTGTTCTTGCCTGGAAAATCATGCATATAAATGTTAAATATTTAGCAGTAAATAAATAATTATTAATATATACAAGTAAATGTGGTATAATATGCATGCTTTTTCCTTGGGAAAAAAAGGAAAATAGCAAAAAAATCTCTATCCCCCTTTTATTTCCAAAAGGTTTCTACTCAACAATTTGAGGGGGTTATCTAAAGGGATTCTGTAAGATTCTCCTTCATACAAGGATTCAACTAGGCTAAACAACTGAACTTAATTTGAAGAAAGATTCAAAACAGTAAAAAAAAAAAAAAAAAAATGAAAACTTTGTACTTTTAAGCATTGTGAAATGAGAGGTCTTCTAATTTCTCAGAGAATACACATGGGAATCTGATAAAATCTGAATATAAAAAAAAACTTTCAACCTGTCTAAATAAACCTGCTTCTTAATTGGTCAATACCATCCATATCTCAAATTTTCTAAGATATCTAGTAACATCTGTCCATTTCATTCATTATGGAATCCAAGATACCTTAGTCTATACAAAGTCCTGTTATTTCACATGTTCCACTAAGAAAGCAAAATGCTGCCAATTTTTAGACACATTGTGATTTTAGACATGTTTAAAAATGCATCTTAGAATCAAAGAAATGTGGTATATGTAGAATAGCCCTAATTCAAAGTGAAAATAAACTTTATTTCAAAATAAATTTTTATTTGAAATTTACAAATTCTTCATCCATGAAAGATATTTTTCAAATTAATATTTCAAGTGTTCATTATAATAAATAATATATTCAACAACCATAAACCAAATAAATAAGAAGATATTGGAAACTGTTTATTCCACAGAGCCTGAGTGAATTTTCTAGGTCTGTAACTCATTCTCCTTCCCCCTCTAGTGTCCCTAATTAACTTCTTTTTTTTTTTTTTTTGTATTCTTTTTTCATATTTTCTCTAACTGTTCGTAATATAAAAGTTAAGCTGCATAAATTTTAAATGATTAATCCAAATTGTATCTTCCTTGCTAAAATGAAAAAAAAAATCAGTTGAGCTTCCTAATGTTTTTAAAAATTACTGTGAACTTGTGTGGAGTTGAAATTGACTGATACATTCATATAAAAAATATACCTATATCCTTATTATAAGCCAAACTGCTATTAGAGACCATCAGTTTAGCTGGGAACAAAGCATCATACTTACGCCACATTTTCTAGAAAATACACATTTTTTAACCCCCTGGTTTCCCTGGAGGCTCAGATTGTAAAGAGTCCACCTGCAGTACAGGAGACCCAAGTTCGACCCCTGGATTGGGAAGATCCCCTGGAGAAGGAAATAGCAACCCACTCCATATTCTTGCCTGGAAAATCCCATGGATGGAGAAGTCTGGCAGGCTATAGTCCATGGTCATAGAGTAGGACACAACTGAGTGACTAACACGCTTTGCAACATGCCTTTACATTTTATGGCAGATTCTGGTCTTTATAGCAGAGTTTAGTGAAAACTTTTAATCTTAAATGTTAAAAAAAATGTTTATCTGGATCTATCCTAGTTGAAAGCAGTGTCCTTCATATGTATTATTATCAGAGTTTGCTAATTCTGTAGCCCAGTTTATACATATCGATTTCCAAGAGTATTTCATGAACACAAGACTCCTTATGATGTGGCTCAGAAATTCTTGATGATGCTCAAAACTATTTAATATTAAAACTTATTCAAAGGTTGGAGGTATATGCTAGCATCAGCTTCTATCCTTCAAGTCTCCTGGATAAAATCAAACCCTCTTATATCTTGCCTCCTTTTTTAAGTGTTAATGATAGATAGTCAGCCATAGTAAGCAACTTCATCTTAGCTGTTACAAACACATAGAGTTATGTTTCTTTCAAAAATCTCAAGATACTCAAATTTCTTTAAAGGTTTTAGAAGTAGTAACATACTTTTAAACTTTAGAAGTAGTAACATGGACTATGAAGTCAGAAAGTCCAGGGTATGTGTCTTAACTCTGCTCTGTAACTTCTGTGACCCTTAGTTTTGTTTTATAAACTGGGCATAATGTTGACTGTCTCATACAGTTGTTATGAAGATTAAACAAAATCATGTAAATTTAATACAATAGTTCAATAAATGGTAGAAGTTATTAGTAGTGCTCAAGTAATTCAAATGTTACCTGATCATATTCATTATTGGTAAATATAATATATAAGTTTCTTAAAATTAATCATCTGCTACAAGGTTGAAAATAATGTCTAATGCAAAGTGGTATTTTCTAAAATGATTTTATGAAAGATATTATGATGCATCACATTTATAATTAGAAATATTCTGATCAAGTTTGCCAGCAGAATAAAGCATGACATTACATACCATCTGTATCAGTTACCTCTTGCAACAGTAATGCTGGGAAAGAACCATCGACAAAACCTCAGTGGCATACAACACTAAGCGTTAATTGTGCAGATGGAATCAACTATGTTAGGCAGTTAGGCATCTCTGCTGATCCTGACTGGACTTTTTAAAATTTGTGGAATGAACTAGCTCCCAATCTCCAGCAGCCTAGTCTGAATATATCCTCACAATAAAGGGCAAGGCATAGGAGAAACGGTATAAAGAGTTCAAGTACACTTTCAGACTTATGCTTGCATCACATTGCTAACATTTTATTGGCCCAAGCAGATCACATGGCTGAACTCTAAATCAAGGGCCAAGAAAATATGTTCCTCACACGTCTTGGTGAGTGGAACCACAAAGCCATGTTGCCAATGGTACAGATAGAGGAAGAGATGAAGAATTGGGACCACTAATTATGTACCCCTATCCCAGTTTCATACATTTGTCCTTAAAAAGTATGAGAACTAGGTGTCCTGAGAAATCAACATTCTCTTTTTTTTTTTTAGGAGAGAGAGTCTTTTTCCTTCACAAGTGAAAATATCAATAGATTCAGAAGCTTTGCCATTTATATGAAATGCTTAGTTTGGGAGACTTTAGTCTATATTGGATTCTTTTTCTATGTATTAGTTTTAAGATTGAAGCTAAATCACTTTTTTACATATTAGCAGCTACTTTCCTACTCAGTGATGATAACATGAAATGTGAAAAAAAAATGTTTCTGTATTAGCCTCTGTGGTGAGAATTAAGAGAAGCATCATTCTTATTCTATAGGGTCATATTTGATGAAAAATTGGCACTTTCTACGGAAAATGAATATGACATTTTCTGCCATTTTCCTACTGAGTACCTAATGTTACGTTTGGCAGTTTTCTTAAAAATCATGTCCTTCATGATGATACCAGTTTCACAGTTATTGTTTTTAGGAGAGCAGTTACGTTGTTATTAAGTTGTTAATAACATTGCTTAAAATTTTGTGTTTTTCAGAAATAGCCAGGCAAGCAGCACAAATAAAGCTTTTGAGAAAACTGCAAAAGCAGGAACAGGCTCGGGTTGCCAAAGAAGCTAAAAAACAACAAGGTTCGTGATTTAAATGGTAGCATCAACTTGAAGAGTGAGTATTGGGTTACTCACAAGAGGTATCTCTGCTTTGTTCCTTTTCTGATGATATCTGTGCTTTGATTTTTCATCATAGCAATAATTGCTGCTGAGGAGAAGCGAAAGCAAAAAGAACAGATAAAGATTATGAAACAACAGGTATGTTTATTGATTAGAACTGATTTTTCAAACACAGGCATTGTCTTGCAGTCTATATGTGTATTTCTGTATGTGTATTGGACTTTCCAGGTGGCTCACTGGTAAAGAATTCACCAGCCAATGCAGGAGACACAAGTTTAATCCCTGAGTTGAGAAGATCCCCTGGAGAAGGAAACAGCATTATTTCCATTATTCTTGCTTGGAAAATCCCATGGACAGAGGAGCCTGGTGGGCCACAGTCTATGGGGTCACAAATAAGTCAGACATAATTTAATGACTAAACAACAACAAGTATGTACATTATTTTCATTTTGATTTCTGGAATAACTATATTTCACAGTAATATTATGTATCTGTATTAGAAAGTTCTCTTTCATGAATTAAAATTCACTTCATTTTTAAACTAAGTCTTCTACTTCCAAGTTTTTAAGAATTGATTCAGTTCAGTTTGGTCGCTTAGTCATGTCTGACTCTTTGTGACCCCATGAATCACAGCACGCCAGGCCTCCCTGTCCATCACCAACTCCTGGAGTTCACTCAAACTCATGTCCATTGAGTCGGTGATGCCATCCAGCCATCTCATCCTTGGTCGTCCCCTTCTCCTCCTGCCCCCAATCCCTCCCAGCATCAGGGTCTTTACCAATGAGTCAACTCTTTGCATGAGGTGGCCAAAGTATTGGAGTTTGAGCTTCAGCATTAGTGGTTGGTGCATAGACTTGGATTACTGTGATGTTAAATGGTTTGCCTTAGAAACGAACAGATCATTCTGTCAGTTTTTAGATTGCACCCAAGTACTGCATTTCGGACTTTTTTGTTGGTATGAGGACTACATTTCTTCTAAGGGATTCTTGCTCCAGTAGTAGATATAATGATCATCTCAATTAAATTTGCGCATTCCAGTCCATTTTAGTTCGTTGATTTCTAAAATGTCAATGTTCACTCTTGCCATCTCCTGTTTGACCACTTCCAATTTACCTTGATTCATGGATCTAGTATTCCAGGTTCCTATGCAGTATTGTTCTTTACTATTTTATAGATTATCCTATTTCCTGATGGCTAGAGATCTTTCATATCTTATCAGCACTTTAAATTCAGCTATATGATCCTAAACTCTTAAGATGGCTACAACCTAAATATACATAGTTTTTAACTACTCATCAAAGAAGCGTCGTAGTTCCAATGTCCCAACAATGTAAATACCAATGACTTTTCATCAAGATGCTTACCTGAGGGTAGTTTCAGAAAGCCATCTAACTTATTCCTCATTGCCAGCAAAGTTAATCAAAGTAGAGCTTAGGTCTACTCACATAGTTGGTTACATAATGCCTATCTTAAAGTCAGCATTAGTTCTAGAATAAAATAGTAGCATGTGCTTCTGGATCATTTATTCTACCTAGTAAACCAATATCACCAGATAGTTTTCAAGGAAATATTCTGGAAGCTTGCAAAAGTATTATTATGAAACAGAAGGAACAAAGGCATTGGAATATAAAATACACAGCTCTGTAGTTTCCTTTTGATTTAAGGCAAAATATTTACTTTCTACAAACTTTAGTTTTCTTTTAGTAAAATTTTATTTATTATAAATTTTTTTTAGCCACACCATGTGGCATGCAGGATCTTAGTTCCCCAACTAGGGATCAAACTGATGCAACCTGCACTGGGAGCACAGACTCTTTAACTACAGGACTGCCAGGGAAGTCCTAGTTTTCTATTAGGTAAAAAGAAGAAAAGTTCAACTCTTCTTATGATAACAAATATATTTTATATAAAGAGCTCAGTTCAGGTCTTGGATACCCAATATTATAAGGTAAACCTATATAAAAGAAATTTATAAAAAATGTTTATCTCTGCTAATGCTAATGACACCACTACCAAATATATATATATACACACACACATATATATATTACATATATATGTCATATATGTGCATGATATATATATATATCTCAACTTCAGGATAAAGCTTTAGACTGAGTGTACATAGGATAAGGATTAAAAAAAAAAGACTTCATACCTATCTATGTATGTAAGAGAACAGTGAATGAGTTTTGCTGACTTGGGAACATACCACGTTATACGATTAACAAAAGCAGAAAAATTAAATAAAGAGCATGCTTTATTTAGGTCTCAAGTTCCAGTCTAAATAAATACTTCAGATATGGATCAAGTACAGCTATCTCTTGGAAATGAAACAAAAGATACATTAGGGCTTTTATTTTTTGCAAGCTACATTTAGTATTCAAAATTAAGATAGGGTCAGTTCAGTTCAGTTCAGTCACTCAGTCATGTCCAGCTCTTTGCGACCCCATGAGTCGCAGCAAGCCAGGCCTCCCTGTCCATCACCAACTTCCGGAGTTCACTTCAAACCCATGTCCATCGAGTCAGTGATGCCATCCTGCCATCTCATCCTCTGTCGTCCCCTTTTCTTCCTGCCCCTAATCCCACCCAGCATCAGAGTCTTTTCCAATGAATCAACTCTTTGCATGCAGTGGCCAAAGTATTCGAGTTTCAGCTTTAGCATCAGTCCTTCCAATGAAGGATAGGGTCACCCATAGCAAAATTATAGAATGTGAACAGTCTTCTAAAATCAGAACAGTAATTCCAGAAATCTCATTACCCTGCAATAGACTCCTATAGGGGATTGGTAACATCAGTGTGCAAAAAAAAAAAAAAGAAATATTTAAAAACACATTGACATGTAGCTTGAAAAGATACAACTAGCACCTGGAAATTGAAGCAGGCAATATAATTTTTCATCAGTATAAGATGTGTTGGCTGTAGAAATAGTACAACATATGCAATTTGCTAGTAGGAAAATTTGGGTGTTTGGGAGAAACTGGGTATTATTATCATGGGTGCCAATTTGGGACTTTCAAAGGGGTTATGAACATGAAATTGTTAATGTTGTGCTTATAGCATATGAGATAATGTTTACATCAAAATGTTAAGTTTTATCAAACTTTAGGTGGTCCTAAATTCGAAAACAATAACTAATACATTAAATTAAGACAATGTGAACAACAGTTTTGTCATGTGAATAATTTTCTACAATGTTGCATTGTAATTAATCCTTTTAAAATTATATTACAGATTATTTCTGAATCTGTCTTATTGTAGTAATTAAAAGCCGTGTATCAATAATATTATGTTATTCACCACCTGAAGTAAGAAATTATAGTATGGAAATTGTTAATTATAATCTATTATAGTTGTGTGGCACTACACACTTTTTTAAGCATTTTTAATTTAATCATATCATAGTGAGAAAGGACAAGTACCTCTCCCTGGTTTATGCAAGAGTAGTTATTCTGTGCTCAAGATTATCCAGTGAATGACAGTAACTCCAAATTAGCCTTATGTTTTCTCACTCCTGTTTCTCATTACTATTTCTCTCTTATTCTGTCCTATATTTATTTCAAAATAATTATAATGGCAAATATTTCTAAAAATCCACAGGCTAAATGAGTTTAATCATATTGGTTTACCTGGTATTGGTTTACCTGGTTTATGTATACTTATGTAACATTTGTATTTTACAAATGGTTTCAAGAAACTTGATGAAATCACATTAATTTGACATGAACATACATATATGATATTAAACTAAACAGTTAAATTTTATATCCACCATGGGAAACTTATATCTTAAATTATTTGATTCTACTTAAATACTTTCCACCTAGATATTTAGTTTATTATCTTAAATTGTTATAATTTTTTTCTACAGGAAAAAATTAAGAGAATACAACAAATCAGAATGGAAAAAGAGCTTCGAGCCCAGCAAATTCTAGAGGTAGAATTCTTAAATGTGATATGATTAAAGTAAATAATCGCATATTTTAAAGTCTGCAAAACTGAAAATCTTACCAGTGTGGGCCCTCACTCTTACAGTATGTCCATCAGAAATTCTTTTCAAGCATAATGCATAGAGTAAGACCTTATTTAGCAAACTCATCTTATCCTAATAACCCGGGAAATAAGCCAAAAGGAAAACTTCTGAACAACCAGTACAGGTGTCATACAGTTCATGGGTCAGAGTCGTGCTAGGTACTTCTAGAAAAGTCATTAGGACTAATAGATATTTACTTTTAATTTAGAAATAAAACATTGCAAAAGTGAAAGAAAATTTTAAATGTAGGAACAGTTGAACCAGCTGTTTTTTCTGGTTTCTAATACGTCTTGTTTCCCTGGAAGCTGATAGAATAGTACTAGAGGACATATATTGGAATCAGTAAGGTAATAGCCACAAGATAGCAGGGAAAAATAGAGAAAAACTCCAGCATTTATAGGAATTCAAAAGCCTAACAAGATTGTTTGTAATCTTTTGGTTGACTAGCAGGCAGTTTTCAACACTTTATTATTAATAACTGAAAGGCATTACTCTGTTGAACTGTACAGTATAATAACTGATGTTCAGAATAATTCCCCCAAGTCATCAAGAAAAAGCCAAATTATAGTTAGTATACTGTAGCTAAATAGTATATATCTCAAAAAAAATAAATAGTATGTATCTCAAAATTATTTCCATCCAAAATTGTGAAAATAAATACTCAGTGTTTAATATTGGTGTAGCCTCCCAGCTGGGCTTCCCTTTTGGCTTATCCACATGCAGTGTGGGAGACCTGGGTTGTATCCCTGGGTTGGGACGATCCCTTGGAGAATCCTCATGGACAGAGGAGCCTGGTGGGCTACAGTCCATGGGGTCACAAAGAGTCAGACACAACGGAGCGACTGAGCAGAGCACAACATCCCAGCTCTTCAGGAAACTATTGCTATATAGATGACTTACCCCAGAGGGTGTCAAATAGCTGAAGCTTTCTTTTGTATGATTCTTCCTTCTAGAAATATACACATATTTCCTAACCCATTTTAAATAAATTAAAAAAATCCAAATCAAAAGTACTAATATCTTAGAGTAAATTAATAATTACTGAATAATTATGAAACTACTAGATAGTTAATGACTTTAAGATTATGAAGCTCAGATTTGGCATCATGATCTTGATATTCAAAATGTACTTCAAGAAAGATTGTAAGTTTCCATTTTGTCTTTCTTGGAAACCTCAAATTTAATCACAATAAACACCTAGAGAAAAATAGCTTGTATTTACTGTTTAAAATCAACCCCATCTTCTTAATTTTATATAGTGATCATGTTTTACTTTTAAAAATCAGAAAAAAAAGCAAATATTATATAAAAAACTTTTTCTATGATTGTTTTAATGTAAAATAAACAATTATTTCAGACTTTTTAAATAGAATTGAAAAAATCAAGAAAAGCTGACATATATGGTCTAAGAAATTTTAAGAATTTTTTACATCTTAATGCTAATCTTTACATTAGAAATGAAAATTAGTTTGTAAATATAATATTAACTGTGAGAAAATCTGTAATTGTCTATATATATGACACGTGTTGTTTTCTATCTTATGAATAATGTAGCTCCATGTTCAAGTCATAGATTATTTTCAGGTTGCAGTGGTACCGTTGTATGACTTTGAGACCTGTTTTCCATGCACAGGCAAAAAAGAAAAAGAAAGAAGAAGCAGCAAATGCCAAATTATTGGAGGCCGAGAAACGAATAAAGGTTAGTTTAGATGAGAATCTGTTTTTTAAGGATAAAAAATATATGGTATTATACTAGTATCAATTATCACTGACTCAATGGACATGAGTTGGGATAAACTCTGGGAGTTGGTGATGGACAGGGAGGCCTGGTGTGCTGCGGTTCATGGGGTCGCAGAGAGTCAGACATGACTGAGCGACTTAACTGAACTTATACTAGTATCAATTATATTAAAAATAGCCCTCCTCAAAATGACTCTCTGAAAAAAATGTTGATCACAGATAAAACATACATAATGTGTGTTTTTAGTGTTTATATATTGTATATACATTTTTATATTTTATTATACAGGTTCTGTGTGATACTTTGAGCTCTTTAAATAGCAGACATCAAATCAGAAATATAAATTATCACATAATACCTGAATATAGTTTTAATGGATCAGATCTCCTCAGAGCTATTTATGTTCCAAATCCAGTTCTCTCCTTAGATTATAATTTTCTCTTTTTTAATGTCTAGCAACTGTTTGTAACTATTAAAAAGTTAAAAGCCTTCCAAAACCAAAACCTAGCCTTATCAGCTATCACTTACCAATACTAAAATTAGCCATTGCTATATACTGTAACTTTGTATGTTGTTTGGATCTATTTTGGTTTTGATTTTCTGGCATGAAGCATGAGAGAGTTGGACCCTCATGCCCCTTCTAACCACTGCCCTCTGCCCCTACACACACACATTCCATCTATAATCTTCCAATTTTTCTGATACTTGTTTACTGAAATTAGGCAGCCAGGTGGGCCTGACCATTCAAGAGATAGCCGCTACTGTTACATCCAATTACACAATGGTGTGATCACTCACCTAGAGCCAAACATCCTGGAATGAGAAGTCAAGTGGGCCTTAGGAAGCATCACTACGAACAAAGCTAGTGGAGGTGATGGAATTCCAGTGGAGCTATTTCAAATCCTAAAAGTTAATTCTGTGCAAGTGCTGAACTCAATATGCTAGCAAATTTGGAAAACTAAGCAGTGGTCGCAGGAATGGTAAAAAGTCATTTTTCTTTCCAGTCCCTAAGAAAGGCAATGCCAAAGAATGCTCAAATATCGCACAATTGCACTATTCTCACACGCTAGTAAAGTAATGCTCAAAATTCTCCAAGCCAGGCTTCAACAATATGCAAACTGTGAACTTCGGATGTTCAAGTTGGTTTTAGAAAAGGCAGAGGAACCAGAGATCAAATTGCCAATATCCACTGGATCATATTAAAAGCAAGAGTTTCAGAAAAACATCTACTTCTCCTTTATGGACAATGCCAAAATCTTTGACTATGTGGATCACAACAAACTGTGCAAAATTCTGAAAGAGATGGGAATACCAAATCACCTGACCTGCCTCTTGAGAAATCTGTATGCAGGTCAGGAAGGAACAGTTAGAACTGGACATCGAACAATAGACTGGTTCCAAATAGGAAAAGGACTATGTCAAGGCTATATGTTGTCACCCTGCTTATTTAAATTATATGCAGAGTACATCATGAGAAATGCTAGGGTGGATGAAGCACAAGCTAGAATCAAGATTGCTGGGAGAAATATCAATAACCTCAGATATGCAGATGACACCACCCTTATGGCTGAAAGCGAAAAAAAACTTGAAAGCCTCTTAATGAAAGTGAAAGAACAGAGTGAAAAAGTTGGCTTAAAATTTCAACATTCAGAAAACTAAGATCAAGGCATCTGATCCCATCACTTCACAACAAATAGATGGGGAAACAGTGGCAGACTTTATTTTTCTGGGCTCCAAAATCACTGTGGATGGTGACTGCAGCCATGAAATTAAAAGATGCTTAGTCCTTGGCAGGAAAGTTATGACAAACTAGACAGCATATTAAAAAGCAGAGACATTACTTTACCAACAAAGGTCCATCTAGTCAAAGCTATGGTTTTTCCAGTGGTCATGTATGGATGTGAGAGCTGGACTATAAAGAAAGCTGAGCACCGAAGGATTTATGCTTTTGAACTGTGGTGTTGGAGAAGACTCTTGAGAGTCCCTTGGACTACAAGGAGATCCAACCAGTCCATCCTAAAGGAGATCAGTCCTGAGTGTTCATTGGAAGGACTGATGCTGAAGCTGAAACTCCAATACTTAGGCCACCTCATGCGAAGAGCTGACCCATTTGAAAAGACCCTGATTCTGGGCAAGATTGAAAGAAGAAGGGGGCGACAGAGGATGAGATGGCTGGATGGCATCACTGACTCGATGGACGTGAGTCTGAGTGAACTTTGGGAGTTGGTGATGGATAGGGAGGCCTGCTGGCGTGCTGCAGTTCATGGGGTCACAAAAAGTCGGACACGACTGAGCAACTGGACTGAATAGACTTTATTACATCTTTTAAAGCTAGGGAACCATTTGTCACCTTTTCTACATAGACTCTCTTACTTTGTTCTTTAGATTTCTACTCCTTTTCATGATTGCCCTTTATATTAATTTCATTCATATTTTAGCTTTATGAAATACTCATATGGTGAGATTCACAGAATTACGTGCATTAAGCCCCACCCTTTTGAAATAATGCCCTCAATTATAGGAGGACATAAAAATCTCAAATTTATCCCTTTGTCTTTTGTCACTTTCATTCCTGTACAGTGTGTAGAAATGACATAGATCGTGTTAATCATAGAGTTTTTAGGAATTTATATTCAGAGTGGAGTTTTAATCACCTAGACATGAGGGTTGCTTTTCATGTTTTTTTTTTTTAAGTGCCATTTGTACGTGATATACTCTGTGCATCTAGCTAGTCAGTTCTGTAAACACGCCATTGAAGTATGCTGTTAAGTCAGATGCTTGCTCTTATCATACAGTTTTTATATATTAGGTAACCATACGAAGTTGCCACTTTATAAGTAAAAAAAAATTGGATATTTGAAATTTCATGTGATTCAACCTAATAGAAGACTATAGAATCTCAGAAAAGGAGCTTTTAATACTTGTAGCATGTTCTAAATTTTTCCTAAAAATCATATATTAAAAGTTTCTTATTTTTAAGGAAAAAGAAATGAGAAGACAGCAAGCTGTTCTTCTAAAGCATCAGGTCTGTATACACACAGTTATACAAATTTTGAAATGTAAATTTTATGATTTTTCTTAAATCTATTTTTTGAAAAATCTTCAAAATATTTTCTTAAAAATTTCCAATGTAATTCCTGCTTAAATTCCTTGCTTTGGTATTGGTGTCTTTTGGGGGGTTAAAAATTGGTTTCATGACTCTGTGATTTCTGTTTCATAATGTTGTGCCAACTCTTTCTACCAGGAGTTGGAGAGGCATAGACTAGATATGGTATGGGTATGTTTATTTTTGTACATCTAACACCGCATTGTGATTTGGTTGTGATATGGTTGTCATAGCAATGCATAAAGTGTAGCACTGGCTGCTGTCATATTACATACTGCTGCATGGCTTTACAGCACAGTGCATTGCATACATCTGCTTGTCTGTCTATAAAAGAAATATGGTGTATATCCAAGATTTGTAATTGAATCATGCAAGCCTTAAATAGGCTGCTGTCTAAAAGTTTACATTACTGATGTCACAGTGAAAGTTGGATTACTATACAATTAGATACGATTATGACCCATATTCTCCCATCATTCTAGATGCAAAACTGCCATTGAATACAATGGGAATTTTGGGTTAGTTTGATGAGAGAATATGAAATATATTCTGGTTTTATGGACAAATTTTAGAAATTTTTAGAAATATCCCTTTGGGCGAACCACATATATTTAAACAAAAAGAACTGTTTCAACATTATACCTATGTGATTTTTTTTTCTTAATAAAAGGAGACTATCAAAGTAAGCTAGTGCTTACTTTATTTTCATATTGTACCTTTTAGATTTAACCTGTGAGCCCATGGTGCAGCTTTAGTGGCTTTCAATACTGCATCAAGGGACAGACATCAGTAAACAGGAATATCTCATTTCATTGATGGTGTTATATGAACCATGACTAGTTTAAATTGGTGTTAAAGCTTTAAAAAAAAAAAACTCTAATTTGTCGGTGGATTATTGGATTTACAAAATGATAGTGTATTTGAAATAAAAGTAATTCTAAAACCATGACGTAAAAGTGATTTTAAAGCAATTTCTGCCTGATCTAAATAAAAATTTAAGAACACAACCTTTAGTTTAATTGGCTACAGTACATATTTGTGGTTTTTCTAATAGCAGATGTAAGGTAACTGACCTGTCCCAGCCAACCATTATGCTTTTTGTTCTGCCAGCTTTTGAAGGAGCATCACAACTGACCATAAGTGAATCTTGTATGCTTCTGTTTACACTGTCTCCATGTTCATTGCTTTACCTTTTTGCTTTTGATTGTTCTTGTATTTGCTTTCTAAACCTGAACTAAAACATGCACAGACTGGCCATTCTTGTCTTATATTTAGTATTTACTGTGACTTGTCTATAAATGCTAAACATGCTACACAGAGTTTTTTGTTTTGTTTTGTTTTTCCATTTGAAGATCAAACTGTTAACTATGATTGAGTTATATTCCTAATTTTATCTGGCTTAATAGGAACGAGAGAGAAGGCGACAACATATGATGCTTATGAAAGCTATGGAAGCTCGTAAAAAGGCAGAAGTAAGTGTATATTTCTTGAAAAATATTATCTTGCCATAAATTAGTATTTTTCTTAAACGTTGACTCTTCTAAATATAATTGTTTTGGAGTGTGGGTTTGTCATGGTTTACTGATTTTCATAAGCAAACCAAAGGTTAGAGATAGTAACTAAGTGTTAGAACATAAGACTGTAGGAAGGATTCCAATGTATGATTTAATTTTCTTGGCTGAGATTTTAATTACCTTTTTAAAATACAATGAATGGCATTCATTTGGATCAAAGTAGCTATTTCTTGGAGAAGAAAATGGCTACCCACTCCAGTATTCTTGCCTGGAGAATCCCAGGGACAGAGGAGCCTGGTGGGCTGCCATCTGTGGGGTTGCACAGAGTCAGACATGACTGAAGTGACTTAGCAGCAGCAGCTATTTCTTACTGTGACCGGAGTTTCACAAAATTTATATTACAGCATGCATAGACAAGTTCTGTATGTCCTCATTCAAACATCAGTCATGGACTTTTGCCCTCAAAATTATTCTTTAACATTCTATGTGTAAAATTAGGCCTGGGTACTATCCTTGAAATAAGAGTTTTACCATATAATTCAGAACAAGAAAATTATTGAAATGTCAAAATGAGCTTATATGGATTTTAATAGAAATCAGTTAAAGATTAAAAAATGTTACAAAGGAATGCATTATAACAGTTGAATAGAGGTATGGCCGTAATAGCCAGGCTTCCCAGTTGGGTCAGCAGTAAAGAATCCACCTGCAGGAAAGGCAGGTTCGATTCCTAGGTCAGAAAGATCCCCTGGAGAAGGAAATGGCAACCCAGTCCTGTGTTCTTGCCTGGAAAATCCCGCTGCAGAGGAGCCTAGTGGGCTACAGTCCATGAGGTCGCAAAAGAGTTAGATACAACTTAGCTACTAAATGACAATGTTATAACCAGTGCTTTGAAGTGACAGAGACTCAGATACACATGCTAACTCTAAACCAACTTGCTTTAGCTCTTCATGTTCTTTCTTTTTTAAAACTGATATAATGATTCTTGAATCTCCTATGTTTATAAGATTATTAGCTGGGATAAACATTTAATAAATAATAATTAATGAAAATCAGACAGTTTGGTCTGGAAGTTGAGAGCCCTATATTTCAGATTTTGGATCTCAGCTCTGGCTTAAACTATATATTTCTGATATAAAGACACAGTATATGTATTGTTTAGGAACTTGGACATTGTAACCAATGATCAGGATTTGAATTCTTGTTTCAGTACATTCCAGCTATATGACCTTGGGCAAGTTATTTAACCTCTCTGTGATTCAGGTTTTGTTTTTTTTTTTTTTTTTGTCTATAAAATGGAGATGACACTATTTCCTATTTCTTCAGATTTGTATTATGATTAAATGAGTGTGTGTCTAAATGAGTGTAAATGTAAAGTTCTTGGAACAGTGCCTGTTACCACATAGTGCCTACTTATTACAATAAGTCACTTATTACTATATAGGTGGTTTTCTCCTTATGTGTTAATTATCCAGGACCACTGACACCCTCTACATCTAACATCATAACATGGATTTATAACTATAATCTCTGAAAAATGACAGGCAGTGAAAGAGAGAGGTAATGGATTCCAGGAATGGGAATGGCTGTGAACTCTGTTGCCTTCTGAACTCAATGGTGTGAAGAATAGGGAAGGGGATTAATTAAAATCCTAAGAGCTCAACCTAATTTTCTCCTATCTGAAGAGATGGGAACTAAGGAGTAACTCAGGAAAAAGGCCTGAAAAATTTCTCAAGAGACAAGTTCTTCCCTGGCAAGTATTCTTTTTACTAGAAGGACTAAGAAAAATTAGGGCTTGTCATTCTGATTTTTCCTGTTGGAGAAGAAAGGTTAAAGAAAGGCAGAGGATTATCTCCAGATATATGGGCTTTAGTACAAGAGGACATCCAAGAGAATAGTAAAGATAAGGTCATCCAAGGGGAAAAAGAAATCATCCAGGGGAAATGATGCTCAGGTTAAGAGACACCCAGAAGACCCAAAAGTCATGATCTCTTCCATTGGTTCCCCATATTTGCTTCTATGCCTGGGAAGAGAGTAAAGAAAGCTGCTGAAGAGAGGTGAGTAAAATCTGCATTGAGTAGAAGGAGCAGCCACAGGATCAATGAAAAGAGTTAAGATGAAATCTTCTAAGAATCCCTCAAGAACCAAAAGCACTTTCATGGGAAAAGGATATTCCCTTGACTAGATAGAGTGAAATCAAGTATAGTACTTCAAATAAAACTTGGAAAGGGATATGAAAAACCAGGCACAGCTCTCCCTCTTCTAGCTACCTTCATTCTCAGAAGAAACAAATATTCATAGCATACAAAATAACTCACTCTTCAATTTAAAGTACTTATGAATATAAAGACAATTATCAGATAAAGTGAGAAGAAACTAAAGGAAGATTAAACTACCTGTATTGGATCAATACACGTTCTTGATAGGGCTGCCCATATCAAGCATGAGTAACTGGAAAAGAAATGTCAAGAAAACCATGCCAAAATATTAAACCAAAAACTATGTGTGTATGTGCACATGGACATATATACATAAAGTAATAGCTTAAAGCATAATAACCTAAAGGAACTTGCTTTCTCTGCTTTCATTCTTGCTTTTCTGAGTTCTCGCTATGCATTCTCCACAGAGCAGCCTAAATGATCTTTTCAGAATATAAAACAGATTATATCTTAACACAATCCAGTGGCTTCTTCTTATAGTTGTAATAAAGTCCACCATACAATTTGTACCTGATATAGTATATTCCAGCCATTTTTGCCTTTTTATTATTCCTAAACAAAGGATCTTTCCTATTTGATGTTCTTCCACCAAATATTCAAGTGTTCTTATTTATACTTCAGTCATAGATCAAATTTTAACTTATCAGAGAGGCTTTCCCAGAACACTTAATTTTGCCTTTTCTTATACCTAACCTCTAGAACTCCACCCCATTATTTTATTTTATACTTATTTATAGTTTATCTTCTCCCATATTGTAAGATCTATAAGGACAGGAATCTTGTGTATCATTGTATCCTAAGTGTTGTAATTAGAGCCAGAAGGCAATGGCATCCCACTCCAGTACTTTTGCCTGGAAAATCCCATGGACGGAGGAGCCTGGTAGGCTGCAGTCCATGGGGTCGCTAGAGTCGGACACGACTGAGCGACTTCACTTTCACTCTTCACTTTCATGCATTGGAGAAGGAAATGGCAACCCACTCCAGTGTTCTTGCCTGGAGAATCCCAGGGACAGGGGAGCCTGGTGAGCTTCTGTCTATGGGGTCGCACAGAGTCGGACACGACTGAAGCGACTTGGCAGCAGCAGCATATAGTGGTGCTTAGAAATTGTTGTTGAATAAATGAATGAGTTGAAATGAAAGTGACAGTTAAAGTACTAAGAAAACAAGTTGAGGATAAAACAAAATCATTAAAGAAAGAGTGTATTATATGTTTCTGTCTATAAAATTTTCTGTATGTAATAAAAAATATTTTATTCTCGGTGAATTTTACATTAAAGGAATTATTATTTAAAATAATAGAATAATATATGTCATAAATAATCCTATATCAGAATGTCTGAGAAAATCCCATGGGTAAAATTTCTTAAGATGTTATTATTCTCTGATAACTATGAACATGTGAACAGGATGAGGTAACTTTACCATTTTAGCAGTTATTCAGACATTTTTGGCTACACCATGTGACATTCAGGATCCTCGTTCCCGGACCGGGAATTGAATCCTTACCCCTGCAATGGGAGCACAGAGTTTGAACCACTGGACTACCATGGAAGTTCTCAGTTATTCAGATTTAAATTGTATTCCTTTACTAAATTATACGTATCAGTTCAGTTCAGTTCAGTCACTCAGTCGTGTCTGACTCTTTGTGACCTCATGAATCGCAGCACACCAGGCCTCCCTGTCCATCACCTACTCCCAGAGTTCACCCAGACTCACGTCCATTGAGTCAGTGATGCCATCCAGCCATCTCATCCTCTATTGTCCCCTTCTTCTCCTGCCCCCAAACCCTCCCAGCATCACAGTCTTTTCCGATGAGTCAACTCTTCGCATGAGGTGGCCAAAGTATTGGAATTTCAGCTTTAGCATCATTCCTTCCAAAGAAATCCCAGGGCTGATCTCCTTCAGAATGGACCGGTTGGATCTCCTTGCAGTCCAAGGGACTCTCAAGAGTCTTCTCCATCACCACAGTTCAAAAGCATCAATTCTTCGGCGCTCAGCCTTCTTCACAGTCCAACTCTCACATCCATACATGACCACAGGAAAAACCATAGCCTTGACTAGACGGACCTTTGTTGGCAAAGTAATGTCTCTGCTTTTCAATATGCTATCTAGGTTGATCATAACTTTCCTTCCAAGGAGTAAAGGTCTTTTAATTTCATGGCTTCAGTCACCATCTGCAGTGATTTTGGAGCCCCCCAAAATAAAGTCTGACACTGTTTCCACTGTTTCCCCATCTATTTCCCATGAAGTGATGGGACCAGATGCCATCATCTTCATTTTCTGAATGTTGAGCTTTAAGCCAACTTTCTCACTCTCCACTTTCACTTTCATCAAAAGAAAGCTTTTTAGTTCCTCTTCACTTTCTGCCATAATAAGGGTGGTATCATCTGCATATCTGAGGTTATTGATATTTCTCCCGGCAATCTTGATTCCAGCTTATGCTTCTTCCAGTCCAGCGTTTCTCATGATGTACTCTGCATAAAGTTAAATAAACAGGATGACAATATACAGCCTTGACGTACTCCTTTTCCTATTTGGAACCAGTCTGTTGTTCCATGTCCCGTTCGAACTGTTGCTTCCTGACCTGCATACAGATTTCTCAAGAGGCAGATCAGGTGGTCTGGTATTCCCATCTCTTTCAGAATTGTCCACAGTTTATTGTGATCCACACAGTCAAAGGCTTTGGCATAGTCAATAAAGCAGAAATAGATTTTTTCTGGAACTCTCTTGCTTTTTCCATGATCCAGCGGATGTTGGCAATTTGATCTCTTGTTCCTCTGCCTTTTCCAAATCCAGCTTGAACATCTGGAAGTTCATGGTTCACATATTGCTGAAGTCTGGCTTGGAGAATTTTGAGCATTACTTTACTAGCGTGTGAGATGAGTGCAATTGTGCGGTAGTTTGAGCATTCTTTGGCATTGCCTTTCTTTGGGATTGGAATGAAAACTGACCTTTTCCAGTCCTGTGGCCACTGCTGAGTTTTCCAAATTTGCTGGCATATTGAGTGCAGCACTTTCACAGCATCATCTTTCAGGATTTGGAAAAGCTCCACTGGAATTCCATCACCTCCACTAGCTTTCTAAGGCCCACTTGACTTCACATTCCAGGATGTCTGGCTCTAGGTCAGTGATCACTCCGTTGTGATTATCTGGGTCATGAAGATCTTTTTGTACAGTTCTTCTGTGTATTCTTGCCACCTCTTCTTAATATCTTCTGCTTCTGTTAGATGCATACCATTTCTGTCCTTTATCAAGCCCATCTTTGCATGAAATATTCCTTTGGTATCTGTTAATTTTCTTGAAGAGATCTCTAGTCCTTCCCATTCTGTTGTTTCCCTCTTTTTCTTTGCATTGATCGTGGAAGAAGTCTTTCTTATCTCTTCTTGCTATTCTTTGGAACTCTGCATTCAGATGCTTATATCTTTCCTTTTCTCCTTTGCTTTTCGCTTCTCTTCTTTTCACAGCTATTTGTAAGGCCTTCCCAGACAGCCATTTTGCTTTTTTGCATTTCTTTTCCATGGGGATGGTCTTGATCCCTGTCTCCTGTACAGTGTCACGAACCTCATTCCACAGTTCATCAGGCACTCTGTCTATCAGATCCAGGCCCTTAAATATATTTCTCACTTCCACTGTATAATCATAAGGGATTTGATTTAGGTCATACCTGAATGGTCTAGTGGTTTTCCCTACTTTCTTCAATTTCAGTCTGAATTTGGCAATAAGGAGTTCATGATCTGAGCCACAGTCAGCTCCTGGTCTTATTTTTGCTGACTGTATAGAGCTTCTCCATTTTTGGCTGCAAAGAATATAATCAATCTGATATCGGTGTTGACCATCTGGTGATGTCCATGTATAGAGTCTTCTCTTGTGTTGTTGGAAGAGGGTGTTTGTTATGATCAGTGCATTTTCTTGGCAAAACTCTGTTAGTCTTTGCCCTGCTTCATTCCGTATTCCAAAGCCAAATTTGCCTGTTACTCCAGGTGTTTCTTGACTTCCTACTTTTGCATTCCAGTCCCCTATAATGAAAAGGACATCTTTTTTGGGTGTTAGTTCTAAAAGGTCTTGTAGGTCTTCATAGAACCGTTCAACTTCAGCTTCTTCAGCATTACCCGTTGGGGCATAGACTTGGATACTGTGATATTGAACGGTTTGCCTTGGAGATGAACAGAGATCATTATGTTGCATCCAAGTACTGCATTTCAGACTCTTTTGTTGACCATGATGGCTACTCCATTTCTTCTGAGGGATTCCTGCCCGCAGTAGTAGATATAATGGTCATCTGAGTTAAATTCACCCATTCCAGTCCATTTGAGTTCGCTGATTCCTAGAATGTCGACATTCACTCTTGCCATCTCCTGTTTGACCACTTCCAATTTGCCTTGATTCATGGACCTAACAGTCCAGGTTTCTATGCAATATTGGTCTTTACAGCATTGGACCTTGCTTCTATCACCAGTCACATCCACAAATGGGTATTTCTGGAGTTATTTCTCCACTGATCTCCAGTAACATATTGGTCACGTACCGACCTAGGGAGTTCCTCTTTCAGTATCCTATCATTTTGCCTTTTCATACTGTTCATGGGGTTCTCAGGGCAAGAATAGTGAAGTGGTTTGCCATTCCCTTCTCCAGTGGACCACATTCTGTCAGGCCTCTCCACCATGACCCGCCGTCTTGGGTGGCCCCACACGGCATTGCTTAGTTTCATTGAGTTAGACAGGGCTGTAGTCCGTGTGATCAGATTGACTAGTTGTCTGTGATTATGGTTTCAGTGTGTCTGCCCTCTGATGCCCTCCCAGAACACCTACTGTCTTACTTGGGTTTCTCTTACCTTGGACCTGGGGTAATCTTCACGGCTGCTCCAGAAAAGCGCAGCCACTGCTCCTTACCTTGGACGAGGGGTATCTCTTCACGGCCTCCCCTCCTTACCTTGAATGTGGAGTAGCTCCTCTTGGTCCTTCTGCACCTGCACAGCCGCCGCTCTTTGGATATGGGGTGGCTCCTCTCAGCCACCGCCCCGACCTTGGGTGAGGGGTAGCTCCTCCATGTTTCTCCACAGTCCGTCATGACTACTATTTACACTGCATTGAATTAGATGCTGCAGGAAAAGCAAAAAATGTTAAGTTTACTTTTTTATCACATCACAGAGATAAAACTTTACAGTATAAGTGGTAATTTGTACTGATAATCGAAACTTTCACCATATCTTCTATATAAACTTACCCCTTGGTGAATATTAACAAGTTACTACTAAATGTACTTATTCATCTCTTCATTATTACTTAACATTCCCAAGGTGTGACTGGTGTCATACCAATAATGGGCCTATCTTGGCTTCATATTCTGCGTCTTATTCCCTCCTAATAGCTCAGTTACACTTTTTTTTCTTTTACTAACTGTTAAAACAAAACGTTTTACTGTAGGTTAAAGCCATATAATACTTAGGCAGGGCCAACTCAAAATTCTGAAATGACCTAGTGTAACCTTTAATTCTAAACTTTAATACTTTTAGAATTTAATTTTTAAGTTGTACAGAAAAAAGATGTTATAGGTAATCTTTAAAAGATTGATGTTAAAAAACTAATTGCTTTCACCTTGTTAATCAGAAATCTCTTATAACATCTGAATTTATTCCAAGAAACTCCTCCATAGTCATCAAAGTGAAAAGGTAACACAAGTACCATTTTCATGGTTCTTTGTGTACACTACACTGATCTTACTTTTTGATTTACTATTAATATATTTTTCACTAAAAATACCCCAAATTTATATTAGTCCCCAAACTTAGAAATGTAATTTCTATAGTTTTTCCTTTAACCTATAATTAATAAGAATATACAGGCATACAAATTACCTTATTTGTTTTTCTTATATTAATTTTAATATATTATCATAGTTCATAAATATTTTTATAACATAAGAAAGAATAATTTTTAGCCTTGTGAAGGTTTATATGCTAATGTAACACAAGTCTTATGAAATATATGTGCTTTAATTATTACTAATCATTCGAAACTCAAGTTGGTTTCAGCAGTGTGACAGAGTAGCTCAAAATCTACTGTTTTCATTTATAAAAACTTCATACTATGTCAATCACAAATTTATGAACACTTTACTCATATTATCTGAATAATCACCAGAACAATCTTAAGAGTCTTTTGTATATCTCCCTAAGAATCAATAAACACAAAAGGTTGTTGAACATGCATCTATTACAGAATAACTATGTCAGCACTTTAGGCAACAAAGCCATAAAACAGAAGAGAGTAGTTCAAGTTTCAGAAGTCATCTAATAATTTGTATGCAGAAAAAATGTATAACCCCTCAGTCATGAGAACATTTTTATAATCCTATATTTATACTAATCATTACTTAGTGAAAAATAAAGTAGAATTGCCCATATACATACTTTTGTTTAAACAAACCCATTTTTCTATTGAAGATGTGTGTACTTATATGACATACTTCTGTATTGTACTTTATATAATCTACTTAATTTCAATTTTAAAATTCAGTTACCTTTATTTTTTTTTCAGCAGAACAAGATTTATTTCTCTTTTAACCAAATTCTTATAGAACCATGTAAGACAGATCATACAGAGATCATGATTTAGAAAGGTCTTCCTCAGTCTGAATCTTCAGATCAGCAGAGACAAAAGTATAGGCTCTCAAGACCATATCACTCTGTCATAGGCAATAGGATCTGTCCTGTTAGATTTGATTATACTTTTTCTTTTTTTCAGGTCCATCTTTTTTTTTTTTTTTTTTAATTATTTTGCTGTATCGGGTGTTAGATGAGACATGATCTTCCTTGTGTCATGTGGAATCTTCCCTTGTGGCACTCGATCTCTCTAGTTGTGTTGCATAGGCTCAGTAGCTCTGGCACACAAGCTTATTTGCTCCCTGGCATGTGGGATTTTAGTTCCTGGACCAGGGATCGAACCCACATCCTCTGCAATGCAAGGCAGATTCTTTACCACTGGACCACCAGGGAAGTCCCCTCAGGTACATCTTAAATTTCAAAAATTTAGAGACTATTATCCTTCAGCATCACTGCAGATGGTGACTGCAGCCATGAAATTAAAAGATGCTTGCTCCTTGGAAGGAAAGTTATGACCAACCTAGATAGCATATTCAAAAGCAGAGACATTACTTTACCAACAAAGGTTCGCCTAGTCAAGGCTATGGTCTTTCCTGTGGTCATGTATGGATGTGAGAGCTGGACTGTGAAGAAGGCTGAGCGCCGAAGAATTGATGCTTTTGAACTGTGGTGTTGGAGAAGACTCTTGAGAGTCCCTTGGACTGCAAGAAGATCCAACCAGTCCATTCTGAAGGAGATCAATCCTGAAATTTCTTTGGAAGGAATGATGCTAAAGCTGAAACTCCAGTATTTTGGCCACCTCATGCGAAGAGTTGACTCATTGGAGAAGACTCTGATGCTGGGAGGGATTGAGGGCAGGAGGAGAAGGGGACGACAGAGGATGAGATGGCTGGATGGCATCACTGACTCGATGGATGTGAGTCTGAGTGACCTCCGGGAGCTGGTGATGGACAGGGAGGCCTGGCGTGCTGCAGTTCATGGGGTCGCAAAGAGTCGGACATGACTGAGCGACTGATCTGATCTGATCTGATCCTTCAGCATTGATTTTTGTCTCTTTCCACACAGTCAAAAGCTTTGGGATAGTCAATAAAGCAGAAATATATGTTTTTCTGAAACTCTCTTGCTTTTTCAATGATCCAGCGGATGTTGGCAATTTGATCTCTGGTTCCTCTGCCTTCTCTAACACCAGCTTGAACGTATGGAAGTTCATGGTTCACGTATTGCTGAAGCCTGGCTTGGAGAATTTTGAGCATTACTTTACTAGTGTGTGAGATGAGTGCAATTGTGCGGTAGTTTGAGCATTTTTTAGCATTGCCTTTCTTTGTGATTGGAAGCCTTTGACTGTGTGGATCACAATAAACTGTGGAAAATTCTGAAGGAGATGGGAATACTAGACTACCTGAACTGCCTCTTGAGAAACTTGTATGTAGGTCAGGAAGCAACAGTTCGAACTGGACATGGAACAACAGACTGGTTCCAAATAGGAAAAAGAGTATGTCAGGCTGTATATTGTCACTCTGCTTATTTAACTTATATGCAGAGTACATCATGAAAAATTCTGGCCTGGAGGAAGCACAAGCTGGAATCAAGACTGCTGGGAGAAATATCAATAACCTCAGATATGCAGATGGCACCACCCTTATGGCAGAAAGTGAAGAAGAACTAAAGGGCCTCTTGATGAAAGTGAAAGAGGAGACCAAAAATGTTGGCTTAAAGCTCAACATTCAGAAAACTAAGATCATGGCATCCAGACCCATCACTTCGTGGCCAATAGATGGGGAAACAGTGGAAACAGTGGCTAACTTTATTTTGGGGGGCTCCAAAATTACTGCAGATGGTGATTGTAGCCATAAAATTAAAAGATGCTTACTCCTTTGAAGGAAAGTTATGACCAATCTAGACAGCATATTAAAAAGCAGAGACGTTACTTTGTCAACAAAGGTCCTTCTAGTCAAGGCTATGGTTTTTCCAGTGGTCATGTATGGATGTGAGAGTGGACTGTAAAGAAAGCTGAGCACTGACAAACTGATGCTTTTGAACTGTGTTGTTGGAGAAGACTCTTGAGAGTCCCCTGGACTGCAAGGAGATCCAACCCGTCCATCATAAAGGATATCAGTCCTGGGTGTTCATTGGAAAGATGATGTTGAAGCTGAAACTCCAATACTTTGGCCACCTGATGTGAAGAGCTGACTCATTTGAAAAGACCCTGATGCTGTGCAAGATTCAGGGCAGGAGGAAAAGGGGACAACAGAGGATGAGATGATTGGATGGCACCATCGACTCAATAGACACGAGTTTGGGTAGACTAAGGCAGTTGATGAGGGACAGAGAGGCCTGGTATGCTGTGGTTCATGTGGTCCCAAAGAGTCGGACATGACTGAGCCACTGAACTGAACTGAACTGATGCATCTTGTGCCTTGGGAATACCAAGAAAAGAACTATAAACTGTGATAACATTTCTTGTAGGAGATCATAATACAACAGCCTCATGGTTACTTTGGAATATTACCTAGAAGTCAAAAAACAAAGTTTCTTTCAATGTACCCATTTCTTAAGTTTGCCTAAAAGTCTGTGATTTCTTTTTTTATTTTTTTTTATTTTAATTGGAGGTTAATTACAATATTGTGATTTTTTTACATACATTCACATGAATCAGCCATGGTGTACATGTGTTCCCCATCCTGACCCTACCTCCCACCTCCCTCCCCATCCTATCTCTCAGGGTCATCCCAGTGCACCAGCCCTGAGCACCCTGCCTCATGCATCAAACCTGGACTGGTGATCTATTTCACATATGACAATATACATGTTTCAGTGCTATTCTCTCACATCATCCCACCTTCATCTTCTCCCACGGAGTCCAACAGTCTGTTCTTTACCTCTGTGTCTCTTTTGCTGTCTTGTATATAGGGTCATCGTTACCATCTTTCTAAATTCCATATATATGCCTTAATATACTGTATTGGTGTCTTTCTTTCTGACTTACTTCACTCTGTATAATAGGCTCCAGTTTCATCCACCTCATTAGAACTGATTCAAATGCATTCTTTTTAATAGATGAGTAATATTCCATTGTGTATATGTACCACAGCTTTCTTATCCATTTGTCTGCTGATGGACATCTAGGTTGCTTCCATGTCCTGACTATTGTAAACAGTGCTGCAATGAACATTGGGGTACACATGTCTCTTTCAATTCTGATTTCCTCGGTGTGTATGCCCAGCAGTGGGATTGCTGGGTCATATGGCAGTTCTGTTTCCACTTTTTAAGGAATCTCCACACTGTTCTCCATAGTGGCTGTACTAGTTTCCATTCCCACCAACACTGTAAGAGGGGTCCTTTTTCTCCACACCCTCTCCAGCATTTATTGTTTGTAGCCTTTTTGATAGCAGCCATTCTGACTGGCATGAGATGGTACCTCATTGTGGTTTTGATTTGCATTTCTCTGATAATGAGTGATGTTGAGCATCTTTTCATATGCTTGTTAGCCATTTGTATTTCTTCTCTGGAGAAATGTCTGTTTAGTTCTTTTGCCCATTTTTTTTTTATTGAATTGCTTACTTTTCCTGGAATTGAGCTGCAGGAGCTGCTTGTATATTTTTGAGATTAATTTTTTGTCAGTTTCATTTGCTATTATTTTCTCCCATTCCGAAGGCTGTCTTTTCACCTTGCTCATAGGTTCCTTCACAAAAGCTTTTAAGTTTAATTAGGTCCCATTTGTTTATTTTTGCTTTTATTTCCATTACTTTGGGAGGTGGATCATAGAGGATCCTGTCATGATTTATGTCAGAGAGTGTTTTGCCTATGTTTTCCTCTAGGAGTTTTATGGTTTCTGGCCTTACATTTAGATCTTTAATCCATTTTGAGTTTATTTTTGTGTATGGTGTTAGAAAGTGTTCCAGTTTCATTCATTTACAAGTGGTTCACCAGTTTTCCCAGCACCACTTGTTAAAGACATTGTCTTTTCTCCATTGTATATTCTTGCCTCCTTTGTCAAAGATAAGGTGTCCATAGGTGTGTGGACTTATCTCTGGGCTTTCTATTTTGTTCCATTGATTTGTGTTTCTGTGTTTGTACCAGTACCATACTGTCCCAATGACTGTAGCTTTGTAATATAGCCTGAAGTCAGGCAGGTTGATTCCTCCAGTTCCATTCTTCTTTCTCAAGATTGCTTTGGCTATTTGAGTTTTTTTGTAATTCCAAACAAATTGTGAAATTATTTGTTCTAATTCTCTGAAAAATACCATTGATAGGGATTGTATTGAATCTATAGATTGCTTTGGGTAGTATACTCATTTTCACTATATTGATTCTTCCCATCCACGAACACGGTATATTTGTCTATCTATTTGTGTCCTCTTTGATTTCTTTCACTAGTGTTTTATAGTTTTCTATATATAGGTCTTTTGTTTCTTTAGGTAGATATATTCTTAAGTATTTTATTCTTTTCGTTGCAATGGTGAATGGAATTATTTCCTTAATTTCTCTTTCTGTTTTCTTAATGTATAGGAATGCAAGGGATTTCTGTGTGTTGATTTTATATCCTGCAACCTTACTATATTCATTGTTTAGCTCTAGTAATTTTCTGGTGGAGTCTTTAGGGTTTTCTATGTAGAGGATCATGTCATTTGCAAACAGTGAGAGTTTTACTTCTTCTTTTCCAGTCTGGATTCCTTTTATCTCTTTTTCTGCTCTGATTGCTGTGGCCAAAACTTCCAAAACTATATTGAATAGTAGTGGTGAAAGTGGGCACCCTTGTCTTATTCCTGACTTTAAGGGAAATGCTTTCAATTTTTCACCATTGAGGATAATGTTTGCTGTGGGTTTGTCACATATGGCTTTTATTATGTTGATGTATGTTTCTTCTATTCCTGCTTTCTGGAACTTTGTTGTCATAAATGGGTGTTGAATTTTGTCAAAGGCTTTCTCTGCATCTATTGAGATAATCATATGGTTTTTATCTTTTAATTTGTTAATATGGTGTATCACATTGATTGATTTGTGAATATTGAATAATCCTTGCATCACTGGGATAAAGCCACTTGGTCAAGATGTATGATTTTTTTTAATATGTTGTTGGATTCTGTTTGCTAGAATTTTGTTAAGGATGTTTGCATCTATGTTCATCAGTAATATCAGCCTGTAGTTTGTGTGTGTTTGTGTGTGTGGCATCTTTGTTCAGTTTTGGTGTTAGGGTGATGGTGACCTCATAGAATGATTTTCAAAGTTTACCTTCCTCTGAAATTTTCTGGAAGAGTTTGAGTAGGATAGGTGTTAGCTATTCTCTAAATTGTTGGTAGAATTCAGCTGTGAAGCCATCTGGTCCTGGGCTTTTGTTTATTGGAAGATTTCTGATTACAATTTCAATTTCTATGCTCGTGATGGGTCTGTTAAGATTTTCCATTTCTTCTTGGTTCAGTTTTGGAAAGTTATACTTTTATAAGAATTTGTGCATTTCTTCCAAGTTGCCCCTTTTATTGGCATATAGTTGCTGATAGCAGTCTCTTATGATCCTTTGTATTTCTGTGTTGTCTGTTGTGATTTCTCCATTTTATTTCTAATTTTGTTGATTTGACTCTTCTCCCTTTGTTTCTTGATGAGTCTGGCTAATGGTTTGTCTATTTTATTTATCTTCTTGAAGAACCAAGTTTTTGCTTTGTTGATTTTTGCTATGGTCTCTTTTGTTTCTTTTCCATTTATTTCTGCCCTAATTTTTGTGATTTCTTTCTTTCTACTAACCCTGGGGTTTTTCATTTCTTCCTTTTCTAGTTGCTTTAGGTGTAGAGTTAGGTGATTTATTTAATTTCTCTCCTATTTCTTGAGGTAGGCTTATATTACTATGAACCTTCCCCTTAGCACGGCTTTTACTGAATCCCATAGGTTTGGGGTTGTTGTGTTTTCATTTTCATTTGTTTCTATTCATATTTTGATTTCTTCTATGACTTGTTGGTTATTCAGAAGTGTGTTGTTTAGCCTCCATATGTTCATATTTTTCATAGTTTTTTTTTTTCCTGTAGTTGACATCTTACCACATTGTGATCAGAAAAGATGCTTGAGATGATTTCAATTTTTTTGAATTTACCAAGGCTAGATTTATGGCCCAGGATGTGCTCTATCCTGGAAAAGGTTCCATGTGTACTTAAGAAAATGGAGAAATGTATTGTTTTAGGGTGAAATGTCCTATAGATATCAATTAGGTCTAACTGGTCCATTGTATCATTTAATGTTTGTGTTGTTAATTTTCTGTTTAGTTGATCTATTCATAGGTGTGAGTGGGGTATTAAGGTCTCCCACTATTATTCTGTTACTGTTAATTCCCCTTTCATATTTGTTAGCATTTGCCATACACATTGCTGTGCTCTTATGTTGGGTGCATATATATTTATATATATCTTCTTCTTGGATTGATCCTTTGATCATTATGTAGTGTCCGTCTTTGTCTCTTTTCACAGCCTTTATTTCAAAGTCTATTTTATCTGATACGAGTATTGCTACTCCTGCTTTCTTTTGGTCTCCATTTGCATGAAATATCTTTTTCCAGCCCTTCATTTTCAGTCTGTATGTGTATCTAGCTTTGAGGTGGCTCTTTGTAGACAGCATATGGGTCTTGTTTTTGTATCCATTCAGCCAGTCTTTATCTTTTGGCTGGGGCATTCAACCCATTTACATTTAAGGTAATTATTGATAAGTATGATCCCGTTGCCATTTACTTTGTTGTTTGGGTTCGAGTTTATAAACCTTTTCTGTGTTTCCCGCCTAGAGAAGATCCTTTAGCATTTGTTGGAGAGCTGGTTTGGTGGTGCTGAATTCTCTGAGCCTTTGCTTGTCTGTAAAGCTTGTGATTTCTCCTTCATATTTGAATGAGATCCTTGCTGGGTACAGTAATCTGGGTTGTAGGTTTTTCTCTTTCATCACTTTACGTATGTCCTGCTGTTCCCTTTTGGCTTGAAGAGTATCTATTGAAAGATCAGCTGTTATCCTTATGGGAATCCTCTTGTGGGTTTAACTGTTGTTTTTCCCTTGCTGCTTTTATTATTTGTTCTTTGTGTCTGAGCCAGTGCTAACTACAAGGTTTTAATCTGTTGGACCTGTCACTTCCAGAGCAGTTCCTTCTTCTTTATTTATTTTGGCTTCCTTTTTTTTTTTTTTTTTTTGGCTTCCTCTGTTTGCAAGTCTCTTTAGTATCTAACTTCTGCCCTGATGCAAGGGGTCGAAGGTGGTCATTTATTTAGGCTAACTTGTTCAGTTGTGCTGTGGGGAGGGAGGAACACTGCAAACAAATATCACTGGTGTGTGTGAGGAGTGCTCGCAGTGTCTGGGTCACACTGGGTTTGCCCCCACTCACAGAGCACGTGCTTTCCTGGTCTACACTGCTCAGGCTCCAGGTTGCTCTGCCGGGTAACTGTCTGTAGTGGGCCCTGGGCTATATCTATGCCGTTCAGGTTCTCGGGTACAGACTCAGTTGGGCCTGTGTTTTGTGCACGCATTTTGTGACCTTCCCAGGTCAGAGCAGCTCAGGTGACCAGGTGCTTGGCAAGTGCACACTCCCCAGGTGCGGTGCATCTTAGCACCTCCCAGGTCCCAGCCTCTTGGTCTCCTGGGTGCACAGCGGCATCTTAGGTGTGCTGTGTGTCTCTTCTGGGGAGCTGATCTGTGGCTGCGACCCTCCTGACAGAGGTCAACCGTTCAGGATACCAAGAAGACGTGGTTAGCGACTGAGCTTGCTTGCAGTGTGGTAGGGGATGTCCTCTCTGGGGCCGAGTTTGCCCCTTTCCTTCCAGCTCTGACTGGTGCCCACCTGCCTTCCTGCCTCCGGCGGGGGTGGGCCGATCCGCAGCTGGCTAGCTCTCCTCTGGTATTCGCTCAGTCCTTTGTTCTGTGAGCGGGGAGGCAGTGCCTTAGGTTAGAGCTTTTAGTGGGAAAGTTCTCTCTCTCTCTCTTTCCTCTTTGTGTTTTTCCCCCTCTCGGGCTATCCAATGGTTTGGGTTGCTGTCTCACATTAGCTCCCTCAGATTGTCCTCAGGGCATTCAGGCCAGGTCCTGACCCTAAGCAATGCATCCTGTGCCTCCCTGTTCAGCCCCCGCTTGCTGGTGGTGGATGCAAGCATCTGGGCTACTTCTCCGCTGGGAGCTGTAGATAGACCCGTAATCTGTAGGTTTTATTTATTTATTTTTTCCTCTCAGTTATGTTGCCTTCTGAGATTCCAAAACTCCCCACAGACCCGCTGGTGAGAGGGTCTCCTGGTGTTTGGAATCTTCTCTTTTAAGACTCTCTCCCCGGACAGGTCTCCGTCCCTAACTCTTTTGTCTCTCCTTTTATATCTTGTCCTACCTCCTTTCGAAGACAATGGGCTGCCTTTCTCGGTGCCTGGTATCCTCCACCAGCATTCAGAAGTTGTTTTGTGGAATTTGCTCAGCGTTCAGATGATCTTTCAGTGAATTTGTAGGGGAGAAAGTGGTCTCCCTGTCCTATTCCTCTGCCATCTTAGGAGCACCCCCTCAGTTAACCTTTAAAAACATGTAAAATGATTTCATTTTAACTACTCAGAAAAATTTTAAATATCATACACATTTAAAAGATACATGCAAAATTTTGGAAAGAATTTTCAATGTAATTTAAATGTATTAAAATCTCTATCTGACAAGAATTATTAGCAATTTTTATTTTAATTTAGAAGACATTTGTATAATAATAACTGGCTTTCCTCATAGCTCCCTTGGTAAAGAATCCGCCTTCAATGCAGGAGACCCCGGTTCGATTCCTGGGTCTGGAAGAGCCGCTGGAGAAGGGATAGGCTACCCACTCCAGTATTCTTGGGCTTCCCTTGTGGCTCAGCTGCAAAAGAATCCGCCTACAATGTGGGGGATCTGGGTTCGATTCCTGGGTTGGGAGGATCCCCTGGAGGAGGGAAAGGCTACCCACGCCAGTATTCTGGCCTGGAGAATTCCATGGACTATACAATCCATGGGGTCACAAAAACTTGGATGCCACTTGCACTTTCACTTTTCACTCTAAAAATATTTAATACTTAATCTAAAATGAGGGCTTCCGTGGTAGCTCAGTGGTGAAAGAATCTACCTGTAATGCAGGAGAGATGGGGTTGATCCCTTGGTCACGAAGATCCCTGGAGAAGGAAATGGCAACCCACTCCACTATCTTGCCTGGAAAACCCCATGGACAGAGGAGCCTGGTGGGCTACAATGGATTGGGTTACAGAGCAGTCAGACATGACTTATCAACTAAACAGTAACAATCTAAAGTGCAGACTTTTGTATAATACTTTGGTGGATTTTATGAAAATGTGATAACTGGAAATTTTCTTTTTAAATAATATTTTATAACTGTAAAATACAATGATATGTAATACAAATAAGGTATAATTTTATTAAAATTTGAAATATAAGGATTTATTTTATCATGGATTCATAATTTTTCATTTATTTAAACTTAAATTTTTTATATTTTAAAGGTAAAAATAGGCCCTTAAAAATTATCCCGGTTTTTCTACTCATACTCAATATATGATATAAAATAGCACCAGTTTTATTCTTTATATCTGTCTTCTGTAAATGGCTTGTGTTATTAATCTTATTTACACTTTTATTCCTCTTGTACCCTGAGGTAAGTCTATGTCTCTTAAATAATATTTATATCTTTGAAATTTAAATACAAGTTGCTGTCAAAAGAAATGTATTCTCCTAATTATGCCCAGAGCAAATACCTAAGAGACCCAGTAGAATCGTAAAATACAAAAAACATAGGCATTTTTGCAGCATGGCTTCTTAAAAATGGCCTGTTTTGCAGTCTAATAAGTTGTAAAACTTTATAATAGCAGATCCTCCTACCACACTCATTGTTTAGTTTTTAAACTTCTGTTATTTTAAAATAAAATACATTTATTTCATACCTTTGTTATTTTGCTTTGGATTTCTGGAAGTACTTTCATTTATGCTTTTAGAGTCCCTAAAATAATCTTTTTATGTGAGTAAAAAACTTTTTAAATTGTCACCTTATATATTTTAGACTCTAGTATAATCTAAATTTAATGCATTTACTATCAAAAGGTGTTTCAATTTTGAGATGAAATTTAACTGACTTATTAACTAAGATATTAGTAATATTTTAATACAGAAAATTTCTCTTCTGTTTTATATTTAAAATGATAAGATGTTTTATTTTAAATTAGATATATTTCAAGGATCTGTATTTATTTCATAAATCTCCACATCTAGAAAACAGAGAGGACAGGAATAGCTGAGAATGAAAGTCAAAAAAATTGGAAGGAGATATTCTAATTTGCTTGTAATTATTTATAGTCAATCTAAAATATAGTCAGGAGCTATATATCATAGTCATTTGTAGACAATTAAGTTATTGCCTTGAAATTTAAATAATGTGGCGTTTGTAGATTTATTCATTCAGCAAGTTAATCAATGTTTAAATAATTTTTATATGCTAAAGCACATTGTATATGTCATTAGAGACATATGATAACTATTATAGTTGGAAATAAAAATAATATTTAGACCAGTAGGAAAGGAAAATTGAACTGATACAGGCTTGAGTGTCAAAGACAAAGAATATCATTAAAAACTCTCCTGAGTGTTTTTGGAAAATTATACTGCTTAGAATCAGTAGGTCCATAAAGAAGTGAATAAGTTTGTTCTTCTGACCTCTAGAAGCTCACACTACATTGGAAGAGATCAACGTTAAACAAATAGTTGTCACTCAGTGCAGTGAATGCTATAGTAAGTTATGTGGAAGCTCAAAAAAAGGGAAATATTAAAACTCCTAAATTAGTTGTGGGAAAAATAAAAACACGGGCTTTAGTTGTGTGTAAAGGAAGAAGGGCTATGCATCACAGACAGAGGAGCTGACAGGTACATAGGTACAATGTATTAAGTAAAACAGACCTCTGGGTTCTAGGGGGAGGAAGGTGAGAAGAGAGGGTTAGTGGATTTTAACTTTGTGTATATACCATCTAGTCAAGGCTATGGTTTTTCCTGTGGTCATGTATGGATGTGAGAGCTGGACTGTGAAGAAGGCTGAGCGCCGAAGAATTGATGCTTTTGAACTGTGGTGTTGGAGAAGACTCTTGAGAGTCCCTTGGACTGCAAGGAGATCCAACCAGTCCATTCTAAAGGAGATCAGCCCTGGGATTTCTTTGGAAGGAATGATGCTAAAGCTGAAACTCAGTACTTTGGCCACCTCATGCGAAGAGTTGACTCATTGGAGAAGACTCTGATGCTGGGAGGGATTGGGGGCAGGAGGAGAAGGGGACCACCAAGGATGAGATGGCTGGATGACTCTATGGATGTGAGTCTGAGTGACCTCCGGGAGTTGGTGATGGACAGGGAGGCCTGGCGTGCTGTGATTTATGGGGTTGCAAAGAGTCGGACACGACTGAGTGACTGAACTGAACTGAACTGATACACCTCTCTCTGGAGAAGGAAACGGCAACCCACTCCAGTATTCTTGCCTGTAGAATCCCATGGACAGAGGAGCCTGGCAGGTTACAGTCCATGGGGTCACAAGAGTCGGACGACTTAGTGACTAAACCACCACCACCACCACCATATACCTCTCTTGATTTTGTTGCTTCTCTTCCTCTTCTTCCCTTTCTCCTTCACCTCTCCTCTTCCTTCTTCACCTTTTTATTCCTCCTCCTCATGATCATATCATTGTCATCCAAGCACTGCCTCAAACTGCTTACACATCTCTTCAACACAAGTGTATCACACAGTGAGCCTAGAGTGTGGGAAATACACTGAGAATCATAAGATGTGAGATGAGAACTTCTGTGAGGCTGGATTGTGACTGTCTTTATTTTAAATATTAATTGATCGTTGAGGGGATCCTAGAAGCTCTGGTTCCTTGAGAGTCATTTTGTAGCAGAACCGCAGGATTTGTATGAGTCCTATCAGATCAGATCAGATCACTCAGTCGTGTCCGACTCTTTGCGACCCCATGAACTGCCCTATACAATCTAATAAAAGTCACTAAATAAATTGGTGAACAAATTAATTCAATTTAGACATTCCATGTTTCCTTAAAGTATTCCATTGAGGGAGTGGATGCTTGTCTTTAAGTAATAAGGGTCCTGTAAATTTCTAAGATTTCTTGCAAATCTCCATTTTTATCCTAAAATGTAGATGTCATTTTTACATGCCACATTATGCATTGCTTTTTTTAATTCAAAACATACTGCATATCACTAGGTAAAAATGATATTCAGGAATACATTTATTCTAACTCATTGTCTACATATCGCTGAAGGGTGTTGATACCCTCAGATTACCACTGCTGTGAAGTTGGTGTAGTGAAAAGAGCATTAGTGTCACACAGTTCCTTTCTTTCTTTTTGAAAAGAAGTTACAACCGTTTTCAACAGTTCTTAGTGAATAGTAGAGAAGTCTCCATTATTTATGATTACTATTAAAACATCATTAAGAATTCTGGGTTAGTCCTACATAATAAAAAAATTTACACCAGCTACTTTGAAATTTATGAGACATTTAATTTATTTTCCCTATTAGTGATTATAATTCATTATTCTGGTAAATGACCACGAAGTTGTCTTCTCTTCTTCAGAAAAGTACTTCGAGCAACATCTCATGCATTTAATAATTGGAAATCTACTTCTGGAAAACAAAATTTTTCTACTGATGATACATTTGATTTGAAAATCTGTATTGTGTTGTGGGATTGTTACACATTAATTGTGTATATTTTAAAGCTTTTTTATCATTTCCTTCACAAATGTCTGCATGCATCAGTAATCCAGAAATTTAGAAGTAGTATAAAAATGAGCAGTAATCTGAGCGTATCTTGTAAAAAAGTCCTCAAGACCTGACCTCCATGTGTCACAGTTCCCAGCAACTATTCACCATGCAACCCACAGTCCAGTCATGTTCTCTCAACTCTTGGCTGGGGGTATACTTCTCCATTCCTCTGTTTCCCCCTTGGCATGCCCTGCTACAGCAGTCAGGGTGCTGTATTACCAGTGGTAAGTGAAATGGAGATGGTTAAGTTATGGGCAAAAATGCTAACATATTACAGGAAACAATAATGCTAGGTTAAAATTATAGGTAAGAGCTATAATTAGGTATGAGAAATTGGTAATAGGAAGAAGGTGGTGTTTTTTAATTAGAATTTGACATTCAAGATGAGATTAATGACCTCTCTGGTTGGAGTCACAAATATAAGGAGGTGAGGAAACGATATATGTTTATTAGGAATAGCAAGTAGTTTGACTAAATTTACATAGAATATAAAAATGGGAGATAAGTTTGGAAAAGAAGAGAGTCCAGATTCAAAAGTAAGTAGACTTTATTTTGGTAAAAATAAAACTGAAAGATGTATAACAAGTTAGAATTGTCATTATTATTATTCTCTAATAAGTAAGAATATTGATTTGGCCGAGGACAATAAGATACAGCCTTACACCTGTCAAAATGCAATTTATTCAAAAGTAATGGCTCTTGGCAAGGATGTGGAGAAAAGGAAATCCTTGTGGACTTTTGATGAGAATATAAACTCATGCAGCCACTGTAGATAACAATATGCAGGTTTCTCAAAAAATTAAAAATAAAACTACCATATGATTCGGCAAATCCACTTCTGGGTATTTATCCAAAGAAAATGAAAACACGAGTTCAGAAAGATACATGCACCCCGTGTTCACTGCAGAATTATTTATAGTAGCCAAGACATGGCAGCAGCACAAGTGTTCATCAGTAAATGAATGGATGAAAAATATGTGGTATATATGTGAATGGAATATTATTCGGCCATAAAAGGAATGAAGTATTATCGTTTGTTATGGTGTGGGTGGACCTAGAGTGTATTGTGTTAAGTGAACTAAGTCTGCAAAGACAAACGCCATATGATTTCACTTGTATGTAGAACCTAAAAAGCAAAACAAGCAAACATAAAACAGAAACAAACTCATAGATACAGAAAACAGGCTAGCATTTCAAAGAGGGGAGGGGAGGTTGTGGGAAATGGTTGCAATAAGTCCAGTTATAAAATAAGTCATGGGGATATAATGTACAGCATAAGGAGCAATCAATATTGTAATAACTTTGGAGACATGGTAATCAGATTTGTTTATGATGATTATTTCATAATGTGTAAAAATATTAGGTCATTGTATTGTATACCTAAAACTAACATAGTATTGTAAGTCAGTTATACTTCAATTTAAAAAGAGAATTGTATTTGAGATATGACAATAAAATAATGACACCAGTATTATGGAATATCACTTCTTTCAAAGGAATGTCATCCTCTACAAGAAGGGAAACAAGATTATTTCCATATTGTTGCCGTTACCCAAGATATTTCTAATGTTTTTGGAATTGCATTCAGAACCTATTTGATATTCTTTTAAGTGTTGTTTAGAGTGGTTAATAATATTTTTATTTCATCATAGATGCACATGTTCGGACTAGATAATTCACTTTTGAATTTTTTTATGCCAATTCAAATGTGTTTCTATTTTCATGCTGTAAATCTTATTTCCTGGAGCTACACAAAAATTTTCACTAATCCTAGTTAACTTTTTAAAATAAATGTTTACTTGCCCATGTTCACTTTATATACCTGCTTGTATTAATATTTTATTTTCATAATCTGGAAAAAGATTGAATAAATTTTGAATAATGAAATAATCAGGGTTGAAACTAATACTGATATTTTGTATTAGTATGTATATATATATATATGCACATACAGTCATAAAGTTATTTTCAAACTCAAGGTGAAAATATGGAAAAGCAAAATGTCAATATTTCTTTGTAATTTCAAGTCTATTCCTAATCATTCCAAGAGAAATTTTGCTCATGGAAATAACACTTTGATTACCTTTTAAATTTTAACTGGAGGTTTTTTAAGCATATATAGTGATTAAAGAGAATATGTGGACATGGTTTTCTTTTTAAGGAAAAAGAACGATTGAAGCAAGAAAAACGTGATGAGAAAAGATTAAATAAAGAACGTAAACTAGAGCAACGAAGATTAGAATTAGAAATGGCAAAGGAACTAAAGAAGCCTAATGAAGACATGTGCTTAGCAGACCAAAAGGTAATTTATCATGTAAACCATTTCATTAATAAATTTGAATTTTTCTGTGTTCTCATCTGATTCCTTTGCCAGAGCTGCCATTATGAAAGCATTGTGTTTTTAGCTGCTGCTGCTGCTGCTAAGTCGCTTCAGTCATGTCTGACTCTGTGCAACCCCATAGATGGCAGCCCACCAGGCTCCCCTATCCCTGGGATTCTCCAGGCAAGAACACTGGAGTGGGTTGCCATTTCCTTCTCCAGTGCCTGAAAGTGAAAAGTGAAAGGAAATTCGCTCAGTCATGTCCGACTCTTAGCGACCCCATGGACAGCAGCCTACCAGGCTCCTCCGTTCATGGGATTTTCCAGGCAAGAGTACTGGAGTGGGGTGCTAGAGCAGTGAATTTCCAAGTCTAGGTCATCTGTCTCTCCTGGATGGCTACAAGTAAACCTCTCTAGAGCTCTGTGCTGATAATGGCAGTTCTTGATATATAAATGGAGCACCACAAACCTTTTTAATATAAATAATGTATTGCAGAAATCTATAAAAATGAATTATAGAAATAGGATTTCTGTGTTTCCTTTGGTCTTTTTGAGGCATTTAGGAACAGAAAGATCTAACTCCTCCCTCAGGCTTCCATAGATATTTAAATAAATTAGGATTTGCAATAAAACCTCTTTTAGTGCTTTAGTGGTGGTAGCTAACTATTGAGTATGTTTAGTTCGTGCCAGGCACAGTGCTAAGTGCTTGAAATAAATTTTCTCATTTGGTCCTCACCACAATCCTGTGGAACTGGTATTTTTGCCCATATACAGATGCGAAAACTTGAAACACAGAGAGGTTAAGGAGCTTGCCTGAGATTATACAACTTATAAGTAGCAACTTGGATTCAGGCTTCATTTTGTTAAACTCCAGAGCCCATACTCTTTATGACCCTGAAAGCCAAGAAGTGTCCTGTCAAAGTACCTCAGGTGTATTTTCTCTTTCATCATGCTTCACAGATTTGTAATATTGCTAAAATACATAAAAGTAGCAACTTGGAAAGAGCAGAAGCATAGTAACAGCTGGTATGATTTCACATACTAATGAGTAGAAGTCAATTATGTTTGGCTATAGTTAAAATAGTATTCCTGGAAAATTGTGTCAATGCATATCATAATATGCATATAATAATAATCAATGCATATCTATAATAGTGTCTCAGTGATACAATAGTTATACTTGGTCAGTAGCATCTATATTTACTCATATGCCATATAACATACAGATAATGATTATCTCTTATTTTTGCCAGCTCTTTTATAAAGTGCTTAAAGCAAACCTCTAGTGTTGCCATTTAGTTGCTATGTCCGACTCTTTTGTGACCCCATGGATTGTAGCCAGCCAGGTTCCTCTGTCCATGGTATTTCCTATGCAAGAATGGGTTGCCATTTCCTTCTGCAGAGGATCTTTCTGACCCAGGTATCAAACCCATGTTTTCTGCATCGGCAGGCAGATTATCTACTGCTGAGGCAACAAGGAAGCCCAAACTTCTAGTACCCAAGTGGAAAATTAAATTTATTAATATTCTATTTACTTACCTAGCATAAATGCTTTTAAATAAAGATGAAAGTATACACATGTTGGTAAGTCGCTTCAGACTCTTTGCAACTCTAGAAACTATAACCCGCCAGGCTCCTCTGTCCATGGGATTCTCCAGACAAGAATACTGGAGTGGGTTGCCATGCCTTTCTTAAGGGGATCTTCCTGACCCAGGGATTGAATCTGGGTCTCCTGCATTGCAGGCAGATTCTTTACAGTCTGAGTCACCAGGGAAGCCTATATATAATCTAGTTTTAGTCAACTGGATGTTTAAAATTTCCTAAGCACAGAATAGGTATAGTGGTTAGTTAACATGTTTTAATAAGCTCATACTGAGCAATTTTTTTGAATCCTAATAAACTATTTTCTTGTTAATCCTTAATCTTTTTAAATCCTAAATTATCATAAATAACCTTTTATTTTCATTTCAGTCCATATGAACGATATAAAATATTTGTAAGTCCGTTTTAAGCCTTAGGCTTCCCTGATAGCTCAGTTGGTAAAGAATCCGCCTGCAATGCAGGACACCCAGTTTGATTCCTGGGTCTGGAAGATCCGCTGGAGAAAGGATAGGCTACCCATTCCGGTATTCTTGAGCTTCCCCTGTGGCTCAGCTGGTAAAGAATCCGCCTGCATTGCGGGAGACCTGGGTTCAATCCCTGGGTTGTGAAGATCCCCTGGAGAAGGGAAAGGCTACCCACTCCAGTATCCTGGCCTGGAGAATTCGATGGACTGTATAGTCCATGGGGTCGCAAAGAGTTGGACGTGACTGAGCGACTTGCACTTTCAATTCACTTTGCACTTTAAGACTTACTTTTGTTGGTTTTGCTTTATAAATTTTTAGAATCATGTGGAACTATGTATGTCTCATATGATTCAGGAAAAAAGACAGAATTAAATGATTTTCATATGTAACAAAAGATTTGTATCATGTCAGCAGTTATCCATAGTTTGTGTTTCTACACACTATTAGTGGAAGAAGTCTTTAGTTCGTTATTACACCAAGTGCAGAGTAGAGGACACATTTTTGTGTTCAGGGTCCAATTCAGATAAATAGAAATGTTTATAAGCCACAATTTTCCCAATCATAACTGAAAGTATATTTATTGAATCATATTCATAAATGTTTTTAGAAATGAAAAATGTTTTTAGATTACTTACTTATTTAATTTTTAAAATATCCATGAAAGCTGAAAATATAGTCATTAAAATGTTAATATGTGAGCATATTTGAGAAATAGCAGAATAAAGAGCTCTCTCATTTTGATAGTGAATCAGTGTTTCACTATATACAGGAAACCTCAAGACTGACAGTTGCACTCTAACTGGCTTCTTGACAGGGTCGTAGGTTCTTGTCATGTGGACCTAGTAATTTATCTACATTCATTAGCCAAAGATGATATCTCTCTCTCCAACCATACAGGCCACAGATGTGTACACAGTTAGTTTCTGAGCTCCCCAAAAGTGTGAATTATAAATCAGTCTACATCATTAGAAGAAAGTGTTGCACGTGCCCTACTAAGTTGGTCCATGGTAAAGTAATCATGAGATACTTATTTCTTATGTTATCTAATTTTTCTCCAGTTATGTAACCTGTGTTTTGTCAATATGTAAGTTAAAATTAGTGTTCTCTTTTGTAGAGATCTAAGGTCATGTTGATTTCAACCAAAATTTATTAATGGTTACTTGTGTTAAGGATTTTATGATTACGTAAAGAATCTACCTGCAGTGTGGGAGACCTGGATTCAGTCCCTGAGTTGGGAAGATCCTCTGGAGAAGGGAAAGTTTACCCACTCCAGCATTCTGACCTGGAGAATTCCGTGAACTACATATATAGTCCACGATGTCTCAAAAGAGTCGGACACGACTAAGTGACTTTCGCTTTCACCAGGGAGTTATAGAAATGCCCTTATGGAATTTACAATCTAGAGGGAAAAACCATTGGTACAAGGCAAGAGAAAAATAACAACTTACCTTACTTCACAAGGTATAAAATCATGGCTTTTAAAATTATTTTTTCTTTTCTTTTATTTTCAGCCTTTGCCAGAGTTGCCTCGTATTCCAGGACTTGTTCTCTCTGGAAGTACATTTTCAGACTGTCTCATGGTGGTGCAGTTCTTACGAAACTTTGGTAAAGTTTTGGGCTTTGATGTGAATATTGATGTTCCAAACCTGAGTGTTCTTCAAGAGGGATTGCTAAATATAGGGGACAGCATGGGTGAAGTACAAGACTTGCTTGTGAGGCTCCTCTCAGCTGCTGTATGTGATCCAGGTCTAATTACAGGATACAAGGTAAAAAAAAACAAAATACATCTTTTTAATGTGTACTATCAGTGCATTAATAGCTGGCTTTAGCATGTTAGCAGAAGATTGTATAGACTTACTCAATTTTTTCTACATAGCTTCTCACGAAGTTAAAGGTAGATTTGCTTCAGTTACAGTTGGTACAAATTTAGAAAAACCTGGTTCATAAAGCCTAAGGAATGTAAATCATTCTCAAATTACTTTTATTTTCCTTTAGCTTTTGGCAAAAGCCAAACTTAAGAAATTCCCAAGTAATATTTAGCAAAATAGAAAATTCTAAATTTGTAAAGAAGTTAGAACTTACGTGTGTCCTCTGAAAGTATACTGTGTTCTCTTTGAAACTGTGGATAACTGAGGCTAATCAAGACCCCTGTAGAACAGCATGTTAAGATTCTATATTGCTACGGGGATACTCAATAAGTTCAAATTTATCTTAATTCCAATTAAGATACACATTTCAGTCAGTTTTACTCTAGATAATATGGTAGAGAGAGAAGTTTCCAGATACACCTGTTACTTTTTCCTCCATCTCCCTATTCATTCAGCATACCAGGCAATAAAATCCATGACACGGTAGAACCAGAAAACACAATAATAATAGTACTCTTCAACCCCTCCCCCACCACTACTGATGGATATAGCCTGTAAAACCTTCAGATAGTTTCTGTGGTCAAAGAAGGTATGAATTTTTAACCACAAATTTACATACTCTTCTCCACACCTAACTTTTAGCCAAGTTTGAAGAAGGAATGGAAAAATTACAAGTACTTGAAAGCTTGTCCGATCATCCGTTGACTATTTTTATCTCCATTTCATCAAAAATGTGAATAAAGCCCTTGTCAGTAATATCTAAATCATATAATACCAATATTTAAAAGTCTTACTGTTTATATTTTATGAGTCAGTATCAGTCCTTATACTGATAAAAATGCCAAACTTTTATAGGCCAAAACAGCTCTTGGAGAACATTTGCTGAATGTTGGTGTGAATCGAGACAATGTTTCCGAGATTTTGCAGATTTTTATGGAAGCACACTGCGGACAGACTGAACTTACTGAAAGCCTGAAGACTAAAGCTTTTCAGGCTCACACTCCAGCACAGAAAGCCTCAGTTCTGGCTTTCCTGATCAATGAACTGGCATGCAGCAAGAGTGTGGTGAGGTAAGCACATGTCTGGACTTTTCTGGTGATTATTTTCTGTTTTAAATTTGTCTAGTCACAAAGTAACACAAATTGCTTATAGAAAATTTGAAAGTAACAACTACCACAAAGAAAAAAATTAAAATTACACTAATCTCACCATTCAGAGATGACAAATGGTATTTTAATGTATTTCTTTTCAGCCTGTTAAAAAGAAATTTTGAATCATACTGTGTATAGTCCTTGTAACACTTCTTGTTTATTTGGTAATTTTGTTATTTATTTGTATACTGAAATGTGAACAGTTTTTTGTTGCTATGACTCTAGAATCCAGTACTGTTGTAAGAACTCAGAATTTTTCTTTTATCTTTGGTAGCAGATGACTACCTCATTTTTTGCTAGAAGCCATTTGTAGAATTATCCATCTACTTTTTATCATGTGCTGATACACTCTTAGTATTATTTATTTATTGCATGTTAGTTTGCACTTTTTAAAAAAGTACTTAATCTCATTTAAGAGTCAAAGTAAGTTCTCCATTATAATATTTGAAGATTTGGTGAACAAATTCCTCATTCATCTTGTTCTTGTATTTTACAGATTTTAATTATGTTACTTTTATTCCTTTACCTTTCTAGGGAAAGAATCAATCCAAATATTTCAGAGCCATGTGTTTCTACCATTGCTGGATGTTTTAAGTTTTCTGTACATCTCTTAGCTATGTATTAGTATAATTTTTCATTTGTTTTTGCTATTCATTGGCAATCATCATTTGTACTTAACAAAAATCTGCATCATTTTATTTACCAAATTAACGTATTGCATTATATATTAATTTATGTCTTCTAATAAACTTTTGCATTGGCAGTGAAATCGACAAGAACATTGATTATATGTCAAACTTAAGGAGAGATAAATGGGTGGTAGAAGGTAAACTCCGCAAGTAAGTCCTATTTTATTTAAAACTAATATACTGTTTTCCTTCTTCACAAATTTCTGAATAAAGCACACTAAGTGAAAATATGGAATTTAAACTTTATTTTGTCTAAAAATTAGAAAAGGCAAAGTTTAATTAAGTTGAGATATAAAATTAATAAAACTCAGAGCCAGAGTTTTCAGTGGATAAAAGCTATAATGAGATTCATTGAACTCACATGCTTCAAAGTTAAAAGAAAGTCAATTTACCTTTCTTTCAAAGAAGTCAAGCAATCATATATTCAAAGATTGTTGTTTCTATCAGGTTACTTTTGTCATAAATAGAATATGTTTGGATTCTACCACATTTTTCCTTAATTGCTTTCTAATTACAGTTTGCTTTTACAGAGAGTCTAACATATCCAAATATATTCAGCATTAAAACTCAATTAGCTTCCTACCAGGAAATATAATGCTGAAATTATTCAACTTCTATGTTAAGAGGATAGTTTCTTTGCAGTGACTTGAATTGAAATTTACTCAGTTGGATAGTATAGGATCAAGAACTATCACTTGGCTGTTCCTGAGTTAATCTCAGTTTTCTGTGTTTTTAAAAAAATGTATTCTAATTCCAAAGAGATAGTATAATTCTTAAAAGTTGACATATTTTATAATTTCTGTGAACATATTTCTTCTAATTTTTATTGTCATTGATATATTGGTTACTTTGAGAGAAATGCCACATGCTTAAAACTCATAGTACGATATTTTAAAAGTACAGAGGGAAGCCTTTTCTTCTTTATCATTTTTTTCATATTTAAAGGCTCAGAATCATTCATGCTAAGAAAACAGGCAAAAGAGACACTTCAGGTGGCATTGATCTTGGAGAAGAACAGCATCCATTGGGCACACCCACTCCAGGACGGAAAAGGAGAAGGAAGGGAGGAGACAGTGACTATGATGATGATGATGACGATGATAGTGATGACCAAGCTGATGAAGATGATGAAGATGAAGAAGATAAAGAAGACAAAAAAGGAAAGAAGACTGAGATCTGTGACGATGAGGTAATCAAATTTAGACTTGACTAATACTGTATGAAATATTGAAAATAATACAGAATTTGAGGTCAAATGGATTTGGTTTTGAACTCCATTGTGACACTCAACACAGTTTATTCATCTGAAAATTAAATATAATATTCCCCTCAAGGTTTTTTGTGATGCTTAGGTAGATATTAAATAGAACCTCTGCACATAGAAGGTACTTATGTTGAATAAAAGAAGTTAAATTTTTCTGTTTGTATAATAACTTGAGAGTTCTCCAAAGAACTATTCATATTCTTAATTTTAGGTATTTTTTAAATTCTCTTAACATGCTATCTTATGTTTATTTTGTACAGTACTTAATGCCTCCAAAGTGTTGTCAGGTGTAGTGAAACTGATACATTTCTCAGATCCTAGTTTATTGAGTACATGGCTCTAGGCACTTTTTAAAATTTTTACTTTTATTGCAGTATAGTTGATTTACAATGTTGTGTTAGTTTCAGGTGTATAGCAAAATGAATTAGTTATACATATATTCACACATCTTTAAGATTCTTTTTCTATATAGGCCATTATAGAGTATTGAGTAGAGTTCCCTATGCTATTCATCAGGTTCTTATTAATCATCTGCTTTACACATTGTAGTGTGTATATGTCAATCCCAGACTCCCACTTTATCTCTCCTTCTTCCCCTTATCCCCTAGTAACCATACGTTTGTTTTCTGCATCAACTCTGCTTATTTTTTTTTAAGATTCTTTTCTCCGTGTAGACCATAATCAAAGATGAACAAAGCACTGAAACTCTCCTTTCAATTTACAGTTTCACAGAGAAAGACTTAGAATAAGAAAAAATAATGTGTTAAATGTTAACTGCTTTGCTAGCAGTATTTACAGTGTATTAGGCGGGAGAAGGGGACAGCACCCCACTCCAGTACTCTTGCTTGGAAAATCCCATGGACAGAGGAGCCTAGTGGGGTGCAGTCCATGGGGTCGTGAAGAGTCGGACACAACTGAGCCACTTCCCTTTCACTTTACACTTTCATGCATTGGAGAAGGAAATGGCAACCCACTCTAGTGTTCTTGGAGAATCCCAGGGACTGGGAAGCCTGGTGGGCTGCCATCTATGGGGTCGCACAGAGTCGGACACGACTGAAGTGACTTAGCAGCAGCAGCAGGCAGGTACATAAGAAGGACATTGAATCTTTCTGAGGAATAAATGATCACAAAGGCTTTCTGAACTCATTAGCTGAGGCTACAAGCTGGGCTGAATGTTAACCTAGAGAGAATCCAGGAATCCATGGAAAAATCTTCCAAGCAGAGAGAATAGCATAAGTAAGGACTCAGAAGCCTTGAAACCATAATGTACTTTACAGGCCCTATAAGTGCTTCAGTAATACTAGATAGCCTCATGTACAACAACTGTGAACTAGGATTTTATAGTTTTATGGTGATAGGAAGCCATTGAAGGGTTATAAGTTATGGAAGGACCTGGTCAGTGGCTCACTATGTCAACTCTGTGGAAAATAGATTTGACTAGAGCAAGATCAGAAGTGGGAAGATGAGTCAGGAGAGACTGCTCTGGTTTAGGTGAATTGTGATGGGTCTGAAAATAGACCAATGGACAGAAAAGACTCAATAAATAAGAGGAAAAAAAATGAATAGTCTTTGAAGATGGAGTGTGTAGGTTGATGGAGGGAGAGATAGGATTGATTCCAGTTTTCTGGTAGGGGACTACCTGCTTTTGTTGCCACTACCTGATCTAAAGACTTCAGGAGGGACATCCCTGGTGGCACGATGGGTGAGAATCCATGTGCAAATGCAGGGGACATGTGTTCCTTCACTGGTCCAGGAAGATTCCACATGTTGCAGAGCAACTAAGCCCATGTGCCACACCTACTGAGCCCACGTGCTGCAATCACTGAAGCCCGTGTACCTAGATCTTGTGCTGCGCAGCAAGAGAAACCACTACAATGAGAAGCCTGTGCACTGCAATGAAAAGTAACCCCCGCTCCCCACCACTAGAGGAAGCCCACACAAAGCAATGAAGACCCAGTGCAGCCAAAAATAAATAAATAAATAATGCTTTAAGAAAAACAAAACAAAAGATTGCATTGGCCATTAAAAAAAAAGAAGAAGAAGAATCAAGAAGGAGCAGAGTAAATAGATGACAGCCAAGTAGGGGAATATAGAACAAATATCTGAAGTTAGGAAATGATACTAGGTTTTATTTTGAACATGCTGAATTTGAGGTGCCTGAGCAGTTTAGCAGTCAGTTGGATTTAAAAACCCAAAGCCTGGAGAAAAGTTCAGTCTTGAAAATGTAGATCTGGAGGTTATTAGTACATAGACAATAGTTTAAATAATGAGTTGGATTAGTTTGCACAGGAGAATTGGTTTATTAGTGAGAGTAGTAAACTGAGATTGGAACCTCAGGGAATGTCAGTGTTTAAGAAGAGCCTTCAGGACTTCTTGTTGAAGAATGAACAAAGGTAGAAAATTTCTGTAGTGGGTCAGGGATTGCCAAGACCAAGACTGCCTCCAAAGCCAGTGACTCACTAGGATGACTCACAGAACTCGGCTTCTGGTCATGCTGTGGCTACAAGTTATTGCAGCAAAAGGAAAAACAAAGCAAAAACCATTAAAGAGAAATGGCATATGGATCAATGTCCAGAGGAAATCAGTCCCAGCTTTCAACAGTCTTTTCCCAGTAGAGTCACAAAGGATGGGCTTAATTCTCCTAGCAGTGTGTTGTGACATTTAAATTGTGATGCAACTGAAATGTTGTGTTCTAAGAAAGTTCAATAGAGACTGTGCCCAGAGTTTTATACGGGGATGGCCACATAGGTACCGTCTGCATAGAAGGTGCCAAAACTCCAGCCTCCCCCTACTCCAAAAAAAAAAAAAAGTAGGTGTTTGGTATAAACCACATTGTTAGCACAGTTTAGGTCCAGCAAGCTATTCTTGTCACTCTGGGTTGGGGAACCCTCCAAAATTCAGGTTCCCAGATGCTAGCCACGGGTTAGCTTTGTAAGCCAACCTTTCAAAAACCTGCAATGTTAAGTCTTTTCCACCCATGTAATGATAATAAGAATCAAGAAAATTAAACATTTTTTAAAAGAGGGAGTTATAAACAGTGTTAAGGGAGGGCTTCCCTGATGGCTTAGTGGTAAAGAATCTGTGTGCCAATGCCGGAGACATGGGTTCAATCCCTGATCTGGGAATATTCCATATGCTGCAGAGTAACTAAGCCTGTGAAACAACTACTGAGCCTGTGCTCCAGAGCCCGCGAGCCACAACTCCTGAGCCCATATGCTCTTGAGCTCGTGCTCTGCAACAAGGGAAGCCACCGCAATGAGAAGTCCACACACTACAACTAGAGAGTAAGCCCCGCTCACCACAATTATAGAAGAGCCCACGCAGCAACAGACCCAGGACAGCCAAAAATAAATAAATAAATCCAATTATTAAAAAAAATGTTAAAGGAGCAGGAGTGTAATGTGAGGAGGACTGAATGTGTTTGTTGTATTTGCCATCACAGAGGTGTTTGGTAACCAAGGCCAGCACCATTTCTTTAGAGAGGTGAGAGCCAAAGCAAGGCTAGAATTGTTTGAAAACAATGAAAAGTGAGAAAGTGAACATGATTGTCTCAAGCATTATACCTCAAAAGAAAGGGTAGTTCCTAGAGGAGGACAAAGACCAGGGATTTTTCAGATGCAGAAGATTTGAGACTATTTTTGGTTGACGGGAGAGTCAGTAAAATGAGAGATAAGTATGGAAGATTAAAGAGATAAAAGAGAATAATTAATAGTATTAGGTCCCTAGAGATATTGGAGAGATTCAGTTAAGGTAAAGATGGGGAGAGGGGCTAGCTTTGAAGAGTAGGCTAAAGGGAAGAAGGCAAGGTAATGGAGGAGTGTTTTTAAGGAAAGTGACCATAAGCCATGGAAATGGACATGTATAAAAAGGAGATAAAGGTTGATGTTTACCTTTTACAAGAAAAGAATGCTAGAAATATTGATAGGGTTGAAGAAATGGCATTCAAGAAACAATATACAGCCAGCCATTCTGCCTTCAATGCCAGGATTATTTAGTGAAGGAAGTCTAGGAAAAACTTTTCCTTTCTTATATCAACTCCATATTGCTAGAGAAATAAAGCTTAGAAAGATGGATTATTGATGTATTATGTGAAAATAATATCTGAACAAGACCAATGATGTTACTAAATCAAATTTTTACTTAATCTGGATCACAGTGTAATTTATAAAATCATGTGCTATACAATTCTTTTAAGTAAAAAATAGCATAAATGCAAAATGTTTTCATAAATTACATATTTTAAACCAGAATGATTTGCTATTGTGAGCCTTACTTATTTTAAGAGTAGCAGGCTGAAAAGGAGACTACTATGAGATTCCTTGTAGGAATTACTTCATAATGTACTTCTGAAATCACTTGATCAAATACTCTCATGCTGTGACAAAAGGGTATATAATTTGGGTTTCAGAACTGCAATTACCCAAAGATACTATTTATAACCAGTCTGCTTCCTTTGGCAAGTGGAGCTGTTTAGCAGAAATTAAACTTTTTTGATCAATATTAACCACCTTTTTAAAAACCAGAATTAGCATACCTTTTCAGCATTTAATATTATAATTTTTTTTAAGTATTAGCTCTCATAAATGTGACAACTTTGTGTTCGGATATCAGTGCATTTTAGTGGATAGTCACTGCCTTAAACTAGAATTTATTTACAGAAATTGTCTTTCACTTGGCATTTTTCACATGGAGAATTAACAAACTCTAAATTGTTTTCTTTAAGGGAGATAAAAGAACTATTAAAAATCAGTATTAATGATTTAAAAATCATTAGTGACATTTTAAGACTGGATGTATCATTTTAAAGTAGTATTTTATTCTTATGAACGTTGAATTATAGAGTTAATTAGATTGATCAAAATCCTGGCAAATGTGTATCCTGTTATTAATGTGAGAAAACAGTTTAAAAGTGTTTGAAAATAAGGAATATTTTAGGATCTAAGAGACCAAAGAAACATTTCTCTTTTACATGATTTGAGAGTTTTTCTTTATAATAAAGAATTTGTAGCCACTTACCAATTACCTAATAAAATTAAAGTTTAACTTTTTAAAGAACCTGATTGATTGATTTTCCCCCAAAAATAGGCTTGGCTTCTTGATTAAGTATAGGTGGTATCAGTTGTTATACCACATAAAGGACTAATTGCAGGAGCCTTTCCAGTGAGACCCATGTGATTCCTTTCAGTTAGAACATGGGTCTGGGATCTAATGCCTGATGATCTGAGGTGGAGCTGATTTAATAATAATAGAAATACAGTACACAATACATGTAATAAGCTTGAATCATCCCAAAATCATCCCCCCTCCAAGTCTGTGTAAAATTGTCTTCCACGTAGCCAGTCCCTGGTGCCAAAAAGGTTAGGGACCACTGAATTAGAAGATACTGCTCTTTAAGTCACAGCCCTTTGTCTTAAGGGTGATTCCCTCCTTCTTCACTCTTTATTCCTTCAACATATCAACTCTCCCTAATCCTTAGGTTTGTGTTGACATCTTTGTGAACTTTAACCTCACAAGGTGGTGTGTAGGAGGTTATGTGGACAATTAAACTTTGACATATAGGGACATATAACAGCCTTCTCTTTTGATTGGGGAAGCATGGCAGGCATAGATTCTGTATTCTTAATTATGTTGTTATTGCCTTTCTCTCTGGCTTTTCAGATTCTTCATATCTCTTAAAATTATGAGGACTGTTAACCAAAACTCCTTTAAATAAAACTTTAGTAGATATTTTACTTCTTTTTTTGGTAAGAAAAGTCTTAGAAATGGTAGTTAGTTAATCTAATACATAGTTACTGTGATGTCTTATTTCAAATATTTGTTGATTGAATTGTTTTCTATATAAGCAAATTGTCAAACATTTATCCTACTGGTCAAAAGATCACTACATAGTCATAGAGCTATTAAGTATCTATTTAATTAAAGAGTCAAGATTTAAGGATCATTAGGCCTATTCGCCTACAAATAGAAATGATGTTATTATTACCATAAATAATATGCCTAAATGCCTTTGGAAATTGGGTCTCATAAATTTGGGTAAAGCATAGATAGCTAATGGTAAAACTATTGAAGTTTTCCTTTCCCTTCCTTTTATTGGGGAGATAACTATCCTTGTTTAGAAATATCTGTTTGTGAGAATGGTTGGTGGCATAATAACTTTTTAAAAAGCCTTCTTAAAAGTCAACACCAAAAACAAGTGCTTATATTTTTTAAACCTGAGCTGTACGTGCAGTTTCTCATTAAAGTACATCTTCAGAAAGAAAGAAAATAACCTTATTTATATGTTATGTAACAGAAAATTTGCTAGTTGCTTTCAGATCTGTTCTTTGTTGTTGTTTAGTCGCTAAATCATGTCCAACTCTTTCATGACCCCTTGGGCTGTAGCCTGCCAGGCTCCTCTGTCCATGAGATTTTTTCCCAGCAAGAATACTGGAGTGAGTTGCCAGTTTCCTTCTCCAGGCAGTCTTCGCAACCCAGGGATCAAACCTGCATCCCTTGCTTGGCAGGCAGATTCCTCACTGCTGAGCCACCTGGGAAGCCCCAGAACTGTTCTTAGTCCTCACAAAAGTCCCATGTTACAGATAATGTCATCACCAATTTACAGATTAGGAAAAAGTTTTGGGAGAGTTAAATGATTTGCCTATATGTGTAGCTCACACTGCAGCTGAGGTCCAATGAAGTACATAAGGACTTGCTGGTGGCTCAGACGGTAAAGTGTCTGCCTACAATGCGGAAGACTCGGGTTCAATCCCTGGGTCGGGAAGATCTCCTGGAGAAGGAAATGGCAACCCACTCCAGTATTCTTGCCTGGAAAATCCCATGGACAGAGGAGCCTGGTAGGCTATGATCCATGGGGTCACAAAGAGTTGGACACAGCTGAGCAACTTCACTTTCACTTGAAGTACATATACCTTATATTAATTCATGCTTTCCCTCTAAAACATATACTTTGGGTGTTGCTTTCCCATATTCATTTTTTAGAATGAAAAATTTTATATGATTGCAAAGTTCAGTTTAGTTCAGTTATGAAATCAGTACCATTTATAGAAGAGATTATTCTTCTAAAAGTTCAATGTGTTCAGAGTACAACTTACTCTTTTTTGCTGTAAAATGACTCTTTCAGTTAATAGTACCAGTATTTTTGCAGTTTCCCAGATTTAAAACCTTAATATCATAGTTTACTCCTTCCTTCATCTCCTTCACCCCTTTCTGCCTCACAGGCATGAGTTGCCAGAATTTAACAGTTCTAACTATATAATATCTCTTACATCCATTTCCTTTTTTCCTGTTCTATTCCTTTTATCCTAGTAAGACCCACATCCTCTTTTCCTCTTGAATTTCTGCAACTATCTACTAACTAGATTTGCCAGTTGTAGTCCTTTCCCTGATCCAAGCCATCTTACAACTATTACCATACTGATCTTTATAAAGCATAGTTCTGATATTTAGTCTCCCTCAAAGTATCATATTATTGTCCATTGCCAAGCATTTACAGCTCTAGACAGTGTAGCCCCAAAGTCATTTTTGCCTCACCTTCCTCCTTATGTCTTCATGTCAAACTCTCCATGTCCTCTTTTCTCTGATGAATCAGTGCCTAACAAAGCCTAAAACACAACTTCTTCCATATAGCCTTCCTTGGTATAGGTTCCCACTAGAAGTAATCTCACCCTTCCCTGAGCTCTATGACTCTTAATCTCTACCTCTCTTGAGGTTCATAGAGCTTTCTGCTGTTTGGCAGTTTTTGTTTATTAGTGTAATGTTTTATGTGTCTCCCTACCAGGTTAATGCTTTGTCTAGAGCCAGAACTGAGTCTGTCCTTGTTCTTTGCATATAGGAGGCTTTCACTAAATATTTGCTGATTGACTAAATAAATCTTAAAAATGTAAATGATACTGTATTTTGTTATGTATAGGATGAAGGTGACCAAGCAGCAAGTGTGGAAGAGCTAGAAAAACAGATTGAAAAACTGAGTAAAGTAAGCATTTTTCAGATTTTTTTTTTTTTTTTGGCAGCACTTCTAAAATCCACCTTGTATGGAATTAGTTTTTCTGGCTGCTAAATAAAAACAAGCTTTTTGTAACTAATTAAACTGAGATTTAGGAACATTCTTACAGTTATACCTTAAAAAATTAACACCAAGGTTAAAAACCTGTCTCTTAAGACATGGTACTAAACTTAACCAGGGCCTATATTCTTCAGCTCTTCTTTTAAATACAAAATACCAACAATTACATGTTTTTTTATCTTGCAATTAATTACTTCTAAAATTCAGTCGAACTTTATAGTAATAGTTTCTGCATCTTATGGTTTTCTTTTATATTAGTATGTTTGTAGATTTTATTTACATTAGATTTTACACTATAAATATTTCTGAATTTCTCATTAAAAATTGAATTTCAGTAGCATCAGTAAAGTTTTAGATGAACTTTCTATTAAAAAATGAGGTTTTAAAAATATTATGAGACTGATATTATGATATACCTGTATATTATATCCATGGGGATATATATTACAAATTTATCCCCCAAATTTAGTCATATGTTACCTAGGTTTATAGCATGAATACAAAAATAGGCAAATACAGGTCTGGTCAATTATGTATATGAACATTATTTGTTATATATTGTAATAAGTAGAATTAGGCCAAAGTTCAGTGAAATACTTGATCACATTGCATTGCTCACTATCAAGTGTAAGACATGCTTTACTGTATGACACTTGATAAAATAAAACTTATCTTTTTAATCCATGACAACAAAAATATTCCTCTTACCTGCAAAATGATTTCTGTCGTTATAAGTGTCACTGAAATTGAAGTCAGGAATGTAATATTTAACTCTTTTTGCTCTCTTTACTCACTAGTAAAATTTATCTGCTTTTATTTATCTGCCTTTATTGAAGGCATAAGAGTGTAAAGTCACTTACATATTAATTTTTACAGCACTTAACACTCAGAGCTTAATTTTATGCATCATTTTTTAACAGCAACAGAGTCAGTACAGAAGGAAGCTCTTTGACGCTTCTCACTCTTTACGTTCGATGATGTTTGGCCAGGATCGTTACAGACGCCGGTACTGGATTCTTCCCCAGTGTGGGGGGATTTTTGTAGAAGGCATGGAGAGTGGTGAAGGTAGGAACTATTAATCTGTTACAAAGTAATATAAAGAACTATATATTTTAAAACCCTGTTACTCCTCCAATATGTTTTGTGCTTCCAGAATCAAATTTTCTTTATGGATAAACCTTGTAAAACCTTGATTCCCATTCCTTTTGAATTTGTAATACCCCTTGCTCTGATAAATATTCCTTCTCTCTCCATGATTTTTTTCTGCCACTCTCTGACAGCAAACATAAACTATTCTTTTTCCTATTTAGTGAACAAAGATCTTCTACTATATTATCCTTTATAACTACTGCTTCACTTCTCTTCCTTTCCATTGTCAAATTTTCCAACATGTGGTTTATTCTTTAACTTTTGCAGCAAGTATCCATCCTGACAGTATCCTGGAGGTAACTTGCTTCAATCTAAGACCCTTATCCATCATCACTCATCTTAAAGTCTTGTTCATATTTGAAAGCTGTGGTCATCTCCTCCTCCATGAAGTTTCCTTACTTGAGTTTTGTATTACCACTCAATCCTGCTGCTGCTGCTGCTACTAAGTCGCCTCAGTCGTGCCCGACTCTGTGCGACACTAGAGATGGCAGCCCACCAAGCTCCCCCGTCCCTGGGATTCTCCAGGCAAGAACTCTGGAGTGGGTTGCCATTTCCTTCTCCAATGCATGAAAGTGAAAAGTGAAAGTGAAGTCGCTCAGTCGTGTCCGACTCCTAGCCACCCCATGGACTGCAGCCTACCAGGCTCCTCCGTCCATGGGATTTTCTAGGCAAAAGTACTGGAGTGGGGTGCCATTGCCTTCTCCGACCACTCAATCCTACAGTCTACCTTTGGACTATATTTTTGGCTGGCTCCATCCCTGTTTCATTAACTAGCATATAATAGAATGTGTATATTTTCTTAATAAACCATCTGAATTGAACTTTTCAGAACTTTGAATCTGGATGGTTCCAAATACTTAAATTCTGATGGGGCCAAAAGTGTTATGTCAGTGTTTATAGGTTCTGGGATATAGCTATTGCCCTGTGGTGGCACATGGAGGCAAAAAACTTCTTTCAACAGTTTTTTAAAAATTTCTAGTATATGCCAGGCATTTCTAAGTACTGCAGGAGGTTGAAAGATATATAAAGCGTAATCCATACCACATAGAAATTTAACAGTCCTTTGAAGAGAGGGGATTGATTAATCACATAGACATCTAGATCTAGAACACCAATCATATAAAGCAGTTGTTTTTAACTTTTTGGTTTTAGCAATGGAACTACACATTTTTTAAAAGGATGGGAATGCAAGTTGACACAGCCACTATGGAAAGCAGTATGGAGGTTTGGAGATTCCTTTAAAAACTAGGAATAAAACTACCGTATGACCCAACAGTTACACTCCTGGACATATATCCGAGGAAACCAAAATTAAAAAACACATGTACCCAAATGTTCATCACAGGTAGCTAGGACATGAAAGCAATCTAGATGTCCATTAACAGATGAATGGATAAGGAAGTTGTGGTACATATACACAATGGAATATTAACCATGAAAAGGAACACATTTGACTCAGTTCTAATGAGGGGGTAGATGAACCTAGAGCCTATTACACAGGGTGAAGTAAGTCAGAAAGAGCAAGACAAATACTGTATACTGCAGCCATGAAATTAAAAGACACTTACTCCTTGGAAGGAAAGTTATGACCAACCTAGATAGCATATTCAAAAGCAGAGACATTACTTTGCCAACAAAGGTTCGCCTAGTCAAGGCTATGGTCTTTCCTGTGGTCATGTATGGATGTGAGAGCTGGACTGTGAAGAAGGCTGAGCAACGAAGAATTGATGCTTTTGAACTGTGGTGTTGGAGAAGACTCTTGAGAGTCCCTTGGACTGCAAGAAGATCCAACCAGTCCATTCTGAAGGAGATCAGCCCTGGGATTTCTTTGGAAGGATTGATGCTAAAGCTGAAACTCCAGTATTTTGGCCACCTCATGCAAAGAGTTGACTCATTGGAGAAGACTCTGATGCTGGGAGGGATTGAGGGCAGGAGGAGAAGGGGACGACAGAGGATGAGATGGCTGGATGGCATCACTGACTCAATGGATGTGAGTCTGAGTGACCTCCGGGAGTTGGTGATGGACAGGGAGGCCTGGTTTGCTGCGGTTCATGGGGTCGCAAAGAGTCAGACACGACTGAGTGACTGATCTGATCTGATCTGATCTGATTGCATATATATGGAATCTAGAAAGATGGTAATTATGAACCTACTGCAGGGCAGCAATAGAGATGTGGAGCTTCCCTGGTAGCTCAGCTGGTAAAGAATCATAGAGAACAGACTCATATAGAAGGACATGGGGGCTGCAGTGAGGAGTGGGGAACAAATGGAAAGAGTAGCATTAAAACATATATATTACTAAATATATATATATATATGTTACTATATGTCAAAATTTTGGGGCTCCAAAATCACTGCAGATGGTGACTGCAGCCATGAAATTAAAAGGCGCTTGCTCCTTGGAAGAAAAGTTATGACCAACCTAGACAGCATATTAAAAAGCAGAGACATTACTTTGCCAACAAAGGTCTCTAGTCAAAGCTATGGTTTTTCCAGTAGTCATGTATGGATGTGAGAGTTGGAGTATAAAGAAAGCTTAGCACTGAAGAATTGATGCTTTAGAACTGTGGTGTTGGAGAAGACTCTTGAGAGTCCTTGGACTGCAAGGAGATCCAACCAGTCTGTCCTAAAGGAAATCAGTCCTGAATATTCATTGAAAGGACTGATGCTGAAGCTGAAACTCCAATACTTTGGCCACTTGATGTGAAGAACTGATTCATTTGAAAAGACCCTGATGGTGGGAAAGATTGAAGGTGGGAGGAGAAGGGGACAACAGAGGATGAGATGGTTGCATGGCATCACCAACTCAATGAACATGAGTTTGAGTAAACTCCAGGAGTTGGTGATGGACAGGGAGGCCTGGCGTGCTGCAGTCTATGGGGTCACAAAGAGTCAGACATGACTGAGTGACTGAACTGAACTGAACTGATATGTCAAATTAGATTGCCAGTGAAAATTTGCTGTATAACACAGGGAGCTCAAATCCAATGCTCTGTAACAATGTAGGGGGGTGAGTGGGTAAGAGGTGGGAGGGAGATTCAAGAGGTAGGGGGCATACGTATACTATATGACTGATTCATGTTGATATATGGCAGAAACCAACAGAATATTGTATAGCAATTATCCTCCAATTAAAAATAAATAAATTTAAAAAACAATAAAAATTTCACAAGGAAAATCAAAAACAAAAATCTTATGGGGACAAGGAGGTTCATGAAATATGCATTTAATGTACTTAGAATAGTATCTGGCATGTAAGCATTGTTGGCATGTAGTAAACAGTGTTGTTATTGGTTTGAATAATATATTTCTTATGAATGTAAATTGTATGAATTAAGAGTATAAAATCATGTGTTGGAATGATGTGTATAAGTCATGCTCTGCTTCTCTCAGGGTAGAAGTAGCTACCAAATGGAATCAGGGAGGGATATAAGAAGGCTTCAGTTGTACTTTATTTCTTTTTCAAAATTGATGTCAGTGTTGATTTAATAGGGTAGTGTGGTGGTTCTTTTTTTAACTGTTTGCTTAAAATATTTAAAAATAAGCATGGAAAATTAATTAAAATAGTAAGTTAATATAACCAACAAAAATAAATAAGTTGGACTAATCATATTAAAAAACTTCTGTATAACAAAGGAAATCTTCAATGAAAGGCAACCTACTGAATTAGGATAAATATCTGCAAATTATATATCTCATAAGGGACTAACATCCAAAATGTATAAAGAACTTATGCAATTCAATAGCAGAAAAACAATCTGATTTTAAAATGGGCAGAGTTTCTAAATAGACATTCTTCCAAAGAGGACACTTAGATTGTATGTGATAAGATGCTCAACATCATTAATCAAAAATCGATCAAATAGAAACCATCATGAAATATAACCTTTCACCTGTCAGAATGGCTGTTATCAAAAAGACAAGAAATAACAAGTGCTGGTGAGGGAGAATGTAGAGAAAAAGGAACCTCTGTACACTGTTGGTGGGAATGTAAATTGGCACAGGCACAATGGAAAACAATAGGTAAACTGATACAGCCATTATGGAAGGGAGTATGGAGATTCCTTAGAAAACTAGAAATAAACCACCATACAACCCAGCAATACTACTAGGCGTGTACCCTGGGAAAACCAAAACTGAAAAAGACACATGTATTCCAGTGTTCATTGCAACACTATATATAATAGCTAGGACATGGAGGCAACCTAGATGTCCATCAACAGGATGAATGGATAAAGCTGTGGTACATACAATAGAATACTACTCAGCCACAAAAAGGAACACACTGAGTCAATTCTAATGAGGGAGATGAACCTAGAGCATATTAAACAGTGAATTAAGTCAGAAGGAGAAAAACAAATACATTTATGTGGAATCTAGAAAGATGGTACTGCTGAACCTATTTGCAGGGCAGGACTGGAGATGCAGACATAGAGAACAAACTTACGGACAAGGGCAGGGAAGGGAGAGGAGAGGTTAAGATGAATGCAGAGAGTAGCATGGAAGCATGTACACTAACATATGTAAACTAGATAGCCAGTGGAAATCTGCTCAGTGACTTAGGGAACTAAAACCAGGGCTCTGTAACAATAGAGGGGTTGGAAAGGGTGGGAGGTGGAGGGAGGTTCAAGAAGGAGGGGACAAATGGCTAATTCACGTTGATGTATGGCAGAAATGAAACCAATATTGTAAAGCAGTAATCAATCAATTAAAAATAAACATAATTAAAAAACAGATTTAAGAAAAACAACATGGAGGCTCCTCAAAAAGTTGAAACTAGAACTACCATATAATCAGTAGAAATCTAATTTAAAATGACAAAATTGTGAGTCACTTGAAGGTACAGAGCCTTGATGAAGCTAAAAAACAAATAAAGAAATATCCCAGAGTGGCTTTCCCTTAACTGTAATAAGAAGCATCTGAGAAGCTAAAAACAAAAATGAGCACTGCCCCAGGCCAATTAAATATCCCTCCTTTTATTTTATCATTCAAGAAATATTTATTGAGCTTCTAGTTTATAGCAGCCACCGTGTTAGGCATTTGGGATCCAATAACAAGCAAGACAGACATCGCTCTGCTTTTAAGTAAAGCTTGTTAATTTAAATTCTGGTGTGTGAGTGGAGGTGGAGAAAATAAACAAATAGGTTATTGTTTATAATGATAAATTCTGTGAAGGAAATATATAGAATGATAACCTAAAGTGAATGGGTAAAATAAGATACAGTGGTATAATGCACAACCCAGGGAATATAGCCAATATTTTTAAATAACTGTAAAGGGAATATAACATTTAAAAATTGTGAATCACTACATTATATACTTGTGACATATAATATTGTACGTCAACTCTATGTCAATAAAATAAATAAAGTGAATGGGCTAGGGATTCTACTCTAGATAAAGTAGAAACCTTTATCAGATCAGAGAAACCTTTCTTGATCAGAGAAAACCTCTGTGAGGAAATGACTTGATCTGAGACATGAAGGATAAGGAGCCTGGTCAACAAAACAGTATCTCAGGCAGAGGAAGCGGCAAGTGCAAAGTGCCCCAGAAAGCAAAGAACTGGGCATGTTTAAGAAGCTGAAGAAAGGGGAGAAAAGAGCAAGCTTTAGCAAGTACAAGAATGGTCAGAGGTTGTAGAAATTTTCAGGAACCAGAGCATATAGGCCTTGCTTAGAAGTTTAGATTTTATTCCAGGTTGCAGAAGAGTGAATAGTAGTGTCTGACTTCTGTAATAGTGCAAAACGATATTCATATTGATATATATGCATGTAAGATGTCTAGAAGGATACATAGATATGATTGATTAACCACAGTTACCTCTGAAGACTAGAAACAGGGACTGAGGGAGTAGGGCAGAAGCAGTTTAATTTATACCTGTCATTACTGAATATTTTACCTTGGACATATGTTACTTTTCAAATTGAATAAAGTACTGAATTTATATTTTTAAAATAATTCTTACAAATTATTTTTGAAACACTGTTAAAAAATATGAACCAAAAAAATATGAAAGTTCACAAAAGAGAAATGCCAATAAACTCATGAAAAGATACTCAGCCTTACTGGCAATCAAGGGGAAAAAAAAGGCAGTTTTGATTTTTATCTCCCAGATATTGGCAAAAACAAAAAACATTGATAGTATTTAGTTTCCTTGAGGGTGTAGGCAAACAGATGCTCTTACTTCTGGTATGAACGTGTATTGATCTGAACTTTTGGTTTGACAACAAAGTTCAAAAACTCTGAAAAGTATATATCTTAGTACTCAGTAAGTATCCTAAGGAAGTAAATTAACAAAATATATATATATAAGACCAAAGATACAGACGCACATCATCATTTATAGCATTATTTATAATAGCAAATAACTGGGCCCTATTAACAGCCATTAGTAGAAGATTGATTATTTAAATTGATGATGTATTCCACTGAGTATTCTATAACCATTAAAATTTATGTAGTTATGTATTTATTTATGTATGTATTATGTATTTATTTATTCATGTATTTATTCACATATCAGGATGTTTACAGAGCAAAACATGTAGGTTAGAATATTATGTATATAATAAGATTTAATTTTTTTTAATTTATAGGTTTAAGTGTATATGTATATGCATATAGAATGCTTGCAAGTGTTATTTAAAAATATTAATAGTAATTTTTGCTGTATATTAGGGCTTTTAAAATTTTTTATATTTTAGTTTTTTCTAATTACTAGTTACAAAATTATATTAATTTTCCAATGAGCAAAAAATCTAATCTATAAAAAAGGGGAAAATAGAGAGTATTATGTAATCTATAAAGGTTTCCTAAAAATATTTATGCATATAACTTGATAAATAATAAAATAATATAATTATATAGTATTGGTTTGATCTGGAGTAATTAAAATTTTATGGTTTTCAATTTTTTAGGACTAGAAGAAATTGCAAAAGAAAGAGAAAAACTAAAAAAGGCAAAAAGTATCCAAATCAAAGAAGAAATATTTGAGACTTCTGAGGACACTTTAAATTGTTCAAATCCAGATCACTGTGAGCAAAAGGAAGATACTAAAGAAAAAGATAACCCAAATCTGTTTCTTCAGAAACCTGGCTCTTTTTCAAAATTAAGCAAGCTTTTAGAAGTAGCTAAGATGCCTCCTGAGTCAGATGTAACAACCCCCAAACCAAATAGTAGTGCAAATGGGTGCACACTGTCATATCAAAACAGTGGAAAACATTCATTGGGCAGCATTCAATCAACAGCAACACAAAGCAACACGGAAAAGACAGACTCTAATAATCTGTTCAGTACCAGTTCAAGTGGTCCAGGGAAGTTCTATAGTCCTCTCCCCAATGACCAGTTGTTAAAGACATTGACTGAAAAGAATAGACAGTGGTTTAGCCTTTTGCCAAGGACACCTTGTGATGATACATCTCTTACCCATGCCGGTATGTCAACTGCTTCTTTACTGACCCCTCAGTCTCAGCCACTGTCTAAGTCACCTTCACCCGCCCCAGCTCCTCTTCTTGGATCGTCTGCTCAGAATCCTGTTGGCCTAAATCCATTTGCTTTATCGCCTCTTCAGGTTAGTGCTATTAATTGTAACTCATGTTTTTGTTGCTTTGTCTAATCTTTGATCTCATAAATGTTTCTCTTAAGGGAAATCAGTTGAGTGTTTATAATATTATCCCTGCCATGGCTTGAAAACCAAAGAGCCAAGATCGTTATCACCAAACTTCATCAGAACTACTTACATCTAAGTTAAAGACTAATCTAACTACTTTTTAGCTTATTATTATTACATTATCTAAAAAGAAATTACTTTGAGGAGCAAACAAAACATGAAATTTAACATTGTAACTGTTGTATTCAGTTTGCATCTAATTGTGATATATGAAAGAATATTTTTTCAGAATTTTAAAAACAATTTCTTGTTCTAAACACTTTTCCTAACTCCTTAGATTGTCCCTACTTCTAAAATGTGTTGTTTCTTGCAGGTGAAAAGTGGAGTGTCTATGATGGGACTCCAGTTTTGTGGGTGGCCTGCTGGCATGCTTACTTCCAATATTCCATTTACATCACCTTTACCTAATCTGGGATCAGGGTTGGGATCATCAGAAGGAAATAGTAATACATTCGTGACTCCTAATGTTGCACCAAGTAAAAGTGAATCTCCAGTACCACAGAATGAAAAAGTCTCTTCAGCTCAACCTGCAGCTGTTGAAGTAGCAAAACCAGTAGATTTTCCTAGTCCAAAACCCATTCCAGAAGGTATGGTTTATAGTCACTTACTTAATTTTATTGTTATAGATTCCACATGATAACTGAATCTTTGAGGATTATATATTTAGTTATAAATCTTTCAATTTGCATTGTGCCATTAATTCATATTTAAGATATTTATAAAAAGATCTACATATTTATTTTAACTTAGAAATGCAGTTTGGTTGGTGGAGAATTATTGACCCAGAGGACCTAAAAGCTTTGCTCAAAGTGCTCCATCTCAGAGGAATAAGAGAAAAAGCATTACAAAAGCAAATTCAGAAACACTTGGATTATATTACTCAAGCTTGCATTAAGAATAAGGATGGTATGTACTTAGGAGAGATTTCTGTTCTTTTGCTTAGTTATGATAATTAATCCTTTAATCTTAAAACATTTTGATATATCATAATGCTTAATTTATTACTAGCAAGCATTTGCTCAATGAACAGTACCTCCTTAGCTATTACTTTCTTATAATTTGTCACAACCTGTAGACATATTGTTTTGTTTCTTAGAAAAGGATGTTCCTACTTTTAAGAGTAATCTTCTGGAAATTTCCTGGCAGTCCAGTGGTTAGGACTCTGTGCTCTCACTGCCAGGGCCCAGGTTTGATCAATCCCTTGGAGAACTAAAAATTCCCACAAGCCACATGGCACAGCTTAAAAAAATAAAAAGAATAATCTGCCTATATATACACAAGTACATTTTTCTGTTTTAAGTTATATGTATATGTTATCCCTGAAATCTTATTCACTTTCTAGAAGAAATTATTACAGAATAAAATAGATATTAAAATTAATTTATTTTCAACTGTAGTTGCCATTATTGAATTAAATGAAAATGAAGAAAACCAGGTAACTCGAGACATTGTGGAGAACTGGTCAATAGAAGAACAAGCAATGGAAATGGATTTGAATGTTCTTCAACAGGTAGAAGATCTAGAAAGGAGAGTTGCATCAGCAAGTTTGCAAGTGAAGGTAAAATTGACTTGAATGAAATCTGTTTTTAGGATGATGGAAGGTAACTATATTTGTTATATGCCTGATATGTGCCAGTTACTCTGCTAAATTTTTCACTTTATCTCATTTAATTCTCAAAATGATACTGAATTAATTTTCCCCATCTTACAGGTAAGGAACAAGACTCAAAGTAAGTAACCTGTCAGTGGTCATTTAGTAAATGCCAAATGTGAATTCAAATCAAGTCTGTCTGACTCCAGAGCTTGTGTTCTTTTTTTTACTAAATCTTGCTGCTCCTTAATGATATTCAAAACTGTCCTTTCTAGTATGCAGTTTTTTACCACAAGCATTATTTCACCTTTTTACCCATGATACATATAATGCTCTATCAAATTCCTGCTGTACTTTTTCATATTGATGAACTTCCTTACATCCAAGCCATGTTATATGTCAAAATTTCATTATATATAATTTAAAATTAGAGAATATATATCCAAATATACATTATACTATGATACATATATTCATGTGTACACCCTACATATATATGTAAATTTTAATTTATTTATCTACTGGGCATTACCATGTCACAAGTATTTACCATGAACAGAACTGGCTTCTGATGGACAGGCAGGAGGAAGGCTTTATCTTTGTGCAAGAATTTTCAGTTTTGGAAAGAGGGGTGTAAAGGTTGTCTCAATTGATAATAAGGTGATGTCTCTAAGAATAAATGGATGAATAAGTGTGAAATACCTGGAAAAGTTTAGAAAAATGTAGGTTCTGTGTAATTTGATTTGATATTTTGTGTTTTATTCAGATGAGAAATTTATGCTATAACATTATCCTGTGATATTTGGAAATTTTTGAAGCTCTCCAAAAAATGTCACTTTCCAGTTCTAATATCCCTTCTTGCCACAAACATAATTAATTACCAACTTCAAGAGGCAAAAATTTATCATTTGTTGAATCTGTTTTGCTAGCAAAAACTATATCTTCCTCCTAGTACTATAATATAAAAATGCCTCATTTACTTGGCATCTTTACCAAATGAGCTCTTCTACCAAGTTAATTTTCTAGAGAAATGAAAATTATTCCATTTAGTGCCGTGATTTTTTTTAACATATTTGTTGTATCGTTTATGTTATGCATTATACTGCCTTCTTAAATTGAGAATAAAGAGTTTGATTTAAATTATCTTGGTGACACAGGATTGTGAGTGTGAAGACCAATTACTAGATAATGATTCCCTAAGGAAATGTGAAGATGGCCCCTACGTTAAATGATCCTAGTGTGCTTTGCTTTTTTGTACAATTGTGACTGCTTTTCATAGTCTGTTTTTGTCCTCTCTCATGATCACTTGCTACTACTTGCTGGTTTAAATTTGATTGGTTCTACTTGCCCAAATTTCCCTGAACTTAATTCATCTAATTTGCTAGTTCTAATTGACTCTTGGCTGGTAAAGTACATCTTCATGGTTTTTAATATTAAAGTCAGGCTATGGGCCTGAAACATTTTCCTGGTGACATACTCATATTTTTGTGCATTAACCTTATCACATTACTAGCTGCTTAGACATTCTTGGCTGTGTTCTAAATATATAAGAAAAGTAGAATTTGTTTTTTCAAGTGCAATGTTTCAACATTAAAATAAGTATTGCTGAAATATTCTGTATTATTCTAATAAAATGAATTATATTCTTGAAGAGTCTAAAAACACAAATGATAATAACTGCAAAATATTATTTTAATATCTATACAAGATTTAATGATTTTTTTAAGAAAATAGAGTTATATGTTTATTGTGGGGAGCTAGCCACTGGGAAGAGACAGTAAACAGGTGGCCTGTGGGACTACTTACGTGCATTCATATATATTTTTAATATTACTTATAATTTGGAAATTATTTATTATTTTGTAGAAGAATCTTCAGACCTCTAGTCCTAGTTCTATTGAGAGTTTATGAAACAACTACTCTTCCAGTTCCTCATAAGATAGCTCCTATGTCTCTTTCTTAGTTTTCTCTTTTACAAGTTAATTAATTCTTTCAACCAGAAATAGGTTCCATGTACAAAAACACCAGTGTTAATATCCTTCTTAAAATGTTGTATTCATAGCTGTACATAGCACTATCTGAATGTGTGCATGGGACTGTTACTTTCCTTAATCTGGCACTATTCTTCATTAATGCTGTTTGAATTTGTACTAACTTTTTAGCATCCACATCATACTCTTGCTTTGCCAAGTATGCACAATGAAACAACAAAGCCAAAAACAAACAAACAAAAAAACCCTAGGCCTCTTTCCAAAGAGCTTTTAAGGGAGTTCTAGCACATGTAGTATTTCTGTTATTAGTTGCTTAAACTTCAGATCTAAAATTTACATTTATCATTTTTTTAAATAAATTTCGTTTGGGTTATTTTTCAGCATTTGGAACTATTTTTACCTTGGTCCTGTCATATGGAATATTAAACTTTCTTCCTAATTTTAAATCATCTGCAGATTTAATAGCAATCAACAAGGTTACTCCTAGTGTATTAACAGGACAAACCAAGTACAGAGCCTTTGACCATTAGCACTGGGGACCTTTTCTGAGGTGATCCAAGTTCTGACAATCACCATTCTTTGGAAACAGTTTCAACCCTCCAGACTTCTCTAATCTGGTCTTCATTTTTTGTCTTGTCAACAGCTTTGCAGAGATCCAGATATACTATGTTTACAGGGTTCCCTTGATTTGGCAAATTTAGTACCCCTTTCAAAATCTGGGAGTGAGATTTATTTGACATGACTTCTACCTAATGCACGTACACTATTCATAATTCTATCCTTACTTCACAAATATAAATGTTCTACTGAGTAAAGAAGAGGACTTGATTGTAATATAAAAGATAAAATAATTATCTCTGAAAAGGTGTAATAAAAAGTATAATGCTTATTCTGTTTTGCATTTGATATGCATTTACTGAGTACCTAGTCTGCATCAGACAATAGGCACCACAATTTTGGGTAAAATATGGTTTCTGCTCTCAGAAAACTTGTCATCTAATAGAGAGATAAGACATGTATACATCTCTGCAGAATCTGTTAAACTGATCATAGAGAAGTACAGAGTCATGCATGAATTTAGAAAAAGAACACACAACTTCTGGTAGAGATGTGGAAGAGATGAGGGAACATTCGTGTAGAAGTTGAGACAGAGCTTGAGAAAGTGAGTCAGCTTTTGAAAAGGAATGCCATACTAGAAAGAGTAAACAGCCTGAGCAGAGCACCAAGATCCAGAGGATTAGGACATGTTTTGTGGAGTTGTAAATTGTGGAATTTGACTACAGCGTAGGATTTGTGATGAGAACAATACAGGAAGAGGTAGACTGAGATACGGGAATGTCATAGGAAAAATGTGGACTTTGCTAAACAGTAGGGAAATTCTGACAGATTTTGAAGTAGATCGGTATAAGCAAGCTGAGTTATAAGATCATCCATTTATTCAATCAACATGTAAATATTGAGTGCCTATTATTTACCTTCACTGTGCTGGAGATAATATGAAAGTAGACATGGTCCCTGTCCTCATGGAATTTAGAGGTAGAAAGATTAATCTAATAATCACAGTAGTATAAAATTGCAAGCACCACAAGTCTTGCTGTTGTTCAGTCTCTCAGTCGTGTCTGACTCTTTGCGACACTGTGGTCTGCAGCACACCAGGCTTCCCTGTCCTTAATCATCTCCCAGAGATTGCTCAAACTCATATCCATTGAGTCAGTGATGTCATCCAACCATCTCATCTTCTGTCATCTCCTTCTCATCCTCTATCATCTCCTTCTCCTCCTGCCTTCAGTCTCTCCCAGCATCAGAGTTTTTTCTGAAGAATCAGCTCTTTGCATCAGGTGGCCAAAAGTATTAGAGTTTCAGCTTCAGTATCAGTCCTTCCAGTGAACACTGAGGACTAATTTCCTTTAGGATGCACTGGTTGGATCTCCTTGCAGTCCAAGGGACTCTCAAGAGTCTTCTCCAATACCACAGTTCAAAAGCATCAATTCTTCGGCGCTCAGCCTTCTTTGTGGTCCAATTCTCACATCCATACGTAACTAATGGAAAAAAATCATAGTTTTGACTAGATGGACCTTTGTTGGCAAAGTAATGTCTCTGCTTTTTAATATGCTGTCTAGGTTTATCATAGCTTTTTCTCCAAGAAGCAAGCATTTTTTAATTTCGTGGCTGCAATCAATGTGATTTTGGAGTCCTAAGAAAATAAAATCTGTCACTGTTTCCATTGTTTTCCCCATCTATTTGCCATGAAGTTTTGAGACCAGATGCAATGATCTTCGTTTTTGAATGTTGAGTTTTAAGACAGCTTTTTCACTCTCCTCTTTCACCTTCATCAAGAGGCTCTTTAGTTCCTCTTTGCTTTCTTCCATAAGAGTGGTGTTATCTGCATATCTGAGGTTATTGACACTTCTCCCTAAAATCTTGATTCTAGCTTGTGCTTCATCCAGCCTGGCATCTTGCATGATGTACTCTGCATATAAGTTAAATAAGTAGGGTAACAATATTCAGCCTTGACATACTCCTTTTCCAATTTGGAACCAGTCCATTGTTCCATGTCTGGTTCTAACTGTTGCTTCTTGACCTGCATACAGGTTTCTCAGGAGACAAGTGAGATGCTCTCGTATTCCCATCTCTTGAAGAATTTTCCACAGTTTGTTGTGATCCACACAAAGACTTTAGTGTAGTCAATGAAGCAGAAATAGATGTTTTTCTGGAACTCTCTTGCTTTTTTGATGATCCAGCAGATAGTGGCAATTTGATCTCTGATTCCTCTGCCTTTTCTAAATCCAGCTTGAACATCTGGAATTTCTTGGTTCACATACTGTTGAAGCCTAGCTTGGAGAATTTTGAGCATTACTTTCCTAGCATGTGAAAAGAGTGCAGTTGTGCAGTAGTTTGAACATTCTTTTGGCACTACCTTTCTTTGGGATTGAAATGAAAACTGATGTTTTTCCAGTCTTGTGGCCACTGCTGAATTTTCCAAATTTGATGGCATATTGAGTGTGGCACTTTCACAGCATCATTTTTTTAGGATTTGAAATAGCTCAACTGGAATTCCAGCACCTCCACTAGCTTTGTTCCTAGTGATGCTTCCTAAGGCCCACTTGACTTCGCATTCCAAGATGTCTGGCTCTAGGTGAGTGATCACACTATCATAGTTTTCAAAGTCATTAAAGTCTTTTTTGTATAGTTCTTCTGTGTATTCTTGCCACCTCTTCTTAATATCTTCTGCTTCTATTGGGTCTATACCATCTCTGTCCTTTACTGTACCCATTTTTGCATAAAATGTTCCCTTGGTATCTCTAATTTTCTTGAAGAGATCCTTTGTGAGCTTGTATTATAGAGACTTAACCTCTTTAAGTAGGTCAGGAAAGGATTCCCTGAGGCTGTGTAATATGAGAGCTGCAGGATGAGTGGGGTTAACTATGTTAAGAACAACAGATAAAAGCTATACACAGACAAATGTAAGACCTCATGTAAACTCCTGCTGCTAAAGAAAAACGGTGAGTACAAAGACCTATACAGAAGAGTAGTAGAAGGAAAGGAAATGGAAAGGAAGAACTAAGTTCAGAGACCAGTGAGAGATTTCCATTGAAGTGGTTACAGGAAATGAATAAGCATTTAGTCTAAAGTTGCTCAGAATACTTTGCTGATTTTCATTTTACCTTTCATAACATCAAAAGTTCTTAAATTTTCTTCTTCAAACTTCTCTCACAATTGTTTCTTTTAATTTTTTTTGTTCTTATTTCTACCTAGCATTAGGAAACACAAGGTAAAAACTTTTAGTAAAGATCCTTGAGATCTGCTGGTCTGCTGCTATATTTTAAGTAAAGGTAATTCACGCATCAGGCATTTCAAGAGGAAACCATAGTAACATTATTCTTTTGATATATAGGGTTGGATGTGTCCAGAACCTGCATCAGAAAGGGAGGACTTGGTATATTTTGAACATAAGTCATTTTCTAAATTGTGCAAGGAGCATGATGGAGAATTTACTGGCGAAGAAGAAAGCAGTGCACGTGCACTGGAACGGAAGAGTGACAACCCCCTAGATATAGCTGTAACCAGGCTGGCTGATTTGGAGCGGAACATTGAAAGAAGGTATCTGAAGAGCCCCTTAAGTACCACCATTCAGATCAAACTGGATAATGTGGGCACAGTTACTGTCCCTGCTCCTGCACCATCCATTAGTGGTGATGGTGACGGGTAGGTTATTGAGATTAACTTGAAAAATTATTGTGCTTCTTTGCTAATTGGAGCCTATTTTCTATTGCCTGTTATCTATGTATCTTCTTGTATGTCTGTGATCCATATGGATCATGCTACTTGCATGGTGCTTCGTAAAAACATTTTTTTTTTGTTATGTGTGTTGATAATCCTGCAAAGTGATCTTACATTCACCTGGTTGTGACTAAGCTTTGAGGCACGTAGCCACAGTCTGTGCAATACATCAAATTTAGTTGCTTAAACCTTATACTTATTGGCTGTTACATGTTTTTGTCATTGCTTGGCTTTCAGTGTGATGATTGTTTCACATTCAGTAACCATAAATGTGGACATGACCTACTTAATTTTTCTATATTTCAATGCAGAATTGAAGAGGATATTGCTCCAGGGCTCAGGGTATGGAGAAGGGCATTATCAGAAGCTCGCAGTGCTGCACAGGTAGCTCTGTGCATTCAGCAGTTACAGAAATCAATAGCATGGGAAAAATCAATTATGAAAGTTGTAAGTGTTTTTATTTAAGAAATACTATAACTAATTTGCTTTGTCCTATTTTTTTCCAATCTTCAGATATTTCTTAGTTATACTTTATTGTCAAAATAATGTATGCTGTACTTGAGAATTTGCTTAATTTTTAAATACTGTATAATTTGATACTTTCCTCCTTATTTTGAGCTTTTTGAAGCAATCTATCAAATGTTATCTTTTGTTTTTAAGATCTTCTTTTTCTCTCCTTTGAATATTGTTTGTAGCTCCAACTGAAGTTGTCTTCTGCATTTTGTCAACATAATAGTTGTTAAGCTAAATGTTTTGAAGGCTCTTTCAATCTTGTAAACATTCCAGTGGCTAACATTACCTGCTATATACATTCACTGCATTCCTGAAATGTCTTTATATTTGTATCAATTTTCTTTTTGTAATGCTAAAAATACTTAGATAAGTAAATGAAATAAACAGAGACCTCTTCCTTTATGCACTTTTGATAAAGTGTTTGATATTGCTGGCATTAAGGATAGATATTTTAGTCTTTCCTCTAACAGTTAAAAACTATTTCTTTACCTTCTTCGTTCAAGCCCAGTTAGTTATCACATAGTGGCCTCTACTTTGTTCAGCAACAAATGCTATATATTCAAAATAAAAGCTGTATTTCTTATATTTCCCTGAGATATATTTATTTTAAATCATATATGTGTTCCTTTTCCTTTTATTTATTATAGAAATATCTTTTATATGTTGACTTTTATGAATTATTTTAACAGTTGCTTTTGAATTGCTGATTAGCTTTAAAATTCAAACACTTGAGTTTTGTTTTCATGAATAAGGGTAAAATTCCTTTATTTAAATAGTTGTTCCCCAAATAAAAGAAGTGATCCTTAAATAATTAGCATTCTTTCCTTCCTTTTTACCTCTATGCCTAGACTACTCAAGACTTTATTCATTGTATACAAATAAATTTCATTTCTTCTATGGTTTTTCACTTCTTTCTAAAATGTCCATAGAATAATGAATCTACAATTTATATATAACTTATATACACAGAAACCCAAAACTTGTACCAAAATCTGCCTTTATATTAGTATAATTACTTTCTGCTATCTTAAGTTTTATTTCAGATTTTTGCAAATTCCTTTCCCATTGTTATTAATAAACTAATATGCATCCATCATTATTTAACTCCATCTCTCATAATTTTCATTTCTTTTTTAATGTTTAATAATACTATTTTTGCTAAAAAAAACTTCTTTATAAAGAAGGCAGAGTTTTTTATTCAAAGATTAATAAGCTCTTTGTAACCTTTAATTAGAAATATAACAGGACCTATAAGAATCCTCATAATAAGCTGTATCATAAAGTTAAACTGCTCAATATCTTCAGAAGTATCCTCTTTGCCAGAAACCAAGCTTACTAAGAAAGAAGGAGCGGCCATACTTTGCCCTTAGGTACTTCTCAGTCCACCATCTACTTCCTGCTGTTGTTAACTGAAGCAGCCAGCAACGTCCACTGTGGCATTCACTGCTTTGTTTTTATTGTGGTAGCAAAGTAGTTAAAACCAAAATGTGCTAACACATTGTGAGCTATTAGTGTGATTTTCCAAAAATGCTGTAAGTTCAATATACGTTACCCTTAAGTGTCAGAAAATAATTTTAAAATCATAAATGTGAGAGGTAAGACGGATTTTTTAGTATTTTTACCTATGTATTGCAGAAGATCGTGAGAATTTACTTAATACTCATGAACCTGATTTTTACATTTTGTCATTATAGGGAATTAAATATAGCCTTCAAAATGTTATTTCTCAATGAATATTCTTATAATAGAAGTTTTAAAGTAATAACTCAGATATGGAGAAATAGCACCATATTAAAGTATTTAGTGATGTGGTTATTAGGAAAAATCATAAAATAAATACTTACTGTCAGAATATTAAACTCTACTGCTTTTTCTTCTAGTATCTGTGCCAATTTTAGTATTATGTGTATATTACATATATTTGATAGCTATTTATTAAGGTGAATAGCATGTATCTGCTGTTTTGGTAAGATTCTTAAGCTATCATTGGTGTGCATGTTGAGTTATGAAAGACTATTTTAGACCTTCCCAGATTAAGATTTAATGTTTTCTTGAAATTAAACAAATTGAATTTGAACAATTAAGCTTTTTTGGTTTTAAGAGTATTTAAATACATAACTTAAAATGAGTATAAATGATTTATAATTTAAATGTTTTAATTATTTTAAATTGAAAAATAGTAATGTTTTCAGATTTAAAATATTGATTACAGGACATTTTCTACTGCTACTAGAAATAAACATTAAATGTCAAAATATAATGTTAGTACTTACTGTTTTTGAAAGCCATCTTTGAAGTTTTTACTTGTCTAATCATCCTTCTTCCCTTTGTGAAACTTGTTATACAGAACATGTGTGCATGAGAAAAAAAATCTTTTCTCTATAGATTTAAAAATTCTTAATGGTATTAGAAGTTTTTCCACAGAGAAGAAATTATTTTTACTCTTAGAAAGTAAATAATGACCTCTAAATTCTTTAATTTATTGTAACAGTTTTTTTTCCCTTAGAAATCATTTTGTAGGATCCATTTTCCACATTTATGACACATGTTTGATTTGGGTTGATTTTTGAAGTTTCCTGGTTTAGACATAGTCAAAATATAGGGACATTTATTATTATTTATGATTCTGAATCTAATACAAGTTTCCTAATTTTAATCTTAAAAATTACTCTAACTCTTACTTATTTCTTTCTCAGGATATCATGAGGATGCTAAGATAAGCAAACAATGAAATATATTAAAAAATTAAAGTGCCATGTATTAAGGCTATTCATTGCTTTATGTGCTCTAATGTCATGTTAATTATTTCATATGTTAATGTGTACATGCTTCTGAAGTGTGTGCAGGCATTCAACCTCTAGCTTTGTTCTTTGCAGTGTACTTGAAATGTGCATTTACCCCAATTGAACTGCTCACCCCGTCATGTGGTCCATATCTGTGTAACGAGAGATACATAGATGTGTATGGCTACTGTTTATTTGTTAGCAAGCGGAATGTTCATTACTAATATGAATTAGGAATTATGGTGTGTTTAATATCCCAATAACTCTCATTCATAGCAGAGTCTTAATTTTAAATGATTTTTCATGTATTATAGTACTGCCAGATATGTCGAAAGGGAGATAATGAAGAACTGCTCCTCCTTTGTGATGGCTGTGACAAAGGCTGTCACACATACTGCCATAGACCCAAGATTACAACTATACCAGATGGGGATTGGTTTTGTCCAGCTTGCATTGCTAAGGTAAGACTGATCTAAAACTTATTTTTTTTTTTATTATATAGCAAAGTGATTAAGTTACATATATATATTTTTCAAGTTACTTTCCATTATAAGTTATTAGGAGATTTTGAATATACTTCCTTTGCTAAACAGTAAATCCTTGTTGCTTATCTGTTTTATGTATAGTAGTTTGTTAATCCTGTACCCCTAATTTATCCTTCCACCTCTGTCTTTCCTCTTGGTAAGAGATCAGGTGAAAATGGAAGATGAAGCAAAACTTTGTAGCCCAATTCATTCAACTTTTGAAGTGTTGGTTGTGTGACATGTGGTTGGGTGTTGTTGTGGAGAAGAATGGTCCCTTTCTGTTGACTGATGCCAGGTGCAAGTGTTAGTTTCAGTACATCTCATTGATTTGCTGAGCATACTTTAAGATATGATGATTTAGCCAGGATTCAGAAAGCTGTAGTGAATCAGACACCACCAAACAGTGACCATGACCTTTTTTTGTTGCAAGTTGGGCTTTGGGACTTGATAGGACTTCTTTGGTGAACTGGTCATCACTGGTTGTCCTGTAAAATCCACTTTCTGTCACATGTCACAACCTGAGAAATGGTTTGTTGTTGTTGCATAGAATAAGAGAAGACAACACTTTAAATTTTTTTTGATTTTCAGTCAGCTCATGAGGCATCCACTTATCGAGCTTTTTTCACCTTTCCAATTTGCTTCAAATGAAGAATGACCATAGAATGGTAGATGTTGAGTTCTTCAGCAAACTTCTTATGTAGTTGTAAGCAGATCAGCTCTGATGTTTGCTCTCAATTGTTCATTGTCAACATCCAGTAGCTAGCCATTATACCCCTCATCTTCAAGGCTTTTGTCTTTTTGCAAAACTTCCTGCACTGCCAGTGCACTGTATGTTCATTAGCAGTTCCTGAGCTGAATGTGTTGCTGATGTTGCAAGTTGTCTCCACTGCTTTATAACCCATTTTGAACTCAAATAAGAAAATAGCTAAAATTTGCTTTTTGTCTAGCATCATTTCCGTAGTCCAAAATAAATATAAAATAAACAGTAATAAGTCATTAGCAAAAAAAAAGCAAGACATGCACATTAAAATGATATATAACATAACCACATTAATTAAGAATGTACTGCAATATCAAACAGCAAATTTCAACAATGCCAAAACCACAATTACCTTTGCACCAACCTAATAGTATTTTCTGAAGGCTGGAAAAGTTATACCTCCAGCTTTCTTCTTTTTTTCCTCAGGATTGCTTTGGTAATTCTGGGTCTTTTGTGATTCCATATACATTTCAGTGTTTTTTTATTGTATTAATAAGTTTTAAGCTGCCAGTCAAAATGAAGCATTTTATATGGATTTTTGAGATACAATTCATATATGATAAAATTCACTTTAAAGTGTGCAATTCAGTGATGTATAACATATTCACAAAGTTGTACAATCATCACCACTATCAAATTCCAGAACATCTTCATGAGCCGCTTAAAGAATCTTAATACCCATGAGCATTCACTTCCAATTCCCCTTCTCAGCCTTTGGCAACCAATCTACTTCCTATCTCTATGAATTTGCCAATTCTGGTCATTACAGATATATTAAATCATATAATATGTGGCCTTTTTCTTTCACTTAGCATAATATCTTCAAGGTTCATATGTGTTTCAGCACTTCATTTTAAAGTCAGATAATATGGATATATTTATTATATTATATATATATTTATATTATATCCATTATATGGATAGACTACATTTTGTTTATCTGTTCAATTGATAGACGTTTCAATTGATAAGACGTTTGCGTTGTTTCTACGTTTTGACTTTTATCAGTAATGCTGCTAGAAATAGTCATATACGAGTTTTTGTATGAATGTTTCCACTTTTTTTGGTTATATACCTAAGAGTAGAATTGATTGGTCATACGGTATTAAGCATATGTATATTAAGTCACTTTCCGTGTGTGTGCTAAGTTGCTTCAATCATGTCCGACTCTGTGCGACCCTGTGGACTGTAGTCCACCAATCTCCTCCCATGGGATTCTCCAGGCAAGAATACCATGCCCTCCTCCAGGGAATCTTTCCAACCCAGAAATTGAACCCATGTCTCTTATGTCTCCTACATTGGCAGGCATTCTTTACCACTAGCACCACCTGGGAAGTCACTTTCCAGTCAAATATAAATTGGAAACCTAGGAACTCTCATACTAATTGATTAAGGGGAAGCAATATGATAAAGTAGGAGGAGATGAGTTTTAGAGCTACAATGTAAGTGTGAAAGGGTTAGAATGTATTGAGGCCCAGACTCACTGTTAGGTTTTCTTTGTCTCACTCTTTTCCATGTTTAATCTCTTGACTTAATTATTACCAGTAACTGCCACCTCTTCATAAACTCAGTTTCAAAAGTCCATCTATCCACTGCCTCCTTTCTTTCCCATTCACTCTCTCTAGCACTCCTACTCCAATAATTCTTTGATCTCATCAGGACCTTCAGTTAATTTATCTTAAGACCTTCTCACTGTCCCTCTCCACCTTCATGTCTTCTTTTTGCTCCTGTAATCACAGTATCTACCGTTAGCTTCTGTTCCTCTGTCTTACTTGGTAAAACCATAATTCTGGTTAATCCAATTCTCTGACTTCTCTAGTAACTTAATATTCAGATACAAAGGTGTCTTGATATGACTGGAGAAAACACCCAGCCTTTTAAATTTAAGGCTAAGAGGGCCTTTAATGGTGCCTGATAATTTACTGTCTCCTCTAGTCTCAGTCTCAGCTGATGATGTTACTCTCATTTCACTATGAAAATGGAAGCCATCAGAAGAAAATATCACAAGAATCCATCACACCTACCATACTTTCTATATCTGGGCTAGCATCCTCTACCTTCCGTCCTGTTGCCATGAACCGCTTGTGCCCCTAAGTAAGCCAGTTACCCAACTTGTGCTTTAGATCCCATTCCCATCTCACCTCCTTAGGAGAATGAGGAACACCTCCAGCAGTTCTGTCTTCTCCTGCATCATCAGTTTCTACTTCTGCACTGGGTTCTTTCTCATCAGACTACTAACATGATACGATTTTTCCCATCTTAGAAAAGCTAAACTCTTAGCCTCACTTCTCCCTTGATCCACTTCCCCAATTTCTCCCCTTCCCTTTGCTGAAAAGTTTTATTATGGTTCTCTCCAATTTCTCTCCTCCGATTTACTCTTAAACTCATTCCAGTCATATTTTTACCTCCATGACTTCAAAATTGCTCTTACAGTGCCCACAAATGATTTCCACATTGCTCAGTCCAGTGACTACTGCTCAGATCATCTAATTTAGTATTTACATTTGATAAAGTGGAACTTTCCTCCTCCTTGATATCCTGTCTTCACTTATCTTCCAGGATACCATTCTTATCTGGTGTTCTTCCTGACTTTGCTCTTTTCAGGCTCCTTTGCTGGTTTTTCTCACCTCCCAGATCTATAAATATTACTTTTCTTTACTTTAAAGTTATGTCTATAAAATGGAATCGTGCTTTGTGGGGATTTGTGAGGATCAGATATGCTTGTGTGTTTGAAGGTTTTTATAACTTCAAAAAATTCTGTGATATATTAATATTCATACTTTATTATATTTTATATTTATATATTATATTTTATATTTACAAAATAGCAGAAGTTGCACATGGCATGGTATTCACTAATAATTGCTTTTTTATTTCTCGTTGCTTTATCATTTTTGTCATATAGAGTTAAATATAGTTTAATAATAATCTTCACTGGTTGTACATAAATTATCTTTTAGTTTCAAACTGTCAAGTTAAAGAAAGTTTCTCTACTACTTTGTGAATTACTAACAAGTCAGTGTTTTCAGGCCTGGGGGTACCATCTGGTAAGGCTATAGGATGTTTTGTTTTCTGTCAGTTTGCTTAAATTAGCATTCTGGTGTCTGTCCTTTCAGTACCAGACTAGAGGTCTGTAATCCTATCCAAGCACTTCTGTGTAAATGCAGCTTTCTAAGTCTCTGCCCTGTTTTGTTTTGCGGTTTTTTGTTTGTTTCTTGGCCATGTTGTGAGGCTTGTGGAATCTTAGTTCCCCAGCCAAGGATTGCACCCAGGCCCACAGCAGAGAAAGCACAGAGTCTTAACCATTGGACCACCAGTGAATTCCCTTTCTATTGTTTTTTAAAAGTGATGTATTAGATGTTAGTCTCCCAGTCCTGTCCAACTCTTTGCAACCCCACCAGGCTCCTCTGTCCATGGAACTCTCCAGGTAAGAGTACTGGAGTGAGGAGCCATTCCCTTCTCCATGGGATATTCCTGACCCAGGGATTGAACCCAGGTCTCCTGCATTCCAGAAAGATTCTTTACCATATGATCCACCAGGAAGCCCATGCTTCTTATAGCAATAGAAATAGTATAACCATTTGATTTTGATATATATAGATAGATAGATAGATTTTTTAAGTTAAGGCTTTAAAAATCTTTCCAGTAATTCAGTTATTTTCAAATATTTATACTCTCCAATTTGCTCTCAAATGGCTATTTCTGCATATAAAGATATATATAAAGAATATATGTATTCTCTCTGTCACAGAATTAAAGACTTGTGTGTGTGTGTATACGTATTTATACACAATCATATACACAAATAAGAAATTCTAAATTCCAGTCCCTAAAAAGCCAAATAACACAAAAGCGTCAGGTAGGACTATAGCAAATAGGAAAGTAAAGTCGTGCCCCTGTTTTTATGTAACGGTCATCACTGAACTCTGGCAAATTGTTATCATGTAGACATGTGGGCCCAGTGTTCCAGGATCGACTAGTATTTCAAGATTATGGATTTTATGCATATTCTTGCAAATGTTAAATATTGGCAACAAATTCAGAATTTATATAAGCATTATGAGCCAAACCACAACACATTCTGTGGGCTGTTTATAGTCTGTGAACCAGCAGTTCACAACTTCTGATATATAATTACAGAGATGAGCCCTTCTATGTGTGTAACCTGATAGATTCTGCTTAAGGCTTACTGAAGTTTCTCTTTGGACTTGGACTCCAATAAGATAGCAAGGGTGGGGAAGGTGGGGAGTCTGTGCAAGAACACAGACATCTGGTAATAGAGGCTCTGTATAAAAGCTGCTTGTAAAAGTATATGTGTGTGCATAATCCAGTGAGATAAGCGTGATAAACATCACTTATCAAAGAATTAGAGAGGCTCCATTGTCTTTTTAAAACATCACGAGTCTTTTATTTCTGTGGATTTAAATTTCATGTTTTCTTACTATGAGTATTAATTTTTTAGTATATGATCCCAAGTAATATTTTAGTTCACATAGGAACTAGAAATTATTCCTGAGCTTTTTTTCTTTTTAAGTAACACAGTTACTCAATCTAACTTAATCTTCATTAAACAGGCCTTTTCCTCATGAATTAAGCTTTCTTGTTCTGTTTTTCTTGTGCTGAAAACTTTCAGGGCATAATATTAAAACTCAAAATAATCAGATTTTAGTGAATAAAAATTAATAAATTAAATGCAGAAGAGACTTAGTAAAACATTTTAATGTATTCCAGTTTCAAGAGGTAGTGATTCTTTGATACGGTATGGGAAGGTGTGTTAGACTTATGGTCTGTCTTATTATTTTAGCCAATTAAAATACCTCGTTAATTATACTTTTACCTTACCAATAGAGAACCAAATACTTTTAATTGCTTGCTTAAAAGCTATCTTTCAAAATAATGGTAGAAGAGGTCCTGAAATTCTCAAAGAAATTGATATGAAATACTCCAGAAAAATGTTTTTCAGCCAAATTCATCCCAAGAATACAACTAGCTTTAAACTATTGCTAGATTGATATCTGACTCTTAAGTTTTAAGTCTACAATTTCTTAATTATCTGGTTAAGAGAGGATATCGCTTTCTAAAAGAGGACAAACTATCCTGGAAAATTAAAACAAAAGCCATACATTACCAGTATCTTTGCACTGATATTCGTCAATGATCTATTATATTTATTGTAACAGTTAAGTCTGAAAATACAGATTTATTTCCCTATTTCTAAATTGAGGGGTAGGAAGGAGCTTAATCATTATATCAGTGTGCTGCCTGCAAATTGCAGCTAGACTGCATAAGGTCATGTTGAGCTTTTTGTTTTTTGGTGTTTTTTTTTTTCATACAGTTTTAGAGCTAGAATGACTTTACCAATTGTGTGGCATGTATTTTTTATTTTACAAGTGAGATAATGGGGACTCACAGATATTTTTGTACAAAGTTCCATAGCTAGTAACTGACAGAGCCATAGCTACAATTCATGTTGTTTGATTCCAAATATAATCTCTTTTATACTATTTCTTTATTGTTTTCCTCAAATATCAACATTTTTTTTCTCTTCCTTTGCCTCTGCTTTGTTCACACCTGGTAACCACAACTTTGTAGAACTCTACCCTTGTAGAAAATTTCTTTTTTTCTTTATCTATTAGTAGAAAGAAGTATCAATTTCCAGTATATTTGATTGCTTTCAAAGGACTTTTCTGTTTAACACTTCATGAGCTATTTTCCTTGTTTTGGTCTAGCTTTTAAATTATCTCTTTAACTTGCTTATTAATAAGATCTGTATTTTTGTTTATATTCATCTTTGTTGTTAATTATATTGTGCTCAAAAGAGCAGTACTTTGTATCTTTAAAGTCATGCTGTTAGTGACCTCGACTAAGAAACAGCGCTGCTCTAAGTTCTGTAGTACCAAAGATTGATTACCATGTGATCAACATCAGCAGATTTTTAAGCACTCCTAAAATAAATTGTTCAGGCTTTATTAGATTTTTTGCCTCATATTATAGGAGGAAAAAAAAATTCATAGATCTCTGTTGAAATTATCAGCCTTCTAGATCAGAGATAATATTCTTTTTGTTTGCCCTGTCAGACTTTCATAACATAAAATAATAAAAGGCCTCTAGACAGTTATTTTTCTTACACCTCATTTCCTTTTTTTTTTTTTAATTAAAGGCAAGTGGTCAAACCCTAAAAATCAAAAAACTTCATGTCAAAGGAAAAAAGAGTGAGTCAAAAAAAGGCAAGAAAGTTACTTTAACAGGGGATACTGAAGATGAAGACTCGGCATCAACAAGCAGCTCACTGAAAAGAGGGGCCAAGGACCTGAAAAAAAGGAAGATGGAGGAGAACAGTTCTATTAACATATTGAAGCAAGAAAGTTTTACTTCTGTTAAGAAACCTAAAAGAGATGACTCCAAGGACCTAGCTCTTTGCAGGTATTATTTCAGTTCTCATGTACTGTATATTTAGCTTCCCATTTTATTTGCTTAGAAATCACCTCCTATAGTACAACAACTTTTTGACAATTTGTATAAATAGGAAATGAAAGTCTATAGTGTACATTTTTAAAGAAATTAATTTGCATTTTTTACTTGAAAGATTGGAAAGCTAAATTTTTAATAAAAATAGATGTTTCTAAAGCATAGATACTGATTTCAGACATTATTTTCTTTAGTATGATCCTTACTGAAATGGAAACTCATGAGGATGCATGGCCTTTTCTACTTCCTGTAAACTTGAAACTTGTTCCTGGTTATAAGAAAGTTATTAAGAAGCCTATGGATTTTTCCACAATTAGAGAGAAATTAAGTAGTGGACAGTAAGTAAATCATTTCAGTTCGATATCCATTGAATGCTTGGTATATGCTGGGTACTTTTCTAGTGAGCCAAAAATACATTAATTAACAACAAAGACATAGGCTCTGCCTTTGGAGGGGTGTGTATGTTTGGTCAGGGTAGCAGAGTATGTAAGACAAATCAATTAAAATTATTTAAATATTTAAAAAGCTGTGCGATAAAGCCTTCTGACATTGGAAGGGCACTAAATCCAGCCTGGAAGGTAAGGAAAAGTATCAAGAAAACCTCCAAAGTAAATAACATGTAACCTAGAGCTTGTATTGTATATCAGTGGAATATTGACACTATCTCGTATGGCTTTAATGAAAATTGACCCTGTAATAATTTTTAGATTATTACAGTTAAGAGATAGAAGATCACTGGAAATGTTAAATATTAAAAGCCTTATTGTGGGTTGTTGGAGAATACTGAAAATGTGTTTATTAAATGTGGAAGAATATTATTATCTGCTCTTCTCTACCCTATTATCTTTGTGATCCTATCCAAAGAGAAAAATGACTTCTGGCCACAGTTAATGATCTTTGCTAGATTGCCTCAGACTTCTGCCAGAGTAGCAGCTGTTAGATAGTGGTATTTAGTTGGTTCTGGACATTGGACACTAGTTCTAGACATTTTGGAGCCACAAGAATAAGGCTGTTCACTTACAAAACAAGCCTACACAAAAGCACTCTTCGCATCAATGGCCAGGAGCTGTGCGTCTACATTCTCCATGCTGCCTGCTCCCTTTAATCCTTCATACCAATTTAGCTTAGTATATAGGCTATGCCCATCACTTCAAGCAAAGTCATTAAAAAATATGGAGAAGGAAGGAAATTTATATTTTAAAAAACTATAAAATATATTTAATTGCATTATTATATTCTTCCTGGATATTCTTTTGGTTAAAATCTCTGTAGCCTATAATCTACACTCAATTTAGAAGAGTTGCATAGAGCTTAACTCATAAAGATCAGTGACTGTCTTATATGTATCAAATTATTTACAAGATTGACCAAATGACTAGTTTATTTCTCTGGAGGCTGAACTGTCAGTTTTTAAAGAATTATATCCACTTCACTTTATTATTTTTTTTAATTTCCAAAGGGACCTGCTCTGACTCAGAAAACATTAAAACTATTGATTCTAATGCAATCCAAATAGCAGAAATTTCTGTCTATATATGAACTAGTTCTTTTGCTTTCTCTATCAAAATACTCAAAAGGAGGGTAGCATGGACTTTATAGTCATCATGACCAGGACAGAAAATGCAGGAAAACCTTCCCAGTGTTTAATTCCTGACTTTACCTTCCATAATTCTCCAGTTCCTGGATAGAGGGTGAACCTAAACCTCAAAATAAACAGGCTTATATATTAACACAGAATTACCAGAAGATCTGCAAAAATCAAAGCTCCTTTTTGAGAATGGGTCCTGGTGAATGCAGGAGGTCAAAGCAGAGGCAAGCAGAGAGAAGCAGTTCTTTATAATCTTGTTTGTGATGTCAGCCATATGGGAGGCAAAATTTAGAGAATGCAGGCTCTTCCAACTTTGAGTTGTTTTATTAAACCCAAATTAACGAGTAGGGACTCAAACTCATATAATATTTCAATTTTTAATCTAAAAAAACTTAGAGAACAGAGGGGAGAAAGTACCTTACTCTAATGAATCTTTCTGGGTTCCATAGCCTGCCCCTTCCTTTCAGAAAAAAAGGATCCAGATATGGTAATTGCACTTACTTCACTAGAATCTCACCTAGAATTTTCTCCTGGATTTGTCTCTCTAGCATTAATCATTAACCTTTTCTTATAGTAAGGAACAGTATAAAGAGAGAAATATTTCTCAAGGTAACTTTAAAATATTTTATAAAAATTATTCCCACACATGTTACCTGATTGCATTTATGTAAAATGTCTAGAATAGGTAAATGTATAGAGACAAAAGGAAGGGTAGATGGTTGCCAGGGGCTAGGGATAGGAAGGAATAGAGTATATGCTTAACGGATTAAGAGGTTCCTTTTGGGATGATGACAATGTTCTGGGACCTAGGTAGTACAATGTTTTGAGTGTGCTAAATACCTTAATTATCTATTTTAAATGGTTAATTTGATGTTATGTGAATTTCGCCTCAATTTAAAAAATAATAATTCCTAGAAGAACTGGAAAATAGATGAGGTTACATAGGGCTGACAGCTCTGTGAACTCATTACAAATAAATTTTTCTCTTTCATTGTTGTACTAATTAGAAGGTAGAAGTGAAAAGACTGTACAAGGTATTTTATCAAATAAATAATTCCACTTTTACCAGGTCTCAGAGCTTCAGTGTGTGCTCCATATGTATTTCTAATGGGTAAATTATTTTAGTATCCAACTAGTATACTATTGGAGAAGGCAATGGCACCCCACCCCAGTACTTTTGCCTGGAAAATCCCATGGACGGAGGAGCATGGAAGGCTGCAGTCCATGGGGTCGCTGGAGGGTTGGACACGACTGAGCGGCTTCACTTTCACTTTTCACTTTCCTGCATTAGAGAAGGAAATGGCAACCCACTCCAGTGTTCTTGCCTGGAGAATCCCAGGGACGGGGGAGCCTAGTGGGCTGCCGTCTATGGGGTTGCTCAGAGTCGGACACGACTGAGGCAACTTAGCAGCAGCAGTAGCAGTATACTATTGGAGCAGGCCATGGCACCCCACTGCATTACTCTTGCCTGGAAAATCCCATGGACGGAAGGGCCTGGTGGGCTGCAGTCCATGGGGTCGCTAGGAATCGGACACAACTGAGCGACTTCACTTTATTTTTTCACTTTCATGCATTGGAGAAGGAAATGGCAACCCACTCCAGCGTTCTTGCCTGGAGAATCCCAGGGACGGGGAAGCCTGGTGGGCTGCTGTCTATGGGGTCGCACAGAGTCAGACACAACTGAGGCAACTTAGCAGCAGCAGTATATTATTGCTTTGGCTTGGGTTGGCTTGAAAGGCACTATTCCTTCTTTACCAATAAGGCATATTCATGCACCTTTCAGTTCTCTTCTCTGGATTCTTACAGGGAAAGAGAACTGGGATTATCCTACCAAAGAAAGCACTGAGTGCTTTTCATTGAAAGGCAGTTCCTAATGTTATCTCCAGTAAAGAGACAGCACGTACTTTTTTTGCTTGTTTTGGATCATCATACTCTAGTGTTTGAGCAAGAGTATATCTGAAGAGAGAAGAAAAATGGGAAAGGAGCAAGGTTTAAACAGAGGGACCAACCCTGGGATGTATGTAAAAGCTACAGGGTAGATGTCATGTTCGTAGTGCATAGGAAGCATTTATATTATTTTTACTGCAGCTAAATATTTTTGAACATGAATAATAGGGTACTACAAGTGATACAGTTGGTCAGAGTTAATAAATCAATTGGAATGAATCCAGTAACACAATTGTGATACAGGTTGAACAGGAATTTGGATGTAAGAAAAATGCTAGTTTGTTGAAATATATCGTGATCTTCAAGAGAAGTCTGTTCTGCATTTAACCTGCCTTTAAATTCTGTACGTTCAGAATACATGCAGTTTTTTAAATGTCCCATATATAAGATGGTATAATGTGTTTTATATCAGCTTAAAAGCAGTTACCCTATTTTTTTCCTTTTTGCTTTCAGTTTTACATTTTATCTTTTATTACCTCTTTCTTTGTCTGCAGAATGAAACCAGCCTACAAAAGCAATCTCTAATCGTGTGTTTTCTTCCAGGTATCCAAACCTTGAAACTTTTGCTCTAGATGTCAGGCTTGTTTTTGACAACTGTGAAACATTTAATGAAGATGATTCTGATATAGGCAGAGCTGGCCACAGTATGAGAAAGTATTTTGAAAAAAAGTGGACAGATACTTTCAAAGTGAGCTGAAGTTATAATAATCTTTTCTTTTTTTCCCTTTTAAATAAGGATGAATGAGACCAGCAATGTGAACTGTATTTACACACATGTGCAAGGCACATACATAATGACTTTTTTTCCCTTAAAATAAGTATCACGAAAAAAAAAAGTATCAGAAGAATGATACCATTTTTAAAGGCTTCACTCCTACAACAACCAAGGCCCTTGGTTATGGGTTTGTGTGATTTATCAGCTAATTTAGGTAGAACAGGGAAGCACACCCAAAGAATTTTCAAAGGAAAGGGTGTTATAGTGCAATAGCAATTAAAATATATCAAATCGCACTGAATATTCAACACCAGAGCTCTAACATGGGAAATGGTTCTTTCCCTCTCAATAAATATCTATTTTTCATTTTTTTACTTTGTAGTTTATTTTTTAGTGAATGTATTTAATTTTATGAATTATTTATGATTAAACCACATCCAGAATCTTCGTTTTCTGTGAAAAGGAAGAACTAGAAAAATTGCTTTAAATCTTGAAAATACAACAAGGAATGTTTTAAAATATAAAACAAAGCCAAGTTAAACTGTTTACACTGATGTGCTATAAAAGCACCAAAAATAAACTTTACTGTAGAGTTACAAGTACATTTATATATATATACATATATATATATATGTTGCTGCATCACTTGTGTAGTTAAATTGTATTTCAAAACAGTGAAGAAAAATTGACATGTATATACTGTTCATTGTTTATATTAAGTCTTGTTTTAAATATGTATTATGTGTATATATTGTTTGCAGACATTATTGTTTATGCCTTAGAAGGATTGTAGCATTTTATTTTAGTCTGAAGGTAATTATAGCTATACAGCTTGTACAGTAATTATCCTCTACCAACACTGTGGCGTCTCCTTGATCTTGGTAGTGCCTGCCTTTGAAACAGGGTGTAGGGGATATTAGTTTTCCATTTTTCTATTTTGTTATATAATTTTAAGCCACCAGGGCCTAAATTAAAGTATAATCATTTGTATCCATGTGGAATAAAATTGTGACAATTTCCTACACACACAGTATTTTTTCATAGAAACATCTCCCTCCCATTTGCCTTGCCTCAGAAATAAATTTACAAGACATTTGTAACCACTGTGTTTTATCTACTGTGTGTTGTGGTGGCCTGTTGGAGGCAAATAGATCAGAATTTTTTTGTACCTATGTAAGAGTACTTGAAGTTTTATTTAAAATAAAATGTTGTGGAAAAGGTAGCATTCTTTTTTTTAGGAGTGTTATTTTTCACTACTATGTGTGGCACGGATACAATAAAAACTTTTACAAACTAGTTTTTTAGTTTTTCTTAATGAACTTGGAAATATTAAAAAAAAAACTAGTTAATTGAATCTGCTTTTTACAGAACCATAAAGGAGCAGCAGAACACGGGGTGGGGTGGAGGAAGGTGGTCTTACGTAATGTGACTTTCACTGGTCTCTGGACCTCTCTGGACCACGTTGTATTGTTTATTTCACACTTTCCATACGAAAAGGTTAGAGTATTTTTTAAGGTCTTTTTCTGATAGGTGAAATGTCTCTATTGTAAACATACAACCCAGTTGTCAAGAAAAATTGATCATATAAATTCATCTAATAAGTCATGAGGTACAATTTCAAGTGTTTATAAAATATGATTTGATGCCTTACTGGGGTCTTAGGAATCATCAATGAACAAGATAGGCACAGGCCCTGCTTTCATGGACCTTACAGTCTAGCGGAGAAGTGATCCTTAGATAATGTCCTCAGTACAGGGCCTTTAATAAGTAGTGCAGAGAGAATAGAAGAGTTTTGAAGAAATATTAAACTTTAAAATGCATAGCCACAGAGTATTTTCTCAAATTCCTAGATTGTTTGTGAAGGCTTATATGAAAATCAGCTGCTATTATGTAAATATGTCAGTTACTATTAACCAAATATTACAATGATGCCTTAAGGAGCTGGTGCTCAGTCAAAAATACCATGTGGAACAGAGAACAAGGTGGGGCTGTGAATTAAGTATGTGGTTTTTGTGTTTATAGAATTGGCTGCCAAGATGCTCCATGGGGAGTTGTTTTCATGGGAGTGTTTTGCCTAAGGGATCATACATGCTTAAAGATCGTATGTGCTTATATTACTTTATATTAGATGGCATATAAGGGCTTGATATTAACGTGTCTGATGTCCGAGGGACAAACGAAAAATAAAATACACTCACACAAAGAAGAATTTTTCAAGAGTGATAATATTCTTTTAAAAATAAGATATCCGTAAAAAAAAGAAAGCTTGGTGAATATTGTCTACTTTGGACTGGTAGCTTCTGTTGTTACTCAGAAGAAACAGCTGTTCTGTAATACCAGAAGTAGTGGCTGTGGTCCCCAAAGGGCCACAATTGATCTCTGGAAAAGTTGTTACAGTGCACGCGTCTTTCACTAAGATAAATTAGGCTTTAACCTGAACTTTCTCCATTTTAGTCCTGATTGCTCTATAAATGATAAAAAAACTGACCTGCCCTCAAGTTTAGATTTTGATTTATCCTAAGGATAAACCAATCAATCCACTATGAAACAACACCTAGAGAGTAAATTAATATATTTATTTAGTTGTTAACCATGGTGAAAATTAAACAAAATTGAAAATTTATTTATCAGTGTACCTTGAACTAAAATAAACTAGATTACCATAAATGGAAGGTGATTTCTTTTTCTTACTTCAATCCTAAAAGGAACCTCATTATAAGCACTAGTTTTAATCAAAATCATGAGGGATTTGATCTGTCTTCGATACTTAAATGCATCCTCTGTGCTCCTTCTGGTAGAAGGCAATGGCAGCCCACTCCGGTACTCTTGCCTGGAAAATCCTGTGCACGGAGAAGCCTGGTAGGCTGCAGTCCATGTGGTCGCTAAGAGTTGGACATGACTTCACTTTCACTTTTCACTTTCCTGCATTAGAGAAGGAAATGGCAACCCACTCCAGTGTTCTTGCCTGGAGAATCCCAAGGACGGGGGAGTCTGGTGGGCTGCCATCTATGGGGTCGCACAGAGTCGGACACGACTGAAGCGACTAACAGCAGCAGCAGCAGTGCTCCTTCTCTTTTCCATCTCTCCACTTAGATACCTTTTCAAGAAATTTAAAATCTTGTTCATTTAGTCTCCCATGAAACACATCCTTAACAAGGAAATCTGATGTCAATGACTTACTCTTTTGTATAAATTGTATTTATAGGCTATCTTTCAAGGTTACTTGCATTTGAGAAATGAAAGAAGTCTGTGTTCTGTTAAGAGAATTTCATTCCAGAAAGTGCTCTGGTGGTCCAGGTGGTTAAGACTTTGATCCCTGGTCGAGGAACTAAGATCCTAAATGCGGCACAGCAAGGCCAACAAAGGAAAAGGGTAGGGGGAACAATTTCATTCCAACAAGGAGATAAGAGAGGTATTTTAAGATAATTGAAATTTTTCTTCCACAGAATATGACATAAAAAATACAACACAAGGAAACTAGTAGAACCTTACCTATTAGGAATTTTGCCTCAATTAGGTCTCTTAGGCCCACCTGAACCACGTTACAACTCTACCTTAACAAAATTTTTTTAAAACCTCAACTACATAGAATTGAGATAATTCTTCTCCTTGATTCATGAGACACTGTTCACATTTTTCTTGCAAAGCCCCCTCTCTTGTTTGATTTTCTTATTCCTTCAGCTCCTCTTCAATTTCCTTCTCTCCTATATGCAACCACATATGTTTTTCCAGTCAGCCTTTTTTATATGTATTTAGCAACACATACATCTTTAAAAATATATAATGTGGAAAGAAATAAATATATACAGTGTTTTTTAAACTTGTATTAGTTGAATTATGCTATACATCTCATTCTTTTTTTCTAATTTTGTTTCTTTTGAGTTGTAAAAAGACATAAATCTAGTTCATTACATTTGATTGCTATGCGGTATTCCATCACAAGGCATATACCACATTTTACTTTAAGATTTCTCTCAGAATGAAAACACAAGTTGCCTGCAATTCTTGTCATTGCAGATAATACTACAGTGAATGTTGTCATACATGCCTTTTGTGGACCCATGTGTGCAAGCCTGTTAACTAGACAGTCCTAAATGATTCATGCCCTTGTGTAATCCCTTCCCACGCTGTATCAGGTTTCACCTGTGTGACCAACATACTATGGCAGAGTGATGTGTGAATCCCCAGACTAGATCATATATACCCTGCTGTTGCCACCCTGTTCTCTCGGATCACTTACTTCTGGTAAAGCCATCTACTGTATTGTGAGGACACCGTAGCAGCCCTTTGGGACAGCGAACAATTAATGCCAACGTGAGACCCATTTGACAGCAGTTTCTTAGAACTTAGCTCCAGTTAAACAAATGACAGGAGCCCCAGCCAGCTTTTGGACTGCAGCTTCACAAGAGACCCTGATACCCTCCTGAATTCCTGACCCATAGCAACTGTGGGATAATAAATGTTTATTATTGTTTTAAGCCACAGTTTAGAGTAATTTGTTACACAGCAATAGATAACAACAACAAAAACAGTTAACAGACTGTGAGAGTTTCTCCAGGATCTGTACGTAGGGGAGAATGCCCGAGTTGTTAGGGAGGTGCATGCTTATTCCCATGATGTTGGCATACCACCCTCCAGATGACTGTGCCAGTTTACCTACCTAGCAGTAGAAAAGAGTTCTTCCCACACTGCTCACCCAGTGTTCAGTATTTGTTTGGATTATTTTTCACTAAAAATTTATTATAGATTTTGAATCTGAATACCATATTTTGAGTATGGAGCAGTTTCTCTAATCTGATTAGCAGTTTCAACTTTGACTTGACTTTTTGTGGTTTTTGTTTTATATAGATGCCATATCTAACTGTCAGCTTTTTAGGGACTATAAAACTGCCCTACGTTTTATTTTCAATCAGTGATATTCAGGAGACCGAACATTCAGGAGATGAGCAGGCAAAAGCTCACCTAAATGGAGGTGAGTAGAAAATATCGAGAGTTCTCAGGTATTGGGGGGGATTATATAGACTTAAGAGTTACTGTAGCAAAAACAGTCCTTGGTAGTATAATGGGTAATGAATTGGCTAAATGCAGGGTTAAAAGAAAAGGTGATTTGGATCCTTTGGACATTCACTAGAAGAGAATTTTGCACCTTAACATTATATCCACAGAGCGGTAACAGCAAAATTAATATCTGAGATGTTTGTACTTTATCTACCCTGACCATACACGTGAAGATCATTTGTCTTGTTCTCATTTGGATGACTAAATAAAAGCATTGTGGGATATACTATCAGGTGTATGTAGTCCATTCTTGAAATTTAAAAAAAAACATTTTTAACTGTTAAGTGGACTTCTAAGAGTGCCCTGTTCTCCCTGCGCAAACTCCATACCTTGTCCTTTAATTTTAAAAATAGCCCTAATAGTCATGGTAATGGATATCAAAGAATGTGGTGGAAATCAGTAGTGAATGAGAGACCTAAGGCTTACGGCCAATTGGGAATAAATCTTGTGCTGAGATGAAAGAAAAACTCAGCAAGGTCGTTAGGTGACCAAAGGCTAATGAGACGTTTACATGGCCGATCACAAAGGGGACTGCAAGGCTTTGAAAGGTTTGTACTCATTCTAGTGATTCTTACAGTTCACCAAACATGTTTACAACTCCTTTTTCAATATTGCTTTTCTGAATAACTTCATTATAGTAAGTCTCAATTGTTTTGAGTATGGAAGTGACTTAAAAAAAAAAAAAAGATTCTATTCAGCCAGTAAAAATTATCCTGGAAATCTTGGTTAATATTGGTAAATTAAGTGAAAAGGCTGGCTATAGTATAGAATGCATAGTAATTCTGTTAAAAATATATCTAATGTACTCGATTCCATTCATATAGATCAGGATATAGCCCATTTGGGGCTTCCCTGGTAGTTCAGATAGTAAAGAATCTGCCTGCAGTCCAGGAGATCCAGGTTCAATTCCTGGGTCAAGAAGATCCTCTGGAGAAGAGAATGACAACCCACTCTAGTATTCTTGCCTGGAGAATATGGACAAAGGAGCCTGGCAGGCTACAGTCCATGGGGTTGCAAAGAGTCAGACACAACTAAGTGACTAACACACACACAAACACATTTTACAGATGAGAAAAGCAGTACCAAATCAGTCGAGTAATTTACTCATTGGCACCAAACTTAGACTTCAGTTGGAACTCACTCCTCTTTGGCCTTCAAACAGAATTCCTCGGAACTTGATAAGACTGATTTTCTTGACTACTTTGAACTTTATTCTAGTGCATTTTTTCTGCACCAAAATATTCTAAAACTAATTAGAACATCGGCAGCACTATGGAATAATATCAAGAAGAGAGATGAATGCTTTCTAGTTTATTAGAAAGAGTTTCATTGCTTTGGAATCAAAATTAAAAAAATATTAAACACTAACTTCACTTCTGTACTTGAGGAAAGAACTGGAATTATCTTTAGCTTCCTGCAGTAAGCAATCGGACAACAAAATATATGAAACAAATGTTTTTAAACATTAGACTACAACAAGATTCTAATTCCTGAAATAGGAGTTAGAAAGGAAACTGGCCTTACACTTACCTGGCTAAAGATTAGTATCTAGATATGCAGTCTTAATTTTATCTTATCCATTATTTTTATTTATTCAGGACTTTATAGCATGTGATGAGGTATCCTCCACAGGTAGAAGATTTTCATCGCAGTTCTTTCTTTTGTTGTTGATGTTTTTCAATATGGAACTGGTGCTATGATGGCATAAAATATGTCAAAATCCTTAAGGTAAGTTAAGAGTCCTATTATATGAAAGATAAGTGGAAAATTTTTTTACAATGTGGAATAACCCAGCTTTGGCTATAAGAGATCAGTGCCTTATGTGAACTGGGAATAAAAGTTGTAGTCCTTACTTATCTTCATATAGACTCCAGGATTACCTCTGTAGTGGTGCCCAATCTTTTCACTATTAAGTATATCTATTGTTGTTGTAATTTCCGTGTTGCCATGCTTGAAGAGATTTATTTACAAAGCAATGGCATTTTTAAAAATAGTACCTTATACATAATAATTACAGGCACACATACTATTCACTTGAGACTATTTGGATCATTAAAATAGCATAAAAAAAATCCCTTAGTTATAAGTCTTTTAGAAGTTGGAAAGCCTCAGGCTTACTTATCAGTGATTCCAGTATCAGTGAATATACACTACATCTTTCTTTTGACCTCAGACTCTTATTTTAGGACATGACACAGATAACACAAAATCAACTCATCTATATTTGATCTCATTGTCATCCTGCTTTCCACACTTGCTCTTTCTCCTGTATTCCATACCATGGTTAACAGAAACAACATACATCTAGCTGCCAAATGTAGGAAACTTCAGAATTCCTTTGGACTTCTCACTTTACCCATCCCTCCGTGACATCCTGAAGAATCTTCCTCTAAAATTCCTACGATGTACATTTATTTCCAATCTTTCATCCTCACTGTCTAGATTGGTTTAGGCCTCATCATTTTCTAAGTATCAGTATCTCATTTTTCCTAGCCATTCTCCTTAAAAAAAAAAAAAAAATCATGGTTAACTATACACCACCTTGATCATTTTCAAGCGTACAGTTCAGTGGTATTCACTACACCCATGTTGTTGCACATCCATCACCACTACCCACTCCAAAACTCTTCATCTTGCAAAACTCTATATCCATTACACAATATCCAATCTTGAAACTCTATATCCATTAAACAATACTTCCTCATTCCCTCCTTCTCCCAGCCCCTGGCAACTATCACTGTATTAATTCTTTCCATCTTTATGAATTTGACTATGTACCTCATGTAAGTGGTATCTTACAGTATTTGTCTTTCTGTGCCTGGTTTATTTTTACCTAACATGTCTTTCAAGATTCATCCATGTGGTACCGTGCATCAGAATTTCCTGCCTTTTAAAGTCTGGATAATATCATTGTATATGTATAGCCCACATTTTATTTATCTATTTTTCTACTCATGGACATTTGTGTTGCTATTGTGCATGATGCTGCCATGAATGTGGATGTACAAATATCTCTTTGAGACCCTGCTTTCAATTATTTTGGATATATACCTAGAAGTGGAATTTCTGAATCATATGGTAATTCTGTTTTTAATTTTTTAAGCAACCACCATGATATTTTTATAGTACCTACACCACTTTACATTCCCTCCAATAGTACACAAGTTTCCAATTCCTCCACGTCTTTGCCAGCACTTGTTTTGTTTTTTTTTGATAATAGCATCATAACAAGTGTGATGTGGTTCTCACTGCGGTTTTGATTTGCATTTCCCTGATGATTAGTGATGTTAGGTATCTTTTCATGTGCTTGTTGGCCTTCTGCACATCTTCTTTGGAGAAATATCAAGTCTTTTGACCATTTTAAAGTCAAATTGTTTTGTTGTTGAGTTATGAGTTTTTTGTACATTCTAAATATTTATAGCCCTTATAAGATACAAACTGATTTACAAACAGTTTCTTCCATTCCATGGAGTGCCTTTTCACTCTGCTAATTATGTTCTTTGAGGCACAGAGATTTATAATTTTGTAATAGTCCAATTTATCTATTTTTTCTTTTGTCTATGTTTTTGTTGTCCTATGCAAGAAATCATTGCAAATACAATGTCATAATCATTCTATGTTTTCTTCTAATAGTTTTAGCTCTTATATTTAGGTCTTTGATCTATTTTTACCTAATTTTTGTACATGGCATTTGGTATATGTCCACCTTCATTATCTTGAACGTGGACATCCAGGTTTTACTTTAATATTTATTGAAAAAACTTCTTTCCCCATTTAATAGTCTTAACAACCTTGTTGAAAATCATTTGACTATATACAGTAGGGTTTGTTTTGGGGCACACTCTTCTTTTTCATTGCTATAGCAAGTTTTGAAATCGGTCTAGTCATCCCCTTTTTGTCCACCCCTGTGCTATCTTAAACTGAAATCTGATTCTGTTAATCCCTTGCTAAAAATGTATTTATGTAGCATTAAAGGCTCTGCAGAGCTAGACTCAACCTATTCTTAGTCTTTCTCCCTATCATAACCCCATTCTCTCTTCCCTACATTGTCTACTCATCCCACAGAATCACTCCAGAACATAATACATACCTACATAACATCTGCTAAATTCTGTCTCAACTAAATTATAATGGGAGAAATTCCTTTCTATCAGTACTAACCGCAGTACCACATCCAGGTTTCTAGTGTCATAATACCTTAGAAAAAGTCTGAATTATCTGACGTATATTAGGTGAGCATATAGAGTCAACCCAATGACAACGAGATGTTTAGTTGGGAGTGTTTTATCCAGGCTTGGCAAGGGCAGGCGAATCAGCCTTTCTTCACAACACAGCAAACCACAGTGCAATCTCCCTCTGACGACCACTGGGTTCATTCCCGGACAATATATACTAAACCGTGTATTTTACCCTCAAACTCCCTTTATACCCTGTTTCATCATACTTATCTCCGTGTTTTGTTCTGGAGAAACTGAAGTATCTCAGCTTTTTAAATTATTACTTTTTCTAGTTCTGCCTATTTGAAAGTATTTCTAGCCATCTGATAAGAATTCTGCATGTTTCATGAGTCATGTGTCTATTAACATGCTCTTATTAGATGAACAGATTATGTATGTTAATTAAGCCCATTATGTATGGACTTAACTGGCTCTCTTTTTCACTATTTAATTACCTGGCTGTGCTGGGTCTTACCACATGTGGGATCTTTAGCTGTGGCATATAAACTCTTAGTTGTGGCATATGGGATCTAGTTCCCCAAACAGAGATTGAACCCAGGTCTCCTGCATTAGAAGGAGCATGGAGTCTTAGCCATGGACCACCAGGGAAATCCCTTAATTGGTTTTCTTCTTCACTCAAAATTCCGTTAGCAGCTAGAATTCAAATCTTCAATTACTAAGGGTATTGCTGTTATGGACTGGGTATCTCCCACTCTCACCTGAAACAGTTCCTCAAGAGATTGTGTCTTACACATTTTTAAACACCCAGTATCTAGTATGATGCCTGATATATTAAAGTAACCAATAAGACTTTGTCAGTAAAGCCTTCCCATTAAGGAAGATATTCAAAGGAATGAGCCACACTGTCTGAAAATAATGCCAAAATCCAGTTCTAAGTATCTTTTAGGTAGCAGCTATGCTAGATAAAATGTTTGAATTTCCACACTGATTCCTTTGAAAAGGATAGCTCTTATTGCCTGTATATGTTGGATTATATTTCCTGAAATATATAGTTATATTACTTTATAATTCTATCTTGAAGCCTACGGATAGAGTACAGCTGCTTCCTGGGATGTGTTAAAGAGGCTCATGCCTATAATAAAAGGCCTTAGAGGTCCCAGGTGAACTAAAGAGGTCAAAAAGGATGGATTATCTGACACAAAGTGAAATTCTTTGTAATTCTCCAGATTGCTTTCCTGTGGTATCTAGCTTTGATCTCGTTCCCTTTCAAGGGGACTCTGACTTTGATCTCATTTCCTTCCTAAGGGGACAGCATATACCATCTGGTATAGTCATTAAAACCATAAAATCAAAGACTTCTAGCTTTCCATCTTCCTAGGCACACGATAGAATTGTATTTCCTATATATACCCCTTGTGGTTAAGTGAGACCATTTGACAAGCTAGTTCTGGCCAAGGAGAGCTGAATGTAAGAATCATGTACATCTTGTTGTCTAAGTATTTAATGTCTCTCTTTTCACTCTGGCATAGCTACTAACACTCAAAATGGTTCATGTTCTGTTAGCCCAGGCCCCCGACTAATTTCGTTGAACATAATTCCCTACCAATTCACAGTGAACACAACATAAGCAAGAAATAATCCTTGCTTGTTTTAAGTCACTGAAATATTGGGGTTCATTGTAGTTGCCCCATATCCTAGGCTATCCTGATACTCACAGACCTGGCTACTTAACCATTGGATTAGAAGGGGAAAAAAATAGGCCCAGTAGGGCTTAATATCTTACCTCTCTATATCCCATCACTTATGAAGGCGTCCTGGAAAAGAATGAAAATGCACAATTGAAAGTGTGATAAAAGAGTAAGAGGGCCTTGGGAAAGTAGACTGAGCTGTAGTAATGTCACGGTCAGGAAAGACTGTTCATGTGTTTTACCTTAGGTTCAGATGGGAGACCCTGCTTTTGAGAAACCTCATGATGAAAAACACAAGAATAAGAAAATGGAGGGGCTGGGGTACATTTTGACCCAAAGAAATTTTGAATTGCTATGGATTTATGTAGACCATGCTTTATGCTGTTATGGAGCTCCAAAATATGATCTACCTAAAGAAAACTGGTAGATTTTATTAATACAAAGAATTATAGGGTTTTAACCAAAGCAGTGATTAGAAGGATGTTTATAGTTGTAAATACTATATATACAAAAAGTCATAAATCAATAACCTAAACTTTCAATAGAAAAAGAACAAACTAGACCTTAAGCAAGCAGGAGGAAGGAACTAATGACTATAGAGTGGAAATTAATGAAAAAGAGAAGAGAGAAAATAAAAATTGGTTCTTTGAAAAGACCAACAAAATTGACAAAACTTTTGCTGAATCAACTGAGAAAAAAGAAAACTGAAATTATTACAGTCAGGAATGAAAGAGGGGACATTGCTACTGACTTTACAAAAATAAAAAGATTTTAAATGAATATTGTGAACAAGTGAATGCTAACCAAATAGATAGGTGATAATGGACAAATTCCTATAAGATACAAGCTACTGCAACTGTATCAAGAAGAAACAGAATGTCTAAATAGACCTATGACAAAGAGATTGAATAATAATTCTGTAAGTTGGCCTATTGTTAAGTGAATTTGATGTACAGTGTCTATCATATGTTATAAAAAAGCCATGAATCAAACTAAAAATGTGAGTTTCTTTTTCAAAAACATTTTAAATCTTGAGTTCTCTTCTGGAGCATTAGTAATAAGATAGTAAAAAATAAAGAATTTGACAAGATGAGACAATAAATATTTTCTAATTATAGGAAGTTGAAATTTAAAAATCCATAAACAAGAAAAATGTTTCTCATATGAAAGAGGAAGAAAAGGGAATCGATGGAACTGCAAAATTTCTTTAGTATGTACAGATGCGGAGGGTCATCACATTTCTTTGTGGTCTTATTTCTGGCTCCAAGGACATTTTCTAACAGCATGAAAGCCCAATATGAGCTTTCCTCATCCTCTTCAATTGGCAGCCCCTGGGCCTTTCTGTTATTTGTATAGAACAGCAACTCAAAGAAGTCTATTCAACCTTTATTACTTGGTTGGCACCCAGGACTATGGGTGGATTAATGAAAACATTGCCAGCTAGAGGGTGTAAAGTTTATATAATGAAAAAGGATAAGGGGAACTCAGAGACTATTCCATAATGCAGAAGATAACATAGCTTGCTTCCAGTTATAGCCTCTCAGATTCTCAGAGTTCTCTACTGTGGGTAATACAAGGTGTGGGTAGTGAATAATTGCATTTGTATGAGAGACTCCCTGGCCTGTTCTCATAGGTATTTTAAACAATTTTTAAAAGTTTAATATACACTACACATAAATTCTTGTAACATATTGAGCTTGATACATTTTTTGCAAACTGAACACTTCCAGGGTGTTTTTTACAACTTGTACTCTCCCTTGCCTGATTTTCTGGAAACTCTGATGTTGAAGCTGAAACTCCAATATTTGGCCACCTGATGTGAAGAGCTGACTCATTTGAAAAGACTCTGATGCTGGGAAAGATTGAGGGCAGGAGGATTAGGGGATGACAGAGGATGAGATGGTTGGGTGGCATCACGGACTCAATGGACATGGATCTGGGTAAACTCTGGTAGCTGGTAATGGACAGGGAGGCCTGGCGTGCTGCGGTTCATGGGGTTGCAAAGAGTCAGACACGACTGAGTGAGTGAACTGAACTGGTCTCAGTTTGCTTGCAAAGCAGAACAACAAATACATTCCTGAATATTTACTGTGAAATGGGTATTTCCCAAGTTCATCCCTCAGCTGGCCAACATTTCAAGCCTGTTTAAGACCCATTCCTCCAACCACCTTTTCTAATTACTTCAGTTCCTATCATCTCTCTCTCTCTCCTTTGAGTTCTTGGTTACTCTCGACTAAACATTTGAGTAATCCTGACTCACTAACTGATTCACACCTGTTCTTTCCCCACTGGGTCATATTTTGAGAGCATGTATTGCTTACTATTTAATTGGAAAGTTAACTTTGCTTTAAATGTATCATTTTAAATTGTTTACTGTATTCCTCAAATAGCATTATTATTACAAAGAACAAACTAGAAATTAATAATAAAATAGGATTAATTATTGACCACAGTTACATATTAATAATTGGAGCAAAAAATATATAAAATATTCAAATCTTTAATATTCCAAGTCAAAGTTCCAACTGTTAGTCCTACAGGGTAAGATAACCAATTCACTCATGTGATCAAAGATCTCTATAAATTCTTAACAATGTTTTTCTAGTATATTGCCAAGATATGTTAGTTAACATCTCCCAAATTGTAAACCTGTGGACTAGAGACCAGCTACAATAAAGCTTCCCTCTGAAATTCCTTATTCCTTTTTCTTTCAGACCATATTGGGCTTGAGGTCTCCATGCTAAGTTACTGGCCTGTGTATCAGAGGTTTCTTTCATATATTTTACTTGAAGAATGTTATAATCAATCTTACCTATCAAATTAGTGAAAACTTAAAAAAAATTAATCTCAATAATGTGGAGAGACAGGGACCTCCATATGTTTCTGAGAGTTAAATCAGTACAAGCTCTCTGAAAAGCGAGATGGCAACTATTTACACCCTGATGGCGAGTAATTCCATTTTTATCAATTTACTCAGCAAATGTCACTGAAGTAATTATATACAAAGTCATTGAATCCAGTATTATTTACAATAAGCACAAAATATTGAAACAACTGGGAAAATGTTAAATAAATTATGTTTCTGGGGCTGTGGACCATTAGGCAGAAAAAATGATTACACTACGAAGATATTTTAGACAAGGAAAATGCTCAGGATACAAGTCTAAGTTGAAAAAAGGTAGTTTACAGGTCTTTTTGTAAAATTATTGGTATTATTCATGAAAGACTGGCTGATTTTTTAGTGGTGCAATTAGTTATTTTTATTATTTATATTTTTTATGTTTCCTACAGAGAGCTCTATTATTTATACAATGAAAAAAGTTATTTTCAGATAAATACTGTTTTGGCAGTACTTTGGCATGTAATCAGGTTTCAAAGTCTCAATGATAATGCATTCATTAAAAATCACAAGAGTGTCTCAAATCATTAATTTTTATTTCTCCTTTTGTCTATTTTATTACAAATCTTTTCCAGAAATCTCAGTTTTCTGTTTAAATTTGAGTATTTTAGTTTGTGTATGCTTGGTCGCCTCCGACTCCCTGCATGGACTGCAGCCCTCCAGCTCCTCTGTTCATGAAATTTTCCAGGTAAGAATACAGGAATGGGTTGCCATTTCCCACTCCAGGAGATCTTCCTGACCCAGGGATAAAATCTCTACCTTCTGTGTCTCCTGCATTGACAGGCGAATTCCCCCACCACCACCACCACCACTGAGCCACTTGGGAAGCCCTTTATTACTTGTCAAATACTACTAGTTTCCTCGCTGAAGAAAACGCTACACTTTTTATTTTAATCTGAACATGGTCCTATACCGTGACATGTACTTAGTACGCCTAGGAGCTTTTTACTGGTCAATTTTTTAATCTCAAAAGGGGTTGGCAAGACCACTTTGTAATCAATTACACGTGGAAACCACGCTAGAAAAAAAATGCATATTGGGTTCACGTGATACCAGAATAGCCTGGATATCCTTTTCAGCATTCTGCCTTGGAAAAACATTTGACCACAAAGGCGATGGCAGAAGTCATGGACTGCTGAGGTTAGAGCTGGCTTAAACAGAAAAGACCAATTAGGGAGATCAGAGGACAGAAGCAAGATAAATACAGCAAAGTAAGGAGGGTGGCTCAAGTCAGTAAAGAGTCTGCCTGCAATGCGAAAGACCTGGATTCAAGCCCTTGGTCAGGAAGATACCTTGGAGAAGGAAATGGCAATCCACTTCTGTACTCTCCTGGAGAATTCCATCTGTCCATGGAGTCACAAAGAGTCGGACACGACTGAGTGACTAACACTTTCACTTTCCAGGACGCTCAAAAACAGCTGTAGTAACTGTCCCTTTTACAATCACATTTCTGGACTCGCTAGACCTTGGGACCTCAGCTTCCACAACTATAAAAATTTTTCAACGAGTGGCTCAGACGGTAACTGCTGCTGCTGCTGCTACTCAGTCGCTTCAGTGGTGTCCGACTCTAGCGTCTGCCTATAATGCGGGAGAGCTGGTTCGATCCCTGGGTTGGGAAGATCCCCTGGAGAAGGAAATGGCAACCCAGTCCAGTACTCTTGCCTGGAAAATCCTGTGGACGGAAGAGCCTGGTAGGCTACAGGCCACGGGGTCGCGAAGTGTCGGACACTACTGAGTGACTTTACTTTCTTTTTCAAAGGTTCTTTCCCAGCATCAGTTCAGTTCAGTCGCTCAGTCGTGTCCGACACTTTGCGACCCCATGAATCGCAGCACGCCAGGCCTCCCTGTCCATCACCAACTCCCGGAGACCACCCAGACTCACGTCCATCGAGTCAGTGATGCCATCCAGCCATCTCATCCTCTGTCGTCCCCTTCTCCTCCTGCCCCAAATCCCTCCCAGCATCAGAGTATTGCCCAATGAGTTCTAGAGCCAGAATTCAGAGACCGCCTCTTCACAGGGCGGAAGGGCGCGCATGCGCTGCAACACGGACCGCCCACGGTGGGCGGGGTCTGTCCTTTTGTCTCTGGGCGGCCGCCGGCGCCAACCACGCCCACCTCACCTGCGCGTCACGCGTACCCTGGCGCTCTTAGCGCACCTAAGGGCGGATCCCTGGCGCCTTGGGTCTTCGACGTTAAAGGACCAGTGCCCACGGGCCAGTTTAGCAGCAGCAGTGGCAGGTACGGGAGTGCGGCTCGGGTCAGCCCGCCGGGGTGTCTAAACCCTTGGTTTCCCGGCGTTTGGTTCGAAGCGCGCGACCGGGACCGGCTAGGATACTGACCAGAGCGAGATACTGTTGTGCGGCCTCCGCCCGGGAGCCGAGAACACCTCAGGGCGTGAAGTGGAAGTCCCAGTTTCCCCCAATCCCTTGCACCGGTGCCCGCGCCCCGGAAGGCCGCGCTCCCCGCCGGCCGCGTTCCTGCCGCGGGTCGCTTGGTCCAGTGAGGCACAACCGGCTCTCGGAGTTGAGCAAATCCTCGGTCCCCAAGTAGGTGTGGGGGAGTCGGTCGCTGGCTTTATGTAGGATTCTTGGCACATTTCGTGTTGGCTTTGCGATAGACAGGGATGCGAGTGTTCCACTGGCGAGTTCATTCAGTTTGCCAGGAGATTGGCGGGTCGGCAGAGGTCTCAGTGGACGCCCACACCCCAAGCCAAACGAACTTCAGCTGATTGCGTTCCTGCTCTTCAGATTCTAGGACGTTGAACTTCACAGAAAGCTGAGTGGCAGAAGGGTGAGGAAGCAAAACTTTGGGAAATTATCTTTGTGCACTTGCACAGTTGAGATTTGGGACTTCTCCAGAAGACCACCTGATTGGGTTTGTTTTCACTGCAAATACCAGGGGTTTTGATGGTCTGCTTTTTAGACTTCGTTGGAGTTTGAAAAAGAGGCCGAACTTTTGACATCAGAAATGTTGGAAGAGGCTTGTTTCATTTATTTATAAAGATTTCTGTAAATAAGATTAGAATAATAGATTAATTTTACAATTCAAGGTTACACCTGTTCCTCAGGGCTGATTATTGCCTCGTTTTACATCATTTTTCCACTTTTTTTTTTAATGTTAGTACCTTTATTGTTATTAACAGTTCTCTGGTTATGTCATATTATATTCATAAATAATATTTGAAGGCGGCTAGAACTCAACTAGATTTGGGGGAAAATGTTAATTCAACAAATATTTAACCATATTAGGTGCAAACACTTCTACATGCTGTGAATACAGAAATAAGAGAAACAGCTTTGGTGCTTACATTTTAGTAGGGGGAGAGACATGAATAGTGTCAGCTGGTGGCAGTTGCTACACTGATGATTAAAATAGGGTGATGTGCTAGCCTGTAGAGGGGCTCCTTTAGGAAAGTCACCGAAAAAGGACACTGAAATTGAAATTTACATGAGAAATTATGTCTCATGTTACCATTTTGACTAGGGAGGCTGGAAAGAAGGGAGGGAGAAGAAAAGGGAAAGTAGTTGGGGTCTGAGAAGTAGATAGGCAAGAGCCAGATCATACAGGGTTTGGTAAGTCTTGGTGAGGAGTTTGGATTTTATTCTAAATTTATAAATTTGGTCTTTGGTGCAGACCAGCTAAGTCCACTTTTGTCGGGGGAGGGGGTGGCACTCTTTCTTTGGGTTTCCTTGATTTATTAAATTAATTCCTCACCTCAAGTCTTTATATCTTTTTATTCTTTGTCATACAAGATGGCGTACCATGACATGATAGCTTTCAACACTACCACTTAAATTGACAAGGAAACCTTTTGTTTGTTTTATGAGTTAACTGTAATAGTTCTACATCTTAAAGGTGATCAATACTTCTGGCTCCATTCTATGGAAGGAGCAGCAAGAGTTTGTTAAAGTAGTGAAAAATCTTTTTGAAATTAGCAAATCTGGAATGAGGCAGTGTTGAGTAGCAGTTCATAAAGGGAAAGTCTTCAAAGGTGAAATAAATACCCAGAATTTTGTCAAATCAGTTTGAAGTTACTTGACCAGGTTCCTCCTCAGGAGTTACGGAACTTTATTGGTATGCCACTGGTGATTGTGTTTATCATCAGCAATTATAGTCTTAACATGTTTTATTTCTCTCCAAATATTCTTAGCCCAGGTATAATTTATTGTCTTTAAAAAATGTGAATGTAGAAGCTTTTGTTGAGCAAGTTTTTTAATTGATTTTGGCTCTTCTGTATTGATTTGAGCTGTATTTATTTTGATTCCTAGGATGAAGTAACATTTATCTAAAAACTGCAGGATATTTTCCAGTAAAGAACATGGTGAAACTAATTCACACATTAGCAGATCATAATGATGATGTCAACTGCTGTGCCTTCTCCTCTTCCCTCTTGGCTACCTCCTCCTTGGACAAAACAATTCGCCTGTATTTCCTGAGTGACTTTACCGAAGTACCATACTCTCCATTGAAGTTTCACACCTATGCTGTCCACTGCTGCTGTTTCTCCCCTTCAGGACATATTTTGGCTTCATGTTCAACAGATGGTACCACTGTCCTATGGGATCCTCAAAACGGGCATATTTTGGCAGTGATGGAACAGCCCAGTGGTAGCCCTGTGAGAGTTTGCCGATTTTCCCCAGACTCCACTTGTTTGGTATCAGGGGCATCTGATGGAACTGTTGTTTTGTGGAATGCGCAGTCATACAAGTTACATAGGTAAGAATGTTTAAACCCTTTCTGTTTTTAATCCTATTACCAGGTTTACAAAATTTTTTTTTTTTTGATGACTTGAAGTAGATAATTCAGACATCTCAAGGAAAAATACTTTGATCTCTGTCTCCTGAAGGTCATAAAGCAGATATTTAATATGATTCTTGAAGAGATTTGCTTGGCTCTGAGTCTTTTAAATTTCCACTTTTTCTTTTGTAAAATAAGGGTTAATCTTGTTAGAACTTTATGGATTTTTTTTAATAGGCAAAAAACCCCCAGTCTTTTGAATAAAACTTAGTAATTGTTGGCTTTTTGGTCACACATGGCTCAGGTGTTCTCAGTAATAAAGTAATTGTAGGTGAGTCTCACCTGCACAGCTCTTTCCTGACTGGGATTACTGACCAAGCCCAGAAGAGGGAACCTTGTGATTAGTATGGTGTTGTGTGTTACCACTTCTTTGAAAACATCACCTGAAAAACTGCTTTTGGACAAAAATACATCAATGAATTTACACTGGTAATGTTGTGTTGCAACTCCCTACTATTAAAATCATGTATTTGTAAACTTATAGTACGCTAAAATATATATAATATCTTAACAAATTTAAAGTGTATAGTTCAGTGACATTAATCACATTAAATACTGTAAACTTTTAAATGTCACCAATTAAAATAGCTTAATGTGCCTTCCCCCTCCCTACCTCTCACCAACAACACTCAGAGCACAGATGGTAGCTGGTAAACAACTGTGGTTCATTTAGATTTTTGGTCTTTGGGTTGAAGAAAGTATGTTTTAAGTGGCATTAATAAACAGTTTAAAGTGAAGACACAGAGAGAATGGAATGCCTTTAAGTTGTTTTGTGCGAATGAAATCTAGCTGTCGGCCAAGGAATCTTTTTCAGTTAACCAATTGGTAAATTGTCTCCTTAACATTATATTTCTACTATATGTAATTATGTGAAAATGATACACTGCAGTCGATTTAAGTGCTGGATAGGACACTGCATGGGTTGTTGGATTTTTAATGGGTTATTTTTCCTAATTGATAAAATAATGAATTATTGTTAGCCCAGTGCTTCTTAATCTTCCCTAGATAATTTTAAGTTGTTCACAGGATTTTCTTTACATAAAGAATTTATAACTGAAGGTGAGATGAAAGTCCTTACTGTTGTTTCTAGGTGATTTTAATACAAATGCTGGATGTGCTTTTCACCCCCAATAACATGCTTTTCAATAAAAAATAGTTGTATCTTTTAAAAAATTGGATCTCAATTGATATTGTTGGTGTTGCTATTTTTGTTAAACTTTGTATATTTTAATGAAAAGAGTATGACGATAAATAGACTTTGATTTGGTTAGGATAATGTTTAAATTCTTTTACTTTTAGCAAGCCTATCTCAGTTTATAGCATATGCTGCTAAGTCACTTCAGTCGTGTCCGACTCTGTGCGACCCCAGAGACAGTAGCCCACCAGGCTCCCCCGTCCCTGGGATTCTTCAGGCAAGAACACTGGAGTGGGTTGCCATTTCCTTCTCCATTATAGAATATAAAGGATATTTTATTTCTATAGGCATCTACTGCCCTTTCTCCCTAGTTCTGGCCATTTATCCTTTTCTTTTACTATATCAAGCTGCTTTTAGAGACTGTAATATAAAGTAAAAGATGCTCTGAAATGAAAATTCCCCTTTCTTTTGCTTTTATTTCAGATGTGCTAGTGTTAAGGATGGCTCCTTAGTGGCCTGTGCATTTTCTCCTCCTGGAAACCTCTTTGTCACTGGCTCCTCATGTGGTGATTTAACAGTGTGGGATGATAAAATGAGGTGTCTGCACAGTGAAAAAGCACATGATCTTGGAATTACCTGCTGTGACTTTTCTTCACAACCAGTTCCTGGTTAGTTATTTTACTCTTGTAAGCACTAGTAATTCCTGTTCACAGTTTATATGTGACTTTTCATTCATTTACTCATTTTCACTTCATCATTAGTAAAACAACAATATTTTTTAATTCCCTTCAAGGACTCATCCTCCTGCTTTAGGTTTTTGATCAAAATGAAATCACAAATATTTTTGGGGAAAACCAGATTCTTTGGGAAAATACATAGGAGCTAACATTATCAACTTACTACAATAGATCTGAATTCCTGGAGTTTGCTAATGTAGAGGCCTTAAACCTATTGGTTTCACTGTGATTTTTGAAACATTGTATATTTTTATTCAAATAGAAATGTGAAGTATAAAAATTGAAAACAAGTTTCATTTTTCATTTACTAATCTTTCAAAAGATAACCTTATAAAAGCATTTGTTAGTAGATTAGTTTTTAGAAAAAGAAGAGAACTCTTGACTGTAGACTCTTAGTTTTAAATAAATACAGTGAATTGGGAATTTGCCTTCTTTTATTTTCATCTTCTGTGTTAGGATGGACATTCTCCTTCTGGCTACTTCAATCTTACTTCAAGACAGGTGCTGTCCTATAGTGATATAATGTGAGCTACGTGTGTAAATTTTAAAATTTCTAGTAGTAGATGAAATTAATTTTAGTAATGTATTTTATTTTATCCAATATACCTGAAATATTTCAAAATCCTAAAATTATTAATAAGATATTTTACTGGGGGGTATGAAGGCTTTGAAATCTGGTGTGCATGTTATGTCACATTGCAGCTGGTGCTGGTCGTGCTTCAGCTGTTCAGTAGGCTTATGGAGCAAGTTATTAAATACTGTCTTGTGACAGCTCAGGCTTTGGTACTCCTCTGTTTCAAAACCATCAGTGGCATGTTAAAATATGATTAAGGTAAGATAAAATACCAAGTTTCAAACACACAGCCTTTAAGTACCTTCCATATTCTGTTTCCCTGCCTCATTACAAGTCACACGTGGCCTCATGCACTCACTTGCCTCACTGGCCTCCTTTCATTTCTTGAATGTCTGTAAGATGTTTCCGAGGGTTTTCCATGTGGACCCTTTACCTGGTTCACTTTTATTCATCCTTTAGATTTCAGGTTAAAAAAAAAATCACTTCAGAAGAGCTTCCTCTGCTCTTAACCTCCTGTACTCAGTCTGAAGTATTTGATATAGTCCTTTAGTATTACATGCTTTATTTTTCTTTTGTAGGACTTAGTGAAGTATCACAAGTTTTATTAAATAGTTATTTATATGAATTATGTTTAATCGTGTTTTTCCTGTGAGATGGTAAGCTCCATAGGGTAGGCCTGTGTGTATTTTATTTACAGTGCCTGGAGTGTAATAGGCTTTGAAAAGCAGACTTTTTAAAATTGGAATATAGTTGCTTTACAATGTAGTGTTCGTTTCTACTATACAGCAAAGTGAATCAGCTATATACCCCTCTTTTTTTGGAATTCCTTCTCATTTAGGTCACAGCTGAGCAATGAGTAGGGTTCTCTGAGCCATACAGTATTAGTTATCTGTTTTATCCATGGCATCAGTAGTGTATATATGTCAATCCCAATCTCCCAATTCATCCTACCCTCCGCTTAACCCCATTCCCCCCTTGGTGTCCGTATGTTTCATTTCTGTGTGTCTCTTTCTCTTTGCAAATAAGATTATCTATATCATTTTTCTAGATTCCACATACATGCATTAATATGATACTTGTTTTTCTGGCTTCACTCTGTGTGATAGTCTCTAAGTCCATCCACGTCTCTACAAATCATCCAGCTTTATTCCTTTTTGTGACTGCATAATATTCCATTGTGTGTGTGTGTGTACGTGTGTACACACATGTTATATCTTTTTTATCCATTCCTTTGTTGATGGGCATTTAGGTTGCTTCTGTGCCCTGGCTATTGTTCCTAGTGCTGCGGTGAACACTGGGGTGCATGTGTCTTTGAATTATAGTTTTCTCAGGGTATATGCCTAGTAGTGGGATGCTCGAGTCATATGATAGTTCTATTTTTAGATTTTAAGGAATCTGTATACTGTTCTCCATAGTGGCTGTACAAATTTACATTCCCACCAATATAGGGGTGTTCCCTTTTCTGCACATCCTCTTCAGCATTTATCGTTTGTAGATTTTTTTATTGATGGCCATTCTGACTGGTGTGAGGTGGTACCTCATTGTAGTTTTGATTTGCATATCTCTAATAGTGATGTTGAGCATATTTTCATGTGTTTATTGGCTATCTACATGTTTTCTTTGGATAACGTCTGTCTTCTGCCCATTTTTTGATTGGGTTGTGCTTTTGTTTTTTTTAATTGAGCTACATGAGCTGTTTGTATGTTTTGTTTTTTAAAATATGTATTTGGCTGAACAGGGTCTCAGTTGCGGCACATGGGATCAGATCTCTAGTTGTGCCATGCAGGGCCTTTTACTTGCACCATGTGGAGTCCAATTCCCTGGCCAGGGCTTAAACTTGTGCCCCCTGCATTGAGAGTGTGGAGTCTTAGCCACTGAATCACCAAGAAAGTCCCCTGTTTGTATATTTTTCAAATTTTAATCCTTTATCAGTTGCTTCATTCGCAAATATTTTCTCCCATTTTGAGAGTTGTCTTTTCATCTTATTTATGGTTTCCTTTGCTGTGCAAAAGACTTAAAGTTTAATTAGGTCCCATTTGTTAATTTTTGTCTTTATTTTTATTACTCTAAGAGGTGGATCAAAAAAGATCCTGTTCTGCCTGTGTTTTTCCTCTAAAGAGTTTTATATTTTACAGTGTCTGGCCTTTAGATCTTTAATCCATTTTGAGTTTATTTTTGTGTATGGTGCTAGGAAATGTTCTAATTTCATTCTTTACATGTAGCTGTCCAGTTTTTCCAGCACTACCAATTGAAGAGGCTATCTTTTCTTCTTTGTATATTCTTGCCTTCTCTGTCATAAATTTAGGTGATTGAAATGCAGACTGAGTAAGATTACTTTTATTGACTTGTTGAAATTTCTTATTTGTTTCCTTAACTTTTTAATATCATATGGCAGATTAACAGTTTTCTTTTCATGAATCTATTCTTATACTGAACTCCCTACCTAATTTAATTGTGATTATTTATTTTTTAATATATTGGTTTATGATGATTTATTCTAAGAAGATCAGCTTGTAACAGGCAAGAACCATTTCTTTCATTCTGTGACCCCTTCTCCAAAATCATATAGGCATTCAATGAATCTTTGGATTATATCAACATCAGGAGATTTAGATTTCCTTTTTGATTCTAATTATCTGAAAAGATTTTTCATTAAAATCCCATTTTTTAAATGCTATTAACGTTAAGGACATCCTTCTTCTGTCTTCAGAGGGCTTGCAGCTGACAGGTTCTGGAAAGGTTCACTACACTAGGCCAAAAATTCTAGGTGAGATTCTAAAGTAGGTAAATTACCCACATCCCTACTGTGCCTTTAGAGTATATTTCAAGGTATATTTCTCAATATAGTTCTGATATGGCCCTTCTATAGTGTCTTTAGTTTAACTTCTGTTAAAGTGGATATTAACCTTATGTGTAAATTCCCTGAAACAGATCAACATATGCTTTAAAGTGACTATTAGAGGAATTTGTGGAAACTATTTTCTTAAAAAACAGAAGATGTAATTTTTAACTTATTATTGCCTTATTTGGTATCTGTTAATATCTGTAAATACTTATGACAAATTGAGTCTTCTGCCTTTGTGACATTTTGTTCAAATATGGAAAAATAATAGTTTGTGTGCTAGAGGATAAATATTCAGTTCTCTCCAGTTTTTAAGTGATAGAGTTTGGGTTAGATTATTATTACAGTTTAAATATTTTTCCTTAAGAAAAGTCCATTTTAAAATATTTAGATCTTGAGCACAGACATATTTTAAACTTTATAATTTTACAGTGTTATAGCTGAATTCTCACTGTTGAAAGACACTTCAGCATCAGTGTCAAAGGGTCTTATTTAGTCTAGAAACAATGGGGGAAAGTTTTCCTAATTGGGTCTAGCACATAAATATTTTACTCAGCGATTTTGGGGTACATTTTTTGGCCTTAAAAACATTAAATGATTATAGAGATTATAGAGAATTACTTATATCCATCAAGATCTCTGAGAAAGGATGCCCTTTGGCTGAACCTGTGCTACAAAAACAAAAATGCTATTGAAATGTGGGAAAGTCTCTTACAGTTAGAAAAACTTTGAGTGAAAAAGAAATTTTAATTTGTTGTATCTTAAAGTATATGTGCTTCCAGTAAAACAGGGAGTCCATAGAAAAAGTTTAGTTTACATACCTAGGTGTATGAACTAAATACCACATACTAAATATTTGCAAAGCCAGAGTGCAATTAAGATAGGTATTCAGGTTTATTAATTGAGTTTTATTGTATATGAGTGCTAAAATTTCCTTTGACTTGTGATATTAGGTGGAATTCATATAAAATTGAGTTGGTGAACTGGATGATCAGGGAAGTCCCAAATCTCATCTTTTTGCCTTTCCCCAGTTCCTGCCCTTGGAGCCTCTTATCTTCTCTGACTGATTATAAACTCATATTTCCTCTGCTAGAGGCATGGTCTTTGGGCCCTTCTTCAGCAGGTGTCTGCTATCCAGGGGACTGTAACTAGGGCAAGGCACTCACTTCAGAAGAAGCCAGATTCAGGTCAAAATCACCAGCCTCCAATTAAACCAGTGCTTGGAACACAATGGCCCTCAAGATATATGTTTAATGTATCAGCGAAGGGTGTGAGGTACCACATGCCACATAGATAAGATTGTCAGTTTCACCCTTTTCCTGCTGTGTGACCTGAGGTACCTCGCTTTTCCTCTCTGGGCCTTAGCTCTCAACTGTGAACTTGGGATGGTCCTGTTTGCTGCCTTCTAGGACTATCTGTAAAGAGTTAGAGGTCATATCTGTCAAATGCTTAACAGAAAGATGCAAACAAGTGCTTAATAAACACTTGATAGTATTCTTAAAAAATCAAGTAGGTGATATCAATATTTACATTACCCACAAGTATTTAGGAACATATCTAGTGGGTAGATAGTGATACTCTGTCTAAATAGGATAACAACTAGTGGGTTTGTGTTTTTTTTGTAACACTACATTTAACTGATTACTTTGCCTAAGTTGTGTAATTGTTTACTCCCTAAATTGTGTCCAACTCTTGGGACCTCCTGAACTGTACCACACCAGGCTTCTCTGTCCATGGGATTTCCCAGGCAAGAATACTGGAGTGGCTTGCCATTTCCTTCTCCAGGGGTTCTTCCCAACCCAGGGATTGAAGCTACCTCTCGTGCATTGTAGGCAGGTTCTTTACCACTGAGCCTGATTCTTTTCCATTGGAAGTACCTACTTGTGTAATCAGTTCAGTTGCTAAGTCATATCCAACGCTGTGACCCCATGGACTGCAGCAGGTCAGGCTTCCCTGTCCATCACGAACTCCTGGAGCTTGCTCAAACTCATGTCCATCGAGTTGGTGATGCCATCCACCATCTCATCTTCTGTCGTCCCCTTCTCCTTCCTTCAGTCTTTCCCAGGATCAGAGTCTTTTCCAATGAGTCGGCTCTTGCGTATCAGATGGCCAAAGTATTGGAGCTTCAGCTTCAACATCAGTCCCTCCAATGAATATTCAGGGTTGATTTCCCTTTGGATTGACTGGTTTGATGTCCTCAGTTAAAGGAATTCTCCAAAGTCTTCTCCAGCACCACAGTTCAAAAGCATCAGTTCTTTGGCACTCAGCCTTCTTTATGGTCCAGCTCTCACATCCATACATGACTACTGGAAAAACCATAACTTTGACTAGATGGACCTTTGTCAGCAAAGTAATGTCTCTGCTTTTTAATACATTTTCTAGATTTTTCATAGCTTTTCTTCCAAGGAGCAAGCATCCTTTAATTTCATGGGTGCAGTCACCATCTGCAGTGATTTTGGAGGCCCCCAAAATAAAATCTGTCACTGTTTCCAGTGTTTCCCCATCTATTTGCCATGAAGTGATGGGATTGGATGCAGTGATCTCAGTTTTTTGAATGTTAAGTTTTAAGCCAAATTTTTCACTCTCCTCTTTACTTTTATCAAAATGCTCTTTAGTTCCTCTTACATTTCTGCCATAAGTGTGGAGTCATCTGCATATCTGAGGTTATTGATAATGGCAATCTTGATTCCAGCTTGTGCTTCATCCATCCTGGCATTTTGCATGATGTACATAAGTTTGAGTAAACTCTGGGAGTTGGTGATGGACAGGGGAGCCTGGTGTGCTGCAGCCCATGGGGTCACAAAGAGTCGGACATGACTGAGCAACTGAACTGAACTCAGCATACAAGTAAAATAAGCAGGGTGACAATATGCAGCCTTGACCTACTTCTTTCCCAATTTCAAACCAGTCTGTTGTTCCATGTCTGGTTCTAGCTGTTGCTTCTTGACTTGCATACAGGTTTCTTAGGAGGCAGGTAGGTGGTCTGCTATTCCAATCTCTTCCAGAATTTTCCAGTTTATTGTGATCCGGGCTTTGGCATAGTCAGTAAACCAGAAGCAGATGTTTTTTCTGGAATTCTCTTGCTTTTTCTGTGATCCAGCGGATGTTGGCAATTTGATCTCTGGTCCTCTGCCTTTTCTAGATCCACCTTGAACGTCTGGAAGTTCTCAGGTCACATAGTGTCGAAGCCTAGCTTGGAGAATTTTGAGCATTACTTTGCTAGCTTGTGAGATGAGTGCAGTAGTTTGAGCATTCTTTGGCATTGCCTTTCTTTGGGATTGGAATGAAAAATGACTTTTTCCAGTCCTGTGGCCACTGCTGAGTTTTCCAAATTTGCTGGCATATTGAGTGTAGTTCTTTAACAGCATCATTTTTTTAGGACTTGAAATAGCTCACCTGGAATTCCATCACCTCCACTAGCTTTGTTTGAAGTGATGTTTCCTAAGCCCCACTTGACTTGTGAAATATGTTTCACCAAATCTTTTGGACTGAATTGATGATATTTTGTGTGCATACATGGTGCTAAGTTGCTTCAGTCATGTCCAACTCTGTAACCCCATGGACGGTACCCTGCCAGGTTCCTCTGTCCATGGGATTCTCCAGGCAAGAATACTGGAGTGGGTTGCCATCTCTCCTCCAGGGGCTTTTCCCCACATAGGATTGAACCTTAAGTCTCTTGCATTAGCAGATGGGCTCTTTACTACTAGCACCACATGTGTAATTTTAGCCTTTTGTCTTGATTAATCAGATAAGAAAACAGTCTCTCAATATGCTAAATTATAGACTAAGCTCTTAACAAGTGAATATATCCTAGAAAAAGTTAACTTGGGAGTAATTAAGCATTTAACACATACCATAACTAACGTCTTAAATTTTTTACATCATTGCTAACCTCAGTATTTAAAGTTGGGTTGGAGGGTGCACTAGGCTTAGTGGCTCAGTATTGGCCTTTTCAGCATTGAGTTATATCTTTCAGTTCAAATGCTCAGTTGTGTCTGACTCTTTGCAACCCCATGAACTACAACACATCAGGCCTCCCTGTCCTTCACCAACTCCCAGAGTTTACCCTAACTCATATCCATTGAGTCAGTGATGCCATCCAACCTTATCTCACCCTCTGTCTTCCCTTCTCCTCCTGCGCTCAGTCTTTCCCAGCATCAGGGTCTTTTCCAATGAGTCAGCTCTTCACATCAGGTGGCCCAAGTATTGGAGTTTCAGCTTCAACATCAGTCCTTCCAGTGAACACCCAGGACTGATCTCCTTTAGGATGGACTGGTTGGACCTCCTCGCAGTCCAAGGGACTCTCAAGAGTCTTCTCCAACACCACAGTTCAAAAACATCAATTCTTCAGTGCTTAGCTTTCTTTATAGTCCAGCTCTCACATCCATACATGACTACTGGAAAAACCATAGTCTTGACTAGACAGACCTTTGTTGGCAAAGTAATGTCTCTGCTTTTTAATATGCTGTCTAGGTTGGTCATAACTTTCCTTCCAAGAAGTAAGCATTTTTTAATTTCATGGCTGCAATCACCATCTGCAGTAATTTTGGAGCCCAGAAAATAAAGTCAGCCAGTTTCCACTGTTTTCCCCATCTATTTGCCATGAAGTGATGGGATCAGATGCCATGATCTTGTAGTCCAAGGGACTTTTTCTGAGTGTTGAGCTTTAAGCCAACTTTTTCACTCTCCTCTTTCACTTTCATCAAGAGGCTTTTTAGTTCCTTTTCACTTTCTGCCATAAGGGTGGTGTTATCTGCATATCTGAAGTTATTGATATTTCTCCCAGTAATCTTGATATCAGCTTGTGCTTCATCCAGCCCAGTATTTCTCATGATGTACTCTGTATATAAGTTAAATAAGCAGGGTGACAATATACAGTCTTGACATACTCCTTTTCCTATTTGGAACCAGTCTGTTGTTCCATGTCCAGTTCTAACTGTTGCTTCATGACCTGCATACAGGTTTCACAAGAGGCAGGTCAACTGGTCTGGTATTCCCATCTCTTCCATAATTTTCCAGAGTTTGTGGTAATCCACACAGTCAAAGGCTTTGGCATAGTCAATAAAGCAGAAATAGATGTTTTTCTGGAACTCCTACTTTTTTGATGATCCAGCGGATGTTGGCAATTTGATCTCTGGTTCCTGTCTTTCTAAAACCAACTTGAACATCTGGAATTTCATGGTTCGCGTATTGCTGAAGCCTGGCTTGGAGAATTTTGAGCATTACTTTACTAGCGTGTGAGATGAGTGCAAATGTGCCGTAGTTTGAGCATTCTTTGGCATTGCCTTTCTTAGGGATTGGAATGAAAACTGACCTTTTCCAGTCCTGTGGCCACTGCTGAGTTTTCCAGATTTGCTGGCATATTGAGTGCAGCACTTTCACAGCATCATCTTTCAGGATTCTAAATAGTTCCACTGGAATTCCATCACCTCCACTAGCTTTGTTACATCTTTAGTGGAAGGTAAATAAAAAGGTGTTTTGTTGTCACAACTTCAGGGGCTAGAGTCATAATCTTTTGAAGAATATTGTTTAAAAGATATTCTTTGACATTTCAGTTTATGGTATAAATTAATATATTTAATATTGCTTGTGAATATGGTTAAATGAATATATTAACAGATCTCAGTCTAAAGTTGAAAAATTTTTGGTTAAAATGTTTTATCAATTCTTGTACATTTATTTTAACAAATTTACATTTTTAGGTGGAGAACGAGGTCTTCAGTCCTTTCGGTTGGCATCATGTGGTCAAGATTGCCAGATCAAAATTTGGATTATTTCTTTTACCCATATCTTAGGTATGTATTCACCTAGTAGTTCTCTAAACTGAATTTTGTGATGCAGGTAAAGTTTCTGTTTAAATTAATTTTTTAACTTAAGGTACCCTAGATATCAAAATGGGATTATAAAAATATATTTTAATAACTTTTAATTAAAGTAATACATACACATGATTTAGAAATTGTATGGGCACTACCGATAATGACCTTGTCATTACCACTACACACATTCCTGCTTAACCAGAAGAAATTCCACTTTGTACTTGTTATATTTTCAGTTTTGGTTTTTTTTTGATGGTTTTCCATGTCCATAAATATTTTTTGTACTATGTTTTTAAATTTACTCACTGTGGTTAGTTTTTGGAACTTGTGTGGGTGTTTCCACTATGCACTGTACCTTTTTTGCTTTTTAATTGAAATATAATTACAGACTTTTGTTGTTTTCTGTCAGACATCAACATGAATTGCACTGTAATTTTATTTCGGGTGATTCTACCATCAGAAAGCTTATGTCTTTCATTTTTGGTGTTTCTTTATGCTAATTTGGTATTCATTTATGCTAATTCTTTAATTTCTTCTCCACTTCTCTTTTTATATTCCTGTTAGTTGAGTGGTAGGCTCCTGACTTGATTTCCTATGTCTTTCCCCGCCGCCCCCACATTTACCTGTCTTTTTCCTATCATAGGAGAAAATTCCTTAGCTTTATCTTTTAACCTTTTTTGAAAATTTTAATACCATCAATAATACTTTCAGTTTCAAAAAACTTATCTTTTTTGTTTCCTTTTCTTAGTGTCCTCCATTTACTTTATGAATGCAAGATCCTCTCCAAATTCTCAGAATACCAATTAGAGGCTTTTTGTTTTGGTTTTAATTTCTCTTTTGTTTCCTGATCAACTTTGTTCTTGGGCCCTTTTTTGTTTATCCTGATCTCTCTTTCATGTGGTTACCTTCTTTAACTGCTTGATGATCTTCAGTATCCCATTTACTTTCAGGAATTAAACAGTAAGAACTTTAGAGCCTCTGTACACACGGTGGTGTTTTGTAGTTGCTCGTTTCCCTTTCAGATAAAGAGGTGGACTATTGGGAAGGGTTGGGGATTGGAGGATGTGGGTGTCTGTGTTGCCCTGGAGGTACCAGGGAGCTCCCCAGTCATTGTTTAACTTCTTCCTGGGGAGAAGCATTCTGGCTTTCATGCAGCATACTATGGGTGGGGTGGTCAGAGAGGGATGGGAGATAGTTAATGTTTCATAAACAGACCTTCAGTAAATTTTTTATGTTTTCATATCTGTATCATTCTGACTTTCCTTTTCCTTGACTGTTAATAAGTCCTAAGTCTTTTGGGGTTTTCTGTAAATAATTGTAAGTCTTTTGGGGTTTTCTAGAGAAAGCTAGCTTTCTTTTTGACTGTAGCCCCCTCAATTTTGCACTCTAAGGTGTTATTTCTCTATACTTCCTCATTGATTACTTTGCATCTGCCTTCCCAAAATTGGTTTCAGTTTCTCATTTCCTGATGACATTTCCCCCCTTCCCCTTTTCTTCATTTATGTGAATTTGTTTTTATTAATTCCTTCATTATCTTTTTATGGAAACTCTGAAATTATATGATTAGTTGGCCATCTTGCTTCAGATGCCTAAAAATATTGTCACCTAATAAGTGGCAACTAAATCATGCATTGTGTTTCATTGTTTATAATGTCATTGTCAGAGATCAAGTTGAACATTAAAGTGGTGGGACAGATTTTAATCAGTAATGTACTATTGCAGTAGGGAAAAAAGTCCAGCATGAACTGAACTCAACTTCATTTTATACAGAGGTGACTGTATTTTAAAGAGGGAATAAAGAGCAGGTAAATGGGACCTGTGTAGCATCTAGCAAATGACAAAAAGCAGGAATATATATAAAAAGCAGAAATCTGGGAATTGATCCATGTGTAACTCGTCTAGATTTGCTAATGGGTGCTTAGAAAAGTTAGGCTCCTCCCCCTCACAGAAGCAGGGAGACAGAAGCTTTATCTTCAGGGATTGGCTGGAATAAACAGTAAATTCTTTTGGCAGCCTTGAATTTTTCTAGTCCCCAACTTTAAGGGGACTGGGATCATGCTAGGAATGCAACCTTAAATTGTTAGACACCATGTTAATTTAAGTCTTTGTTGGCCCAGGTCAGGGCCTGATCCAGGAGGCCACTCAGAAGAGTCTGGGTAGTTTGGTCGAGAGAATCTTTGTCATTTTGCTCATGTATAGAGAAGGCTCTGTTACCAGGAAGTACATTGCTTTTTGTGGAAATTAGTTACTTTATTGCCTGTTAGAGTACATGCAGTAATTCTTTTAATGTTTTCAGTGACAGCTGCTAAGAAGAGTTCTGTTATTTCTCTGGTTTATCCTACCTCTCAATATCAAAGTAAAAATTCTCTATAAAGAACCATAAATATAGTCATGTATGTGGATGTTCTCAGTACAACATATCTTTAGTAATTGTTCAGAAATAAAGCTTTTCCTATGTTGTCTGGAAAATGTTTTTACACTGACTCTATGAAAAACAGTTTATAAATGTGCAGTTAGAGCCTTTTAATAAAACATTTAGCATTTGCACCTAACCTTAATTGCTTGTTTGTAGGGAAGAATAGATAAGACAAATGGGTCTTATGCTTGAGAATGTGACCAATTTGTAGGATCTTATTGCAAGTTTATTTTATTAAATCTTCAGTTGTTTTGCAATTTGTTAATTTTTTTTTATTATGTCTATTCACTAATCTGTATGTGCCTAATTATTGATCAGTGCCTTGAATGCCTACATCTGTTCTCCTGTGTAAAAACATAATCTATTTTGAATAGAAATAAAACATGTATTAATAAAGTGAGGTAAACATATTTTTTATTGAAGCTTTTACCTGTACCATGACATTTTTGTTTAGTTAAATGCTGTCTATCCAAGAGCCATTAACACTTCAAAGTTCTTATTAGGTCTGAGAAAATTACAGATTTCACTTAATTCCTTGTATCCCCAGATCAACTTCTTTAGTGATTATTTTTTTATATAGTCACTAAAATACATTGAATTCCCTTGGCTTATCTTTGAAAGAATTGTGATATTCCTTTTCAGTAATTATCAGATCAGATCAGTCGCTCAGTCGTGTCCGACTCTTTGCGACCCCATGAACCGCAGCACGCCAGGCCTCCCTGTCCATCACCAGCTCCCGGAGGTCACTCAGACTCGCATCCATCGAGTCAGTGATGCCATCCAGCCATCTCATCCTCTGTCGTCCCCTTCTCCTCCTGCCCTCAATCCCTCCCAGCATCAGAGTCTTCTCCAATGAGTCAACTCTTCGCATGAGGTGGCCAAAATACTGGAGTTTCAGCTTTAGCATCATTCCTTCCAAAGAAATTCCAGGACTGATCTCCTTCAGAATGGACTGGTTGGATCTCCTTGCAGTCCAAGGGACTCTCAAGAGTCTTCTCCAACACCACAGTTCAAAAGCATCAATTCTTCGGCGCTCAGCCTTCTTCACAGTCCAGCTCTCACATCCATACATGACCACAGGAAAGACATAGCCTTGACTAGGCGAACCTTTGTTGGTAAAGTAATGTCTCTGCTTTTGAATATGCTATCTAGGTTGATCATAACTTTCCTTCCAAGGAGCAAGCGTCTTTTAATTTCATGACTGCAGTCACCATCTGCAGTGATTTTGGAGCCCAGAAAAACAAAGTCTGACACTGTTTCCACTGTTTCCCCATCTATTTCCCATGCAGTGATGGGACCAGATGCCATGATCTTTGTTTTCTGAATGTTGAGCTTTAAGCCAACCTTTTCACTCTCCACTTTCACTTTCATCAAGAGGCTTTTTAGCCCCTCTTCACTTTCTGCCATAAGAGTCGTGTCATCTGCATATCTGAGGTTATTGATATTTCTCCCAGCAATCTTGATTCCAACTTGTGTTTCTTCCAGTCCAGCATTTCTCATGATGTACTCTGCATATAAGTTAAATAAACATGGTGACAATATGCAGCCTTGACGTACTCCTTTTCCTATTTGGAACCAGTCTGTTGTTCCATGACCAGTTCTAACTGTTGCTTCCTGACCTGCATACAGATTTCTCAAGAGGCAGATCAGGTGGTCTGGTATTCCCATCTCTTTATAGAAAGCATAAAAAGCATTTTTACTGCTACCATACTTTGTTGGGACTTATAGGATATATTGGAGTTTTAAGATATATAAATTACTATTTTTAATTTATGAAGTGAAAAGATATCTTAATTCAGATATTTAAAACTACAGGCATTTGATTCTTTTTAAGCATTTGGGCAATTGGTGTGTGGTGTGTGTGTGTGTTTAAGATACCAAGATTTGAAGTATAGTTTAAAATTTTGATTCGTTTAAAATCTTATATATTTTATAAAGTTTAGAATTTTTAAATGTAAAAATAATTTGATTTTAATCCTCTCTGTATAGTGTTTGTTGACTCCACCATTTTCTTTACCTGTTACTGAACTTTTGAAACCACTTAATCACAGTGCAGGATTTTTTTTTTTCCATCTTTGTGTCCTTTAACCATTCCAAGATTTTATTGAACAAATAAAATAGTTTTTACTCAAAAATAAATTCTGAACACAATCAGCTTGCTAATTTTTCTCACCTTGTTATTTGCAGGTTTTGAATTAAAATATAAAAGTACACTGACCGGACACTGTGCTCCTGTTCTGGCTTGTGCTTTTTCTCATGATGGGCAGATGCTAGTTTCAGGGTAAGCTGTTTAATTCCCTTAAACCATTTAGGTATGAAATACAATAGACTTACAGAAAAGTACATAAAACTTAAGAGAATAGCTTAATAAATCACTGTACTGCAAACTTGCAGCTGCTTACCCAGGTCAAGAAATAGAACATTGCTGGTTTCCCTCAAATTCCTCTTCTTCCCAGTCTGCTTTCTAATGACAGTGCCTTAGGTCATGTGCAGCATTGCCTTTTCCTTTTAAATTGATCTAAAACCAGTCACACAATATGAATTATTTTGTGTCTAGCTTCCTTTACTATTATGTTTGTTTTCCAAGTGGTTGAGTGACCCTGATGTGTATGTTATGTGAAGTGGTTGTGCTCGGTTGCTTCAGTCATGTCTAACTCTTTGTGATCCTATGGACAGCAGCCCCCCAGGCTCCTCTGTCCATGGGATTCTCCAGGTAATAATACAGGAGTGGGTTGCCAGTTCCTCCTCCAATGGTATGTGATAGGAATCCAATTTAATTTCTTTCCATATGGATATCCATTTGTCCCAGTACAAAGTGAAAAGATAATCTTTTCTTCACCATTTTAATATCCCACGTTGTCAGAAATCAGTGATCATATATGTGTGGGTCGTTTTCACAACCTATTATTCTGTTCTGTTTACCCTTGCTTTAATATCATTCTGTATTTCTGAGGCTTTATAACTTGACTTTTCCTGACATTTGACACTTTCATGTGAGTTTTAGAGTTAGTTTGTCATACTGTCTCTCCAATTCCTCCCGCTACACAAAAAAACCTGTTTGGAGTTTGACTGGGATTGTATTGAGTTTGATAAATTTGGGGAGAATTGATGTCTTTTATGGTATTGAGTCTCCAACCCATGAATGTGGCATATTTTTTCACTTGTCTTTTGACTTCTCTCGATAATATCTCTCAGTAGAAGATAATTTATTTGTCACCCTCTACAGAGACCCTGATGCTGGGAAGGATTTGGGGGCAGGAGGAGAAGGGGATGACAGAGGATGAGATGGCTGGATGGCATTCCCGACTCGATGCACATGAGTTTGGGTGAACTTCAGGAGTTGGTGATGGACAGGGAGGCCTGGTGTGCTGTGATTCATGGGGTCGCAAAGAGTCGGACATGACTGAGCAACTGAACTGAGAGATCTTCCTCATCTTTTGTTAGATTTATTCCAGGCTCTTTTTTGTTGCTGTTATAAAAGATGTGGCTAATATAGGGAAATATATATGGAAAGACAATTGAGTTTTCTGTGAAGATTCTAATTTTGAATTTTTTATATCTAAAATCATACCCTGTGTTAATGACGTTTTTGTCTCTTCCTTTTTGATTCTTGCCTTCCCTTGTGGCTCAGCTGGTAAAGAATCCACCTGCAATGCAGGAGACCTGGGTTTGATCCCTGGGTTGGGAAGATCCCCTAGAGAAGGGAAAGGCTACCCACACCAGTTTTCTGGCCTAGAGAGTTCCATGGACTGTATAACAACCGAACGACTTTGACTTCACTTCACTTTGCTGAACTGGCTAACACTGCCAGGATAATGAAAACAGTGATATAGAAACCTTGTCTGACCTATTTTGCCGAGGGAAAGCTTTCATTAAGTGTGATCACTGTAGGTTTTAGGAGATAAGCTTTATTAGCTCTTCTGTTTCTTCTAGTTTGTAAGATTTTTTTTTTCACTAATAGGTATTATAGTTCATCAAATGATTTTTCATGCATCTTTTGAGATCATATGATTTTTTTCTTTATCCTATTAGTGTCATAAATTATGCTGATTTTTATAAATCTGGTTTATACATGTTAAACCAGTCTTGCTTTATTGGGATAAATACAACTTAGGACATACTGTTTTTTTGTATTGCTATGAAAAGGTTGGCTTAAAGCTCAACATTCAGAAAACGAAGATCATGGCATCTGGTCCCATCACTGCATGGGAAATAGATGGGGAAACAGTGGAAACAGTGTCAGACTTTGTTTTTCTGGGCTCCAAAATCACTGTAGATGGTGACTGCAGCCATGAAATTAAAAGACGCTTACTCCTTGGAAGGAAAGTTATGACCAACCTAGATAGCATATTCAAAAGCAGAGACATTACTTTACCAACAAAGGTTCGCCTAGTCAAGGCTATGGTCTTTCCTGTGGTCATGTATGGATGTGAGAGCTGGACTGTGAAGAAGGCTGAGCACCGAAGAATTGATGCTTTTGAACTGTGGTGTTGGAGAAGACTCTTGAGAGTCCCTTGGACTGCAAGGAGATCCAACCAGTCCATTCTGAAGGAGATCAGTCCTGGAATTTCTTTGGAAGGAATGATGCTAAAGCTGAAACTCCAGTATTTTGGCCACCTCATGCGAAGAGTTGACTCATTGGAGAAGACTCTGATGCTGGGAGGGATTGAGGGCAGGAGGAGAAGGGGACGACGGAGGATGAGATGGCTGGATGGCATCACTGACTCGATGGATGCGAGTCTGAGTGACCTCCGGGAGCTGGTGATGGACAGGGAGGCCTGGCGTGCTGCGGTTCATGGGGTCGCAAAGAGTCGGACACGACTGAGCGACTGATCTGATCTGATAGAGAAGTCAGTTTTATTCTAACTAACTGTAGCTTTTTGGAGGTAATTCATATTTTTTTCACTGGCTGCTCACACATTTTATCTTGTTCTCTGCACATTTACTTTGTATCTAGATAAGGGTTTCTTTTTGCTTAGTTTGCTTAGAATTTAATGAACTTCTTAAACTCATAGACTATCACTTTGGGAAGAAATTCTTATTCATTATCTCTTCCAATATTGCCTCTCTCCTTTCTAATTCTGGCACTCTAAATGCACAAAATACCTTCTCACTGTAAACTTGTCTCATTCTCTCTTCTGTATTTTTTATTCTTTTGCTTGAGCTTTGTTCTGAATGGTTTCATCTTTACTTATTCACTCCTTAGTTTTATCTAATGTGCTATTAAAGTGGTCCATTGAAGAATTGTTGATTTTTGGTTATTTTTTGATTCTAGAATTTTTATTTGGTTATTTTTCAGGTATGCCATGTCAGTTACGATTTCTAGGTCTCTGTTGAAAATTCTGTCTTGGCTTTTATTTTTCAAAGCTTTAATTTGTGAAGCTGTTGGTTTAGTACACAGTAGCATTATTCCGATCTTTCCAGTTTGATCACATAGGCCGTAGCATTCAAACCCTCATTCATGTCTCTTTGCAGCAGTTTTGGCTCCAGCCAAGATATTTAAGCTTCTAACCTGTACTTGAAGTGTTCTGGACCAAGCCTGATAGTTCTTTCCTCCATATGTTCCAATCCTTGACAAATAATCAGCCACCTAATTAGATACATTGCCATTATTTTACATGTGAAAAACTCATGAAAATATTGATAGTTCATCATCAAAAAGTATTTTTAAAAATTCTCCTTCAGCCTAGGATTGAAATTACTGCAAAGTTTAATTTCCTCTTACTGTTTTTGGAAGATACATTTTGCATTCTTAAATTAATAACAAATTGGTTATATATGAAATTCAAGTGTTTATGGCTTTCTTATATGCCCAGTTCTCTGCCAGTTGCAAAAGAGCATATAAAAGGAACTATAAGACAATGTTTGTGCCCTTGAAGTTGTTTTACTTCTATGTTCTGATTTTTGATGTTCATAGTGATAAACACTGCAAGATCTTAATGTGCCCTTACCCTCTGAATTACAGTGTCAGGTGATGCTCAGTAATGTTTCTGTGTTAAGTTCACTTTATAACATTCCTATTTTTTATTAACTTGTGTACATATATGAATCTTTAAAAAATTTGTTTTTAGTTTTTGGCTGTGCTTCATTGCTGCGTGTGGAGAAGGAAGTGGCAACCCACTCCAGTATTCTTGTTTGGAGAACTCCAAGGACAGAGGATCCTGGTGGGCTGCTGTCTATGGGATCGCACAGAGTTGGACACGACTGAAGTGACTTAGCAGCAGCAGCAGCAACAACAGCATTGCTGCGTGTAGGTTTTGTCTAATTTTGGCAAGTGGGGGCTACTGTCTAGTTAGAGTGCACGGGGCTTCTCATAGCAGTGGCTTCTCTTGTTTCAAATCACAGGCCCTAGGATGTGAGGGCGTAAGTAGTTGCAGCACTCAGGCTTAGTTGCTCCACAGGATGTGGGATCTTTCTGATCCAAGGATCAAATCGGTGTCCCCTGCTTTGCAAGGTGGATTCTTAACCACTGGACCACCAGCGAAGCCCTATATATGTGAATTTTAATTACTCCATTATATCAACTAGAATAACATACCTTTCCCAAGTCATTCTGGATAAGTGGAGTTTTACATTATTAACTGCTTTTGGAATGTGGTGCTATTATAGGCCACATTCAAATATTCTTCGGATGTTTTTATTTTTAGTTTATTTGGATAAATATATAAGCAGGCAAATGGGTTGGAAATGTAAATTAGTGAAGTATAAACATTTAATTTCTAGGAGAATTGAGAGATGCTTAAATCATACTTGATTAATGGATAACCAGTTAGCTGGTCAATGATGGAGAGATTCCATTTGTGACTAAAAGTCATTGGTAAGATAGAATGGATACATATGATAAAGAGGGAGTCAGTGGGAAAAAGTGATTAGGATAAAAATACACGTGAATATAAGTGACTAGACAAGAAAAAAAAATTGGAGAAGGCAATGGCACCCCACTCCAGTACTTCTGCCTGGAAAATCCCATGGGTGGAGGAGCCTGGAAGGCTGCAGTCCATGGGGTCGCTGAGGGTCGGACACGACTGAGCGACTTCACTTTCACTTTTCACTTTTATGCATTGGAGAAGGAAATGGCAACCCACTCCAGTGTTCTTGCCTGGAGAATCCCAGGGACGGGTGAGCCTGGTGGGCTGCCGTCTATGGGGTCACACAGAGTCGGATAAAGTGACTTAGCAGCAGCAGACAAGAAAAAATAAATGAACAGAATAGGATTGTAGGACGGAAAGTGTTGGACAGTGCAGGACAGAAAGGAAGACAGTGTAGGACAGAAAGGAAGTTGTATAGGGTATAGATTTGGGGTGACCATGTAAAAAGCAGTTTAGAATTTATATATACAGATATCAGAGTCTTAGGAAACAGAAAAGACTTTACAGAAAGCAGGAAATATTTGAGTAGATTAAAATGTATGATAAAGAGGAGTAAGGGAAAATGAAGCTGGAAAAAGAGGTTGTAGAGATGATAGTGAAAGTCTCTCAGTTGTATCCCACTCTTTGCAACCCCATGGACTGTACAGTCCATGGAATTCTCCAGGCCAGAATACTGGTGTGGGTAGCCTTTCCCTTCTCCAGGGGATCTTCCCAATCCAGGGATTGAACCCAGGTCTCCCACATTGCAGGCAGATTCTTTACCAGCTCAGTCACCAGGGAAGAGATGATAGAGGATATCATTACAATTTCATGTAGTATTTGGGAGAACTATTGAAACTTTTAAAGCATATCTAACACATTTCTTGGCTGTGGAAAATGGGTGAAGTAAAGACATTGAATCATCGTTTAGGACAGTAGTTGTCATTGCTTTTTGGTCCTAGGGATTCCTTGACGCTCTTAAGTTATTGAAGACTCCTCCAAAGAGCATTTGCTCAACATGTAAGGGTTACATATATTGCTATTTACAGAAAATGAAGCTAAGGAGATTCTAAAACATTTTTAACTTATTTAAAAACAATAATAATAAACTCATTGCATGTTAACAGATCATTTTCCTTAGGAGAAATAAAACCAAACATAGAAAAGTGGCATTCTTTTACATTTACGAATATCTCTTCGATATTGTATTAGTGGAAAGTACATAGATTCTCATATCTGTTTCACACATTTCATTAGCTCTCAGGGCTCTGATAGAATCATATGTCATCCAGCAAAATGTGTAGGAACTTTTTCTTTCCATCTTTCTCCACGTATCTCCTCTGTTCATTTTCCTCTAGTCCCTTAGCAGAATTTGTATTTTGTTTCCTGCTTGCTTCTCTTGATCCAGCCAGATAAAATTAATATTTTATGAATAAGCTTCTGATCCAGCTGGAAGATTCTGTCTTTGTAATCCAAATGGAGGCTGCCTCTTTCTGAAAATTCTCTGTTCTAGTAGTTAGAATTCTTTGGAAATCAGTTTGAGAATGGCCGTCATTGTTAAAAGTTGAGTTCAAAAAGAACACCCTTTTTTCTTCTTGAGTGGAAAACTAATATGAGAAGTACTGGGTAGACACACTAGATAACAGGACTGTAGAACTGCGGTCAACTTGCTTACCTGCTCTTGGGTGGAATGTACCACTTCATACTTTCCCTGCGAGAGGAGATCAGAAAAAAAGAAAATCCAGGAGAGGCTGAGCCACATGGCCCAGTGTCTTCCCCAGACTTTACAGTCACATGTCGTTCCTTTTCTGCTAAGCAAAGAAGGGAGAATACAGACCAGAAATCTTATTCCTGAAAGAGTGGGAAGTAAATGTTCCCCTCTTCTCAACAAAATCCTTATTTATGTTTTTTTTTCTTTTATAAATGTAGAGAACAGAGTTTTATTGTCATAAATTAGTAGTAGCTTAACAACCACCCTCTCTCACTCAGCAATGACTATCGTGAGAAGGCTTAAGGTCACCTTTCCAAAACTCAAAATTGTCATTTATTTCTCTGTACTCTCTAAAACATTAACAAAACTGTCGAACAAGTTAGTTAGCTGGACAGTGCCCACATTAGTTTATCATGAAGGTTATCAGATATTACATGACTTGAAAAACAGATGTCTTATGAAAACTGTAGTGAAATCTGAATAACCATGCCATCTATTTTTTATAAGTTTTTAGGCTAAAACTGTCAAGATGTGTACTCAGTATGGATCAGTTTTAATTTTAATACATTCATAGGAGATGTTCTAGGAAGTGTAAAGTCCACAAACATGGTACTGAGTTTTAATCCCAGCCCTGCCATGTACTAGCAGTGCAACCTAAAACAAGTGTGGTTCCATATCTTCTCTCAGCTTCATTTTTCTAAATTATAAAATGGGGAAAATCAGAATACTTTCCTCATAAGATTGTTATGAAGCTTAACTAAGAAAATGCAGGCAAAGCATTTATTACTTTTATTTGGGGCACAATAATTGCTCAGTCTAGGTATATTAAATATATGTCCCAATGATATTGTTGTTCAGTCTCTAAGTCATGTATGACTCTTTGTGACCCCAGGGAATGCAGCTCACCAGGCTTCCCTGCCCTTCACTATCTCCTAGAGCTTGCTCAAATTCATGTCCATTGTGTCAATGATGCCATCCAACCATCTCATCCTCTGTTGCCCCCTTCTCCTCCTGCCCTTAGTTTTTCCCAGCATCAGGGACTTATCCAACAAGTCGGCTCTTCACATCAGGTGGCCACAGTGTTGAAGCTTCAGCTTCAATATCAGTCCTTCCAATGAATATTCAAGGTTGATTTCCTTTAGGGTAGACTGGTTTGATCTCCGTGCTGTCTAAGGGACTCTCAAGAGTCTTCTCCAGCACCACAGTTTGAAAGCATCAGTTCTTTGGTGCTCAGCCTTCTTTATTGTCCAACTGTTAAATCTGTACCTGACTACTGGAAAAACCATAGCTTTGACTGTACAGAACTTTGTTGGCAAAGTGATGTGTCTGTTTTTTTAATATGCTGTTCAGTTTGTCATAACTTTACTTCCAAGGAGCAAGCATTTTTTAATTTTGTGGTTGCAGTCACCATTTGCAGTGACATTGGAGCCCAAGAAAATAAAATCTGTCACTGTTTCCATTTGTTTCTCCATCTATTTTCCATGGAATGATGGGACTGGATGCCATGACCTTAGTTTTTTGAATGTTGAGTTTTAAGCCAACTTTTTCACTCTTTCACTTTCATCAAGAGGCTGTTTAGTTTCTCTTTGCTTTTTTGCCATTAGAGTGGTATCATTTGCATATCTGAGGTTGTCGATATTTCTCCCTGCAATCTTGATTCCAGCATGTGATTCATCCAGGCTGGCATATTGCATGATGAACTTTGCATATAAGTTAAATAGGCAGGGTGACAATATACATCCTTGATATACTCTTTTCCCAATTATTTTTATGTATTATTTTTTGTAATCCAGAGCATTGGGCATGTGTATAACACGTAACATTAGTTTATCCTGATTTTCTGACTTCTGCTTTTTCTGGGTTAAGTTTTAGCTGTTGATCTATATTGAGGAGCATTATAAAACAGCTGATTGAAACTTACCATGTGATTATGTTTCATGGAATCATCTCTATAAAGACCTTAGGGGAAATAATTCCTATAGATGTCAGTCTAAACAACTGACGTCCCTTTCCCGAGCATTGGGTTTGTGTTTAAACTGTGTAACAGATGGTGTTTCCTTTTTTGAATTGCTATTGAAGAAGCTCAGAGACAGATTTGCAGCCCTTTAATAGCAAAGTGGACTCTTATGTAGTGACATCTATTTTGAATACTAATCTTTTTTAAAATACATATATATTTTATTGAAGTATAGTTGACGTACAATGGTTCAGGTTCACAGCAAGGTTGATTCAGTTATACAAAACACATATTATTTTTGAAATTATTTTCCATCATAGGTTACTACAAGATATTGACTATAATTCCCTATGCTATACAGTAAATTTTTGTTGCATATCTATTTTTAATTAGAAATCTACCATTCACACTAAGTCGGACAAATGGGATCAAAATGTCATAATATTTTGTTAGGCAAAAATTCATAAGTTTTCTAAAATATTTATATATATGTATACAAAAGCTTTTCTACTACACTTGCTAAAGGCTTGAGAAAGAACATGAAAAAAAGAGATGGGGAAGTTGAGAACATAAGCTAAATGAAATGAGAGCACTGAATGTGAAATAGAAAAAGTGAAACAGACTAGATAAAAGTAAGACTGTCATATAGTCCAGTTGCTTTTAAACATGACTGCTCATTAGAAGGCAATGGCACCCCACCCCAGTACTTTTGCCTGAAAAGTCCCACGGATGGAGGATCCTGGTAGGCTTCAGTCCATGGGGTTGCTAAGAGTCGGACATGACTGAGCGACTTCGCTTTCACTTTTCACTTTCATGCATTGGAGAAGGAAATAGCAACCCACTCCAGTGTTCTTGCCTGGAGAATCCCAGGGACAGGGGAGCCTGGTGGGCTTCCGTCTATGGGGTCGCACAGAGTCGGACACGACTGAAGCGACTTAGCAGCAGCAGCAGCTCATTAGAAACACATAAAGCTTTGGAGAAAAGCAATACCTGAGCATTTGTATTTTTAAAAAAATTTCAAGATAATTCTAGTATGCATCTGGATTTTAAAAAGTGATTACAGGTTTTCTATTAGATCCTAGCTTTGGTGAGATAGAGGTCTATTATTTTTCTGTTGACCAATCATGATACAATGGTATTAAGTGAGTAATAGTTACCTAATCACAATAGTAAAAGATGTTTGTCAGTTTTCACAAATCAATAGTTAGGTAAAAGTTAAAAGTACAGTTGCAAGCCATAATGGGAACATGATTAACCTAACTGTATAAAATAATTACATACAATTCAAGGGGTCAGTGGTAAGTGTACATATATGCACATGTTTCATCCACCCAGCCAGTCTGTGTTTTTTGCTGCGTTTAATCCATTTACATTTTAGATAATTATTGATATGTATGATCCTGTTACCATTTTCTTAACTGTTCTGGGTTTACTTTCTGTAGGTCTTTTCCTTCTCTTGTGTTTCCTATCTATGCTATGCTATGCTAAGTCACTTCAGTCCTGTCCGACTCTGTGTGATCCCATAGACGGCAGCCCACCAGGCTCCCCCGTCCCAGGGATTCTCCAGGCAAGAACACTGGAGTGGGTTGCCATTTCCTTCTCCGACGCCTGAAAGTGAAAAGTGAAAGTGAAGTCGCTCGGTCGTGTCCGACTCTTCGCGACCCCATGGACTGCAGCCTACCAGGCTCCACCGTCCATGGGATTTTCCAGGCAAAAGTACTGGAGTGGGGTGCCATTGCCTTCCCAGTTTCCTATCTAGAAACAGTCCTTTATCATTTGTTGTAAAGCTGATTTGGTGGTGCTGAATTCTCTTAACTTTTGCTTGTCTGGAAAGCTTTTGATTTCTCCATCAAAGCTGAAGGAGAGTCTTGCTGGGTAGAGTATTCTTGGTTATAGGTTCTTCCCTCTCATCACTTTAAATATATCATGCCATTCCTTTCTGGTTTGTAGAGTTTCTGTTGAGAAATCAGCTAATAACTTGATGGGAGCTCCCTTGTATGTTGTCATTTTTTCCCTTGTTGATTTTAATATTTTCTCTTTAATTTTTCTCACTTTTATTACTATGTATCTCGGTGTGTTCCTCCTTGGGCTTATCCTTCCTGGACTTGGTTGACTACTTCCTTTCCCATGTTCAGGAAGTTTTCAGCTATTACCTCTTCAAATAATTCCTCGTGTCCTTTCTTTGTCTCTTCTCCTTCTGGGACCCCTATAGTTCAAATGTTGGTGCATTTTAGTGTTGTCCCAGAGGTCTCTTAGGCTGTCTTCATTTCTTTTCATTCTTTTTTCTATGTTCTGTGACAGTGATTTCCACCATTATGTCCTCTAGATTATTTATCTTTTCTTCTGTCTCAGTTATTCTGCTGTTGATTCCTTTTAGTGATTCATATCTGTTTGTTTGTTCTTTAGTTTCTCTTGTACTCTTCTGTGAGCAGAGTTGAAGTTTTAGAGTGCCATAAAATGGTGGGAAAGGAGTAACTAAAGACTTGGCAACTAATGCATCCTTCATAAGGGACAAAGTGGGGGCAAGGTGACAGGGCAGATTGTGGTGGAATGTGAGTCCTGAAAGAGTTCTGTGCAGCAAAGGCAGGAAATGTATAGACTGGGGCACCAGATATTTAGAGCATTTATTTGATAGTGGTGCAGGTTCTATTCAAGGAATAGTTTGAGGTTTTATATTTAGTAATTTCAAGGTATTTTATGTCTGTTTATAGTGGTTATAATTATTTTCTTTGTCTTTGAAACCCAAACCTCAAAAACTGAAAACTATTTTTCCATAATAGTAATCTCCTTCCCTCCAAATCTAATCAGTTATCAAATGTCATTATACCTCTTTTGAATAGGTGGTGAGTTTAAAATCCTTTTAGTCTCTAAGGGTCTGCAGGTCTCTGCCCATAATCTCTATTCTTCTTGTTCAGATTCTGTAGACTCAAAGAGTTCTTCATGCTTGGCCTTTTGCTTCTCAGATTCATTTTTATTCCTCATCAGCAAGTGAACCTGTTTCATTTTTATCATGTCTATCTGTTGCCTACAGGAACATTTACTGATGATCTAGCTTCTCAAGTGATATACATCATTGGGATGAGTTAGTTTTAATTGCACTAGTGGTAATCTCAGAAGATAGAATTTCCTTTCTGTTTAAGGACGGTAAGAAGTAATAAAGTTTTCCCTAGGAATTTTAGATATTCCAGTGATAATACCTTATACCGTGAAGAATTTAGGACTACGTAGAGTGTCTGTGGGGCTTCCCAGGTGATGCTAGTGGTAAAGAACCTACCTGCCAGTGCAGGAAATGTAAGAGACACAGGTTTGATCCCTGGCTTGGGAAGATCCCGTGGAGAAGGAAATGGCAACCCACTACAGTATTCTTGCTGGAGAAGTCCATGAAAAGAGGAGACTGTCAAGCTACGGTCCATCGCGTCTCAGAGTTGGATGCTACTGAAGTGTCTTAGCTCACATGCACACAAGAGTGTCTATAAATCATGTCTGGCTATGCGTATTAGCTGCTAATATTTTCAGTGTTTTTTGGCTGTTGTTTGATTTAGCATTTAATGCTCTAATTCTGTTTTTTACCATCCAGAATGCATCTATAAGATTCTCACTTGTGTTTCATATTGTGTTTGAACAAAGTCTTAATTTTTATTTTGAACTTATGACAAAGATTCTGTTGTCAAAATCCATTACCAATGCTATAGAGACTACTAAATAAGGAATTTTCAAAGCAATATTAAGCCTTGTAATAGGTGTGACTCCTATGGTCAGACTATAATCAGCTACTTTTAATAATAATAAAAGTGCTGTTAAGATTGTACAGAGAACAGTAACACTTGTTATGTTTTCTCACTTTGCAACATATGGTGGCATAACAACTGTATCCAAAGAGGGGAAAATACCACATATAAACACATTTATCTGTTGGTTTTGATTATGTAATTTGTTACAGTATTGCATTTTTCTTTGTATGAGCATTTTTTTTCACCACTAGAATAATCCCAGATAGTTGTTTTAATTTTTATAGCATTGAAAGAAATCATGTAGGGACTAAATAAAGTTTAGAATTACAGTTTTAAAAAATGAGTCACATACATATTGACTAGTAATTAAGGCACAGCCATATCAATAATAAAGAAAATGCTATGATGAACTATGGAATGAGGTTCGTGACATTGTACAGGAGACAGGGATCAAGACCATCCCCATGGAAAAGAAATGCAAAAAAGCAAAATGGCTGTCTGGGGAGGCCTTACAAATAGCTGTGAAAAGAAGAGAAGCGAAAAGCAAAGGAGAAAAGGAAAGATATAAACATCTGAATGCAGAGTTCCAAAGAATAGCAAGAAGAGATAAGAAAGCCTTCCTCAGCGATGAGTGCAGAGAAATAGAGGAAAACAACAGAATGGGAAAGACTAGGGATCGCTTCAAGAAAATCAGAGATACCAAGGGAACATTTCATGCAAAGATGGGCTTGATAAAGGACAGAAATGGTATGGACCTAACAGAAGCAGAAGATATTAAGAAGAGGTGGCAAGAATACACAGAAGAACTGTACAAAAAAGAGCTTCACAACCCAGATAATCATGATGGTGTGATCACTGACCTAGAGCCAGACATCCTGGAATGTGAAGTCAAGTGGGCCTTAGAAAGCATCACTATGAACAAAGCTAGTGGAGGTGATGGAATTCCAGTTGAGCTATTCCAAATCCTGAAAGATGATGCTGTGAATGTGCTGCACTCAATATGCCAGCACATTTGGAAAACTCAGCAGTGGCCACAAGATTGTAAAAGGTCAGTTTTCATCCCAGTCCCAAAGAAAGGCAATGTCAAAGAGTGCTCAAACTACCGCACAATTGCACTCATCTCACATGGCACCCCACTCCAGTACTCTTGCCTGGAAAATCCCATGGATGGAGGAGCCTGGTGGGCTGCAGTCCATGGGGTCGCTGAGAGTCAGACACGACTGAGCGACTTCACTTTCACTTTTCACTTTCATACACTGGAGAAGGAAATGGCAACCCACTCCAGTGTTCTTGCCTGGAGAATCCCAGGGACGGGGGAGCCTGGTGGGCTGCCGTTTATGGGGTCACACAGAGTCGGACACGACTGAAGCGACTTAGCAGCACACGCTAGTAAAGTAATGCTCAAAATTCTCCAAGCCAGGCTTCAGCAATATGTCAACCGTGAACTTCCTGATGTTCAAGCTGGTTTTAGAAAAGGCAGAGGAACCAGAGATCAAATTGCCAACATCCGCTGGATCATGGAAAAAGCAAGAGAGTTCCAGAAAAACATCTATTTCTGCTTTATTGACTATGCCAAAGCCTTTGACTGTGTAGATCACAATAAACTGTGGACAGTTCTGAAAGAGATGGGAATACCAGACCACCTGATCTGCCTCTTGAGAAATCTGTATGCAGGTCAGGAAGCAACAGTTAGAACTGGTCATGGAACAACAGACTGGTTCCAAATAGGAAAAGGAGTACGTCAAGGCTGTATATTGTCACCATGTTTATTTAACTTATATGCAGAGTACATCATGAGAAACGCTGGACTGGAAGAAACACAAGCTGGAATCAAGATTGCTGGGAGAAATATCAATAACCTCAGATATGCAGATGACACCACCCTTATGGCAGAAAGTGAAGAGGAACTAAAAAGCCTCCTGATGAAAGTGAAAGTGGAGAGTGAAAAGGTTGGCTTAAAGCTCAACATTCAGAAAACGAAGATCATGGCATCTGGTCCCATCACTATATGGGAAATAGATGGAGAAATAGTGGAAACAGTGTCAGACTTTATTTTTCTGGGCTCCAAAATCACTGCAGATGGTGACTGCAGCCATGAAATTAAAAGACGCTTACTCCTTGGAAGGAAAGTTATGACCAACCTAGATAGCATATTCAAAAGCAGAGACATTACTTTGCCAACAAAGGTTCGCCTAGTCAAAGCTATGGTCTTTCCTGTGGTCATGTATGGATGTGAGAGCTGGACTGTGAAGAAGGCTGAGCGCCGAAGAATTGATGCTTTTGAACTGTGGTGTTGGAGAAGACTCTTGAGAGTCCCTTGGACTGCAAGGAGATCCAACCAGTCCATTCTGAAGGAGATCAGCCCTGGGATTTCTTTGGAAGGAATGATGCTAAAGCTGAAACTCCAGTATTTTGGCCACCTCATGCGAAGAGTTGACTCATTGGAGAAGACTCTGATGCTGGGAGGGATTGGGGGCAGGAGGAGAAGGGGACGACAGAGGATGAGATGGCTGGATGGCATCACTGACTCGATGGATGTGAGTCTGGGTGACCTCCAGGAGTTGGTGATGGACAGGGAGGCCTGGCGTGCTGCAGTTCATGGGGTCACAAAGAGTCAGACACGACTGAGCGACTGATCTGATCTGATCCAGAATAAAAATCAAGTAGCAACTGATAGGTTTCCCTTGTAGTGGTTTTTCCCTTTGAGTTATTAACGTCATATGAAATTGTGTCTTATTTATTCATTATAAATGCTTACTCTGTTTAGGGCTATATAGTATAAATAACATATGCTGGTGTTTAATAAAGTTTATAACTTTGTGATAAATTTGGTATATGGTATATAGTTTTTTAAAATAAGTTTATACAATTAAAAATAGACTGCGTTCTGAATGTGTGCATATCAAAATTCCAGCCTTAAAAAGTTATTAAAATGATTTAAATATACAAATACTGTACTTCATTTTTGTAGAACTTTTCACCCATGATCCTTTTTTTTTTTCTCTTAAAGATCAGTGGATAAGTCAGTTATAGTGTATGATACTGTAAGTACTTCACATCTTGTGTGATCTTTGTAAATTACGTTTGCTTGTTAGGCTGCTGAATTTCAAGTTGAGTTAGGATAAGGAAAATGTGTATATATATTTTTTTGTTTAGGGTGCCTAAAAAGATAATATGTACATTTCAGAAATGCTAAAATAGTTATGTAAGTAAAGTATTGGTTCTGGGTCAAGCCTTGAAATATTTCAATAATGGTTTTAAGATAAATATTTTCTGATAAAAGAAAATACCAATTTAAAGAGCACCAGTATCCAAAAAATCACTTTAAATCAATTATTCTTAAACTCTTACACCAGGATTTCATAACAACAAAGGATTATTTACTAGAGGGTAAGACAATACTTCTAGGTATCATTTCTAATAGTTTGTTACTGTATATTGGAGGGTTTTGGTAGGGCATAGCTGAAAGCTGAAAGCGACCCACTGCTTTAGAGTTGCATCTGGATTTAGAGACTAGTATAAGGAAGAGTAGGTTATAATGGATTTGGAGAACTGGGACTTTTTGTTAGATGCATGTTACTAAAGACCGGGTGGAAGAAAATGAATGTTTAATATACTGTGAAAATATTCTCCGAGAGAAATCAGTGTTGAGTGGACCCTTACAGTGGTCGAATTTAGGTTGTGGCTATGCCAGCAAATGAAATAGAGATGTGAATCATCAAAGTGAGTATGTGACAAGTAAGGAAGCTAATAAGCTAGTCCTGCTCATGGAAGTTCCAATCACTGAGAGTTCTGGCAGGAAATGGCAAAGAGTACTCAAATGAAGTGAAGTAGATGCTCACTATTTCTCAAAGTTTTCATGAAAAGTTTCACAGAAACAGCTAAAACATTAAATTTCCTCCGTAAAATATGTATATAAATACATCTAGATACTGGATTGTCAGCCAAGTGCACTCAGAATTGAAGTGATTAATTTCTATTCACTGGTCTGCAGTGGGTGCAAGTTAAATGCCATAACAAAAATACAAATAATTTCATGGTTACTGTTAGTTAAGACAAATCAGCCAGGACTATATTAACCTAAAAATTTTAGCAGACAGCACTAGTAATAATTGAGAAAGAATAAAATAAGTACTTGATGATATTATTAGTTATAAATGCTATTATCTATTCATTGGGTAAGTTTCAGCTTATATTAATGACTCAATAATATTGGAATATATAAACCATTCAGGTCAAGCAAGTCTTTGTTAGTAACTTCATTCTTGCCTGAGTAAATATAAAGCTGTTTGTTCTGTTATTTTTTCAGAATACTGAGAATATACTTCACACCCTGACTCAGCACACCAGGTCTGAACTTAACCTTGCTTTCTATTAATGTAATTAAAAAATTGGTCTAAGGATATTTAATAGTTTTTTTTATTAACTAGGTATGTCACAACTTGTGCCTTTGCACCCAGTATCCTTTTATTTGCTACTGGTTCAATGGACAAAACAGTGAACATCTGGCAATTTGACACGGGAACACTTTGCCAAGGTTAGTAAGGATATCATGTTAACAATATCACCACCATTCACCATTAAAATCAGTAATTTTTTGACAAATTATTCATGTTGCTTTTTTTATATAAAGCATATATCCAAAGTTAATATAACTTAAAAGTAATTTTAGAGAACCCAGTGTTAAAGTTAACCCAGTCGTCTATGTTAAAACTATTGGTTTTTGGGTGCACGCTTAGTTACATCATACCTCCCATAGTTTTGTAAGCTCTTTATTTATACTTTGTACTGATTTTTCAGATATTAATAAATATAGCCTAGGACAGAGTAGAAATGATTGTTTTATCCCAGTGGTTTCATTAAGCAGCACTGACACAATTTCAAAGTTTTATTTTTATCACTGTAAAAATTAGCTAACTAGTGGTGCTGATATGCAGATGACAGATTAAATATAATACTTCTTCTGATGCCAGTTTTATATAATGATAAACTTTTTCTGGAGTGAAAAAAGCTCCAAAAGAGTAGCGTTTAATTAAATAATGCTTTAATTATATGCAGTGTTTGATTTAAAAAAAAGATTTTTAAGGATGTTAAAGTAGAAAACATAGATTTAAGAACATTTTGTTTACTTTTTAGTACAAAGTGGGAATGTTTATGTTGGGCTTCCCAGGTGGTGCTGGGGTAAAGAACCCACCTGCCAATGCAGGAGACTTAAAGAGATGTGGGTTCAATCCCTGGGTCTGAAAGGTCCCCTGGAGGAGGGCATGGCAACCCATTCCCGTATTCTTGCCCAAAGAGTCCCTCGGACAGAGGAGCCTGGAGGGCTACAGTCCATAGGGTCACAAAGAGTTGGACATGTCTGAAGCCATTTAGCACACACACAGGGGAATCTTTATAAAGGATATACTTTTGCTTATTATTTCACTTATCTTTTTGTTTATGGGTATTCTTTTGTTTTTTAAGCAAAGATCCCAGATCAACCAAAGCAATTTACTGAAAACTGGTCAGAGGATGATGTCTCAAACTGGCTTTGTGCCGAAGGTTTAGAAGACCTCGTTGATATTTTCAAAATGAATAACATTGATGGAAGAGAATTATTGACTCTTACAAAAGAAAGTCTAGCTGATGATTTGAAAATAGGTAAGACTAGTGAAAGAAAGTCTTAAAAACAACTTTTAATAATTTACTGTGAGATTGGTTTTAATTGCATTAATGGTTTCCTCTTAGTATTCTTATTCTAGCACATTAGTTCTTCTGGAATATGCTTTTGTATAAAGGAGAGTATGTTTTTAGTAGATTATAGAAAAGAGATGTTACATACTATTTTTTAGGTAATTAAAGCCACCATGTAACTAATTTTTAAAACATGTTTTTTAAGTTGCAGAATAATTCACCCTTTTACAAGTGTACAGTAGTGTAATAAGTGACTCTTAGTATACTATTCACCAATTTGTACAGCAATCACAACTGTCTAATTCCACAACAATTTTACCACTTCAGAAAGAAACCCCATGCCCATTAGCAGTCATTCCTATTTCCTTTCTCTCTAGCTCCCGGCAACCACTAATCTACTTTTTGTCTTCTAAGGATTTGCCTGTTCTTGACATTTCATATAATGTCAAGGTCTTCTGTGCCTGGCCTCTTTGCTTAGCATGCTCTCAAAGATTCATAAATGTTGTAGTATGTATTAGTACTTCATTTTTATAGCTGAATAATATTTCATTATATGAGTTATCACGTTTTACTCATCCATTCATCAGTTGATTGAATTTAGATTGTTCTCATTTTTAAGGTTTTTTAAATTATGCTACTTTGAACATTCATGTACAAGTTTTATGTGGGCATCTATTTTCCATTTTCTTGGATGTTACTGATTTATATTCACATAACTTAACTAGAAGAAGACATAGTCTTGTAATTGGGGGCTGGGAGTGAGTGTTATTAAATTTATTTGCTTAGAAAGAAAAGACCCTTACCAGCTAAACCCTTGGTGTGTGTAACGGGCAATATTTGACTATATATGCATTAACTCTGAAAAAGCATCTGACTCTTAAGATGACAAATTAAATAGGCCATCAGCTCCTGTACTCTCTTCTCTATCCCTCCCCTAGTCCTGGAAATGTTGTGTATTTGAGAATTGATGTAGTCTAGATACAAATAGCATCAAAAATATAAAACTTGTTCGAGTGGAATTGGTGGGTCTTATGGTAGCTCTATGCTTGCATTTGAAGAACTGTCAAGATTGTTTTCTAAAGCAACTGTGCTTTTTTTTTTTTTAAGTAATATTTCTTTAAAAAAATTATTTTTGGCTGTACTAGGTCTGTATTGGCTGCACACAGGCTTTCCTAGGTGCACTGAGCAGGGACTACTCTTCGGTTGCAATGTGTGGGCTTCTTATCGCAGTGGCTTTTCCTGTTGCAGAGGATGGGTTCTAGGGATGGATTCTACTCAGGTTTCAGTAGTTGTGGCACATGGGCTTAGTTGCCTTGTGGCATGTGGGATATTCCCAGACCAGCTATCAAACCGTGTCCCCTGCATTGGTAGGCAGATTCTTAACTATCGGACCACCAAGGAAGCCCCTCATTGTGGTTTTGATAGGCATTTTTCTGATGTCTAGTGATATTGAACAGTTTTCCATGTGCCTGTTACCCATTTACATATCAAATTGGAGATTATTGTCATGTTAAACAGTATTAATTCTTCTAATCCATAAGCATAGGATATTTTTCTGTTTATTCAGATCTTCTTAATTTGTTTCAAAAGTGCTTTGTAATTTTCAGTGTACAAGTCATTTTTTTAAACTGTGTGATTCAGTGCTTTTTCATATACTTATAGAATTGTATAAATTGTATACTCACTATATAATTTCAGAACATTTTTGTCTTCCCCAAAGAACCCCATTCATTTCTCATTCTAGCCTTTTGGAAACCACTAATCTATCTCTTGTAGAAATAAGATTTATCTATTTTGGACATTTTTTTGTAAGTGAAACTGAATGACATGTGGCCTTTTGTATCTGATTTTTTATTTAACCTCAGGGTTTTTGTATGTACAAGTACTTCATTCCTTTTTATGGCTGAATAATATCCCAGTGTATGGCTGAAACACATTTTGTTTATTCGTGCGTCAATTGATGGACATTTGGATTGTTTTCTACTTTTGGGCTATTATCAATAATGTTGCTATGAATATGTATGTATGAGTTTTTGTGTATCTTTTTATTTGCCTTGGGTATATGATTAAAAGAATTTTCTTTTACTATTCACTATTTTGAGGAACTGCCAGACTGTTTTCCAAAGCAGCTGTACTATTTTACATTCCCACAAGCAATGTCTGCTGCTGCTCCTGCTGCTGCTAAGTCACTTCAGTCATGTCCGGCTCTGTGCGACCCCATAGATGGCAGCCCACCAGGCTTCCCGTCCCTGGGATTCTCCAGGCAAGAACACTGGAGTGGGTTGCCATTTCCTTCTCCAGTGCATGAAAGTGAAAAGTGAAAGTGAAGTCGCTCAGTCGTGTCCGACTCTAGCAACCCCATGGACTGCAGCCCACCAGGCTCCTGCGTCCGTGGGATTTTCTAGGCAAAAGTACTGGAGTGGGGTGCCATTGCCTTCTCCGAAGTAATGTATGAGGTTTCCAATTTCTTCACCTCTTTGTCAACACTGTTTTCTAGCTATCTTCTTGATTATAGGTGTTCAATAGATGTGAAGTGATATTTCATTGTGGTTTTGATTTGCATTTACCTAATGATAATGATATGGAGCATAGTTTCATGCTTATTGGTTATATATCTTCTTTGAACTTTCCTCCTTTAAAATTGGTTTGTCTATTTGTTGTTGAATTGTAAGAGTTGTTCATGTGTTTTGAATACTACATCCTTATCAAAAACAGTTTGAAGTCTTAGTGTTGTGCTCTAATAGTGTCCCCCGACATTATTATCAGTATGCTATAGTAAAATCTTAAAATTAATAAGCATAGGAAATAGGATGTCCATAGGAAATTTATTGTTAATGAAGAGTCAAATAACAAAAAAGTGTTGTTATAGAAAACCATTTTAAAGTATAGGTGTATACGTTCATTACAGTATGTGTACCTATTTAAATGTCTTGGGAGTTTTTTAAAAAGTTAACAGAATGATGACTTTGTGAAAATACTTAGAATCAGATGGTTTTGTACTCAGAGCATACTGTGAAAGTTGTTTTTGTATCTCTAATAACTTATTTCCTTTATAATTTGTAATTTACTCTTTCGTCTCGAAAGTTCTGGTGAGTTTTGAATCTTATCATTCCTTTCTCACAGTAAAACTTAGCAATACATTATCACAGAGAAGCACATGACAATATAAAATAATAATTTTAGATTTCAACAAAGAATGTTGCAAAAAATAAGAGCATAGTAAAAACAATTAATAGGAATAGAATTCTGTTCAGTGATAGCTGGATAAATAAAGTATAAGAAATTCTTACAGGATTCAGTCAATGGCCTGAAATAATTTTTGAAAAGGTGAATCTTGGACTTAGTAATTATGATAATTTTTAATTTCAATTAAATAAGTTTTGTAACTATCAGGCTCAAGCTAAAATTGAAATGTAATTTAATTTCTGTGGTCTAAAAGCTGAGGAAGACCATTATTGTAAATGGAAACAAATGTTGCATACTCTTTAGTAAGTAAGGAATTGGCTTTGCATTTCTGTTTAAGATTTGGAAAGTTAGTGAATTAAAGAAATTACAGAATAAATTAGTAAGTAAATAGATTAAATTTTTTCTGCATCATTCTAAAGTATTTTAGTTTTTGCAAAATTAGGATCAAGAGGCTAAGATTAATCTTCTACAAGTGCTACTTTAAGCTACAGTGAATTTCTATTAGTCTTGAGCTATAAGAAAAAAGCAGACTCTTCCTCAAAACAGTTAATTGGAGTAATAGAGAATTGAAATTGAGTCTAGAAAAAAGTGATTTAAGAGGCCAATTGCGTATGCGATAATGAATTTTACTCTTATGATGCATAACTAGTTTACTTGCATTTACTTTTGTGGTACAACTGTTAAAGTGGTTCCTACTTGAATGTGAATAAATACAAATTTGTTCAACATTCATCATACAAAGATGGAGAAGGAAATGGCATCCCACTCCAGTATTCTTGCCTAGAGAATCCTGTGGACAGAGGAGCCTGGTGGGCTGCTGTCCATAGGGTCGCACAGAGTTGGACACGACTGAAGTGACTTAGCAGCAGCAGCAGCATACAAAGAAAGTTAATATTGCAGTAAAGTGTATTGATTAGGGTGTTAGGAAACAAAGTGATATTATCTTTTATGTCTGACACTTAAAAATTATTTTTAAGGAGTCAAGCAGTCTGTCACATCTTTTTTCAGTGAACCTTTTGTAAATGTACAGTAAACGAACTTTCTGTAGATTTGAGTCTATCTGTTGGAATCTGTCGCTTTTATCCTAGAATAATAGTTCTTTTCTGGGATTGTGTTAATAAAAATAGAGACAGTTTTAGGTAGAAAATAACTCCCTATATGTATTACTACATTTGCATCAAGAATGTCCAGAAAGGGATTACTGGTATAAGAGATCCTTGATACTAAAAGAGATATGTCTTAAGACATTTGCAAATCCATGAATTTGTAAACTCTACTAAAGCCTTTAATATTGCAACCAAAAAGCAAAAATGTATGAAAGATGAAGAGCAAGAAAGTCTGAGATCTGATACTAGGCAAGCAGTACATCCACTGACTAGCCACATGACTTTCACTGAAGTGTGGCCTCTGTTGATACCTCAGCCTCCAGGATATTGTAAATTGCTCCCCATCTTGGAGTGTGGAATTGCTGTGGATGATATAATGGTAAAAGCATGGAATGACAGATGACAAGGAACGGTTGTATATTGTGTCAGTTCTTACCTTTATATTCAGCTAATTATCAATCATAGATTCTTAACTGGGAATGAGGTTTTTCCAAGAGGTCCCCCTTCCTTTTGCTCTTGTCTTTCCAAGAAACCATGAAAGCACATGAGACATTTTTATCATTTTTTATTTAAAAATTATAATATCAAATTATTATGTCAAATGCTTTTTAAGACCTTGTGCACCAACTGTCTTAACACCCTCAGATTTTGGAAGTTTCATGTTTCAACTCCTGGTAATACTTCCTTATGTAGATTTTCTCTCGTTGCCTAACTGCGTATACTGTTAAGTAATAAAACTTACCATTTTTTCTGTGTGCACAACTTATGTGAAATTGACCTTTTAAATGTGTGGGCCTGTGTACTCACAGGCTTTTGGAGTGGACGTACCCTTCCAGGTCAGCAACTGCTCTTAAACTGACCTCCCCACTTTGCAGTGAGTACTTGTGGGGCATTTTGAGGTCTCTTTTTTTCAGGCCTATCAATGTCCTGTTGCTTCCCCACTGATATCAATTACAGATCTTACGGATGTTGGTGGATTATCTTCTCCCACTTATTAATACATTGTGGGGCTCATGAAGATACCTTGTTTTGCTACCTTGTTTTGTTGTAAATGCCCATGGAATCTGACTTTGCTATCTAGTCGAGTTGCTTTTCATGCAGGGATTCAGAGAAATATAAAAATTACATCGTTCCTATCATCATCTTTTCCAAATCCTTTAAAAAATCCTTGTGTTCCTTTTTATGTCTTGTTTTCTCTTGATCATTCTAGTCAGAATTTAATAAAATTTATTTTTAAATAATGAATTCAATGTTTTTTCTCCAAGAGACCAGCTGTTGATCCTCTTCTGTCTCAGGGCAGTACAGAGGTGACTCTGTGACCAGACTGATGGGCTGTGATGGTTGGTTAGCTCCAGGAAGTAGCACTTTCCTGTTACTCTGCCTCCAGCTAATGCTGGCGTTGCTGCTTTGGCGATGATATTTACAGGACAAAATTGGGGGGAAAGATGGCTACAAGTAGAAAGGTATTTCTTCCATTTGTGTATATAAATCTCTGCTTTAAACTATGTCCCATTGTTTACTCTGGAACTCAGTTACTTCTGTTTTCTTGAGGGTTTTTAGAATTTTGTATCTTTAATGATTATTTGTTTCTTGGCACCATCAATTCAGTTATGCAGCATTTCCAGCATTGGGAAGGGGTGGAGAAGGGGGACAGAGTTTGATGGCCTATTTAATTTGTCATCTACTAAGAACCAGATGCCTTTTCAGAGTTATAGCAAATATAATGAAATATCACCCATTAACTCACACTGAGGGTTTGCTAGCCCTCACCTGGTAAGGGTCTTTTCTTTCTGAGCAATTAAGTTTAATAACACTGACTTCCAACCCCCTATCACAAAAGGATGTGTTTTTCCTCTGGCTAAGTTCTGTGATATGATTTGGTAAATGCTGGTAAATGAGGGCATTTTTAAATAACATTTAAATTGGGCAGGATAACACACAATGTAACCTTTTATAGTATATTTTGAAATAGGGTTTCTACATACTCTCTTAGGATTCCCTGATAGCTCAGTTGGTAAAGAATCTGCCTGCAATGCAGGAGACCCCGGGTCAATTCCTAATTGGGGAAGATTTGCTGGAGAAAAGGGATAGGCTACCTGCTTCAGTATTCTTGGGCTTCCCTTCGGGCTCAGCTGGTGAATCCGCTTGCAGTGTGGGAAACCTGGGTTTGATCCCTGGGTTGGGAAGATCCCCTGGAGGAGAGCTACCCACACCAGTATTCTGGAGAATTCTGTACTATAAAGTCCATGGGGTCACAAAGAGTCAGATACAACTGAGCAACTTTCACTTCACTTCACACCCTCTACTAATAAGCATTCTGCATAATAGCACACATGTGTATTATTTTTGACAGGAAAAAATGTTTTTTAGAATATTAAATACCTCTATATTCTTATTACATGTAATATCCCTTTAAATGAGATGATCACTATCTAATTATAAATGTGTTGTGATTTTTTTTTTTAAATTATTTAAAAAATCTTCAGTTTGGTTTCAGTGAATTCCATAGGAAGGACATCCCTTAAGATGCAGGCAGGCAGTTGTGGGGTTGACTTCCCACACTTTCATAGATAATGGCCAGTGAATCCAAATAGATGTAAACAGTTTGTTACTCATGGGACAGCAAGCAGCATGAGCTTCATGCTCAGATTGGTTCCCCTCTGCCACTAAGTCTTGTGAAGGCAATTTGTGATGGTGTCATAGCTGAGGAACCCGGAATTTATGATCCCCCCAATATGATAAGGGGACTGCTAACAAAGTAGTCCAGAGAAGGCAATGGCACCCCACTCCAGTACTCCTGCCTGGAAAATCCCATGAGTGGAGGAGCCTGGTAGGCTGCAGTCCATGGGGTCGCTAAGAGTCGGACACGACTGAGCGACTTCACTTTCACTTTTCACTTTCATGCATTGGAGAAGGAAATGGCAACCCACTCCAGTGTTCTTGCCTGGAGACTCCCAGGGATGGGGGAGCCTGGTGGGCTGCCTTCTCTGGGGTCACACAGAGTTGGACACGACTGAAGCAACTTAGCAGCAGCAGCACCAAAGTAGTCCAAGAGGAAGACGTTATCTTTGTAGGTCTTAAAACACAAACCTGCCCTTTGACTAGGAGGGAGACATTAGCTTCTAAGGAAGTTTGCAGACATCCTTGAAAAGATTGCCAGATAAAAGATGTTGTAAAAGTGTGTTTAAACACTATACGGAGAATTACCTTCCAATCAGCAAGTTGATATGGCTTTTTATTAAAACTATGAGGCATTCTGAAATGTAGTTCTTTTTTTCTACCTATTTACCCACTGCCCCCACCCAGAAAAAAACCTCTGCCTAAAATAGAACTGTCAGCTGATAAAAATACAAACAACTAAATGACACTACTCTTCCTAAACTTAATTATATTTATCTTCCTGAAACTAAAAATTAATTTTTGAAACAAGATAAAAGTTAAACTACAGATGAATGAAGCTTACATGTACAGTTTTGAACAAACAGATGAGTTTTACTTGATACTGTGCTTTATATCAGTTCACTTCAGTCGCTCAGTTGTGTCCGACTCTTTGCAACCCCAAGGACTGCAGCACGCTAGGCCTTCCTGTCCATCGCCAACTCCTGGAGTTTACTCAGACTTATGTCCATCAAGTCAGTGATGCCATCCAACCATCTCATCTTCTGTCGTCCCCTTCTCCTCCTGCCTTCAATCTTTCCCAACATCAGGGTCTTGATTTCAAATGAGTCAGTTCTTTGCATCAGGTGGCCAGAGTTATGGAGTTTCAGTTTTAGCATCAGTCCTTCCAATGAATATTCAAGACTGATTTCCTTTAGGATAGACTGGTTGGATCTCCTTGCTGTCCAAGGGACTCTTAAGAGTCTTTTCCAACACCACAGTTCAAAAGCATCAATTCTTCAGCGCTCAGCATTCTTTACAGTCCAGCTCTCACATCCATACATGACTACTGGAAAAACCATAGCTTTGACTAGACAGACCTTTGTTGGCAAAGTAATGTCTCTGCTTTTTAATATGCTGTCTAGGTTGGTTGTAACTTTTCTTCCAAGGAACAAGCGTCTTTGAATTTCATGGCTGCAATCACCATCTGCAGCGATTTTGGAGCCCCAAAAAATAATAAGTCACTGTTTCCAGTTGCCCCATCTATTTGCCATGAAGTGATGAGACCAGATGCCATGATCTTCGTTTTCTGAATGTTGAGCTTTAAGCCAGCTTTTTCACTCTCCTCTTTCACTTTCATCAAGAGGCTCTTTAGTTCTTCTTCACTTTCTGCCATAAGGGTGGTGTCATCTATATATCTGAGGTTATTGATATTTCTCCCAGCAATCTTGATTCCAGCTTGTGCTTCATCCAGACCAGTGTTTCTCATGATGTGCTTTGCATATAAGTTAAATAAACAGGGTGACAGTATACAGCCTTTTCCTATTTGGAACCAATCTGTTGTTCCATGACCAGTCCTAACTGTTGCTTCCTGACCTGCATACAGATTTCTCAACAGGCAAGTCAGGTGGTCTGGTAGTCCCATTGTATATGAATTAGCAAATAATAAACCAAGTTACATAAGGTTTAAAAATATAAGATGGAATTTTTATATTAAACTGAACATCATTATAATTGATTTTTAGCAGACTTTGTTCTCTAACATATAATAGGCTTTTCTAATTTTGTGTAGTATATTAGTGTTTGGGTAATCTGAAATTCTTGAAGAGCTTTCAGAATCTAAAGTTACTTAGAATAATCTTTCTATTGATCTGTACTACAAAGATTCATTAAAGAATTTGTAAAGAAAAGGTTCCATGTGGTAAAACAGTATTTCTGAAGATTTTTGGTTATAGTAGATAAAATTTTACTCTGCTGAAGACTTGCAGAAAGCTTATAGATAGTTCTCCAGCCCTAACAGAATAATTTCTTTTCAGAATCTCTAGGGCTGCGTAGTAAAGTTCTAAGGAAAATTGAAGAACTGAGGACAAAGGTGAAAACCCTTTCTTCTGAAATTCCTGATGAATTTATATGTCCAATAACTAGGGAGCTTATGAAAGATCCTGTCATCGCATCAGGTATGTGTGATGCTATTCTAAGTTTCAGGGTGTATTATGTCCCAAGTGAGTAGATAGTATGGGCCACAGAAGTTTGTTTAAATGTGGAAAATTTTCAAAATTATCATTACATTTCTCACAAGTAGTGAGACAAGTAGTTGTTTTATTTAATAAAACAAGGTAAGTTGTTTTATTCTTTTAAAAAATTCCTTAAATCTGAGGTCAACTGTTGAACACTGTGTTTCTTTTTTTTAAATTGGAGTGTAATTGCTTTACAATGTTGTGTTAGTTTCTGCTGTACAACAAAGTGAATCAGCTATATGTATGCTGCTGCTTCTAAGTTGCTTCAGTCGTGTCCGACTCTGTGCGACCCCAGAGATGGCAGCCCACCAGGCTCCCCCGGCCCTGGGATTCTCCAGACAGGAACACTGGAGTGGGTTGCCATTTCCTTCTCCAGTGCATGAAAGTGAAAAAATAAAGTGAAGTCGCTCAGTCATGTCCGACTCCTAGCGACCCCATGGACTGCAGCCTACCAGGCTCCTCCATCCATGGGATTTTCCAGGCAAGAGAACTGGAGTGGGGTGCCATCGCCTTCCCCGAGCTGTATGTATCCATATCACATACACCCCGTCCCTCTGTGCCTCCCTTCACCACTCCCCACCCCTGCCCCTCTGGACCATCACAGGTACCAAGGTGAGCTCCCTGTGCTCTACAGCAGCTTCCCCATAGTGTGCATATGTGTGTGCGTGTGTGCCGGTCCTAATCTCTCAGTTCATCCTGCTGTCCCCTTCCTCCCACTATGTCCGCATGTCCATTCTCTTCATCTGCGTCTCTTTTCCTGCCCTGCAAATAGTTCATCTGTAGCATTTTTTCCCTAGATTCCACACATATGCATTAATATACGATACTTGTTTTTCTCTTTTTGATTTACTTCACTCTGTACAACAGACTCTAGGTCCATCTGCTTCTCTGCAAATGACCCAATTTCATTCATTTTTCTGGCTGAATAATATTCCTGTGTGTGTGTGTGTGTGTGTGTATATACACACACATACCGTAACTTCTTTATCCATTCATGTGTCATTGGACATTCAGGTTGCTTCCACATCCTGGATGTTGTAAATAGTGGTGCAGTTAATGTCTTTTTTTTTTTTCACTTTTTAAAATAAAAAGTCATCTAACATAAAATTTACGATCTTAATCATATTTAAGGATACAGTTCGGTAGTGTTAAGTATATTCACATTATTGTGAAACAGAAATAGATCGCCAACACTTTTCATCTTATAAAACTGAAACTCTGTGCCCATGTAAACAACTCCCGTTTTCCCTCTCTCTTCAGCCTCTGGTCAGAGAAGGCAATGGCACCCCACTCCAGTACTCTTGCCTGGCAAATCCCACAGATGGAGGTGCCTGGTAGGCTGCAGTCCATGGGGTCGCTAGGAGTCGGACACAACTGATTGACTTCACTTTCCCTTTTCACTTTCCTGCATTGGAGAAGGAAATGGCAACCCACTCCAGTGTTCTTGCCTGGAGAATCCCAGGGACGGGGGAGCCTGGTGGGCTGCCATCTCTGGGGTCACACAGAGTCAGACATGACTGAAGTGAGTTAGCAGCAGCAGCAACCATCCTCTGGTAACTGCCGTCCTACTTTCTGATTCTATGAATTTGACTACTTTAGAGAACTCAGATAAAGTTGAGTCATACATTTATCTTTTTGTGACTGGCTTAACATAATAACTTCAAAATTTATCCATGTTGTGGGATTTCCTTTTTGAAGACTAAATAATATTCATGGTGTGTGTATACCACATTTTGTTTATTCATTTATCCACTGATGGAGATTAGGGTTGCTTTCACTTCCTGGCTATGTGAATAGTGCTGTTTTGAATATGAGTGTGCAGATGTCTCTTTGAGACCCTGCATTCAGTTCTTTTGATATATGCCAAGAAGTGAGATGGCTATATCATACAGTAGTTGTGTTTGTGATTTTTTTTTTTTTGAGGAGCCTCCATACTGTTTTCCATACAAGTTACACCATTTTACAATTTTACAGTCTCACCAAACTCCCCACAAGAGTTCAGATTTCTCCATATCTTTATCAACACTTGTTATTTTCTGTTGTTTTGATTGTGAATATTTGTATTCACAGTGTCTCCTTGTGGTTTTTATTTGAATTTCTTAAATGGTTAAAGATGTTAAATATTTTGTCACATGTTTAATGGCATTGGTATATCATTTTTGGAGAAATGTCTTTTCAGTTCCTTTGGACATTTTTTAAATGGGTTATTTGATTTTTTTATTGTTGACTTGTAGCAGTTCTTTGCATATTCTGGATATTAATCCCTTATCAGGTTTATGATTTATAGAAGTTTGCTTCTATTTCATAGGTTGTCTTTTTTTTTTTCAGTTTATTTTATTGGAGTATAATTGCTTTACAATGTTGTGTTAGTTTCTGCTGTACAACAAAGTGAGTCAGCTATATGTTTACATATATCAGCTCCCTCCCAAACCTCCCCCCAGCCCCTCCCGTCTCTCTAGGTCATCTTTCCCTGTGCTCCCTGTACCTTCTCAGCAGCTCTCTGTTTTACACATGGTAGTGTACATATGTCAACGCTGCTTTCCCAATTTGTCTCACCCTCCGCTCCCCCCCATGTCGACATATCCATTGTCTCCATCTAGGTCTCTGTTCATCTATGTATACTGTTCCTAGATTTCGTATATATGCATTAATATATGATATTTTCCTTTCCAACTTATTTCACTCTGTATGGCATACTCTAGGTCCATCTGTATCTCTACAAATGACCCAATTTCATTCATTTTTATAGCTGAGTAATATTCATTGTGTGTGTGTGTGTATATATATATAAAAAACATATTTATCAATTCACATGTCAGTGAACATTTAGATTGCTTCCATCTCCTGGTTATCATAAACAGTCCTACAGTGAACATTGGGGTACATAAGTCTTTTTGAGTTATGATTTTCTCAGGGCATATGTGCAGTAGTGGGGTTATTGAGTCATATGGTAGTTATATTTTCAGTTTTTTAAGAAACCTCCAAACTGTTTTCCATAGTGGCTGTATCAATTTACATTTCCACCAACAGTGCAAGGGGGTTCCCTTTTATCCACATCCTCTTCAGCATTTATTGTTTGTAAATTTTATGATGATGGCCATTCTGACCAATGATAAATCATTATAGTTTTGATCTGCATTTCTCTAATAACTAGTGATGCTGAGCACCTTTTCCTGGGTTTGTTGGCCATCTATCTTTGATTTCTCCATCAAATCTGAATGAGAGTATTGCTGGATAGAATATTTTGGTTGTAGATTCTTCCCTTTTATCACTTTAAATATATCATGCCACTCTGTTCTGGCTTGTAGAGTTTTTGTTGAGAAATCAGCTGGTAGCCTGTGGAAGTTCCCTTGTATGTTGTCATTTTCCCCCTGTGTTGTTTTTAATATTTTATCTTTGTCTTTAATTTTTGTCAGTTTGATTACTGTGTGTCTTGGTGTGTTCCTCCTCGGGTTTTTTCTGCCTGGGATTCTCTGTGCTCCTGGACTTGGTTGACTATTCCCTTTCCACTGTTTGGGAATTTTTCATCTATCTCATCAAATATTATCTCAGGTCCTTTCTCTCTCTCTTCCTTCTGCCTCAGTTACTCTATTACTGATTCCTTCTAGTGTATTATTCATCTCTGTTTGTTTGTCCTTTAGTTTTTCTAGGTTTTGATAAACATTTCTTGTATCTTCTCCATTGTCTTCCCGAGATCCTGGATCATCTTCACTATCATTATTCAAAATTCTTTTTCTGGAAGGTTACCTATCTCTACTTCATTTAATTGTGTATAGTCTGAAGCCAGGAAGGTTGATTCCTCCAGCTCCATTTTTCTTTCTCAAGATTGCTTTGGCTAATTGACGTCTTTTTGTTTCCATACAAATATTTTAAATTTTTGTACTGGTTCTGTGAGAAATGCCCTTGGTAATGTGATGAGGATTGCATTAAATCTGCAGATTGTTTAGGGTAGTCTAGTCATTTTTACAATATTGATTCTTTCAATCGAAGAACATATTATATCTCTCTGCATCATCTTTGATTTCTTTCATCTGTGTCTTACAGCTTTCTGCATACAGGCTTTTGTCTCCATAGGTAGGTTTATTCCTAGGCATTTTATACTCTTTGTTGCAGTGGTAAGTGGGATTGTTTCCTTAATTTCTCTTTCTTATTTTTTTGTAATTAGTTTATAGGAATTCAAGGGATTTCTTTGTATTGATTTTGTATCTTGTGACTTTACTAAATTCACTGAATAGCTCTAGTAATTTTCAGATGTTATCTTCAGGGCTTTCTATGTATGGTATCGTGTTGTCTGCAGACAGTGACAGTTTTACTTCTTTTTCAATCTGGATTCCTTTCATTTCTTTTTCTTCTCTGATTGATATGGCTAGGACTTCCACACTAAACTGAATAATAATGGTGAGAATGCACACCCTTATCTTATTAAACCTTAGAGGAAGTACTTTCAGTTTTTCACCATTGAGAATAATATTTGTTGTGGGTCTGTTTTATATGGCCTTTATTGTGTTGAGGTAGGTTCCTTCCATACCAATTTTCTGAAGAGTTTTTTTCATAAATAGGTGATGAAGTCTGTCAGAAGCTTCTTCTGCATTCTTTTGAGATTATCATATGATTTTTATCTTTCAATTTGGTAATGTGGTATATCACATTGATTTGTGTATATTGAAGAATCCTTGGGATAAACTTAACTTGATCATAGTGTATGATCCTGTTTATGTGTTATTGGATTCTGTTTGCTAGTATTTTTTGAGGATTTTTGTGTCTGTGTTCATCAGTGTTATTGGTCTGTAATTTTCTTTTTTGATATCTTTGTTTAATTTTGCTATCAGGGGATGGTGGCCTCATAGAATGAGTTTGGGAGTATTCCTCCCTCTGCAGTTTTTTGGAAGTGTTTGAGAAGAATAGATGCTAACTGGTCTCTAAAAATTTGATAGAATTCACCTATGATGCCATCTGGTCCTGGACTTTTGTTTGTTGGAGGATTTTTAATTATGGTTTCAATGTTATGACTTGTGATGAGTCCATTGATATTTTCTGTTTCTTCATGGTTCAGTCTTGGTGGGTTATACCTTTCTAAAAATTTGTCCATTTCTTCTGGGTTGTCCATATTATTTGCATGCAGTTGCTTGTAGTAGTCTCTTAATAATCCTTTGTATTTCTATAGTGTCAGTTGTAACTTCTCCTTTTTCATATTTAATATTATTGATTTGAATCTTCTCTTTTTCTTGATGAGTTTGGCTAAAAGTATAAACCTTTAATCTTCTCAAAAATCAGCTTTAATTTTTTTGATCTTTGCTGTTGTTTCCTTCATTTCTGTTTCATTTATTTCTTCTCTGATCTAATGAGTTTTTCAGGTCTTCTTTCTCTAGTTGTTTTATGTGTAAGATTAGATTGTTTATAGTAGATTTTTCTTGTTTCTTGAGGTGATAATTGGTTGTGTTTATGTTGTCATTTGTTGCTATCTATTTTTTAAAATTTCCTCTTTAATTTCTTCTCCGAATTTTTGAGTATTTAGTACTAAACAAACGTTTGTGTTTTGTGTAGTTTTCTTTTTCCCTGTAATTGATTTCCAGTCTCATAGTGTTGTGGTAAAAAAAGATGCTTGATATAATTCCAATTTTCTTAAGTTTACTGAGGCTTCATTTGTAACCCAAGATGTGATCTATCATGGAGAATATTCCATGTGCACTTGAGAAGAAAGTGTATTCTGCTGGTTTTGGATGAAATCCCCTATGTATATCAGTTATGTCTAGCTGATGTAATGTTTCATTTAAGGCTTGTTTTTCTTTATTAATTTTCTATCTGGATGATCTGTCCATTGGTGAAAGTGGAGTGTTAAAGTACCCCATTATTACTGGGTTACTGTTAATTTCCCCTTTTATGGCCATTAACAATTTGCTTTTTGTTTTGAGCTGCTCCCGTGTTGGGTGCATAATATTTAAAATTGTTTTATTTTTTTCTTGGATTGATCCCTTGATCATTATGCAGTATCCTTCCTTCTTCTGGTAGTCTTTAAAGTCTGTTTTTTCTGATATGCTACTCTAGCTTTATTTTGATTTCCATTTGCATGTAATATCTGTTTCCATTGCCTCACTTCCAATCTGTATGTTTCCCTAGATCTGAAGTGGATCTCTTGTAGACAGCATATGTGAGTCTTGTTTTTGTATCCATTCAACCATTTTGTATCTTTTGGTTGGAGCATGCAATCCAGATCCATTTATGGTACTGATTGATATGTATGTTCCTATTACCATTTTCTTAATTATTTTGGGTTTATTTTTGTAGGTCTTTTTCTTGTTTTGCGCATAGAGAAGTTCATTTGGCATTTGCTTTAAAGCTGGTTGATGGTACTGAATTCTCTTAGCTTTTGTTTGTCTATAAAACTTTTGATTTCTCTGTTCCGTTCTGGGTTTTCTTTTTTTTTTTAACTTTATAATATTGTATTGGTTTTGCCATATATCAACATGAGTCCGCCACATGTATACACGTGTTCCGTGTCAGTCTTCCCTTTCATCACTTTACATATACCCTCGCAGAGTATTCTGGCCTACAGTTTCTGGTGAAAAATCAGCCGATAACCTGGGGATTCTCTTGCATGTTGCTTGTTGCTTTTTCCTTGCTGCTTTTAATATTTTTTCTTTGAATGTAATTTTTGTTAGTTTGATTACTATGTCTCTGTGTGTTTCTCCTTGGGTTTATCCTGTGTGGGAAACTGTGCTTCCTGCACTTGAGTGACTATTTCCTTTCCCATGTTAGCTAAGTTTTTGACTATAATCTTTCAAATATTTTCTCAGACCCTTTATCTTTCTCTTTTTCTTCTGAGACCCCTAAGAAACAAATGTTAGTGCATTTAATGTTGTCCCAGAGGCCTCTGAGACTGTCCCTCATTTCATTCTTTTTTCTTTATTCTGCTCCTCAGTAGTTATTACCATCATTCTGTCTTCAGGCTTACTCACTTGTTCTGCTTCAGTTATTCTGTTGATTGGTCTGGCATATTTTCCATTTCAGTTATTGTGTTGTTCATCACTATCTGTGTGTCCTTTAGTTCTTCTAGGTCCTTGTTACACATTTCTTCTGTTTTCTTGATCCATGCCCCCATTCTGTTTCTGAAATTTTGGATCATCTTTACTATCAGTACTCTGAATTCCTTTTCAGGTAGGTTGGCTATTTCCTCTTCATTAATTTGGTCTTTGGTTATTACCTTGCTCCTTCATCTGTACCATATTTTTGGATATCTCTTTTTTTTTTTTTGATCAGGGTGTGGTCTGTATTTCTGTCTTGCTCATTGTTTGGCCTAAGGCATCCAGCACTGGAGTTTACAGGCAGTTGGGTGGAACTAGGTGTTGGTACCAAGATGGGGACCTCTGGGGGATCTGTTGCTGATTAATATTCTCTGGGGTCTGAAGTTGTCTATTAGTACAGTGGTTTGAATTTGGTGCTCCTGCCACAGGAGCTCAGGCCCAACTCTGGCCTGAGAGCCAAGACCCTGGTACTCAGGGATTCTGCCCATCTCCTTAGGTGTTTGAAGCCCCCCACCAGCACCTTGTAGGTGCCCTAATTGTGATGAGATGCAAGCTGTGCATCCTCCTACTCGGGCATCTTGAAGGAAGTGCCTGTTTGAACCTTTGGGGTGAGGTGCCATTACTCTGTGACCCTGACTAGAGGGGATTAACGAGTCCCTAGAGCATTCGAGATTGCATTATAGGTGTTGTGAGCCAAGTCCTTACAGATGAGTCTGAAGGGAGAAACCTTTGCACTGGGGCACCTGGGTGTCTCTCATCCCAGGGCTCCTTGCAAACATCATATATTTCTTAATAAAATTGGATAGAGCAGGTTTGGATAAAATTTGAGAAAAAGGAATACATTTTACAAACTTAACTAAAACTTGTGGAATATGTATTTTGTTACTGGAATGTAACATCAAAATGTTTTCTGAGAGAGATTCCTGAGATCTGTTATTTGTCTATCATGAATTTAAAAACCTTTACAGAAATAAGAATTTAGAGATCATAAAGTTACATCCTTCTGCATGGTTTCCTAGTCTTTGTCAATGAACATAGACATACATACTTTATGTAATTATAATCAGCAGATCTGTATTAAGTTGTGCTTTCATTTTTGACTGTTCTGAATATTGACTTAGTCTACATAATTTTCATTTTTAATAACTTTATTCCATTATGGCTTGGTGCTACAATTAAACTCTTCCGCTATTTGGTGTATGTATATGTTTGAGAAGCTTTACATTGTGGATAGCCATGCACTGCTCAGGCTTCCGGGGTGGCTCAGATGATAAAGAATCCTCCTGCAGTGTGGAGACCTGGGTTCGATCCCTGGGCTGGGAAGAACCTTTGAAGAAGGGGATGGCAGCCTACTCCAGTATTGCCTGGTGAATGCTCATGGACAGAGGAACCTGGCGGGCTACAGTCCATGGGGTCACAGAGTCCCACACGACTGAACGACTAAGTACAGCCCAGCTGTCTTGGTAGTCCTTTCATTGCGTTACCAATTACTCAGTGGTGGTTTCATGGCATGTATGCCCCAAAGTAGGGTTAACCTATCAGAGAATATCTTATAATCATTAAAAAGAACAGTTTTGATAGTTCTTGTCAGATTTGTTATTAGATTGTTTCCTAGAAAACAAATTTTAGAGTGCTACCAGAAATGTATTTAAGTGTACCTGTTTTTCTGGTTTTGCGATCATTGAGTTTTAGAACTCATTTATTTTTGTAAATTTAATAGTTGTTTGAAACCTACTCTTATTGCTAGGGAGACAGTACTTTTTTCTACATGACAGGTTACCATTTAAGTATGACTTGGTAAACAATACAAATTACCTTAAGGACTTAAATATTGCTCTTATATTTTTTGTCTGCATTATTAGTGAAACTAATCACATGGAATCTTATTTTGTTAGTATCATTTTAATATATTTGATGGCTTCTACTTGCTCCGAACTTTTGTAGGCAGAAGCATTTTTACTTATACAAGTATAAACATTTTCTTCTAGTTTTTAAAAAATGCTTAGTTCTCTTGCATTTGGGATTTTATGTTTGCTCTGAGGTGTGATTGAACCAGAGCATATCTTTCTATTTTCTGCCGATATTCTTTTTTAATTGTAAAATATCCTCATTGGATTAAAAAGTTAAAATACAGGTATATGTATATATAGTGAGTCATCTCATCCATCTGGTCTGATGTCCCAGGTATGAAAGACAAGAATACCAGTCCGGCATATAATTCTAGATATTTTTTCTGTGTATTCTTAATTTTAAATACCAATATAATCAATATATTTTTATACAACTGGACTTTATACTGTTGTGTATCAAGTCTTTTTTCTTTTGTTGCTGAAATATTCATAAATGTTTGCCTACTTTTCAGTATGTAGTCATCGCTAAATGCTGTTTTAATTTTTCTTGATTTAGTTTCCATGGAAAGAGGAAGGCATAATGTTATCTATTGACACTTTCCTCTTTTTAAAGACTGACTAGTATTCAGGTGTATTAGTGTCCTCTATTTCATCCCCTGTTGATTCTTTATTACTATAAATGTGTTAGGGAACAACATTGTTTAAATTTATCTTGTCCTCTTAGTCTTAATGTGAATCTTTCTGTTGAAATAAATTACCTAAAACTTCAATTACTGAAGAAAGATACTGACAAATTATCTTCTCAACATCATATGGGGTCCCTAGTTCCCATATCTTTGCTTATACTGAGTATTAGCAATCTTTTAAACTTTCTCATTATAATAAGTGAAAAGTAATCTCAGTTTGTATTTCTTTGTATTATATTGAGTTTGAACATTTTAAATGTTTTTAGTCATTTATAATTTCTTATGTGACTCTTTCATGAGCATTTAATTCAAATTTAGTTCCATTATTTTCGTTTTTATTATTTAATAAGAAATATTCTTATAGGAGGCAGTATGATCTAATAGTTGAGCACACGCACTGAAGATCCAGACTGCCTGGATCTGAATTTATTTCATTACTTTACTTGCTGCGTTACCTCATGGAGGACTATATATTTTTCCTCATGTACAAAATAGGATGCTAGCACTTAATCTCATGAATTCTTATAAGCATCAAATGAGTTAATGCATGTGAAGTACTTTACAAGACCAGCACTCAATCAACGTCAGTAAGTTTGAGCAAAATTCCGGGCGATGGTGAAGGACGGGAAGTCTGACTTGCTGCAGTCCATGGGGTCGCAAAGAGTCAGACACTAATGAGCAACTGAACAACAAGAAGAATGAAATTTTCTATGAGCATAGTAATGGTTGTTTTTTTTTTTGGCTTTAGTATATCAGAATCTTTATTTGCAGTTGAAAGAAACTCAGTTTGAATTAGGTTAAGCAGAAATGGTAATTAATTTATTAAAAAGTTATTGTAAGTGTGTCTCATGAAACACTTGCACCGGAGACTTGAATGTAGTCGTGGTACAGTTTCTTACCTATTCAGAGGCTTCTGAATATTCACCTTCCGTGATGTTCAGTATGCCTTTTCCATGTGGTAGAAAAACAAGAACACCGGTAGGTCCCAAATTTTACATTTTACAATTTCAGCAACCAGAGAGAGACCATTCTGACATTTCATTTGAGTGTCAACTCCAAAAATCCCTGAGGCTTCAGATCTGAGCTAGGAGCCTATCCCAGTGGTAGTCTCTGCAGGAATGAGGTGTGGTACTGAGATTTATCTAACTATGGAGAGTAAGATTTTATATCAATGGGGGCACATCATATGAAGGATAGAGATGGAGAGACAGTTTCCAAAAAGGGGTACAAACCAAATAATAAATATTCCTAGTTACTTATTTTTGATGACGATTTTAAAATTTTTTTATTGAGATACAGTTGCTTTTTCTACTGTAGCTATACAGTACAGTACAGTCAGCTATACATACACAGATATCTACTCCCTTTTGGACTTTCTTCTGATTCAGGTCAACACAGAGCCTTAAGTATGAGTTCCTCTGCTGTACAGTATGTTCTCATTAGTATGGCTGAGTTTCTTTGTTATTATAGTATCAATAGTGTATATGTGTCAATCTCCAATCCCACCACCTCTTTGCCCCTTGGTATCCCTATTTTTGTTCTCTACATCTGTGTCTATTTCTATCTTGCAACTAAGATTATCTATACCATTTTTCTAGACTCCATATATGTTAATTTATGATATTTGTTTTTCTTTCTGACTTCACTCTGTGATATTCTTTAGGTCCCTCCATGTCTCTACAAATGACTCAATCTTGTTACTTTTTATGGCTGAGTAAGATTCCATTGTGTATATATATACCACATTTTATCCATTTTCTCTGTTCATAGACATTTAGGTTACTTCCATGTCCTGGCTGTTGTAAACAGTGCTGATGTGAACACTGGGGTGCATATATCTTTCAATTATGATTTTCTCTGAGTATATGCCCAGTAGTGAGATGCCTGGGTCATATGGGAGTTCCTTTTTAGTTTTTAAGAAAACTTTGTACTGTTTTCCATAGTGGCTGTATCAGTTTACACTCCCACCAGCAGTGCATGAGGGTTCCCTTTTCTTCATACTCTCTCCACTGTTTATTGTGTGTAGATTTTTTTTTTTTTAACAATGATTTATTTATTCAGTTTGGTCCATGCTGGGTCTTTGTTGCTATTCAGGCTTTTCTCTAATTATGATGAGTGGAGGGAAGGGGCCACTCTAGTTTTGGAGCATGGGCTTCTCTTGTTGCAGAGCACAGGCTCCAAGATGCGCAGGCCTCTATAGTTGCAGCAAGTGGGCTCAGTAGTTGTGGCTCCACGCTCAATCAATAACTGTGGCACATGGACTTAGTTGCCCAGTGGCATGTGGGATTTTCTAGGATGGGGATTGAACCTTGACTCCTGCATTGTCAGGCAGATTCATTACCACTGACATACCAGGGAAGCCCTGTAGATTTATTTTTGATGCTAGTCACTCTGACTGGTGTGAGGTGATACCTCATAGTAGTTTTAATTTGCATTTCTCTAATAATGAGTGGTGTTGAACATCTTTGCATGTGGTTGGTGGTCTTGTGTATGTCTTCTTTGGAGAAATGTTTGTTTTGGTGTCTTAGGCCCATTTTTTGATTGGGTTGTTTATTGATTTGAGTTGCATGAGCTGCTTATGTATCTTATGAAGAGTAATCCTTTGATAGTTACTTCATTTGCTATTATTTTCTCCCATTCAAAGGGTTTTCTTTTTGTCATCTTCATGGTTTCCATTGCTACATTTAATTAGGTCCAATTGTTTGTTTTTGTTTTTATTTCCATTAACACTAGGAGGTAGCTCAAAGAGGATCATGCTTTAATTTATGTCAAAGAGTGTTCTTCCTATGTTTTCCTCTGAGAGTTTTCGTGTCTGGCCCTGCATTCAGATCTTTAATCCATTTTGAATTTATTTTTGTATATATGGTTAGAGAGTGGTCTAGTTTCATTCTTTTACATGTAGCTGCCTAGTTTTCCCAACACTATTTATTGACAAGGCTGTCTTTTCTCCATTGTGTATTTGACTCCTCTGTCATAGATTAGGGGCCACAGGTGCGTGGGTTCATCCTTGGGCTTCTGTCCAGTTCCATTGATCTATAGATCTGTTTTTGTGACAGTACCATACTGTCTTGATTATTGTAGCTTTGTAGTATAGTCTGAGGTCAGGAAACCTGATTCCTCCAACACCATTTTTCTTTCTCAAGATTGCTGTGGTTATTTCTGGTCTTTCATGTTTCCATACAGATTGTAAAATTTGTTTTATCTTTGTGAAAAATACATTTGGTAATTTAATAGGAATTACATTGCATCTGTACGTTGCTTTGGGTAGTATAGTCATTTCCACAATGTTGATTCTTCCAATTGAAGATCATAGTATATCTCTCCATCTGTTTGTGTCATTGCTTTCTCTCATCTGTGTCTTCAGTTTTCTGTATACAGGTCTTTTCACTCCTTTGATAGGCTTATTCCTAGGTATTTTTTAATATTATTTTTTCATTGGAGCATAATTGCCTTACAATGTTGCATTGGTTTATGCTGTACAACATTGTGACTCAGCTGTAAGTGTACCTATATCTGCTCCCTCTTGAGCCTCTATTTTACCCCCTCCATCCCACCCTACTAGATCATCATAGAGCACCCAGCTGAGCTCCTGGTGTAATATAGCAGCTTCCCACTAGCTATTTATTTTATAAATGGTAGTATATATATGTCAGTGCTGCTTTCTCAGTTCATCCCACCCTCTCCTTCCCCTGCTGTGTCCACCAGTCCATTCTCTATGTCTGCATTGCTATTCTTTTGCCCTGCAAATAGGTTCATTAGTACCATTTTTCTAGAATACACACATAAGTGTTAATATGCACTATTTTTCTGGCTTGACTTTACTCTATGACTGATTCTAGATTCATGCACATCATTACCAATGACCCAGTTGCTTTCCTTCTTATGGCCGTGGAATGATATTCCATGGTATATATGTACCACAACTTCTTTATCCATTCGTCTGTCATTGGACATCTAGTTTGCTTCCGTGTCCTGGCTATTGTAAATAGTGGTACAGTGAACATTGGGTACATACAGTGGGATTGCTTGGTCCATATAATAGTGTCCTTTTTTTTTTTTTTTTTTTAAGGAAAGTCCATACTGTTCTCCTCAGTGGCTGTATCAGTTTATATTGCCACCAACAGTGCAAGAGGTTTCCCCTTTCTCCACATCCTCTCCAGCATTTATTTTTTATAGATTTGACGATGGCCATTCCTATCAGTGTGAGGTGATAGTTCAATGTAGTTTTGATATGCATTTTTCTAATAATGAGCAATGTTGAGCATCTTTTCATGTGTTTGGTGGTTTTCTGTATATTTTCTTTGGAGAAATGTCTGTTAAAGTCTTCTGCCCATTTTTTGATTGGGTTGCCTGTTTATCTGGTATTGAGCTATATAAGCTCCTTGCATATTTTGGAGATTAATCCTTTGTCAGGTGCTTCATTTGCAATTTTCTCCCATTTTGAGGGGTTTTTATCTTGCTAATGATTACTTTTGGTGTGCAAAAGCTTTTAAGTTTAATTAGGTCCCATTTGTTTATTTTTATATTTCCATTACTCTAGGAAGTGAATCAAAGATCTCACTGCAATTTATTTCAGAGTGTTCTGCCTATGTTTTCCTCTAGGAGTTTTATATTTCCTGGTCTTATATTTAGGCCTTTAATCCATTTTGTGTTTGTGTATGGTGTAGGAAGTGTTCTAATTTCATTCTTTTACATATGGCTGTTCAGCTTTCCCAACACCACTTACTGACGAGGATTTCTTTTCTCCATTGTATGTTCTTTCCTCCTTTGTCAAATTTAAGATGCCTATAGGCGCATGAGTTTATCTCAGGGCTTTCCATCTTGTTCCATTGATCCGTGTTTCTGTTTTTGTGCCAGTACCATACTGTCGTGATAACTGTTGTTTTGTAGTATAGCCTAAAGTCAGGAAGGTTGATTCCTCCAGCTCCAGTTTTCCTTCTCAAGGTTGCTTTAGGTATTCAGGGTCTTTTTTGTTTACATACAAATTGTAAATATTTTTATTCTAGTTTTGTGAAAAATGCCCTTGGTAATTCAGTAGGGATTGCATTCAGTCTGCAGATTGCTTAGGGTAGTTATTTTCACAGTATTGATTCTTTCAATCCAAGAACATTGTATACTCTCCGTTGTGTCGTTTTGATTTCTCTCATCAGTGTCTTATTTTCTGCATACATGTCTTTTGTCTCTATGGGTAGGTTTATTCCCAGATATTTTATTCTTTTTGTTGCAGTGGTGAAGGGGATTGTTTCCTTCATTTCTCTTTCTGATTTTTTGTTGTTTGTGTATCAGAATGCAAGGGATTTCTATATATTAATTTTGTATTCTGCAACTTTACTAAATTTTCTGTATACAGTTTTGGGCTTCCCTGGTGGCTCAGACAGGTTAAAAAAAAAAAAATGCCTGCAATGCAGGTGACCTGAGTTTGACACCTGTGTTGGGAAGAGCCCCTGGAGAAGGGAATGGCTACCCACTCCAGTATTCTTGCCTGGAGAATTCCATGGACAGAAAGAACGGGCAGGCATAGTATACTATCATCTGCAGTCAAGAGTTTTCTTTCTTTTCCAATCTGGATTCCTGTTACGTTTCTTCTCTGCTTGCCTGACTAGGACTTCCAATAATAGTGGCAAGAGTGAGCATCCTTTCTTGTTCCTGATCTTAGAGGAAATGCTTTCAGTTTTCACCATTGAGTGGCCTTTATTATGCTGAGTTAGGTTCCTTCCATGCCTAATTTCTGGTGAGTTTTTATCATATATAGTTGTTGAATTTTGATGAAAGCTTTTCCTGCATCTATTGAGATTACCATATAGTTTTTATCTTTCAGTTTCTTATTTTTTGTCTCACATTGATTGATTTGTATGTATTCATGTTCAGGATATATCCCACTTGATCATGTTGTGATCCTTCTTGATGAAATTTTAAATAGGTTTGTTTTTGTGCTTTTTTTGATAGCTTGTTATTAACATATAGAAAGGCAACAGATTTCGATATCCTGTAGGCTTACTTATTTTATTCTAATTTTTTGGTGGAGACTTTAGGGTTATTCTATATATAGTATCCTGTCATCTGCAGATGTGGGTTTTCCTTCTTCCCTGGCAGTTTGGTTGCCTTTTCTTGTCAGATTGCTATGGCTAGGACTTCTAATACTGTGTTAAATAGATGTGGCAGGAGTGTGGACATCCTTATCTCTTGATTTTAGAGGAAAGGCTTTCAGCTTTTATCCACTGTGTATGATGTTAACTGTGAGTTTTTCATAAATGGACTTTGTGGAGATGTCCCCTCTATGCTGTCGCTTCAGTCGTGTCCGGCTCTGTGCGACCCCATAGACGGCAGCCCACCAGGCTCCACCATCCTTGGGATTCTGCAGGCAAGAACACTGGAGTGGGTTGCCATTTCCTTCTCCAATGCATGAAAGAGAAAAGTGAAAGTGAAGTTGCTCAGTCGTGTCCGACTCTTAGTGACCCCATGGACTGCAGTCTACCAGGATCCTCCGTCCATGGATTTTCCAGGCAAGAGTACTGGAGTGGGGTGCCATTGCCTTCTCCGTGTCCCCTCTATACACAACTTTTATATTTTAAGTTTGTATCCTGCAACTTTGTTAAATTTGTTGTGTGTGTGTGTGTATGGGGGTGATGGCTGGGAATCTGAATTACCCTCTTTACGTATTACTAGATTTGAATTTTTTATCTTAAAATATTCTTACTGGAATCACTTAATATATTTTGTCTCATTCATTTCAGTTTTGGCTCTCGTTTTCTTAATAGCTCCATGGTATACTTCTTTCATTTTATGTATTTAAAATAAACATAAGTGTACATCTTGAACTTTCACATAATGAAAAGTCAAGAAGGGTAGTCTATGAAGTGTAGTTGATTTACAGTGTTAATTTCTACTGTACAGAAAAGTGATTCTTCAGATCAGATCAGTCGCTCAGTCATGTCCAACTCTTTGCGACAAAGTGATTCTTATAACTACATAAACTTTTTCATATTCTTTTCCATTATGGCTTATCACAGGTGGTTAATTATAGATAGTTCCTTGTACTATATAGCAGGATCTTGTTTGTCCATCCTATATATGTTCACATATGCTAATCCCAAACTCCCCATCGTTCCCTCCCTCTTGACAACCACATGTAAGTCTATTTTTGTTTGTAGATATATTCATTTATGTATTATTCTAGATTCCACATGTAAGTGATTCTATATTTTTCTTTTTGACTTAGTATGATCTTTAGATCCATACATGCTGCTATAAACATTTCATTTTTTTGGATAACAGTCCATTGTATATATGTACCTTAGCTTCTTTGTCCATTCATCTGTCAGTGGACATTTAGGTTGTTTCCATGTCTTGAATATTGTAAATATTGTTGCTGTTAACTTGAGGTATGTATATCTTTTTGAATTATAGTTTTATCTGGATATATGCCCAGGAGTAGGATTGCTGGCTTATATAGTAGCTCCATTTTTAGTTTGAGGAACCCCAGTATTGCTTTCTATAGTATCTGTACCAGTTCACATTCCCACCAACAGTGTAGAAGGGTTCCTTTTTCTCTACACTCCATCCAGCATTATTTGTAGACTTTTTGATGATGGCTATTCTGACTGGTTGAGGAGATACCTCGTAATTTTTATTTGCATTTATCTAGTAATTAGTGATGTTGATCATCTTTTCAGATGCCTACTGGCTATCTGTATGTCTTCTGCCCATTTTTTGATTGGATTTTAAGTTATTGATTGAGGTGTATGAGCTGTTTTTGTATCTTAGAACTTAAGCCCTTGTCACATCATTTGCAAATATTTTCTCCCAGTCTATAAATATTTTCATTTTGTTTATTTTTTTTTTTTTTTGCTGAGAAGCACGTCTCTTTGGGGTCTAGCTGCTTCAAGTATCATGTTTGTATGATCATGTTGTTGCACAAAGCAGTGATCTGTTCATTCTCATGTGTGAATATACAGTTTGTTTATTCATGCTACTGTTGGTAGTCATTGTTGGCTGTTATACAAGTGCTGCCATGAACCTTGCATCATTTTTTGAGTGATTATACATATGCATTTCTATTGGGTGTATGAAATGGATATATAGCCATCAAGAGTGGTTGAATCAGTTTACACTTCTACTAGCAGTGAATGAGGATTCCAGTTGCTCCACAGCTTTCCATACATTTAGTATTGCCTTTGTTTTTCATTTTAACTGTTGTGGTACCATTTATTTTTAAACTTTACTATTTTTATTGACGCAATTGTAGATTCACATTCCTTTCCTTAAGAAATGAGTTATCTTGCACTTTGCCCAGTTCCTTCACTGGCAGCATTTTGCAGATGACACTATAATATTACAACGAGGCTATTAACACTGATGTAATTCATAATTCTTGCTATGCTATGCTAAGTCACTTGAGTCGTGTCCGACTCTGTGTGAGCCCATAGACGGCAGCCCACCAGGCTCCCCTGTCCCTGGGATTCTCCAAGCAAGAACACTGGAGTGGGTTGCCATTTCCTTCTCCAATGCATGAAAGTGAAAAGAGAAAGTGAAGTCGCTCAGTCACGTCCGACTCTTAGCGACCCCATGGACTACAGCCTATCAGGCTCCTCCGTCCGTGGGATTTTCAAGGCAAGAGTACTGGAGTGGGGTGCCATTGCCTTCTCCTTCACAATTCTTAGCTTTCCCCAGATGCGTATTAAGTTGTATACAGTTTCGCCCCTGTTGGAGGTTTTGAGTATCAACCACCAAGTCACAACAAAATAGTTAATCCCACAAGGACCCTTCTTAATACCTTTTTATAACTACATACATCACCTGACTTGCTCTCTTCTCACCTCCACTCCAGTCTGTCCTAACATTTTGTCATTTCATATTCTTATATGGACGGACTTATTCCTGAATAACATAATCCCTAGCAAGTCACCATCAGTTTATTTTTAGCTTTCCGGTGTTACTTTGTATTAGAAGTGTTCCTATGGAAAAGATTAGGACTGAAGTTTTTAAATTAATTTAACTGTATCTTTAATGAAAGTGAAGTAAAAAGTCACTCAGTTGTGTCCGACTCTTTGCAACCCCATGGACTATACAACCCATGGAATTCTCCAGGCAAGAATACTGGAGTGGGGAGCCTTTCCTTTCTTCAGGGGATCTTGAACCAGCTTCCCGCATTGCAGGCAGATTCTTCACCAGCTGAGTCACAAGGGAAGCCCAAGAATATCTTTAATAGAATCGAACAATTTTTTTTCTCCTAGTTCACCTTTCACTCTTTTTTCCTGGATTGATCATGTGTCCTCTGCCCCCACCATGGTATTTTGGACGACCTGTACCTTACATCTGTTAACTGTCTCAGAAAAAAAATATATGACCCATTTCTGCCTACATTTCAGCATTCTTACAGTATTTTTTAATCTGTCCTTTTAAATTATGCATGCAGTGATGAAAAACACTTAAACAGCATAAATGTTTTTAAAATGTGGGGCCTCTTCCATACTCTAGTATATCCTTCCAGATATTTTTCTGTTCATTTATAATTTTGTTGTATAACACATGCAATGATATATTTAAATTTTTAAATTTACTTAATATATATCAGATAGTATTCCCTTGTTAGTATATTCAGAACTACTTCATTCTCAACTGCAAGACAGTATCTTATGGTATGAATATTGCATAAATTAACTTACTCTGTTAAGACAGTTCTCCATTTATTCTATAAACATCCACAGGCATATTGTTATATACGTTTGTTTAAATATTTCTGTTGGATTCATTCTTACTTAGAGGCACTGCCATTTTTTAGTTTTAATTATGCTTACCTTTATTTGGCTCAGACAGTAAAGCGTCTGTCTACAATGTGGGAGACCCGGGTTTGATACCCAGGTCGGGAAGATCCCTGGAGAAGGAAATGGCAACCCCCTCCGGTACTCTTACCTAGAAAATTCCATGGATGGAGGAGTCCGGTGGGCTACAGTCCATGGGGTTGCAAAGAGTCAGACATGACTGAGCAACTTGACTTTACCTTTATTTTTAAATATTGTCTTGTCCAATTTTTGTCCATTTTGACCTCCAAATACATTTTAGAATTACTTCGTTGTGCCTCAAAAGACAATCTCATTGACATTTTTATTAAAAACTTAATTTGGGGATGGAATGAGTAGGAATACAGCTTTGCACTAGTCAGGGTTTTCTGTCTACTCGGAACATTTCAATATGTTAATTTTTAGTAAAAACCTAATAAATGTTAAGCACTTTGTGACATTTAGAGAAAAATCAGCATTTTATCTCAGTTATCTATAGAGAGTACATTCTTTGGCATCTGTTACTGTTAAGTATAAACATAATGTCAGTTTCTGATTTTTTGTTATAGACAGGTGTGTATTTTTATTTCTCTCGTTCAGGGTCCACTACTACTTGAATGAACTCTGTGCCTTTTATCAATTCTGGAAAACTTTGCTATTCTCATTGTATATAGCTTCTCCTACCTGCTTAGCAGTCATCTATTCTGCATTGTCTTAATGCTGTAACCTTTTCATGAGAGGTTTTTATTTTTTTCTTCAAAATTCCAATAGTTATATTTGTCATTCTGGAAGTTTGATTTAGCGTGTAGATTAAGAGGCATAGATTCTTGACCCAAATTGCTTAGATTTAAATCCCACCTCTGTCTTTCTGTATTTTTGTGACCTTGGAAAGTTATTCAGGCCTTGTATGAGTTAACTCTTAAAATTGTACAGATTAGATAATATAGGTTAACAGTGCCCTGGAACAGTCTGTGTGTGTGCATGGTAAGTCAACTTCACTCATGTCCGACTCTTGGCGACCCTATGGACCACAGCCTACCCGGCTCTCCTCTTGGAACACTCTAATGATACACAATTAGATGTATGAGTATTAGATAATCATTTTCATAGTACACAGTTTCTTCAGTTCATCCCCATTTTAGGAATACTCACTGGTTGTATCTATTTTGTTTCTAAGGTTTGTGCAATCCTAATATTTTTGTTTCTGCGTGCTCATCTTCAGTCAAGTATTACCTGTAGGTGTACAGGAATAGGGCATATAGCTCCAAAGCAGTGTTGGGCTTGCATTGTCAGTTTCTCAGAACGAAGGTGGGTGGCAGTGGGCTAAGAACTTGGACAGCAGATGTATTAAAATTTCAGAGCCCAGGTCTGTGAGCTAGTATTCAATAGAGCAAAAAGTCATTTGAACCCATATTAAAATATGGCTTCTTTTAGTCACTGTTTCTAAATGGAAGAAATTTGGGGATTCACTTAATCTTTGTTACTAGAAGTGTATAAAATGAGTAAGTATCATTACTGAACTGAGGACTATCTATCTGGTATAGCTTTTGTCAGCTCAGTATCTGGGTTTATAGTGAGAGTCAGATGATACTTCCTGGGTGAAAATAATTTTAAAATATAATGAAAACAAGCAAAGTTAATACTGAATGTAAATGTTCACTTTGTATTTCCTTTTTTAAAAACTGTCAGTTTGTTCCTCTAGTGATGTTTGATTTCAAATAAGCTAACTCTAGTTGCTTTTAAAATTATACATGACAGGCTATGTCTGTGGGGGTGAGGAAGTGGTCCTTGCTTTGTAGCTCTGATAATCCTTTTTACTGCCTTGAGATGAACCTTGGTAGGAGAGTTTGAAAGCTAACATAATTAGCGATGCTGCAGATCTACTCAGAATTCCTGTTTCCTTTGTTAAACAAATGTTTCAGGGAATATATTTGTTACCAGTAGAGAACTGTTGATTATTCCAATCACTATGTATAATGTCACAGAAAGTTTACATTCAACTTTAAGGTACGCTGTGACCAGTGTAACTGACTTCCCTATAGCAGGAAGTGTGTACCTTCATAGAGTGAATGGGTTGACATTTTATTCGCTGCTGCTGCTGCTGCTGCTAGGTTGCTTCAGTCATGCCTGACTCTCTGCGACCCCAGAGACGGCACCAGGCTCCCCCGTCCCTGGGATTCTCCAGGCAAGAACACTGGAGTGGACTGCCATTTCCTTCTCCAATGCATGAAAGTGAAGTCACTCAGTCGTGCCCGACTCTTAGCAACCCCATGGATTTTTCCAGGCAAGAGTACTGGAGTGGGGTGTCATTGCCTTCTCCATTATTCACTGCTTCTACCCAAGAAACTGAAAATTCACGAACAGGCAAGGAAAAATTATTCATTTAAAATCAAAGCTAAATTAAAGGTAATAAAGTACTATTATGATAATATGCTCTAAAAAATGTAGATATCATACAACTATGAAACATGGAGAGTATGAAAAGTTGAAGAAGCTCACTGATTAAAAGCCCATTATCTAACTTGAATATTACAGTAAAGAATTAATAGATACTGATAGTACTCTTGGTCTCATCTTTTTAAGAGATACTAGTGTAAAAGTAAACTAGTAGATGAAAAGTACACACCTCCCTAAGCATCAAAATGGAAGAAAACAGCTCCTATAGTGAAAGAATTTACGTAAGTGATGTGTGAAAATAAAAAAGAATGATAGAACTATTACCAAACATACTGATAATAACAATTTGGCTTAAGTCATCCCTAAAGAGAGTCAAGCTTTGAGGTTAGTTCACAAAGCACAATTCAACCTAAAAGAAGGATTCAGAGAGGTTAGAAATAAAAGGACAGACAGAAATGAGATAGTTGCAACTAAAAATAAAGGGGTTATACAGTTGCCAGCGAAAGAGTTCAGACCCCAAAAAGTTAAAATGACACAGGATGATATATATATAGAACACTGGAGACCACGAGTCTCCGTGAGGATAACTGCCATTAGCTATGCAGCCCCAAACACAGCAACAGTTTTCACAGAGCAGAAACTACAAACAAAGAAATACAGCATGGTCAGAGACTTGATCATACCTTTCAGTCCATAATAGGAAGTATACTTTCTTTTTCAATGTATCACCAGAAATAACAAAAACAGCATTGTGTCACCACAATGGAATGTAAGAAATTAATGACAAAGCTGGGCCCCTTTCACCTGGAAGGTTAAAAACATGCTGTTATCATAGTATCTAGCCTGGTGGCAAATGAATTGGCTGTAGCTCAAGTCACAGTATTTCAGAGTAATACTAACACACACATCATTTATCAGTGATAGACCAGTGTGATACATAAGTTTGTATATCAGCTTTTGATAAATAAAAATTGAGTATATATTTTCCTATGCAAACAGTTTTTACAACTCAATAGTAAGACATCCCAACTGATAAAAACAGGCAAAGGATTTGAATAGACCTTTTCCCATAGAAGATATACAAATAGCCAAAAGCCACTGGAAAAGGTGCTCAGAATCATTAGGGAAGTGAACACCAAAACCACAATGAGATACCACGTTCATATCCACTGCTGCTGCTGCTACGTCGCTTTAGTCGTGTCCAACTCTGTGCGACCCCATAGACGGCAACCCACCAGGCTTCCCGTCCCTGGGATTCTCCAGGCAAGAACACTGGAGTGGATTGCCATTTCCTTCTCCAGTGCATGAAAGTGAAAAGTGAAAGTGAAGTCGCTTAGTAGTGTCCGACTCCAGCGACCCCATGGCCTGCAGCCCATCAGGCTCCTCCGTCCATGGGATTTTCCAGGCAAAAGTACTGGAGTGGGGTGCCATTGTCATATCCACTAGGATGATTTAAAAAAGATGGAAGATGGCAAGGATGTGCCAGATAACAAATATCACGTTATGATTCTTTTTATAAGAAATGTTCAGAATAGGCAAATCCATAGAGACAGAAAATAATTAGTAGTCACTGGGGGAGAGGAGTGACTGCTAATATGGTTCAGAGGTCCATGACTCCATAAAGAGCTAAGCTTGCTTTCTGGAGTGATGAAAATGTGAAATTAGATAGTGGTGGTTGCATAACTGTGAATTACACTAAGAACCCCTGAATTGTATATACTTAAAAGGGTGGATTTTATGGTATGTGGATTATATCTCAAAAACAAAAGGTGGTAACAATGTCTGCAGAAAGCATTATGTCCTCTTGGACTCAGAAACCAGAGGGAATAAGTTGAGGTTATTAAAACCTCATACTGTCTCTCAGAACTCTGGCTTCTAAGGAGGAGGAACTACCCAGCTGGTGTCCTCTGTAAAGGGAAGAAGGCAAGACAAATTTGAGCAGTACCTACAATGAAGCAATGAAAAAAAATTGGAGAGTATACCCCTACCAGATAAAGATCCACAACTAGCCACAACACTGACAGGAGCCTTCAACTTTTTTTTGTCTCCTTCTAGAGGAATCTTAAAGAATTTAACAAGGAGCCAGTGGGAGTAATCAGCATTTAGTAAGTTAAATCAGCGAGGACTCAATAATACAGCCTTCATGTGGTATGTGTGCCTGTGTGTGTAAACAAAAAGCAGTTAAAAGGTATGATGAAAGGCTTAATTTACAAAAACAAAACCAAAACATTGGATATTAGAAATAGGCATAGAAATAGGCAAACCAGCATGAAGAAAACCGTAAAACATCCCTGTGATGGAAAGCTACACTGGAAAACATGGAAAGCTTATTAGCATACCAATGTAGGACGATTCATCATCAGCAGGATGTCACTATTAGGCTTTTTCCAAGAAATATATAGCAGGTGACTAGTAGGTTCCAAGGCAAAGAATACATAACAACGTGCCCTTTCAGATACTAGAACATGTTATAAAGTCTCTGTAAAGAATACAGTGTGGTACCAGCACATGAGTAGACAGACTAATGGAAAAGAATTTTTAAAATCCAGAAGTTTAGTGAATGATAAAAATAAAATTTTAAATCAGTGGGAAAAATAAAGAATTTAAACAAGTGGTATTCTGACAGCTGGTCATATGGAAAGGATAAAACTAGCTCAATCTGTCATACTACACATTAAATTTCAAATGAATCAGACATATATAAAAAAAATGAAACCTTTACAGGTCCTTTTACATTTACAGAAGAAAGTGAAGGTTAACTCCTTGATAACTTGGGAATAGGAATACTTGTAACCTGGATTCAAAAGCCAAAAGAAGTATAAAATTTTAAATATTTCATCCACAGAATATGAACACAAGAAAAATATCAATCCCTGAAAAACTCGTCCAAACAACAGAAGAGAGAAAACTTACAAACTCAATTTTATGAGCCAGCATTACCCTGATAACCAAAATCAGATGAGAACACACAGGAAAAGGAAATTTCAGGTCCATATCCTTGATAACCATAGATGCAAAAATCCTCAACAAAATATCAGCAAGCTGAATTCAACAATACATTAAAAGAATCATACACCATGATCAAGTGGATTTAGTCTAGGGATGCAAGAATTATTCAGCATCTGTATATCAATGTGATGCATCGCATTAAGAAAATGAAGGATAAAAATCATATGAACATCTCAATAGATGCAGAAAAGTATCTCCCAAATTTAATATCCATTTATGATAAAAACTTTCAATAAAGTAGGCATAGAGAGCCATTACCTTAAAATCATAAAGGTTATATATGACAAGCCCATAGCTCACCTCATACTCAATGGTAAAAAGCTGAAATCGTTTCCTTTAAAGATGTGGGACAAGGATGCAGACTCTTACCACTTTTATTCAGCACAGTATTGGAAGTCCTTGCCAGTGCATTTAGTCAAGAAAAAGAAAAGGCATCCAAATTGGAAAAGAAGTAAAATTTGAAGATGACATACATAGAAAACCCTAGAGAGTTCATAAAAAAACTATATAACTAATCAACCAATTCAATAAAGTGAGTTTACACAGTCACTATGTAAAAATCAGTTGTGTTTCCATATACTGCTGCTGCTGCTGCTAAGTCGCTTCAGTCATGTCCGACTCTGTGCGACCCCATAGACGGAAGCTCACCAGGCTCCCCTGTCCCTGGGATTCTCCAGGCAAGAACACTGGAGTGGGTTGCCATTTCCTTCTCCAATGCATGAAAGTGAAAAGTCAAAGTGAAGTCACTCAGTCGTGTCTGACTCTTAGCGACCCCATGGACTGGAGCCTACCAGGCTCCTCCGTCCATGGGATTTTCCAGGCAAAAGTACTGGGGTGGGGTGCCATTGCCTTCCCTGTTCCATATACTAGTAACAAGCAATTAGAGAAATTAAGAAAACAGTGCTATTTGCAATTGCATCAAAAAGAATGAAATACCTAATAATTTAACTCAGGAGGTACGAGATCTATACACTGAAAACTCTAAGACATTAAGGTAACTGAAGACACAAATAAATGGAAAGATACTTTGTGCTCATGGATAGTATCATAAACTGTCCATACTACCTAAGCAATCTACAGATTTCAGTGCAATCTCTAACAAAATTGCAATGGCATTTTTCACAGAGAACAATTTTTAAATGTGTATTAAACAACGACTCCAAATAACCAAAGCAATCTTAAGAAACAAGACCACAAATAATAATTATGATGTCTCAAAAATAAATCTGAAATTAAGAAAGGGCAACCTAATAGAAAAATTAGTAAAAAAATATGGTCAGTTCACAGGAAAAAGAAAAGCAAATGGTTCTTAAACAGAAGAAAGAATGTTCTAGCTCCCTTAAAATGCTCATGAGAAACTGGTAAAAACTCAGTTTGACAACATAGTCTCTTGGCTGGGCTCTAAGGAAAATTCAGGCACTCTAATCAGTGTTGCTAGTGGTGAAAAATGGTAGAATTCCTATGAAAGCACAAGCATTTCTCGAAAAATTATATCAATGTATTCTTCAATGCAGTAAATCCTACTGCTAGAATTCCCTCCCAAATGATAAGAGTGTTCATTGCAGCACTATTTGTAAAAGGTACTGGAAATAACCCAGATGTTCATTAATACATCCATACAGGAATGTTGGGGAATAAAAAAGCCAATTGGGTATAGAATAGTATGGAGCATGGTAAATTTTATGTAGGAATATAGAGGAATAAGGATATGTGTAAGGATATATGTATGTGTGTGCACACATACATTTGCTTATATTTTCAAAAGGAAAAGGTAAACAATAACTTACCTGGTTACCTGCACAGGAAGAGAGTTTACATGGGTTGGACAGATACAGACTCTTCTTGATGTGACTTGTTCTTACAGTTTTACTTTGAAGACACTTAAATCTTTATACATCATGAAAAGCAAACCAGTCTCTAATAATTGGGAGGATAAAAAGGAAAGTAAATGGACCACATTATATGTCCAGTAACAATCAGAAAAAATTTTTTTCAAGTGATTCTGAAACACAATTTCAGTTAGACAACCCTCGTGGAACAATTGGGGCATCCCTTGTGGCTCAGTGGTAAAGAATTGACCTGCCAGTGCAGGAGACACAGGTTCGATTCCTGATCCAGGAAGATCCCCTGGAGAAGGAATAGGTTACCCACTCCAGTCTTCTTGCCTGGAGAATCCCATGGACTGAGGAGTCTGGGGCAGGTACAGTCCATGGAGTCACAAAAAGAGTCGGACACAACTTAGTGACTAAACAAGCCCATCTATCATGGTGACAGAAAGAAATCTTCAGAATCTTGAACAGTTTTTTGTTAGTAACACATTGCAATTGTTAGTTTGCAACAGTTTCATGCATTGCAGATTAAAACAAATAGGTTACAGTGTAAATGTAATTAGGAACGAAGATTTTCCGTTTGAAAGAGCTACAAGTATAAAAACAGTGAAGCAAAACCTCCAACCTTTACAGGTACAAATAAGTTTGTAAGAACATGGTATTAAAATCCTTAGCCAGTGGATCTTTTTTCTTTTGGCAGTGTAAACACACTTTTCGGTGTGTTGGAAAGTTAGGCCGAGTCTTCCCTGGAACTCTTTGCTCCCGTCTGTAGCAACAGTAACTGATGCACAGAGCTGGCGGCACAGCCGGACCTTGCAGCTTTACCACCACTTGCCTCGCTCCTACCTGATTCATTTCCTTTCTTCCTTGGTGCTACATCTGAATTTTTAACAGAAGGCCCCTTTTCCAGTTTTTTGGGGCCACTGTTCAAGGTAATTTGTGCAATCAATGTATCTTACATGGTAGGATTTAGGATGTCATTGCAGAAATATTTTGGGAGCAGTGGTGCAAGACAAGAGTACCACTTAAATCATAGTAAAAGCCTTGGCAGTGGAATTTTTATAACCATTTTAGTGATCCTAACTTCCCTTTTCCTACATTGCAAATAATTTGTGTATGTGGCTTTTTTCTTTTTTTTAGATGGCTACTCATATGAAAAGGAAGCAATGGAAAACTGGATCAGCAAAAAGAAACGTACCAGTCCCATGACAAATCTTGTTCTTTCTTCAGTGATACTAACACCAAATAGGACTCTGAAAATGGCCATTGATCGATGGCTAAGCGAGACACAGCAAAAATAAAACTCTCTATATTGTGTTATTTATATTTTCTGTGATCTCACTTGAGTGATTTAAAGGTAAACTTTGTAAACTTAGTTACCTATTAAAAAGCCTTTTCATATAATAGTGAATAAAATCTTAACCTATAGAGAAAGTTTTACTTTGACTTCAAATTGCAATGCTCAAGTTTATTCTTGTTATAGATCATATTCCATTATAACCAAAGATCAGAATAATCTAGACTAGAACATAATCCTAGTTAGTAACATTTCATTTGATAACTCTCTGGAATCCTACTAAAGAGATTTTTAGCAAAATAATTATAGATTTGCTTATGAATACATTGAGAAAATCACTTTGATATATTTACTAGCAGTTTTTTTAGCTTCTAAGTTTGCAAGGTAGTATGATTTTTTTCCCCATTGTCCAAACTTAGGTACAAGTTAGATAGCATAAATTATCACAGATACATTAAGTTGACTTTGCTGAAACATATAAAGTGACAAACTAGCCTCCTTTTAGAATATAGAGTTCTTAAAAAGTTCTCACATCATAGTTTAAGCTAAGGTGACTATACATTTGTACACAGTAGGCTGATAGCTAATACAAGCATCCTGACGAACATTTGCTCAGAAGACTTCAGGTCCCGTAAGTGGAGGTTACACTGCCTCTCCCTCCCTCTCGCAAGTTGTTCACCAGAGTGGAAGCCATTAGTGCAAAGCTTGCTAAAACTAAATAAACTCTTACGGGCAGGGAGGGACCAGGACTCTGTACTTACCCCCCAAACCCTCATTGTAATTGTTCTGAAATTTGAAAACACAAATAAAAAAGCAATGTAAGTATATATTCCATCAAAAGACTTGTTAAAATTGGTAGTGCTCTCACCACTGGACTAGACATCTTGTGTTTTGATAAAATAATACTTATTTTTCAAAAGGGCTATCTGGTTTTCACATAAAAATTACTAGAAATCATTGAAGTCACTGATAGAAAACACAATAAAAGATCTGTTATTTTTTAAATGTTTTAAAGAAGGTGATTTTCTTTTCCTACATTTCACTAGGATAGTTTCTAGTTAAGTGGCTGAAAACTAAGATGCCAGTTTACCAAAGTGAAGTGTTCTGTTTTTCTCTACAAACAAACCAAAGCTAACTGCTCCTCCCCACAAAGCACAGGCAAACAAAAAATCAAATCTAAAACCATCCATAGCAAAGGACACCACCTGGCCCCTCTGCACTAGGGGCCACTGTCCCTGCAGGACTCGGCAAGAGTGGCCCCCCACCTCCGCTGCTTGGGCCTCAGCTCCCACCAACAGCTTCCCAAGGAGACAGCACTTCTTGGAACTATTGGACCAAATACATTTACTCAGAATCCATCATAGTAAATTCTAATAGTCACACTGGCAGCATCACAGGAAAAGTCATCCAATAAGCATTTATCTGTTACTAGATTTTCCCCTCCTACCCAGTTTTGATTTTTGACCTTGAGTTTAAATATATGGCTTTAAATAAGGACTGAAAATACTTTCCCTTAAACCTTGCTAATAATAGCAGTAACCATACAATAACCTGAAGCTGTTTAGGCTTAAGATTCCAAGTCAGGATATTTTAACACAACAGTTTAATGTTCACACTCATTCATACGACTTTGAAACTGAAATATGTGGGTATAAACACGTTTAACTCAGAGATTAGTACACATGTGAAGAACAAAATTTCACATTAGCACAGTGTATCGCCAAAGTGAGAGCTAAAAACTGAAGATACTGTGTTGCCAAAAATAAGACATGACGATTTCTGGAACAGACGTTTAGAAGGCTCCTCATGCATGCTCATTTCAGGCAAAAAGACTAATTTTGACCTTTAAATATTTTGGGATTTCTAGATGCCATTATCCTTGTTCTAAACTGAAATAAAAGTAAACATGCATTTGTAGTATTACTGAAAATCAGGCTTTCCCCCTTTTTTTTAGGGACACGATCGCCCAGGATTAAAGTGAGGCAGATAGCTGACATCAAGATCTCTACTTAGCCACTGTTTCATTTAATGCAAAACAAACTATTGTCTTTATTCCAGACGGACAAGTACAGTAGTTGTGCAGAAACAAAACTACATAACGCAAGGGTAAGACTTCCATAACATTAAAGAAAACAATAAATAAGCCATAGTAGTTATAGCAGAAGCTCATGAAAAGCCTCTTAAAAAAACACACAATGCAACTACACAGAGTACACCGTACGCAGGACCCAGTGCTGAAGGATGACGCCAGAAGAGTCCTGTTAGTACAAGACCACAATGATGCCTACAGGGACTTAATTACAACTCTTCATTTTTAAAACATTCTGTAAATATAGAACTTCCTTCTCTCCAATTCTAGAAAATAATTTCACATCCCAACATATAAAACAAAGTACTCCCACCTCTCTGAAAACTAGCATTTTAACACCCTCCAATAGCATATCATTTTCATATAAAAATACCTTTAACTCAAGGATCATTCCTGTACCTTATCTTTACAAATGAATAATACATCAGTTTGGACTTAAGTAGCACCTCAGAGGTGTTCATATAAATGAGATAAAGTGCCATTACTTGGATACTGTTAACATGCCCTATATATCGCTCAGTGCAATAAACAGCATGGGTGAAGCTTAAAAAGCACATGCAAATACATGACTTCCAGATTAACTACTTGAAATAGTTATATTTACAAGTCTGAATACAACTTTAGCTATTTCATATATACAACATATAGCTCTCAAGTAATGACTGTATAATAAAAGCCATGGCCAACCATACCTTAAGTATCCAAATTAAATACTGTCCTTAGAGGACCTTGGAAGGCTTGTTCCAGGAGTGCTGTCATTGATAAAAGCAGTTTGGGAATCAGTTGAGAGCTAATTTACATGTCACCGAGAATGCTGGGTAAGAATACAGAATACTACTACTAAAACTTAGTGTTTTAGTCCAAATTCAACTTAACTACCAATCATGATTCCAAATGGTTTATATCATTCTCAAATATTAAAAATACATTGAAGCAGGAATGTAGTTTCAAAAAAAGGTGCTATAAAAATACTTTAATGAGAACTGTAACAGAAATAAAAGTTGATCTTTTTAAGGGAACTGCTATGAAGAGAATATTACCTGGATATTCTTGTATTTTGCTTAAAAAAACAAACCAGCTATATAATATGTAAAGTCACATTTATATTCAGATAGAAATTACTCAGGTCTTCTATATCCATATATATATATACACACACACACACACACACACACTCTGACGCTTGAACAACAGGGGTTTGAACTGTGCAAGCCCACTTTTTTTTCAGTGACTACGTACTAAGTACTACATGATCCACGGATGGTTGAATACAAGGATGTGGAACTCCCCAGAGGACCCAACTGTAAAGTTATACATGCATTTTTGACTATAGAGGTTGGCGTCCCTAACCCCTACATTGTTTAAGGGTCAACCATATGTGTGTATATGTGTGTGTGTATATATATATATAAAGATTTGACTTATTGGAACTGTTACTTGAAAATTTCCTCTTTTCCAGAACATATCACCTGGATATTATGTCATGAGTTAAACTATTACTAGATATTTACATTATCTAAGAAATAATGTGATCTTAACTACATAGCAAATGCTAGGAGAAAAGTGATAAAAACCAAACAATTTCGTAAGAGAAAAGCATGAGTTAATGTCTTCCTGGCTGTCTTAAATTTTTAACTTAATAGGCATAGCTAGTTGCAGTTTTCCAATTCTGGTTAGCATTCTTATTTCTGGTGACTTCTAATTTACTAAAGAAATTTAATCCGACACTTTCAGTATATATCAATGGCATCTGATCCACTCCAGAGGGGAAAAATATATGGCTAAAAAGTAATTTTTCTCATGTACAACCATTATTACCAGGCACCAACACATTGTCTTCCAAAGACTACAAATGGGTCTCTCTCAAGACTCACACATTTGATTCTATGAATGATCGCTTTGGTTTTGCTGAAGGGAGGTGACTCCTGTGGGCTTCACTGCTGATATGAGACTGCTGTTTAGACATACTTTCCTGATACAGATGTGAAATGGTCTTAGTTACCCTGCTGTCCTGACAGTGGACTGGCATTTGGCACTTCTTTTCTTCTAGCTCCTTCACCTGGGCCCCGTTGTGGACACCTCCACCCAGGGTAGACCCAGGGCAGGCTTTGGCTTGCTTGAGAGAGGTTTTCTCAGAGTTCGAGGCCTGCAGGCCAGCTGCAGAAGGTGCGCTCGTCAGCAGCCCCTCTGGCACCGCACAGTGCCAGGTGCGGCCAGGGGGATGGTTCTGCTGCTGGAACCTCGCGGTCTTATCCATGATGCCCATGAATGGAGTATTGCGAGGTCTGTGCTCAGCTGTGCCACTCGGAACCTGGCTACCAACCTTGTCTTTAATTCGAGCATCTGGTCCTTGGACTTTGAAGCCATCCGAGAAACTGCTGCTTGAAGCCAAACTACTGGTGGAGCTTGACATCTTGACGCTGCTCGATGGAGAACCGGAAGAGCCTGAACTACTGAGGGAAGTCGGGTGTCGGGTGTCCCCGCAGCTCACTGGCCCCCCCGGGTTTAGAGGCACCACGTCCACAGCCACGGCAGCATGAGACAGAAGCCTCTCTGCACTTTTTATCTTGCTTGGTAAAGGATACGCAGCGTCGCCCTCACTGTGCTGCAGGTGGACTGCGGGGCTGGGCCCCAGTCGATCGCCAAAGGGGCCAGAGGCTGCTCCCTCCAGATGCAGGCTTCTGCTACCTGCGGGGGCAGTGGGCAGTCTTCCGGGCATGGGGCTCGGGGGAGGATTCAAAGGAGAGACCTGCGTCTTCGAGCTGCCGTTTCTCACACCCGCGGGTCCGGAGCCCAGGTGCTGGCTGGTCTTCACGATCTGCGCCTGCTTGGTGGGCTGCACCGTCAGCCCCGGCTGAGCCACCGCCTCCCTCAGGGCCTTGCCGGCCCCCGGGCGACTCTGCAGCGGCGACACGGGCCGTATCTTGGGCTGGAGCCCTTCCTGAAGGTTTCGGATGTACGGGGAGGGTGCGGACGAGGATGGCGGGGACCTGGGAGCGAGGGAAACGGCTTCTTCTGGTGGCGACGTCTCCTCCTCTTCAGCCTCCTCAAGGTGAAAGTGGTCGTTCAGGCCGGGCGTCGGGGCGTACTCCTCGTTGTCCGAGTCGGTGGGTGGGGCAGGCGGCGGGGCCTGCTGCTTCTGCTGCTGGCTCTTCTGGAGCTGCTTGCACTCCTCCTCCACGCGGGCCAGGAGCCGCCTGATCTCCTGGTTGGCAGGACAGAGCTTCACTGCTTCCCGCAAGTCAGCCAGGGCAGCCACGAACTGCCTTTATTTTAAAAGATACAATTACAAGTCACGTAAGGAAGAACTCTGAATGCAACTGTTTATAAAGCAGCTCTGCTTTAAAAGAAAAGGTAACTGAGTGAGTTCTGTGCGGGTTTTGTGTGGATGGAACCCATGGAACTAGCTTAGACTCAGCTAAGTGGGAGCTCCAAATTCTAACCCAGACCCATGCAGTTCCAGGGCCCCAGCATCTCTACAAAGACCAGATGGTAGGTGTGAGCTAAGCATAAAGCAGGGGAGTTACAATCCTCTTCACATCACCTCCCCCATCCCACCCCAAGCAACTCAAGTCCTGTTGACTCCGCCCCCCTTCCCCACGTGTCTCTGGTTGGCTGTCTGACCGGTAACACGACTAAGATAGGAATTTTATGTTGCAGTACAGGTCAACTGGTGGAGGGGAGGAACAGTTATGAGATGTCTAGAGAAAGTAAAAGCTCAGCCATTGCTAATGATTTCCACTGCTGTGCCTTCTGGAAGCTACCTACTCAGAATCAAAGAGGAGTGGTGCTCATGGATCAGAAGCCCCCAAAGCTTTGAAGCCAGAGCAAGACAAGAAGGCTTCACTAGCCTCCCGTCTAACCCCAGACGGTACCTGCTACTTCTCTTGGCTCTCGCCCTGGCATAAAAGGCTTCGTAGGACTTTGGTTTCAACTCAAGGGCCTTGGAAGCAAATTCTTCCGCCATGCCGAAGTCCTGGTATCAATATTTAAATACACAAGTCAGAAGCAGCACTGAAACATGACAGCCAACTTTTTAACAGGAGTTTTGCTCTAGAGGTTGACAGAGAACTGGGACACAATCAGAGCAAGCTGAAGGGGAAGGCAAGTCAGGGTTTTTGTTGTAGAGTTGGGTGACAGTTAAAGCGTATTAATGTTCTTATGGGAAGAATCCAACAGAGAAGCAAAAATCGTTGAACCCTGGAGAGAGAACAGTGTTGGAAGCAGTGGAGCAAAGTGAAGGCCAATGAGAGCTGGCACCCAGGGGTGGGGGTGGGGGGAGCCTTGGGGGGCACAGATGCCTCAGAAAGGCGGGAAGAGTATGTGGGCGCAGAAGCAGGAAGGTCACAGGCTTGCTGGAGGCAGGATGCAGTTAAAAAGAAAGAAAGTGGTACTGAACAAATCTAGTTACAAGTTAACTGTGAGTTAACTATGGTTAATTAATTATGAACTAACCAGTTCCTGGCTTACCTTTTAAGCATACATAATAAACACTAGGCAGACTGTATGTAACGCATTTGTGTGAATTTTACAACGATGCCCTTTCCTTCTGAACCTGGGGACAGACCACTCATGACAGCTCTGGCCACATGCAGCTGGGCAGAGGTGGAGGAGCGGTTTGCACGTGCTCATCGTCACTGAGACACAGAAACCGCACCCACGTGCACTCGTCTCCACACCATGGTGGGGGGTGGGTGCCGTGATCTAATGACAGTCACCCCAGGCAAGCAGTTCCCCGTGTACCAAGCTCATAGAAAAGTGCAAACACAAGACAGGCAGTCTCAGGACTAGGGCGTGGAAGGGCAGGCCTCCTCCACCATGAGAGCAGTCTATGGCTGAAAGACTGGAATAAGGGGCTTACATTTGTTTTTCTTCGGCAGCGAGACAGATTGAGATAGAGGGAAACTCTTAGCTCATTGAATGGTCTCATGTCCTCTCCGAATCCTTCTCGAGGAAACTTCCTTAAGGCGTACTGGTACCTCTGGGCTGCCTCTTTCATCTTCCCTTTCTAGGAATAAAAAACCAGGGAAATTTATATTTTTCAGAGGCTGCAAGATGAATAAGGACCCTGATGAGGATGGACTGTGGCCAGAAACGGTCCACAAACCGGCAGGGCCACGTGGCCTCACTGCCCACATAGGTGTCTGTGACCAGAACCCAGTTATAGCGAGGGATCCGTAAGTCACCAAACCCGTAGCTCTGTCTTAAAACACTGGACTATCGTCCCCGTTACATATTTTCAACAACATTTCACGAATGATCTCTCATGTAAGGACACTTTCATGCAAAGCGTTAACAGAAATCAGATGGAAAAATGATGGCGTTCTCAAGGCAAGTAGAGTCTTGTGGATAAACCTAGCGCTTGCTGGAGAATAATAATTTTTCTTTTAAGAAAAACTAAAACATGGGCTTTAAAACCCCACGCAGCACCGCACATCATTTTCAAGGCTAAAGAAATCCATTTGCTCTGTCGGGTCTGTCTCGCAGCAGGTATGAAGTCTGTTGAAAATGGCTTAGTATTTCTAACATAATTGCCTACCAAAATTCATATTAAAACCACTTCAAAGCCACAACAATACACACTCTGAACTCAATTTCAAACTGATTCCAAGCCAGGAACCCTGCTGGGTCATGCTATACGCCTATTTATTTGTTATTATTTAAAAAAAAAAAAAAAAAGAAAGAAAAGGAAAACACAGCAAGTGCAGCTGCTTCATGGCAAAAAGGACTAAAATGGTCGTGATGGATTGATAGTTTTTTTTTGTTTTCATAAACTTTTAATTTTTTCTAATCAGAGACCTGGAAAGAATGATGATCTATGGAAATAGCCTATTTCTCTAAACTCAGGGTTTGCAAACTAGTTTCTGGGCCAAACCTGGCCTGCTACCTATTCCTGCAAACACAGTTTGGAACCCGGCCTGGCTCCTGTGTGTGTCATCGTTGAGTCTGAGACACAAGAGCACAGTTTGGGGCGGGGGTGGGGTGCGGGGTGCGTGTGACAAGAACCACAGAGCAAAGCCTAACGCAGTTACTCCCCTCCTCTCTCCAGGCAAAGTGTACTGACCCCTGATCTAAACTGGATGTCTTAGTGTGAAATTTGTTCAAGTCAAAATCACTACTCTTTAAATTGTCTTTACATTTCTAAGGGAAAATGAGAAAAAAAAATTAATTTGCCTCCTGAGTATTATATATTATTGACTATTTTAAGTAAAAATCACTCCAGAAACAGTTTCAAATTCCAGAGGCTTATAGATACTAAAATGAAGATAATAAAGGCTTGGGAGATTGCATGATTCTTTTCTTATGAAAATGTCTCCTGAGTGTTCCTTTCCCGTGTCTCATGATTCCAGGAGCCAAAGAATTTCCTGTAGGACGTGCCCGTTAAACTAGAAGCTACTCTGCCTCCATAGCAAGGCTTCAGGCTGTAAATCATAGTTACAGCCACAAGGATTTGTTCAGAAATAATGGTTCCCAGACACAAAGAAGACTGTGTTCCTCCTGGAAGATTCTGCTGTTAAGATATCAAAGCCCGGGCTTGAGGCCAGGATGGCATCTCCCGGAACATCTCCTCGCTGAGCTACGTGCATCCCATCTAGCAGCACAGCTATATCCATTACACCCCCAACTAAGGCTGCTTGCAGGCTGTCACGGCGTCCCAGAAAGGGCGATACCACTTACTTTGTACATCATGTTTCCTTCCTCCATCAATTTCTGTAAAAGTATAATCAAAATATCAGGTTTGGAAGTAGCCATCGCCCAGGCAGCATTTCCTGCAAAATAAACATGTGTTCACTCAGGCGGGCTTGGAGGCAAGGAGTTCCACACTTTAATACACCACAGCTAAGCCTGCACACAGTAGAGCACCCAGCCTCAGCACCCTGCAGCACGTCCTGCAGACCCCGGATAACAATACAACGAAGAGAAGAGAGTGCTTAGCGGGGAGCTGCACCCCGCACACACCACCATTGCAATGGAAAAAAGCACTGGGACACGGAGGCATCAGTGGGGCCACGAGCCACCCTCTCTCCTGTGGAGATCTGCTTCCAAGTCATCTCCTTAGCTCCCTGCATTGTTGTCAGGACCACAGACAGGTGAAGGCAGGCCAGTGTTCACAGAATCTCTCAGAGTCACAACCAAGTCCGCGCTGAGGCGCCAGCTCTGGGCCCTGCTGCCCCCGGCCTCCCTGCCTCTGCCCGTGTCCCCTTCTCTCCCCCAGCGGCCAGCGCGGCCACAAGCTCTGCTAAGCCTCTCGCCAACACGCACAGGGAGCAGTGCTTAAGGGCAGACTCAGGAGTCAGACTCAGGTTCACAGTGGCCTGCTGCTCACCATGACCTCAGGGAGCTATTCACCACCTTCAGCTGGGTTCCTCCTCTGTGACGCGATGCTATGCTCATTCCCCCCTCATAGGGCAGGTGACGAGGTGACGATGAAATAAGGTAAAACAGGAAACTGCTCACAATAGTTCCTGATACCGTGAGCTGCTTAATGATATTTCACCTTCATCGCAGTCCCCTCCCCAGAACTGCTGGCAGCCAAAGGTCTGACATGAAACCAGAAAAAACCAGTCCGGTCTGGGTGCCCTTCCCACACTCTGAACTGTGTGCCATGGTCCTACCTCTCAGAGCTCTCACCCTCGATATCCTTAAGTCATCCATCTTGTCTCCGTAAATCCTAAGAACTTTCTCTCCCAGAACATGTGCTGGGGTTGCCACTGCCCTTCCTAGCAGACCAGACACTGCCTCCCAAACAGTGGTCCTCACACTCGCCTGCTCATGACAACCACTCGCCAGCTCTTGCCCACCCACCCTTAGCCCCTCCCATGGAGGGCCCCAGAACTGCTTCCACTGTGGCTCCCATGCACCCCCGACATCCCCAGTGCTGGGCTATCCCTCAACACTGTCCTCTGCTTTCTCCTCTTTTAAACGCTCTGAATGACTGTGATTAACTGAGTCTTAGAGAGGGACCGACGGAGAAGGCAATGGCACCCCCACTCCAGTACTCTTGCCTGGAAAATCCCATGGATGGAGGGGCCTGGTGGGCTGCAGTCCATGGGGTCGCTAGGAGTTGGACACGACTGAGCGACTTCACTTTCCCTTTTCACTTTCATGCATTGGAGAAGGAAATGGCAACCCACTCCAGTGTTCTTGCTTGGAGAATCCCAGGGACGGGGGAGCCTGGTGGGCTGCCTTCTCTGGGGTCGCACAGAGTCAGACACGACTGAAGCGACTTAGCAGCAGCAGCAGAGACAGACCGAAAAAAACAAAAAACAAAAATCCCTCCATACACCTGCCCTCTTCCTCCTTAACCTGGGAGCAGGTGAATGCGGTCCCTCACGAGCTCTGAAATCGGAAGCTCCCTTCCCCTCGTTGCTGCACTGAGGTGTTTGTTCACTGACCTAATTTGGCTCCTTTTCTCAGCAGCGTAACCACTACAGATGTGTTCCGACAACCAATGGCTCTGTCCAAGGGCCGCATGCCGCTGTGGTCCACATGCTCAATCACAGCCCCCTTGTCCACTAGATATAGCACCTGCAGAGAGAGCGCACAGGCCCTGAGGGTGCAGGCAGAGGAGCCCTCGCCCACTCGAGGCCGCAGCTGGCGTAGAAGCTGGCGATCTTATTTCACTCTGATCTCGGATGCCTCTGGCCTAATGGGATCCTAGAATGGAAATAAAGTTGACAAAGAACAAAGCAGACAAATCGCAATCCACAGCTCAAACCTGCTCTGCTAGAGTGACTGTGATGCTGGCAATGAGGAAGGCAGGCAGAGGCTCCGGAAGCGGGTGGGGAGCATGTCCGTCACCCAGACCACAGGCAGGTACACGCACGCCTTCACCTGTCTTCCGCATCCTACTTCCCAGGCCACAGAGATGAGATACAGTCACTTTTTCATCTCCAATTATTTATTAGGAGGCAGGCTTCTGCCATAGCTCCAATGGGCTACCAGGTCACGGCAACAGGCACTCCAGAAATACCCAGATCCACACAGCCTGAATACAGAACCCGAAAAGGTTGGGATCTGCCAGACCCAATTATAATTCACTTTTAAGGCATAGGAAAGAGATTTGAATACAGAGACTGTAAAGATGGAAAGCTTAAGACCATGCTACCAAGACTGACTTGATGTGACAAAACAGCTGTCACTTGGGCTAAACAGAGAACAAGTGGGAAAACCATACTGTGGTTTGACAGAAACAGAAATTGCCAGGAAAACGGTTCCACTCACTGGGAAAGTCTGTAGATTGCTTAGAGTTTCATGCGGATCTGATACATCGTATCAGTATACCAGCTGTTCACAAAATAACACACTAGAGGGATTAATATCCAGGATATGTAAAGAACTCCTACAACTCAACAACAAAAGCCTCAAATAACCCAATTTAAAAATAGGCAAAGCTGTGATAAGCCATAATGGAAAGAATATTAAAAGGTATATATATATGTATAACTGAGTCATTCTGCACAGAAGTTAGCACACTGTAAATCAACTATACTTCAATAAAACTGAAAAAACAAAGTATCTGAACAGACATTTTTTCCAAAGATGACATACAGATGACCAATAAACATGTGAGAAAATGTACATCACTAGGGAACAGCAAGTCAAAGACACAAAACAAGTTATTAACTATTAGGATGGCTACTGTTAAATGGACAGGGAGACCTGGGCTGCTGCAATTCATGGGGTTGCAAAGAGTCGGACACAACTGAGCAACTAAACTGAACTGTTAAAAAAAACAGAATGAAACAGACACCAAGTGTTAGAGAGGATATGGAGAAACAGTTACCCACGCACATTGCTGATAGGATGTAACCACTATGGACACAGTATGAAGGTTCCTCAAAAAATTAAGAATAGTATTACCATTTGACTCAGCACTCTTACTTCTGGGTATCTACTCAAGAGAATGGATAGATCTCCAAGAATTTGCAAGATCTCGATGAAATATTTGCATACCCAGGTTCATAAGAGCACTATTCCTAAGAGCCAAGAGGTGGAAGCAATGCACGTGCCCAGTGAATGGATGAATGGATTAACAACCTGAGGCAAATACATAAATGGAATATTACTCAGCCTTAAGGACATCCTGACACATGCTATGACATGGACAAACCCAGAAGACATAATGCTGAGTGAAGTCAGTCAGTCATAAGAAGACAAATATTGTATGATTCCACTTGTATGAAGGACCAAACGTTGTCATTCAGAGAAACACAAAGTACTAATAGAAAGACGGCTGCCGGAAGCTGGGGGTGAGGGGTTGTAACAAGGGCTTACTGTTTAGTGGGTACAGTCTCAGTTTTACAAGACATAAAAAGATCCTGCCTGGGCTCTGGCTGCACAACAATGTGAAGTGTACGAAACACTACTGAAGTCTTCACTTAGGAATGGTTTATATGGTAAATTTTATGTTATGTGTTTATACCCAATTTTTTTTTTTTTTTTTTAATGACAGAATACTAAGCTCCTTCACTCTTCCCTAATGTTGATAAACTAGAGGATCTGGTAAGGTAACAAAAACGGAGAAAGAAAAGTGTGGAGATGTGAGGTTTAGTAAAATAGCTGTTTTTGAAAATTGACACTTATGTACAAGTTATAATGTCTGGGAAATTGAGACCATTTAATTCTAATATCACTGCCTTTTAAAAGCATCAGGCATAGATGTGCAGGATGGCTTCCGCCCCAAGGTCCACAGCTCCCACCAACACAGTACCTGTCTGTCTAATTCTGTTAGACACACGTAACTATTCATAAATGATCATTCTCAAGGAGCTGAACATTGCTCCAACACCTGCTTGGTACATAGTACGTAGAGACTGACAAAGATGTGGGTTTTTCCTTGAAAGACATTTTGTGGTTTTTCATTTATTAAGGTTTTATCCCTTCATTCCTCAGTTAGGGACTCAGGCATTTCACAAAGAGATAAAGACAGTGCCCAAAGCATTTTATATTATTTCAAGACAAAGCTGCATTCATTTAAAAGCAAGCCAACTAATTATTTGAGCAGTAATTTCTCACATATATAAAAGTGATTCTTAAATGAACTATATAGGAATTCTATTTCTATGAAAATTATAAGAAAATAAAGCTACATACGCATGTGCGTATACATACTCATGGATGTGTGTTGCATCCACGTATGTGTGTGCAGTTTGTCATCATGGAATTTTAAGCTTTTAAGAATCTATCAAAATCTTGACTGCAGTTCTGAAACAGACTGCATGCCACAGAACTAGCAGAAAACGAAAGCCACCCCACGGCACACGCGTACAGCCCGGCCACACTGGGGCGGCATCACACACACTTGGGGATGGCTCGGATCCCAGATCAGTAGGCCGCCCGGCCCGCCTGGCGCGGGAGAGGAGCAAGGCCACCGCGGTACCTACGGTCTCCGCATCGCCGTAAAAGGCGGCCAGGTCCAGGGGGCTGCGGCCGTTCTTGTCCGTCTGGTCGATCTCAGCTCCCTCCTCCACTAGGAACTGAACAACAGCCCTGTGACCTTTCAGACACGCCCAGCTTAATGCCGACAGACCCTCCTTGTCCAGAGAAGAAAGGGTGGCACCTGAAAGAGAAGCCCATTCAATAAATGTGACTTCAGAAAGGCTAGACCTGAGCAAATCCTTCCGCATCCATAGGGGCCTGGCTTGCAGAATATGGCCACCAGGCTGGTGAAATCTGTAGCTGACGGGTGAAACGATCGTCCCTGCTGTAGCTGAGCAATGGGTACATGGGACGCACCCCTAAACCCTCTACTTGTGTGCAAGGCAGAAAACGTCCATAACTAATAGACTTAATAAAAAGATTTTAAAAAAACTGAATCAGAAAGTACTAAATGGGTCTGCCAAAGCTCTTTGTCCACCCAAGAGAAGCCCTCACAGGGGGACAATGCTACTACCTTTTGAAAGGAGAAATTCCACGGTGCTTAGGTGTCCTTCGCAAGCAGCCACCATGAGGGGCGTCCGGCCCTGCTTGTCACTTAGGTTCATGTCACAGCCGTGGTCCAACAGCAACCTAACAATCTGAAAGAAACACTCAGGATCACACACTTGCCACTGCATCTGAAATCACATGCTCTCTGCTCAGGCTGGTTGTTCCACCCCTAAGAGGAGTGAAAGGACTCTCTTCTTTTCAAAAACCCCTCTAAGTTATGTGATCCAGGGGGCTTGTAAAATCTTTATATGTTATTTCTTTGAACAGACTCTTCTTTCAAATATATGCTCTTTTTAACATGCCCAATTCATTACTCTATCTATAAAACAGGCACACACAAGGAGAAGGAGAGGGGGATCCTGAGCACAGTCTGGCTCAGCCACTGAGCCACTGTGGAGCAGCTGAGCAGAACTAAGGGGAGTGAGCCAGGGCCCCACAGGACACGGATGCCATGTTCCTGGTGGGAAACACCTACCCTCTCCTCTCAGCCATCTGTTTCCAGGGACAGCTGGACCTTCACACCAGGGAGATTTTACCAAAGCTTCCTGGACTAGAGTCTCTGCCTCAAAGTTACGCCTTTAAACAGTACATGGTCAAAGGGGGACCAAAAAAACCAGACAAGCATCTCCTACAATGCCCTCACAGCAGGAGAGGCAGTGGTCTTAGGGGGCAGTGGTCCAGCTTCTCTCCCTCCAGGACCACATTTGTTCTAATGCCACCACAAGAAGGGGGCGTGTTCCCACTGCTTTCTCATTCTGGACCCACCAACAAATGCTTCCAAACTTCCTCACCACTTAGGGGACACTAAGACCAGGAGAGAGGATCAGCTAGGACACCGCAGGGAGCTGTGAGAGTAACAGGGAACAGACGGGACGAATCAAGCTTTCACCGGAAAGGAGAAAAGCCAGAACCTTAGTGCGGAGCCCTCAAGGCTCCTAGTGACAGAGCTGGCAGGAATCAGAAGGGTCGCGACTCCATGATGTAATCTTGGGTCTAGAAAATTCTTCCTATAAAGGATGTGGTGAGAGCCGTTTGTTTTTATGCAGCCGTGGTGCCAGGCATGGGGTAGATACATGGTCAGTGTTTACTGACCATGTAAATGAAGGAATGCAAGACTACACCACTGCTCTCAGGGATCCTTAATTATGAGCAGCAGCACATCACTCCCAGGAAAAGAAGGCAGCCTGAGCCACAGTGCAGGACCAGAGGGAGACACTGCCTTTCCCAAAGAGCACAGCAGGACCACTCCTCTCCCAAGTGCGCTGGACAAACGGGTCATCCTGGTATGACAACAACTCTGTTACAGCACATCTCCTGATGACATGGTGGGCTTCCCCAGCTCCGCCCCCTTCCTCAGTTAAAAGGAAGTGGCCATGGGTCTCTGACCTGGTTACCAGCCCACATGGCTGACTATGCTAGCCGGTCAGATGTCTGTCTTGATGCTGCAGGATTCCCAGTACAAGTAGAAGCCAAGAATGTGAGAAAGACAGGGTCCAGCAGGGGCGATGGGCACTTTTCCCAACCACTGTTTCTGAAGCCTCCGGGGTCCCCTGGGTACCTGCCAATGCCCCTGGCGTGCCGCACAGAACAATGGAGGGACCCCTCTCCTGTTAGTCCGAGACACGGCAGCTCCACGCTCCAACAGCAGCTCACAGACCTCCAGCTTGCCTCGTCCAGCAGCGGCCGTGAGGGCTACAGGAAGGAGGAGACTGTTAGCATGATGGCCACAGGGTGGGAGCCAGAGGGGGCCACAGATTCTCTGACATCCCTCCCACCGAGAGGAAGGAGACCACTCACTCTGCCCCCACTGAATCTGCGTGGGCTCTGTGACACCTTTGACCAACAGAATACAGCAGAGATGATGCTGCACCAGTGTGTGGGCCCAGGCCCTGACGGCAGCTTCCGATTCCTTGGAACACACCTTGGAACCAGACGCCATGCTATAAGGAAGCCCAAGCAGCCTTGAGATGGGGCCACTGGGAGAAGCTGTGTGTGACTGACGTCCCAGCAGAGAGCCAGCAACCCCGGCGACCATGCACGTGTGCCATCCTGGAAATGGAGCTCCAGACTCCACCAAGCCACTCTATCATGGCAGCTCCATCTATGAGAACCTTCTCTACAAGCCCAGCCCAAATGCAGATTCAGGAGCCACAAAGGGTGTGTTTTATCGTTGTCTTTTTTCACAGTACGAGACAACAACAATATGGGGCAACACAGAGATCAGTGTTATGGTCCAGCCTCTCTTCTTCCCCTAAAGTCATACATTTCAGTCCACAACAACTAATAAATACTGAGACAGTGAGAGTCTATCATATCATCCCTGCCTTCATGGAGCTTAGAATCTCTGTAACAAGTCCAGATCCTGGACTAAGGATGTCGAGAAAGCAAAAAAAAAAAAAGGATGAGCAGACTGTGGAGGGACTTGTGTGCCCAGGTGAACAGCCCAGTTTGGCCCCGAGGCAGGCGGCTGCTGCTGGCAGGGGACGCTCTGCAGGGAGGCAGCCAAGGACAAAGCAGGAACTATGTGAAGGGCAAGAATACAGGGCAGGAATCCTCAGGACCACCTCACGGCAGCTGCTGCACCTCTCCACTCCCAAGTCCTGACACATAATGGCGGGGGGTTGGAGGTATGAGTACAAGAGGGGTTCAGTTAGAAGAGCAGACTTCGGCTATGGCATGTGAACCACTGTCTAGAGGGAAGGACAGTGGCAGGTTGTGAGGGACAACCCCAGCCAGGACGACGCTCTTTGGCAGAGGACAGGAAGCCATGAGGGTGGTAGAGAGACACTGCAGGAAAGCTGTCTCCAACGCAGAGAAGGAAGGAGAAGCTTGGGCCTGACGCTGCAGCTCTAGTTCTGGGGCAATTCTTCTTTAAATACAGTCTCACCCCTACAAACTCCTGGCATTCCTACAGATCAGTCAGATGCCTCAGTATGAAAAGTGGGAAAACATAGAAATAGGCCGTTCACAAAAGGTGAAGACCAAAGGCCAATAACTCATGGAAAGTGCCCAACCTCACTAGTAGTCCAAGTAACTGCAAAAGTGAGACCCATTGCTGGTGGAAGACGTTCACAACCTTCCACCCAGCAACCCAGGTGCAGATGTGCGCCTGGATGTGCCCCTGGAACACAGGATGTTTAGCCTGGAGGTGCCCCTGGAGCAGAGGTGTCTGTGGAGCAGAGAGAGATGTGTACTCATCACAGCCCTGAGCTGGAGCAGCCCAGCTGGCATGGACCACCAACCCCATCAACAGATCACGGTGCGAACACTATACAGCAACCACAATAAACGCTACACAGCTAACTGCAGTGCAATGGGTCAGTCTCCCAGATTTAACACTGATTCCAAGGAACAAAACAAAACACGGTAAGTTTGGAACTGAGCACTCCTGGGCAGTTGCAGGACAGGCCCCAGCTGCCCCCTTTCCAAGAGGGCGGGGCCCAGCTCCCCTGTGAAGCCAGGGGTCCCCCAGCACCCAGATGGCTGAAGTGGGGAACTGGGGGTTCAGCAGTGCAGGGTCCTTGCATCCTCTCCAGACACCCCTCAGGACAAACAGCATTCCTACTCCAACTGTCTTGGCCTGGCCATGGCTTAACTCCCAGGAACACACACAGCAAAGGACATAAATGTGACACAGGGGCCCCATCTCCCCTGGAGGGACAAGGAAATCCTGTCTGCTTCACCTGTTTTCTGAAGATGGGGAAAACCAGAACAAACCACGGATGGGTGAAATGGAAGCTACCAAGGGTCTTGACCCCAGGTGCCATTCTGACCTGTGTTTTACCAACAGGGCTCATCATTACCCGTCACATGTCTAAGTTTGTAAATAAATTATATATAAATACTGTATTTAGTATTTATATAGTATTTATACAGTATTTATACTAGTATAAAGACTAGTCTTTATAAGACTAGTCTTTATACTGGTATAGGTATATATATTAGAGAAGGCAATGGCAACCCACTCCAGTACTCTTGCCTGGAAAATCCCATGGACAGAGGAGCCTGGTGGGCTGCAGTCCATGGGGTCGCTAGGAGTGGGATATGACTGAGCAACTTCACTTTAACTTTTCCCTTTCATGCCTTGGAGAAGGAAATGGCAACCCACTCCAGTGTTCTTGCGTGGAGAATCCCAGGGACGGGGGAGCCTGGTGGGCTGCCGTCTCTGGGGTGGCATAGAGTCGGACACGACTGAAACGACTTAGTAGCAGCAGCAGCAGGTATATATATACTGGTTTAGGTTCAGACGGATCTGAACACCCGGGGCTGGTTGGTGACTTGGAGGATGTGAGCTACTACCTGGGCCTGTGACTCCTCGGAGACCTTCCTGCAGTTAGGGAGCCCCTCCTCCACAGGGAGCTGATTGTGGCACAAAGCAGGCACACGCGCTGCACGTGGCCAGACGTGGGCAGGACAGCATGGAAGGAACAAACTCAAGGCTCTTCCATTTGATGAGTGGCTGATCCACCATAACATTCCTGTCTCTCTTATTTGGTAAACAAGTTCCATCTGCATTATAAGCGGGGCCTTTAAACCAAGATTTCTTTTGCAGCTGCCACTTTTTTTTTTTTTTTTTTTTGGCAACAACAGCACATCAAAAATGACAGCCCAGCACTAAAAATAGGACCCAGTGTTTGAGGAAGGCGCCAGAAGAGCCAGGAGTTAGAGCAGCTGAAGTCAGAGAAGAGTGCCAACAGAGACCAGGCTGGATTCCCTTGTCTTCCCTTCCAGCCTCACTGGCTGCACTTCCGGTGATCAGCCCGCCTTTGAGATGGTAAATGCCTCTCAGCACAGGCTGGAGTCCCACACGGTTGGCCTAACAGGGATCACAAATTCTTAACCAGGCTCTCACTTTCAAATGACGCCCCAAACAGCGGGACCTGTGTTTCCCCTTTTCAACTCAGATTGAATCTTTGGTGTCATCAGGACCCCTGAGGCTGGTGGAGGGGGCGGGCATCTCAAGTTCCACCAGCCACAAGGATCTAAGGATACCATATTCGGAAACAAGGGAGACTGAAGACGAGTGAACCACATGCTTAAACAAATACAACTACAGCAGAATTCTGCCCAGGAATTCCAGCTATTCTGCTGGAAGAACGCTGTCCTGCAGGCTGACCACCAGCCTCTGACAAGGGTCAGTGCCCTCCGCTGGGCCGGAGAAGAAGGGGGAGGGAGCAGGACAGAAGAGAAAGCACCTGATGGTGTGGCAAGGCCTTTGCTTCTGGCCAAGGGAATTTGAAGAGGAAGGAGGAAGAAAAAGGACTTGGTATGAAAAGGCAGCGGGCTCTAAATATCAGTGTGAGCTCACGGCACTTCTCAAGACCCACACTGAACATAATTTCTCCTACTAGCAAAATCCTCAACAAGATGGCATTTTTGTAGCTAAATTCCCATGAAGGCATATATCATTTTCTGGCTAACATTTTTCCGCAGCAATACAGTCTCCTGTTTTCAGAGCATGGGGAGATTTGTCATGGCAGATGTTCATTTTAAGAAAACCCAATTCACACTCAGCAATACGAAACCTTCGCTGAGAACATCAGGGAGAGATGATTCTTCTGTAAATGGATCCTTTGCAGGAATCTTATACGAATTAAAGTTCTCTGGGCAAAGACGCAATTTACAAAAGATCAACTGTCAACTCGCTTGGAACATAGTCATTCCATAAACAGGGCTGTTTATGACATTTTATGCCAGGTCTGTCTCTCACACACACACAGGGATGTGTGGCTTAACAGGCCTGGGGGTTTCAACGACTGTCACCCCCACCCTGACATGCTTCTGTCCTTAGAAGGTAACAGGGCGGAGCACACACAGGCAGTTCCCTGCTTCCGGACACTGACCTTCTCTTACCTCAGACGCTGATGACCCCCAGGCCGCCCTCCCAGGCCTGAGCTGAGCACAGGAGCCAGCTGCAGCCGCCCGCTGAGAGGGCCCTGAGAGGGACGGATGGGGGCCAAGGGGCTCAGCTTGGCTTCTGCGCTTGTGCTTACCGGTGCACTTTATTTCCTAACATACTGGTTTTTCCCACGTCTCAGAAAAATGGATGGAAAATAAACTGCGGTAAGCAGCAGGGCTGCGATCAAGATGGAGACCATTAGATGTGACAGAGGCAGTGAAGATGGAACCTCGGCTGGAGGAGAACAAAGGTGAAAGGCATCATGGAATGCTGGGAATCTCTCCACTCTCTTATCTAGACTATGACGCTTAGAAAAATAATTTGGGGTTTCACAGTTTTTTAAACCTCTTTGGGAGTGGCAGGCCTGGCCCCTGCACTCTAATAACTGGCCTCTGGAGAAGTTGCTACCGCAGAGGTTACTCAGCCTGTGTTTCGCTGTGCTGTCCCTGTGGGTCCGGGCGGGGCTGCCACTCAGACAGGCTGGTCCCAAAGGCTTCTGATTGAAGGCAAGTAACGCTCTGACTCCTCCCAGAAAGCCAGAGGACACCCCGTCCTCCACCTTCTATGGACTGCATTTAGAAAAACCCAAGCTCACAGCCTTGTTCTGTGAGCCATTTCCTTCCTGGCTGAGGGAGGGTGAGGCTTCCATGAAAAAAATAAACTTCCCAACAGCTATAAATTCTTCATCTCCACAAAGACCTGAACCCTCAACAATGCAAAGGATAAAACGACACACAATAAAGACTGCTCTGGCCGGAAAATGCCATTGCTCTGGGAGACCAACTCCCAGGAGCGCCCGGCACCCCTGGCCTTGGCGGACGCCCGTGCTGGAGGGCGACCTTACGAACGGGAAGCCAGTACTGCCCACACACTCCCTGAAGCACACGAGTGGCTGTTTGGAACACCTTTCTCATTGTTCTGACCCTTCCTTATCGGTCAGCATGTGGCACAAGTCTCCCAGGAGGGCCTGAAGCTGCAGGCCTCAGTGGGGTCAAGGAGAGGGAACCTCTGTTACAAGGCAACAGGCAGCAACCCAGCGGCATGTGAAAATGCTGCCTCCCCCGCTGTGTCTGCCCATTGCCCAGTGAACTATTTATAAAGCAAGGCAGGAGCCAGATGTGAGGAACCCAGACACTCCTGATGTGCGACCGGTTCTACAGTGAAAACACACCGTCAGTCTCTGCACACAGATTAAACACGAACCTCAAGTTGCCAAGGAATTGTTTTAAAGAAATAAAATATGCAACTGCCACGGGACTTCACGTGTGACCGAACGTCTTTGTCCCTTATAGTCTCTTTCAATGATGTGCTTTGTGATTCTAAGGAATCTAAGTTCTTAGAACTTTTAAAGAAGGAGAAGAAAACAGTGCAATGTGAGATTACCAGACAAGATGGCAGAGTTAGAAGGACCTTGAGCTCATCTCCTCTCAGGAGGAAAATAAGAAGATTCTGACTTTAATAATATACTCTGATATTTGTGAAGTGCTTCCTACAGGATACTTGATGGTCCTTCAAATTCACAAATTTATTTAATACACAACGAACTTCTATGAGGCAAGTATCACTCATCCTGGTTTTACTGATGTGGAAAATATGGCCCAGAGAAGTTAAAACAACTCACCTAAGGCCACACAGCTAGTGAGAGGCACGAAAGCATGTGATGCCAGGGAGTCCAGCTGAAGTCTGAGTTCTTAACTCTCACACTTTGGCCCCTAAAGAATCTCCTTTTAAAATATATTCAATCAATCAGACTAAGAATGTTGTTCTAGAACAAGGGTATCAGAAAATACTTTTCTTCTCCTGAAGAATTGTTAAGCTTTCTCCCACAGACAACAAGAATAATCCATAACGAGTGTGTTCCCTTCTCACTCTGGTCGCATGGCATCCTAAGGCCAAAACAGTAGCTCAACCTGGCAAGCATGCAGGACATTACGGCAGGAATATCCACGCTGTTCCTCGTGTCCTGTTTCTGACCTTTTTTTTCCTTTTCTTATAAATTTTATTTCAAAGAAGCCTCTTCAAGTCCTTTGAGGGATAATGTGTGCTATAAATAACATAAATTCAATTTAAAAACAATTTCCTAAAATATGGGATGACATAAATCACGTTCCATACAGTCTTTGTGCCAAAAATCTATCAGAAGACTGCAGCTCTGACCAGCTGTCACTTCTAAAGCGTGCTGAGAATGCTCACATTTTGGGTAGATCCTCTTACACACCGCAGTATTTAAAGCATGTACATTGTGCTGTTCCCTCCTCTCCTCTAAGGGATACATGTGAGCCGAGGAGAGCAGAGTTAAATGCAGGGCCCCACATGAGGGATCAAGGCAAAAGGGGGACCTTCTGACAAAGCCATACTATGCAAGTGTGTGCGCGCTCAGTCACATCGGCTCTTTGAGACCCCACGGTCTGTAGCCCACTAGGCTCCTCTGTCCATGGGGTTTCCCAGGCATAAGTACTGGAGTGGGTGGCCATTTCCTTCTCCTCTTCCAGACCCGGGGATCACAACTGTGTCTCTTGCATCTCCTGCACTGGCAGGCATAGTCTTTATCACTAGTGCCCAGCCTCAAAAACAGAAAGAATCCAAATATATTTCAACAAGAATTTTAAGCAATCAAGATGACTTTTCAACAGGAGAGTGGGTAAACCTCTTGAGCTAGGAGGGAATGTCCAAAAGAACAAGCAGCCATGTTTGTGGGTAAAGATGCTCTAAGCTACCAAAATACATACGAGTGCGTGTCTTTATGTTGGAAGCCCAGGTTGTGTTTTTTAATCAAAAGGAAGGAACTCACTAGAACAAAGGCCGCTGTGTGCAGCAAAAGCAGCACAGTGGAGGTGGGGCACAGGGTCTTGGTAAGCGGTCAAGCCACCAGTCCCTATGCACCCAAGACTCCTCTGTGGGTTTCCACAGGCACCCTCCTTGCCCCTCACCCACCTTGAAGGACCCATGCCCATCTTCCACTCCTTCCAGAGCCTGAGTTACCCCCTCCTCCAGTGCCTACATTACTCTACTCTGTCCCTCCCCTCTCACAGTCCTGGGTTACCCTCCCTCCCACTTCCCTCCCTTTAGGGTCCTGGGTCACTCCTTTCCATCCTTTCCAGGGTTCTGGGTTACCCACCTTCCCCTCCCTTCCTAGGGCCTGGGTTGCCCCCTCCATCCAGAATGCTGGATCACCCCCTTCTAGGTTATCCCATCCTTCACACTCTATAAGGTCTTGGGTTACCCACTCTTTCATGTTTTTATGCTTAAGACAGCCAAACTTCTAATTTGTTCAGAATGGACAGAAATCTGGATTTCCACCCATCTTACTGCTCTTTTCTAAAGCAAACCCTAGCAGAGGAAGGAATGCCTGAACAAGGACTTCCCAGAGACCTCCCCGGGACCTCCAAAAACTGTACAACGGAAGTCACTTGCTTGTCTCTACAAAGCAAATTCCTTCACGTAAATTCTCCACATGTCCCAACAAGCAAGAGATCAGTTCTTTTCTTTCTAGTCTCTCACCTGAATTCTGCCTTGAGATGTACCTAACTGGTGTGAAGGCCAAACTCAATCCAGAAGTCTCAAATTTCCTTTAAATTCTTAACAAATAAGAGCCCTACTCTGTCTAAAAAAAACCTAAGGTAAAATCTGAAAGAACAGAGGCTTCTTTTAAATCAACCACAAGGCATCTTGTTGCCTGATGTGCACATACAGAGTTCTGGGGTGGCTTTGGGTGTAATGAGCTCAGCCGTCCATGGTCCCTGCAGTGAAAGTTGAAGGACACCTCACCCCCCACCCCCCGTGGAGGACAGGCAGAGTCCCAGAGTGGCAACCGAAGCAGCTGAATGGAGACAAGCGAGAAGAGAGAAACTTTTAAAACAGCAAAGATTAAATACAACTCATATTCTGGCTTCCTGGTCCCATAAGAAAACAGGTGTGAGGACCCTCCCCCCACAATGGTCTGGAAACGTCCCAGCGCCAGCTGAGTGGCTGGGCTGAGACTCAAGTCCCATCTATAATTCCACGCAGAATTAGAGAAGAGTGACCCATGACTGGCATACATGCTGGACTAAACTGCCTCCACAAACGATGATAATGAAGGTTACGCAGCTAAAAAAAATCCCATTTGATTTGCTGGCGAGAAAATACAAACCTTCTTGGAAATTGAGGAAAATACGGTGTTCATACAGCTTTAGCAATAAAAACAGTATTTACAGTGATTAAGTTTCTTTGGAAAGTATTTACCAACTAAAAAAGCATGAACAACATAAAAGAATATTTGACATGAAACATTTTGGTGAGACATCTAACGACCTCTGACGGGGCATCTCAGTTCAGAACTTAGGGAAGGGCAGTCCTTGGGAGCGGTTGGCTAACGGGCAGGATGGCGTCCTACACATGTGTGAAGCCAGGGCTCCAAGCCTGCTGCAACCAACTAGGAGCAGTGATAAGGATTTCCAAGGGACCACAGGGCATGGCACATAGGGGGCTGGCAGTCGGGCTAGCGGTGCGGGGAGGGAGTTTATGCACACAAAGATGGGGCTGGCATTGGCCATTTTGGCCTGTCGGTCATGTCCATGCCGTGGGTAGTTGCTAATACCTAGGTGTTTCAAAAGATGCAGTACAGCACCCAGCCACATAGATGACTGGGTTGAGGACTTCTAAGCCAGCCTGGAGTCCAGCAGCACGTGATCTGCACTATGACAGACAAGAAGAAACAGAGGACACGGTCCCGGTGAGCAATGGGCTCCCAACCTCTTCCCTCCAACAACACAGCTTCTCCCAAATTATTCTGCAAGATGAGTGTTACCTACCCTAAAAGTTACATCACTTTGTTTTCTTTAAACTCATCTGTCCGCTCAGTCAATAGCTACATACCAAGCACCAGAAAAGACCAGTGGCTAGTGGCTACCAGGCTGGACGTACAGATAGCAAGCATTTCCATCATCACAGTTCTACAGGACAACATGAGACCAGACACAGTGATTACAGAAAGAAGAGCACAGGAGACTTGGAGAGTTCTGCCATCCTGAAACCCATAATGTAGGCACAATAAGCTTTCATCAGATAAGCAACATCAACAATCAAATTTATAAGCAGTAAGTACTAAGCAGGGAACTGTAACGTGACCCCAAGGAGTCAGAGCTGGGAACGCTTTGCTTACAAAATAGGCATATTCGCTGAAATAGAAGCGTTTCTATTCCCCTAAAGAGCAAGAGGTTCTGACTAGAGACAGACAGCAGGCTCACAGACTTGAGAGAGGTCTGGAGTTTGGAAGCACAGTTCCTCTGACAATTCACAGCAGCATGAGGTCACCAGTTAAGCATTTCTGATCATTTCATCAGGCTGATTCCCATCGAACACTGACAAGGAAACAGTAACTCACTTAGGTCAAGACTTCATGGGAGCCAGCACTTGTTTGTCATGAGTGTGGAATGCCTGAAGCAGATAACTTGAGCATCTGATGGGTTCTTGTCATGGTTCAGGCTGCCCAGAAACTACAGGATCAAGGCTGTTTGAACAAGGCTGTTTGTGTGAATGGGCAGGGGGCCTTGGCAGCCACACAGGCAGAGCTGCTGGGTGGAGACGTACCCCAAGCCCACTCTGGGAGCTCCAAGCTTTTTCCTCACTCTTCTTCCACTGCAGTGAGTGTCACTCTCTTTATTTGCCTGAGAACAAGGGAAAGTGCTGAAGAGCTACAGGACTGATTTTGAAGGGCTGATCTAAAAACCAAACAGACATAAAAAGCAAATGGCTCCAGAGGTTGGTGGAAAGGGAAACTTACATAAATTAGGCTCTCTGCTCTCCAAAACCAGGAGAGATACAGGTAGCTGAGCTCCAAACAGGGCGGCGTAGCGCTGCATGGACACCATCAACGCTGGGCAGGTGAGCCAAGAACAGACCATGGAGACCCTGCAGGAACCCCATCAGCTGGTATTTTAAATCCAAGTTGATCATAGCTAATCTACACTGCATAGACTTGAATGAACTCTTGGGATCCTACCCTCAAGCTGCGGCTGGAGACAGACAAGTTCCATTCTAGAGTGTTTTAGGCACAAAGCACCATTGACTACACCCAGGAAGGAGGATCAAACCAGGAAGGAGAGCAACTGCTTTCATTCTTCGAGTCTTTAGCAATTAGAAGCAGTGCACAGAGCAGGCAACCCACCCAGGCTGGGGGACCACCAGGTCGCTGCTTGCCGAGAACAATGACTGCGAGCTGCCCCATCGACTCAGGCTGTCATCACTGGGGCCGTCTCTTCCAGAAGGCATTTGGGGTCAGGTAATGTGGACCCTGTGTGGCTGAATCCCAAACACAGACCTCACATCTGGGCAATGCAGTACACATCTATGCAAAGCCCCATATATGCAGATGTTCCCTCATCTAAAACTTCCTCTGCAAGATTTCCAAGTGTTCCTCTGACAACCACTGACAACCTGATTTCCTCGGGAAATCAGGACCGTCTGTAGTGGCAGACATGGGTGGACATTTCTGAAAAAACACAGGAGAAAAATATCACAGAGAAAAATGCAGAGCAGGCAAGACTGGTTTTACTGACATGCAGCCACAGAGTACAGCAGGGGCTTCCAAGCCTGAGAAACAGTGCTTAGCTTTCTCTTGGTTTAAATGTTTTCTAAAGTCTCTCACACTCTCAGCTGAGGAAATTCAGGTTTACTGCCTGCAGAGGAAAGCTATGACCTGCTTCTCAGGCTGCAGAGTGGTCTGAAGGTTATACACAAGGCTTTGCAAGGGAGAAGCTGAACCATTATTCATCCTTTCACTGAGGCTGATGGGAGCCTGTAGTTTCTCTTCCATGCTTCTTTAGCCTATGACCTGGCAGATTCTCAAGGGGGAAGGAAGGAAGGTGCTTACTGAAACTCAGGACTGGTCATCTCGAGAAAAAACATCACACAAACAGAGCTCTGAAATGAAAGCCTTCTCTGCTTCTCTGGAATTTTTTTTTTTTTTTTGGCCCAGAAATAAAACACCCCTCCAATATTAAAAGATCAGAGATTCTTATTGAGCTAAGTGAGGGCTGTTACAGGTACTGGCACTGACCCCCACCGTCATCACGGCTCCTCCCATTAGCGTCCTTGTGAGGCCGGCACTTAGCTGCTTACAGTGACTCTCTGTTTGTCCCGAGGCCACAGAGCCCCTGAAATCACTTGGGTGGACTTTTAGGAAAGAAGTGTCCTATCCTTCCAAGGTGGCGCAGTGGTAAAGAATCTGCCTGCCAGTGCAGGAGACGCAAGAGACTCGGGTTTGATCCCTGGATCAGGAAGATCTGCTGGAGAAGGGCATGGCAACCCACTCCAGTATTCTAGCCTGGAGAATCCCTTGGACAGAGGAGCCTGGCAGCCTATAGTCCACAGGGTAACAAGGAGTCAGACATAATTACTGGACTGAGACTGAGCACATACCTGTGTGTGTGTCAAGTCACACACACCTAATGAATCAATTTCTAGGCCCAACTGCCCCAGGGGTTCTGACCATCAGGAACACCTGGCCGAGACTGTCACATCTCATTCAATCTTCACCAGATCCTAGAAAGCAGGATTATTTACCTCATTTTATAAAGAGGCAAAGACCCTGCCTCCAGGCCCCAGAGGACAGGGATCTGGCCTTCCGAAGAAGCACAAAGAAAGCCATGTGCTGGTCTGTGGGCTACCTTGAGGCCCACAGCACCATAGGAAGTGGTGGAAACTTTCACCAAAGATGGAGTAGTCCATACTATTGAAATGACTGGGGAAAAGACTCCATAAGGAATTAAAGCCAATATTTACATCTCCACACATGGACCCCAAGCATAAGCTAAACCCGTCTGTGAGTCCTGCACTCTCCCTGAACCGAGCGGACATGCCATCACTCTTGCCCTTTAACACCACCCCTCTGCCGCCAGCCCACCACCCACATCACCACAACTAGCATATAAGCCCCATGCATGCGGCTGGCAGCATCTACAGGGGAGTCGGGTGGGGGGGTTGACAGGGGAGGAGGGGGTAGTGGGGAGGGAGTTGGGGGGCTGAGCACCTGTGCTACCCATCAAGAAACTCTTTGAGGCTTTTCTTAAGTATGAGTTAGCTGAGGGACTCTACACACCACCGTCTGGTTTGTTAGGAAATAACTGAGAAGCAGTTGGAAATAAATCTGTGCAGGAGACATTGAAGTCATACACAGGACACAGCCTGGAAACGCATGTTAAACACCATTAGTTACATTTGGTAAACAGCAACTGATAAAAGTCTCACACTTCTAAAACCAACTCAGTCAAATGGAAAATTTCAAAGCAGGCTTATTTATATTAATATTAACCTGACAGGTAGCCAACTCAGATCTTCCTGAAGATTTACTACAGTTCAACAAACCCCCCCACACCAAAGGAAATGGACTCTGTAGCTGGTATTCAGTCTGTTATGCAGGCTCCATGAGGACTGAGTCTTAGTCTGGAGAAGGCAGGCCAGAGCCTTCCTTGCTGAGCACCTTGGATTCAGCTGAACACGGGGCTGGAAGTTCTGCCCTGCTCATGGTGCACAATCATAGGACGACTAGGTTGCTTAGGATATGAAAACACTCAGCGAGGTGGAAAGCACTGCCTTGTCTGGGTATTTCTAGCTGACATTCATCAGAGGCACAGGAACTGCTGGTCTAATTCAAAATGATTCAAATTGCACTTGCTTCTAGAAAAGTTTTACTCATCATTTGGGAAGTTTCAAATGCTCTTAACTTCAAATGCTTTGTGATAACAATAGGCCCAGATGCATCCCACGTCATTCTTAAGACAACTAGGCCAAAATGGCGGCGAGGACATCAAGCAGCTACTTGGCCCCAACTACAAGCAGGGGAACCGTAATTACCTGTTTCTCCCCACAGCGTGTCGGTGCCATTGACGTCTATTTCATGTTCCTTTTCCAGTTCCAGCAAGCACTGGAGCACCTGTCACAAGTGGCAAGGTGATTTAATGAGTTTTCAAAGCCATATGCGCTTATTATATCCTGTGTATCAAAGGAGAGAACGTGTTGTTTTTTAACCATGATTATCTCATGCTGCACAAGGAGAGAGAATATAATGAAAATGGTTTCCCAGCATAATTCATATGCTATTCACACTTTCACTTTGAGAAGAAGAAGAAGAAAAAAAAGTGAATTTCGGCAACACTGTTCAGGATTACTAGGTACTCAGAATTCTAATGAATTCCAACATGACCCAAATATGCCAGCCTCATTAACAAAGGACAGGGGAGATCATACAGAGTGCAGCTTCTGCATAAATGGCCAGAAGATGGTGAATCCCTTTTTTCACAAGGAAGGAAAACAAGGTGAGGTATATACCTTTTCAATAAAATAATGCTGCTTCAAATGCTTTTTTCAAACACATTATTCTTTCCCCTCTGTCAAACAGCAGGGTGCATCACAGGGGTGGGGGCAGGGAGCCAGAAGCATCTGAGCCCTTAGCCAGAGTCAGATCCACCTTGCTCTCCAGCATCCACCCCGCTCACCGACAGCCATCTTCCAGCGTCCCAATCCACTCACAATAAGGGCCCCACATCCTAGTCTGAACACCCGTGAATGTTACCTTACGTGGGAAGAGGGGATTTGCAGATGTGACTGCGAATCTTGAAATGGGATGATTATCCTGAATTATCACGGCGTATATTGCATAGATACTTGATACAATCACCGCTGTTTCTAAGAGGGACAGGAGGAACCAGGGCCAAGGGAAGGATGAGGTGAGGTGACAGGAAGCACACTCTGAAGACAGAGGCAGGGCCACAAGCCAAGGAGTGAGGTGGCTTCTAGAAGCTAGAGGAAAAAAGAGAAACACTCTTCTCTGAAGCCTCCAAAAGAAACACCGGCTTCCTGACCCAACTTAATTTCAGCCTTCTGACCTCCAGAACATGCTGCTTCCAGCCACTGAAGTCTGCGGTCACTTACTACGACAGCATGTGGAAACTAACACGCCCCTCAAGTCTTGTGCTGAACGAGCCCTGTCCTCTGCCACGAAGCAGTGGTTGGCTATGTGGCTGCTTTCCCACGGCTCCTCACAGCCAGTTTCACAACAGCCTGAGACCAAGGTCACATCCAACGTGGTTTCGCTGTCCTTCCTAAGATGATTTTTTACCTTCTGGATCCATGCAGATTTAGGGAACAGTTTAAAAAGGAAAGGCATCCACATTCAAATATGTCGATTTAACATGTTCCCTCTGTATCTATGTAAACGGGTCTTTAAAAATATTTCTTTGTATTTTTAATCTAAAAAAAAATAAATCAACTATATGGTAATGTTTAATACATTTTTATGAAATGTGCGCTTTTTTCACTTTTTATGAAAAAGAGTATTTTCTCCAAAACTAAAACATAGTTAACTTCACTAGCATTGTTATACATTTCTATAAATTTCTTTTATGTCTGTCCTAAGAGAAGATAGCTTCTTTTTCTTATATGCTTCTGTATTCAACTTGCTGCAATATATTGTCTTGGTTGAAGTAGTGTATATGTGCATTTTTGACATTTTAAATGCCAACAATAAGCCAGCTAGCTGCGTGTATGTGTATCTGCTCCAGTGTCTTAAATGGTAAAAGTCAGCCAGCCAGCTTTGTACCCACATTTACTTTGGTTCATTTACATTTTACATTTGGTACATTTACATTTGGCACATTCACTTTCGTACAAAGTCATTGTGGGGAAGAATCTTAGAAACATTGGCAACTCTGATCGCCTGAAGACAATACAGAGTGAGAAATACACGGAAGAAAAAGGGTAAAATATTACTAACTTCACAGACACATGGGTCAGGAGACGACAACGAAATCTTCAAATCGAGGAATACTGACACCAGCCATAATTAAGTGCTTGATGGAACTACTGCATGAAGTTCTCCTTCAACGCAGGACCCGTAAATGACAAGCATTCTTACATGCTACCAGAGCGTGTTCTATTTTAAACAACTCTATTTTTAAAAATCCTTCCAATACTCAAGTTTAGAATTAGGATTCCATGTGATTATTGTTCAAAGACTACAAGGACAAGAGGATGAATCAAAGCAGGAAAAGGAGAGGAGAGCACGACTAGAAGGTAAAAACAGAACCAGGAGTGAAGACAGGAAGCAGCAGGGCGGTGCAGAGAGTGCGCGCCCCGGAGGGGCTCCTTCCACTGGCAGGAAGGCTGCGGTAACAACAGAACATCTTTACACGTGCTGAGACCAACTGCTCTTTTTGGAAACCCTCATTTCCTTTCACTCCTTCAGTGCATCACAAGCAGGCAACTTGGAAGAAGGTAAGTGCGAAGTGCCCAGCCCCCCGGGCTCCAGTTTTCCCAGGCAGTGCCCGGGAAAGGCCCCACTCACCGAGCTGTGGCCCATGCTGGCCGCCGCCGTCAGCGCCTGCTGCAAAGCTTGGCTCTTCCTCAGCGCGCCGGGCTGGGGCAGGCCCAACGACCACTCGCAGGCCAGCAGGTATCGGAGAATGTCGCCGTGGCCCCTCAGTGCACTGTGGACCAGCGCACACTGGCCTTTCTTATCCAAGTGGTCCACCTGGGTGGGGGGCGGGGCAGGAGCAGGGGAAGGTCACAGCTGAGCATTACTTTGTCACAGTGACCCACATGAGCTGTGAACAAACCGCATCCCACTGCAGATGCACGGGGTTCGTGTCCTAGTGTGTCTCTCTGGAGAGTCTCCGCCTGAATTATTGCAACTGATGCACTGTTCCAGTCCTCAAGTTCCCTCTGTAGAACTAGTGATCACAAGGCATCCTCTTCATGCCCTTTGTCTCTCTAGGAAGTGAACTGGAGCTTCCAGTTCTCTGGGGAGCAGGTATGAGGGCAGACAACACCTGTTCTTCCCAACCCTGGTCACTTGGGTGCAGTATCCTTAATCTGTGGCAAGCTATAATTTGGGGGCAGAACAGTTCTTTAGTCCCTGAAACAGGAAAGCCAGCAAAAGGGAGGGATCTGGAAAACCCAGCTCTCAACAAGGAAGGGCAGGAAGGGACTCCAAGCGGCATTTTACTGGGGAAGGCAGGTGACCCACATCGTGCCAGCATGCCAAGTGTGGCCACAAAGCCAGGAAGGCTGGTCAGCCACAAAGGGGCAGTGACAAAGCGCTGCATACCCGTAATGGTCCAGGAGGCAGCAGATAATACTTCATTCCCTGTCTAAGCCTGGGAATCTTGGGCTGGGAGAGGACTTAGGGTCCAGCCTCATTTGCAAAATCTGAAGATGCTCTGCACCTCAATCCAGAGGCTCTGCCTACATAAGCCATCTATATGATTCCATCCCCTCCTACAGAGCTCTCAGCTAGCCTCCAAATAAAGCCAACCCACGGTCTGGAGGTGGAAATGGAGGGGCAGTGTGAGCAGTAATGAATCCACTGGGAAGGTTTAACAGAAGCATTTCCTTTCTTTCATGAACTAAGGATGATCCACCCCAAAAGCTGTATTTTTGAGAGAAAAAAGCAAAAAGACTCCCATAGTTACTATAAGTCTAACATCGTTTGTTGAACTTCAAAAAGCCTAACTATAATGAAGAAAAACAAATATCAGCAATTTATTTCTACTGCTGTTCAAAAGTACATTCTCCCTTCCCCAACAAAGTGCTTAAAATAAAGTTTACTGTAAACTTGGCCCTGTTCTCATTCAACCTATTAACACTGGCAGTCCTTGAGCACCTTGTTAATAATATAGTTATTTTGCATTGTTTTAATATATTGATTTACTCATGCTCACACGATAGCCCTGTGGTAGATCCTGTTGTTATGCGCATTTTATGGATGAGAAGACTGAGCACACTGGCTTAACATGCCCAGTGCCCCAGATGGCAGCTGGAGAAATGAGGATTGGGGGCCTTCTAGTACTTGCTGCTATATGCTTAGGCCCATGACTTCCAAGTCCCACAGAACTCATTTTATTATTTTTTAAAAGACATAACATGAAATAAAAAGAAAGGAGAAAAAAAATCACATTTAAATCTTCAACTCATCCAGTGCAGAGTTAAATTCTGTGACAAGTTCCAAGGCAACACTTGCAGGGTTTTTAAAGGATGGCCTTAGTTGGGCCTCTAATGACCAGGAGCCTCCCCTTGGGCAGGATTAAACAGAATAAGAGCTTTGAACAAAACGTACGGCCCCCTCTCCCTCTGGCAGACAATATACTTCTATCACACATACCCACATCAGGCCACATCACACACTGTCTGTAGCTCCACCCTTTCTGTTTATGTTCACTGAAACTTGACAAAGTAGAGGCAGAAGGGAGCCTGGCCCAGCCAATGAGAATTCTACCAGCAATGGGAGACACTTCCCACCTCTGTGGCCCTCTTCAGCCCTCTGCGGGGAAGGCCGTGGCTTACCCTCGCCCCCTTCTTGGCCAGCAGACACACCAGCTTCATGTGGCCTGCAGCAGCCGCGTAGCAGAGGGCAGTCATGCCGTTCTCCGACATGCCATCCAGGCAGGCGCCGAATTCCAGAAGCAGAGTGACCACTTCCTCATGGCCAAGGTGAGACTGGACGCACAGGATCGGGGCGTTATTTAACACTTCGGTCCTGTAGTTCACGTTGGCCCCTCCTAAAATCAGGAGACGGCTCACCTGTTGGAGAATGTCCCCCAACAAGATTAATTTCTCATGAAGTTGGGGATCATAACAATGTTTGTGGGGAAGGGTGGTATCCTTAGTCCAGTGGTTCTCAAACGTGAGTGTGCACCGGTATGACCTCACATGCACTGAAGATGCACATTCTCGCTGAGATTGCAGAATGGCACAGCTGACTCGGGACACAGTGTGGAGGTTTCTCAGGACCCAGCCATCCCACTCCGGGTACACATCCAGAGGAAATGAGATCAGAATCTCAGTGAGATACCCGCACTGCTGTGTGATGGAAGCACTATTCACAATAGCCAAGAGCTGCAGGCAAACTAAAAGGTCAACAGATGAATGGACAAACAAAAGTGGTATGGACATACACTGGCATATCACTCAGCTTTCGAAAGGAAGGAAATCCTGCCCCATGTGACAACACAGATCAACCCTGAGAACACTGCTCACTCAATCACGTCTGACTCTTTGTGACTCCAGGACTCCACGGACTATAGCCCAGCAGGCTCCTCTGTCCATGGAATTTTCCAGGAGAGAATATTGGAGTGGGTTGCCATTTCCCGCACCAGGGGATCTTCCAGACCCAGAGATCAAACCTGCATCTCCTGCAGTGGCAGGTAGATTCTTTACCACTGAGCCACCAGGGAAGCTGTTGAGAACATTGAAAGTGAAAGTGAAATCGCTCAGTCGTGTCCGACTCTTTGTGACCCCATGGACTGTAGCCTACCAGGCTTCTCAGTCCATGGGATTTTCCAGGCAAGAGGACTGGAGTGGGTTTTTCCTTCTCCAGGGGATCTTTCCAACCCAGGGATCGAACCTGGGTCTCCCACATTGTAGGCAGACGCTTTACCCTCTGAGCCACCAGGGAAGCCCATAAGCCAACCATAAAGAGACAAATGCTGTATGACTTCACTAAATATAAGGGACATAGAGTAGTCAAATTCACAAAGATAGAAAGTAGAATGGTGGCTTCCAGGGCCTGGAAGAAGGCAGGGGAAACAAGACCTGCTTAATAGGTGTGGAGATTTAGTTTTATTGTGGAGTTTTATTACTGCACAATAATATGAATATATTTAACACCGATTTCTACCTTTAAAAATAGTTAAGATGATACATTTTATGATGTGTTTTATCATAATTAAAAACCAAAACTTTAGAAATGTCTATTCTCTGGACTCAGACCTCTGGATTTAGCAGGTCTGGCGGTGGTGGGAGTGTGGTCTAAGAGTGTGCCTGTGTCTAAGAGTGTTTACTGAATTTCCCCCAGGTGATACAGATGCTGTTGGTCTGGGGATCACATTTTGAACACCACTGTCTGATCCAAATAAAAACAGAAAATTCATTTTGGGGGACAATGAAATAATCATCACAGGATTAAATAATTAACAGTGAGATAATAAAGCCAAATATAAGAGCATACATTTTTTTCTTTACAAGGAATTGTACCTGGAAGAAAAAGCAAAACACATAAAAATGCTCATATGCTTGGGACTGTCAGCAGCACAAAACTCCTAGAAAAGCATCTGCTTTTCTGACTAATTGCTACATATCCACCACCCACTGAACGCCCTGGATCCAGATATAAAAGGAAATTCGTTATCTATAGGTTTTAAAATAAAATCATTGAATACTTTATGTGAATTATAGCTATACTAGTATTTTCTTCAAATCTCCAGAGCATTGCAAAAATGACATTCCATTAACACCTATTAAGATGCCCACTGCGTTTCTTCAAACAGTCCCCTTCAACGGTCCTGATCACATCAATCACCCCCTGACAGACTCTGGCCGCCTCTGGCTGCCCATTAGGTACGAAAACCACAGAGACTGTGTCTCTTATCTGACCAGAGACACATGGGATCATTAGAGGATAGAGAAAGATGACAAGGAATATAAAATCTGAGGCATTTCCATGATACGGTGCCCACAAGAGTAGCTAACAGAATATTTACAAAGTGATAAATTATCATTCTGGTGGTGACACCACACCTCAGAATAGTGATACCATACAGACTGGTTAGAACCCAGAGTGTAAAACCTGCAGACTCGCTGGTTGCCGCTAAAGCTTGAGCCCTGGGTGACCCAGCCCTTCAGCTGCTTCTCTGACCTCCTCTACCAGCACTCTTCCCCTCACTTACCCACCACCCCACCACCCAGCAAAGGTTGGGTCTAATGCTTGTCCCACAACAAGGGCAGGCAGGACCCCACCTCCGGGTCTTCCCCTCTCTCCCGTATAGTTCCCTCTGCCATGAATAAATTCCCTTTCCATAGACACACATGACAAAGGATCACTTCCACTGAGTGCCTGCTTCAACGCCAGGACACCAGGGAGAAGTCCCCTCAGTCCATACAGAATGCTCCCAGCCCTCCCCTATGCACACACCCCCACATCAGCCACACACACCAACCCTGAGCACCACCATCTACCCTGCATGCTCCATTTCCCATTTGGCCTACAGCACAAGACACTGGTTCAAAGACACAGAAGTTCACAGATAAGAGGGGTAAACAAAGCCCCTCTATGGGTGAGGATGGCCCACAAGTCAGCTCCTTCCCACTATTAGGACCATCACTTATAATTAAGGAAGGACCTCTTAAAGTGGGGGGAGGGGGGAGATAAATTAGGAATCTGGGGTGAGCAGATATACATTACTATATATAAAATAGATCAACAACAGGATCTGTACTGCACAGCACAGGGAACTACACTCAATATTTTCTAACAACCTGTAAGGGACAAGAATCTAAAAAAGAGTGTGTGTGTGTGTGTGTGTGTGTGTGTGTGTGTGTGTGTGTGAAACTGAACCACTTTGCTGTGCATCTGAAACTATCTGTAAGGGAGAAGAATCTAAAAAATGTGTGTGTGTGTGTGTGTGTGTGTGTGTGTGTGTGTGTGTGTGTGTGTGTAAGGTCTGTCTAGTCAAGGCTATGGTCTTTCCTGTGGTCATATATGGATGTGAGACTTGGACTGTGAAGAAGGCTGAGCACCGAAGAATTGATGCTTTTGAGCTGTGGTGTTGGAGAAGACTCTTGAGAGTCCCTTGGACTGCAAGGAGATCCAACCAGTCCATTCTGAAGGAGATCAGCCCTGGGATTTCTTTGGAAGGAATGATGCTAAAGCTGAAACTCCAGTACTTTGGCCACCTCATGTGAAGAGTTGACTCATTGGAAAAGACTCTGATGCTGGGAGGGATTGGGGGCAGGAGGAGAAGGGGACGACAGAGGATGAGATGGCTGGATGGCATCACTGACTTGATGAACTTGAGTCTGAGTGAACTCTAAGAGTTGGTGATGGACAGGGAGGCCTGGCGTGCTGCGATTCATGGGGTCGCAAAGAGTTGGACACAACTGAGCGACCGAACTGAACTGAAGGGAGAAGAATCTAAAAAATGATGTGTGTGTGTGTGTGTACGTGTGTGTGTAAACTAAACCACTTTGCTGTGTATCTGAAACTAACACAACAGTATAAATCAACAATACTTCCAAAAAAAAAAAAGCACACTTGTGCCCAAGCAACTAGACCCGTCTCATCATTCAGAGTCACAGGGAGACCATCTTCCAACCTCACCAGGTCAACAACAACCCAGCCCCAAGCTGCAAACCAGCACATGTGGACAGAAGGGCAGAAAATACAGAGAGGAGAAATCAGGAGAGGTGTCCCTGTCCCCACAGTGACACGGGACACAACCTTGGGCAAACCCATCCCCACCGAGCTTGCGCCACAGCCGTAAATCGATTTCCTCCTAAAAACAGCACCAGACTCAAGCAGGACTTTAAAGTATTTTGTGCCCAACAAAAGTCAGGGTTTTTGAGAAAATGACTTCCCTCTGAGTAACTGCCAACAGTGTGGCAGGAATACGACAACGCTGCTGGCACAGTAGGGGTTTTACTGAGGCCCAAGAAATGAGTTCTTAGGCGAGAGCAATACAGAGCAGAACCTGAACAGCTTTTCAAAATTTTCAAAACACACACACCAGGGCCTTCCCTGCTGGTCTAATGGTTAAGAATCCATCTTCCAATGCAGGGGACTGAGTTCTATCTCTGGTCGGAGAACTAAGATCCTGCAAGCCGGGGGGAGCTAAGCCCACCTGCAACTACTGAGCCCATGCATCACAACCAGAGAGAAGCCTGCACACCATAACAAAGAGCATTCACCGCCGCAACCAAGATCTGACGCAGCCCAAATAAACTAAATATTAAAAAAGATCATTGAGGGAGCATCATTTACCAACATTACAGAAATAAAAAAGATTTAAAAAACACACACACACAGTAACACTGATGGGCCCACTGGACTCTGGTCAACAAAGGACAGGCAAAAACTGCTTGTAAATTCGCAGGGTGACTTTGATCACCAGTTACCCTCTCTCTCCCCTCTCCCATCAATCCCATTCCCTCTTGAGATTCATGAGCCTAAAAGAAAAAGATGATGGATTAAAGAGTCTGAGTTCTCAATCAGCCTCTTAACTAACTTGCTGTGCGATTTTCAGAAAATTACTCAACCTCTCTGTGATTCAGGTGCTGTCTAAGGAGATGACAGTACACCACCCCATTCTACTGGAAAGAAACTCTCTTCTAAGAATGTTGGAAGGTGTTGCCTCAGTAACGTCTTGCATAATACTATATAAGAAAAGTCTTATGGAAGATCTGTGCACAGACGCACAACTTTCCTAAAGGCATTTGTCATCAATTCTCTATTTGCTTCTTGGGAAAAACATTTCCTTTGTTGGTGCGATGCTGTGGGTATTTTTACCACTCACCCCCCTAAGCAGTCTGTGATCTCCAAACCCATGCTTCTTAACCCTGCTGCTCGGTGAAACCACCAGGGAGCTTGCAAGTTTCCAAAGCACCTGCCCCTCCCTTGGAGATTCTGACTAGGCTGGGGCCCGGGGCTCCCAGGTGGTTCCAGCTGGCAGCCGCGGCCGTAAACACACCAGGTGAGGAGCGCACCTGTGGAGGGAGCGTGAGCTTGCTCTGTGCCAGGCACTCTTCCCACCGTGGGATCTGGGCACCTATCACTACCCTCACCCGAAAGGTGGAAATAAAAACAGCTGCACTTTCTTGGGTTGTTGTGAAGATTAAAAATGAACATGCCACACACACACAAAGCACTAAGCACAGCCCTGAGCATCCTGTAAGTGCTGAATAAATATTACTTGCTATTGTTATAATCACCTTTTGTGGGAGGAGTGAAAGTGCTAGTCTCTCAGTCGTGTCCGACTCTGAGACCCTGTGGACTGTAGCCCGCCAGGTTCCTCTGTTCCTGGGATTCTCCAGGCAAGAATACTGGAGTGGGTTGTCATTTCTTGCTCCAAGGGATCTTCCCAACCCAGGGATCGAAACCAGGTATCCTGTATTATAGGCAGATTCTTTACCATCTGAGCAACCAGGGAAGATTAACGGATCTTTAAAAGAGACAAGGGCCCCAGTTTCTGACCCTCAGAAGGCACAGGAGGGCGCTCTGCCCCAGAAACTGGCTGACCCAGATGGCTTGTCCCCCTGCCCCCACCGCGCCAGGGCCGCTCATCTGCTCAGGAAGCAGGGAGACCCCACGCTCTTCTGAGGCCAGAGGTGGGCCCATCACGGCCTGTGGGCAGCTCCCCTTCACCACCACCACCAGGCACATGCACAAGTTCTCAGGTGCTTTCTGGAGAATCTCGGTCCAGAAAGAAGGTGAAAAGCGACTAAAAATAACTCACTTGACTATATAATAAATGCCAAGTCCCAAGAGCCTCAACATCTAAGTGAGGTGTCCCCTCACTCTACGATGCAGGTTCTTTAGTGAACTTCACTTCACAGGTGAGCAAACTGAGGCTCAGAGCAGGGAAGGCAGAGATTAGCCCCGGGCAAAACACTCACTACTATCGTATCACAGTCCAGCAGCTGAAGCAGCAGCTCTGGCTAAGATTGTTCGGCATTTGGAGAAGGGGAAAAATGGTTCTTTCTGTATATTTTTTCCCAGCTACATGGAAATCTTCTGGTCACCACCGCCATGAAGCTCTCCCTTTAACAACTGGAAATGGCAATATTACCTATACACACCTCTGGGTCAGATGAATGCAAGAAAATGAAAAAGAGGGTAGGGTGGTAGGTAAAATGATGTGATCATGAAGAACAGAAGAGGTACTGTCCAGCATGTGGTAGAGTGGGAGGCTCGGTTTTCTCACTGGAGGTTTTCATCAATACAACTGGTGTAAATGCGTGTTTCCTAACAATTATGCAATACAACTGGTGTAAATGCGTGTTTCCTAATAATTATGCAGAATACAACTGCATCCTTTCAGCCAGGGAAGTTAGGCCAAGGTCCACACCTAAGTCCTGTCTCCTCCCCTCCCTGCCTCCAGCTGTGAGAAGAATCACAATCTTAATTCCCTGGAGCCCACAGCCTTAGGAAGCCTGTGGCTGGCAGCCAGTCCAATGGGATTATGTGAGCAAAACAACCAACTGGACCGAAGCCTGGGGGCCCTGGTGGCAAGGACCCCAGAGTTCAGGCTGGCATCAGCCTGGCCTGGCTATGGTAGATCACATTGTTAGACATCACAGGCATGCCACCAAAATTAAAATTCAACTACCAAGTAATTACTCCAGAGCAAGTAGCTTTAATTTAGCAAAGTGGCAAACTGCAATTATTGCTCAAAATGACATCCTTTCCTGTATGACAACATTTAATACTCTCTGAAAAAAATTCCTTAATTGCATGCATAATTTTAAATTACTGTAATTTGTTCAAGATTCTGTGAAAAATCACCCCCACCTTTTTTTGAAAGACAAAAGAAACAGAAGGATAATACAAAGTCTTAAAATTCTGTGACTAAGTTATACAATTTGGGGGGATAATGTTAGATGTAGGCGACACTGGAATTCTATAAAACAAAGTAAAGATGAATAACTTTTAAAATGGCAAATATGTTGAAGAGGAAAGTTTATAATCCCAGGCGGGTCAAGCTCATTACACTATTACACGGTACCTTTTAATTTATTGTCTTAAAAACTCATATTCAACAGAGTATGACGTTTTCCATTTACTTTTCTCCACATTAAAATACCTTTTGTGCCCATAATTCATTAAAACAGTGAAAACAGACACTTCCATTTTAATTTTTCTTTCTTTGTGCCTTGCCATCATTACAGAATTTTAGTAATTATGAAGAAGCCAAAAGATATACTTTCAGCTGAAATAAGAGATGAAACTATTACAGTAAACTCAGTTCCAGTTTCTATAACAAGTAAAACAAAAACTCGAAACACAATTTCTTCATCACATGAAATATGTCCTTGGCACATTCTCTTTTTTCAGAGTAACTCTGTCTAGAAAGGAAGTGCTCCTTTTGACTAGAAGCAGCAGCTTAGAGCTCAGATCACATCAGATCAGTCGCTCAGTTGTGTCCGACTCTTTGCGACCCCAAGCTCCTTAATTACAAAAGCAGCTCCCATGTCTTCACCCCATGAAACACACATAGCTTCAGTCAAGACACAACCCTCAAGCCTACCCCTCTGCAGAGCGCAGGCTGGACACAGGGGTTCCTGGGAGCAGTTCTCCAGGGCTGCTCTGCTTCCAGGCGCCCTGTCCAGGGGTAAGCCCAGCCAAAATCCAATGAGCCCTCTGCCTCTCAAGACTGGAACCCTAACAGCACTGAGTCCACCTGCACTTCTGCATTTGCAAAGACCTTGTCTGAGTCCACCAGGGGGTGGTGGCCTTTCTCTAACCAACACCCACGCTCTGTACTGGGCGGTAGGGCTGTGGGTGAGCCACCCCAGGGTCAGAGCCCTGTTGGGTCCTTCCTGACACCCAGGCTCCTTTGTCAGCATTGTTACACTCTCCACTTCTAAAAACCAGCAAGGGGGGATGTAACGCACCCCACAGGACCAAAACCAGCAAGGGGGGATATAATGTACCCCACGGGACCAAAGCCAATAAGAATTCAGTTTATTTCAAAGTTTTTAAGACAGTAGATCTTAAGTTTTCACTGTAAGAAAAAATTTATAACCACGTGGTGATATTTGTTAACGAGACCTTTTGTGCTATACAAACAAGTATCACATCATTAGGTTATTCATCTAAAATCTACATCGACTATACTTCCATTGAAAAAAGAGAGGAAAAATAATAAGGAAATACAGCCTTCTCTCTGTATTAGTAGGTTCTGTATCTGTGAATTCAACCAAACACAGACTAAAACTATTTGAAAATAAAACTTTCCATAAAATTCCAAAAAGCAAAACTTGAATTTGCTGTGTGCAACTCTTTACATAGTATTTGTATTATATTAGATATAAGAAGCACTCTAGAGATGATCTAAAGTATATGGGAGGATATGCGTAGGCTATATTCAATACTGTGCCCTTATATATGGAACTTGAGCATCCTTGGATTTAGGTGTCTATAGAAGGACCTGGAATGAATCCAAGGGACTATTATACATCAGGAAAGCAGGGAAGGGAGAAGAGGGGGCAGTGCTCTGCAAGGCCTCGATCCCCAGACACACGTCCAAGGTGGGGTGCTGAGGGTGGGACATGCTGACAATAGGGGAGAAGAGACACAGAGGATCCCCCAGGCCTGGAGAGGGTGTGGGGACAAGACTCTTCCATGGTACCATCTCTGAGGCACCAAAGTGAAGAGAAGAAAAAGATTTTTGGAAAATTCTAGGGCTTCCCTTGATGATGTTAGGCCATCCTTGAGCTACTAACAAGAGCACAGGTATGACTTTTCATAGAGGTGACTGCAGGGGAGAACCTGGCTATCTGGGAAACAATGTCAGAGCTTTTGAAGGCAGCCAACACATCAGGGCCCAGGGCTCAAAGGCCTGGAGTCTAGCAGCTACGTCAAGCAGGTAAGAAATCTGAATGTGAAGACAGTTACGACCTCATCTTACTCTGCACTGGGGAAGATGGTTCTAAACAGCTATAATGTTAAGTCAGTAGTTCCCACACTCCATGGGAGTTAACCCCTCTTTGCTGCCTTAAGCAGATACTTGGCCTCTGCCTGCTTTAGATTCTTAGACTGCATTAACGGAGGAGGGAAAATCTACTCTGAAAAGCTCAGCAAAATACTGTGAAATATTATCCCTGATGGGGAGTGAGGAAGCCCTTGGTTCAGCAGCAGGCAGACCCTGATACACTTTCTGTGGTCATAAATACATGTGAGTACAAAATCTTTAATAAAGTTTTCCTCTTTAAAGTGACCAACCCTTTGTCACTCATCAGGGCTTAATTTCCTATGAACCATAAAGAGATAGTCCAGACTAGAAGCTAGGATGCTTTAAAAGTCCATTTTCCCTGGAAATTCCCCTCTGACCTCTGCTTTCCTTTGTGAACTGTTTCCCTTATCTCATCTACTCTGAAACAGTCACCATGAGCTCACATAGCAGCCCCTGACCACCCACATCTTGCTGCCTCAGCGAAAGCCAGACTTGTGGAAGAGAACTGGCAAGAGAGCAGTCATGTATGCGTGCTTCACACCCGGAAAACCGCCTCTTTAGAAGCGTCCCAGCCTCCTTTGCCCACAACCCAGGGCAGGGGAGAGCAGGACCGTTGATGCAACAGTGGTCAGGCAAGGGGGCTCTGGCTCCCTGGGCAGAGAGCGGCTCACCTTCACGTTGGGAGTGTAGAGGTTCCTGAGAGAGGCCAGGGCCGCAGACAGCCCCTCGGTGCTGTACCCGATCCACAGGGCCTGGAGGTGGCTTGAAGAGATTCCCGTCTTCTTGCTGAGGCCCTGGGAAAAAACAGCAGCAAATCAGCTTCAACATCTCCTCTCCCACACGCAGCGTGGGTCTGAAGTGGGTGAAGGTCCCCACTGAACACAAGGCAAAGGCTGTGTGCACAGAAAAGCCTCAGACCTGTAAGCATTCCCATCCTAAAACCAAGGGTCAAGGAAGCAGCCTGCCTTCACTACATTAACTGTCTACCTGGCAGAAAGGATGGCAGTTGAGGGAAAAGTTTCTCTTTATAGAGGTTCTCTAATCAATCAAAGGAAAAATAAATGTTAGAATATCACCAATTATAGTCCTTAATGAAGGAAGAGACCAGTCATGGCTGATGGCCTCCCACCAAGCACACGAGGTGTCCTGACCCCTGAAACCTCATACAGACTTACAGAGCATTTTAACTCTAACAGGCAGACCTCGAAGATATTGTAGGTTTGGTTCCAGACCACAGCAACAACATGAGTCATGCAATTTTACTGGTTTCCTGGTGCATTTGAAAGCTTTATGTTTATACAATACTATAGTCTATTCAGTGTGCAATAGCACTGTCTAAAAAAAAATGTATCAATACATACCTTAATTTAAAAATATTTTATTGCTAAAAAATGCCAACCATCATCTGAGACTTCAATAAGTTGTACTAGTAACATCAAAGATTGCCAATCACAGAATATCGTAAGAAGTAAAAATGGAGAAATCTGAAATATTGCAAGAATATCCCAAAATATGACACAGAGACATGAAGTAACCAAATGCTATTGGAAAAATGGTGCCAAAAGCCTAGTTCAATGCAGGGGTGGCACAAACCTTCAATTTGTAAGAAAAAATACAATTATTTGCAAAGCACAATAAAGCAAAGGTGCAGTATAACAAGGTTTACCTGTATAAAGTAATTATGATATGTAGAGGGGGTGGTAAGGGAGGAATCAAACCTGAACCTGATTAAACTGCTCAAAATAACTACCAAAGAATAAAGAATCCAGAGGAAAAAGGAACAAGTTAAACTAGGCCACAAGAAACAAGGACACCATCAGAAAATCCAGGTGGTAGGAAACTGCAGAGGTCACATAATAGCCTCTTCTACAACTATTTAACAAGGAAACAAAGTGGAATGAAAGAAGTGGAAACTTTAAGAGATTTAGAGGGTGGAAAAGTGAGAACAATGGTTACTTTTAGGCAGGGGCCAGGTCTGGAATGGGGCTCACAAAGTTGTCTACAGAACCAAAACCTCAATGCGGCGCCAATGAAACCCTCCCTCCAGCGGTGTGGGGCTCACCTTGAAAATGTGTGCCTTCAGGATGTGATGGCCAAGCTCCATGGTCTGCTGGCGGTTCAGCTTGCCCTCCTGTCGTGAGAACATGAACGCCAGCAGAGCGTGCCCATTCCTAAGACGAGAAACACAAAGCCTGGTAACCAAAGACCCCAGTGCACCTCCCTGCAGGCCCGTGGGGTGAACATCACCAAACGACCCCTGAACTCTCCTCCTGGTGTCTCAGCATCACCATATGAGATGGGTGGAAAGCTGCTTCTTCACAGAGGATGCCAATGCTGTTTACTCCTTACGTCATTTTCTCGGGACTCCCCTACCTCTGTGGAGTGACTCAGAGAGAAGCCCCAGGACAGGGCAAGTCTTTGTGGAACCACCCACTCTGCTCACTGGCCATCACTCTTGCATAATTTAAGTCTTTCACAAAAACACAAACTCCACGAGACTCAGGGTCTTGTCTAAGTCACAGCTTGGTCACAATACCTAGCAATGCCCAAGACTCAGTAAGAACCCAAATATGCATTTCTTGGATGGATGGACAGATGAAGGACAGATATGTGCAAATGGACAGATGGAGTAGAACCATACTGGACCTGACCCTGGGCCTTCTGTCAGTACAATCACCACTGAGGGTAGACCTGGGCCAAAGGAGAAGACCTCACCAGGGGAGGGAAAGCAAAACCAGGCTGTACGCAGAAATAGCTCATGATCAGAAAACAGCTAGCATTTTAGGCTCGAAAGGAACACAGCTCCTTGTAAGGGTAAGAAAGCTAAGCTGTGTGAGTGTGTTTGCCATGTCTGGGCACAGGGTGGACATTCAACTGACGCCACTAATTAATCCCCCTACCAGCCCTCTCATGAAGGAGCCACCATGCCCACTTTCCCCTCCATGTCTGTAGAACTTATTCTGTCTCCCACGGACTCCATGCCTTCATCTAGGCCAGTCTGTTTGGAAAACATGCTAAGGGCTGCTTACTCCAGCAGCAGTGACTGCTGTGCGAGGTGAATCATTTTCATTTCTATTAACCTGACACTGGTGAAACTTTGTTCTGCTGAGAAAAAGCAGCTAGTTGTAGGGAAAACGATAAACACTCTGAAAAAGAGAAGCATTCTAAATGTGTTTTCTAGTCATTACTGATCTAGAGGATTAAAAGCATGCATCATTTAAATCACATTTATCTATCCAGATGCTTGCCTGCTTCTCAATTATACATCATGTTACAGATGAGGAAATCAGGGCAGGTGGAAACCACAAGACTGTTTTTCGTCCTACAGGAGAAGGTGTGACACGTAAGCCCCCACTGCCGCGGAGTCTCCCACTTACCCTCTTGTAAGGGTCTGGAGCACATGCCCTGTGCTCCCTTGCACACACTACCTCCCAGACCTCACGCTTTGGCTCCCCTTCTCACAGGAGAAACTCCCCTGCCCCCATGGAAACCCCTCTCTGCCATCTCCCAGTGAGCCATGCCCTCCCTGGCCCACATCAATGGGCTAGTCCCACATGACTCTGATCAGGGATAGTCTCCCCGTCACGGGCTCAGCCACCCTCAGTCTCCCAGTTTGCTAGCTCTGTAGCCATGCCAGCTGCGACCACCACAAAACCTGCTAAGTACTGTGGTTGGCTGACCCTGATGGGTGATGATCACCCACCCTTCAGTTGTTGGGCCAAAGGTGTCCAGTGCGCTCAGCTAAGCACATGGCTTCCCACCTCTCTGAGGAAACAATTCACCACACAGTCATTGGGCACCCGAGCTCCTCTATACTGAATATACCTTTACATCTTTCCTTCCTAAGATCACATGCCTCCTTCCAAGTCTACCCACACTTACTGTCCATTTTCCAAAGCTTGCACATATCCAGCTTTTTACCATGTGCCAGATGCAGAAAGAGTAACGAAGTTATTTTATTAACCTGTTTGACCCTGTGAATCATGAAGTATCATGATTCCAAATTGGTTTGCTTGGGGGAAACAAGAGGCCTGTACAGATAAATGATGGGCCCAAATAGGTGATGACAACCGAGTAGAGTGTGACCACAGTCTACGTAATATGAGCCCCGTGCTCTTCCTCAGCATAACCCAACTTATCTAATCATTTGTGCATTAACATCCCCCTAGAACCAGCACCTTGTCTGAGACTGGGATCTCATGGGGAACAATGTGAGGTCCTTCCCCTGAGGAGCTCTCAGCAACTGGACTGGAGACACGTAAACAAGACAAAACCAAGCTAGGATCGTGCCATGAACAGATGCTGCGGAGGCAAAGAGGAGACTCGCTGACCCCATTTCCTCGAGTTTCCAATTTGTCCCCCTTCACAGGGGGGACAAACACATGTTGTGTTTCCATGAACATGCTGTCTCAAGGATGCTTCCAACAACATCACAATCCCTTGTGTTGTTTAAAACATAAACCAAAACTCTTCCCCACCCTCAACCCCAAACCTCTCCACCCTTTTACTTTCCACGCCAGGATGCTGGCTCTCCTCTTTCACTCCTCACAACCCAACGGAAGGAATCTCCTGGAGATCTAGGACCCTCCTCCCACAATGAGAAGCCAATGGCTTCCTCTGAACCCTCAACTTCCTTCACTTCTCAGCAGCGCCTACTTCCTTCTCCTCCTTCCCAGAAATCCTTCTCCCTGTCCCAGAAGTCACTCCCCCAACCGCACTTCCTCACCATGTCCCACCAGTGCCTCTCCATCAACGATGCCAGATCTTTAACTCCAACCTCTCTTCCGATTGTTAGACCCCACCTGCCTTGGAACCCCACCACCAACCCCATGAGCTCACACTGCTAAACTCCAAAGCAGCTCCTGCCTAGCAGAGCCAGCCCTATGCCTCTGCCTTTCTGACCTGCCCTAAGAGCAATGCTATCCCTGAAGCTTAACACCTCAGTGTCATCCATACACAGCACCTCCTTCTGCTCGACTGTGCCCGCAGGCCAAGCCAGGCCCACCTACTCATGCTAGCAAGGCTGCTCTCCACTTCACTATCTTCCTGTAAAATGGTCTGACTTGGCTAAATATATCATAGACCATCTGTCACCTAGTTTTTACTAACTGGCTAAATAACGTGGGAGTTAGTTTATTGTCCCAAAGCACTTTCAAAAGACAATCAACTCTTAGCCCAGTGTCACCTAAGAAAACGCCCTATTTACAACATAAAAGAGCAGCTAGACCAAGAGAGTCAATATTCATGGAAGACACATATACGTTACCATATGTAAAATAGATAACCAATGGGAACATAGCGTGTGACACAGGAAGCTCACATCAGGGGCTCTGCGACAACCTAGAGGGGTGGGGTGGGGTGGGGGTGGGAGGGAGGTTCAAGAGGGAAGGGACATATGTATACCTAGGGCTGATTCATGTCGATGTATGGCAGAAATAAACACAATATTGTAAAGCAATTAACCTCCAGTTAAAAATCAACAAATTAAAAAAATATTCATGGGAGAAAGGGAGTTATGTGGCTCACAAGTGCTTATTCATTTCATTTCCGGGTCTTAGCATCGGATTAAACGGCCAGGGCAGCCCAAAGGAGACAGCTGAGAAGCTTGTCAGACCTCTTACACAGGGCTGGGAGCAATTCCAAATCAGAGAAGGCAGGAGCAATGATGCTGGATGTGAACCCACCCTTATCTAAGAGCATTTGCACTTCAAATTCCTCAGACTCTCACCCTGACTAAGACCACACTGCAGGGTGGGCAGGCTTCCCGCCTACCTCCTCCCCTGGACAGTGGGGAGAGCTGTGTCCCGGCCCAGCTCTGCTACAAAGCCTCAGTGAACCTCTGACTCCTCAGATGCAGCAGCCCCACCACGAATGAGGCACTTGAACTCTGAATCCGATTCCTCCCAACCCCAAACCCCAATCTGCTATCCCTGCAGGACACAAGTACAAAATGAGGTGGCCGAAAGTGATGGCTGTGTTCCCCTCTGGGGCCACAGATGCATCAGATCCCCGGGACGAGATGCCACAAGCTCAAGAGGTGGCAGAACGGCATTGAGAGACAGTCTGCAGATTCCCACCCCCTCAAAGGAGCGGAGCCATGAACAGGCTTGAGGGAAGCCAGCTGTTCCCTGCAGCTGGTCCCACACTCTCCTGCACATGTCCCTGAGAGAGGGGACGGGGACCTAGAAGAAAATCACAAACAAACACCGCCCAGGCACCACCAGCTTCTCCTTCATCCAGATATACTGAGGAGTCCTACAATACTAGCAATCAAAGGAAGGAAGCTTTCACATGGAACTCTACACAACCTGATGTGTCAGCCTGAATGGGAGGGAGGTTTGGGGAGAATGGATACGTGTATATATAAGGCTGGGTCCCTCCACTGTTCACCTGAAATGACCACAACAGTTAACTGTGCTCAGTCGTGTTTGACTCTTTATGACTCCACAGACTGTAGCCCGCCAGGCTCCTCTGTCCATGGAATTCTCCAGGCAAGAATACTGGAGTGAGTGAATTCCCTTCTCCAGGGGATCTTCCCAACCCAGGGACTGAACCCATGTCTCCTGCATTGGCAGGCAGATTCTTTACCAATAGTGCCACCTGCAAAATTGGTTACCTGACTATACCCCAATACAAAATAAAAAGTTTAAAAAAAAAAAAAAGGAAGGAAGTTTTTATTTGAGGGCCTCCCTGGTGGTTCAGGCAGTAAAGAGTCTGCCTGCAACTCAGGAGACCCAGGTTCAGTCCCTGGGTCGGGAAGGTCCCCTGGAGAAGGGATTGAGAACCCACTCCAGTATTCTTGCCTGGAGAATCCCATGGATAGAGAAGCCTGGCGGGCTACAGTTTATACGGTCACAAAGAGCTGGACAGGACTGAGCGACTTTCACTGTATCATTCATGCTGTGTTGTCTTCGTGCAAAAGAACATGAATTGTGTCTGTGATCCCTTCGCCAGCCAGGCATCAGGCTTCCTGCACAGAGCTGCTGGGTAAGCGGCCTGTCATACCTGGGCTCACACAGGAAGGCTGTGTTCTCGCCATCTGCTCTCCACACGAGCCACTCCCTGAAGGATGGGTGGCAGAACATGCGGGTTTTGTCTCGCCGCTTGATGAGGAAGCAGGAGAGGGCATCCATCCTCTGCTGGAAGTCCTCCCAGCCCTGCTCCCCTTGGACGTGGCCAGCGTTGATCGCCTGGAAGATCTGCTCATCCGTCATGGGGTGGAGGGACGCCAGGGCCACGTTTAAAATGGGAAGTGCTCTCTCGAAAGCAGACTGGGTCATGAACTTCATGTTGCACTGCAGCAGGTAGAGCTCGGACAGAGACACAGGCACCACCTTGTAGCTGGCGCTCTTGATGACCAGGTGTCCCCTTTGGAAGAGGTCCAAGGTGAGCTTGAGGTACAGGTAGGAGCCGAGGCTCCGCAGAACCAGGTGGCTGCTCACTTTGCCGATGAGGGCGGCATCAGCCTTGCCGTTTAGTGAGATGTTGCTGAGGATGTCCTGGCTGCTGTGGACCCTGTGCTGGACGTAGGCGTGCAGGTCACTGTGGATGTCCTTATTGTCCGGAAAGTCATCCAAGGACAGCTTGACAAATGGCAGCTCGCTGACGATTTCCTGCAAAGAAACAGGCCCCACAGTGTCACTCCACGGAGATTTCTTTTTCATGTCAGCTGCACATCAAACCAGATCCCCGAGTTTTCTTTCAAGGAGGATTTTCATGGATTATAGGGACTCATTGTTTTACCTTAAAACGTGTAATAGGATAAATTGAAGATAAAAAGCTTATGTGAAAGAAATGCCTGATGCGAGATTAAATCAGAAAAGGCTTTCCTGAGGCCCTTATCCGAGGATGTGGAGCCATGTGAGATGGAAGAGCCTTGAGCTGACAGTGACAACCTGGCGGCACCAGCAATGGGGCACTGAGACCCCAGGTGACCTGATATTCCCATAATCTTTACACTGTGCAACTGGTGATTCAACAAGCACAGACACCAACCACCACTGTGCATCTAAGGCCATGGCCAGACACTGAGATCAGAGGCATTCTTCACTGTGCGTCAAGATGCCCAGCCAGGTCATCTGAAACTGCCCCCAGGCTGGGCCCCGGGGACTGCTGTAATGAAGCTGTCAGACTTGCACATAGCCCACTATTTTTTTGTTGTTGTTAGTTTTTTGTAAACTTTTAAATTGCAGTGTGACATACAGAGGTGCACAAATCCTAATTGCATGGTGTCATTCACTTTCTCAAAGCCAAATATACCTGTGGGACCAGTAGGGAGACAGAACATTTCCAATTCCAGACTCCCTGTCCCTCTGCCATGCCACAGGTAAGCACCTGTGGGATGACACTTAACAGTAGAGGTGAATTTTGTGTCTTTTTTTGTTTAAACGTCCCACCATCATTTCTGTAACATGTCTTCACTGAATGTGACAGCTGTAGGAGGCAGGCTGAGGACCGTTACCCCACAACGATGCTAACTGAGCCTCTGAAAACTCAGCACAGCTCGAAGGCAGAGCACAGGATTCCTGCTCCCGTGCTGCTGACTGCCACACTCTGCTCACTGTGTGAAAAGTGACTGAAAAGTGTATGATCGAAGGTCTATAAAGATAAATACCAGTGCAAATGAGGTCCAACTCTACTTTTAAAGAGGAAAAGAAAAACCCAAATGCTATTTTAAAATAAATATCATCCAAAACGGGAAAAAATTAAAATCCATGTCTTGCATCATTACTAAAAATGGATAGGGGTAGATGTAAGGAGTCAATGGTTGTTAAGATGTAATTACAGAGTTCAAATGAGGGGACAGATGAGGAATAGAAAAACACATACACTCTTCATTTTGCTGCAAGTGTTATCTCATGTTTAAGTTTTAGGAAAAACTAGACCTTTTTTCAGAATTGGCTTTAAAAATCTTCCTCCTTTACCTCTCCCTTATCTCTTCATTGAAAAAAAAATAAATAAATTCACTGCAAACCCATACAAATAACTACCGGCAAGAATAACTTGAAATCCTAGTAGGCTTATTGGCCAGGCACCTAAAACAGCCCCCCAAACTGAGCTGCGATGAACTGGGGTGAGACACTTCCATTTTGGAAGCACCAGTATAGCTTAATGAAAGTAGGGAACTTACCTGACACCTTGATAAATGTGTCTTGGGGGTAAAAAGGTTAGAGTTTTGCCTGCTTAGGGCTCTGTACACTAATATTTCAAAGTTCTAATACACTTTTCAATTCAGCAGCTAAATGATTTACAACAGTTTGTTAATGTTAACCTAAAATTATAATGATAAAAATTGGAAAATTGGGGCATAGGTCTTGGAAAGAGATTTGAGAATTCTTTTTTTACCTGGAAATTGGCTCTTACAGTCACAATCAACTTTAACCAAGCAGGGAATTTAGAAATAATCTTGGTAATAAAGGAAGAAAGCGTATCTCCATAATCAGGTTTATGAAACTCAGCTTCATTTAAGCCATCTATCAAAATAATGTATTCTTCTTCAGGAATTTTCTGCTCTAAAAGAGAAAATGATTTTTTTAAATTAAGAAATTATACATTTCTATAAGATAGTACCACCCAGTGTATTTTAATGCACAATTTAAAGTGTTAGGGAAAACTAAAAAGGTTTACATATGGCAGAATAAGTGGTTTTCACATAAGCATATTTTCTATTAAATTTGTAATGAAAACCAGAGTGCAGAGCCAAAAGAAGATCAATTCCCACCAAACAGTTTTCAGAAACATTCGGCATCACACGCATTAGCAGGATCTCACCCACATGCATGATGACAGTTAGCTCTTCAAGAACTCCTGTCACTGGGGTGAGTGACAGGAAAGACAGCCAGCACACACTGAGATCAAACCTGCAAAAGACTCGAGGTCCTGCCCCACCCCACCCCACAGAGCTCCCCTGATGGACTCTGGGAGGGCAAGCGGACCCTGGAAGGTCAGAGCATCCCACCGAAGGCACACAGCCAGTGGAGGGGAGAACTCTGCTACACAGAAACCTCCAAGCCTGAACCTCACTTTCTATTCACTGGTGCCAGCTTCCTGCCTGGCGATGAGGAGCAGTGATGGCCTATCTGGCGCCAAATGGCAGAAGTGCTATGGAGACAGGCAGACTAGCTCAAAAGGTAAGGAGCAAGGGGCAGGAAGGGTCAACAGACAAAGGCTCAGAATATCACTAATGCCCCTACTGAGATGGTCAAGGGCAAAAAAACCCAAATGGCCACTTCAAGAAATGACTTTAGCTTCAACTGAACAGTGAAAGTGTGTCTGTTCAGTAATGTCCGACTCTTTGTGACTCTATGGACTGTAGCCAGCCAGGCTCCTCTGTCCATGGGATTCTCCAGGCAAGAGTACTTGAGTGGGTTGCCATTCCCTTCTCCAGGAGATGTTCCCAACCCAGAGATCGAACCCAGGTCTTCTGCATTGCAAGCAGATTTAGCATCTGAGCCACCAGGGAACAGAGGCCCCTGGAAAAACATGCTGGCAAGTTTCCTAAACAATCAACGTATTCCCAATGCTCTCCCTTGCTACTGAGTGCAAAATATGTAGGCAGCAGTTTCTAGGGAGCAAGTCATCTAAGTAACCTCTGGTTACAAATTAGCTACTTTGGAAATGTTCAACTGGGGAGCTAATTCTTACTGGAGGTATTCCATTTTTAAGGACACTATTTGGAGGGGGATGAGGTGGGGCCCTGGACAGAGGATTCTGAGGAAGGGGAGGAGACACGCACCCCCACATCCTCCCTGTGCCCACTTCGCTCCCCTCCCCCAGGGCCAAGCAGACGCCCACCCCCATTCTGAGGACCATCCCGGGGAGAGGGAGGACATGGCTGGCGGCTGGGAGGTACCGTTTCTCAGGCTTGTGAGCGGCTCCAGCACCCCCCGCTTGAAGGCGGCCACTGGGTCCTGCACACAGGACCTGAGGCTCAGCACGCTCTGGAGCTGGGGCTCCCTTATCAGCAGGTCCCGGTAGGCGGCCAGCTGGTGGGACCGGCAGAGCAGGGCCGCGATGCTGTGCACGAACTCGGGCACCAGGCACGTGTAGGTGTTGTCGGCCTGGCAGTAGTGGTAGGCCACGACCTGCGGGGAAGCAGAGCCATCAGCATCGCCCTGTCCTCTCCACACGGCTCCTTCCACGCTTTCCAACGGGATGCAGTGCTCCCATTCTCTAACAAGACGCGTTCCTTCTATTCCCCAGGACTGAGTCATCATTTAGCTTAATGGATTCAGTCATTCCTCCACTTTGGAAGGAATGCTAAAGTTTCTTGAATTCTAGGCAGACTTTAAGTTGTAGCCACAAGTCTGTCTTGACTGCCCCTAAGATCGCCACAAGTTACTCCCTCTGTGTTGAATATAAAAGAAGAAAAGTTATTCAGGAAATGTAAAGTCTACTCTGGCTTAAAACAATTTTGAGCCATCTGGACAGTCTTGATATACACTAGTACCATAGTCACTACATGTCTGTTTTCAAAAAGAGTAGCATCTCCTTGGGAAACTCATTTCCAGCATCCAAAAAGCAGATAAAATTGGTGGCAATGAAAGCCAGGCTGTCAAGTCACTGCTGCTTCCTCTTGGTGGCAAGAGGGCAAGGCAGCCTGGCTCAGGCCCTCAGCCTCCTCCGCACACTTCCAGCAACACCATGGAGAAGTTCAACAGCAGCACTGTTTGAAGGATCAACAGCAGACACCACCAAAACCCTGCCTATCATGTGACGGGACACATAGGAGAAGGGAGGCTCCTGCCCAAGCGCTGAGAGGATCCTTTTGTTGGGATGGATTTGAAGTGACAGCAGGCTATTCATTAGAGAGATCCCCAAGGAAAGGGCCAGATGTGGCTCTGTGTTGAGAGTGGGGGGCATACTGCAGACAAATGAAAAATGTGCGATTTTCCCAATGAGGATGAATGGAGGAATGTAAGCATAAGCTAGTGGTGATAGTGGTGGTTTAGTTGCTAAGTCGTGTCTGACTCTCTTGCGACCCCATGGATGGCCGCCCACCAGGCTCCTCTGTCCATGAGACTTCCCAGGCAAGAATACTGAAGTGGGTTGCCATTTCCTTTCTCCAGGGGATATTTCTGATCCAGGGATCAAACCTGTGTCTCTTGCATTGGCAGGAGGGTTCGTTAGTACTGACCCACCAGGGAAGCCCTAAGTACAAGGTAAGGAAGGTGAAAAAGGTCAATCATGTAAAGCGCCCTATGTTTTTCAGAGGGGTCTGTGTCACTGCCGTCCCACTCAGCCCTACAAGCCCTGCAGAGGCAGGACAAGAACCACTGGCTCTGGATCAGAGCTGAGGGCAGCAGACACACAGGTTAATGCCCTGCCAGGATGACAGTCAGTCAATGGAAGATCTCAGGTCTGATTCCAGGTCTACAGACTCTCACAAAGCAGGTGGCAAGACAGGTGTGGCCAATTTGGAACCCACGTGACTTCTGTTTTTGATTACATCTATCATGGACACTGGAGAAGGAAATGGCAACCCACTCTAGTTTTCTTGCTTGGAAAATAACAGCGGGCTACAGTCCATGGGGTCGCAAAGAGTCAGACACGACTGAAGCGACTGAACACGCGTCATGGACACTCAGAAGGAAGAGACCTGCTCTTCCCTTCTCAACTGGACAGAGCTCAGCAGCAACGCATAGGGACCTGTGAGCTTGTGCACCCCCTAGCATGGTGTTTGATGATAGGAAGTCTGGCAATCCAAGAGACGGGCATGAAATCAATTTGGAACCATAAAGCCTTTTTTTTTTTTTTTTTTTTTTTTTTTTAATACAGTGAACTGTATGGATGTAAGAATAAGTATATAGTGTTTTTGCTTCAGTTGTGTGTGTGATGATGTGTGTGAACACCAGCTGTTTAGTATCACATGTATTTCTTATTGTGGGTCCCAAACTGGTTTTAAAAACCACTGTCACAGGGTGGCTGTGAATCTCCACCATATCCCTCATCTCAGATCACCCGTTCATGGCCAGAGGACGGCCCCAAATCGGTGGTCAGGGAGTTGGGACTGTCCAGGCTGGGTGCGGAATAGCCTTCATCGGGAAAGCAGAAGCAAGGAGCAGGGATCTGGGGCTGGGGAACATTCGTTTCAGTTCCCCTGCACTGACCTCACCCGAGGAGGCTCCTCACAGATGCTTCTCACCACTGTCCACTTGTGGTGGTTCTCCAGCATCACCAGCTCACGCCCCTTCTGCCCTGGGAGACCCAAGTGGCTCATGAGGAATGGGAGTGGTAACTGCTACTGTGCAGGAGGGCAGCTTATGAACCTGTGCTGGCTGTGGAGCAGACTGAAAATTTCAGAAGGACCCTGATGATCAGGTCCTAGGAAGGGAAAGTCAGCCAAGTCTCTTTACAACATCACAAGAAACCTCTGACAAAAAGACACTTGTTACCAAGGGCCCTAGCAACAGAGTGCAGGTGGGGAAGGAGGCCTGGGGCATGGTAAAGGCTCCCAATGTCCTGCTTTTATACCAAATTAAAAATGAAGGAGGGCATGTGCTTACAAGAGTGGGTTTGTGGTGAGTGCAATGATATCTATGATGGCTCTGAGGAACTCTTTCAATTCATCATTTAAGATGAATCAAAGTCCACTACCAGTATCCTAAGATATTAATTTTCATGAGTACCTTTTATTTGAAATACTCTATCACAATTTTATCAAAAGCTATATTTTCAAATTAAGCAACTCTTGTCTCCATATTAAGATCCCTTTTTAAATTCATTTCTAAAAAGCCACACTAGCAAATCTCTCTCTCTGGGAGACTCCCATAGAGCAGGAGCAGTTACCTTAGAAGCCAGGTATTTCACTGCATCCTCTCTCGGTCTCTGGTTCTCAGGATCAGATCCAGACACTGAGGGGGATTTGGCTGCACCAGGACCACTTGTAGAAGAACTTGGTGAAAGCAGTGGAGTGAAAGGAACATCCTGGGAGGAATCTGAAGCTGCAGTAAAGAGACCAGTTTCATTATTTACAAGGATAGTGTGGGATGCTAAACATACTTCTTGGTTGGACCTGGAGAGTATTTTAACAGCTAATGAGTGATCAGATCAGATCAGTCGCTCAGTCGTGTCCAACTCTTTGCGACCCCATGAATCACAGCACGCCAGGCCTCCCTGTCCATCACCAGCTCCCGGACTTCACTCAGACTCACATCCATCGAGTCAGTGATGCCATCCAGCCATCTTATCCTCTGTCGTCCCCTTCTCCTCCTGCCCCCAATCCCTCCCAGCATCAGAGTCTTTTCCAATGAGTCAACTCTTCGCATGAGGTGGCCACAATACTGGAGTTTCAGCTTTAGCATCATTCCTTCCAAAGAAATCCCAGGGCTCATCTCCTTCAGAATGGACCGGTTGGATCTCCTTGCAGTCCAAGGGACTCTCAAGAGTCTTCTCCAACACCACAGTTCAAAAGCTAATGAGTGAACATGGTACCAAATGCAAAGGCCCAAATGGGAATACAGGCTCCCCCTCAGCCCTGTCTCCCACTACTCATGTGCCCTCGCAGGAGAACTGTTGTTTCTGGCTTCCTTTATTATTTTTGGTTTAAAAAAAAAAAATCTTTCCTGGCTCCCTGTTCGAAACACTTTTATTACACATAAAATAAGCTCTGGGTTGTCAAATTTGCCACTCCTTCCCAGTTGAAGTTAGTTTTTATAATTTTGGTCAGTCCAGCATGGAAGACAAAGGCTGTGAAAAACAGGATCCAAAAGAATTCTGCACAGACTCCTTCTGGCTTCTTCCACCAGAAGACTAATTCTGAATTTTAGGACCCTGTAATTCCTCAGAGCACCTGATCAGGCCTCACTGCCCACATCAGGAGGGTGACGGGCCTGCCAGCTGGGAGAACGCGAGGGAGGGCTGGCCTCACCCCAGGTCACACCTACAGAAGACTGTGAAAGACAAGACAATTCTCCAGCACGTGGTCACAAACCTGACAAGGCAGCTGGAACACGAGGAAAACTGGGGAATCTACGTCTATCCAGACAGCAATTCCCTCCACCTTTCTTATATTCATGCAATAAACGCAACCAGCAGTTAAACACGGACATACTTTTTGTTGATGAGCTGTGGCTGTTGGAAGCGATCTGCCTCATGCGGCTTCCATGACAGCTCAGTGCCACCAACTTAGAAATGATGGCCGTCTTCCCAAAGCCCACGTTTCCAACAACCACCGCGCCTCTGTTTTCTGTCAGTTCTGTGTTCCTCAAGTTTTCTTCTATCCGGTGAAAGAGCCAATCCCTTCCCACAAACACAGAGTCTGTGGTTATGCTTGGTACTTCAAACAATAATGGTTTCAACAAAATGTCTTGTGGCTTGTAGGGAGCAAATCGTGCTTTGGGAAAAAAAAAAAAAAAAGATCATTATTTTAGAAGAATGTCATAATTTTATACACTAAAAAACTCAGTTTATATTGTTTTACAATACAAGGGATCTATCTGCAAGTATTTCCAACATGGTTCTTATAATACTTCCTGCTGCTGCTGCTAAGTCGCTTCAGTCGTGTCCAACTCTGTGCAACCCCATAGACGGCAGCCCACCAGGCTCCCCCGTCCCTGGGATTCTCCAGGCAAGAACACTGGAGTGGGTTGCCATTTCCTCCTCCAATGCATGAAAGTGAAAAGTGAAAGTAAAGTCACTCAGTCGTGTCCGACTCTTCACGACCCCATGGACTGCAGCCCATCAGGCTCCTCCATCCATAGGATTTTCCAGGCAAGAGTACTGGAGTGGGGTGCCATCACCTTCTCCGATAATACTTCCTAATACCTCATTTATCATACGTTATGTGTCTTACAAAGGGTCCTATTAAAATGACTCTAGCCCTTTCATACTTCTAACTTATTCACATGACTCAAGATAGATACACAGAGGATTAGAGAAAGTGATGAAGGGGCCAGATGATGTCTCATCAGTTTATCTGAAATAGTACTTAAGACCTTTTTCTTCTACTTCTGTAGGAAAAAAACAGAAATGCATTTCCCCTGAAGACAGTGTCCCGGCTATTATCGGGGTGTGGTGATACTTTGACCCTTATTGTGAGATTTTTGGCCATTCACCTGTGCACTTCAGCCAGAAGCAGGAGGTGGCCCACAGAGCCTAAGCTGATTCTTTGTTGATGACCAAAAAACTCTAGTGAGTGATGACCCTTCACTTCAAAATAACATATTGCAGAATAATTCTTCAACTCCAGAAGCAAGTTAATTAAATAACATAAGGAAGAGGCTCCAAAACTCTTAAGGATGGTTTCCTAGCACACCTCAGAGATACAAACTTCTTGCACACATACACTTCATATCATGTTTTAAAAACAGCTGGCCTGAATGCTGGTTACCACAGACTTTCCATGTTTAGTGAATGAGCTCATCACACCCACAATCACAGCAGATGCAAAGATAAATAAATACCTTTAACTTCCTGTGCCCTACCTCCAGCCGTATTGTGCCACGGTAACCTAATTGATGTCCGAAGGGGAGCATTTCTCTGTCCGTCCAAATAACTCAGGTCTTCCAATTTGGTTGAGCTCGTTGCTGTAATATTAAACCGAAGTTTAGTCTCTTCAAAGTTGAGTTTAATATCATACCCAAACTACGAAAAATTATAAATTAGCCATTCACTTCAGGCTTTCAACAAAATTTACTTCAGGCTGACTTTGGTTTTGTTCGCCTGCCGCCATTAATTTTTCTGTCAGTGTTGTTAACTGAGAAGTGGACAAAACCAAGAGGTCCTCATTCTTGAGCCAAAGTCATGTTGATACAGTTGCCAGAATCTCCATTACTCCAGGAAAGAGACAGACCTCACCAAAAATTTTTATGAAGAAAGCTGAATCAAATGAAACTCAGTAAAGCTTCAGCACTGCCTGCAAACACACGGCACAGTGACTTTTCATCTCTGCAGCTCGAGAGAGTCTTACGCTGTCACTAGAATTCCAGCTTTGCTAACTTGGTGAGCACATTCCGCATGGACAATTCCTCAGGGTTCAGAACCCTGAAAGTCAGCTCTTGGCAGTAAAAGTAACCAAGTGCACTTTATCAGAAAGCTTCAAATTTTTATGTATAGATTATATATTACACTATATTATGTTTATGTATTTTTTCAATTCTAAAAATAAGTAATCACATTTTCCTCTTATCAAATAAGTGAGTCCTGGCACACAGTTACCTGTTAAAAAGTTATACAGATCTAGTCAAGCACACATAAGGTGAATTATAAAAAACAATCAGTACAAAATAACTTTGTTACATTTTAGCAAATTTTTAAAGCAAATACACAGTTCATGTTTCCATCTTAAAAAAGGAACTTTCTCCTATTTATATATTCTAGGTAATGAAAAAAATCTACATAAAATCAAACCCAATCTGGTTTGGGGGTTAAGGAGCCCATTATAAAAATAATGACGATCCCAGACATAACGATTATCTTACAGAGATACAGACATCACTTAAGGGGGAATGATGAGGGAGAGAGAGTTCCTATTTCCAGGGCTAAAGCTTCTAAGAGTGGTGAGATCATCAGTGTGACAGAATTTCGAAGGACAGAAGTCAAGCTGGGCCATCTGCTTGCTGAAAACCCTCTGGCTACCCCATGGGCTCGGATGCAGCAGCCGACCACCGGCCAGCACCATCTGCCTGATCTGGGCCCTTCCTACTGCCCCCACCAAGGCCTCACTCCTTTTCTTCCACACTTTTGGCACTAGCTCCTCTCACTCCTCCATTCAGCAGGCACGTGGGTGGCTCATGGCCTGGCTCTGTGACAGTGCACCCACTCTGCTGCAGTCTCCAGAGGCCAACTGGCCCTGCTCAATGTCCAAGGCCACGGAGAAACATCAGACAGCTCGACCCTATGGCAGCACACACTGACGCTTCTTCAGTGCATATCCACAGCCTATTCACACGTGCTGCACACAGTACGTCAATACTCCACACAAATCTTTCCTCTTAGAAGGATACAGCTAATTCCCTATGCAGGACTTCCAAGTGAGCCTAAGGTTTGGGACTCCAAGGCAACATCTAGCTTCTCTCCAGGTCCTTCACAACCAGGGCACGGGAAACTCCCCAGATGGCCAGCGGGACCACACCCATCGCCCTGACTCCCTATAGTCACACTGCTTAGAACGCATTTCCAGGCTCCCACCTAAGACCTGGGACTCTGACTCTGGGCTCTGCACATGACCCCTCTTCGGCACACCTCCTTGTGAACACATTTACATGTTGAAGGCTGAGACAGAATGAGTAACCCCAGCTATATTCTGACCACAGGCTGGTTCGGTTCAGAGCTGAGAGAGCCCAGACTGTCTTGACCTGCTGCCTCAACCCCAGAGGGCACAGAGACGCCTATAACCTCCAAAGGCTTTCCACTTACCTTCTTATCCTGACCCCTTAAAACATGACATTCAGTTCAGAACTTTTTGACAACCGAAGGCTTAAGAAGAAGAGACTATAAAGAGTGCTTCAACGAAAGGACTGCAAAAAAAGCCTAAGTCTGACACAGAGGCAGGAGATAGGAGGTTTCAAATACCTCTCTGCAGATTTTCAGTGACTACAGTTTCAGTTCCAAAGTAGGGAACAGAGCGGCCCAGTAACTCGAGGTCTATGCTAAACATGAACACGTTGCTTCGAAATGGACCGCTGCTCATCAGGGCTGCAAGCTACCAGCTGCTGGCTCCTGCCACTGTATAAAGTGTCATCGTAGCACTGAGAGTGATGGGAGAGGGGCGGCCGTGCCGCCGCAGGTGTTCAGCCCCACGCCCAGGTGACACCCTAGGACGACAGCACGCTGTCCTTTCACACACTCCTAGGAATTCTCAGAGGCTACAAAAATTAGCTCGCTTCTGGTATTTAAATAATGAATGCTTTCAAAAGCCTGAAATATTCAGGGCCCAGAAAAATCAGAGGGAAAGCAATAATTTCATGCTGCAATAAATCTACTGCTAATACCTCTACAATTAAATTAATTATACACTCATGGCATACATACATTGTGTCGAACATCTGGGTGAGAAGTACATTTTAAGATGCTGCAGGAAAGAGGATTTTTTGGTGGGGAAAGGAGGTGGGGGTGGAATGCGTAGATGGAGAAGCAGAGGGAGCCTTGTCTAAGCTGAGCAAAGGGAACATCTATTAAAACACCATGGATTAACCTATCAAAGGTAAGTGGCATTAAGTCTAAGGCAATTACCAGTTAGAGTCTCAAGAAAACTGGCTGGTAATTCTGCTTGTTGGTTTCCTAAACTAACCAGTGTTCTGTGATTCACTTAGAAAAGTATTTCAAAAGACAAAAGAAAAAAAGAAAAAACAGTAGTCCAAAAAGGTAGAGCTCAATTATCTAACTTCTGGATTATCCAAGATATTATTTTAAAGGCTTCTCAGTCTGCTTTTTAATGAAGGAATAAAGTGTCTGTGTTATGTATTTTGATGTGGCATATACAATAATAACCAGACTGCAACTTTCTAAATCAATTCCACTTCAACAAATGCTTTGCCAAAGAAAATCTCTGTATAGCAAAACAATCACCAAACCTAGCCAACTTACTTTTATAACCTTTGACCAAAAAATTCCACTGTATGAGACAGTTAAGAATGAAGCAACAGCTCCAGTTCTCTGTAACAGGCTTAGTGACAATAAAGGCAGGCAGCCTTTGGAACTTGTTTCCATATCCTCACCCCCCAGGGGAACTATGTCCCTTGGGGAAGCTGGCATCACCTTTCTTCCCCTTGCTTAGTCTTTATTCTGTTTCACATACCAAAACACCTTTCCTATCAAACGGCAGTTTCTCTGTGTTTACAAGGATCTTGACATGCAAACATTTTCAAGAGATTTCAGTACACAGTCCTTCCCACCTTACTTCAGTCCACCACTGAGTGCTGCCTACTGCTCTGTTTGTAGCAACCTGCCTTCTAATCCCTAGATAAACAGCACTGCATATAGTCTATAACATGAGTCTTTTATTCTTTTCAATGATATTTGAAAAATCTTGCCATTTCCTCTTTAAAAAAAAATTTACTTATTTGGCTGCATCGAATCTTAAGTTGCAGCATGAGGGATCTTTTTGGCATGAGAACTCTTAGTTGTAGTTGGAGGGATCTAGTTTCCTGACCAGGAATGGAACCCAGCTCCTCTGCACTGGAAGTGACAAGTCTTAGCCACCAGACCACCAGGGGAATTCCCATTCCTACCCAACTGAAGTTCAGCTTTAGGGGTAAAAGGGTAGGCAATGAAGAATCTACCAGACTCCTAGCTTGTTAGCACATACCATAATGTAAGGCACTTTCCTATTTCCTTCCAAAATATGCTTTTAGTTTATAAAATATGCAACATGGGAGAAATGAGCAAACCCATTAGGCTAAGCAGTCACTGCTCAAGCCCAGAGGTAAAACCCTCCCAATTCCACAGGAGGTCCAGTTCAAGTGCATCCGTAGAAGCTAATGAATGAGCACAGCAGAAATCAGAAAGCCCTGTTCTATAATCACTGCAGTCTCCTGGAAATGCTCAGCTCACACCCACTGTCACTTCACGTGGCAGGAAACCACATAAAAAAACATCAAGCAGAAAACATAACCTGAAAGGGGTCCTTTTAACACTGTTAAATTAATTTATTAATGTGTTTCCTAATTTTAAAATAGCTGCATTAAATTGAATACAAGTCTGCCATTTTGTTGAAGTCAATATAGCTATGAAGTCCTGGGATAATACAAATGAACCTTTCATCATATCCAGGTAAAAAGGGTCTAAAATGCCATGGGTGCAACACATTATGCCATAGATGGTGAAACAGTGGTGGGCGGACACATTGCCTTCTGGAAGAACCATCGTTCAATACATTCAATATGCATAAAGCTCTCAGTACTTCCTTCTGGCAGGCACACCAAATCCCTCTTCTGGAACAAGGCCATTTTACTTGCTTTGAAAGTGAATTAAGAGTTGTGTCTCAGAATTCTTCAATTAGGACCATATATTTATCAGCCACTTCCGAGTTCCACTGTAAAACACACCCAACGACAACCAGAGTAGCCTGGCCCATCCCAAAGGGGCAGTACAGAGTCACAGAGAAACCCTTTGATGTGGAAAGAGAGATCCTGGGTCCACGCCTTGGCAGAGGAGAAATCGTAAGCATCTCATTGGTAACAAACAATGATCAAAACAAGTTCCTCTTCTAAATTCAATTGAAGAGCACCAAGTTTAGAAATTTGGGACCTTGAAGCAGGCACAGCAGCTAAGATGTAGGGTTCCTTTCCCCGCCCACTGTGAACTAGCACCCACTGACCAGTCAGCCAGCACCCAGTCACCCCTTTCACATTCTCTTCTCAGCTCCAGCTGCCCCATCTTGCTGAGACATGACCGTCTGGCCTGTTTCCATTTCCTTGAGAGAGAACTTGCTTTTCTGCTGCTCATGTTTTAAACCGTGAGCTCCCTTATAACTGAATTATACAAAACTGGATCTCCCATCTCTATGATGAGCCTCAACTATAGAAAATTAGTTTGAAAGCTGGATTAGAAATTCTTTTGAGGGGTGGGTGGAAGGGAGGTTCAAGAGGGAGGGGATATACACGTACATTTGGCTGATTCACATTGTACAGCAGAAATCAACACAATGTTGTAAAGCAATTATCCTCCAATTAAAAATTAAAAGTAAACTGTAATGAAAATTCAGGGGAATGGCACAAAAAAAGAAATTCTTTGAGCTGATATTAACAAACTCATTCTAAACAATGATTTCCCTTGATTAAGCTGTAAATCCTGCATTAACTCAGGCTTAAAACAATCTGACAGAAAATAACAAAATTATGTAAAGCATTATCCTTCAATTTAAAAAAAAAAAAAAAAAGGACAGAGTTTTTGGTCCTTTCTTCCCTCATATACAAAGACCAATATAGTCTAAGTATTAAATTTAAAGAATTCTAGAGGGGAAAGGTCACTTAATGACCATTAAATGCAGCTTTATGTTTACATATGGGTTTACCCTCATGCTTTCAGATGGGTACAGTAAGGCCTGCAAAAGTTAAGTGCCTGACCCATTATCACAAGGGTGGCTTGTGCCTGGATTAGATTCCCACGTGAAGAAAGTGAGCAGTGGGCACCTCAGACCCAGCGAGGTCACCCTTCCAGGGAGAGGCGTGGCCTTACCTGCAACTGAGTTGGGCCGTGGCATTATTAGCGAGCTGGAGCTCTGAGAATAAGGGACCGGACCATCTCCAACTGAGGCTTCGGCTTTGGGCAGCACGCTCTCCGCTGGCCCAGGGGGCTCCTCTTCTGCCACTGGGGAGCAATTATCTGCCCTGCGGTCATGGAGCACTCCCTTCTGTACCCCTAACCTTAGGCTTCCGTCCTTATTCCATTCCAAACTGGAGCCACTCCGGTCATCATTTTCCGATGAACTTGTAATTGTGGCTGAAATGAGAGACCAAAATACTTTGAAGGAAGCCAGGAATAGCTGGGGCTCTTGAGAGCTCACACAGACATACAGACACACACACACCGTCCGCATGATCAATGGTTTTATGGTCTGTGCAGATTATTATCGAGCTATGTTTCATACAGTGTATTCTGGTAAGTTAGAAGAATGTTACTTATCAGGGGAAATAAACTGCTAAGTCATTCTACAGGGGAGGGAAAAGAAAACTCTGATAAGAAGATAATGAAAAAACTGTCTAGAAGTATCTGAGCGCTAAGAGTAAATCTATGTAGTTTGGAAATGATATATCCTGCCTTTTAACAAAGATGAATTGCTCACAAAAGAATTCAAATCTCATTAAATTCCTTTGAACCTTTAAGTATTTTTCCCAAATTAATAACATTTGTGCACAGAGAGAAGGGGCAGGGCAGTACAATGGTTAATGCAGGAAAGATGTAGGAGGAAAATCTATAAAACAAAATCCAATGATAAAGTCAGACAGAAATTTAATCCTTAGACTTAAAACATTATAACATCTGTTCAAGACATCCAGAGAGGCCGACTTGACTTTAATTCTTTAGCAGCCTAGGATGGAAACCTTGAGGAAACCAGGGACAGGAATACATAAGCATGGGAAGGGATACTTGAAGGCAGAATTAATATTTAACCTCTTCCAAGAAAACCAGGATGGAAAAGCATCCTGGCAAAAAAGGAGAAATAGGGCAACTTAAAGATACTGAGCCATATGTAATCCACTTGCAAACACAGGTCCCACCATAGGTCCAACACTGGCTTGTGTCCTTGAGAACAGAGGCCAGGTCCCCTGATTTCTATTAGGATCCCAGCGGTCCAGGCCCTTAACTGCAAGACTTCAATGGGAGCACACTGGGTGAGAGTGAAATCAGGACCCAGACGCATGGATTAAGCTGCTTCATCAACATACACACTTTAGCAGCAGGCTGGAGAATTAGCTCCAACAGAGTCTGTTATCTAGGATCAAAGGGTCTGAAGTGGTTTTATTTTTACAATGCTCTTTATGGTTTGGAAGTAAAGACAAAACAATTTCCTCCTGTGATGTGACTGCAGGGTATCCTATCACAATTTTAAAACTGTCTTTGCTCCTGGATTTATCATCCACTGCTCCCTCCTTGTTTAAAAATCCCTCCTATGTGCTAAAGCCTCTTTAGAGGATTTACCATTAGCTGATCCCTTCCTTTTCTGCACAGCCCAGGGCCTGGCCCATACTCAGTGCTCAGTAAATGTTTGCTTATTCAATGGATGAGCTCAAACTACAGAGACAGGACATTTACTCTCACTGTTGCTGGTTCAGGACTGCGGGCATTTAGTCTCTAACCACGGAGAAGGCAATGGCACCCCACTCCAGTACTCCTGCCTGGAAAATCCCATGGACAGAGGAACCTGGTAGGCTGCAGTCCATGGGGTCGCTAAGAGTCGGACTCACTGAGCGACTTCACTTTGACTTTTCACTTTCATGCATTGGAGAAGGAAATGGCAACCCACTCCAGTGTTCTTGCCTGGAGAATCCCAGAGACGGTGGGCTGCTGTCTATGGGTTCGCACAGAGTCAGACATGACTGAAGCAACTTAGCAGCAGTAGCAGCAGCAGTCTCTAACCAAAGTGTAAGCTGATTTGGGATGGGCCCATCACACCCTTAGGGGACTCCCAGCATTTCCAAGTATTCTAGCAAGAGGATTATTACTAATTTCTCCATCTATTTGAAATCGATCAGTCTTCATTGTGTGTGCTTTTTTAATGGGCCATTCATATGAACATCTGTTTATTAAGTGTGACTCTTTCCATCCTAAAAATGCAAGTGGTGCTAGTAATAACAGTAGCTAGTATCTCCTGAAGGTTACTGTATATCAGGGATTGTGCTAAGGGTTTCATAGGATTGCCTTAATTTATTGAGATTATTGCCTCAATCATCATTAATTACTAATGATAATCTCTTAATAAGCTGATTGTGTCACAAACTTTCATTTAGAAGTCCAATGCTCAGGACTCAAAATGCTTTTCCTGCAGGCGTGTTGTAATTAGCTGGGTTCAAGACAACCCCAACATCTAAGTTACAGTTCCTGGGTTGGGGTGACTGATCTGGTTTTTAGGTTGTAGTTGTTTTATTTGAGGGATCATATTCTTAAGGTGAAAAACAAGGTCCAAGTGATGTTCTTCTTCCTTTGCTCTCCCTGAGTGCCATGCACTTCTGAATCAAACCTCTGTCTCGGACCTTAAGCAGTGGGAACAGGGACTCCTTACTTCATGTTACAAATGACAGCAGCGGAAGCAGGACTTCAGGGGCCCCAGCAGCAGCCAGGCAGGAACAGTCTGGTCAGGGCTTGTGGACTGCAGGGACAGGCTGAAGACCAGTCCTGTCAGCTCGGCCACAAGTACCCAGGCCCTGACAAGTGGCATCATTCAGGTCAGGGAGAGGGAGGGAAGGGCGGGGGCTGGGCGGGGGTGTGAGGAGGAGGAAGGTTCCCAGCTGGGAACAGCAGCTGGGAAGAGAGGTCCTAGATGAGGCCGCAATTTCAAAAGGAGAATATTATATAACTTTATGTCTGTAAGTAGGAGACTCTCCCACCGCCTTTATGAAGTTCACCTAAGAGATGCATTCCAGTGTCCACCTTCACTCCTGGTGCAAGGCAGGCAGGTGAGACGCTCTGAAGCCAGGCCCCTACTGCAAAGACGCTCCACCAAGACTGCCCCACTTCACAGCCTTCTTCCTTGGGATCCCAGGTCAGGCTGCCACCTGGCAGCCCAGGCAATGAACTTTCATCTCGTTTCAGATATGATGAAGCACTGAAGTAGATCCCGGGTGGCAGACAAGGCCCCAGTTTCCCCAACCTAAGAAGCACAACAAATGGGACAGCTCCAGAGCCTCCAGGAAAGGGAAAGCAGTTCTTCAAACACATGACCTGCTGCTCAAAAACACCTGTTCCTCCAGGCTAACAGGAATATACTCCTGATTAAATTAACACAGTCACCCTCAAGTGACCACACAGGGCAACACCCTAAATATGATGATTAAAATAAAAGACTGTGAAAAATAAGGGCTATTTGACATTTTCCAGAGCCTGGATAATCTTGAAAAGCCCCTTAACAACCGAAAAATTCTATCATCTTGTTCCTTCAACTAGTACAGATGCCAAGAAAGTGAAAGTGTTAGTCACTAAGTTGAGTCCAACTCTCTGGGACCCCATGGTCCCCAGGCTCCTCTGTCCGTGGAACTCTCCAGGCATGAATACTGGAGTGGGTTGCCACGTTCTTCTCCAGGGGATCTTCCTGACCCAGGGATCGAACCCAGGTTCTCCTGTATTGCAGGCAGATTCTTTGCCATCTGAGCCACCAGCGAAGCCCAGTATAGATGCCAGTGTTCGTCAGTTAAGTCTTGCCACTTTCACTTCACTTTCATCATCACTCAGGCAGGGTCTCAGTGACTTAGCAAATAGGCAGGATTCTGTAAAACGACTGACTTACTGGGCGTTATGTTTTATCAAGCTACGAGGTTAGGCTGTGCCTTGTAAGTTAGTATTAAATTAGGTTTGCTCACTTACTCACGTGTGATACTACTTCTAACTCTCCATGTAACCTGAAAACTCCCTTTAGGTAGGGACAGTGGGTCATTTTCCTCAGAAGTAACAGCACATTTACCCAGACCTACCCTGGTGGCTCAGATGGTAAGGCGTCTGTCTACAATGCGGGAGACCTGGGTTCAATCCCTGGGTCGGGAAGATTCCCTGGAGAAGGAAATGGCAACCCATTCCAGTACTCTTGCGTAGAAAATCCCATGGACAGAGGAGCCTGGTGCAGGCACGAGTCAGGCACGACTGAGCGACTTCACTTTTCACTCAGGCACACGGCTGTACCACCTCCAAAGCACTTTCAAATCATGTTAAGACACATACATGATCACCACAACATGTGAGAAGACGTGGAAAGGCTGAGAACTATCAACATGACTTTATAGATATGGAAACACACTGGGGAAAAACTAACCGAACTCACACATACACAAGTTAGTGCTATTTCCATCACCTTCTGACTACACACGCAGTATTAAAACTCCCTTTGCCTTGCACAGTTCTCATCATGTAAAAGGAGTTCTGTAAAAGTATCTGTGGCTATATTGTAAAGTAATTAGCCTCTAATTAAAATAAATAAATTAATTTTCAGAAAGAAGTATTTGTGGCTAAAAAGTATTTTGCAGTTCATGAAACCTGCCTTGTTAAAAATAGTCCCCGGGCAGCGGCTAGTTGAGAAAGGCCAGTCAGGAGGGAGCCAGGAGGGAGAGTCAGGGAAGGCTGGGAGGCTGCCCGGGAGGTGGGGGAAGCAGAGACAGGGACCAACTTGGTCATTAAACATTGTGCTCTATATGGCACTGCAATAAAACAATACCCTCCTCCTCCTTCCCAGCCTTCCCCTCATCCCCTCTTTACCTATTGAAGGTTCTTTCTATGTTAATGTTCACTTAAAATAGAATTAAAAAAAAAATAAACAGTACAGTTCAGGGTCCAAAAAGTAGTTTGGTGGGCTCTAAATCAAGTTGTAGGTTTAAGAGAACACTGGGAAATAATCTGACCATGGCATCAGTCCAGAATTGTTTAGGAACTAAGGGCCATTGGTATCAAACGTATACACAGGCAGAGGTGAATTCTTCTCTCTCTGAGCTCTGGAAAAGACAGAGGTGAAAAATGCAAGGGGCATGGGTTCAAACTCTGGCTTCTCAACTTTTTAAGGACCCACAAGAGGCTCTCTCTCTGGGTCCACTACTAGGAACGGGCACATGTTTGTCTTCACCTTCCAGACATAATCTTGCATGTTTGCGTTTCTCTCTTGACACTGGCTGCAAGCCCTGAGTAAAACTTTCTGCCCACTTTAAAGCAAAATTAATAAAATCTTATTTATCAACTTGACTCCTGACTTCATCTTTTCTCTCACTTTTTCCCCAACTCATGTTGCGGTTGTTGTTTAATCACTAACTGTGCCCCGTTCTTTGCGACCCCATGGACTGTAGCCCCCAGGCTCCTCTGTCCATGGGATTTTCCAGGCAAGAATACTGGAGTGGGTTGCCATTTCCACCTCCATGGGATCTTCGTGACACAGGGATTGAAACCTGCATCTCTTGCCTTGGCAGGAGAACTGTTTACTGCTGAGTCACCTGGGGAAGCCCTCCTCCACCCATACCTTCTTTGAAAAAGAAAAGTCTCGATTTAGTAAATGCCTATGAGCATTTCAAATCCACAAGGGAGGAATGGAATATAAATAACTAAGCATCCCAAGGAAATAAGAACAACAATAGAGGCTAACGTGATTATTATAAAAGTGCTTACGGTACACAGGCCCTATTCTAAACCTTTGTCATATCTTACGCAGCACTGCTAACAGTCCCATGGGCAAGAAAGCCCTGGAACACCTGAAGCCTCGCTGGGCTCTAGAATGATGCTCTGCAGTGTTCCAATCACAGGATTAGAGAAACTTGTACACACATCCCACATACATGTATTTATAAGTTATATTCACAGACTAATTTATTATAATATGAAACATATACAAAAACATACATTTTGAAAAGATTTTTAAACACCCCCAAATTGAAAAAAAATTTTTAAGCATCCCATAGATTGTCCTGCATTCTCCATTTTCAAAGCCAGGGAGTCTATGAAGACAGCCCTTTGTCTCTCCGTAGGTGGTGGAGCAAAAGCAGATAGAAGGGCACACATCAGGTGCCTCCTATATCATGAGAATGCTGTCCTCCCCCTTTCAACTGAAGAAAAATAAAATACCACTAACAAAACCCAGACAAACATCTTTCAATTTCTATATCCAGTTTAATGGTTGAGAGGAAGAGTTTAAAAGTTAAAATAAGGGACCAGTGAATTAAAGATCAAACAAAAAAGAAAGTGATTGGTTGCTTATGAAAGTCAGAGAAGACAAGAAGTGAATAAAAAAGGAAACTCCAGCTAGTACAGACACCGCCTTCTTGAACCCAACCAGATGAAGATCACTACCAACTCTGGGAGGGGAACATCATCTAACCGAGATCAAGACCAGGGAAAGATCAAGGTGACAGGTCCAAGAAGCCACATGCCCACTCCCTGCTGCTCTGGACCCGACAGCAGCTTGCCCTCCTCTGCTGTGCACTCACACCTCGCACGCTCAGGCTGCCAGGCCACACAGTGCATCTCCCCAGGAGACACCGGGGAAGACTGCAAGGATGAACCCAGTCTGCAAGAAACCTCCCAGAAATGCCAGCCAGGGCTTCTCCCTCCGCCCCGCCCACACACGAACAAACCACAGGAACAAAGTCTGAGGCTTGTCCGCCTGGGTGACGTTCTCACCCCCCGCAGCCCGGCAGGCACAGCTTCCAGTGAAGGTACTCGGGCTGATGCGTGCTCACCTGGCACGATGCAGGCGGGGGGCCCTGAGTTACCTCTGGCTCATGGGGCTGGCTTCTCCTTCCGCCACTCTGCCTGGACAGCAGCATGAGGCTCCTCCGGACAGCTCTGTGGAACCCCCGAGGGTCTTGTGACAGGCAGGTCTCTGCTCCAAACCTCCGGCTCAGCGCCCACCACGTTGCGCAAGGCGCTCTGCTGTGCCAGGCAGCTAGGCCAGGACTCGAGTCACAGCCATGTGGTCCCAGCAGTGCTCAGCCAGCCTCTGAGGCAGAGACACCTGAAGGGGCAGCTGGGGCAGGGCGTAGGGGAGGGCGGGCAGGCTACACCGGCCAGCATCAGCCTCGCCCACTGGCTCCAGACTCTGTCTGAAAGGGCGGGTAGCAGCCTCCAGAAAGAAGCCTGCAGACTCGAACAACATGAAGTTTTTCAGCAATAGCACGTCCCTGTGTACTAGCTACACAGAGCCTCAGCTTTGAAAGCCTAGACAACGGGACTTCTGATTTAGTCCACTGACTCCACAGAGTTCCAGACTCTTCCAGGAAAGAGCATAAGGCATTCACTGTTAGTGGTTGGTATTATCCACGGGAAACACCTGCCCTTGCAGGGCACTGCCTTGTCTTACACCCTTTTCAGCAGTTGACAACTTGCCCAAGCCTTCAACTGTAGGAGACCATTCTTTCATTCCACAGGGAGACTAGTTTTAAAGCAGATACTGTAACTATCTCTATCGTCCCAGCACTCAACAAATGTGCTCCTGGTATGCAGTTGGTACGCATAAATGCTTCAGACAAAACAGCCTGGAAACTCCAACCATGGTCTGAATACAAGTACAGCGGGCACTTTGTTGATTCATATCACCACCAAGGACTTCTTTCCCATTAAGTGCCTTACTGAATAATATATGTAAAGGCAAATTCTCCTCCTTCACCCAAGAGATTAAAGAGCTTCTATAATTAAGGATGATTTTTTAAATTGCAGGCAGTGTAGCAAAATGAATATTAACACAGATCTGAAACACTCTAAATAGTTATTACCAAATCAATTTCAAAGCATTTCAATTTAGTAGCAAGCAGGGCAATACAGGTGTCAACAAAGCAGTATTAGCATAAAATCAAAAGGGCAGGATTTACAACAAGTTAAAAATGAAAATAAAGTACAATTAATTCCTCTTTGTGTGCCTCCTTCTGCATGTGATCACCTCCCCTGGGGCCCAAAGTTCAGGAAATGAAAGGTCTAACGCTTCCTCTGGCACTACTTTCATTTTACAAGCCTAGGAGAGCGGAGAAGAGAGACGCAGGAAGATAAAAGTCAGCCCACAGTCACTTTTCTTTATGTCCTAAGCAACTGGGCAGAAAAACAAAGATTATCAAACTCTAGCAAGGAACAGCAGGATCGTAATCAAGTGTCGGTATTTCACCACAAGCCAGACACACAAATGTAAGCTCCCTGCCCCACCCCCTAGAGAAAGGGGAAAGGCAGAGCCCGAGTTCTTGCTTCACCCTTTTCAAATTCTGAGCACTTAATCATCCTGAAAGCTATCTGGCCTGGTGGAATGTGGTGGCTCAGTTGTCTGGGAGCAGGGCAGGAGGAGGTGGGGAGATGGTGGGGTGAGAGGGGAGATACAAGGCCAGGCCATCTTCCACTTGGGGTGCCCTCCTCTCCCCCTCCCTTCATGGGGCTGTTCTAACACCAGTCTCAACAAATCCAACACACCACCAAAGTCATCTGGAGATTTTAAGTGGCAGCAGGTAGAACCAGATGCCAGAGAAAGCAAATGGAAGGAATGGTTAACTTCTAAAGGCCTCTCTCTCTGCCAGAATGCTTTAAACTGCTACCTGGAAATCCTTCCCCTGAGCACCTCTATCATTAATCGACAGGAAGGATTTATTAACATTTTAAATCTTGATAGGAAAACTGAGTTTTGTGTCTTTCTCTTCATCCAATATCCATCCTCTTTCTTTTGAAATAGCCCATTTCTTTGAAATAAATACACACAAACATAAAATACTGATCATATGAACATACATAAAAATCAAACTATATTTAAAGCAAATAATGCTTTAAGTCATTATTTTCAGTGACTTTTTAAAATCAGACGGGTTTTTACACAGATTCGAATGAATACACATACAGGCATATTATGTTTTACTGGACTTTGCAGAAACTGGTGTTTTTCAAATTGAAGCTGTGTGGTAACCCTGCACTGAGTAAATCCAAGCATGCCATTTTTCCAACAGCATGTGCTCACTTCATATCTCTGGATCACATTTTGGTAACTCAAAACATTTCAAACCATCTACTAGCAAAAAAGAACAACTCGCACAGGTGATGGTCAGCATTTTTTAAGAATAAGGAATCTTTTAATAAAAGTATGTACCTTTTCTGAAGTATAACGCTATTGCACACTTATCAGACTACAGTACAGTGTAAACAACTTTTACACTCATTACAAAACCGAAAAGAGTTCAGTGACCTGTTTTATTGCAACATTCACTCTACTATGGCAGATGGGAATCAAGCCCGCAATATTCCCAAGGTCAGGCCGCACCTCACTTTTTTTTTAAGCTGGGGCTCATAGTCTATGACTTTCCATTTGTAACAGTTGGAAGCCAGTTATATTCAAGACAGTGTCACTAAGAAAAAGATGTTTTTCCAGTCATGGAGGAAATATCTTTAAAAACAATTTCTTTATAAAGTCTTCCTTTTCAAAGCAAGTAATTGAAAAGCTGCTTCAAGTGAATGAGTACAGCTGGTGACACATTTAGAGGTTGTCACACTGCAGATTTGAAAATCAGACACTAACTTCTAGGTAATGTCAATAATTTTAATATGTTAAGAATAAGGAATTTTACCTTAGGGACAAAAAAAGATATTGTAGGGAATTCAGTTAATCTCATCTAGCTTAGACAGTATTTCTACATGACAGAATTATTAAACTTCGAACGAAGTTTATGTTGGGAGAACCTGGAGGTCCTGAAATAGGACAAAGTGAAACTGCACAACACAGTGAAGGTGGGACAGGAGGTGGGGAGGGTTCTGCTAAGCCTTGGCCACCACAGTTTGCTGCTGTTTAGTTGCTAAGTCGTGTCTGACTCTTTTACAAACGTGGACCACAGCCTGCCAGGCTCCTCTGTCCATGAGATTTCCCAGGCAAGAATACTGGAGTGGGCTGCCATGCCACCAAGTTGTGTCTGACTCTTTGCAACCCCATGGACTGCAACATGCCAGGCTTCCCTGTTCTTCACCAACAATCTCCTGGAGTTGGTTCAAACTCATGTCCATCGAGCTGGTGATGCCATCCAACCATCTCATCCTCTGTCGTCCCCTTCTCCTCCTGCCCTCTATCCTTCCCAGCATCAGGGTCTTTTCCAAGAGACGGGAAGGGGTCCAATAAATTCCTCTACTGGTCATTAGCTTGCCCTTTCTCCTACTAAGCAGTTCCAAAAAGAAATTCTCTTCACCTCCAATATATCAAAACCAGTAGAAACAGAACCCAGGCCGGGCACCCTGTGGCGGCCCAAGAAGGCTGTCTGGGCATGTGGGAACACAACTTTCCCTTCACAGCATCTGTTGGTCAAAAATATTTAGACTGAATAGTATCAGCATGACTGAAGTTGGCTTAAATAAGGGGGAGGTTAAGGGGGAGGTTTGGGAATTTTTAAGGATGGCTTTAGCACTGTTAGAAGTTTCCTCTAAATAAACTGTGCTAATACTATACATGGAACTCAGGTCTGAGCCCTGGATGGGAGCCTACAACTTCCGCAAAGCTTGTAATGTCATGACAGCTGTGCACTCTTTACGCCAGCCCACCCCCAAGCCTTTGCTATTCTAGCCTGAGCTCCATAGGTTGAGGAGCCTTAAACAACTTCAAATGGAAGATTAAGTGGAAAGCCTCTTCCGCCCTTCTCCAGGCCCTGTGTAACTTGGAACATGAATCTTAACCAGCCTGTTTGACAAGCAGCTGCCGGGCCTCCCAAAGCAGGAAGCCAAGATATCTCGCCTTCATCTCTGCCCACTGGGATCGCTGTGTTCTTGAATATTTCACTCTGTTGAACAGTTATGATGCCCAAAAGATTGTCATTCCCAGGCTACACCTTATAAAGATGGACATGTTCTTCACGCTCCACCCCCAGCAATCACCAAACCACAACTGAGTCACAGATGCCTGCTCCCCAGAGAGGCGACAGAACCTGCATACCCTGCTCAGGAGGAAGCTCTTTCCTCCTCTGGCCCAACCACGCCCACCTTTTCAAAGAGCTGCGGCTAGGTCTGCTGGAGAGGAAAGGTTTTTTTTACCGTCTCCCTATCACACCTCCAGTGTCCTGGCAACAGGCTCTGGGGTCTGAAGGGGGTAGGACAGAGGAACCTTGTCGCCAGCAGAGCGGCTCTCCCTCTCAGCCACCCACGGTCCTGGCTCCCTAAAGGAGCTCAGGGAACCAGGCAGGAAGCACAAACTCCAGCAGCAGCGGGTCTTCGCTGAAAGAAGGACTTAGGCACCACCTCCCACTTCCTCCCACTTTTCATCTCAAACGTCACCATTTTTCACGTTCAGCTGAGTTGAGAGAACATGTTGACCTGAGTCAAGGAATGAAAGACATCCTCAATGATACGAAATGAGCTGCTTAACAAGACACGACTTACAGTACAGATGGCATGAAAAGACTTGACGACACCAACTGGGAATGGGAATCCCACACAGCTTCTCTAGAAACCAACTAAACCATTCCCTCCTTCAGTGAAACTTGACAGTAGCCATAATTCTCTTTCCTTAATCTCTCATTCCCAACACCATGCTAGGAGCCCAGTAGATAGCAGGACTAAGACAGATGAGACCTCCTAACCATGTGGAGAGTGAAAGCCACTCAGTCGTATCCGACTCTTTGTGACCCCATGGACTGTATGGTCCATGGAACTCTCTAGGCCAGAATACTGGAGATAACAGTAAATAACAAAACAAGAATAAGTAAACTGAAAATATTGAGGTATACAGACAGCACATGATAAGGGCACTGACCATTCTGGGTTCAGCGGGGACTATATTAAATCAAGTACTGATTGAGAGCCTTCGTATTCCTGCAATTTAATCATTCAATGATAATACAAAAAACAAACCAGCAACTTTTCCCTCTTTAGGACACCTTTAAAACTGCAGCAATATCTCTTAATGAGAAAGATAAAGAGGCAGAGAATGAACGTGGGTCGTTTTCTGTCATTGAAAAGTTTTCTGTCAAAACAAGAAACTGGCTTGGTTATGACCAGAGGCTGCGATGTCAATGCCACAAGTCAGAATGAAGAGAAAAAAGCTATTAAAAAAATAAAAATAAAAAACTAGGACTTCTCTCGGGGAAGGCAATGGCACCCCAGCCCAGTACTCTTGCCTGGAAAATCCCATGGATGGAGGAGCCTGGTAGGCTCTAGTCCATGGGGTCGCTAAGAGTCGGACACGACTGAGCGACTTCACTTTGACTTTTCACTTTCATGCATTGGAGAAGGAAATGGCAACCCACTCCAGTATTCTTGCCTGGAGAATCCCAAGGACAAAGGAGCCTAGTGGGCTGCTGTCTATGGGATCGCACAGAGTTGGACACGACTGAAGTGAATTAGCAGCAGCAGCAGGACTTCTCTGGCAGTGCACTGGATAAGAATCTGCCTGCCAATGCAGAGGAAACAGGTTTAATCTCTGGTCTGGGAAGATTCCACATGCTGTGAAGCAACTAAACCCATGCACCACAACTACTGAACCTGTGCTTTAGAGCCCGAGAGTCACAGCTACCTGTGCGCCGCAACAAGAGAAACCACTACAATGAGAAGCCTGCACACCACAAAGAAGAGCAGCCCCCAACTGCTGCAATGAGAGAAAGCCTATGTGTAGCAATGAAGACCCAGCGCAGTCAAAAACAAATAGTTTTTTAAAAGATCTGTAGCACTGGCCAATTTCCTGAAAGAAGACAAACTCTGAGGAGGAAAGGGTATTGCAGAAGAGCTAAGAACACTGTAAAGAAAGTCATCTGGCTATCACAGAATCAATACCAGAGATCCATCAACGGTGGACACTTCAGAGACAGGGGACATGAAAACAGCAGCAACACTGGCGAAAATGTTAGACAAAATAGCAGGTGGGGAAGCAGAGTTCAAAGAGAAAAGGGAATTGGAAGAATAAGCTTACTGGAAGGGCCTGAAGTGAAGAGAACTCAGACCTGCTACAAAAACCAGTCACATGAAACTTCCAGAACGAGCTAGTCTGCAGAGACAGAAAGTAGATTACCCAGTGAGTAGGTCTGGTGTACGCAGGGAAATGAGGTGTGACTTCTAAGAGTACAGAGCTTCTTACAGAGCTTCTTTTGAAGTGGTAAAAATATTCCCAAATCAGGCTGTGGTGATGGTTGCACAGTCCTGAATAAACACAAGCCACTCAAAGGTTTAAACAGATGAATACTGTGGCATGGAAATTATATCTCAACGAGACAATTAAAAATGAAACAGAAACCCATTGAAAATCCTGATCCAAGAGAAAATAGGGAATAGGCTTGCCTTCCTCTTGCTGCGGGGCCCCTCACAAGAGCTGTTAAGCAGGCGACACCAAGAACTTCATAACCCAGTCCAGCTATCTCACGAATCTTCTGAGCCAATCTCCAAAATACAAACTGGATGAACCTGCAGTTTGGTTTTTCAAATTACACATGAAAGAAATTGCAGGTGACTGAAGAAAACAAAGAGCTCAAATGTCACTGCATTTGGTTACATATTAACGTGGAAGGTTATATATCCCTCAAAAACATGCGCATCACTCAGCAGCAGGGAAAGGGCTGAGCTGCAGGAGGGCACCAGTGTCAGACAGCAGCATGGCCTGAGAGCACAGGAAGACGCAACAGCCCACCCCCAAGGCACCAGGCTGTAGACCAGGACGCACAGCCACCCAGGCCCAACTGCAGAAATGTAAACGTGTTCCTTCTGGGATGGGAAGTAAAAACAAGGGCTCTCAAATTCCCTGGTTGATTCTATTGTGCACCTAGGACTAAGAAACTACTAAACTCATCAAAAGCCTTACTTATGATTTCCTCAAAAGAAGTATGCAAAGAACTCAATTAAACATTCGCATCACCTAGCCAACCAGCCTAAGAGTCATGACTATACTCTGCGTCTCCAGACAATCAGCTCAGCACATCCACATGTACTTTGCAGGCATGGGTGTGGGTGTTGGGGGGCGGGGGGCGGACTTAGAACCTCCAGGCCTCCAGACAGTGGTCAGATACCATTAGAAGAAACAAAAGAACAAATACATAGGCATAAGTGGGAAGATCAGTGACCTTGAGATCTGCCTGGCACGACTTCTCAATATGCAGCGACTTCATTGTCCTGTGGTGTGCCCTATACAGACCCAATACCCATCAAGTGGATTAGTGACAAGGGAAGATTTTTTAATGTCACAGGCCAGACCTGATGTGGAAAATTTTTTACCACATGAGTCCAGGGTTATCAAATAAACACGAAGGAATTTAAAAGCCAAAGTTTCAACCGCTCAGCTGTCCGTGGAAGTGCTATCTGCAAAGGACAAGGTAGTCCGGGCAGGCTGACCTTCACAGACCGCACACGCTAAAACCCTCTTAAGAGCCTGGTGAATGCTCTGGCTGAAATGCATGGAGCCATCACATGACCGAGCAGTGAGCGTCTTACCTATAATTCCACTGTCCTTGCTTTCCAGGGTGGAACTAGGGCTGCTAATGGTCTCACAGGGACTTTTGTTGGCTGCCGTCTTGCTGACACAGCTATTCAAGGTTGAGCAGGGGCTATCGGTGCTAGGAGAGGCGGTGCTGCTTGTAAGAGTGGAGCAAGGGCTGATGCCTTGGCTCAGAGCTGTGCACTGCAAGATGAACGGAAGGAGGAGTTAGCGCGTCTACACACCCCTTTGTATCTTCATGGTTTTAGCATTAAAAACAAACAAGAAAATGGAAAACAGGTTTTCTTTTTACAATCCAGGGATCTTAATATATAAGGTCTTTCAAAATTTAAAAGAGAAATCTCCCTTAGTTCTGTTCGCCTCCCTGTGATCTTTTTTCCTAAGAGGGCAATCTTGGAAAATTTAGTGGGAATGAACATTTGTAAAGCAGAAACAGCAAAGAGGCAGACTTCCTTTCATTTAAACTCTGCAGAAGACAAATGGGTTCTTTGACCTCTGTGTGGAAAATCTGGGAACTCTGTTTTTGTAACATATCACGAGCACCACAACCTGATTCAATTTTTGGAAGATTTATGGGCTCTGCGATCCAGGGAAGGAGACTGGTGGCCACTGCGATCTCAATCAACACCTGACACCCTCGCAGAGACCCTCGAAGGGGCAGAGGCTCCGGCCCCTCACTGCTATTCAGAAGTACACTTCTCATCTCGGATGTGGAAGGCTGCCGTTCCCTAGGAAGGGGAGTGCTCTTCCAAAGATGAACCTTTTGATCTTATTTTATTTTGTTTCCACTCATCTCCTATAAATCTTTTCCTCACTCCACTGACCCTCCAAAGTCTCAACCAATAAAAAAAAAAAAAGCACAGGAAAGTGCATACCAAAGCAGCCGGATGAAAAGAATGGTGCTATAAAGATAAAAGTAGAATTCCTAAGGAATTCTCTCGGCCACTTCAATTCAGTTACTCTTCTCTGGGTGGTGACCAGAAGGTTAATGTGAACATTTTTGTAAGGTCTGTACCCTCTGCTTCTCCCCACTCCCTACTACAAAGGTTCACAAACAAACTTGAAATGAATTTCAATACACAATGGCCCAGACTCATCTGCTCTGAACAACAACTTCCCCACTCGGGGAGGAGGCAAGACGATTATGCCGTCATTCATCCTGTGAGCAGATATGACATGCAGTGTCTTCCTCGGGCATTACCATGGTTTCATTTTTTTCTTCAATGGTTATATGTGTGGCACTTGGGATCCCTTCTCCCAGTAAAAATCCCAGCCTTGTCAACAGTTCTTGAGCTGCCGGCGAACAGCTCGGTTCATTATCGGCCTTTGCTTCTGGAACAAAGAAAGAAAACAATGAAGACACCCCTCTCAGGAATTTCAGTATCGCATCTGGAAGACTTGGCATTACAGCTGCTTGTCTGGTGCTTTTGTGTATTTTTATAAAATGCACAGAGTTTGACAGTGCTGCCTGTCCCCTAGCAATACATTCTAATTAAGAGACTGTGACAGGTTAAGAAAACAGTAAAAGGGAAAAACCAAATGCACAGGGTGAAATTGTTGACCTGAATCCAAAGGTACAGTATCATTATCTGATAGCAAGTCCTATTTCCATGTCATGAGAAATGGGTACCTGAGACACCAAAGGCAGAAAAAGGCCTCATCTTATTCTTGAAGGGCACCATGTGTCCAATGCCCACAGAAGGCTGAAATAAAGGAAAACCCAAGTGGCATGCTGGCATGGCAGAGTCACCTGGATGCTGGAGGAAAACTGAAATGCAAGTTCTCATTAAACAAGGCAGGGGCACAACCACACCAGTCTGCGCACACTCCATAGAAGTGCAAGTAAAAACCAGGATTCAAACCCAAGGGTCAGTCATCAGGGATCCATGCTGAAACAAAGATCTTAAGTCCCAGTAAACTGTGTCCCAAGAGACAGGACCCAGGAGTACACCCTGCTGTGCACGAGGAGACGAAGAAAAACTGGATGTGCTTTCAGCACGCTCCACAGTAATGCTGGAAGCATGTTCCACCTGACAGTCACAGGGCATGTGTGGAAGCCATGCCTTCCTCTGGTCTCCTTAAGGTTGGTCATCATGCTTTGTACACTCAAGAGAATTTTATTGTTGGATTTCAGTGTTGAGCTGTAGGTTAATCTTGTATCCAGACTCTAAGGGAACTTAATGATGGTAGACAAGATGATATTCACTTCATTCCAATGTCTCTCTTACAGTTTTAAGCCAGCTCAGTTTCCATCAGGGAATGAAATAATGTATAAAGCAACTGTGCTTACACAGTTAGAACTTAAGAACAACAAGCAACCTGCAACAGTCATTCATCTTCATGTTTTGTTGTTTTTTGTTAATCGTCTAGGTACCTAGATCCATACATTCATGAACCAATGTTCCCTGGATGTGGAAATCTGCAGATAATGGGTAATAGGTTATAGAAACATAAAATGAGGAAAAATAAAATCTGAGACATTACCTTTGACATACAGTATCATTACCAAAATCCAATGCTAACTTTGCCTTTTGTAAGAAAATACAAAAGACAATATAAGCAGAGCTGAGAAAGGCCATCTTTATTATTCTCACCCACATTATCAGTTTTGCTAAGTCATGCTTGCAGGATGGTAGCTACAAGGGAAGTTAAATCAGTTGTATCCTCAAGGAAGGAAAAGTACCACCGCCCTTGCCTGCTCTCAAAAGCTCCCCATGTTTAGGGTGAGAACAGCTCTTTTCCAGCCTGGATATTTTTCAGTTGCTGTAGCATACTGCAGGGGTAAAATTAACCAAGACTTGATTGTTGTGGGTTGAAAGAGCCCTGATGTTTCTGGATCATTTGCGATAAACTCTTAACATGAAAGAGCAGTGGCCCCAAGCCAATGACAGGGGTAAGGGAGCCACCCCAGGGCGAGCCAACCACACCCTCAAAGCCACCCTACAGAAGATTCCTTCCCACCACAGATCTCCAACCACATTTTGACTCTTAAGATACATGGGTACTGGTGAAAGGAAAGCAGGAACCCAACCAAATCAGCATAGTCCAGGCACACCCAAGGGCTGGGCCACTTCAGAACAGGATCGGTGCCACCCTCCTTGTCCTTAGGCTCAAGCAGGGCAGCCACTTTATCTTAGGTGGCAGCTGGACTGGAGGGAGAACAGGATGCAGCTGGAAAGGGGAAGAAGTGGGTGAGGGGCCAGAACTCAGCCACTTCCCTACTCCACACCCCCCTTTCTTTTCAACAGTCTCTACACTGTGACCCAATTGTGACTTGCCCCAAAATGTCTACCTTCTGGTTCAACTTGAAACACTCTGAGGAAAGAGCCAGAAATGACTCCCAGTTGGCAGCTGCTATCACGAAATTCACTCTGTTGACAAACAGGACCACAACTGTCAACTTTTGAGACCAGCATCCTATGTAGGTCCTGCAGCGGGGTGGGTTAGGATAGCAGATTCACACCAGACTGTCAAGGTTTTCAGTTTAAGTGTGTGTGTATGTGTGTGTGTGTGCACGCGTCCACACACAAATTCAAAGACAACTAGTCATCCAAACTATCCCCCTTCAGGCAAGTTGGGGAGCAGTGGCCATCGCAGTTGCCCAGATACACAAAGGACATCCAAATTCATCATTAACTTGTTCTCTTAACTGTTCAACCTGAACTTTGTTGTTACCAAAGCTCCAAAACTCTACCCAGGTTTGGGATGAATGAACAGATGTTCTGTACTGTAGTTTTGGCATCCATTAAGCCACTGCAATTTTCTTTCTTCCAAAAGCTTTCCAACTGTCTTTTCATCTTACTCATTCTACTAAAATGTCATCCTAGCAACCTTCTCCTCAGAAGTCCCCTTCAGCCTGAATTCCTTAATCCACATCAAGCTGTCTTCGTCTTTCCTTCCCTAATGCACAGGGCCCTCTCTTGCTGAACTTTTCATTCTGGCAGAAGGACTCCTGGGCAAAGTATGACAGTGCCATTTTGGGGAAGATGAGCTGCCTGGGAACACACACTGATACACGTGACTATGAAATGGAAATGCATTTCTCCTTTCATAGTCAGTCACCAAATACTGAGATCTGAACAGTCAGAAAGAATTTTCTTTGAGCTAACGATTCCAAAATGACTTCCACACCAAAATCCAAATGGGATACTCTAGATGGTCTATTTCCATTCATGTGGTTAATACTAAATCACTCATCAATTATGGGTTACCTTACCCAATACAAATGGGCTGAGGATTGGAGAGAAAGACCTCATCTCTTAGCAATGCTCTGCTATCTCATACATGTATTGGGTTGGCCAAAAAAATTTGTTCACGTTTTTCTGTAGCATCTTATGGAAAATCCAAACAAACTTTTTGATCAACCCAATAAATATCCAACACATTTATGATGGCTGTATCTGAAGCTGAGAGAGTAATCAGCCTCACACTCCCTAGGATCCCATAGGTAAGCTGACAGTGATTGTCCTCCCAATAATGTACTCAGGCAATCCTTGCTTTCAAACCATTGTGGAATAATCATGTGGAAAAAAGCAAAGGGGATTTTTTCAATCACTCCCTGCCTGGCTCCTTCTAACTATTCACACTTACTGGCTCATATTTAGGGCACCAACATCCAGGTACGGTCCACAAAGTGACTGTCTCCCCATTTACCGCCATCCTAACTTCAAACCTGTGTGTACCCCTTATAACCACCCCTTCTTCCTTCCCCCTACAGGCTCAGAAGAAAGGACTCTACACTAAAGCTATTCTGGACTCCTTACTGGGTGAGCCTCTCCAAACCTCAATTTCCTTATCTTGGAAGTGGCCATCTTCCATTTCTTTTTGATTGTGAAGTTCAAAACAAATATGAGAAACACCTAACAAACCAAATATCTTTGAAATAAGACACTGTATCAAAGGTGATCATTATTTCTACCAAATTCAACACTAAGAGCCCACTTTCTCACTATTATTACTTCACTTTCTGTTTTCATGTGCTGTGCTTAGTCAACTGCTCACTCATGTCTGACGCTTTGCAACCCCATGGACTGCAGCCTTTCAGGCTCCTCTGTCCATGGGATTCTCCAGGCAAGAATACTGGAATGGGTTGCCATGCCCTCCTACAGGGGATCTCCCTACCCAGGGATCGAACCTAGGTCTCCCGCATTGCAGGTGAAGACTTTACTGTAGGAGCCACCAGGGAAGCCCGTGGCTCCCTATTTATATTTAATGTGCACATGTTTCTCTTACATAAAAATACTTTTCTATTTAGAATTTTCCTGCCTTAATTTAACAGTTTCTGAACTCACTATCCCTTCAAAACAACGAATTCCCTCCTTCGGCTGAGTATCAAACTGTTCCAACTTGGCCCACATCTACTGCTCATTTCCTATCTAATAGTTCCCTCTTCTTAAAGCCGGACTCTACTAGGACTGCAGAGGTCCTTCAGGATTACCAATGATCATGCCACCAAGAGAAGCCATTTCTCCCCTCTCCTCCTCCTCAAACTCAACAGAACACTGAGTGTTGTTGATGCCATTCACTAGCACGTAGCCTTGAACCACTGACTTAATATCAAGCTTCCAAGACAGTACTTCTGATCCACTCTGTTAAGTGCCACACAGCTTTGACTGATGTTAAATCCCTCCCTCTCTGCCTCTACCTGTCCAGGACCTGCTTTGTGCTAAACCTGTTGCTGTCCTTGCCTTCTCCACAAACCTTTTCCAGTTTCTTTCTGGTTGCTCCCTCTCCTAAGCCATCATCGGTCGCTCCTCCTTGAATTTCCAAAAATATTATTTATAGAGGAGCATCTCTCTAGGCACCTGATCTGGTTCTGTCAAAAATGGGTTTCTAGTCTGCAATATGAAAACACAGTTATCATATTGTGGTTCAGTTGCTCAGTCGTGTCTGACTCTTTTCGACCTCATGGACTGCAGCACACAAGGCTTCCCTGTCCTTCACCAACTCTCAGTGCTTGCTCAAACTCATGTCCATCGAGTTAGTGATGCCATCCAACCATTTCATTCTCTGTCGTCTCCTTCTCCTCCTGCCCTCAATCTTTCCCAGCATCAGGATCTTTTCTAATGAGTCAGTTCTTCACATCAGGTGGCCACAGTACTGGAGATTCAGCTTCAGCATCAGGCCTTCCAATGAACATTCAGGACTGATTTCCTTTAGGATGGACTGGTTTGATCTCCTTGCAGTCCAAGGGGCTCTCAAGAGTCTTCTCAAGAACCACTGTTTGAAAGCATCAATTCTTCAGCACTCGGCCTTCATGATTCAACTCTCACGTCCATACATGACTACGGGAAAAACCATAGCTTTGACTAGACAGACCTTTGTTGGCAAAGTAATGTCTTTGCTTTTTAATACACTGTCTAGATTTGTCATAGCTTTTCTTCAAAGGAACAAGTGTCTTTTAATTTTATGGCTGCAATCACCATACACAGTGATTTTGGAGCCCAAGAAAATAAAGTCTGTCACTGTTTCCATTGTTTCCCCATCTATTTGCCACTAAGTGATGGAACCAGATGCCATGATCCTAGTTTTTTGAATGCTGAGTTTTGGATCAGTGTGCATTCTTTCACTCTCCTCTTTTGCCTTCATCAAGAGTCCCTTTACTTCCTCTTCACTTTCTGCCGTAAGAGTGGTATCATCTGCGTATCTGAGGTTATTGATATTTCTTCCAGCAATCTTGATTCCAGCTTGTGCTTTATCCAGCCCAGCATTTCACATGATGTAGTCTGCATATAAATTGAATAAGCAGGTGACAATATACAGCCTTGATGTACTCCTTTCCAAATTAGGAACCAGTCCATTGTTCCAGGTCAGGTCCTAACTGTTGCTTCTTGACCTGCATATAGATTTCTCAGGAGGCAAGTAAGGTGGTCTGGTATTCCCATCTCTAAGAATTTTCCACAGTTTGCTGTGATCCACACAGTCAAAGGCTTTAGCATAGTCAATGAAGCAGCAGTAGCTGTTTTTTTGGAACTCCCTTGCTTTTTCTATGATCCAACGGATGTTGGTGATTTGATCTCTAGTTCCTTTGCCTTTTCTAAATCCAGCTTGAACATCTGGAAGTTCTCAGCTCATGAACTGTTGAAGCCTAGCTTTTTTTTGAGCATGACCTTGCTAGAATGTAAAATGAGTGCAACTGTGTGATAGTTTAACCATTTTTTCGCATTGCCCTTCTTTGGGATTGGAATGAAAACTGACCTTTTCCAGTCCTGTGGCCACTGTTGAGTTTTCCAAATCTGCTGGCATATCTAGTACAGCACTTGAAGAGCATCATCATTTAGGACTTGAAATAGATCAGCTGGAATTCCATCACCTCCACTAGCTTTGTTTGTAGTGATGGATCATAAGGCCCACTTGACTTTGCACTCCAGGATGTCTGGCTCTAGGTGAATGATCACACCATTGTGGTTATCTGGATCATTAAGATATTTTTTAATACAGTTCTTCTGTATATTTTTGTCACCTTTTCTTAGTAACTTCTGCTTCTATTAATATTCAGATCATTAAGATCTTTTTTGTATAGTTTTTCTGTATATTTTTGCCACCTCTTCTTAATATCTTCTGCTTCTAGATCCATACCATTTCTGTCTTTTATTGTGTCCATCTTTTACATGAAATGTTCCCTTGGTATCTCTAATTTTCCTGAAGAGACATTATCATATAAGTTATCTTTAAGTTTTTCATCTCATGCATCCCATACTGAAACTGTCACCAAATCTTACCACTTCCTCTTTCAAAATGTTTCCTGAATTAGCCCTTTTCTCTCTGGTCCTCATCCTCTTCAGTCTAGATAAAATTAGATTCTGAATCAATTTTCTCATCTATTTTTATTTTCTCCTTCTCCAAGATGGTGGTTCTCAAATTTCTGGTGTCAGAGCTCACCTTTAAAAATTAAGGAGTCCAAAGAGTTTAGGCTTATGTGGATTATGTCTATGATATTCATCATGTTAGAAATTAAAACTAGAAATTTAAAAATCTATATTAATCCACTTTAAGTTAAAAATTACATTAACAAATAACACTTTTAGAATAACAACCATATTTTCAATTTAAAAAGTCACTTAAGAATGGCATTGTTTAAATTTTTGCAAATTCTTCTTAACATCTAATTTTGTAGAAGACAGTTGGAGTCTACTGTCTACTTCTGCATTCAATCTGTTGCGATAGGTTCTTTGGGTTGAAGCATGTGAAGAACTGTGGCTTCAGAGGGCTTTGCCTTTGAGAAAGGGAGGAACCTCTCCAGTTAATTACAGATATTCTTCTTTGATACCACCCCAAAACTTGACAAGTAGCAATTTCTTAAAGGTTAGTTCCAGTGTTGACTCTGAATTTGAATCAATGAACTTTCTGTACTCTGTTAAAAGAAAATTCAATGGTGTGTTTTATGCTTCAAATGGATTTTACCCATGCAAGATTTTGTAACACCATGTATTGGGTCATTTGGAAAATACTGGTTTTACAGCTCTTGCAAGTGTTGACACATTTTATTATACAACATCAAAATATCACATTCATTAACATCATCACAGATCTCAATAGAAAAATCCTGAGAAACCATCACACTCATTGTGACAGGTGCAAATTCCCCCAAACCTAATTTTCACTCAAAAGGTCAATTTTTATCACTGGCAACTAGACCCTGCCAGGTGTGTGTGTGTTTGTTTGTTTCAATAGAAGTGACATGCTTATTTTGTTCCTTTTTGAGAAAATATATGCAAACTACCCAATTTGGAGTAACTAAGATTTTTCAGGAGTACTTTCAAGTAAAAATGATGTTCCCCATTTTTTTATTTGAATGGCTAGTTCAGCTTGCAATTCAAAAAAATGTGCTTTCCCTTCAGACAGCCATCACACTTCAGCACACAGTAGACACAGTATCTGCAGACTTCCAATTTCATCTCACCAGATATTTAAAAGGTGAGTATTCAAGGGTCAGGGCTTAAAATTCATCATTTTGGGGGCTTCATCAAGGACATTTTTCAGTGAACTATTATTTCTGATGCAAGTGGGTGGTGGTAAAAAAAAAAAAAAAACAAAAAACAAACAAAAAAACCAACAAATCCACATGCAGCCCTAGAATAACAGCAGGTGCCCCTACCCTGACACGTGCTAAGGCACTGTAAGTTTTACCAACAATTGCTCTTGCACCATCACAAATGTCAATGTAAAAGAAATGGAAATATCAAGTGTTATTATGAAAAGAGTGCTGACTTCACAGACCCCTGCAAGGGTCTTGGGGATGCCTAGAAGTCCATGTACCACACTCTCAGTCTTTAAATGTTGAACTGTACTAAATTCTCTTTCTTTAAAATAACAAATAAAATCATAATTGCACATACCCTCATCCTACTAACTGATCTCTTGTCTTCCATTACCTTCTCAACTCTTCTGGGGTAAAAGAGATGTGGTTTACCCTCACCAATTCTATTTCTTAATCACATACCCACAACTTAAACTCATTCACTTGCCCAAGGCTCCTGAGACAGCCATATTAGGCACAGTAACTTTTTTTTTAATGGTCCATCTCCTTTTTTGACTTCCCTGTGTACGTGTGTGTATATGTGTATATATTTTTAACTCAAGTATAGTTGACTTACAATGTTTCAGGTGTGCAACAAGGTGATTTAGTTATACAAATACATGTACATTATTTTGGAAATTATTTTCCATTATAGGTTATTACAAGATTTTGACTATAGTTCCCTATGTGATACAGTAAACCTTTGTTGCTTGTTGCATATCTATTTTTTAAATTAGAAATCTAGCATTCTACTCATACTAAGTCAAACAAGGGGAATCAAAATGTCATAATTTTTTAGTTTAGACAAAAATTCGTAAGTTTTCTAAGATCTATATATTATACATACTTATAAATATACATATACAAAAGTTTTTCTACTACACTTGATAAAGGCTTGAGAAAGAACATTTTAAAAAAAGAGAGATGGAGAAATTGAGAATATAAACTAAATGAAATGGTAGGACTGAATATGAAATAGAAAAGTGAAACAAACTGGATAAAAGTAAAAGATCATCATATCGTCCAGATGTTTTTAAACATGACTGCTCACTAGAAACATATCTGGAGCTCTGTAGAAAAAAGCATACCTGAGCATTTGTATTTTTCAAAACTTTTCAAGATAATTATGATACACATCTGGATTTTTAAAAATGATTATGGGTTTTTCTATTAGATCCTAGCTTTGGTGAGATAGAGGTCTATTATTTTTCTGTTGACCAATCATGATACAATGGTATTGAGTAATAGTTACTTCATCACAAAAGTAAAAAGTGTTTATCAGTTTTCACAATCAATAGCCAGACAAAAAATAAAAGATAATTACAATTGCAAGCCATAATGGGACTATGACTAACTTAACAATATAAAATAATTACATACAATTTGGGGGCTGTCGAGCAGAGTGATGTAAGTGGAAGTACATATATGCACATGTTTTCATCCACCCACTCAGTCTATGTCTTTTGGTTGGTGCATTTAATCCATTTACATTTAAGGTAATTATCAATATGTATGATCCTATTACTGTTTTCTTAATTATTTTGGGCTTACTTTCTGTAGGTCTTTTCCTTCTCTTGTGCTTTCTGCCTAGAGAAGGTCCTTTAGCATTTGTTGTAAAGCTGATTTGGTGGTGCTGAACTCTCTAAGTTTTGCTTGTCTGGAAAGTTTTTGATTTCTCCATCAAATCTGAAGGAGAGTCTTGCTGGGTAGAGTATTCTTGGTTGTAGGTTCTTTCCTTTCATCACTTTACATATATCATGCCACTGCCTCTGGCTCATAGAGTTTCTGTTAAGAAGTCAGCTGATAGCATTAAGGGAGTCCTCTCGCATGCCACAGGACTGGAAAAGGTCCGTTTTCATTCCAATCCCAAAGAAAGGCAATGCCAAAGAATGCTCAAACTGCCGCACAATTGCATTCAACTCACATGCTAGTAAAGTAATGCTCAAAATTCTCCAAGCCAGGCTTCAGCAATACATGAACCGTGAACTTCCTGATGTTCAAGCTGGTTTTAGAAAAGGCAGAGGAACCAGAGATCAAACTGCCAACATCCGCTGGATCGTGGAAAAAGCAAGAGAGTTCCAGAAAAACATCTATTTCTGCTTTATTGACTATGCCAAAGCCTTTGACTCTGTGGATCACAATAAACTCTGGAAAATTCTTCAAGAGATGGGAATACCACACCACCTAACCTGCCTCTTGAGAAATCCATATGCAGGTCAGGAAGCAACAGTTAGAACTGGACATGGAACAACAGACTAGTTCCAAATAGGAAAAGGAGTACGTCAAGGCTGTATATTGTCACCCTGCTTATTTAACTTATATGCAGAGTACATCATGAGAAATGCTGGACTGGAAGAAACACAAGTTGGAATCAAGATTGCTGGGAGAAACATCAATAACCTCAGATATGCAGATGACACCACCCTTATGGCAGAAACTGAAGAGGAACTAAAAAGTCTCTTGATGAAAGTGAAAGAGGAGAGTGAGAAAGTTGGCTTAAAGCTCAACATTCAGAAAACAAAGATCATGGCATCTGGTCCCATCACTTCATGGGAAATAGATGGGGAATCAGTGGAAACAGTGTCAGACTTTATTTTGGGGGGCTCCAAAATCACTGCAGATGGTGACTGCAGCCATGAAATTAAAAGAAGCTTATTCCTTGGAAGGAAAGTTATGACCAATCTAGATAGTATATTGAAAAGCAGAGACATCACTTTGCCAACAAAGGTCCGTCTAGTCAAGGCTATGGTTTTTCCTGTGGTCATGTATGGATGTGAGAGCTGGACTGTGAAGAAGGCTGAGAGCCAGAGAATTGATGCTTTTGAACTGTGGTGTTGGAGAAGACTCTTGAGAGTCCCTTGGACTGCAAGGAGATACAACCAGTCCCCTCTGAAGGAGATCAGCTGTGGGATTTCTTTGGAAGGAATGATGCTAAAGCTGAAACTCCAGTACTTTGGCCACCTCATGTGAAGTGTTGACTCACTGGAAAAGACTCTGATGCTGGGAGGGATTGGGGGCAGGAGGAGAAGGGGATGACAGAGAATGAGATGGCTGGATGGCATCACTGACTCGATGGATGTGAGTCTGAGTGAACTCCGGGAGTTGGTGATGGACAGGGAGGCCTGGCATGCTGTGATTCATGGGGTCGCAAAGAGTCGGACACGACTGAGCGACTGAACTGAACTGAACTTGTATGTTATCTGTCATTTTCCCTTGTTTTAATATTCTATCTGTCTTTAAGTTTTTGTCAGTTTGATTACTATGTGTCTCAGGGTGTTCCTCCTTGGGTTTATCCTTACTGGGACTCTCTGTGCTTCCTGGACTCAGTTGAATATTTCCTTTCCCACGTTCAAAAATTTTTCAGCTATTTTCAAATATTTCCTCAGGTCCTTTCTCTCTCTATTCTCCTTCTAGGACCCCTATAATGTGAATGTTGGTGCATTTAATGCTGTCCAAAGGTCTCTTAAGATGTCTTCATTTCTTTTCATTCTTTTTTCTACATTCTGTTCTGTGGCAGTGATTTCCACCATTCTGTTCTCCAGGTCATTTATCTGTTCTTCTGCCTCAGTTATTCTTCTGTTGATGGCTTCTAGTTTATTATCCATCTGTGCTTGTTCCTTAGTTCTTCTAGGCCTTTGGTAAACATTTCTTGCATCTTCTCCATCTTTGCCTCCATTCTTTTCTCAAGATCGTGGATCATCTTCACTATCAGTATTCTGAATTCTTACATCATTTAGTTGTTCCTCTGGGATTTTATCTTGTCTCTCCATCTGGGACATAACTTTCTTCCTTTTCATCATGACTCAGATCAGATCAAGATCAGTCGCTCAGTCGTGTCCGACTCTTTGCGACCCCATGAACCGCAGCACGCCAGGCCTCCCTGTCCATCACCAGCTCCCGGAGGTCACCCAGACTCACACCCATCGAGTCAGTGATGCCATCCAGCCATCTCATCCTCTGTCGTCCCCTTCTCCTCCTGCCCTCAATCCCTCCCAGCATCAGAGTCTTCTCCAATGAGTCAACTCTTCACATGAGGTGGCCAAAATACTGAAGTTTCAGCTTTAGCATCATTCCTTCTAAAGAAATTCCAGGATTGATCTCCTTCAGAATGGACTGGTTGGATCTTCTTGCAGTCCAAGGGACTCTCAAGAGTCTTCTCCAACACCACAGTTCAAAAGCATCAATTCTTCGGCGCTCAGCCTTCTTCACAGTCCAGCTCTCACATCCATACATGACCACAGGAAAGTCATCATGACTAACTTCCTGTAATATGGTTTTTGTTTTAGCTGCTGTGAGACTGTGCTTCTTGCTGCTTCTGTCTGCCGTCTGATGAAGGAGACTAAGAGGCTTGTGTAAGCTTCTTGATGGGAGAAACAGGGTCTTGCTCTGGTGGGCAGGGCCTTGCTCAGTAAAGCTTTAATCCAATTATCTGCTAATGAGTGGGGTTAGGCTCCCTCCCTTGTAGTTGTTTGGACGGAGTTTTTCCCCAGCCCTGGGTTCTACAGGCTCTATGGTAGGGTTAATGGCTAACTCCAACAGGGTATACACCAAGGAGGACCTTCCAATGTCCCTGTCCGACCCATGCCTCTGCCCCTGCCGACCCACACCTCTACAGGAAGCCCTCCAACATTAGCAGGTTTTGGTTCAGTCTCCTGGGGGGTCACTGCTTCCCTCTTCTGGGTCATAGCGCATGCAAAATTTTGTTTGTGCTCTCCAAGACTGGCATGTCTATTTCCCTCAGTCCTCTGGAAGGCTTATCAAATTCTGCTGGTCCTTAAGGTCATATTCCCTGGGGATTGCCAGTCCCTTGTTAGGCTCTCCAGGCTGGAAAGCCTGAAGTTGGGTTCAGAACCTTCACAATAGCGTTGAGAATTTCTTTGGCATTATTGTTCTCCAGTCTGTGTGTCACCCACCCGGCAGATACGGGATTTGATTTTATCACGATTACGCCCTTCCTACCATCTTGCTGCAGCTTCTTCTTTGTCTTTGGACATAGGGTATCTTTCTTTGGTGGGCTCCAGTGTCCTCCCGTCAACAGCTGTTCGACAGCTAGTTGCAACTTTGGTGCTCTGGAGGATATAAATGCCTGTCCTTCTACTCCACCATCTTGAACCAGAAGCCTCCTGTATATTTTTGACCTTGGCACATATTCTGTCCTCCAAGGAAGGAAGTAACAACTTTCACATCAGATAGAAGGGCAACTCATGGATACTGTGTGGTCTTGTTGGTTTTTCTACCCTTTAGCTGTGCTTCTTCCATGTTATTCACAGCTCAAGAATAAAATATCAAAGGTTTTTAGGTATCTTCTTTCAATGACCTTTTTCCTAGTGTTCAGTTCAGTCACTCAGTTGTGTGTCCGATTCTTTGCGACCCCATGGACTGCAGCACTTCAGGTTTCCCTGTCCATCACTAACTCCCAGAGCTTACTCAAACTCATATCCATCGAGTCAGTGATGCCATCCAACTATCTTATCCTCTGTCGTCATCCCTGTCTCCTCCCACCTTCAATCTGTCCCAGCATCAGGGTCTTTTCTAATGAGTCAGTTCTTCGCATCAGGTGGCCAAAGTATTGGAGTTTCAGCTTCAGCCTCAGTTCTTCCAATGAATACTCAGGACTGATTTCCCTAGTGTAATACACCCTGTCTCATCACATCCACTCTAGGCAAAAGGCTACCCAGGTTTTCTCCTGAACTCTTAAGCCCCAGTTTTATTTTTCCAGCTATTCAGAGGACATCTTTGACTGGATGTTTCCAAACCTCAAACTCAACATGCCTGAAACTGAACTCAAACCAAAATGGACAGGTACTTGTCTTCCAGTGTCCATTTAATGTAGTCTCAAAACTCTGAAGTCATCATCTTTGTCTCTTACAGCTTCCATGTCCTTGCAATCTCTCAGGAATCTTCCTACCCCTCACTTCTTTCCTGATCGTGTTCTATGGATAATTTGAGATCTTAGTCTCTCACGTAACTATTGAAATCACTTTCTAACCATTCTCCATGACTGCAGTCCCCTTCCTGCCCCGACTCCATCCTAAACTTTGCTGACAGGTGAATCTTAATGCACAGGACTGCAAGCAAGTCTTTTCTGGCACAGCATCTCCATCTGCACTGGATTTGTCACACAGCTTAGTCAACACTACTCCCCCGCCCCCATACTATAGTTCCTCTGTATATATAAGTCTTTAATCCCTGCCCAGACTCTAAGGCTCCAAGAGAAAAGGATCTATGCTTGAAAAGCTATCTCAAATAGCATCCAACACAATTCTTTTCACAGCACAAGAATTTTTTATTCAAGGAAATGCAGAACGAATGGCTATTCTGCTCTAGTCTCTATTCCACTGCACACATACCAGGGATGTTTCCCCTTCTATACCTCTATCGAGCTAAAACCTTATTCAACCATTGGTCAAGTAGTGCAACACCATTCTAAGAAGCTGGAATTTAAATTAGCAGGAGCAAAGTTACCTCTTGGGAAAGCAAGAGCAATGTAATCAGGAGGAAAAAAAGTCATGTTTTCTTTCTTAAACTGAGTAATGGGTAGACAGGTATCATATTCTTTATACCTTTTTCATTCTCTACATCTTTCTGAATGTCTAAAATAGTCATCAAAAACATAAGGTATAAATATTTACTGAAATATATCTAAAAAAGGATTCAGCCCTCCCAGTAAGATAGTTCTGCATTTAATTATTCTTCTGTTTAATATGTTAGTTCTACTTGCTAACCAGATAGCTAGAAAAAGTTTCATCATATTTTGGATTGATCTTCATCAAATAATGTCTCATAAGACTAAAACTTTCTCACCCTTTCCCATCAAAGCTTGCTCAAGTAGCAAGGATAGATCGAAGCAAACCTAAACAGACTATGGCTGCCCCGAATTCAAGAAAAACATAGCTGTGAATCCTATTACAGTTAAATAATCCTCCCTAATTTATCTGTTTTTTTAATTTTCCCTTAAGGCAGAGGTATTGTTCTGTGGGTGGCATTTTCCCCATAAACAATATGTTGGCCTAGTAATAGGAAGCTTATTTGTGAAGAACCTACTTTATATATAAGCTTTTTAGGATCATTTGACAGGAAAAAGGCGATTATATTTTGTTTGAGGACTAAGAAAAAAATGCTGTTTTTCCAATACATTTAAAAATACTGAATAAAGTAGAATCTTTCCATGAAAAGGTTTGCAGGTCAGTGTAAACTTTAATAAACAGGTTCTTTGCTTGTAACAAAAATGTTCACCTGCCATATCATATATCCCACTTCCCAGATGGCTAAAATATGCAGATTACAAATACAACTGTTTATAAATTAATGAATTAATTTCAAGTGCTCACTGTTTTTGTTTTACTTTAAATTTCAGAAAGCTAAGAGTCAAGGATTTATGGAGCCACACAACCATAAAGCAAGGCAGTTTAGTCTGGGAAGGGAATTTCAAACATCTAGGAATAACCTGATATTTCAGAAATCCATGAAAAATTTCAAAAGCATTTCACAAGGGGCTGTTTTCAATAGTTCGTCAGACTGGTGAATACCAAAATGCTATTACTGATAGCATCCAGAAGAGTCTTAGAGACTTTTTTTAAAAAATGCTCAAAGGAAGTATGTGAAGTATACGCCCAAGGTTTAAATTAAAACTTAAGTGATACTACTGCTCTGAAAGCCTAGAAATTAGGATTTAGCTCATCATGCATCTGTACATGTTTGGATGAATACTCAGACTCAATTAGTTTCCGTTTGCTCCAGCTTTGCCTTTAGATTCAATGACCTGGACATAAAACTTATACTTTAATACGGCAAACTTCATTAACCCCACAAAAATGTAAAGGAGTCTATGGGGAATTACAAAACATGCCATCCTGTACTAATTATCAAGCTAAAGTTTGTTAGGCAACCACCTCTTTATCTACCAACAGATAACTCTGATGGGGATCCCACCAGCACCATGGCAATCCATGAAAAACTACATGCCCACAAGCATGAACTACATCCCTTTCCCAGACACCTAAAAAAAAAGAGGAAACGTACCCTGCTTCTTAATTCTAGGCAAACTTCTGGAAATCCCTGGTATGTATTCGCAGCCCAGGTATGTCACAATGTCAGTCCCCACTGAGAAGGATGAGCCTAAATCCAAGAGCAAGGGTCTCAGGAGTTAGCGTGTCTGCAGGCTGCTGGCTACACCAGCAACATCAATCACTGCGCTTGAATTTAGCTCAGCTGGCAGCCAAGCACAAGAACACCTTCTTCCCTAAGAAAGTCAATTCTGCCTTGAACAAGGGGAGAAGAGTTGACAGTGGGAACTATTTATAACCTCATTTCTTTGCCCAACAAAAATCCTAAATTTGTCCTCATTCTGACCCCAGGGGGAGTCCTAAACACTAGACAGGACCTCAACAGGACTCCCGCCCATGGAACAAGGGGTCATATCATGGAGTCTGCACCAGTCAAATGCCAGGGGCGTAACCAACCAGGACTCCACAGGCAAATGGGGACAAGGGCAGGGGTTGGCAGGCTTAGTCTGAAATGGGCAGACAGCTCAGTAAACCAGATTATTGATATTCACTTCAGAGGAACAGGTTTCCATTTTCTTTTTGATACCCAGAATAGAAATGAGAGAGTAGGTCAGCCCACAGACACCGGGCACACGTGAATTCACAACCAGGAGGGTCCTCAGGTTTGCAGGTTCTCTGGCTGTTCTAACCAGGCAGCACCACGGATCCTCCCCTCTGCAAGACCACACACATGGTGCCCTGTCCCTCCCCAGCACAAATCCTAGTGTGAGTCTCTCACAGAAGCCAAATGACTGCGTGTCTGGACAGAAGGAAAAACGGTGGGGCTGCTGGTCCCACCTCGGTGCCCACCCGCCCAGAACCTCTTTCTGATTTTCATTTTCTGCCAATCCCTCACTTGGCTTATTTTTAACTTTATTGTCACCACCACCCGACTCAATGTTCCTATCACATTTTACACTTCATACCCTGTCCCCACTATGCCCTGGCCAACACATGCAATGCACACACAGTGGCAGAAAATAAAAGGAGAGCTGTACTCTTTCCCACCCACAATTAGAGAGACAAGGATGCCATTTTTTCTAAGGTGGAGATACGGGTGACTTTTCTCTTTGATCATCACTACATAAACTTGTGTCCATATTGGAGGTACAACAGGCTTCTCTACATTCCTCAGAATTCTTAATCATGTGTTTCTGCAGCAAAATAGGATATAAATTCAAAACACACAAAGACTTCAGAGTTGTGAGTTGGGGAAACACCCCCACTGACAGGAACGAACAGGTCCATTCTTGAATCAATTAACAAAATAAAGTGCTATTAATATATCTACGAAATGCTAAAGCTTTTGTCTGTTACATGTATTTTCAGATAGAAGGAAAAAAGCAAAATATAAAGTGTCTTCATGAAAAGGTATCAATCAATTTGGAGGGTTTTTTGGTCTCTACTTCAACATTCTCTAAAGAAAAACTTTTGATGTGGGGAAAAAAAAAAAAAAAAAAGCAGCTTTCAAAAGCTACCAAGTGCTTTTATGAAAGCTAGGTATTATAAGCTTTGTCCAGCTACAGTTTCAGCTTTTCAGCCAAAGCCTGTTGTTAAAATATTCTAAAACATTGGAGAAATTTTAAAAAAAAATCTTGGAAGCAGTCTGCTGGCTGGCTTTTTATATCCCCCCATACTGGGGAGGTCAAAATTGACGGGAAATAAGTCTCAAACCTTAAACAATGCATATGCACCACTATTCCTACACTGTATACAATCTAAAGAATTCATATTAGCTAAACAGATCTCTCTAACTGCCCAAAGAAAACCACTTCCCAGATCTATTCAGTTTAGCGAAGGACTCCTACAAGAGGCACTCAAGTTTCCCTCAAAAGTGGAGTGTCACAGTGTAAAATCTTTAGGGGGGAAATCATGGCAAACATATCCTTACCATTCTCAATGGGCTCTGCTGGCTTGGGCACGTCTCGGAACGGGATTATGACTGCATCTCCAGGCACTCTGGGGCTTTCCACATACTTGGGCTTCCTGACAGGACCTGCAGCAGGGAAAGATCTGAGTGTGTCTAATTTTTTCCAGCTGCAAACAAAGCTTCAGAATGTACAGTGTGTGTCCTCACCAGAACCCAGAGATGCCTAAAGAGCCAGCCCCTTCCCCTCCCGTGAACACACACACAGTCATTTCAGCACAGACACGGCAACGTCCAGACTGGGCTGCCAAAGAGATGGGTGGAAGCTCAGCTCACAGCATGTGAACTTTGACAAAAACAAAAGCCGCTCTTCTGCTATGCAGCCTCCACAGCTGTCTTTGGTATATGTCACGGAAGTGATTTTGACATGTTCAGACCTGGGCGGCTCGTGGTGAAGGATTTTTTTAACTTGGAATTTGTCTCTAATAAGACGATCAGATTGCCTGCTATCTCCCCAAAATAAGAAGGCAAGGATCACAAACCACCAGGCTGTAACATCAACATGCTCTGCGCAGCCATGGAACGCAGGCGTCTGATCAGCCTGGTGACACATGGCGATTGTGCTGGGCAGGAAAGACGGCTGCTTTCTTGGCAGCTGACACAGAAGAGAAGGCAGAGCAGTCAGGCCGGCATGCAATTCGGGGACACGGAGAGCCTGTTAATCATCTCTCTCACCACCTCTTCAACCCCAACTTATCATCAGATAATCTGGAATTCTGAATTAGGCTACATGAAACCATCACAGTTTGCTGGTGGTAATGCACACACACAGTCACTTTGGAAAACAGCTTGGCAGTTCCCAAGAAGGTTACACATAAAATCCACTTCTGTGTAAATATACATTCAGACAAAAATCTGTACATGGATGCTCTTAGTAACATTACTCAGTAACAGCCGAATGTCTGTCAACTGATGACAACAAAATGTGATATACTTATCACGGGGCAATAAAAAGGAAGTACTGATTCATGCTAAACATGGGCGAAGCCTGACAATATTTTGCTCAGTAAAAGAACCCAGTCCCCAAAGACCACACAATAAATGATTCCATTCAAATGGAATGTCCAGAATAGGCAAATTTACAGAAACAGAGCATGAATGGTTACCAGGGCCTGGGGGATGTGCAGGCTTGTGGGGTGATGGCTAGGGAGTCTGGGGTGATAAAAATAATCTAACACTGGGTTGTGGTGATGGTACAAAACCTTGTGAATACACTAAAAACTGCTGCAGTGTACACTTCAAATGAGTGGATTGTGTGGTATGTGAATTATATCTAAATGAAGCTGCTTTAAAAAAAAAGAAAAAACACTGCCTATTCTGTCCAGTCCTTTCAAACATCCCATTACACTTTGGTTCAAAATCATCCACTTGACTCTTGTTTTCCTTGGTTGCCTTATACTTAACGTGTGCTTTTAATAAGGCTGCAGAGATAGGAAATATTTCACATCACTAAGAGAAGGTGGAGGATGAGTCACAGACAGGGGTCTACAGTTCTCTCTCCTGTTCAGCCCTCAGACATAGCCCGGCCCCTCCCAGGACCTCAGCCTCAGCACTGCACACTGACGGGGGAGTCAGGCAGATTCTGAAATCCTCGTGTGTCAAACGTCTCATGCATCTGAGAAATTCTATTCAGAATGTGGTTTATGGTGAGACATGCTGCCACCTAAAGGTTTACTGCAAAAATGTCTACACTACTATAGAAATAATCTAATTCCCAGCCAGTTACAACCAAAAATAGGCTACAAGATCAAAGAAGCTTATAGAGCTTGACAAATAGGATTTCATATCAGACTTTAGAAATCATGATTCTAAAATGACTAAAGGAGCAGTTAACCATATGGCTGTCTTCATAATTGATTTAACCCTGTTAGAAAGGGAGTTTTTTTTTTTTAATTAACTAATTTATTTGGCTGCAGTGAGTCTCAGCGGAGGCCTGCGGGATCTTTCCTTGTGCCATGCGGGCTTAGCTGCCCTGGAGCATGCGGGATCTTAGCTCCCCGACCAAGGATGGAACTTGCATTCCCCTGCATTGGAAGGCAGATTCTTAACCACTAGACCGACATCGAAGTACCAGAAAAGGACTGTTTTTAAAGGTTGAAATCGAATGGTTACTGGGGATGGGCAGAAGGAAAGTAAGTGGAAAATGTCAGCTATACAACGGTACACAAAATACAATTCAGATTTTATTAAAAATACACATCTATCCATATACAAATATGCATGAAGGGAAAGACTGAGGAGGAGAGGGGAAACAAAGGTATTTGCTGTGAAGGAGACAGCAACTAGGAAGAACCTGAACAGGGCAGGCAGAAATAGACCCAGGACAAATGCAAGAGATTTTCTACACTCTGGGTTCCCAAACCACTTCTTATAGTAAAAGAGATCAAGAGCACCTTTCTCTGTTCATCCATTCTTTTCCATTTACAGAACTCAAGGGAGCTAAAGCCTTTTATTATTATTGTCCAATGATTCAAGTTACCCAAAACAGCAACCATGCTCTACTCATGAAGTACCTGTAAGTTTCTGTTCATCTTAACTCCTCAGGGAATAGTAATAACTTACCGAGACCTACTTCCCAGCAATCCACCTATCCCACACATCCTTCCAAAATGTTCTCCTGCACGTGGATGAACAAAGACTGGTAGGGATGGTTGGAATATGAATCTCAACATCACCCAGAGCCTTTGGAAGGCATCTATGCCCGTCCGTTTGCCTGTAACTGTTCTATTCAGAGGTCAATCCCTCACTGTAAGAGATATTCAACACTAAGGAGATGGTGTTAAGAGCAGAGCCTCTGAATGGTTCAAAGCCTCTGAACTGATTCACTGTGCTGTCCAGAAGAAACTACCAGAACACTGTGAATCAGGTTTTTTTGTTTTTGTTTTTGTTTTTAAAAAGAGCAGAGCCTTTAGAGCTGAGCAGACCTAGGTTTAAAGATGGTCTCCGTCTCTGTCCAACTCAAACTTCAGTACACCCCAGAGCTAAAGTAAGAATGAGGGAGGCTTCAGCTCTTAGAGGAATATCCTGAGAGCAGAGGTCAACTGTCTCTGGCTCCCGGGCCTGGCACAGTGCCTGCCACAGTGAACAGTGAGGCTGGGAAGGGAAGGAGACCTAGAATGTAACAAAGTCAGTAAAACTGCAGTCAGTGGCCACACAAGGGTAAGGGCTTACATATATTAATTCATCCAGTCCTAATAACTTTGGAGGAAAAACACTATTTCCCGCATTTTTTAGGTCAGGAAGCTGAGGCTCAAATCAGTGAAACAATTTGCTCAAGGCCAGCACACGGTAAAGAAGGAACTCACGCAATTTTGAGGTGCGTGCAGGTTTGAAGCCCACGTACTAAATCACCGTTCAGCCCTTATAAAAACTAGGAAATCTAGATTAAATAGGCAATCCTAGAAAAGGCAAGGGGGGTAGGGACTTCCACCACCCAACCCTAGGTCTTGGCTATACATTCAGCAAATCTTTTATTCATACGCCCTTGTTTCTGATCTCCTCTTTTACTAAGAGTTGAAATATTATGAAGTGAATATAAACCACGGTTCTCCAACATGATCCTTTTATTTAAATTGCTTTTCACAAATAGCTGAACCTCAAACGCTATAAAACCGGATAAATTTATAACTCAGGTTTTCTTCTCTCCCCCCTCAATCGCTCGTTAGAGACTCTTTGGGCACTTTCCATTAAACACAGCAGATGAATGCTCGTTTGCCCTCACTCCCTTTCAAAACACCATTAAAGCTGCAGTAAAGGGATTTCAGAGAGACCAGTGGGGAAGGAAGACAACCACAGGCAAGAAACCAAACTTCTGGAAGTGGAAACAGGCTGCCAAGGAGCATGGACGGAGCACAGCAGGAAAGGTTAGGATTGGGGAGGGGAGAGGGCATGCGGGGGAGGGAGGGCTCAGCCTCACAGAGAGCAGACTCCTCTGAAGGCAGGGGCATGGCAGGGTTGAATGCAGAAGTGTGGGTTGGAAATCTACTGAAAGGAAAGTAAGACCCCTCCAGAACCCCTTCCCAAACTAGGAAGCATTCCCTCCTTCATCCTGGATACAGAAGTCTTCCCTGGAAAGGCTGAATTCCAAGATAGTGGAGATTTAACAGCTACACTCTTCCGTGCTACACTAAATCAGGGATCGAGAAAAATTCTCCATGTGGATTGGTGGGCCCCACCCAGATGCATCTCTCCACATCCACTACCCCAGCTGTCTGCTATGAAAATGCTGACAGCAAGCTTGCACACCAAGGAGGAACATTTTTTGGTACCAGGGACAGGTTTCATGGAAGACAAAAATTTTTGCATGGACCAAGGTTGGGGGTGGGGTGGGGTTGGGAGAGATGGTCTGGGGATGGTTCAAGTGCCATTACATTTATTGTGCACCTTATTTTTATTACTGCATCAGCTCCACCTCAGACCATCTGGCATTATATCCTACAGGTCAGGGGTCCCTGGATTAGATTCCTCCCTGGGAGGAGAAAAGACCTACACATAATCACAGTTGGAGCCAAGCCCCCAAAGAAATGGTGGGTCCCTGACCCATCACTCTACCACAAAGCCTTCCCTACACAGACAGACAGACACACACACACACACACACACACACACACACCTCTCTACCATTTAGTCAGGTTTTTAGTACCTTGTACTTACAAACTAAAATCATCAGACACTCAAGGAAAGATCCTACTCTAACAGAAAACACCAATAACAGGTTGAAGAAAGAACCTTGAGGAATCAGAATTAATAGGAGGTACATACTCTCCAGAAAGATAAGAGCTACTGTTTCCATTACACACGGTGTTGTGTGACAAGGGGCATTCAGGGTCTGTGATGTGGGCGGCTGACCAGACTGACCACAGGACGGGACGACCGGAGGCCACACCAGTTAGGAGCCATTGTAATCACTGGCTCCTACACTAAACTGCCACCTATTAAGCCACAGTGACATTGAGTTCTATGCCACTGAAATGGAAAACTTCTAAATGAAGTGGCCAAATTCATCATCAACAGAGATAAAAACCGAAAAACACATTTCCCTAACACCTGACCCTTACTCAGGGGAAACGACTGCCCAGCACCTTTCTACCCACAGCTTTTTGTTTACAATGACATATTCAGCATTCCCAAGCCCACCTGCAATGCAGGAAACACAGAAGATGTGGGTACAACCCCTGGGTTGGGAGGATCCCCTGGAGAAAGGAATGGCAACCCACTAGAGTATTCAAGTGGACTCCCGCCCTACACACACACAAGCATAAACTACCTAAAAAAGTAAAATAACTTCACCGCTTCATGTAAAACAAGCACTATCAAGTTAATCCCCCCAAATTAACCAGAATCTAATATTATAATAACAATTACCCACAAAGCACAGCTTGCTGGCTCCTGTTTAAGACAAGAGGCTCTGAAAAACAAGACTGTCAGGTATTAGCTTAAAAATGGGCTCATCCAGAAGCTAGTGTGCTTCCCTGCTGCAGCGGCCTTCCCTCCCTATCACTCCTGGGCACCCAAGACACTGGTGTAAAGCACTTTTCAAGCTTAACTGGGCATAAGGATACCATGGTGGGGGGGGGCTCTTTAATATGCAGCTTCTGATGAGGTTACCAGGTATGGTGAGAACCATGGGCCATACTTTGGTATCAAGTATGCAGAGCACAGCCCACCGTGGGCACACCTCTCAGGAAGACCACTCCTCTGTCAGGATCTGAGCAGGGTCTACAGCCGTCAGTGGGGCACCAGTCTGCTCAGCTTACAAGGTTTGCGATGAACGGGGATTGTTCTCGATCATAAACTACACCCAGTTCATAACAGCTCTGGATCTATTCTCATCTTGATTTCCCCAGCTTCTGCTGGCCCCCATCCTCTGCTCTGTGATACAGGGGAAAAGAGGCTCTCCAACATAGAGACAAAGGGCTCTTAGGATGAAGAGAAACAGGAAATGTGCACCAAAGTGGTTACAGACATCCAGTAGGCAGCCTGCACAGGAGAGCTCCTGCGAGCTCCTTACACTGTCCAGGGGCTTGCGTCCGTGGTGGGCAGGGGGGTGGGGTGGGGGCATCTCCCTCAGTCATCTCCGTCCACAACCTGGAACACAGCCTTCTCCCCATCCCTCTCCTGTCTCCATGTAAATCTCCAAGTACACTTTTCCCAGCCGCCAGTTTTCCTACTCCTTTTGACATTTTAATCACACAGCTATTTTGCTGCTTAGAAATGACCATATAAGGAATATTTTTTAAAAAGGAATGGCAGAAATAAACCAAACGGGGCTTTATCTCCAGGCAGCGAAAGAGAGAAGGGCAGGGGTTACTTCTCATTTCTGAGTGGTTCAGTTAAAAATAATTTTATATATATATATACACATATATATATATACACACATATATATATACGTGTATATATATATATATGATATACACGTATATATATATTTGAAAGTCATATTTGGGACACAGAACACCTGAGGGTACTCACTGCATTTAAGGTAGATCTTACATTTTCTCACGACATCTGGACATTATGAAAAGTGACTCTCCTGTGTTATCAATCATTTTCGTTTTCTTTTGTTTTGTTTTTTAGCATCCTGAACTTTCACAGTAAGGTTCCTGTCACTTTTACCTGATCTGGGTTTTCACCTCACATTGGGAAATGTTCACAACAAGAAGAGAAAAACAAACAGGGTGAGGAAGAGGATTTCTTTGGCAAGGCAGAGAGGTCAGGGGTGAGGGGGACCTTTATCACCAAAGCAAATGTCATAAATCAAGTCAGCAAGAAATGGTAAACTCTGAAATTACAGTCTTGGATTTTTAAAGAGCACAATACCTATACGGAGCTTCCAAAGTCTGGCCCCTCTCTCTCCTGTACCCCCACAAGAAAGCAACATGTTGGGGGGGTGGGGAAGAAATGCACTTCGGGACTGAGAAAGGGGAAGACTTGGCCCAAGTCGACAGGGTGGAGGGAACCTGGCTTTACCTCCATCTGCTTCGCACGGTGTTGAGGCTGGGCAGGTGAACTGGCAGGACTGCCTGCTGGGGCTGAGAGTCTCTCAGGAGGACTTCCTTTAAGGAAGGAGCCAGCTGATCAAATGACTGGGTCAGAAAGCCTCGGCCCAAGGGGAGAGCAATTTCAAGCACAGAGTGTTGTTCTATCATCGGATTTCTCCTATGAGAAGCAGCAGAGAGGCTACAAATAAAACCCCAAACTGTTACCTGAGAGGACTCAGCTCCAGGGAATGCCACCTGGGTGCCAGGGGCTAATGTGGGGCAGGGCTCCAGGAGAGAAGAGCCAGGTACCCCAGCATCCGGAACGTTCCTGGCCAGGAGCACATGCCGTGGCCCTGGGGAACGCTCTAAAACTTCCAGAGACACTTTAACAAGGGCCTGGGGCCTTGTGTAAGAGGAGGTGGGCAACAAGTCAGTGAAACGAGTTGTTAGTGCTGTAACCTTATCGGACCCCAAAGACAGGTGAAGTCTGTGGAAATTCAGACTGTTCATTCTAAGGAAGAAAAACAGAAGCCGCTGATGAATGAAATACAACAGTTACCTGACACTCTCTCAGTCAGCCTCCGTTCTCTTTCGAATAATATTTTTTTAAGAGTCACACGACCTAGGGACTGAACAGCGATACCAACGTTGAGACGGGTAGACAGCCTTCCTTCATTCATGCAGCGCACAGGGGCTGTGCAATGGAAATGTGCGCTGCCACTAGGGCACTGAAATCTAGTAGGAAAATAAGCTATCAAAACGGAGCCACCCCCTTTCACTAAAGCATTCTTGAAATACATGTTGGCAAAGATTTGCAAGTCTCAGCTTGCAGCGTGCATGTTTATGGCATCGTGAACACAATACATTCCCAGTTCAACAAAGCACCCTGAGCCATGCTCCCACTTTCTCCCAGTTCACTCTGTCTGCCATACTGTTCTTGTAATGTACCTGACTTTTCACATATTACAGCATGAAAGTGAAAAGTGAAAGTCTTAATCGCTCAGTCATGTCAGACTCTTGGAGACCCTATGGACTGTACTCCACCAGGCTCCTCAGTCCATGGAACTCTCCAGGCAAGAATACTGCAGTGGGTTGCCATTCTCTTCTCCAGGGGATCTTCCCAACCCAGGGTTCAAACTCAGGTCTCCTGCGCTGCAGGCAGATTCTTTACCATCTGAGCCACCAGGGAAGCTCTGGTGTATTACAGCATGGAAATGCACTGATTCACCTATTTACTCGGAGAAGGCAATGGCAACCCACTCCAGTGTTCTTGTCTGAGAATCCCAGGGACGGGGAAGCCTGGTGGGCTGCCGTCTATGGGGTCGCACAGAGTCGGACACGACTAAAGCGACTTAGCAGCAGCAGCAGCAGCAACCTATTTACTCAACAAGTATCTGTTGCACAACCACTGTGCCAGGCACAGGGTGACAATAAGATGTGACAGGACTCCCCCAAAGCCCTTGGTTGAGGGGACAAGAGTCTTTATCACATCATCTGAATTTTATTTCAAAACACTTCAACATAAACAGTGCAATATAAATGTGTGTCTGTTGGCTTTAATCTCCTGCCTGAGGGCAATTAGTTGTCTCAATCTATAATACAGACTCCTGGAGTAGTTGTCTGGAGTAGTTAACTAGCTTCTAATCAAAGGCCACACACACAACAGCTAAGGCCACCGCAAGTCCTAGTTGGTCAGCGAGCTGTCCTTATCAGCAACCAGCACCATGGTAATTAGCACTCTGAAGGTCAGAAATGGACTTTCACACAGCTTAAATCACTGACTTCGTTAATTGGTACTACGGTTGTTGGAAATTTCTCTTCGGTGGTGAATTCATGGTATTTGAAGTATGAGGACTGAAAAGAACTATCACAGAAACACCCTGGCCCATGTGTGACCCAGGCAGGTCCACAGATGTGCACTGGCTTGACTGGTAAGTGGTTGGAGGTCCAGCTACTGATTCTAGGAAATTATTTGGCCCCAGAGTCAAAACGTCATGATAACAAATTCTGTCTGTGGGAGGTAGAACTCCAAATATTCCTGGGCCTTAATGATTGAATCAAACACTATTCACGTATTGCTGTGAAGGGGTTCTGCAGGTGGGGTTAAGAATTAAGGTTACTAACAAAGACAGGGGGGACTGGCAGAGGGAACTCTGTTCAGTGTTACGTGGCTGTCTGGTTAGGAGGTGAGTTTGGGGGAGAATGGATCCATGGGTATGTACAGCTGAATCCCTTTGCTATCAGCCTGAAACTGTTACAACACTGTTGGGCTGTCTCTTTGCTATCCTGAAATTGTCACATCGTTAATCAGCTATGCTGTGCTCACTTAGTCGTGTCTGACTCTTTGCAGCCCCATGGACTGGAGCCTGCCAGGCTCCTTATATTCCAATACAAAATAAAATGTTTTTTGTTTTTAAATCAAGAATTAAGGTTACTAACCAGCTGACCTTAAACTAGAGAGATCATTCTGGATTGCTGGATGGGGCCCATGTCATCACATGAACCCTTAAAAGCAGAAGAGGAAGACTGAACTCAGTCTTCATCTTAAGAACACTTGTGATGTTTCCCGGTGCAGGGGGGCGGGTGGGGATGTCAGAAACTTTTTTTACAAGGGCTTGGAGCCTTGTGTAAGGAGAGAAGGGTTAGCAAGTCAGCGCAACCTGAGTTAAGAGGATGAGGGGAGATAGGGCCGAAGCGGTGGAGATGGTCAGAGAGACTCAGAGCATGAGAAGGATTCAAACCTTCTGGACAGGGTATGAGGCTGGTTTTGAAGATGCAGGGACGGGGCCACCAACAAAGGGATGCAGCCAGCCTCGAGACATTTAGATGGACCCCCCGCCAAGAGCCAGCAAGCAAAGGAGGACCTCAGTGTTATAGCCACATGGCTCTAAACTCAGCCAACCTGAAAGTTTGGGAATACTTCATCTTCTGAGCCCCAGAGAGGAACGCAGGCCCACCAGCATCTTCCAAAAAACCTTGGGAAACCCACACCAGAGATACAACCGTGCCAGGTGGTGCCCGGACTTCTAACCTACAGAACTGTGAGATCATTTGTTTTAAGCTGCTGCGTTTGTAGTAATTTCTAAAGGCACTAGTAGAAAACTAACATATTATCCATAAAATGCTGGAATACTTGCTACAGGTAAACACTGAATGCAAAGCGCCACCAGAACACTACCCCCTCTCCCAAAGGACAGCGCTGGAACTTCATTAGGCGTATGAAACAGACTGTATGACTGCACTGTGCCAGCCTGCTAATAAACCTATAAACAGGCAGAATGCCACGTGGGCCTTGTTTTCATTCATACCTGAGTGAGTTTATAATGAGGAAATCTGTTGCCCTCACCTTTACTTTGGCCACCTGATACCAAGAGCCAACTCACTGGAAAGGACCCTGATGCTGGGAAAGATTGAAGCAGGAGGAGAAGGGGGAGACATAGGAATTAAATGGTTGGGTGGCATCACCAACTCAAGAGACACGAGTTTGAGCAAACTCCAGGATATAGTGAAGAACAGGGAAGCCTGGCAGGCTGCAGTCCATGGGGTCACAAAGAGCTGACATGACTGAGCAACAGAACACCACCACCACCTCCTATAACTACTGGTTGCAATTATAACTTACCACAAAGAATCTAAACCCCTGAACGCTGATAAGAATCATTAACCAAACCATCCCAAATAAACGATTAACCACAAATCTTGGTTTTAAGGTGTCCCTGGAGAAAGATCTGAGTCTTTCCTGGAGTGACAGTTTCAACTTCTCTAAGGAACTAGGAAATTTCATGACATGGTATAGTAGGCAGTGATCAAGACCATCCCCAAGAGAAAGAAATGCAAAAAGGCAAAATGGTTGTCTGAGGAGGCTTTACAAATAGCTATGAAAAGAAGAGAAGTGAAAGGCAAAGGAGAAAAGGGAAGATACATCCATTTGAATGCAGAGTTCCAAAGAATAGCAAGAAGAGATAAGAACGCCTTCCTCAGTGATCAATGCAAAGAAATAGAGGAAAATAATAGGATGGGAAAGAAAATTTTCTTTTTTTTTTTCTTCAAGAAAATTAGAGATACAAAGGGAACATTTCATGCAAAGATGGGCTCAATAAAGGACAGAAATGGTATGGACCTAACAGAAGCAGAAGATATTAAGAAGAGGTGGCAAGAATACACAGAAGAACTATACCAAAATGATCTTCACGACCCAGATAATCATGATGGTGTGATCACTCAGCTAGACCCAGACATCCTGGAATGCAAAGTCAAGTGGGCCTTAGGAAGCATCACTATGAACAAAGCTAGTGGAGGTGATGGAATTCCGGTTGAGCTATTTCAAATCCTGGAAGATGATGCTGTCAAAGTGCTGCACTCAATATGCCAGCAAATTTGAAAAACTCAGCAGTGGCCACAGGACTGGAAAAGGTCCGTTTTCATTTTGATCCCAAAGGCAATGCCAAAGAATGCTCAAACTACCACACAATTGCACTCATCTCACATGTTAGCAATGTGATACTCAAAATTCTCCAAGCCAGGCTTCAACAGTACATGAACCGTGAACTTCCAGATGTTCAAGTTGGATTTAGAAAAGGCAGAGGAACCAGAGATCAAATTGCCAATGTCCGCTGGATCATCGAAAAAGCAAGAGTTCCAGAAATATATCTACTTCTGCTTTATTGACTATGCCAAAGCCTTAGACTGTGTGGATCATCACAAACTGTGGAAAATTGTTAAAGAGATGGAAATACCAGATCACCTGACCTGTCTCCTGAGAAATCTGTATGCGGGTCAAGGAGCAACAGTCAGAACTGGACATGGAACAACATACTAGTTCCAAATCAGGAAAGGAGTTACTCCAAGGCTGTATATTGTCACCCTGCTTATTTAACTTACATCCAGAGTACATCATGAGAAACGCTGGACTCGATGAAGCACAAGCTGGAATCAAGATTGCCGGGAGAAATATTGATAACCTCAGATATGCAGATGACACCACACTTATGGCAGAAAGCAAAGAACTAAAGAACCTCTTGATGAAAGTGAAAGAGGTGAGTGAAAAAGCTGACTTAAAACTCAACGTTCAGAAAACTAAGATCATGGCATCTGGTCCCATCACTTCATGGCAAATAGATGGGGAAAACAGTGAGAGACTTTATTTTGGGGGGCTTCAAAATCACTGCAGATGGTGACTGCAGCCATGAAATTAAAAAATGCTTACTCCTTGGAAGGAAAGTTATAACCAACCTAGACAGCATATTCAAAAGCAGAGACATTACTTTGCCAACAAAGGTCCACCTAGTCAAAGCTATGATTTTTCCAGTAGTCATGTATGGATGTAAGAGTTGGACTATATAGAAAGCTGAGTGCTGAAGAGTTGATTCTTTTAACTATGGTGTTGGAGAATACTCTTGAGAGTCCCTTGGACTCCAAGGAGATCCAACCAGTCCATCCTAAAGGAAACCAGTCCTGAATATTCATTGGAAGGACTGATGCTGAAGTTGAAACTTCAATTGACGCGAAGAACTGACACATTTGAAAAGACCCTGATGCTGGGAAAGATTGAAGGCGGGAGGAGAAGGGGACAACAGAGGATGATATGGTTAAATGGCATCACTGACTCAATGGACATGAGTTTGAGTAAACTCTGGAAGTTGGTGATGGACAGGGAGGCCTGGCATGCTGCAGTCCATGGGGTCGCAAAGAGTGGGACATGACTGAGTGACCGAACTGAACTGAAGGAACTAGGAGAGTAGCCCATAAGAGGAAGGGGGTTCTCCTCATATTCACATTAGCAGGAGATGAGCCCTGGGCTGCATGATAGTATTAAGACTCCAGAAACAGGGAGGCAGGGCCCCCATGAACTTTCTTTCCCTGAGGGTTCCTGAGTGCTTCCCATTTTGAAGCAGTCGTGTTCCAAGTGTGGTCCCTGGACCAACAGCAACAGCATCACCTAGGATCTTGTTAGAAATGCAAAGTCTCAGCTCTACCTCAGGTGATCTGATTCTGATGCTTTTGTTTGAAAACCAAATTATACAAGAATTTGGGTTAATTATATTAGAACTTATCTTTGTCTTGAGGCAGCTTCCAATCAAATAAGAAGATTAGGCAGAAAGAGCTGCTCTGGATAAGAAACTTTATGAGTTTAGTTAGACTAGGTTAAAAGATTATCCTTGATATACTTTTTAGTCATCTGTATGTCGTCTTTGGAGAAATGTCTGCTTAGATCTGCTGATTTTTTTTTTTTTTTTTTTTTAGGTATCAAGAATCTCTTTTATTGATTATCAGAAACATTACAAGCATCTAATATGAACAAAGGGGAAACACAGGTGTGGGGGAGGTAGGGGAGTGATAAACCAGCAGCTTAGGATGAACACATGTTCATTACTGTATATAATATAGATAACCAATAAGGACCTGCTGTATAGCACAGGGAATACTACCCAATATTTTGTGATAACCTATATGGAAAAGATTCTTAAAAAAAAAGAATACATGTATGACTGAATCACTTTGCTGTATACCTGAAACTAACACGACATTGTAAACCAACCTGGTTCCATTCTGCATTCATTTGCAACTTGAAACCTCTGGGAATTTTTCCCAGTTTTCTGCTGTCTTAAATCCTCAAATTTGGGTTCTGTTCAGAGAACACTTTGGAGTGGAAGTGACTTTGGGGTACATTTTTTGTTTCATTTCTGTATCTTATTGGTTACCCTGCTTGTCCCCTGTCACTTTCTGTTACTTCTGCCACTCCAGACTTGATTCCCATAATTCTCCATTACCTGGTGGTGGTGGTCATATTAATGGATTTTTTAAAAAGCCACCTTGTTAAAAAATTGAGAAAAAGGAAACAAAGTAATAAATAAGTGTCAAATGTTCTGAGCATGTAGACATTATGTAACTAATGAAAAAAAAAGGAGATTAAGAAAAGAAATAAGTATAAAACAGAATAAAGCCTCTGACTGCCACTGGTTATTAGAGGAGACTAAAACAATATCATTTGAAACTGAAAAATTAAGTAACAGATCTCTACCTCAAATTACAAAGATAAAACCCTGAACATCAAAAACACAATGTTAAAGAAAAGAAGAAGGAAAAGAAAGAGAGAAAAAGAAAAAGAACCAGGTTCGATGCAGGATACTGGATGCTTGGGGCTGGTGCACTGGGACGACCCAGAGGGATGGTATGGGGAGGGAGAAGGGAGAACGGTTCAGGATGGGGAACACATGTATACCTGTGGCAGATTCATTTTGATATATGGCAAAACCAATACAATATTGTAAAGTTAAATAAAATTAAATTTAAAATGAAAAAAAAAAAAAAAAAAAGATTATCCTTGGATGTTAGTCACAACCTCACTAGCTTATACAGAAACCATTAAGAGATCAGTGCGCTATCAGTACACACCTAGTTGCTGCTGGTGTTTAGTTGCTAAGTCATGTCCAAACTGTTTATGATCCTATGGACTGTAGCCTGCCAGGTTCCTTCTGTCCATGGGATTTCCCGGGCCAGAATACCAGAGTGGGGTGCCATTTCCTTCTCTCGGGGATATTCCCAGAGATTGAACCTCCACCTCCTGCATTGGCAGGCGGGTTCTTTACCACTAAGCAACCAGGGACACACCTGGTAGAATGGCTAAAAAAATTTTTTTGTAATTTGATGATTAAGACCTGCTCATGAGGATGCAGATCAGTAGGAACCCTCCTACACTGCTGGCGGGAATGTAAAATGGTACAACCACTTTGGAAAACAGCTGGTATTTTCATATAAAATTAAACGTAATACACTTAACAAGCCATGAAGCAATTCTACACCTAGGTATTGACTCAAGATAAATGAAAATATATATTTACTGAAAAACCTGTATGCACATATTTATAGCAATTTTACTCATAAACCACAAAAAAAATCCCTGAAAGCTATTCAAATGTCCTTCAGTTGATAAATGGATAAACTATGGTATATCCATGCAGTAAATTAATATTCAGCAATTATTAATTGGATAACTAAGTATTATTAATACCAATAAAAAGTAGAGGTAAGATACAAAATTGTAAATCAACTATGCTTCAATAAAAATAAACTGAAAAAAGAGGTTTTGATACCCAAACTACAACATGGATGAATTTCAAAAGTATTATGCTTAGTGAAGGAAGTCAGATTCAAAAGGCTGGATAAATGCATGCTTTCATTGATACGACATTCTGGAAAAGACAAACTATAGGTGTGGAGAACATCAGTGGTTCCCAGGCAGTAGGGGTTACTACAAAGGGGTACAATGAGGGAGTATCTGGGGATGAGGGAACTGTTCTGTGCTTGATACTGGTGGTCCTTTCACAACTCTATGTATTTGCCAAAGCTCATAGAGCAAAAATAATTTTATTCTATGTAAATAAAAAAATAACCAAAAAAAAAAAAAATTAATAGAGGGGGCCTGACTGAGGGTATCATTCTGTGTAGGGGAGTGACTAAAACTGCTTGAAATCTCCACTCTGGGTGAACAGTTTTGACTCACTGAGAGAGAGAATTAGCCAGAGGCCAACCCTAGCATCTGCCATCCCCTCCCACCTTCATAAGAGAGACCTGATTTTTAACTGGTCACTGTTTTAAAAAGTACCCAATACCTATAAAAAACCAGAAGAGATCACAGGGGATTGCTTCAGTAGGGTGCTGGGGGCTGTTTATCTAGAGCAGACTCTCCAGACTATCTCACTGCATAGGTGTGTACTTATGATTGACTTCCTCTCATCTGGATTATTTTCCAGCTCTGCAAATTGCAAAAAAACTGAGAGCAATGCAAATGAATTTTGTCTTGCAGAGATCATAAATCTCTTTAATCCAGATTCTCATTTAAACTGGTCTTAACGTCTTGCTTGTTCCTGCCTTAATAAATGAGCTAAATAAAACTGTTGACATAGGACCTTTTGATCCTTGCACGTCGTATTTTTGCCTTTTTGAAAATTATACTTGAAGAGCACAGCATATTAAATGAATAAAAGGCTGCATTTTCTAGCCTCCTTGGCAGCCACTGAGAAGAAAGCGAGTGTTGGGTGGGGTTTCAAGAAAGACTGTTTAATGGGAGCTGACCCAGCTGGGAGAAGGCCCCTTTTTGCTCTTCTCTTTCCTCCTCTTGGCAGAAAGGCTGACATATCTGCTAGTACTCAGCAACTCTACGGGGCTTTGAAGTAACCTCGTGATATGAGGCTTCCGTGGTGGTTCAGAGGGTAAAGCGTCTGCCTGCAATGCAGGAGACCTGGGTTCGATTCCTGGATCGGGAAGATCCCCTGAAGAAGGAAATGGCAACCCACTCCAGTACCCTTGCCTGTAAAATCTTACGGATGGAGAAGCCTGGTAGGCTACAGTCCATGGGGTCACAGAGAGTCGGACACGACTGAGCGACTTCACTCACTCTGTGATAAGAGGGTGTTAACAGCCCCCAAAGCTGGGTCTAAGCCCCAACTGCTACAACCTGTATATGTTACTTCATTTGGAAAAATGGTCCGTGTGGCTGTGGTTAATGATTCTGACATGAAGGCACTGTTTTGTATTATCCCATGTGGGGCAGGCCCCAAATGCATTCACAAGTATCTTTACAAAAGAAAGGTGAAGGGGGATCAGATCATCACACAGAGAAGGCCACAGGAGACGGAGACAGGGAAAGAATGGAATAATACAGCCACAACCCAGGAACACTGAGAGTATCAGAAGCTGAAAGAGTCAAGGACAAGATTCTCCCCAGAGCCTCCACAGGGGCTGCAGTTCTGCTGATACCTTGATTTCTGACTTTCAGCCTCCAGAAGTATGGGATAAGCAATTGCTGTTGTCCTAAGCCACCAGGCTGGTGGTAACTTGTTACAGCAGCCACATCAAGCTGGGAGACTGGTACCCTGAAGACAACTTGAACTCACCAAGGCCCAGTGCCACGTCCTTCTGGACCATTAACTAACGAGGGAAATGCACTTTTATCTATTTAAAATACACTTTTATCTACTTATCTATCTGTTTAAGCTATTAGGTATTTGATTTTTTTTTTCTTGAAGTCAAACTTAATCCTAATATACAGCGACATACTGGGATCATGAGTTCATGGCCCCAGCCTCATCTTGTCCCAGTTGATCCATTATATTGGTTGTCCCGCAATCTGAGTAAGGTTGAGAATTAAATGAAGACTTGAAAAATGCCAAACTCAACTGTGTTTGAGTATCAGTACAACTGCGTTACTGTTAAGATTAAGTTTGCACCACTGGTCATAATCAGGGAATATGTCTAGTTGAAATTTTTTTTTTTTTTTAACGTGGCATATCAGAGTATCTGACTTTGTGATTCCTATTCGAAATAGGTAGTTGTAAGTCAAATTTACTTTTTTAATATAGTTTTTATTTTTATTACTTTTTAAATTGGAGTACAGCTGATTTATAACACCATGTTTGTTTCAGGCGTATAGCATAGTAATTCAGTTTTTTTTGTAGACTGTATTCCATTTTAGGTTATTATGTCCATCTCTTTTGTGATCCCATGGGCCATCCATGGGATTTTCCAGGCAAAAATATTGCAGTGGGTTGTCATTTCCTTCTCTAGAGGATCTTCCCAACCCAGGGATTGAACCCATGTCTTCTGCACCACAGGTGGTCTTTGTCTGAGCCACCAGGGATAGGATATAGTCCTGTGTATACATTAAATCTTTGTTGCTGATCTATTTTTACGTATAGCAGTTTGTGTCCCATAATTTAATTTATCCCTACTTTATCCTTCTTCCTCACTCCTTTCCCGTGCAGTAACCATAAGTTTGTTTTCTATGCCTGTGAGTCTGTTTCTGCCTTGTATATAGATTCATTTGTGTCATTTAGATTCCACATGTATGAGATATCACACAGTATTTATCTTTCTTGACATTTCACTAAGCATAATAGTCTCTAGATCCATCCACATTTCTGCAAATGGTCGTATTTCATTCTTTTTTCTGGCTGAGTTGTGTGTGTGTGTGTGTGTGTGTGTGTGTGTGTGTGTGACATCTTAAGCCAGTCATCTCTTGGTAGGTAAATGGGTTGTTTCCAGGTGTGTGTGTGTGTGTGTGTGTGTGTGTGTGTGTGTGAGAGACGTTGTGTGTGTGTGTGTGTTTTTGAGAGACTCTTAAGCCAGTCATCTCTTGGTAGGTAAATGAGTTGTTTCCAGGTGTGTGTGTGTGTGGGGTGGGGTGTGTGTAGGTAAATGAGTTGTTTCCAGGTGTGTGTGTGTGTGTGTGTGTGTGTGTGTGTGTGTGAGACATCTTAAGCCAGTCATCTCTTGGTAGGTAAATGGGTTGTTTCCAGGTGGGTGGGTGGGTGTGGGGGGGATGTGTGTGTGTGGGTGTGTGTGTGTGTGTGTGACATCTTTAGCCAGTCATCTATTGGTAGGTAAATGGGTTGTTTCCAGGTGTGTGTGTATGTGTGTGTGTGTGACATCTGTGGTAAGCCAGTCATCTCTTGGTAGGTAAATGGGTTGTTTCCAGGTGTGTGTGTGTGTGTGTGTGTGTGTGTGACATCTTAAGCCAGTCATCTCTTGGTAGGTAAATGGGTTGTTTCCAGGTGTGTGTGTATGTGTGTGTGTGTGACATCTTAAGCCAGTCATCTCTTGGTAGGTAAATGGGTTGTTTCCAGGTGTGTGTGTGTGTGTGTGTGTGTGTGTGTGTGTGTGACATCTTAAGCCAGTCATCTCTTGGTAGGTAAATGGGTTGTTTCCAGGCTTGGCTGTTGTAAATAGTGCTGCTATGAACATCAGGGTGCACGTACCTTTTCAAATGGAAGTTTTTGCTTCTTCCAGGTATATATGCCCAGGAGTGGAATTACTGGATCATATGGTAGTTCTATTTTTAATTTTGTAAGGAACTTTCATACTGCTTTCTATAGTGTCTGCACCAATTTACATTCCCACCAACAATGTATGAAGGCTCCCTTTTCTCCACACCCTCTCCAGCATTTATTATTTGCAGAGTTTTTGATGATAGCCATTCTGACAGGTGACAATACCACAATGTGGTTTTGATTTGCATTTCTCTAATAATTAGTGATGTTGAGCATCTTTTCATGTGCCTGTTGGCCATCTGTATATCTTCTTTGGAAAAATATCTTTTCAAGTCTTCTGCCCATTTTTTACTGGGTTGATTTTTTTGATATTGAGTTATGTCAGCTACTTTATATGCATGGTTTTAAATTAGATTATAAACGTACGATTTATAAGTTGAATTTAAAGGCTATGAAAAGCCATGTTTAAAATTATTAACTACAGTATATTGAACAGTAATTTGAAACTTTCATCATCTGTACAGAAAGTGCTGTTCTCAGACATCAAAAGGCTCCTTCTAACAATGGACTCTCCAGTGTATAAAGTCAGTCTCTCACTTTCAAAATGTTCACTGGAAGGAATTCAAGATAGAAGGAAGGAAAAAGGGAGAGAGAGAGAAAGAGAAAAAAGAATTCCCTTAACTCCAAGTCCACCACAAGCCACCCACAGCCCCCAGCTGGCCAACAAAGCTAGCTATCATTCATTTCTGATTCCCCCGCTGAATTCTAGAACCTTCCATGTGCCACCACAGTCCTCACTGTCATCGTTGTTGTACCTGTCATGGTCTGCAGGGAACTCTCCCACGTTCCTGACATCTGTACAGAGGAGACACTCTGCTCTGAGACCCTATGTCTGAGGTCAGGAGCAGCCTGCCATCTTGCTGTGCCTGGTCAGAGGCTGGTGTGTCAGGCCACACACGAGTGGCCTCTGACAGTCCCGGAGAGCCAGGACAGGCAAGGTTTCTGAGCTTGAGGCAAATGCCCTTCTCTGACCTCTGTGTTGAGGAGGTCACACTTGAATGCACGTGGTTCCCAATATCTGAAATACCTCTTGAAAACATCAGGAACCTAAGAGGGCAGCAGCTAAGTGACATTTGGGGGCTCAGCTACTATCTCTTTCAAGTTTGCCCAGGACAAGCTGCACTCACAGAGGACATAGGTAACCCATGACATCACTGCTGAGGAGCCAGATGCAGAGTCACAGGCAGAGTTCCTTCCCTCTCGACACAGCTGCCACCCCCGGTAACGGTGGAGACAGTCACAGCCCTCTCAGCTCCGACGTTCATCTTCCTCCTAATCAGTGTCTTGGGTTCAGGACACGGCAGAGGGAAGGGCTTCCACATTGTCGGTTACATCCAATTCTTCATGTATTTCCCTTGTCCATCAGCTACGACAAATTCACCTCACTCTCAAAACCTGTTTAACATTAAATTTGGAATTCCTATGACACACTGATTTAATACAATAAAAAGAGTGACTGTTTGATTTTCTTTAGAACTAACTCTAACAGGCTGTCACACTAATCTCCAGCTTAGCACTTGCTAACCATTACCCAAGTCAACCACAGGCCATACTAAATTATCCCACTAACACTCCCCGCCCCTATTCCAAAGACAACTCCTGTGGATGTGAACATTCCAGGAAGCAGAGAGCTGCTAGTCCCACCCACGTTCCCACTCAACATGGGGTGCACTCTCAGAGTCCCTGGGCCACCTTCCATATAGCCTCGAAATTCTTAAAACATTTGGCCAAAGAAGAATGCAACAAGTCCCCAACCTGCCTCAAGTCAAAAATAAAGGCTCCAGAAGTTCAGAGTTTCAACCTGTGGCACATTTATACCTCAACATGCAATATGCACATTAATTAATTAATAATTAATTTTTATTAATTTTGAATAATCAAGGGGGAAGCTTAAAGATACAAATTAAAAGTTAACAGTATGCCCAAAAAGAATAATAGCTACTAGAAATTTTAACTTTTAAGTGTTCACTTTTTATGTAAACCCAATCATATACAAAGGCAAAGTCAGAAAGCAGCCTCTTTTTAAAAGAACTTAAAATATCTTATTAAAGTACTTTATATATGTGTCCGGAGAAGGCAGTGGCACCCCATTCCAGTACTCTTGCCTGGAAAATCCCATGGACGGAGGAGCCTGGTGGGCTACAATCCATGGGGTCGCTGAGGGTCGGACACGACTGAGCGACTTCACTTTCACTTTTCACTTTCCTGCATTGGAGAAGGAAATGGCAACCCACTCCAGTGTTCTTGCCTGGAGAATCCCAGGGACAGGGGAGCCTGGTGGGCTGCCGTCCATGGGGTCACACAGAGTCAGACACGACTGAAGTGACTTAGCAGAGCATAGCATATATGTGTCCATGCGTGTATTCAAGTCCTGTCCAACTCTTTGTGACCCCGGGGACTGTAGCCCTCCAGGCTCCTCTGTCCATGGGATTTCCCAAGCAAGAATACTGGAGTGGGTTGCCAATTCCTACTCCAGGGGATCTTCCCAACCCAGGGATCAAACCCAGGCTTCCTGACTCCTGAACTGGCAGGCAAATTCTTTACCACTAGCGCAAACTGGGAAACCCCTGAAGTAGTTCAGCTACTAGGTATCAGGAAAGAAACACAGAATTCCCCAGTTGTTCCCAGAACACAGGAATCCTTCTGCATTTACCACACGGTGGCGCTACTTCAATGTTAATTTCAGACAAAATCCAGAAGGGTGTTTCTTCACCAGCAAGAAAATAATGCTCGCACCCCTTAGGAGTTAGGAGCTTCAGGTCTGAAAAAAACTGTTTAAGGTTTCAGGTAACATACATATGGTTAACAGTCTACATGGAGAAATTAAAACCGCTCAAGTAGCAACTATGCCCCCATTTTAGACTGGACCTAACAGCATTCTGACACTTTCACTTGGCAAAGACTGATCAGTCTAACAGCCAACAAAGCAACATGTGTGGCGGAAGGTCTGAGTGCCTGAGTAAGGTACCTCATAGCGCAACACTGAATGTCATCTGCCCATGAATCTATACTGACATAAGTAAGTAAGTGAGGAAGAGGACAAGAGCCGCCCAGACAGAAAAACTCCAAATAATTTATGTTAGTATTCCACCCACAAAGAGGGGAGCCTAACTCCCCACCCTTCATGGAAGGTTCACACAGCAACTTCCTTCCAGAGGGTAGAGGATGGGGAAGGACGTAAGAAAAGTAATTTGACTGTAGAGAAACCTGGCCACCACTGCCTCGGCCAGGTGACCAAAGTTAACGAAAACCCTGCTAAGTCATGTTGAAATGTCAACACAGCATGATAATAAGGGCACTTTACCTCTGTGGGCCTCCTCCCTTAAACCCCATAACTTCAGTCTAATCATGAGAAGCATCAGACAAATCCCCAAAGAAGGGCATCCTGTGAAACAGTAATAGTAGGCTCAGAATTGCCATGGTCATCAAAACCAAGGAACGTCTGGGAAACTGTCAGAGCCAATGGAGCCTAAGGAGACAGGATAAGTGTCATATGGTATCCTTGAACAAGATCCTGGATATTAGTTATAAACTAAGGAAATATGAAGTATAGACTTCAGTTAATAATAATGTGTCAGGGACTTCCCTGGTGGTTAAGAATCCAACCTCCCAAGCAGGGGACACGAGTTCAGTCCTTGGTCTGGGAAGATCCCATATGCTGCGGGGCAACTAAGCTTGCATGCCACAGTACTGAGTCCATGTGCCACAGCTACTGAAGCCCAAGCACCTAGAGCCCATGTCTGCAACAAGAGAAGCCACAGCAATGAGAATCACATCACAATCAGAGTAGCCCCCACTCCCACGACTAGAGGAAGTCCAGGTGCAGCAAGGAAGACCAGCACAGCCCAAAAAAAGCCTATTAATAATAAAATATAAGAATGAGAGGTGGATCAAATGGTAAAAAATCTGCCTGCAATGCGGGAGGACCTGAGTTCAATCCCTGGGTCAGGAAGATCCCCTGCAGAAGGAAATGGCAATCCATGCCAGTACTCTTGCCTGGAGAATCCCATGGACTGAGGAGCCTGGAGGGCTATAGTCCATGGGTCTCAAAGAGTCAGACACGACTGAGTGACTGACACTTTCACGAGATCATTAGCTGTGACAATATATCATGCTATTATAATATACTATGCTAATGATAAAAGAAAATGGGCACGTGGTGGTATATAGGAACTCTGAATTAGCTTTACAACTTTTCTTTAATTCACAAACGATTCCAAAATAATCTTTATATACTTTTCCTAAGGCTCAAATGGTAACTAAGAGAAGCCTTCACACACAGGAGAATGCCTTCAGCTTCTGTATTAAGTAACTTAGGCTGTGTCCTCAACAATCCCTTGACATCCACCAAAGAGGAAGAGAGTAGTTACAGCCTGAAGGGTATTTCCCCAAATTTCATCTGGTGAATCCCAATGTACTCCAGCATGTGACTGTAGTTGGAGATCGAACCCTTAGAGAGGTGATTAAGGTAAAATGAGGCCACTGAGGTAGGCCCTAATTCAATCTGAGTGCTGTCCTTGCAAGAGAAAACGTGGACAGAGAGACACCAGGGGTGCACACATAGGAAAGGCCACGCAAGGACACAGAGAGAAGTTGGCCATCTGGGAGCCAAGGACAGAAGCTGCAGGAGAAATGAAACCTGCCAGCACTTTGCTCTCAGGCTTATAGCCTCCAGACCTATGGGAAAACTAATTTCTGTTGTTTAAGCAACCCACTCTGTGGTACTTTTCATGGCAGCCCTAGCCACCTGATACAAAGGTGAAGCATAAAAGCATTGCTTCCCCAAAGGTCAAGGAAGAACATAAGTGAGCATACAGAGTTTGGTGGCTTCTGTGCCGAGGGTACCTTTTGAGAGGGATCTAACATAGGCTGCTGGTTCTGGGCAGCAAGCAAGTGAAGTGGAGATGACCTGGTCTTTGGACTCAGGCTGCCTAAAGTGCAAGCTCCAGCTAGTCATTAAGGAGCTGTGCAACCTTCTAGCAAGTTATCTAAACCCTGGGGTCTTTCTATCAACTGTAAGTGGGATTGGTGCCTACACTTAAGGGTTAAAAATGTTTACCAAGGGTCGAGTACATGGCACGTACTGAATAAATATTAAGTTTCCATTCTGCCCTTCTTTTCCTCTAAGGCAAAAGTCCGGTTGGCAAACTATGGTCTGGGAGTAAATCTGACCCACTGCATGCTTTTATAAATAAAATGTTGGAACATGGCCATGAATATTCATGAAAGGACTGTCTATGGCTGAGTTGTGCTACAGCAAGAGGTGAGTGGTTACAATACAGACCGTATGGCCCTCAAAGCCTAAAATACTTGCTATCTGGCCTTTAATGGAGCTTGTTGATTCTGCTCTGTCGTCCATTATCCTATTTCCAAAAGCTGACAGACATTTGTCATTCCTTATCGTACCTGAACTTCCCAGCATCTGCTACAGATGTCGTGTCTTGAGATCCTTCTTTCTCCCTGGAGGCCAGCAGTCAGAGCTCAGGCTCTACACTTCCAACTTCCTGGTGCTCCTCACAAGTAAGCTGCTGCTGCTGCTAAGTCACTTCAGCCGAGTCCAACTCTGTGCCGACCCCAGAGACGGCTGCCCACCAGGTTTCCCTGTCCCTGGGATTCTCCAGGCAAGAACACTGGAGTGGGTTGCCATTTCCTTCTCCGATGCATGAAAGTGAGGTTGCTCAGTCATGTCTGACTCTTAGAGACTCTTAGTGACCCCATGGACTGCAACCTACCAGGCTCCTCCGTCCAGGGGATTTTCCAGGCAAGAGTACTGGAGTGGGGTGACACTGCCTTCTCCCCTCACAAGCAAGACTCTTCCCAAAACACACAAGCTATGAGATATTCAAAGTCACACCCCACTGGCCAGCCTGCTTCTGCATTCCACACTGCACTTAATTACACCAGCACCTATGCCTGTGGCTGCAACTGAAGTCTCATGATTCAGAATCCCAGGGCTGGAGTTGAAATTCCACCTGTCAGAGCTTTACCTACAATATGAGAATAATGACTCCCTTGGAGATCCCTAACAATTAAATACGGAGAAAATGTAAATAAAGCCATGAGTGCAACAAGAATTTTTTGTCTCTAGATCTATCTTAGCAACCCAAGCAAGCTTCCCAATTGTGGTGAAAAGAATTCGTTACAGAATGTGCTGAAACATGGATCCCCGACTCTCTGACTACAGGGCAGTTTGAGGCAGTACTCCAGGGGATAGTCCATTTACCTCATGGCTGGACAAATATTTCCTGTATGTGCCATGATATGAAAAGGGCTCACAAGTGCTGGCCCTGGACCATTTTATACTTTTCTTCCTTCTCTATAGACTTCTTTTCCTAAAATTTTCTCAAATGGACCTCCACCTCCCTATATCCTCCTCCGTCACTGCCAAGGTTTCAGCCACTACACATCCCTTGAGTGATTAGTCTCCCAACCAGTCTCCTCTACACCAAGATGGCCTGAACAAAATAATTACTCACTATCCCAACCAAAATCTATTATTTAATCCCTCTATATTTATTTACTTTTTGGGTGCACTGGGTCTTCACTGCAGTCTGTGGGCTCTTAGCTGTGGTGTATGGGCTTTCTCTAGCTGCAGCATGAGGGTATAGTTGCCCCATGGCATGTGGGATCTTAGTTCCCCAACTAAGGATCAAACCAGCATCCCCTGCACTGGAAGGCAGATTCTTAACCACTGGACCACCTGGGAAGTCCCAATCTTTCTACCTTTAAAAACGGTCAAATAGTGCATATTAATGCATGCATATGGAATCTGGAAAGATGATACTGATGAACCTATTTGCAGGGCAGCAATGGAGACGCAGACATAGAGAAGAGACTTGTGGAAACGGCAGGGAGGGAAGGAGAGAGAGAGATGAGCTGAGAGAGTAGCGTGGAAACCTATATATTACCATATGTAAAACAGATAGCCAGTGGGAACTTGCTGTGTGCTCAAGGAGCGGTGAGCACAGGGAGTCAACCCAGGGCTCTGTGACAACACAGAGGGGGTGGGATGGGAAGGGAAACGGAAGTGAGGTTCAGGAGGGGGGTACATATATATACCTATGGCTGAGTCACGCTGATATATGGTAGAAATCAAAGCAATATTGTAAATTATCCTCTAATTAAAAAAAAAAGTCAAAAGACTAAGACACCACCGCCAGAAGAATTAAATCCTCCCTGCGCAGCCCCCCTGCCCCCCGCCCCATTATCTCCATCCTTGTGTGGAATGCAACCTGCCCCTCTAAGGCCGTGTGAGACCAGCCACCATCAGTCCAGGCTTCATGCAAGGCTCTTCTTTCCCTAGGGGGTAGCCTTCCCACAAACCCACCCTCGTTTGCCACATAACCCCTAACTCATGTTTGAAGAGCGCCCTACAACGTCATCCGTACTCGGAACCTTGCCAGCTCCTCCAAAGAGATTCTTAGGCTCCTCCGTGTGGCCACAGCACTTTGTAAACACCACAGTGTCTTAGTCGTCATCCCTCACTCAATTGGAAGGCCCCCAAAGCTTATGGCCAAGTATGTACTTACATTTCTATCTACCTCGTCTCTAGTAGAGCACGACATGTAGCTCACACTCAGTAAATCCGTACAAAACCGATGTTCATGGAACCTCATGACATCACAGAGTAAAGGAAAGACAGAAGTAACTCAGAGTGCCTCTGAGGCCATTTGGAAAAATTAAGGTTAACACCAAAAGAAGTATCATCCACACCACAGAGTCTTCTTTAGAAGGAAGCCTGGAAAAGTCTCTTGCCAACTTGGCTGCCAATAAGTCCAGGAGACCCGGAGAAAGGGAGCGCAGAAGAGCTCCAGTATGTAAAAGGGGGCTGTTTCTAAAGGCTAGAGCACAAACAGGCTAAGATTTTGCAGTGTGAAAGGAAGAAACGTGGAATGGTTATCACAAAAAAAGTTATGAAAAGGTGCAAATTATGCAAATTAAAACGTGATTATTTTAAGCAGTCTGTTAGGATGTTCCTTTCTTATTTTAGGGAAAACACGTGGGACTCACCCCATCTCTCTTTGTTCCTTTCTGGGTATCATGGAGAAATCTACAAGCAATAGTATGACCCAGTCACAGTGACTGGCAGGTATCAAGCTAGGGTTGAATTATTCCTGCCTTAAAAGGACGTGTTATTCCTTACCTGCTTATTAAAACACCACAAACTTAAGAAAAACATGCAGTAAAATCTAATGCTGAGTACAAGTCAAGTCCTCAGAGATTGTTTAACGTGTCCTGCCTTGGCCTGGCCTAAGACAGCATTTCTTCCTGACCGGGAGTCTTGTAGAACTCAAGTGGCCATTCTGAGGCATCGTATTCAGAGGGAAACCGCACCTCTAGACAACATACGGATGCTGGGTGGTTTCCCTACTCTCACCCCCAACATCTTTAGCAATGGTTTCTTCCACACTCCTCCAAAACACAGTCACTTGCATTCTTACAGGTTGATCTTTGTCACTTTCGATAAGAACTACAACAGGACCAAGAATAAACAAACAAGGCCCTCGGTCAGGAGCAACACAGATGTCAGGAGATGAAGACCAGTGAAACATCCCAGGAGACCCTTCCGTGGAGGCCATGGATATGTCCAGCTCCTCCAGAAAGCCACACCCAGAGCTAGTGAACCCAAATCTGCATACCAACAACCAGACCTCGGAGGTCCCTGTGCTGAAGCAGCAGACCCTTCTCTGGTGGTCCATGCCAGAGAACCAGACCAAAGCCACCAAAGAAGAAGTGGGAGAGAGGGGACAGATCACTTGCTCTTGAAAGTCAGAAGCAGCAGCAGCATTTCTTGTGGGCATTTCAGGAGCCAGGCACTTGCCAAACATTCCCTGTATCCTCTCAAAGATCAATACAGTAGATAATTTATTCTCATTCCCAGATAAGAGAAGTTGTGAAGTAATTTCCAAGGACACAGAGTTACTGAGAACAGGGACTCAGGATTTGAACCCACGTCTGTCTGTCTTAGAGCCAGAGATTTCCCGCAATACTGCATGGCCTGGGTAGAATTCCTCCATCTAGAAGGCAATGAGGGAGAAGGGGGTGTGTATAAAAGTTCAAACTTTTCTAATGCAGGTAAGACCTGCTTAAACCACACAACTTCTAAAACAAGCAAAAAACCAAACAAACAATCGTGGACTCTGCAAATCTTTCACATGCATACACTCATATTTTAATGTGTGTATATATGTGTATATGTATAAATACACACACATTCATTCAAATCTTAGGAGCACACACATTTGACTCTAACAGGAACTATAGAAATGGCGGGGGTGGGGGGAGGTTGTAAATTATTTTAGAAAAATAATCTTTAATATAGGAAATCTCTATTGAGTTTTTACTAAAGAGCTCAAAGTTGACAATCTTTGTTTGGCTGACACAGCAGGAGATTCGTAGCCTGTATGCCTCACCTTAAGACCTCTAATTTCCATATAAAATATTAACACTAGACTCTAGGATGTGTACAACAGGCATGTATTTTCTTTTGACTACTGAAGACTGCCAACATCCAGAGACCTTGTAAAACATCAAAATGCACAAGACAGAAGTGTCCATACACTTCCTTCATTCTCAGATGCCACCCTCCTCCGAGATACAGCAGAGCCGTGACCTGGGCACAGTCACCTCACTTGCATTCAACTACATGTGCTCTGCAAGATGAGGGATGGTTCTGGAGGCAAAGAGACACACATCTGCTGCTCCCTCAGCCCATATGGGCTTCTCACGTAGTGGGATTCTGGTGTATAATGTAGGTATTTCTGGTACAATTGCAGTCCCAAGTACAAACTTTCTACTTCACCTGGTGCATATCCCCAAAAAAACCCTGTAACAATCTGCCAATGACAGAAGAAAAATGGTGGTATCATTCAGAGATGTTGTGTCTGCATGTGGAATTTATGAGCAATTTAAGGGATGCTTAAGGGCAACCTGATGCAAAGGAAGCCTTACATTTTGACTTTTTCATTTACCTGTGTAAGGAGCAACTTTGTAACCCTGTTTTCACACTCAGCTTCAGACAATAACTCATTGTCTGCTCAATCTTCATTGGAGTTTTGATCTCACTGTCTGGTGAACACACTGAGCCATCTGGAGCACTTACTCTCTATCAGCTTCATGAATCACTACTTTTCACTTCCATGAAGAGCTCATAGGAACTGCACAGATTATTGAGGCAGGGCACCACCAGGAATCTGACCTTTTTTCTTTATCTGTCTTTTCTGTTAAGAACTAATGCTTTCTTAAACCTTTGCACTTTTATCACTAGTTCTAAGAGCTGGCTTCCTTTATAGTGCAATTTTACAGACATAACTTTAATTACTTCACACGAATCATGTACAAACCAAAAGATGATGAATAACACAAGGAGTTGACGGCAGAGCTGGAACTGGAATCCAGACAGTCAGTCAGTCACTGTGTTATGCTGTTTTCATGTCCTATTCACAGGGAACAAAGCCTGCTGCACATCAAGAAGACATATGCTTGCCAGAAAGCACAGAGACCTGAGGGTGAAATTCCAGTGGAAAGCATATGACTGAAGATAAGGAATCAAGAGGACCGATTTTGTGAGAATCTGCCACTGAGTTAGATGAAGCTGAAGATGGGCTCTAAGGCAGTCACAGTGAAATAGCAAGCACCAAAGGAGAGCCTGTGTATCAGGCCTACACTTTACAGTCTACATCGCAATTTCACTTACCCTATAAGAGAAACACCATTATTACACTCATTGCCTATGAAGAAACGCCTGTAATTTAACCAAACACACCAAGTGGGAGATGAACACAGTCCCAACCTGCCCAAGACTGGAGTGGATGCAGACTTGCACCTATTAGGGTCATTAACAACTCAGCTAACACCAGAGACTCCCAAGTTCCTAACTTATGGAGGATAACTTATTCTCCCAGGCTTTTCTGAAAGTGAACTCAATCTGAGTAGGCCGGTATCTATTAAAGAAACTGAATACATAATTAACATCAATAACTTTCCAAAACTGAAAGCACCAAGACCAGATAGGTTCACTGGTAGATTCTACTAAACATGTAAGGAAGAAATTAGACTAATTCTCTTTCGGAAGACAGAAGCAGAAGGAATACTTCCCAACATATTCTGTGAAGCCAACACGACTCTAATGCCAAAATCAAATAAAAACATTACAAGGAGTCTACAGAACAGTATCTCTCATGAGCATAGATGGAAAAATCCTTGACAAAATACTAGCACGCTGAATCTAAGAACGTATAAAAAAATCATACATCATGAGCAAGTGGGACTTACCCCAGGTCTGCAAGGCTGGTTCAGTATTAGGAAATCAATTAATGTAGTCTATCACATTAATTGGCTAAAAGCAAAATCACATGGTCATATCAACAGATACAGAATACATATATGACAAAGTCTAACATCTATTCTTGATAAAAACTCTCAGAAAATTAGGAATAGTGGGGAACTTCCTCAACTTGTCAAAAAATGTCTGTAGAAACTTTAAAGCTAATATCACACTTAATGGTAGGAACAAAAAACTTTCCCATCAAGATCAGGAACAGATAAGAATATCTCTACTCCTTATCAATATTGTACTAGAAGTCCAAACTAATGTAATTAGGCAGAAAAAGAAAACAGGTCTACAGATTGGGAAGGAAGAAATAAAACTGTCATTTTTTTGCAAATGACATGACTATGTACGGAGGAAATCTGAAAGAATTGATCAAAAACTCATGGAAAAAGGGATTATAGCCAAGTTAATACCAAAGAGTGCTCAAACTACCGCACAACTGCACTCATCTCACACACTAGTAAAGTAATGCTCAAAATTCTCAAGCCAGGCTTCAGCAATATGTGAACCGTGAACTTCCTGATGTTCAAGCTGGATTTAGAAAAGGCAGAGGAACCAGAGATCAAATTGCCAACATCCGCTGGATCATCAAAAAGCAAGAGAGTTCCAGAAAAACATCTATTTCTGCTCTATTGACTATGCCAAAGCCTTTGACTGTGTAGATCACAATAAACTGTGGACAATTCTGAGAGAGATGGGAATACCAGACCACCTGATCTGCCTCTTGAGAAATCTGTATGCAGGTCAGGAAGCAACAGTTAGAACTGGTCATGGAACAACAGACTGGTTCCAAATAGGAAAAGGAGTACGTCAAGGCTGCATATTGTCACCATGTTTATTTAACTTATATGCAGAGTACATCATGAGAAATGCTGGACTGGAGGAAACACAAGTTGGAATCAAGATTGCCGGGAGAAATATCAATAACCTCAGATATGCAGATGATACCACCCTTATGGCAGAAAGTGAAGAGGAACTCAAAAGCCTCTTGATGAAAGTGAAAGTGGAGAGTGAAAAAGTTGGCTTAAAGCTCAACATTCAGAAAACGAAGATCATGGCATCTGGTCCCATCACTGCATGGGAAATAGATGGGGAAACAGTGGAAACAGTGTCAGACTTTGTTTTTCTGGGCTCCAAAATCACTGCAGATGGTGACTGCAGCCATGAAATTAAAAGACGCTTACTCCTTGGAAGGAAAGTTATGACCAACCTAGATAGCATATTCAAAAGCAGAGACATTACTTTGCCAACAAAGGTTCGCCTGTTCAAGGCTATGGTCTTTCCTGTGGTCATGTATGGATGTGAGAGCTGGACTGTGAAGAAGGCTGAGTGCTGAAGAATTGATGCTTTTGAACTGTGGTGTTGGAGAAGACTCTTGAGAGTCCCTTGGACTGCAAGGAGATCCAACCGGTCCATTCTGAAGGAGATCAGCCCTGGGATTTCCTTGGAAGGAATGATGCTAAAGCTGAAACTCCAGTATTTTGGCCACCTCATGCGAAGAGTTGACTCATTGGAGAAGACTCTGATGCTGGGAGGGATTGAGGGCAGGAGGAGAAGGGGACGACAGAGGATGGGATGGCTGGATGGCATCACTGACTCGATGAATGTGAGTCTGAGTGACCTCCGAGAGCTGGTGAGGGATAGGGAGGCCTGGCGTGCTGCAGTTCATGGGGTCACAAAGAGTCGGACATGACTGAGCGACTGATCTGATCTAAGATACAAGATTAACATACATAAGTCAATCAATTTTCTATACACCAGAAATAAGTGAAATTTGAAATTTAAAATAGGATACCATTTATATTATCATTCCTTTCAAAATGAAATATTTAGGTATAAATATCAAAATACATACAGGATCTATGTGAAGAAAGCTACAAAAGGCAGAAGAAAGAAATCAAATAACTAATAAAATGTAGAGATGTTCCATGTTCATGGATGGGAAGACTGAATATTGTCAAGATGTCAGCTCTTCCCAACTTGATCAACAGATTCAATATAATCTCAATCAATGTCCTAGCAAGTTATTCTGCAAATACTGACAAACTGATTCTAAAGTCTATATGGAAAGGCAAAAAATACCCAGACTACCCAATATAACATTGAAAGAGTATAACAAAGTTATTCTACTGGACTTCAACACTTATTATAAAGCTAAAGTAATCAAGACAGTGTGGTATTGGCAAAGAATAGACAAACAGATCAATGGAACATAACAGACATCCCAGAAATAGATCCATATAAATACAATCAACTGATCTTTAACAAAGGAACAAAGGCAATACAATGGAGCAAAGTCTCTTTTCAACAAATGGTATTGGAATAACTGAACATCCACATGCAAAAAAATGAGTTTAGACACAAACCTTATGTCTTTCACCAAATTTAACTAAAAATGTATCATAGACCTAAAACAAAACTATAAAACTTTCAGAAGATAAAATAAAAGAAAACCTATATGATCTAGAGTATAGCAAGGACATTTCAGATATAATACCAAAGGCACAATTCATGGGAGAAATTACTGACAGGCTGCTGCTGCTAAGTCACTTCAGTCATGTCTGACTCTGTGCGACCCCATAGATGGCAGCCTACCAGGCTCCCCCGTCTCTGGGATTCTCCAGGCAAGAACACTGGAGTGGGTTGCCATTTCCTTCTCCAGTGCCTGAAAGTGAAAAGTGAAAGTGAAGTCGTATTCCATTCTTAGCGACCCCATGGACTGCAGCCTACCAGGGTCCTCCATCCGTGGGATTTTCCAGGCAAGAGTACTGGGCTGGGGTGCCATTGCCTTCTCCGACTGACAGGCTAGACTTCATTAAAACTAAAAACTTCTGCTCTGAGAAAGACAACGTCAAGAGAATGAGAGGATTAGCCACGGACAGTGAGAAAATATTTGCAAAAGATATGTCTGATAAAGGACTGTTACCCAGAAGAACTCTCAAAACTCAAAGAACTCTTAAAACTAGGCAATAAGAAAACTCGATTTTTAAAATGGACCAAATTTTAACAGATAACTCACCAGAAAAGATATATGGATGGCAAATAAACATACAGAAAGATGTTTCACAACGTATGTCATCAAGGAAACACCAAATAAAACAGTAAGGCACCACCCAACAACTATTAGAAAGGTCAAAATCCAAAAGACTAACATCACCAAATGCTAGCAAGTTGTGGAGCCACAAGAACTCTCATCCATTGCTTGTGGGAATACAAAATGGGTAGAGCAACTTCAGAAGATAGTGGGTTTCTCATGAAACAAACATTCTTACCATACAATTCAGCAATCATGCTTCTTGGTATTACCTAAAGGACTTGAAAACTTATGTCCACACAAAACCCTGCACACAGATGTTTACAGCAACTTTATTCATAACTGCCAAAACCTCAAAGCAACTAAAATGTACTTCAATAGATGAATTAATAAATCACCATTGGTACAGTCCAGACAATGGAGAATTATTCAGCATTAAAAAGCTATCAAAACATAAAAAGACGTGAAGGAAACGAAAATGCCTATTACTAAATGAAAAAGCCAATCTGAAAAATCTGGATGAAAAGTTATGATCAACCTATACAGCATATTAAAAAGCAGAGATACTACTTTGCCAACAAAGGTCCATCTAGTTAAAGCTATGGTTTTGCCAGTATGTATGGATGTTTGAGTTGGACTATAAAGAAAGCTGAGCACCAAAGAACTGATGCTTTTGAACTGTGGTGTTGGAGAAGACTCTTGAGAGTCCCTTGGACTCTCAAAGAGATCCAACCAGTCCATCCTAAATATTCATTGGAAGGACTGATATTGAGGCTGAAACTCCAATATTTTGGCCACCTGATGTGACGAACTGACTCACTGGAAAAGACTCTGCTGCTGGGAAAGACTGAAGGCAGGAGGAGAAGGGGAAAACAGAGGATGAGATGGTTGGATGGCATCACCGACTCAATGGACATAGGTTTGAGTAAGCTCCAGGAGCTGGTGATGGACAGGGAACCCTGCTGTGCTGCAGTCCATGGGGTTGCAAAGAGTCAGACACAACTGAGTGACTGAACTGAATCTGAAAAGGCTATACACTGTATAATTTCAACTACATGACATTCTGGGAAAGGCAAAACTATGGAAATAGTAAACACATCAGGGATTCAAGATGGGATGGGGGAAGGAGGGACAGCTAGGTAAAAAGCACAGAGGATTTTTAGGGCAATGAAAATACTCTGTATGATACTACAATGATGGATGCATGTCACTGTACATTTGTCCAAACTAAGAGAATACCTAACAGCGTATCGTACACTTTGGACTCGGGGTGATAAAGATGAGCCTATGCAGAGGCATCCACCTTAACAGATGCACCCTCTGGTAGGTGATGCTGACACCAAGGAGGCTATGCACATTTGGAGACAGGGATAAACGGGGAACTTCTGTACCTTCCATTCAGTTTGGAAATGAATCTAAAACTCCTCTTATTAAATTCATTTTTTAAAAAAAGGTGGGCTCCTTAACTGCTACTTAGGACCTCTAGCCAATAAAGGAACCTTTATTGGTTCCTTTGGTTGGTGACAGAAGTGACAAGAAAATCACATCTCCCTGGAAGAGTTTCCTAAATTTGATTTCTCAGAACCTGTGCTCAGAGAAGGACTCCATTTGTAACTGTTAGCTAGTGACTCTAGATAACCCCCAGAGCAAAACTTACTGGTTTCAACACTCCAGGCCCAAATAGTAAAATTTTCCCCCATGGTGCCAGTTGTCCTTTTGTAGGAACTCCAGCTCTTGCTCTCTGCTGTTCTAGAGACCACCATCCTGTGTCCACTTTCTCTTCTGAACTCCAGGATCTGTGCACCCTTATGCCTCTGCCTGGAACTCCAGCAGCCACTCCTGCTGACCCAACCACAGGCTTGCTGCTGCTAACTGCTGCTAAGTCGCTTCAGTCGTGTCCGACTCTGTGCAACCCCATAGATGGCAGCCCACCAGGCTCCCCCTTCTCTGGGATTCTCCAGGCAAGAACACTGGAGTGGGTTGCCATTTCCTTCCCCAATGCATGAAAGTGAAAAGTCAAAGTGAAGTCGCCCAGTCGTGTCCGACTCTTAGCGACCCCATGGACTGCAGCCTACCAGGCTCCTCCATCCATGGGATTTTCCAGGCAAAAGTACTGGGGTGGGGTGCCATGGCCTTCCCCGAACCACAGGCTTGCTTCACTACAAATCTGAGGACTCAGGCTGGAACGTCAGTGCTTCCTTCCTGTCAGTTTCAACCTCACACTAACATTGATTAATGTTAGATATGGGTGCAGTAGCTTCTGTGATATCCGAGTTTCTCTGTGAATCAAAAATGACCAAAAAGAAGAGATTCCCACCACCACTGCCCCTGACTATTTTCTTGAGGTAAAAACCCTCATATCAGAGCATGGCACAGGGTTTGTTCTAGCCGCCCTCTGACATTGCCATACAGTGTGACTGGATAAAACCTGCAGTCATCATTAACTGAAGGTGGTAGGAAACACACAGCAAAGGAAAACAAAAACAAAAATACTGGAAGCCTGAGAAAACAGTGTCAGGAGCACAGAAAAGGAGGGACGAGAAGGCTGCTAACAACCCAACTTAAAGCATGCTCCTGACAGCAAAAGACAGCAAAATCCTGAGAGAGGCAGGACCTTAATTAAGTAATAGTTCTCTCAGATATGGGGAAAGGTATGTTCCCGGCTTTACAAATGTAAGGTACTATGACATTTAAATTGCTTATGTGTCCATTAGTATTTTCAGTCAATCACACGGAGCTTATGAAACCAGACTACTTCAATTCACTTTACTAGGTACTTACCAGCACCCATCACCTGGGTGCCTGTTTGAAGGAAGTGATTAGATCCTGTTTCCAAGGCTTCCAAGGGGAAACAAAGACAAGGAGTTCAAAAAATGTCAGGGCGGAGAGATGCCATCAAAGGTGGTGCAGAGAAAGGAGCAAGCACATTGCTAGCAGGTTTTTGGAAAGAAGTTTCTTCTTACATAGGGAAAAGGAGAGACATAAAGGAAGACTGGATGAAGCAACAGAGGTGAGCCATGGCTGGGCTCAACTTGAAAAGAGAAAGTTGCGACCTAGGACACGGGGAAAAGAGCAAGCAAAGGGAAGCAGGGCAGAAGGGCTGGTCCGGGCACAACGACGGCTTGGACTCAAAATGCATTCAGTGGGAAACGAATTCACTTGTCAATAAATGGTGCTGGGGCAACTGGATATCCTTCATCATGTGAAAAATGAAGACGATCCCTACTTCACACCACTTGCAAAAATCAGACTCAAAAAGGAGCCTAGACCCCAATATCAGAGTTAAAACTATAAAACTCTTAGGAGGAAACACAGGCATGAATCTTTGTGACCTTTGAGTAGGCAATAGTTTCCTGGATACGACATCAAAAGAGTAGTGGCAAAATAATAACTTAACTGGTCTACATTAAAATGTGAAACTTCTGTGCTTAGAACAATAGTATCAAGAGCACAAAATGGAAGAAATTATTTTCATATTGCATAATTTGTATTTAGAATATACAAAGAATTCTTAAAACTTAATAAAACTATAATAAGATACTAATTCACATGAACTACAAAGTTATCTATCATTTTGATTATAGCCAAGGTAATAGGTAACAGATAGATAACAACAAGAGTTACCAAGGATTTGGACAAACTGGAAACCTTATACTATGAAACTAGGAATCCAAAATGCTGCAGTCATCTTGGAAAACAATTTGGCAGTACTTCAAAAGGTTAAACAGAGTTATCATGTAATTTCACTCCCTCGTATGTACCCCTCAAAAAAACAAACGACACATCCCCACAAAAAAGGATACACATGTTCGTAGCAGCATTATTCATAATAGCCAAAAAGTGGAAAAAACTCAGACGTCCATCAACTAAAAAATGGGCTAAAACATGCAGCATATGCATGCATACAAAAAAACCAGTCACAAAAGCACATATATTGTATAATTCTATGTATACAAAATCCCCAAACAGGCAAATCCAGAGGAAAAAAGCAGAGTGGTGTCTGCTTAGGGCTGTAGGGTGTGGGGCTGGAGGGGACTTGGAGAGGGAGGGATGTGGAGTAATTGCTAATGCAAATGAATTTTTTTTTAAGAGAGATTAAAATGTTCTAAAATTAGATTGTGGCAACAGTTGCATCCCAATAAAGTTGTTTTTTAAAAAAATGCAATGGGATAGATTATAATGGAAAAATATGTAAATTTGAATTGAGAAAACAAAAAACTTTTGTGAATCATAAAACACTGTAAACCTAATTAAATGGAAAACCATGAACGGGAACATTTTTGAATTATATACATGACTGATGGCCTTAAGACAAACAACAAAAAGTTGTGATAATTCAGTAAGAACTGTATTGCTCTCGTAGAACAGAAGACAGATACCACAAGAATTCTCAAAGAAAAAAGTACAAATGACCAATAAGTATATAATAATCCATTCATAACATTAATAAAAAAATTTTCACCTAGTAGTCACACTTTTATAGTCTATCCAAAGAAAATATCAGAGATATTTTTAAATATTAATGAACAAGAATGTTCTTCCACTGTTGTTTATTAGGAAACTGGGATTGTCTTACACACATGAAGTTGCGGGAGTGGGCAAATACATTACTATCGTTTATTTACTATAGAAAACAAGGCAGGAAAGACATCCGACCAATTTTCAGAAGTGCTTGTCTTTCTAGGGGTGGGGTGGGAGTACCGAAACTTATTGTATCTTTATATTGTATATTTTTGTAATGAATTTTCATCCACAACTATTCTTTCCAAAATTCAGAAAATAAATAAGTTATTTCTGTATTTACCTTCTTTGAAAAGGAATTTTATAAGATGATCATGTATTCTTTGCCAGTGGTTCTCACACTTTGCTACATATTAGAACCACCTGGGAAGATATTTTAAAATCCTAATACCTCATAGGCATTAAATCAGAATTTCTGAAAGCAGGACTCAGTCAGCATTCTTCTTTAAAATCCCTGGTTATGATCAAGTGGTACAGCCAGATTGTGTATGGGTGGACCAGGACTCACGGGCAGGAGAATTAACAACACTCAAAGGTCCTTAAGTTCACAGTGGAACAAACCAAACACACACAGGTCTGTGTGTGAGCACAGAACAAAGTCTGTGTGTGTCCTACTCATGACTACACGCAGCAGTAAGACACATGCAGGCCGCCCACTCCTTGGAGGAGGTGATCATGGAACAAGACTTAGGAGGAAGCAAGAGTGCTGTCCAGTTCACCGCAGCAGGAGGGAACGTCGTGCTGAGGGTCAGAGCCCTGACTGTGACCCGACCACTGAGGTGCTGGCAGGGCTTACACTAGCTGGTTCTGCACGCAGACTGTGTTATTCCCTGCGCCGCCCTCCACCTCCCCGGGAAGGGGCCTCACAGATGAACGTGTGCACAACCTCCAGCCTGCCGCCTCCCCTGTGCCTGCCACCAGAGCACAGAGCCACGTCATCTGCAGCTCATGTGTCAACAAGGCGCAGACAGAACAATGCAGACTGGCACCAGCACGGGAGAACATGCTGGGGTGGGAGCTGGACTCAGGCCAACCTCTACCAACAACTCGCACACTGGGGTAAGTTCCCTACAGAAGAGTCTCTGCGTCTGTATCTGCAAAGAGGCCTGACTGGTCGTGCCTTGCCAACCCTCACTTGCCTGCCATCCCCCATGATTCACGCATACAACAGAGAGCATGACTGTCGATAAACCTGGAAGCCAGCAGAGTGTTAGCTCTGACTATGACCTTGATCTGACTCAGCTGTGATAATTCCTCTGTCAGAGTACCATAGGAAGAAAGAAAATGGAAATTGAGAAGTGCAGACACAAGGGAAGTTCAAAAGAGGAGGGTTACAGAATGACTCCTCTCAGCCTCCTCTTGCTAATTAGTGGTCCGCAGCAGGGCCTGACAAAGCAACGAGTACCACCATCCACTCAAGACTGTTTTCAGAAGATGCTGACTTCATAAGGAAGCCTCTCAAAGAATGCTAGAGGCAATGTGAAGTCAATGCAGTGTTTTGTAAAGTGACTGGGCAGTATGGACCAAGAATTTTTTAAAATGCTGTCCATTTAGTTCAATACTTTCACTTCTGGGAACCTGTCGCTCTTGAGAAATCAGATGTACATAAAAATTACTTAACAAAAATGTTCACATTGGAAGTTCTTGAGACTGGATACACAACACTGTCAGTGTGTGACCAACTTGTACACTTAAAAATGGTTAAGATGGGAACTTGTAATATGTATTTTATCACAATTAAAGATCTACAGGCATTTAATAGCAAAAACAAAATAAAACATCCTGACTCAATTTAAAAAGAAAAAGAAAAATAATATAAATACCTAGCAGTAAGAAATTAGTTAAAATCAATTATAGAATATTGGAACAATGAACATCAAATATCAAGTTCTTCAGGCACACTGGAATGTGCTCATGATGTAATATTCAGGAAAAGGACAGAGCACATGTGGTACTGGGTTTAGGAAGAAGCAATTTAAAAAAAAAACAAGAAAACCAAAACCCTAAGAATGATCCTGTCTCTCCACTGGGATTTCCAAATTTTCTACAATAAACACTCCAGCGGGGTGAGAGAAGGAGGGCCTTGGTAGACATTAACTCATGGTCCAAGAATCAAAGGGCAGAATGACTTCCACTTCACAGCCTGTCAGCTTTGAGGTTTTCCCTTAAAGAAACAGACAGCCTGAGGGGTTTTCAGAACTGCTACATCAGCTCTGTAGACTGAGACAGAACTGGGACTGGAGACAGCAGAGGTGCAAGTGCAGCAGCAGCCCCATATGTTCCAGGACCCCCAGTGGATGCCTGAAATCACAGAGCGTACTGAACCCTGAAGACACTGTGTTTTTTCCTATGCACATGTATCTATGATAAAGTTTAATTTATAAATTAGGCAAAATACAAGATTAATGACAATAACAAATAGAATGAGGTCTCTCTCAAAGTATTTTATTGTAAAAATTTAATGTGTTTCTCCTCTTACCTAAAGCACTCATCACATGCTGTGGCTGTAACTTGTGCCATTTGATGTGTGGGAGCAAAACTAGCAACGTTTTTTTCCTTCCTCACAATTTCACATATAGAAAATTCGTTCTTACCGTAGACCTTAGCTACTTCGGCAAATGATTTTTTTTTCCTCTCTTATTAAGTCGAGAACCTTTGCACTTAAAGGAAACACGGCACAGCTTCTCTGCAGCGTGTCTGAACAGTCAGCATCACTACTCTAGAGCTTCGGGTCCATTATTAAGTAAAATAAGGGCCGCTGGAACCCAAGTTCTGCAATATCAAAACAGCAGATCTGATGGCCAAGGGGACTGTGCAGCGACTAATGGGCGGAACACACAGAACAGAGAGTCGATTCACGTTCCCGGCAGGACAGAGCAAGACTGCATGATGTGATGGCGCACAATTTAAAAATTATGAATTGTTTACTTCTGGAATTTTCCATTTAATATTTTTGGACACCATCTGGCCAGAAATAACTGAAACCACAGAAAAAGAAGCCACAAATAAGGGGCAATGACTATAATCAGCACTACCCAGTCTCCCCATATATGTGAAGAATAGAAAAGCAATGTCACCCACTTTTCACGATCTGCTGTTTCACCCCATTCACAGTAGCTTAAAAGGTCCCTCCCTGCCTCCTTCTGACTATTTATTCATAATGGGCCCAAAGTGATCTGGGAAAATGTAATCCAAATATAAAGTCACAAAAGATATTACGAACAAACAGTCCATAGGAAACGGGCTTTGCTCTTCTCTGAGAGACAAAAGGATGCATTTAAAATATTAATGAATTCTTAATTCAAAAAGGCTTGCAACACCACAGAACTACTTTAATGGATACTGATCCTTGTTTTCATCACCAGAAAATTTACTTCTCTGGTACACTGGGACGACCCAGAGGGATGGTAGGGAGAGGGAGGTGGGAGGAGGGTTCAGGATGGGGAACACATGTATACCTGTGGCGGATTCATTTTGATATATGGCAAAACCAATACAATATTGTAAAGTTAAAAAATAAAAGAAAATCAAATTAAAAAAAAAAGAAAATTTACTTCTCATTTAGCAAAAACAAAAACTTTTAAACAGTACTCGGGAAACTGAATCTTCCAACTAGCAGTGAAAAAATATAAATACTGTAGAGCAACATGACAGAAGAGTAAATAAAAATAACTGGCAATAGAATTGGGACATAAACTCAACCACATGAAGTGCAGGGTCCTTTAACTTCAAAGTTAATGACATTTTCTCAGGTCCAGGGTCCTCATGACCTAGAAGCTGATCACCAAATGTACTCATATACACACCTTCATTACTGATACAGGCTGTGTGGGGTGCCTGTGACAGGAGTTTCTAGTATTTGACTTTTGCTAGAATAATAGTTTCCGTCCAGTAGTTTCTTGATTAGCATCAATTAGTGAAACTTTTCTGTCTAAACAAGTAAAACAGGTTTGGTTTTTGGTTGGGTATTTTTTGTTTTGGTTTTGTCTTAAACTGAAGAAACAGAAGGGCAGCTAGTCTTACAAATGAGAAGAGAAGTCATGGAGGTAAGTTTAGAGCTGGGTCTGAAAGATTATGTGCTCTTGAAGCACAGCTGGGAAGGGAAAACAGAGGGGACAGAGTAGGTGGGGGTTCTCCACCTACGGGCTCTGCTCACACACTCTATCTACCGTATCATTAGCAACAACAGTGCTAACTTTTCAAATAGATGGCTATTTTTAAAATCCAGTGCACGTTCACAACCATATGTCAACTATTTTTATAGGCAGGTAGAACATTAGGGCTCTGGATAATTTTCCAACAATATGGTTTAAACAGAAGTTTGTGTGTGTGTTTAACACTGGAAAAATATTGTTTACTGTCTCATGTATTCTGAGTCACTGCCACTTTTAAGCAAGCATCTCTGCCCTTGACTTTCCTTTTTGAATTAAAATTACCAAGATAATGAAACCAAATGACCACTGTGAGACATTAAGTTTGCTGTTCACATTTAGGCAATCATCAAACACCGCCCCACCAGAGAAGAATGAGCTTAGTGTATTTAATTATCATTTGAACCAAAAGCATCTAATATGGAGAATATTTCCTTCACTCCATTAAAAGGTTGAATTTTGCAGAATTAGTTATTCCCTTCCATTTGTAAGGCCTTGCAGAGAACATATTAGCATAAATGAATTTATTCCTATAGAGAAAAAACAAATTTTGAGATATTTTCTCAAAGCCAAAGACAGCTAATTTGGTCAGGACACAGGTGACAAAGTCTTGTCAGGGATTTCTCTGCAGGTTTGCCTCTAGCCTCAATGAGACCCTTCTGAGTCTGACTGTTCTTTCTGGGTCTGACCCTTCTTGCCACATTGCCCAAGCTTGTCATGCCATTCATTGTTACCTGATGTCCCACGAAAACGCCACAAGATAAGTAAACAGTAATTCTGAAGTGATGAATGTGTTCGCTAACCTTGTTGTGGTAATAATTTTGTAGTATATATATCAAAACACTACATTATATACCTTAAACTTACAATGTTATGGGTCAATTATATTTCAAAAAAGCTGGGAAAAAAATATTTTAAAGTCCTATTAAAACTAACCTTGATTTTTTTAGTCAATAACAATATTTATGAAATATAGTATGCCCCAGAGTTTCTCAGGTGTTCACCAATCTTGGGGCTCAAGAGGCAACAATTCATTTGCACCAGCACAGACTACAGGAGGGAAACCTCTAGAACCTGGCTTCCATAGATGAGGTACACTTGGAGAAGACATCATGCCTGCCTTCAATCATCAGACATAAGAAGCATACATACACTAATTCAAGGAAAAAGGACAAATGATGAAGCTAGTAAGAATAAAGGCAAAATGCTGTGTACAATTTGTAAAAAGCAGTAATTCCAATGGGGTTAACTGGCGAAAGGGACAGTGTGGGAACTGGGATTTGAAACAAGCGAAATCTGACAAAGAGATACAGCAGAGGGGGGAGGGCAAAGAGAAGCAAGAAAGGACATTCCAGGAATTTCCCCAAATACTGATAAACAGGTCAAATTCCTTGGCACAGGAAATCACTTCATACCAAAAGGTTTCCAAGTTCCAGCTAATGACTGGATTGTAAACAATGTTGTCCAAAATAAGAAAGTTCTATAACAACAGAAGATTTTTGGGCAATCACCAACTCACAGCACCACTGCTAACATTCAGAGCTTAGGGTTTACCTTAATTTTACACCCCCTTCAAACTGCAAATATTCCACTACATGATTTAGAAATAATGCATATAACATATTGAGGAAATTAGAAAAACAGACGCCAACTTCACAGTCCCAGGGCATATCAACTCCAAACATGTCTACTGTGTAAATGTAAACAATTCTTACACTGGCATATGATCAATAAGGCCCCAGTTTATCTTGCCCTCAGTAAACAAATACTCAGAAAACCTAAAAGAAGATCAAAGAACTTATATAACTCCAGGTATCAGCATTTTGGCAAGGCTTTCCTCACATCTGATTAAAGTTAGGTAACATTTGGGTTTTAACTGGTAAAGTAAAATGCAAAAAGTTACTAATAAAAAGTGAAGCCAAAATACTTCAAATAATCTATAAGTCCCTTGTCCTACCACTTCAAAGTCTGAATTTTCACCAACAACTAAATTTTACAGCTGTTCAAATGCTGGATGATGTAATCAAGGAAAATACATCAGTATATAATGCTAAGCAGTAATAAACAGACTGTTGTCAGATTACACTTGCCAAAATCCATAACCTTGTAAACATACCACAGCAAGTTTAGATTATACCGTTTCTCTAATTTGTGAACAAGAAAACAAAACTGTTGGTTAATGTTAATATTGATAACATGAATCTTTGTAAAAGTCTAGTCTAGGCAATCAATATGGTTTATACATAGGTTAAACTAAAGAAATCAATCTATCCAAATCATCTTTTTTTTTTTTAAAAGATCTCCTTCCAGAAGTTACCATAACAAAGAATAAAAACATTCTGCTGGAAGAGTTCTTGTACGCACTAGCTTTGCCTAATTCCAACACACTCAACTACTTATATAACCAAGAAGCCAGTTAGGGGACTCATTTACCTGGGGACTTTTTGGTTGACCTTGACGGCACAGAGTGAGACTGTCGGGGCAGCAGAGGTGATGAAGGCAGAGACATGGAGACGCCTTTAGCCAAGCTCACCCTGTAGGCGTCCTCTGCCACTGGAAGGCTGCTCACAGAAAACTCACTGCCATGGCCAGGGGGCAGGACTGGAGGGGAAGTCTCTGGACCAAAGTCACCTCCTGGAGTGGACAGAGAAAACCTTAGGTTAAGCCACAGATGCAAGTTTTAATTCCTAAGAACTACATTCTTAGAATTCCCATATGCCATATGTGTGTATTGAGTATTTTTTTTTTAATGATTTTTTTAAAAAGGATTCTCCTCGCATCCCATCCACTTCATACTCTGCAGGGCAGAGTCCACCATCCTACAACTCAACCAGCCCAAACCCTTAGTCGTGAAACTGGAACCGTGGCTCATTGATGAAGCAGGTTCTCCTCAATATTCAGCCCCTTAATAAACTTAAGGACAGACAAGCTTACTATGAAGAAATTAAACATTTTAAGGCACATATATTTTTAAAAATGCAGAGGGTGGAATTAAAAAGAGAACACAAGGAAGGGAATATGTCAGCTAGAACCAGAACCTCTCAACAAAATACAGCCAGTCCTCAAGGACGCAGATGTTATGCTTTCCTGCTCGACCCCAGGCATATACAGAGAAGCAACTGCGATGGTGCAAGAAGAAGAGATAAATTATTTTCCTGATGCTTAAAAGAGCATCTTCAAGCTTTGAATTATATACAGCAAAACTGGAAAGGTACAGAAAATTTTCAACAAGCTAACTTGTCTCTCTGATAGAAGTTATCCAACTCGTCCTTACCATGCCTTCCTGACTCCAAAAACCAAAGCCTGGAGGGAACTCAATTTTTGCAGATCTTTACACACAAAACTCAAAAAGGATGCACTCCTAACTGTCAAGTCCCCAAAGGCTTCACTGTACTTGTTTTTCACATTAGGAGGCATGATGAAGCAGAGTTACTCCCTCCACAGACCAGGAGGGAGTAGAGAGGGGAAGAGTTTAAAAAGGGCAAACACGCTCAAGCACTGCTTTCAAAGGCAACTCAAAACCAGCAGAGCTGTGAACAGAAAAGCCACAGGTTCCACAAGGCATAAGTTGGCACCATCAGAAAGTAATTTTGCTCTCAGCTGGGCTAGCTATGCTTGAAAGGGTTTTAATAAAGTTGGGGAACTGAATATCTAAACGACCTATATTTGAAGAAATGATAAGAGTGACCAGGAGACTCTCACAAGAATTTTCAAAAACAAGGACATTATGTAAACATGTAAGACAAATAACATTCTTGTCCATGAGGAAGGTAAGCATGCGGGCCAGAGTTAATGGAGATCCTTTCCTCCTAAGTCCCAACAAAGGCCAACACCTCCTCCTCTTACAAGCCCTGCCCACCCTGCTTCCAGAGTCTGCACTGTAAGATACAACCAGCACCAGTTCCCATGACCCAGGAGCTAGTCTCACACCAACACCTGCTAAGTCACTTCAGTCGTGTCCGACTCTGTGCGACCCCATAGACGGAAGCCCACCAGGCTCCCCCGTCCCTGGGATTCTCCAGGCAAGAACACTGGAGTGGGTTGCCATTTCCTTCTCCAACGCATGAAAGTGAAAAGTGAAAGTGAAGTCGCTCAGTCGTGTCTGACTCTTAGCGACCCCATGGACTACAGCCTACCAGGCTCCTCCATCCATGGGATTTTCCAGGCAAGAGTACTGGAGTGGGGTGCCATTGCCTTCTCCGCACACCAACACAGAGAAGCAAAAAATCTTTCAAAAACCACCTCCTTGACATCTTAAGCGAGGGCATGAAGCTTCCCAGTTGCCTCCCCTTCAACAGTCTGGTGATGAAACAAATCTTAAGGTAGAATAGGAGATGCGCCATAACACCAGCTCCCCCTGGGGCTGAAGGTTCACCATGCTGAGACTTGAAGGGACAGCTGTTTGCTCTGGTCCAATATTAGGCTCGCATGATCAGTCCCCCCAACCACATTGGTCTCATCTTAGGAATGCAAACAGGTGCTGTGCCTTCAAGAATGATATCTGGTCACCTGATTCCTGGTTTGGCCATAAACCCCAGAAGACAGACAAGAACATGGAAAGTACGAAGGCCACACACAGCCCAGGGAGTTACATACATAGAATGTGGAGGGCTTGAAGAGGCAACGCTGGTTTTCCATGAGGTTTGAAGAGAGCTACCCTGCCCTGGGACTGCCCTTGCACTGCCAAGACCACCAGCCTGGATACTCAAATGGCTATGGGGTGGCCTGATGGGAGCAGGCATTGTCTCTTCCTACTCACACACAAGTATCTCTGACCGAAAACAAGCTCCAGATTTCAAGTCACCTCATCGGATGAGGACACAAATGAGGGAGAAACGCATCTATTACAACAACACCAGAAATAAAACCGTAAGCTGATTACCAAGAAAGCATTTATTTTCTTAAATACTAAGAATTCTTCAATGTGATACATGAAGAAATTGGGAGATTCAGGGGTGAAAGAGAATTAAAGTGTTTCCTAATTACAAGTTCTGCCCATAAACTTTGTTTATAACAAGCAAAGCAAATATTTTCATTAACTGCAAGTCTGGTGGGGATGGGTTTCCAAAGAAAGCCATAACCATGAAGACCTTCGGCCTTCAGAGCAGCTGTGCTCCAGTACTTTGATTTTATGTGGTCTGCAATAAAACGGGACTTAGTGATGGGGCTGGGGGAGGGAAGGTTTCTATTTCAAGTTTACTTTGACATCTCACCATAACATCAGTCCCAAACATGCTGTTCTGTTGGTCTGTTTTTAAGACACAATTAAAGATCCCTAACTTCCAGCTTCCTTTCATCACAAAAGCACAAAGCAGAGAAAGCAGCTTTATGTATGAACAGGAGGCACAAAGAAGTGGGTGATCCATTGGCTAAGAGGCTGGAGACAGTGCTCTGGAGTCTGGTGCTTTAACTGTATCAGACAACGGGTTCAGGTCAAAGTCAGTCCAAGAGCATCACAAGGATGCCGACGCCAGTGCCAGAAAGAGAAAGTCTCTTAGGGGCATCCACTGGACTATACAATACTGGTTCTAGGCAACATGACACCAGAAATTCTCCGGTTGATTTAACATTACCCAGCAGATGTTTAAAGAGGTTTAAGAGGAATTAAAAACATTTCACTGCAACAAGCAGTACGGCTGGCACGTTTCTTTTCAGCCTTGAAAAGATGTTTTTCTTTTAACTGTGACCTATTTTATTCCGTACCTCAATTAAGTGACAGGAAGCACACCTCAATCCCCCTTCCTGTTGCTGAAGCAGGAATGCCCAGGCCAGGTAGTTTGAAGCATCCTCTCCAGGGTAGGAAAACCGTATTATCGACCACCCGTGACTTATCAGCCCTCCTCCAGTTCCCCTGGCAGGTGTTTCCCATCTATTCACCATGGACACTCACATCCACCCCAACATGCTTTCACTCTCAGACAGCATCTAATCCAATCACATGAATTCACAGACAAGAAGCCAGGGCGTGGGGGTAAACCGTAAAAAACATCAAGGCTCAGTTCAGTTCAGTTGCTCAGTCGTGTCTGACTCTTTGTGACCCCATGAAGCGCAGCACGCCAGGCCTCCCTGTCCATCACCAACTCCCAGAGTCCACCCAAACCCATGTCCACTGAGTCGATGATGCCATCCAGCCATTTCATCCTCTGTTGTCCCCTTCTCCTCCTGCCCTCAATTTTCCCCAGCATCAGGGTCTTTTCCAAAGAGTCAGCTCTCCGTATCAGGCGGCCAAAGGACTGGAGTTTCAGCTTCAACATTAGTCCTTCCATTGACCATTCAGGACTGATCTCCTTTAGAATGGACTGGCTGGATCTCCTTGCAGTTCAAGGGACTTTCAAAAGTCTCCTCCAACACAACAGTTCAAAAGCATCAATTCTTCGACGCTTAGCTTTCTTCACAGTCCAACTCTCACATCCATACATGACCACAGGAAAAACCATAGCCTTGACTAGATGGACCTTTGTTGGCAAAGTAATGTCTCTGCTTTTCAACATGCTATCTAGGTTGGTCATAACTTTCCTTCCAAGGAGTAAGCGTCTTTTAATTTCATGGCTGCAGTCACCATCTGCAGTGATTTTGGGGCCCAGAAAAATAAAGTCCGCCACTGTTTCCACTGTTTCCCAATCTATTTGTCATGAAGTGATGGGACTAGATGCCAAAATCTTCGTTTTCTGAATGTTGAGCTTTAAGGCAACTTTTTCACTCTCCTCTTTCACTTTCATCAAGAGGCTCTATCATTCTTCTTCACTTTCTGCCATAAGGGTGGTGTCATCTGCATATCTGAGGTTATTGATATTTCTCCCCGCAATCTTGATTCCTAGAACTCCCAAAATGCTCCCAAGTGGCTATCTCATGCTCTAACATACTCACTACATATACTACATATTTAAGAACTTAAACTTTACATATTTAAGAACTTAAACTTTAAAAAAAAGGAAGTACTCAAAATAGACATAGTTTTAAATGAGTTGATTCTATACAGGGTTAGCACATTTTTTGCAACAGAAGTTTGGGCTTTGCGAGTCACATACAGTCTCGGCCATTCATACAGACACACACACACACACCTTTTCTTATTTTAAAATCACCAACTCTGAGTTTCAAAAATAAAAGACCAGAAAAGGCATGAGGTTATAAGTTTCTCCCTGTTTGTAATACATAAAAGCAAATATACATATACATATATATATATATGTAGTAAATAAAAGCAAATACACATACATATATTATTTCACACATGAAAACTAAATCCAAGTCAGAGTTTGCAAAGATAACAGAATTATCAAAGGGGATAAAGTCATCCAATAAAGCTTTCTTAATTGGCAGAAATAGCTTTTGATAATAGTTCTTTATTTTTTTTCCACTATTACAGACTGTGAAAAAGGATTTAAACTCATAATGGAAGAAAATGCAAACCTGGGAGATGATGAACGTTTAAAGGCAGCTGTGCAGCATGGCCACGTCCAGCACCAGAGATTAAAGTACATGGAGCGCAGGATTAGGGAAGGCTTTAAAAAAATGAGGGCAACAAAGCCAGGGAGATGAAAGTAAAAGTGCATTTCTGAAAAGAGAAGACCTGAGAAAGGCAAGGGTGAGCTTAGACATTCAGGTAAATAGGTCTGCAGATGCAGGAAACCAGATTTCCATTTATTGTGCCATTGAAGTGGCAAGCTGGAGGAGTGGGGAATGGAAGCTTAGAATAGAAAACAGAAAAGATGTTCTGTTTATCCAGTTCCAGAAAACAGAACTGGTGCAATACATTTAACTAGGCCATTAAATATGTTAGGGCATCTTTTGTGCAGTTCCTGCCCAGGAGTGCACTCATGTTTCTTAACCATATCTTCCATCATAAGGCTTTTTGTATCCATATAACTCATGTATATTTACAGAAACCTAGAAAATTGGAAAAGACTTCATCCCACAAGATCCAATATCATTTCTGGAACCTTGAGAAGGTACTCTCTGAAAGCTCTTTAAACCATTTTACATCTTATAGGATCTCCCAAGTATCGAGCCAGAGCTAACTGTTCATGTGCATTTTCAAAAAGAAAGATTAACGTATTCAAGAAAGCAATTTTCCAAAACATTCTTCACACAGTCATGACTAATTTTCAAACAATACCGCTAAAAGGCAATACAGCCGCTAACCACAGAGCACAGAAAAATCTGGTCAATAGGACAAGTTTATCCTTTTGTCTTCACAACTCCAGAGGGTTCTGAAGAGAGCTCAGTGAGGACTAACCTCACAGCCTTATTCTTAATGCTCGAGGGTTACAGAACCAAATGTACTTTATCCAGAAACAGATGAGTAACAGACTAGTATTTCCTCTCAAATTATCAAAGTTTTCCCTTCAAGGCAGGCATGTCACCCTGCAAGGCAGTCTGAATTTAAAGAATATGTATATGACCTCAGAAACGCTTCCACTCCCAAGCCCCAAAGGGGTGCACTGTAACAGAATAAGTACTTTTTTAGATGTACTATGTGTTAGGACAAGGTTTCAGGCACTTTACATCACTGTAACCACCTCAGGAGGCAGGTGAGGGCTGCCCTGGTGGTTCAGTGGTAAAGAATCCGCCTGCAATGCAGGAGACCCAGGTTCAATCCCTGGGTTGGAAAGATTCCTTAGAGGAGGGCATGGCAACCCACTCCACTATGTTTGCCTGGAAAACCACACAGACAGAGGAGCCGGCGTGCTACAGCCCATGGGGTTGCAACAGAGTTGGACACAACTTGGCCACTAAACCATCTCCAGCAGAAAGGAGGTGCTAGTGTTACGTCCATCCTTCAACAAGGAAACTGAGGCTTAGAAAGAATCAAGAATCTCGATCAAGGACACCAGCAAACGGCAGAGTCAGGTCTGAAGCCAGGCAGTCCAATCCAGAGTCCATTCTCTGGGTCCTGTTCCCCTAAGAAAAAGCTATTGAGATAAGCCTTTCCACTGTGTGTTGTTTAGTATACTTAACAGGAAAACCCAAAAATAGTCTATGTAGGTCTACACGCAGTGCCGGGCCACGGTGAGAAGAAATCCGTCCCTTCATCTATTTTCACTCTTCGTGCTGGCTGTTTAATTAGCTCCGGCACTCCTGGAACACTGCATTTGGGAGGCGCCCAGGCCCAGGCATCATTAATTTCCTTTCAGTCAAACCTTATGCTGTCACCATACAGGCAAAGTGGATGCGAGATAGATGTTTAGTCATCATGCACCCTAAGTAGTTTCTTCTCACTTCCCTCCGTTCTGTAAATGCATTAAATCTTGTAGCCTCTGGGCCTGCAGTCTCTGCCCAGGATGGAGGCACTGATTGCCATTCCCACCACACAGGACACAGAATCCTGCCACTCTGCCAGGCCGAGTGATGAAGGGGGCAGTGGGGAGGTTGTGGCCAAAAGCAATCTGGGTTCTGGGTTCATCTTAAATCTGCGTGGATTCGTCATTTTACATCTCCAGCATTCCCCACGGGGCCTGTCTAAAACCCCACACTTGGATTCCGAGATTTGCCAGGCCCACTGCACACAACTGGAGCAGCAGTTCCCAGCTCTCCTCACTGCCTCACAGAGGGGAGCCCAGGCCCTCACGGAGGCGGCCACGGCGAGCGGTCAGGGGCACAGAGCACACGGGCAAGCGAAAGCCCCCCACGTGATTCTCAGGTGCACGCAGGAGGGACAACCACCGGAGACTGAGACCACAAGAAAGGAGACAAAAAGATCTGAACAGTTTGTGCTTCTGTTACAAGACGGTGGGGCGTGGGGGCAAATGAAGGAATACTTGAGGGAATACTCCATCATGCAGATGATTAAATAAAGGTTCCCACTATTCACAATGTGTATCCTTCAGTGTGTGTGTATGCGTGTGTGTATATGTACATGTACACATACATACCTGTGTTTGTGTATATACATGTGCATGCAATGTATGTTTACAAAGATATAATGTGTATACAATGTAAACATACATACTTGTACATGCATGGAAGGTCTCTAAGAAGGACACACAGGAACCAAGTGCAGTGGATGCTCTGGCAACAGGAACTACTGCCCAGCTGGGAGCCCAGATGGGAGGTAAATACACTTTTAACTGGTTTATATTTTTTTTCTATGTGCATATGCTTCCCCTAAGTATTTTAAATTTGTATCCTTAGGATTGAGACAGGGGTGGATATGAAGATCTTAAGTCTAACGGGGCCACACACCACAGCTTAATTTGGCAAATGGGAGAGATGAAGTTTCGTCCCATAAAGACTGTTCAAAGTGACAGTGGATGTGCTTGACAGGTCAGAGGTGGATGCAGGACAGGGAAGTAAGGAGAGCCCTATGCCCTGCCCCAAAGGGACTCGGATTCTTGGCAGCTCCCATCATATAGCACATGTCTCCTCTCTCCTCATCCTCCACCATGGCTACTCCATGTCCTAGTCATCTCTGCTGCTGGGGCTGGAGTGTGGGCATGCTTGTGGATGCAGTTCACACAATAATCCAAAGCCCTAGGGAAACACTGATCTTCCCAGGTGGCTCAGTGGTAAAGAACCTGCCTGCAAATGCAAGAACCGCAGGTTTGACCCCTGGTCCGGGATGATCCCCTGGAGAAGGGAACAGGAATCCACTCCAGTACTCTTGCCTGGAGAATCCTATGAACAGAGGAGCCTGGCGGGCTACAGTCCATGGGGTTGCAAAGAGAAATGACTGAGCGACTAAATAACAACAACAGGGAAACATGAGGTCTGCCAGGACAGGATGAGGGGAAGGAAGACTCGGGGGGTCTGTTAGATGGAGGGTAGGGGAATAAGCAGAGGCTAAAACAGGAACGGAATGAGGCAGGACAGGACCAAAGAACACAGAGGTAAAAGGAAGAGGGAGCAGCCCATAGCGGAGTTGGGTGGAGGCAGAACACAGGCAGGAAAAGCACGAATTCCTTCTCCAGGGATCTTCCCAACCCAGGGATCAAACCTGGGTCTCCTGCATTGCAGGCAGAGTTTTTACAACTGAGCCACCATGGAAGCCCTAATCTAGTATGACCACAATCTAATTTGATTGCTTTGGACTGCCAGGAGATCCAATCAATCCACTCTGAAGGAGATCAGCCCTGGGATTTCTTTGGAGGGAATGATGCTGAAGTTGAAACTCCAGTACTTTGGCCACCTCATGCCAAGAGTTTACTCACTGGAAAAGACTCTGATGCTGGGAGGGATTAGGGGCAGGAGGAGAAGGGGACGACAGAGGATGAGATGACTGGATGGCATCACTGACTCGATGGACGTGAGTCTGAGTGAACTCTGGGAGTTGGTGATGGACAGGGAGGCCTGGCGTGCTGTGATTCATGGGGTCGCAGAGTCAGACACGACTGAGCGACCGAACTGAACTGAACTGAACTGACAAAGACCCTACTTCCAAATAAGCCCACTTTCACAGCTCGCAAGTTTAGGACTTCAACATTTGCTTTTCAAAGGGACACAATTTCAATTCTCTTCTCCAATACCAAGAGCCAATAAGCCAAAAAAGTAATATCTTCTAATCCTGAGGGAGCAAAGAGCATGACCAAATCTCATAAAGCCAAACTAAGTTTTCTATTAAGTGTAGTATCAACCAAACAAATTCTCAGATACCTGTCAAAGGCTCAGAAAACGCACAGCCCATTTATCCTTTTTGAGGAAGAAGTAACTTAAAAATCAAAATCAACTACTCAACAGTGGGGACATTATGACTGGCAGGAAAAAAGCAATAAACTATAACTCAAGCCCAACCTTCAAACACTTCACTCAACAATCCTTCTTCAGCTTCCATTCCCTTTTCATGCAGGAAATGTGTTTCTCGAACCATATCCTTCATCCCATGGTGCAGAAAGAATCTCTTACTTTATCTGGTGACCTCTTAAAACAATAGTGCCTTGTGCCAGAACTGGCTAACAATGGCTAACATTTTTTACATGATAGTGACACTGGGCAGAGAAAGCTCTCTTTACTGCTCCCCACCAACACCCTACCCCAAACAAGAAGAGTATCACAGAACACCACCATGACCAGTTCCGTTGCCAAGGAACTGAGATTACAAAAAAAGAAAAATATAAGTTTACCATGTGATCATTTTTTCAAACACCTGGGATAAACATTTAAGCTAGTGTACACAATTTTGTACATGTCATATGATGACAACAGGAAAATAATATGCACCACCAAAAATGAGAGGTAAATTTAATAAAATGTTGATGGTGGTTACTCCTAAGAGAGTGAGAAGCATCGATGTTTTCCACCCTTCCTTTTACATTTTAAGGTTAATGTTCTGACATTTTTATAATTAGAATGTTTTCTAAGACAAAAAACACTTTTCCAGTAAACATTTATGTGAAACATAAATTTGTATCTATGTTCTTTTACTTACAGAGGTTTCTCAGCGAAAAGCCCCTCCACTGGACACCTGTCAAGTCTCTGTCCTCAGGAGTTCCTTTCTTCAAGGAGGGCTCACTTTTCCTTTATCCAGCCTCTTCTAACCATGTCCACTAGTTTTACTTAACCCACCAGGCTGGCCTGCCCAAACTGCCCACAGTTGTCATTCTCCCAGGTTTTACTGATGGGGATGGTCCTCCTTGTTGACGGTTCCCGAGTGAAGTTCTGAACTGGCTTCCTGTAACAGTCCTCATGTTGTCCAAGGTCCAGTTCCTGACCCTATACAGTTGACCCTTAAATAATGTTGGTTGAACTGAATGGGTCCACTTACAGATTTTTTTTTCCAGCAGTATAATCTCAGTATTATGCAATCTGTAGTTGGCTGAATGCATGGATGAGAAATTGCATATACAGAGGAACCATGTAGATGGAGGACTAACTTATAAGCTACAAGCAGAATTTCAACATCAAAGAGGGTCATGACAGCACCCTTCCAGGCTGTTCAGAGGTCAACTGTATACTTAAAAGTAGTCAAAAGGAACCCCAAGGTGCTGGCTCTGTTTGTATCTTTCTCTGCTTTTAACTCCCAAGTTCCAACCCATGAATCCTTCCCTTTGCATAAAACTGCAACCTGAATATACCCTCTTATTTATAATGACATGGAGAACTCTGCTTTATACACAGAACTTTCTTGAGGGGATCAGGGGGCTGTGACCAAAGAATGATGAGGGTAAGACCACCACCTCCACGTCCCACATGTGTGGGACAGCACGCCAGAAATGTGCCAGAAGGCAGCCCTGGGGACTGCCCTGGCACACTGGAGCAACTCCTAAAGCCGTACTGTGGTAACTACTGGAACTCACTTACCCTAAAGCGCCGTATTAAGTACCCAGATAACACATCAGTATTTATGTTTTCTGTTTTAATTCTGTGTTGGTATTCACTGAATGTATCTGCTTTAATGATGAGGATGATTAAGCTAGCTATTATTAAGATCTTACTCAAGAGCCCCTGCTAAGCATTTTATACCCATTAGCTAATTTATTCAACCTATTCCATTGGAAGTAAATGCTGTCATCATCCCCAGTTACAGATGAGGAAACTAAGGCTGAGGGAGGCTAAGGAGGTTGTCTGCAAGTGGCAGATCCAGATGTGAACCCAGGCAGACTGAGCACACAGATCCTCCATCACAGCACTGCTCTGGCCTGCCTCCCCACCCTCTGCACATGCCCTGACCAAGCTGCAGACTGAGCCTGGAGCGCTGGTCAGTGCTTGAGAGATTCTGACTATCATCCCCTGACAGTTTAGCAAGTCATGTTCCTCTGAATGATAATCATCAGGAACATTCTGTCAGATTGGACATGCTGACATTTTGGGGGTGGAAAAATAAGTGGAGGGGAAAAGACTGTTAGAACAATACCATAACCAGTACACCACCCCCTCGCTGACTACTCAAATCCAAACCCTGGCAGTCCCGTCAGTAGAGCTGTCTGCCAACAGCCCTCGTTACAAGAGCAAGGGAGAGCAGAGAGGGCAGTACCATGCATCCAGCTTCAACTCCTTACAAGGAAAGTGGGATCTATAAACATTTGGGGGAAAATGCCTCAAAGTTTCCAGGCAGCATTTAAACTTTCTCCCCCACAAACAGATTAAAATACAATGCAACCAACTCAGTACAAATTCTAGAAAGCAGCAGAATAAACCAATTGCTTACGTGTGGCTATTTATCAAGATCCCTTTCAGGCCTGTATTGGGGCACAGGGAATAGGGGAGAGAATGAGATGACTTTTCACTCTCTGCCTCTGCATTTTATTTGTTGTCTTCCTGCTGCATCATTAGCACCATCACCAAAACCACGACAAAAAAGAAAGAAAGAAAGAGAAAAAAGCACTGCTCAGTTTTTGAAGCAGCAGCCTCAATGACATGTCTGGTAAAATATCTTAGCAACAATGTCAATATTGTCTCACCACAGCTAACCGTATTAACATTTCACTCTAATCACAATTTCTCAAATAGAAAATGTAATGTGCATTATTCACTTCATTCATTCTCTGAGTATCACTCTGGCGGGGGGGGGGGACAGTTTTTTAACAATCTTGATAAAGCTGCATGAAAAATGAACACAACATTGTAAACCAACTGTAACAATCAATTCAAATAAATGTCTGTCTATCCTGGGATAAACCATAATGGAAAAGAATATTAAAAAGAATGTGTGTGTGTGTATATATATATATTTATATGTACAGCAGAAATTAACACATTATAAATCAACCATACTTGAATTAAAAATAATTCAACATCAAAATTATATTCAATGCTATTCAGTTTTGTGTGTCTAACTTGCAAGTATGAGAATAAGCAAGTACTGATGAGCAACTGGCATAAATACAAGGGCCATACTGACAAATTACTTTGCCTTGTTATTTCTGTAATGGAATCCTTTCACTCATCTGTTTATCTATATTTCAAATTCATTTTTATGGGGCTGCCAAGAGCAGTTTACTAGATAACAGAGGAGCTCCTTTTCCTAGGAATTTTCAAAGTCACAAACACATACTTCTGTCATGGCTGGCTGGGGCTGGCTCTGCAGAGACACAGGAACAAATGGCATGCCAGTGGCTCCCAAGCCAGGCTGACCATTCAAAAACCATTTTAAAAATATTACAGAAGCTTAGGTCCCACTGCTGGTGAGTGATTGACTAGGTCTGGTGGGAATCTGAATCACAAATGCCCTCAATGAACTGCTGCTGCTAAGTCACTTCAGTCGTGTCCGACTCTTGACCCCATAGACGAGCCCAACATGGACCGCAGCCCACCAGGCTCCTCTGTCCATGGGATTTTCCAGGCAAGAGTACTGGAGTGGGGGTGCCATTGCCTTCTCCGAACTAGCCAGGTTTAGAAATCCCTGCGCTAGGGCCTTCTCTGCCAAATCTGAGGAGAATACGCAACCCTTCGAGAGTATAGACTCTCTTCACAGAATGCTGGTGGCAGATCCTTGCTGTTCAGATCTCACATTCCTTCCCCTTCTCCCTCCTAGCAAACACATGCCATCCCAGACGTTTGCAGCAACTGACCCAGAGCACTCCACCAGGGCCAGGCCTGCCTCACAGCTCTCTCCTCCTGCACCAGATGGAATGGCCAGGGCCATGTCTGCCACACAGATAAGGGAATGGAGAAGATAAAAATAATCCGAGATGCCATTGTTTACTAATGCCAAAAGGAGAGAGTCAAGGGGCAGAAACAAGCCAAAAGTGTACAGAAATTACCATAAATTATAATAAGCGCCACCATTTATAAAATGCTTACAGTGGTCCAGATACTGTTTCAAGTACTTAACTCACTGAATTCTCAGGATGATCAACAACCCTCTGAGGCAGATGCTATAATCATGCCCATTTTACAGATGCAAAAATGTAAACAGTGAGGTTAAGCAACTTGACCTGGGAGCTGAACCTATGTAACCGGCTCCTATACTGCACTGAACATAAAGTTTTGGAGACAAACTGGATTCAAATCCTAGCTCCTTCACTTAGCAACTGTGCAGTCTTAACCCAGTTATTTTATCTCTACTGATAAGTTACTGTTTATAGGAGTTTGTCACACTGTCTAATACACAGTTAAACATTCAAAAAGCAACCTTTATTAGTACTGCCATATTTTACCCCAAGGGGCTCACTTTCTAGTTTTTTCAATATTGAAGAAGAAAAATATCTCACCACTCCCTCACAACATCTGAGTATCAAAAAAATCATTATATAAATTTAAATATCTGTACATTTTATTTCCTTGCTTAATAGGCATTTTCCAAAACCAGAAACAAATGTGAAAGCAAAAACAAATGTTCTTCATCATGATGCCTGTTTTAAAAAAAAATCTTTATTTCATTTGACTTTCATAATTATTCTGTGACACCGATAGAGATTGTTACCTTCATTTTATAGGTAAGAAAACTGAGGTTCAGAAAAACGAAGCAATTTGTTCAAAGAGAACTAGTAGGTTCATTCAAACTGGAACTCTTACCTAAGCTTCCTGAAGCCAAACCTGTGCTTATCCATCTTTAAGATGCTGCTTCCATAAATCAGAAGAGATCTGATGTACTGTTTGGAAGCCCAGTAGCCATGGTAACAATTTAATGGATAGTGGGGGCAGCGGGTGGAGGTAGAAATCAGAATTTCTAATCTTCAGACTCTTAGAGCTAAGGATATAGCTCTAAGAGATTTAATCAGATTAGCAGCATCAAAACTCTCACATGAAGCAGGGGAAGAAAGCCGATCTCCCTGAAATAATGACTTATAACCTCAGTCAGCTTTCAATACTGAACTTACAGAATTAAAACAAAATCCTTCCCTTAATCCTGTCAAAAATGGAGTCTGAGTTAGATGAATCTTTTTAAGTTTTATAATTCAAAATTAAACATGACATGTTTCACTTGCTTAGAACTCTGGCTACTAAAACCATCCATGGTTAACACCACATACCAAAATATTAAAACACCTATTGAACTCAAACAGAAAATCAGGTAAATGAACAGGCAGGAAAGAGAAAGAAATGCAAATTTTGTTGTTAAATAGTTATATACTATCTGCCAAGCGTGGATTCAAGTAGTTTATAAATATTAACTCATGTAGTCCTCATAAGTAACCCATGAGGCACAGGAAGTTTAATTTGCTCAAGTTCACACAGCTGGTAAACTATGGAGCCAGGCTACAAATCCAGGCAATGTGGTTTCAAATGGCTAACAGACATATTTAAATGTGTTTGATTCATTCAAAGACCTGCATAATTAAAACTTACTGGAAAAGATTAAATTGTTCATTTGTTTATTCACATGCTTATCAGCAGAGGTTATAATCATTCTCACATATTGAAGGTGGAATTGTAAATTTAATGTCACATTTTTGAAGGGCAATTTGACAAAACTTAGAAAAGTTATAAATGAATGAACTTGTTAATCAACAATATTTCTTAGAACTATTTTTATGAGAGGACAGGGAGTTAGGCACAACGAGATTTATTCTAGCATTGACTGAATGACAACAACCACAAAAGATGAAACCATCAACAGGAAAATAATAAAACAAGTTACAGAATATTTGTCCAATGTAATACTGAGCAACGTTTTAAAAAGTCTATATATTAGTGTGTGCTACCATGAAAATGTGTCTAAAAATTCATTCAATCAGCATCGTAATTTACAGAATAAAACACATTGTGAAGTCTGTGTAGGTTTTCTTAAAGATGTATATCTAAGTATATGCATGCCTACACACATACATGCATAGAAAATATCTAGAAAGATTTAAAAAACTGTTAACATTCCTTTTGGGAACAAAAAGGGAAGCAGAGAACAACTGGGGGTTATCTTTACTTTGAAAATCACTGTATAGTTTTATAATGATTGTATATTAAATATTACATTCACGGTGTTTGAGTGACTTTACAAAAAAAAAAGGTGAAGTTATAACCATCTCAAGGACATTAAGCAGAAATGGACTTTCAGATATAGAAAAAGAAAGATATCACAGTGCTATTAAATCTAGATTAAGACCATTTAAGAATCTGAAATAAACCTGAGGGAGGAAGGGGAAACACTTCAAGAAGGGAGGAAAAAATATCCCTGGAGAGAGAAATTATAATTTACCACTGTCTATTTTGAGAATGTGTTTTTCTTTATATTTACTTAGCACCAGAGATAAAAATAAGAGAACTATCCAGAGACAAGGAGAAGGCAATGGCACCCCACTCCAGTACTCTTGCCTGGAAAATTCCATGGACAGAGGAGCCTGGTAGGCTGCAGTCCATGGGGTCGCTAGGAGTTCGACACGACTGAGCGACTTCACTTTCACTTTTCACTTTCATGCATTAGAGAAGGAAATGGCAACCCACTCCAGTGTTCTTGCCTGGAGAATCCCAGGAACAGGGGAGCCTGGTGGGCTGCCGTCTATGGGGTCGCACAGAGTCGGACACGACTGAAGCGACTTAGCAGCAAAAGCAGCAGCCAGAGACATATTAGAAACTGAACTAGACTGAACTAGTCTGGAATCAAAAACTATGCCTGGAGCCCATTTTAGCTGTGCAACCTTGGACAGCTGCTCAAAGTTTTCCAATTTATTTCTCAAAAACTGAAGACACTGAATTCAATTTCTAAGATCCTCCTATATTTAAAACCTTTTACTTCATTACCTTGGTTTAAAAAAGAATCTCTGGGGACTTCCCTGGTGGTCCAGTGGCTACAATTCAGTGTCCCCAGTGCAGGGGGACTGGATCCGATTCCTGGTCAGATCCCATGTGCTGCAACTTAAAGAGTTCGCATGCCACAACTAAAGATCCCGTGTGCCACAACTGAGACCCAGCACAACCAAATAAATAAATAAGAATCCTTGTACATAATAATCCAAGAATATGAGCCATGGACAAAGTCTTATTAAGGAGATGTTCACCTATCTGCAACTATCCCTGCCTGCTTTCAAGAACTCACAGGACTTGGGTTCCCGGCACATCCAGGGAACAGGAAGCACTTAGACATGCTGACTGTGTACACAGGCAGAATGTTATCAGGTACCATGGAAAAACCTGATGACTCATTTGTGTTGGTTTTATGTATTTATTTTGGTTTCTCTATAAATTTCTTAAATATAACTCAATCAGACTAGCAGCTCTCTAGCTTCATCACAAACATGAAATTTTTAATAATGGAGGAGACACTTTTATCCATCGAAGACAAGCAATGTGACTTTCAGCAACTTCAAGGAAAATTCCCCTACAAGTAACTCTATAAGGAAATCCCACTACTACACATCATGGGCCACATTTGGAAAAGGAAAGAACCAAACTAAAGAGTCTCTCACATTCCCAACAGAAAACATGTACTAGGAAATAAAAAGCAAATACCCATTACTAGAAAGAGCCATGCAAGCAGGCACACACACACCTGCTTACACAAATGGTGAGCAAAATAGTCCTTCTTTCTGAACAACAATTTGACGAGATATACCATGAGCCCAAGACACTTACTCCTTGGAAGAAAAGTTATGACCAACCTAGACAGCATATTAAAAAGCAGAGACATTACTTTGCCAACAAAGGTCCATCTAGTCAAGGCTATGGTTTTTCCAGTAGTCATGTATGAATGTGAGAGGACTGTAAAGAAAGCTGAGCACCAAATAATTGATGCTTTTGAACTGTGGTGTTGGAGAAGACTCTTGAGAGTCCCTTGGACTCCAAGAAGATCTAACCAATCCATCCTGAAGGAGATCAGTCCTGAATGGTCAGTGGAAGGACTGATGTTGAAGCTGAAGCTCCAATACTTTGGCCACCTGATGCGAAGAGCTGACTAACTGGGAAAGACCCTGATGCTGGGAAAGACTGAAGGTGAGAGGAGAAGGAGACAAAAGAGGATGAGATGGTTGTATGGCATCACCAACTCAATGGACATGAGTCTGAGTAAACTCCAGGAGTTGGTGATGGACAGGGAGGCATGGTGTGCTGTAGTTCATTGGGTAGCAAAGAGTTGGACATGACTGAGCGACTGAACTGAACCGAACCATGAGCCTCTGAAAAGTTCATTTCTTTTTACTAGTAATTCTTGTTTAGAAACATTCTACTAAAATAATCAGAGATTTGTACCAAGATATGCATTATTCCAGAGGCTTTTTTTAATGAGTGAAAGAAATATGTAAACCAAATGCACCTAAACAAAACCATGGGATATTGGTATAATAAAATATTAGACATTTTCCAAGACTGGTGACATTTAAAAGGATAGAGCAAAACATAAGAATAATGAAGAACAACAGGGTATTTTTCATCAGTATTTTCCAAATTTTCTACAATGAGCATATGCTATACTGGACATTGATTTAAAGGCCCAAGTTTATTCTCACTTTAACTTTTCCAAAACCAGAATGGATGTAATAGCTGATGGCATCATGTAATCGCTATCAGCCAGGGAATGGTTATAACGCAGCAGGCCCTGACTGTGCAAACCTATGTTATTACATCTGGCAGAGCAACTGGACAATTATAACCTCCACCAGGTTTCAGACAACAGACTGTTTAAAGTCCACTGTGGAAGGAATAAGAGCCCTGGATCTTATCTGAAGGCCTTCCATTAAAACCTCCTTTTGAGATCATGAAAGAATGAAATCAAACTCGTAGAATGAATGTCTGCAACTGGGAAGAAAGCCCTGGAAAAAAATAGTAAAAAAGACTCAAAATATGCTGCAACATCAATGCTCTTAATGGTGGAGATGATGATGTCATATGGAGAAAAATGAATACTGACAACTAGGTGAAAAAAATGATTTAGAAGAATCAGGTTCTGACTATAAATTTGAAATACCTTAACTAATTTATCTCATTCTTCTCTCATTTTATAAAAAAGATTGATATATGTAAAGTATCTTTCTAAAGAAAGGAAATCTCAAGTATAACATTTTAAGTAATAAAGTATGTCAATTAAATTGATAGCAGTTCTTTCTTCCTTAGTAGTACCCAAAATAATGGTGTGTTTTATAATAAATGAAGTACTGTGTTTACACTGATAATCAGAACAGTAAATACAAGTGTTATGGGCTGAACAGTGTTATCCCAAATCCACATGTTGAAGCCCTAACCCCTAGCATTGATGGCATTTAGAGAAAAGGCCTTATCAAGATAATTAAGTTTAAATGAGGTCATGATGTGGGGCCCTTATAATGAAAGTTACATCCTTATAAGAGGGGACATTGAAGAGCTTTCTGTCTTTAACAGCATGAGGATGCACATATAAGACACCATCTGCAAGCCAGAAAGAGGACCTTCAACCGGAACCTGATGATGCTGGTACCTTGAGCTCACATATTTAGCCTGTAGAATTGTGAGAAAAAAGACTTGTTTTAAGCCACACAGTCTTTGGTGTTATGTTGTTGCTGTTCAGTTACCCAGTCGTGTCTGACTCTGCGACACCATGGACTGCAGTGCACCAGGGCTCCCTGTCCCTCACCATCTCCCGAAGTATGCCCAAGTTCATGTCCATTGCATCAGTGATGCCATCCAGCCAACTCATCCTCTGATGCCCTCTTCTCCTCCTGCCCTCAATCTTTCCCAGCATAGGGACTTTTCCAAAGAGTTGGCTTTTCACATCAGAAAACCAAAACACTGAAGCTTCGGCTTCAGCATAAGTCCTTCCAATGAGTATACTCAGGGTTGATCTCCTTAAGGTTGACTGGTTTGATCTTCTTGTTGTCCAAGGGACTCTCAGGAGTCTTTTCCAGCACCAGAGTTCTAAGGCATCAATTTCTTTGGTACTCTGCCTTCTTCACAGTTGAGCTTTCACAACTGTACACGATCACTGGGAAGACCATAGCCTTGACTTACGTACCTGTGTTGGTAGAGTTATGTCTCTGCTTTTCAACACATTGTCCAGGTTTGTCATAACTTTTTTGCCAAGAAGCCACTATCTTCTGATTTCATGGCTGCAGTCACTGTCTGCAATGACTTTTGAGCTCAAGAAGAGAAAATCTATCACCCCTTCACGGACCACTGCCTTGTCATGGCAAAGAAGCTTGTGTAACTCAGTGAAGCTATGAGCCATTCCACGTAGGGGCACCCAAGATGGATGGGTCATAGCAGAGAGTTCTGACAAAACATGGCCCACTGCAGGAGGGAATGGCAAACCACCCCAGTATAAGTGGCATGAGAACCTTAAGAACTGTATAAAAGGTATATGCTATGGCTGCCCATCGACAACAAGAAAATTTAACATCAGAAGTCAAAGTATTATTAAAATCTGGTACTTGGAAAGAAGTTTTATACATAACTTTAAAGATATTGAGAAAGATTGCTTGGAGAGGGCTGGTGAGGTGGGGACAAACAAGCCCTCACAAAGCTACGTGGCATTAACATACAAATTGCTTGATTTTGGGAACTGAGTAAGAGTAAGATCATCAGAAGTCAGCAGTACACAGGTGGCTCTCCTCCAGCCTCAGCCAGAAGTGTGCATCCTCTTAACCTCTGCTACCAGCCAGTTCCATGGTCTATAAAAACTCCAGACAACTGTCCAAACCAGTATAGGCACCTATGTGCATGTCTATATCTAGAGCCATTATTATTACTGAGTGGTCTGTGCTCTGGGACAGCCTCTGGACACAAAGAATGTCATCATGTACCAAATGTAGCAGAATGATGCTTCCAAACTCCATTGTTTTAAGTCATTCAAGCGTGTCTGACTCTTTGCAACCCCACTAACTGTAGCCCACCAGGCTCCTCTGTCCATTGGATTCTCCAGGCAAGAATGGAGTGGGTTGCCATGGCCTCCTTCAGGGGATCTTCCCAACCCAGGGATCAAATCTGGGTCTCCTGCACTGCAGGCGAATTCTTTACCATCTGAGCCACAAGGAAAGCCCTCCTAACTCCCTTAAAAAAGGGCAATTCTCAGACACAAACTTTTGAAAGTGAAGAAATAAAAATCAGCTCTAAAGTCTTGTTTCATCTTGACCTCCATGACAGTGCTGTGGTCATCAGAACATAGACAGGAATCTCTGATTCTACACTGGCACTACAGATGGCTGATGTGTTGTAACCAGTCTGCCACAAAAGGACAAGGGGAAGGTGAGAGACAGACCCAGATCCTACTTTCCAACTCAGTGATTTCAGATACGAATAAGGGCTTCTCAGTTTAATGCTCTATACCTGGGCTAGGGCAACCCAACTGCGTATCCCTCGTTGCCATCCAAAAACTGCAAGAGAAGTGTAAGGTCAAAGCCCTAATTCCCTTAAGAGAAAAATTTAGTGTCAGTCAGTCAGTCAGTCCACTTGCTCAGTCATGTCCGACTCTTTGCGACCCCATAGATTGCAGCACACCAGGCCTCCCTGTCCATCACCAACTCGCAGAGTTTACTCAAACTCATGTCCATTGAGTGGTGATGCCATCCAACCATCTCATCTTCTGTCATCTCCTTTCCCAGCATCAGGGTCTTTTCAAATGAGTCAGCTCTCCACAACAGGTGGCCAAAGTACTGGAATTTCAGCTTCAAAATCAGTCCTTCGAATGAACACCCAGGACTGATCTCCTTTAAGATGGACTGGTTGGATCTCCTTGCAGTCCAAGGGACTCTCAAGAGTCTTCTCCAACACCACAGTTCAAAAGCACCAATTCTTCGGTGCTCAGCTTTCTTTACAGTCCAACTCTCACACCCATACAGGACTACTGGAAAAATCATAGCCTTGACTAGACGGACCTTTGTTGGCAAAGTAATGTCTCAGCTGTTTAATATGCTGTCTAGGTTGGTCATAACTTTCCTTCCAAAGAGTAAGTGTCTTTCAGTTTCATGGCTGCAATCACCATCTGCAGTGATTTTGGAGCCCCCAAAAATAAAGTCTGACACTGTTTCTGCTGTTTCCCCATCTATTTGCCATGAAGTGATGGGACCAGATGCCATGATCTTAGTTTCCTGAATGTTGACCTTGAAGCCAATTTTTTCACTCTCCTCTTCCACTTTCATCAAAAGGTTCTTTAGTTCTTCTTTGCCTTCTGCCGTAAGGGTGGTGTCAGTTGCGTATCTGAGGTTATTGATATTTTTTCCAGCAAACTTAATTCCAGCTTATGCTTCATCCAGCCCAGCGTTTCTCATGATGTACTCTGAATATAAGTTATATAAACATGGTCACGATATACAGCCTTGATGTACTCCCTTCATTTGGAACAAGCCTGTTGTTCCATGTCAAGTTCTAATTGTTGCTTCCTAGCCTGTATACAGATTTCTCAAGAGGCAGGTCAGGGGGTCTGGTATTCCCATCTCTTTCAGAATTTTCCACAGTTTATTGTGGTCCACACAGTGAAAGGCTTTGGCATAGTCAATAAAGGAGAAGTAGATGATTTTCTGGAACTCTCTTGCTTTTTCCATGATCCAGCAGATGTTGACAATTTGATCTCTGGTTCCTCTGTCTTTGCTAAAACCAACTTGAACATCTGCAAGTTCACGTTTCACGTATTGCTGAAGCCTGGCTTGGAGAATTTTGAGTATTACGTTATTAGCGTATGAGATCCGTGCAATTGTACGGTAGCTTGAGCACTGTTTGGCATTTCCTTTCTTTGGGATTGGAATGAAAACGGACCTTTTCCAGTCCTGTGGCCACTGCTGTTTTCCAAATTTGCTGGCATATTGAGTGCAGCACTTTCACAGCATCATCTTTCAGGATTTGAAATAGCTCAACTGAAATTCCATCACCTCCACTAGCATTGTTCATAGTGATGCTTCCTAAAGCCCACTTGACTTCACGTTCCAGGATGTCTGGCTCTAAAGTCAGTGATCACACCACTGTGATTATCTGGGTCATGAAGATTTTTTTGTACAGTTCTTCTTTGCATTCTTGCCACCTCTTCTTAATATCTTCTGCTTCTTTAGGTCCATACCATTTCTGTCCTTTATCGAGCCCATCTTTGCATGAAATGTTCTCTTGGTATCTCTAATGTTCTTGAAGAGATCTCTAGTCTTTCCCATTCTGCTGCTTTCCTCTGTTTCTTTGCACTGACGCTGAGGAAGGCTTTCTTATCTCTCCTTGCTATTCTTTGGAATTCTGCATTCAAATGGGTATATCTTTCCTTTTCTCCTTTGCTTTTTGCTTCTCTTCTTTTCACAGCTATTTGTAAGGCCTCCTCAGACAGCCATTTTGCTTTTTTGCACTTCTTTTCCATGGGGATGGTCTTGATCCCTGTCTCCTGTACAATGTCACAAACCTCCGTCCATAGTTCATCAGGTACTCTATCAGATCTAGTCCCTTAAATCTATTTCTCACTTCCACTGTATAATCGTTAGGGATTGATTTAGTTCATACCTGTATGGTCTAGTGGTTTTCCCTACTTTCTTCAATTTAAGTCTAAATTTGGCAATAATGAGTTCATGGTCTGAGCCATAGTCAGCTCCTGGTCTTGTTTTTGCTGACTTTATAGAGCTTCTCCATCTTTGGCTGCAAAGAATATAATCAATGTGATTTCGGTGTTGACCATCTGGTGATGTCCATGTGTAAGAGTCTTCCCTTGTGTCGTTGGAAGAGGGTGGACGAGTTTGCTCTGACGAGTGCATTCTCTTGGCAGAACTCTATTAGCCTTTGCCCTGCTTCACTCTGTACTCCAAGGCCAAATTTGCCTGTTACTCCAGGTGTTTCTTGACTTCCTACTTTTGCATTCCAGTCCCCTAAAATGAAAAGGATATCTTTTTTGGGTGTTAGTTCTAAAAGGTCTTGTAGTCTTCATAGAACCATTCAACTTTAGCATTTTCAGCATTACTGGTTGGGGCATAGACTTGGATTACCGTGATACTGAATGGTTTGCCTTGGAAACGAACAGAGATCATTCTGTCGTTTTTCAGACTGCATCCAAGTACTGCATTTTGGGCTCTTTTGTTGACTATAAGGGCTACTCCATTTCTTCTAAGGGATTCCTGCCCACAGTAGTAAATATAATGGTCATCTGAGTTAAATTCATCCATTCCAGTCCATTTTAGTTCACTGATTCCTAAAATGTCGATGTTCACTCTTACCATATCCTCTTTGAGCTTTTCCAATTTGCCTTGATTCATGGACCTAACATTCCAGGTTCCTAGGCAATATTGCTCTTTACAGCATCGAACCTTGCTTCCATCACTAGTCACATCCACAACTGGGTGTGGTTTTTGCTTTGGCTCTGTCTCTTCATTCTTTCTGGAGTTAATTCTCCACTGATCTCCAGTAGCATTATTTGGTACTTACTGACCTGGGGAGTTCATCTTTCAGTGTCCTATCTTTGTGCCTTTTCATACTGTTCATGAGGTTCTCAAGGCAGGAATACTGAAGTGGTTTGCCATTCCCTTTTCCAGTGGACCACATTTTGTCAGAACTCTCCACTGTGACCCATCCATCTTAGGTGGCCCTACAGGGCATGGCTCATAGTTTCATTGAGGTAGACAAGGCTGTGGTCCATGTGATTAGATTGGTTAGTTTTCTGTGGTTGTGGATTTTTGTCTGTCTGCCCTCTGATGGAGAAGGGTAAGAGGCTCATGGAAGTTTCCTGATGGGAGAGACTGACTGAGGGTGATACTGGGTCTTGTTCTGATATGCGGGGCCATGCTCAGTAAATCTTTAATCCAATTTTCTGTTGATGGGTGGAGCTGTATTCCCTTCCTTCTAAGAAATGGCAACCCACTCCAGTACTCTTGCCTAGAAAATTCCATGGATGGAGGAGCCTGGTGAGCTACAGTCCACAGGGTCGCAAAGAGTCAGATACGACGGAGGACCTCGACTTAAACTATGGTGGAGGTAATGAAGATAATGGTGACCGCCCTCAAAAGATCCCATGCATGTACTGCCACAGTCCGTGCCCCCAACCCTGCAGCAGGCCACCACTGACCCACGCCTTCTCCGGAGACACCCAGACACCCGCAGGCAAGTCCGGGACAGTCTCCTGTGGGGTCACTGTTCCTTTCTCCTGGGTCCTGGTGTACCAGGTTCTGCTGTGCCCTCCAAGAGATTTCCCTGTCCCGTGTAAGTTCTGGCAGCCCTATGGTGGGGTTAATGGCAATCCTCCTCCAAGAGGACTTACGCCATACCCACACCCAAAGCCCCTGCGGCAGACCACTGCCGACCTGCACCTCCACAGGAGATGCTCAAACACAGTTCTGTCTCAGTTCCTGTGGGGTCCCTGGGTCCTGGTGCACAAGGTTTGTTTGAGCCCATTGAGCAGGCAATTTACACTAATTTAGTGTAGATTATCCTTAATGAAATAACGAAGTCAACCTAGGTCAAAATTTTTGGTAACCTATCTCTCCTCTCAGGAATAATGCTTGCCAGTAGGTAATATAGAATAAGTGTTTACATTTCTGCAAATATTATAACAATGCAAATAGGTCACATGAAAATTCAAATTGGAGTTTTATGAGAATTAAGAAGCTCTACATGAGAAAGTTGTCTGAAAACTTAGTTAGAAACTAAGACCACTTTTTTAACAGAAAAGCAGACTTTATTTTTTGGGGGCTCCAAAATCACTGCAGATAGTGACTGCAGCCAGAAATTAAAAGATGCCTACTCCTTGGAAGGAAAGTTGTGACCAACCTAGATAGCATATTAAAAAGCAGAGATACTACTTTGCCAACAAAGGTCCATCTAGTCAAGGCTATGGTTTTTCCAGTGGTCATGTATGGATGTGATAGTTGGACTGTGAAGAAAGCTGAGCACGGAAGAATCGATGCCTTTGAACTGCGGTGTTGGAGAAGACTCTTCAGAGTCCCTTGGACTGCTAGGAGATCCAACCAGTAGATCCTAAAGGACATCAGTCCTGGGTGTTCATTGGAAGGACTGATACTGAAACTGAAACTCCAATACTTTGGCCACCTCATGCAAAGAGCTGACTCATTGGAAAAGACCCTGATGCTGGGAGGGACTGGGGGCAGGAGGAGAAGGGGACGACAGAGGATGAGATGGCTTGATGGCATCACCAAATCGATGGACATGAGTTTGAGTGAACTCCGGGAGTTGGTGATGGACAAGGAGGCCTGGCGTGCTGTAATTCATGGGGTCGCAAAGTGTCGGACACGACTGAGCAACTGAACTAACTAACTAAAGATGGCAAAAGAGCCTTTAGTATCCAAAGCCAGTGTTAGAATCCATATTTGCAGAGAGGAAGTCATGGAAAGAAGCTTCAAGAACATCATTTTCTCGCCTGAGATCAACCAGGAAGGAACATGATGTTTTAGAAGGGTTTTGTTTGTTTCTTTAATGTACTACCCAGTGTCTCTACAAAGAAAAGATGTTCTGAACATCTAGCAGAAACCAGATGTCAAGCAAGGCACTTTTGTAGACAGGTTATCTTATTTAACGTGGACAACATGCCTGCAAGTTAACTAGAAATAACTTAACAAAGAAATCTGTCCAAAGGTCAAGTTAACAGGGATGTAAACAAGCTAGGATTTGAATTTGCATCTTCGGATTCCAAAGTCCGTGTTTTTGCTAGACCCTGTTGACAGATGAGGGACAACAAACAGAAAACCTGATGAAAGAACGGACGGAACAGCAGTCCCACTCCTACTAATAACCAGCCTGTTCCATTCTATGTTTAAGTCCTATCCTAACATTTTAAAACAAATTTATTTACACACTCTGGTAAACAGAAATACAGTACCTTTAGAACTGAATTATTTCTGCTTATTTTGTTGCTTGGGAAACATTTTTGGAGTCATTTAACAAGATACCACATATCCATAGCTCAGCAAGACAGTCACTGTACTAAATTCCTAAATAATAGTCCACAACCACAAAAAAAATGGGCAATGCAGCAGAGAATAATCAAAAGCAGCTTCATATTTTCCAGATAAAACAAAGCATCGTTTGTACTCAGGCATTTTTAGAAGGTACCACTGAAAACCAGACTGCCGCCTGGAATGGCTTAAAATACCACATTTAACAATCACATCAATAACTTTAGAGGCAAACAGCTTCCTTTTACTACAAATTCAAAGTGAAGGATTAGAGGCAAAGCTCATAGATTCAGCATGCATACAAACTTAGGGACTATCCAATGCCTTAATTAACTCTATTAATTACAAGTGTATTTAGCTGGGTTTTAACGATGAAGAGGTGAAGGTCAAAATTTTTAAATAAATTATTTCAAACTAAGATCCCCTGCTGAAAAAAAAAAAACACCAATAATCAAACAGAAAGGAAAAGCCTAATAAACGACTCTTTTGGCATATTAAGCAACTTTTCCTTCATCAGTCTATTAATAGAGGCAGCACTACAATTAAAGGTTCACCACACTGCTCTTCTGCCTCAACTTGGAACTACTTCTGCACCAATACAGAGAAAGCTGGGAAGCTGGATAGGGCAAGAGACTATGGTTTCAAGTCTGGCAGAGGTCAGAAGGGCCAGACAGGGAGAGGGATTAGCCCTTTCTCGGAGGGCAGGAGGCCTTCCCCATCTAATGCTTCTAGATTGATGCCATTATCTCCAGCATTAAAAGGGGAGAGGAAAAAAAAAAAAAAAAAATGACTATCAACAGTGAGATCAGATTATATTATAGATGTTCATTAAAATTAAGTTTCAGAGGGCTTCCCTGGTGGCTCAGTGGTAAAGAATCTACCTATCAATGCAGGAGACATGGATTCGATCCCTGATCTGGGAAGATCCCACAGACCTTGGAGAAACTAAGCCCATGCTCCACAACTATTGAGCTGGTGCTCTAGATTCCCGGAGCCACAACTCCTGAGTCCACGTGCCACAACCACTGAAGCCCATGTGCGCTAGAGCATGTGCTCGGCAACAAGAAGCCACCATGATGAGAAGCCCACACACCCTAGAGAGCAGTCCCTGCTCACTGCTACTGGAGAAGAGCCTGCACAGCAGTGAAGGCCCAGCACAGCCCAAAACAGATAGATAAATCACTTTTTAAAAATTAGGTTTCCTAACTTGGAGACCAGTAGGAAAAAAGTCCAAAACACTAGCCATGCCATGTACTTACTCTGTGGAAGCAGAAGCTATTATGTTATAGTGAGCTGCACTAGATATCCATGTTAGTTAGCTAACAAGTGGAGGGGGCCTGCAAATGTCTATGACCAAGAATCCTCCCCAACGTACGTCTTGGTGGAAGGAAGTCCACCTTGCCCTAGAGAAGCTAAGAGTCCAAATATACACTTGTTTAGTCTCCCTTATAGCTAGAACACAGGCATGGGAACCAGGTTCAGCCTCTGTCTTTTTTTAGTGACAATCTTTTTCTTGTTCACTGAAAAATACAGGTTTGGAGAGAGTCTATTATTACATTGTTTTCATACTGTATTTTTTTTAACTTTTTATTTTGTATTGGGCAATAGCTGATTAACAAGGTTGTGATAGCTTCAGGTGAACAGCAAAGGGACTCAGCCATGCGTTTATTAATATATATATCCATTCTCCCTATCTGCCCCACACTTGCAATTTCTCCTTGACTATTCTCAAGCATTTTCGCTTCTAGATGAGTTTTCAAATCAATCTGTCAAAACCAAAATAATGGTGGGTACATGTTATTATATACTTGGCCAAATCCACAGAATGCCCAACACCAAGAGTGACCTCTAATGTAAACTATGGACTTTGGGTAATGATGATGTATCACTGGAGGTTCATCGGTTCTAACAATGAATGAGCTGAGTGGTGCCACAGGTATACAGAAAATCTCTGCGCCTTCCTCTCAATTTTGCCGTGAACCTAAAACTGGCTCTAAAACAACATACGTCTTTAAAAAGAAAATAGATGGGATTTCACTAGGGATTAAATTATAGGTATAATTTTGTAAGACCAAGTCAGTTTAAAACAATAAATCTGGGTACTTCCCTGGTGGTCCAGTGGTTAAGACTCTGCTCTTCCAATGCAGGGGGCATGGGTTCAATCCCTGGTCAGGGAACTAAGATCCCACATGCCATGCAGTGCAGTCAAATAATAGCAGTAGTAGCAATATCAGTAATAGTAAGAAATCTCCCCATTAGGGAATACAGTATTTCTTGCCATTTATTCAGATCTTCTTTTAAGTCCACCAACAAAGCTTTAGTATTTTCTTCAATATAAAACCTGTACATTTCCTCTTCGGTTGATATCTAAAGTTTCTGCTTCTATTATAAAATGGGCCTCTTTTCCTATTCATTGTCAGTTCTGCTGTACAGAAAAGATATTAATTTCCTATCCTGGTCTTGAAAGAAAAAGTCAAAGTGTAGTCACTCAGTCTCTTGTGATCTCCCAACTCCTGTGATCCCGTGGACTGCAGCCTGCCAGGTTCCTCTGTCCATGGAATTTTCCAGGCAAGAACACTGGATTGGGTTACCATTTCCTTCTCCAGGGGATCTTCCAGACCCAGGGATTGAACTTGGGCCTCCTGTATTGTGGGCAGACTCTTTACCATCTGAGCCACTAGGGAATCCTGCTCTTATAATTCTCTCTAAACTATTAGATCCAGGTTTGATACCAATACTCTTAAATCTTAAGAGTTCAGTAATTATTCTTAAATTAAAAAACATTAATGATAGTGGCATGATAGATTTCTGATAGCAAAGGTCACTTAGACGTGAGGCGAGAGGCTGCAGACCTATCTCTAGAGAGCTTCAAAATAAGATAACACCTCATTTGCTTGTTTTAGATCAAGGTTCTAACATAAGAGCAGGGAAAGAAAAATAGATGTCCTCACCTGGCCCTCTCCATCTTACGGTTTAATATTGATTTTTGCTCCCATAGGCCTGACTTAAGGTCAAGAGAAACTCAGTGTTCCTTTGCACTGGTGGCCTAGTGGGGACAAGGTGAATGTTCCCTCCCAAAAAGCATTTCAAAGTTTTTAATACTGCATTCTCCAAAGTAATTCTATAGCCTCCAGAAAATACTTTTTGCTCAGCTATAAGCATTTCCTAGGTTTAAAAGAAAAACATTTGAAAAAGAATTTTACCATTTTTAGAGTTGACTCAATGACTTTCAATAACTTCATATCTCACCATATGTAATACTTGAAATAGCCTTATATACATGTAACTTAAATTTCAACACCTGCCAAAATTTTACCAATAGTTTAAGGACTTTTCAATACCTCTGAAAATATATTTGTTTTCTTTGGAAGAATACTAAATTTAACTGAGAGATTTTCCAAATTTTCAAAACAGGTTCAACATAAAAGTGTAGTTCAAGACTGTCTGTAAAAAAAAAAACTACAAAGGATATGAAAAGCTGAACTTAGTATTTTAGACAAATATTTTCTAAATTTCTTTGATTTTGAGTTCAAGCATGTAAAAATGAATTTTATTTTGTGTGTGCAACAAAGACTGGTTTAATTGAAAACAGTAGAGCAAAAATTTTCCATATTGCAGCAGATATTATTTCCCAAATTTCAGAGCAGTCTCAGTAGATTAGCCAGCTTTAATTTACAGGGAAACTTAGCTGTGATTTACTTCTATAATGAGAGTTGGCACAGAGTTCAACATAGGAATGGTCAAATTCCAAGTATTTTCCCCAATCATCTTGTGACATAACCATCAAGATTTAAAATTCCATCTGCTTTGTTCCCCAATGGAATACAACCAGGTTCTAGTTAGGAGGGAAAAGGCATACACCATACAGATGTTTTATGAGAAAAGTTCCCATTGCTTTTTCAAGTTGGTTTGCATTAGTGAAAAACCAAAATGTGGGAATTATTATGAAGAAATGATTCAGAAAACACAGTAGTTGTTCTTTAAAGACCAAAGGGGAAAATAAACCCCAAATAATATGCTCTACAATTGGAAAAGTTTCAGACACAAACAATGTTCACTGTCTGGCCCATCTGAAAGGCAGGGTGCTGAAAATCATTAATATACTGTCATTTCACATGAGCCTGGCATGGGTCACAGAGGATGGTTATGGCCTGTTGTGAAAGACTCCATTACTTCATAGGGAGTTTTGGCTTAGAGACCCCTGGCTCTGAGAAAAACAACCCACTGGTTGGCAGCTCAAGTCTAACAGACAGCTTTAGGATCTAACTTTATCCTAGAAATTACAAAGGCATCTAAAGAAGCAAATAACACAGTTCCTAGGATGAGTGTCAGCTGAGCTGGAACTGGTTAAAAATTTTTTGTTTTAGACAGCTTTTGGAAAACTCAAGAGGAGGTGGTTTTGGTCTTGACCCAGCAGAGGATGAAGAACCACCCGCCCGCCCCATAGAAATTATGTGAACTGAAAATTCCCCATAGTAACAATCCTAATTAATTATTCAAAGCTGGAAGTTGATTTTCTAAAGTTAGGAGCTAACTATGGTCTCCTGTTTCCATTATCAAAGACTGGTCTCTTCTTTGCATCTGCTTAGCCAGGCATTAATGAGAAGCTTTTAATGGAATTTTTCAGCAACTTCACAACAAAGTCTCTACTTGGTTAAAGGGAAATTAATAACAGAAAATCCATCTAGGTTCCATATAAACAAAATTTTATAAGTTCACTTATTCTTTTACAGAAACAACATAACAATATTACCAGAAGGCATTACAAGATCTTTCGAATTAGAGTTAACTATAATTCAACTTATTTATATCTTAATAGAAATTAAAACTGAACTGTTATTCAATATACAGTAACTCAGAAAACCAGCCATTCTCCAACTCTAGATTAACATGAGTTTACAGAGTGAAATGGTACATTTCAGGGCAATCGATCCATGCTAACAGATTTGTATTGTGCAACACAGGCAGATAACATAGTTTTTCTGGTGAGTGGTCACCAAAATAACCTTAGAGGACTTTACCACACAGAAAGCAGTGTAGAATCACACAATGACCGCATACGCACCAGAAGTCTACAAACGGGAGAGAAATGCAAGCCAAATTAAGTAGCTCTCATCATAATGAAAACTAGCAGCCTGGCAATCAGTGGGGCTACACCTGTTAGGGGGAAAATCTGATACTCAAAAGATGAGGACCAGTCAGCCAGCAGTTGGTCAACCATATAAAATGCAAGCGTGTGTGGGAAAAGAGAAAGGGCTTTCTAGAAACCAAATTCCTAGGCACACCTGCTCTCCCTCAATGTCTATAACTCTGCCTCTGGATCTGAATGAAATGATAATATTATGACGCTTACAAGTCTTTAGGGAAAGGATTTGGTTCAGAACCCAAACTCAATTTTCAAAGTCCCCTCCCAGAAGAAAGCACATAAATACATTCAGTTTCTCATGGCCTCTTGGATGCTGTTTGTTCTAACCCGTATCAGGGTTCTCATGGCCTCCTGGATGCTGTTTGTTCTACCCGTATCAGTTCTCTGATCCATTCCCAAGACAATAGCAGCCTGGATTACGCAGGGCCTTTCAGACTCACAATGACCACGCTTGCTCAGCTCAACTCCACCCTGGAGACATACCTGCTTCCTTCTTGCCTCCCTTTCCTCCCTCTCGGCTCTTCTTCAGCACAGCCTTCAACATTTTCAACACTCCTTTGCTTCTAAAGAGAAGAGGACGGGAAGGAAGAGGAATTAAGGATTATAAACTGGAACTGAACTTGCATACTGACACAAAAGGCAACTTGTCTTCAAACAAACAGATCACTTAGGATAAAGGTAACCTGAGTTTTACATTAATTTTCTATGAATAAACTAACATGGGGAACTAAAGGCTAAAGACACAGAGTGTTTTATAACACTTAATGAAGTGATCAGAAGGTCACTGTCTTTTTATAAAACTAGAAAAAAAAACACACAATGGTGCATTCTCAGCATTCCACATCTAATTAAGGTTATGAGGCTAAATCTGGACACATTACTGTAAGATGTCTGGCACAGGAATGTAGGTCTCCCCGGTTCATGAAAAGAAAACATTAAGACAGAATCAAAAAGATAACAGTTAAGAAGGAAGCTACATGGTTAACGGCATGTTTTACAGGTGCTACTGATTATACAACCATAAGGAAAACATTTTGGAAGGCTAATCAGAATAAAACATAACTGAAAAACATTTGGAAAATAAATACAGTGGGAACACTTTTCAACCCTGATGTCAGGGGATCTGATCAAATAGCACATACTGCAATGGGTTTTTACCACATATAGTTAGGACTTTGGAGGTGGGGGTGAGGAGGTAAGGAGAACAGGCCTGTGGCTGAATCCCTTAAATAATGAGCTGTATTTTTTAAGCAGGGTTATATTGAGCACATAAAAACAACACAATGGTCCAGGCCTAAGATGAAACATAAAACCACCCCTCCAGCAAGAAACAGACAAAAGGACCATTATTTTGTCAGTTAGGCTTCTTTAGCTCTCTTCCCTCCACTAACTCAGATGAGATGGCCAGACAACCCCAAACAGTAACAAATCTGAATGGGTTGTGTTACCATCACACCCTTGTTAACACGCTAAGGAGAGGCAGGCAGAAGGCGGCGAGCAGCTTGCTGCTGAAGAGAAAGCAGAGAGGGGACAGACAACTCTTCTGCAGAAAAACCTGCCTCGTGAGCACCAATGCTTCCAAAGGCCTCGGTGTAACACCCCACACAAGCACACACCACCCCAGAGCTGATTCGAGGTTTTCCACTGAGAGGGAGGAAGGGTCCCAAAGTGCGGCCGTGTACAACAAAAGCACACAGGGTGACCTTTCTTATCATTGGGTCTGGGCCTGTATTTATTTTTCCAAGCCTTTTGTTTTCCTGATGAAGAAACAGAGACCCTGGGAGGCCAACTCGCCCAGGGGTCACACAGCTAATTAACAGTAGGGCCAGAATCTAAACACCAGACTCCCAGCAAGGGTCCCCCTCCTTCCAAGGCGCTGGCCTCTCTGCTCCATGCAATGAAAGCTTCGGAAAACAGCAATCAAACTAGCAAAAAAATTAACAACTAACCAACCAACCTGAAAGATACTAGAAGAAAATATCTTAAGCAGAATTTGGAATAAGTCACAGTGAAACTTACTGAGGGTTAAATCATCTTACAGAAAAAAAGTCTTTACACACAAAAGGGGCATGGCTTAGAGCCTAATTCTTTTTAAAAAGCTACTTGAATGGACCCTTGTGAAAAGACACAGGTTTCATGACGTGCAAGCTCTGAATTTGGAAGTGGGCCACAGTATGCTTCCACAGGGGAACTGTGGAAGCACAGATTTCTCTTGACAGTCATGCTTGAAGGAAACAATGCAAAATGTTGTGGCATTAAAAAGGGGGGGTGGGTAGACAGGCAAAATTAGATAATAAATACATGCCTGGTAAGCACAGACATTTTCTTTTCCAAATTAAAAAACAAATCAACCAACCTTCAAGGTTTGTCATTTAGCAAAGACTACATACTAAAGAAATAAGACAAAGACAATTATCGATGGAGCCTTGCCAGCAGAACTTGGCCAAGGTCCTCATGAAACATTTCCCTGTGTTTTCCTGGATCACTGAACAGCTCAGGCCCCATCGTGGTGGCGAAGTTGCCCCTGATTAACCACCCAGGTCTCTACCAATCAACAACAGATCTACACACCTTTTGGAATACATGTCCCACAGGCTAAGGACTGGCAGACATGGAGTTGGGCATCTCATCTCAGGCACCTTAGATACCTATTTCAAGGAGCTCAGCTGTTTTAAGGAGAGTCACATCTTCCATATCAGTGGTCTCCAATGAAGAGGCTATCAAATATCTGCTGTAAGTTTTTCTCCCATTTCTTGCTTCCCCCACTAAATAGTAACTCAATGGAAAGAGCCTACATTTATATTCTAAATGATATTCAAACTGCAACATGGAGAAATTTTGATTATGTGTGTGTGCATGCTCAGTCGCTCGGCTGTGTCCAACTCTGCGACCCCATGGACTGTAGCCCGCCAGACTCCTCTGTCCATGAAAAATTTCCAAGCAAGAACGCTGGAGTGGATTGCCAGTTCCTACTCCAAGGGATCTTCCTAACCCAGGGACTGAAACCATGTCTCCTGCATTGGCAAGCAGATTCTTGACCACTGTGCCATCTGGGAGGCCCCTCTTAAATGATTGTATCTGAGTAAAAAATTAAGGACCCCTCCCAGCCCCCATACACACATAAGCTGGAAAGGAAAAAAAGAAGACTGCTCCCTGTGGGCTAAATTCTGAAATTAACACAGATCAGAGTAGAGCTATGCAAAGTCCCACTTAGTCATGGCCCAAAAGATTTAACTGGAACTTGACATACATCAACAGACCATTTAAACACTGAGCCCATCTGAAGCAAGGTGGTCAGAAACAGCAAAAGTAGTAATAGGCTGGTGGGGCCCACATTAGCAGTATCATTCAGAGAAGATTCTCTGCACACCTGATAGTACCTATGAATTCATAAGTACATACCCCCCATATCCAGAAACAGATCCTCTAGGCTATGGTACCCAGTGCTATTTAACACTGGCATCATAACTACTTTCCCTTCTTCTGATTCTGTTCTCACTGAGCAGGGCCTCATAATCTGACTGACTTTTTAACCTAACAACGGTGGAGGAAATTGTGCTGGCTCTGGTCAGCCCAACACAATTGCCTAGCTTGTTGGCAGATATGACTCTGGGAATAAATTAATAAACCGGTGTTCTGGCTTGAAAGAAAAGCTCTCATGCGAAAGAGTTCTGCCAAAGGGAGTCACTTTGCCAAGTACCATCTATTTAAGACATAAAGAATATTAAGTTTCTGATTCCAATTAGAGGACTACAAAAAGACAGTGGTAAATTCTCGAATGCAAATGCCACCATGAAGCAGTCTTATGAGAAGAGCTGCAGGGCTCTTCCTGAATGACACCTTCTGCATCACCTCCCTTCCTGTAGCAACTTCAACTACTGTCACTGCCATCTAAAAAGGGTGAGCACTGCCTGCTACAGAAGTGAATCACATAGAAATTATGCAAACCAGACTTCCAGGCACAGTAATTCAGATCCAAATGATTAAATAATAAACCCGACACCCAGAAAAGAAATTGCCAGAAAAAAAGAAACGCCAGAAGTAATCAGTTCAGTTGCTCACTCGTGTCCGACTCTTTGCGACCCTGTGAATCGCAGCACACCAGGCCTCCCTGTCCATCACCGACTCCTGGAGTTTACTCAAACTCATGTCCATCGAGTTGGTGATGCTATCCAGCCATCTCATCCTCTGTCGTCCCCTTCTCCTCCTTGCCCCCAATCCTTCCAAGCATCAAGGTCTTTTCCAATGAGTCAACTCTTTGCATGAGGTGGCCAAAGTATTGGAGTTTCAGCTTTAAAAGCATCAGTCCTTCCAATGAACACCCAGGACTGATCTCCTTTAGGATGGACTGGTTGGATCTCCTTACAGTCCAAGGGACTCTCAAGAGTCTTCTCCAACACCACAGTTCAAAGGCATCGATTCCTCGGCACTGAGCTTACTTCACAGTCCAACTCTCACATCCATACATGACCACTGGAAAAACCATAGCCTTGATTAGATGGACCTTTGTTGGCAAAGTAATGTCTCTGCTTTTGAATATGCTAAGTTGGTCATAACTTTCCTTCCAAGGAGTAGGCATCTTTTAATTTCATGGCTGCAATCACCATCTGCAATGATTTTGGAGCCCCCCAAAAATAAAGTCTGACACTGTTTCCCCATCTATTTCCCATGAAGTGATGGGACCAGATGCCATGATCTTAGTTTTCTGAATGTTGAGCTTTAAGCCAACTTTTTCACTCTCCTCTTTCACTTTGATCAAGAGGCTCTTTAGTTCCTCTTCACTTTCTGCCATAAGGGTGGTGTTATCTGCATACCTGAGGTTATTGATATTTTTCCCGGCAATCTTGATTCCAGCTTGTGCTTCTTCCAGTCCAGGGTTTCTCATGATGTACTCTGCATATAAGTTAAATAAGCAGGGTGACAATATACAGCCTTGACATACTCCTTTTCCTATTTGGAACCAGTCTTTTGTTCCATGTCCAGTTCTGTTGCTACCTGACCTGCATATAGGTTTCTCAAAAGGCAGGTCAGGTGGTCTGGTATTCCCATCTCTTGAAAAATTTTCCACAGTTTATTGTGATCCACATACTCAGGCAGAAATAGATGTTTTTCTGGAACTCTCTTGCTTTTTCCATGATCCAGCAGATGTTGGCAATTTGATCTCTAGTTCCTCTGCCTTTTCTAAAACCAGCTTGAGCATCTGAAAGTTCACAGTTCACATACTACTAAAGCCTATCTTGGAGAATTTTGAGCATTACTTTACTAGCATGTGAGATGAGTACAATTGTGCGGTAGTTTGAGCATTCTTTTGCATTTCCTTTCTTTGGGATTGGAATGAAAACGGACCTTTTCCAGTCCTGTGGGCACTGCTGAGTTTTCCAAATTTGCACTTTCACAGCATCATCTTTCAGGATTTGAAACAGCTCAACTGGAATTCCATCATCTCCACTAGCTTTGTTCGTAGTGATGCTTCCTAAGGCCCACTTGACTTCACATTCCAGGATGTCTGGCTCTAGGTGAGTGATCACACCATCGTGATTATCTACGTCGTGAACTAAAATGGACTGGAATGGGTGAATTTAACTCAGATGACCATTATATCTACTACTGTGGGCAGGAATCCCTTAGAAGAAATGGAGTAGCCATCATGGTCAACAAGAGAGTCCGAAATGCAGTACTTGGATGTAATCTCAAAGACAGAATGATCTCTGTTGGTTTCCAAGGCAAACCATTCAAAATCACGGTAATCCAAGGCTATACCCCAACCAGTAACACTGAAGAAGCTGAAGTTGAATGGTTCTATGAAGACTACAAGACCTTTTAGAACTAACACCCAAAAAAGATGTCCTGTTCATAATAGGAGACTGGAATGCAAAAGTAGGAAGTCAAGAAACACCTGGGGTAACAGGCAAATTTGGCCTTGGAGTACAGAATGAAGCAGGGCAAAGGCTAATAGAGTTTTGCCAAGAGAACGCACTGGTCATAGCAAACACCCTCTTCCAACAACACAAGAGAAGACTCTACACATGGACATCATCAGATGGTCAGCACCGAAATCACATTGATTATGTTCTTTGCAGCCAAAGATGGAGAAGCTCTATACAGTCAGCAAAAACAAGACCAGGAGCTGACTGTGGCTCAGATCATGAACTCCTTATTGCCAAATTCAGACTGAAATTGAAGAAAGTAGGGAAAACCACTAGACCATTCAAGTATGACCTAGATCAAATCCCTTATGATTATACAGTGGAAGTGAGAAATAGATTTAAGAGACTAGATCTCATAGAGTGCCTGATGAACTATGGAATGAGGTTTGTGACATTGTACAGGAGACAGGGATCAAGACCATCCCCATGGAAAAGAAATGCAAAAAAGCAAAATGGCTATCTGAGGAGGCCTTACAAATAGCTGTGAAAAGAAGAGAAGTGAAAAGCAAAAGAGAAAAGGAAAGATATACCCATCTGAATGCAGAGTTCCAAAGAATAGCAGGAAAAAATAAGAAAGTCTTCCTCAATGATCAATGTAAGAAAATCGAGGAAGACAAGAGAATGGGAAAGACTAGAGATCTCTTCAAGAACATTAGAGAGACCAAGGGAACATTTCATGCAAAGATGGGCTCAATAAAGGACAGAAATGGTATGGACCTAACAGAAGCAGAAGATATTAAGAAGAGGTGGCAAGAATACACAGAAGAACTGTACAAAAAAGAAGTTATCAAGTTCCTGCTAAATTAAAAGATCATACATGTTAGGATGTACTTAAAAACAAGCATGATAGGATAAAATAAGAAATATTGTCCTTTTTCATTTTACCATATTACAGATCAAGAGTCACAGGTATAACAAAAATAAATACTGGCCAAATAGAATCCCTCAATTTCTGCCCCATAAAAACCTTAGCTTCTACCACACAAGTAGTATAAACATATGGTTGGATATAAATATTTAAAAATAAATACTGGAAAAAGTGGAGAACTTTGGTCCTCAGTTCTTTATATATTTTTTGGGGAAGAAGGAAAAGACCAGCCTCTAGGTCACGACAACTGAAATTATCTAATGAGAGAAAATTTCCTATAATGTTCATTTAAAAGAAAATAAAATGAGCATACGACATTATCTTCAATGATCTGAAGTCACCCAGATTTTCTTGTTTTTCTACTATCATTCAACATCTAAGTTTCCCAAATGCCGCAGATTCTTCCTTTTAAAACTCAGGAAGTTAAATCAACTATTTAGTTTACTTTTACTTCTCAGATTTCTCCTTTAACACATAAACTCTTTGGAGATAGGCATAATGTCTACATGTTATATGTTAAATAAGCATTCTGCACAGTGATCACAATGGTACATAAATATAACAAAAGTTATCCTAGATTAAACAGTGAGATGACTTCAAAACAAGACAAAAACCTATATCAGTCTGCAATCCCAATGGCAGTATCATAAACATGACCACTTTGTGTGAAATCATAAAGTAATTCCAGCCTTCAAACCTTCGTCTTCTGGAGTGCTTTACATTGCTATGCTATGCTATGCTAAGATACTTCAGTCGTGTTCGACTCTGTGTGACCCCATGGACGGCAGCCCACCAGGCTCCCCCGTCCCTAGGATTCTCCAGGCAAGAACACTGGAGTGGGTTGCCATTTCCTTCTCCAATGCATCAAAGTGAAAAGAGAAAGTGAAGTCACTCGGTCATGTCTGACTCTTAGCAACCCCATGGACTGCAGCCTACCAGGCTCCTCCGTCAGTGGGATTTTCCAGGCAAGAGTACTGGAGTGGGGTGCCATTGCCTTCTCCGGTGCTTTACATTATTTCAAGTCAAATCCATGAGCTGAGGGTGGGGACTACGTTTATTCTTGAACAGATACAAACAGAAGCCGGAACACAGTCTTCGCACCCACTCTGTTCTCAGTATTTGTTGACAGATTTAACTAGGCTGCAATGAACACAGATGAGCTATTTCCTCCAAATCAAGCAATTAAACAACATTTATAGCAGTTCATAAATTACAAAGAACATTCCTATATATTTTCATTTGCAAAGAATGCAAAAAAACTGTTAAATCCATGAGATACTTGGGAGGAAAATGCTGCATTTTACAATACCCTGTCATATCCACACCTGAGTCAGTCTTAAAATCTCAAGATAATAAAACCTTATCCAGTTATCCTGGACACCTACACATATGCTCTTTGCTCACTCCATGGAAAGGGACTTCTTGCATCAAACCATCTACCTGACCTCACAGCAAAGAAGTGAGACCTCACAGTCTCAGAAGGTGACTCCATTCTTTAGTCACTGAAACATGTATATTATCATATGTGAAACGGATCGCCAGTCCAGGTTGGATGCATGAAGACAGGGTGCTTGGGGCTGGTGCACTGGGATGACCCAGAGGGATGGGATGGGGAGGAAGGTGAGAGGGGAGTTCAGGATGGGGAACACATGTACACCCATGGTGGATTCACGTCAATGTATGGCAAAACCAATACAGTACTGTAATTAGCTTCCAATAAATAAATAAATTAAAATAAAATAAAATTTTAAAAAAGGGGATGTAATGTATAACATGGTGATAATAATCAATAGCATTGTATTATAAGTTGGAAAGTTGCTAAGTAAATATTCAAAGTCCTCATCAAAAGAAAGGTGACAGCAACTGTGTATGGTGAAAAATGGTAATTAAACTTCCTGTGATCATTTCACAATGTATAAATTCGTCAAATCATTGTATCTTACATCAAAACAAAGATAGTATAGTATGTCAATTATACTTCAAAAAATCAAAAATAACCCACTTAATTTGTAAAAAGAAAAAAATAAAGCCAGAGTAGCAATATTTACAAGTGAAAAACACTGGAAAGTAAGACGTGCATACTCATTAAGAAAAAAAATTTTTTTTTTATTTCAGAGAAGAGAGACATCAAAAATATCCTCAATTTTAATTGAGGACTCAAAAAATTTTCAACCTAATAAGATTTAAGACTCACCTAACACAATAGTCATGACATTTGTAGGACTGCCTTTAGACCTTTCCTTTGCATGGGCAACTTTTACTATTTATCAAAAGAAAGGAAATGGGTGACAGTGGTGACGGGGTGATGGTGTCTAAAGCAGCCTATAGGATAAATAATACAGAAGAGAGCAAGCTAGAGAAAACAGTCAAATAGAGACTACAAAAGGGAACAAAGAGCTCTGCTAAAGGAGGCGCTGGCTGCTGCTGAAAACTCTTGGAAAACTGTATTGTTAATAGAAGCTTCCTGAAAGCAAGAGCCTTTTAGAGTTCCCAGGGGGCTGGGGAGAAAAACCAACCCTTGATGAATACTTGAAATTCCAGGCGGTCTCTCTCACATTTTTCCCCACCCTGGCTAGTAGAGAAAACCTAGGAATCAGGAGACCTGACCCTGGCATTGTGACAGGAAACAGGCCACTAAATGTCTCTAGGATGCAGATGCTTCGTCCAGGAAAGTTGCAGGAAAAGAGAAGGGGTTATTGATCAAGAAATCAGAAAGCAATTGTGATAAGTTAAAATAGTGGCCTTTCATATGGCTTAACATACAGAGCTTGGGAAAAGTAGATAAAGCACAGGCGAATGGTGCCTTAAGACACAACAGACCTAACCATTTGGTCCTCTTTATTTGACGTCATTCTACAAACTCTACCTTTAATTCTGCTGTTCTTTAAAATAAGGTTTGTTTTAGGCAAAAAGATGCCAAGTTTGAGTATGAGTTATTAAAAGGAAAGTAAATTTACAGTCACAAGTAATGTGAATTTTAAGAGAGTTCTGCGAGGGGAGGAACAAACAGAGTTCTGGGCATGAAGTTTGAACTCAGATGCTTAAGTTCTGATGCCCCAAATTCAGTGCAAATTCCCTATTAGATTGAAGTCATTTTCAACCCCTATTTAAAATACTCTGTAGAAAGATATAGAAGTTGTTTTGAGAAACATGTCTTTAAAAATCTAAGCCTCCTAAGGTAGTATTTCATGTTGCTAAAAAATTACTACATATAAGTTTGTTTAAAGAAATTTTCATTTTGATAACACTTGGCAGAAGAGAAATTTTACTTTTGGAAGAAAATATGAAGAAGTTGCCTGCTTCTGGCTACAAGATCCATTTTCCTATATTGTGAAGAGATTTGTTTCATTCAACTTGGAATACCATCCCCTTCATAAAACCTTCCCAGGCCATGATAGTCAAAAAGGTACCTTGAATCACACACCTCACTTTGTACTATCAATCAAAATCACAGTGAAAAATATTGAACTCTACAAATCTCCCATGGCACCTAAAAATGTCCCTTACATGTAACAAACACCTAGCAAGTCTCCTTAAATGAAAGAATAGCAGGGTGGTTATGGAGGGAAAATCAAAAGCAATAGCAATTCTCTCCCACAACAGATTTGGGCTAATAATGTAAGAACTGTTCTGTTACCAAGTACTAATTTCCAAATTTATGGACAAAGTTATTTGACTTACACACGATGAACAGCACATTCCCATGGCAGGATCTGCTGTGTTATCAGGCTTTCAGAAGTACCAGCTGCAGGTAGGTTTTATTTTGGGATTTTAAATACACACATAGAAGGGATAAGTACAACAACAGAGAAGCCAAAACCTGAAATCAATATATTCTGCCTCCAACCAGGAAAGGCTCAGATAGGGAAATAACCAAGTGCAGCTGCTGCTGCTGAGTCGCTTCAGTCATACCCGACTCTGAGACCCCATAGATGGCAGCCCACCAGGCTCCACCGTCCCTGGGATCCTCCAGGCAAGAACACTGGAGTGGGTTGCTATTTCCTTCTCCAATGCATGAAAGTGAAAAGTGAAAGTGAAGTCGCTCAGTCATGTCTGACTTTTCGCAACCTCATGGACTGCACCCTACCAGGCCCCTCCATCCATGGGATCTTCCAGGCAAGACTACCAGAGTGGGGTGCCATTGCCTTCTCCAAACCAAGTACAGAGTTCCTGGCAATTATCATTATGCCTCCCAGGCCAATGGTTCTCATGCAGGATGGAGCACCAGCCTTGCAGAAAGCCCCTGCTCACCTAGAAGCTTCACCCAGGTGCTCCCCAACCAAGCACCTGCCTCCCAACCTAACAGCACGACACTACCTAACTAGAGAACAAAATAACTGTGACATTATTGCCATTACCACCACCATCCAGATGGTCATAGATATTGAATTTATTAGAAAAAGAAAAGGCATTTCACAAGCCCACTTCAAAAATCTATTTCAAAAGCTTCCTCTTAGACGCCCTTCCTGGTCTTATTTTAATTGCTTGTCCACCTGCCTCCTCCACTAGGCTGTGGGCCTCTGAATGGTCAGACCCTGCCAAGCTTCACCAGTACAGTTTTCTCACTTCAATATCAACGGATATATCAGAGAGGAACACAATCTTAATCCATATCTAATTCTCAAAGGGAAAAACTGTACCTCAAAACACATTGCCAGCCTAATAAATTTAAGTAAATGTAACCTCCTTGTTTAAAATGCAAGACCCTGAGCATCAGAGGAACTTGTCCTGACTCTCCTAAGACAGGGTTACAACCCGATTTTCCAATTACAGAATAAGCACTGGGCTAGGTGTTTCATTCTGCACACATTCCTGAGTCTCCACTCTGCGCCAAACAAAGAGGGGCGCAAAGTATAATATGTTGCAGGAGGAAGACAACATCATCAACAAACATGGGCAAGAAGCCACAAGTCCAGGCCTCCCTTTTCTCTATAAAGTGAAACTCAAGTCTGAGAGGAGCAGAGATGGTTCAGAGTAGCCCCTGTAGAGAAGAGGAAGGCAAGCACAAGATTAAAAGGGCAGCTCAACAGCTCTGATTGCCCAACCAAGAGCAAGACACAATGAAAGTGTGCAATTCCATCCTCCGATGCTCAGCCCAGAGGAAGAACCATCCAGAGGACAAGAGGTTTGATCGGCCATCGGGTGTTGGCAGCGCAGGTGCAACAGGAGTGGCTGGGGTGCTCATACAAGAGTACTCAGAGTGGTGTAACATGGAAGTGAGGCTGGACAGGAAGCAAGAGGAGCCCTGAGAAGAAGCGCAGCCAGAGAGAATAGAGATGGTGTTTCAGAGAGATCAAAGAGCAAATACAGAGGGGTAAGTGAATGAAGAAGCTGAACAGAGGCTGTCTGATCCTCTTAATTTTAAATTCTTGGATATGGAACAATTCGAGACACTGTTAAAGCCCACATGACTGCCAAGAGCATGGTTCACTGAAGTGGAACGTCCTCAAGTGAGGACCGGAAGCAAAGAAGTCAAGGAACTTGATTCTTGGCCTGGGAAAGGGTCATTCAGATGCTCCCTGCAGTAAGGGAGGCAAGGTTAAGGATATCAACCACCACCCTAACAACCAGTTTTTACCAAAGTCTTTACTATATATCAGGTTTCCCTGGTAGCTTAGCTGGTAAAGGATCTGCCTGCAATGCAGGAGACTGTGGTTTGATTTCTGAGTTGGGAAGATCCCCTGGAGAAGGGAATGGCTACCTACTCCAGTATTCTGGCCTGGAGAATTCCATGGAAAAAGGAGCCTGGCAGGCTACAGCCATGGGTTTGCCAAGAGTCAGACACAACTGAGTGACTTTCACTTTCCTTTCTTTACTATATATCAGTTAAGTGGGAGAGTGTTCTATTCTTCGGCAACCTCATTTTTTAAATCTTCAAAAAATCACTTATGGGACAGTCTCACTGATTTCTTTTTATAAATAAGAATGCAAAGAAAGGCTTAGAGAAATGAACAACTTGCCCAAGGGTACACAATTCATAAAGGCAAAGCTGGGACTTGAACCCAGCTCTGACTTGAAAGCTCAGGCTCTGAATTGCTACCTCCCAAGTCCTCAATGAACCAGGGAGAGGGGAGCTAGGAAGGTGACCCAGAAAACACAGAATACAAGTCTCAAAGACAAAGTGGCTTTTGCATGAGGGTGACATAGTACAGCTGTTATGGATCCAGCTGAGGAGAGCTGGGGGCCAAGCCACAGTAGCCATGAGGCCAAAGCCCGTGCAGCACCACCTAGGGTGTGGCTATGAAGCTCAGTCTCGGCATGTGGACCCCCCTTTCTCACACAGCTCCACGGAGGGGGCGACCAGACCACAGAACACTGTCCTGTGTAAGGTTCACAGCAACTGGAGACCCCAGTCCCAATCCTCATAAAGGCGATTAGCTCCTTAACAGCCGCCCTCTGATTACATCTTCTTCTCTTTTCCCTTCTCCTTCCTGTGAAGTTTTCTACTTATATCATACAACAGAGTTATGAACCGCAACTCACATGGGCCACCTTCTTGATGTGTGACAATGACAGCTCCCTGAGTAAAGGTAGAAGGCATCGCATTATTAACTAGACGACCTTGGGCAAGTTATTTCGCCTTTCACTGGCTCATCTGTCTAACGGGAACACTGCTTCCCTTCCCGTTTGACAGGGTAATATCAAGTCTCTTCCACCTCTAGGTGCTATCATTGCAAAGGGGAAGCTTTATTTCTTGTTCACAGGGCCACTGTAATCACAGCAGCTGATAAACCATCAGCGCAGATGAAAAAGGAACTCCTCTAAGGAGTCTATGGCATGGGCTGATGATAAGTCTTTAGTATGAAAGGAGAAGTGATCCTGAAGACATGTCAGAAAGTCCATTTTTTTCCAAAAACTGTTAAAAGGCATTCAATCAATCAGTGCTAGCTGAATGAAGCCTGGTATTATAAATCTAAAGAAATTAAATTTTTTAAATTGCACTGCATCTGGCCTCAAAGTGAAAAAGGTCAGACAACTTCAAAGATGCCCTGTGAAAGGCGGCTATTCATTACACCAAGATCTCTTGCTTATGGCGCTGACAGACGGATCTTTCACTTAAAGCTTCAGAATATAAGACGTCAAAATCCCTCCTCCGCTTCTGTCAGTGCTTGCTATGATGCTCTGAACAAGGTTATAACCTCCCCAGGACTTCATTAGGTTGGCATTCTCAATACCCGTGTAGTTTGCTTTTTTTTTTTTTCCCCAGACTCCCCCAGATGATTCTGATGTACAGCCAGCAACACGCATTTAGGACTAATTATATTTCAGGCCCTGCTCTAAGCACTTTATATAAATAGTCATTTAATCCTCACACCAGCCCTCTACAGAAGGTGCTATCAGTATCTCCATTCTATTGGTGCACAGAGAAGCTGGAACTTGCCCAGAGTCATGAAGGTCACGAGGGCCCATCCAGGCAGTTGGGCTCCAGAGCCTGACCGTGTAGTCCTATCCCATGCCTCCTTTTTGGATAAAAGTGAGAGTAGCAGCTCCCAGGGGCCTGGTGAGGTGGTAAAACAGACAAAACTGTCAAACGGGGGGACAAATCATCTTTGGACACATACACACCTGTCACCCCCACTGTAGCATCCCATGCTTCAAATCTTTCTTGGAAAAGAAAATCTATCTCTATCCCTTATCTTGAAAAAGACACCTACTGTCCACTCCCTCAAGTTCTGCTAGGCACCCAATTAGAGTTATTTCAAATTACCATGTTGTTGATATGTATGATCTGGAGACATCACACAAGATACATGCAAAAAAAAGAGCACACTCAAGCTCACAGGTGGAAAATACTGGGAGATGGGCCATATTGTTGACGAAGAAGATACTTTGGGGCAGAGACCTCCATGCCACAGAGGCAATGCTTCTCCCATTCCAAACACTTACCCAGAAGTAAGAAACTATGCTATTCAAGAGGAACTCACAAAACATCTCCCCATTCTCACTAGTATGAACTGAATGAAGCTTGTCAAAAAATGATCGGCTAGGGCAAGGAATGGCCTTGTGCCCAAGTTCTCCTCTGGACAGTTTTACACAGTCCAGTTAATGTAACATGGTCTTAACCTTGGACATCAAAGTTCTAAAATAAATTAGGCAATCCCAGTGACAATGCAGTGGAGAGCCAAATCAAATTCACAGGTGTCACACTTGTGCATCATATGAGCATCCTCTCTTCCCACAGCTAAGGCAAGTATATCAACACATGGATCAAGGGGCTCTTATCTGAAATTTGTAAGGAAAACCATTCTGGGCCATAAACATTTGGTTGCAATTCAGTTCAGTTCAGTCACTCAGTCGTGTCTGACTCTTTGCGACACCATGGACAGCAGCACTCCAGGCCTCCCTGTCCATCACCAACTCCTGGAGTTTACTCAAACTCATGTCCATCAAGTTGGTGATGCCATCCAACCATCTCATCCTCTGTCGTCCCCTTCTTCTCCTGCCTTCAATCTTTCCCAGCATCAGGGTTTTTTCCAATAAGTCGGTTCTTCACATCAGGTGGCCCAAGTATTGGAGTTTCAGCTTCAGCATCAGTCCTTCCAATGAATAATGGTTGCAGTACACAGTCTCAAACTGCGACTGCCATAGGGCTATGAAAAAGGTCACGTGGGAATGTGTGCTCAGCAGCTCCAGTCAGGCTCTTTATGACCCTATGGACTAGAGCCCATCAGGATCCTCTGTCCATGGGGTTCTCCAGGCAAGAACACTGGATTTGCCATGCCCTCCTCCAGGGATCCTCCCAACCCTGGGATTAAACCTGCATTTCTTGCACTGCAGCTGGATTCTTTACCGCTGAGCCACCAGGGAAGCCCCACGTGAGAATGGGCATTGGCTTTATTTTTTAATCTACTCCAACCGCCCCCAAATGGGGGAATACCAGAGTTCCAGGTGATAAAATTCAAAGACAACTCATGCTAGGAAACAAAAGCCAAACATGTAGAGGAGACCATTTTTTTAATTTTTTTTTTTAATATTAAAAAATCCAGGCTCAAAAGAAGATAGGAAAGACACAAGGGTGCCATCCAAGTCAGGAGTATCTGACCTTTTAAGTGCCATTGGCTGCCTCAGCAATCTAGACCCTCTAATCAAAATGTTTCTGAGTGATTTTGACACAGAAAATGCAATTACAGAGAAAATCAATTATACTGAAGCAGACATCAAAATATTTAAAAAGCAAATCTGTGATAATAGTAATGTGTGCTTCTTAACGCATAAATAACATGACACAGCAGCAGGTCTAAGAGCTACTGTTGTTTCCTGAGTGGTGATGGGCATAATTGATAGCTTAAACTACCTCCCTCAACATGATACAAAAGTCTATAATTTCTATGTGCCAAAGCTATAGGTGCTACTGTTATTCCATAGTTTATTCTTCCTTTCATGATGAAGGAAAAACTACATTTTGGCTACAGTATAGCAAAATTTGCATTTTTATCCACCCATTGAAGTTCAGAGACCCTCTGCAGTGCATCCAATGACCCTAAGAGTTTGGGACCCTTACCCAGAAAATCAGGGTCAGACCCAACAGAACAATTACTCTGACTTGCCAAAAGCTCTGCAAATAGCCCAGGAGTTTCTAGAGAAACAGTAGCTCACTTTTATCCCACTCCTGGAACCACTGAAATACAGGAAATTTACGGTAATTTACTGATTGGCACACATTAGCAGGATTGGGAACTCCACAAAGACATCACCCCTAACAATTATTTGCCAAGTTCCATGGTTAATTTTCACAGTAGTCTGTAAAAGTTCTATATAACAAGAAAGCCCATCACCACCAAATTACTAACAACAGCTAGCCTGGCATCACAAGAGAGATACCTATGGAAATTGAGTGTGAGACAATATACAAACGCATGAAAGTCAGGGTGAATATAAGGGACAAGTGTGTTTTATATTGGTTTTATTGTCTTGAATTCTCTTATCCTTTTAAAAAGTATTTAAGGTCTAATATGTATGGCCTTCCCATGAATTGGACCAGGCTTCCACATGAGACTGGTACCCAAGGCTTGGCCTCTTCTGCCCCCACTGCTTCATACAATCAGGCCACTCACCAGATGCATGCCTTCATGGGGATGCCCTAAGAAGATAAATATCATTCAGAGTCCAAAATACACGGACTCACATTGGGCCACTGCCAGTTTCTCATGGATCCTGGGTAACTGAGATGGTTTTTGTTTTCATGGTTAGGACCTACAAACAACAGCTGCAAAAGTGTAATACTTTTTCTAGACTAATAAAATTACCTAAATCTGGCTCACTGTTTCAGCTGTGGCAGCAGCCAAACTTCCCAGAAAGATGCAAGCCCTGTATAGATTCCAGAAGATCTGGGATGGGAGCTCTGAGCTAAACCGGAGGCATTCAAACCCAACCCAACAGCAAAAGATACATTAACTAAGTTCTGAATTACAGGATAATTCCTATGCGTGGAGATTACAAACATTACTTTTAGGAGTCAGATAAAACTTTAATCAAACCTATAAAGTTCAAGCACAATTGAAGTTATGTGACATGCCATATATGAACATCAGATTTTTTTCCTCTAAAACACAGTGAAAGGTTCAATTAAAGCCCTTAACTCTGCAGGGAAGCCTTTGATCATAGATTCTGTCATCACCTCTCAACACATATAGACAGTATGAAACATACCTCAGACCTAAGGAACAAAATCAGTATTGTGAAGTGGCGTGGAAACCACACATACATATACACAGAGATCATGCTCCTTTCAAGTCGGGGGGGCGGGGGGCGGGCACAGGGAAATAAGTTGCAGAAACTACAGCTTCCAAACTGAAAAGGTTCCTTAGACACAGTACATGAACAAGCTATCAAATTATTTTCTAAATATAAGTGTGTGGTCCCAATGCCTTCTTTAAGGAAAAACAGCCTCATTAGAACCCAGTGGAAAACAGGAACACTTTTCTTGAATGACTCTGAATTAAAGACAGTGGATACGAAACTGTTTTAGATAAAACAAAGATGTTGCACAGATGTTACAAGTTGTCATGGTCTTACTAAAACATCTTTCTGTCACAGCAAAATATGAGTCTGCAACAGAGCTGGATATAAAATAATAAATATCTGTCCCTTGTCTTTATGTAATCCAACTTCCCAAGCTGACTCCCTTCTGCCTCCTCAGAAACCTAATAAAGCCCACATTTCAATGTACTGATAATTCACTGAAAACCACAAAGCCATTCATCTCCAATTCAGACTTAAGTTATGACTTTTTTTGCAATTATCTCTTCTTATCAATACCGTAAATCTGTAACAAACAAAACGCCTTTATTCCACAAATCCAACAGACCACCATAAAAATAACAGCCAAGGTGGGAACACAAATGCACCCCATAGTAAGTATGGTTATGTCTTTCACTGTGAAGAATCTGGTTTAGTCGTCACAACGAGGAGATCAGAACTGTAATTGTGCTGACAGATAAAGACATTGAAGGTCAGAGAAACTTCACAGCCTGCCCCAAGCCATACCTTCCCTCTTTTTAAAAAAAATTTTTATTTTTAGTTGGAGGATAATTGCTTTACAATATTGTTGTTTCTGCCATATATCAACATGAATGGGCCACAGGTTTACATACGTCCCCTCCCTCATGAGCCTCCCTCCCACCTCAAGGCCCATCCCGCCCCTCTAGGTTGTCACAGAGCACTGGGCTTAAGCTTCTTGCATCATATAGCCAATTTCTGCTTTATCTATTTTACATATATTAATGTATATATTTCAATGTTACTCTTTCAATTCATCCCACACTTTCCTTCTCAACATAGCACTCCTTGGAGGAAAGAACACTAGACCCTCACTTTTGGTACCCTGAGCCCTGGATCCCAAGATTAAATGATGCATAAAACCAGCCTCTGTTGCACAGCATGGGGCCTAAAGATAGGACATATAAAACTAATTGTTTCTGTGGAATTTAGAAATCACTCAACTTTCACTAAAGCGGACCCTCCCCTTAGAGAAACTTGTTAACAAAAAGGAGAACTATGATGGAAAACAAAGAACATTTCCTTCTTGGAACAGGGCAAAAGAAGAGACCTATGGGGAAAAAAAAAAAAAAAAAAACAGAACTGTCTGTGCCAGGACTGCATCCAAGTCCATCCTCCCAAGATCAGTTAAACAGAACAATAAACCTCATTAGAACTCTGCTTTAATTCACCTGCCTAGTCTTAAATATGTAGGTTTCACAGATGATATCTTAATCTACTCCAGAACAGCTACATTTAGAACTATTAATAACAGAAAAAAATCAGATCTACATATACTATCCTCATTATCAAGGTTTTTACTTGGGTCTTTTCTACCCACTCCAGTACTCTTGCCTGGAGAATCCCATGGAGGGAGGGGATTCTCCCTCCATGGGGTCACAAAGAGTCGGACACCACTGAACGACTTCACTTTCACTTTTCTGCCTTTACTACTTTAAGCACATGAATGATTCAATCAACATGATCAGAGGTCCAGAAGAGTTTATATTTTCACATATTGTTATTTATAACCTAAAAAAAAAGGCTCATCTGAGCTAGCCAGTTATCGACTTCCACAACTTCTTCAGTTCTTCCAAACAGAATTTCTTAAAAGTGTCACTGAATTTTAAAAGCACCTTCCCATAAAAACCCTTTGAGGGTAAGGAGCATGACCCCACCGTCCTAAGCTCAGACTACCTAGCCAATATGCAGCTAATAAAAAAAATCAGGGGTTGAACCCAGATAAAGCCACAAAAGACACAGACCATGGTTTTTCCATTTAAGGGCCTTGTCTTTATCACTTACTATGTTAAAAAAAAAAAAAAACACATACATATATCAGATCAGATCAGATCAGTCGCTCAGTCGTGTCCGACTCTTTGCGACCCCATGAACTGCAGCACGCCAGGCCTCCCTGTCCATCACCAGCTCTCGGAGGTCACTCAGACTCACATTCATCGAGTCAGTGATGCCATCCAGCCATCTCATCCTCTGTCGTCCCCTTCTCCTCCTGCCCTCAATCCCTACCAGCATCAGAGTCTTCTCCAATGAGTCAACTCTTCGCATGAGGTGGCCAAAATACTGGAGTTTCAGCTTTAGCATCATTCCTTCCAAAGAAATCCCAGGGCTGATCTCCTTCAGAATGGACTGGTTGGATCTCCTTACAGTCCAAGGGACTCTCAAGAGTCTTCTCCAACACCACAGTTCAAAAGCATCAATTCTTTGGTGCTCAGCCTTCTTCACAGTCCAGCTCTCACATCCATACATGACCACAGGAAAGACCATAGCCTTGACTAGGCGAACCTTTGTTGGCAAAGTAATGTCTCTGCTTTTGAATATGCTATCTAGGTTGGTCATAACTTTCCTTCCAAGGAGTAAGCGTCTTTTAATTTCATGGCTGCAGTCACCATCTGCAGTGATTTTGGAGCCCAGAAAAATAAACTCTGACACTGTTTCTCCATCTATTTCCCATGTAGTGATGGGACCAGATGCCATGATCTTCGTTTTCTGAATGTTGAGCTTTAAGCCAACCTTTTCACTCTCTACTTTCACTTTCATCAAGAGGCTTTTTAGTTCCTCTTCACTTTCTGCCATAAGGGTGGTATCATCTGCATATCTGAGGTTATTGATATTTCTCCCGGCAATCTTGATTCCAGCTTGTGTTTCCTCCAGTCCAGCATTTCTCATGATGTACTCTGCACAGAAGTTAAATAAACACGGTGACAATATACAGCCTTGACGTACTCCTTTTCCTATTTGGAACCAGTCTGTTGTTCCATGACCAGTTCTAACTGTTGCTTCCTGACCTGCATACAGATTTCTCAAGAGGCAGATCAGGTGGTCTGGTATTCCCATCTCTCTCAGAATTTTCCACAGTTTATTATGATCCACACAGTCAAAGGCTTTGGCATAGTCAATAAAGCAGAAATAGATGTTTTTCTGGAACTCTCTTGCTTTTTCCATGATCCAGCGGATGTTGGCAATTTGATCTCTGGTTCCTCTGCCTTTTCTAAATCCAGCTTGAACATCAGGAAGTTCACGGTTCATGTATTGCTGAAGCCTGGCTTGGAGAATTTTGAGCATTACTTTACTAGCGTGTGAGATGAGTGCAATTGTGCGGTAGTTGGAGCACTCTTTGGCATTGCCTTTCTTTGGGATTGGGATGAAAACTGACCTTTTCCAATCTTGTGGCCACTGCTGAGTTTTCCAAATTTGCTGGCATACTGAGTGCAGCACTTTCACAGCATCATCTTTCAGGATTTGGAACAGCTCCACTGGAATTCCATCACCTCCACTAGCTTTGTTCCTAGTGATGCTTTCTAAGGCCCACTTGACTTCACATTCCAGGATGCCTGGCTCTAGGTCAGTGATCACACCATCATGATTATCTGGGTCGTGAAGCTCTTTTTTGTACAATTCTTCTGTGTATTCTTGCCACCTCTTCTTAATATCTTCTGCTTCCGTTAGGTCCATACCATTTCTGTCCTTTATCGAGCCCATTTTTGCATGAAATGTTCCTTTGGTATCTCTGATTTTCTTGAATAGATCCTTAGTCTTTCCCATTCTGTTGTTTTCCTCTATTTCTTTGCATTGATCGCTGAAGAAGGCTTTCTTATCTCTTCTTGCTATTCTTTGGAACTCTGCATTCAGATGTTTATATCTTTCCTTTTCTCCTCTGCTTTTCGCTTCTCTTCTTTTCGCAGCTATTTGCAAGGCCTCCCCAGACAGCCATTTTGCTTTTTTGCATTTCTTTTCCATGGGGATGGTCTTGATCCCTGTCTCCTGTACAATGTCACGAACCTCATTCCATAGTTCATCAGGCACTCTATCTATCAGATCTAGGCCCTTAAATCTATTTCTCACTTCCACTGTATAATCATAAGGGATTTGATTTAGGTCATACCTGAATGGTCTAGTGGTTTTCCCTACTTTCTTCAATTTAAGTCTGAATTATGGTGATACACAAATTTGGAAAAGTCCCTGATGCTGGGAAAGACTGAGGGCAGAAGAAGAGGGCGACAGGATGAGATGGTTGGAAGCATCACTGGCTCAAAGGACATGAGTTTGAGCAAACTCCAGGTGATAGTGAAGGATGGGGGAGCCTGGCGTGCTGCCACCCACGGGGTCACAAAGAGTCAAACACGACTTAGCAACTGAACAAGAGCAACACAATTTTGAGTAAAACCCAATTCCTGCCCTGAACACAGCCAACCTACTCACCAGACAGAAATCTAAATCTGTGGCATCATGGGAACAGAACAAGTCAGAGTGGCATGATGGTGAAGGTTTTGGAGCCACGGAGACCAATCCATAGGTTTAAAATCCCCAAACCCTAACTCTACTATGCTTCACCTTCCCTGTGATCCTGGGCCTGAAACTTAAACTGTCTAAATCTTAGAATCCTCATTTGTAACAGAGATGACATACCACAAAGTAACTGTAAGAATTAAAAACAACATGACAAGTGCCTAGAACTATGCCTAGCAAGAAATACATACTACATAGGTGGTTGTGACGGTCTCATGTTATTCCATCTGCTTATATCGGCCCAACTACAACTTCTAAAGGCCAATTAAATGTCAGTGGAATGGGCTTTCCCTTTTTCTGTTTAGGATATTAAAATGAAAGGGCTTTATCACCAATAACAATTCGGAGCTGACTGAGGGAGGGTGAAGGATGAGTCACACATTTCTTCCTTGAATAGTGCCAATGACCACAGTGGGAAAGGCGGACAGAAGCATGGGTGAGGGGACCTGGGGAGGTGGAGAGTGGAAAGCAGACAACAATTAGGAGGAAAATGAGTTCGGTTTGGATATCTCAAAAGTACATATGAGTCATCCAAGTAGAAATGTCCAAAAGATTGTTTGAGACAGGATGAACTTGGAGAAAGACCTGGGGGTCATTAGCATGTGGGTGGTGGCTACAGCCGTGGAAATACAGAAGTTACCCAAAGAAGCTTAGCAGACGAAAAGCAAAGCACCAAGGATGTGAGCCCAGGGAGTGTGCACACTTACTGGCAGGCACAGTAGGACCTGGGAAGAAATGAAAGGAGAAAAGTAGGAAAAATGCAAAGGAACCCAAAGGAAAAAGTTTCAAACCAGAAATGGGAGTGATCGGTAGGTCAAGAGCTACAGAAAAGTCTTGTCACAAGTCCTCTTAGAGGCCATCTGTAACCTTAGGAGCAGTTTCTATAAGGTTGAGTTGATGGAAACCAGATGACAGGTCATCAGTAAGATTTCTGCCTAAATGGTGAAATTCTTTGATTTCAAAATAGAAACTCACTGTTCTCCAAACCCACCAAAATATTAAAACCTCAAACAACCGACTACAAGGTGTTTTTTTTTTCCTCTAGAGAAAGGGAAATTTGCAGAAGAGACCCAGTCAAAAACCACAAAAGCCAGTTAACATGATCTTTGCTATTAAGCTCCTATCTATTTCTTTGAAGTTGGTCGTCAAGGAGAGAGAAAAGAAAAATTAGCTTAATTCTCTACCACCCAAAAATTGGAGAAGGGAAAAAAGGGTCTAACTTACTAGATAAATTTCCTGTCCAATCTCCAAGGGCAATGCATATAAATTGCTATTTCAACATTATCTTGAGAAATGTGTTGCCACAAGTCAGGAGAGACTTTGGTTTCAATATGCAAATCCCTGCATACTTTGGTAAAATTCCATTTAAGCAGAGTCCCACCTGGATTTCTAAATAAGCCTGAGCTCTTGTTAAATTTAGTAGATTGTTCCTCAACATCATTTTCCTCATTCTTTGTATACTTATAACTGTAGAAAGCACGTTCCTAGGCAATTTTAAATAAAAGTTATAAAATGGTTCTATGATGCAAATTATAGCACTACAAGGCACTGTTTGGCTTGGCAGTATAAACTGGTAAAACTAGTTAGCAGACTTCAAAAATCATTCCCCCAAAACATCTGCTCAGGCTAGAAAGAGGTTTTTGTTTTTTTTAAGTCTACTCCACATACAAGAATTTATACACCATCACCTCTTGAGAAGCTTAAAAACGTGCACATGTGCGCACACGCACACGCGCACACACACACACACAGATAGACAGCAATTGAACAACAAATCTAAGTTGTGTCCAACTCTTGTGGCCCCATGGGCTATAGCCCACCAGGCTGCTTTGTCCATGGGATTTTCCAGTCAAGAATACTGGAGTGGGTTGCCATCTCCTCTGCCAGAGGATCTCCCCAACCCAGGAATTGAACCCACATCTCCTGCATTGACAGGTGGATTCTTTATAACTGAGCCACTAGCGAAGTCTAGGTAAGTAGGTAGGTAGGTAGATATATACACAGCAGGGACACTCTCTCCATCCCCCTACTTCCAGTTCAGTAGGCCTAGGGGGACTCCTAGTATCTTAATTTTTAAAACGTCAAGGGAGATTATAATGTGTCTTCCCCTGACATGCTCCTGTTGAGATGCTTTTATGTTCTGGCAGGATCTGCTAAAGCGAGGGGGAGCGGGCAGCGGGGATGGCAACTGTCCACTGCTTCATGGACGAGCAAGACATGGTCGGAAAGGTGACTGCTGAATATGAAGTCCTGCGAGCAAGCCACACTGGACAGATGGCAGAGTGCATCTGCATATCACATGGACGTCTCAAAAACACTCAGGCTGGAAGCAGCTTTAACCTTGACCCCGCCTCCTAGGGAAGAGTGTTTCCAACACCCACAGAGAAGAGATCCAGGGCAGAGCCTTCACTCCCCGAGTCAACAGTTCTGTCCTGGGCCTCCTGGGGACTTCTGCTCCGCAGCCTCAACTGAGAGCATCGGAGCATGAGTAACAACAGTCCTCCAAGCTGTGCCCACTCAGGATGGGACTGGAGACTCCACTCGCAGTCAGTTCTCTCTCCTTAAAGGAAAGAGGGAATATTTGAGTCCTAATACACGCTACACACTGGAGACAGCAAATACAAATGACAAGGTGTACAGAACAAAAATCTTACCCATCAGGAACCTCCAGTCTCACCAAACACCTTGCATTAGGTACTTTTGTTTCACGATTTACATGTAAGATAGCAGTACAGGAAAACCACAGTCCAGGAGATGTTTAGCAACGTGTTTAAAGTTCTTAAGGCCACAAGAAGCCTCCCTGAAACCCAGGAGGGGAATAATTCCAAATAGGTTAGCAAGACAGCATGTAGAGCAGATGAGAGATGGAACCCAAGCTATTGTAACTGGTATGGCCCTAAAAAGGCAGCCTGGGAAGACATCTGGGTAAGGTAGGTGTAAACGTCCCTTTATTTGTCTCCTGGTAACTATGGGGAAGTTTACATTAATTATTAAACTTCAAAAGCTTTTCACAAGAATCAGGGAAGAGAAAAATGATAAAGAAGTAAACATTACAATATATTCATCTATTGAATTGTTCTGTTGTACACCTAAAACTAATGCTACATGTCAATTACAACTCAATTTTTAAATATATCAAAAACAGACAGCAGGCTGACACCATTAAAAATCTAAAACTTTTTATCAGTTCTACTGATACAATATTTTTGGTGCCCCCCCAAACCCTGAAATGGACACCAAAAAAGGTCAGAAAGATTTTAAAGAATGTTATCAACATATCCCTATTACTAAGAGTTCTTTGACATAGTAATTAAGTCATGGATTTTTTTTTCCCAATTCTTAAATTTCTTTGAATAAAAAACCAATTTACCTTCAAAAGCCACAGAATTGTTCAGAAAATAACATACTGTGGAAAACTTGGCCTGTAGAAATACAGCTTTTCCCTGGGTCTCACTCACCTTGCCTCACCCCAGACTCCACTTGCTGGCAGCAGAGAGCAGCTGTCTCACTCGGGGGGGCACCCCGAAAGTTCCTCTGGATCAGGCGACTACAGCAAGATGCGACAAGAACTGAAAAAAGAAAAACCAGTCAGCACACTCGTCCTATGACACCAGAAGCACAGAGTTTATAAAACCAGCTACAACCAGGACTTCAGAAAAAGCCATGATGGACAGGAAAAGCCATCAGTATATACATACTTTAAACAGGGGAACAAGGTGATGGCTGGCAAACCAAGAAAACTCATTCCTCCTCCTGACAACCTCTGCCCAGGCTGACCAGCGGCTGTCACTGAGAGCCTTGTCTTGAGCAAGGTACCGCAGCATTCAAACTACCTTCTCTAGCCTGGGTTTTCTCTTGAGCTGATACTAATGAGTTTGCAGCCAACACAAGTGCATCAAAGGTTTCAGACAATGAGCCCAGAACCTTGCTAAGGCACTCGGGGTGCTGAAGTTCTCCAGAATATTTTCTTCCCGTATTTCCTGTCTCACTCCTCACAGGTCCTGGCTCTCTACACGACTCACCGTTTCCGAACACATCGCCCAATCTCACACCTTTGCTCTCCCTGTTCCCTCATCCAGAGATGCCGCCCCGACTCCAGAGATTAGTCATCCTCCAAACACAGCTCAAGTACCCCCTGCATGCCCGGCCTACCCCCACAGCACCTCACCGCTGCACACAAAGCCCCTCGCAGGCACCTATGTCCTAGCGCTTGCTTCCCTCTGCCTAGACCGCCACCCCTCCTCCCCAGCTGGCCCCTCCACCACCCTCCTGTTCGTCTCACAAGGAGAGGCACATGCCAAGGCATGTTTGTTCCTTGAAGGATTTCCAACAAGAGGTTCTCTGTGACTGACTCGGAGTCCACTTCCCTGGGAAATATTCTTCTTACTGCCACTCTGGTCCTGAAGATGTTCTTTTTCAAGAGTGCTATCCAAGCTCCAATGCACAGACAACCGGGATCTTGCCCAAGTCAGTCCCCTCGCAGCAAGGCTGCCGGGCATCACTGCCAAAGAGGATGGATCGTGTGTAGTCACGCTGGGGCCGACGAAACCACCTTGGCAGGGCACCGGAGTGTAATAGGTTCGTGCATGCAAAGGCGGGGCGGAGGCCTCTTTTCTCCGTTAAGTCTGTTTGATGAGGAGCTCTATAAGACATGCCACGCCTCCACCACCACACACCCCCAACCACCAATCACAACCCACCTGAACTTCAGAGACGAAAATAGACCACGGGAGCTCTTCTCTGGCAGGAAACCAGGGACGGAGGCAGGGGGCAGGCCCCGTGCTCCCCACCTCCACCTCAGAGAGAGCTGAGATCTCATTCAAGCAGAACATGGAGGAGAAATCTACCCGGTCCAGGTGGTCCCCTGACATCAAATCTCACCTCACGTTCAGCAACAGCCCCCAAAGCTGCCCAGGCTTCTGAGCGCCCCCCAGGTTCTGTTTCCCTAGGTTGCTGACCTCGCTGGTAGTACTGACGCATTCATTGCACCAGAGCACCACCTGGTGAACCACAGCTCAAATATCCGAGGCATCCTCCTAGGGTTCACTCGTAAGGGCATCCACCTGCCTCTTTGCCCAGAGTCTGGCAGCCAGGGAAGGGGTCCATCTCACACCTGCTGCGAGGACTTCAGCCAACCTCCTCACACAAAACACCTCACCAGCAGAGGCAGGCATCTCAACGGTCCCAACCACAACTGCCAGACAAGTATAAAAGAGTATCCACCACAGCTGCCCACTGCGGCACAGACCCTCAGCCCAGAGCAACCACGGACATGTGTGCACTCTCACCACTAACAGGTGATCATACACCTCGTGCTCTCTCTCTGGCCTCTTCTCCACTCACAGCAACCCATTTACTACTTCTGTGATGGTGGGGGGCGGGCAGTCCTTTCTGAGTTTACAATGACAAACAGAGGTCTGTAAATTACAGAGGTCCCAAAGAGGAAGCAGCCTTCTGCAAAGAAGGACTGTCCCTACAGCCTGATTTGTGGTGATGCGATCAGAGTCTACATTCTGCATTTGGTCCTACATGGGTTTTAAGGGCCACGTTCAGTAATTACAGAAAGGAAAAAGGGAGGTGGAGACCAGAGGAACTCTGAGTGGTGTTTGAGGAGTTACTTATAACTACAGTTAGATCACTCATCCACCAGACTCAGAAGAGAGACTACCCCTCGAGTTTTCAATTGTCCTTTAAAAATCTATGTTAGTCGAGGGAAAAGTGGACCTTTTTACTTGTTCTATTTTCTTGTTTTAGCATTCCTCCACTAAAACTTCCCAGGTGGCACTAATGGTAAAGAAACCGCCTGCCAACGCAGGAGACATAAGACATGTGGGTTCAGTCCCTGGGTCAGGAAGACCCTCTGGAGAAGGAAATGGCAACCCACTCCAGTATTCTTGCCTGGAAAATCCTATGGTCAGAGGAGCCTGGCAGGTTACAGTCTATGGGGTCACAAAGAGTCGGACACGACTGAAGCAACTTAGCACGACCACTACAAGGGCTCCATTCAATGTGCAGTCCAAAATTTGGGCCCAATCAAGTTTTTAAAAACAAGCATTTTGCTATATAATATTCTCATGTAAACTGCAAATAGTACACTTATTGAAGGAACTTTTTATGGAACCTAAAATACAGGAGTTTAGAGACCAGGTGGGTGATGACATTCAACTGCCAAATCACTAGCTTTTTATTTTCATGGATCTAATTTCCAATTGGCTCCTAAAAATAAAACTTTAAAAAGCCTTTGGAAGAGAATTATTAGGGTTTACCTCCTGGCCCTCGTTCTGTTTCAAAGATGAACAAAGAGACTTTTAAGTTGTTTATCCAACAGAAATAAGCTTTTTTCTCTTAAGGATCCTTCCCAAAACCTAGCACTGGGCATCTGCAGACCACAAAACAAAGATGAGGGAATGTCTGCCGTCCAAAGTGTGTGGCCAGTGATCCCGGGTAACAGTCCAAGTCCTCCGGGGACACTGGGTCGCACTGCACTGAATACTGCTCCTCAGCGTGTGAGGCCCAGAGAGGGTGACCAGCGAGATGAAGCCTGCAACCTTCACCAGGGCACACCCCACTGTATCTGAGAGCTCATGCACCACAGTGGAAAACACCACCAGAGAAATTCTGAAGCCAGTAAAACAAAGCGCTTGTTTTTGTTTTGCTTCATTTTGAATGCTGGTGCTTAATAGAAAGCAAGTTTAAACAAAGGCAAGAAAATAGGAAAAAGGAAAACTCTGGAAACTCAGCATGCATCTGGGACCTGAGCTGCAACAGGCATTATATAAAACTACCTGCTTCCATTTCAAATCTTGCAGTTTCCATTTTCCTTAACACAAGTTGACTACTACTATCGTTAAACTGTCCACTGAGGCCATTTAGATCCTTCACCACCCATCAGAATCTCCTGAGGAGCTTTAAAAATTCTGATGCCCAAAAGATTTAGAACAGAACCTCTAGGGACCCAAATGAGGTTACTTTTTAAAGCTGACCAGCTGATTCTAATGCAAAGCCAGGACTTGGAACCTCTGTGCTAACCTATCCTCAGGGTGTTTTTTTCTGTCTTGGTGGTTGCTGCTGCTGCTAAGTTGCTTCAGTCGTGTCCGACTCTGTGCGACCCCACAGATGGCAGCCCACCGAGCTCCCCCATCCCTGGGATTCTCCAGGCAAGAACACTGGAGTGGGTTGCCATTTCCTTCTCCAATGCATGAAAGTGAAAAAATAAAGTGAAGTCACTCAGTCATGTCTGACTCTTAGCAACCCCATGGACTGCAGCCCACCGGGCTCCTCCATCCATGGGATTTTCCAAGCAAGAGTACTGGAGTGGGTTGCCATTGCATTCTCCGTCTTGGTGGATGGGGAGCAGCAAATATTTACACCCAAAACAAAGGGAGTGGGAGGAGAAACACAAATTGACAGGTAGAGAGCTGAAGGAAGCTGGAGTAACACTCTGCAGGGGCTGATCACTAGGGTGGGTGCAAGGTGGGGCCTGGGGGTGCACACTCCCGGAAGGAAGGACAGGGGTGGGGAAAAACCAGGTCATTCCCTAAGTAAGGCCTGGATGGACCTTGTCATGGCGTTGATAAAAAAGAACAATTCAAAGCTCATCTGTAAAGAACATCCTGGTGTCAAGTGTTTGCTATGTGACAAGTGATTATTATAACAATGGCTTTCAGATGTGAAGAACTCTATTTATCATTGTGATTTCTCTTGGTTCTTCTAGTAATAGTACTAACAGGTTTTTTTAACTGATAACCCATATTTTCTTGCTCACTAAATCTGACAAAGCACACACTCATTACAGGCTAACTGTCTGGAGTTACAATGTCCAAAGAACAAAGCTTTCCTAGGCTCATATGAGAGCTGACTCCAAACCTGATTTCAATTACCATCATGATGTTCTCAGATGTGGCAGCGTGTGGATAAGAGAGAGAAGCTGGATACCTAGGAAGGGTGAGGACAGTGAGAACACTGTCTCCAGCTGAGAGCTAATTCCATCCTCACTTCTATGTTCCTTAGTTCACAGGGTTACCTGCTCTCTACCTGTCCCGTAACAGAGGGACAAAAAGCAAGCTGTTCAGCTGGGTACCTCCTTCCCAATTTCAGTCTCTCATGGAGGAATTAATCAGTTTTACTTTATCCATCCTTTACCAGTGCTGCCCAAAGTAAATTATGGTGCCATCTGTACCAGATACTCCTGGGCCATTTCTAGACACCCCAGACAGCATAAGAAGGCAATCAAAACACCTGGAGTACAGCCCATAAGTCTGCATTTTAATCAACCATACAGACACAACAACCTGTAAACCCATCATAAACTCTCACCAACTCCTCCTTGGAAATGGCTTTATCAGGCGTGCTGCTAAATCCCTCCATAACCTCAGCCACTTCCTACCTGGGCTTTCATTAACTCACCCTCCCTCTTGGTCTCTCAAGGTACCTGGTCTCCTCAAAGTACACTATATGGCCTTTCATTCAAATACCTCTTGGAGCCCAGCACTGCTGGCTCAAAGCTCCCAACTCATGTCACGCTTCTCTGAACTCACATCAGATGCAAAACTTCTCTAGCACTTTCAACTGTGGAGTTCCAATCTGTTAGCCCTCTTCCTCTCTCAACTAAACCTCAAGCTTCTTGAAGGCAGGGTCTACATCATCCCTCTGAGTCTTCCACAGGGCAGAGTATATCTTGGGTTTGCAGAGCAGTGGTTGACTAACAGACCAAGTTCCTGCTTCAGCCCCAGGTTTTCCTCCATTCACCTTCTTCTCTTCTCCCTGAGAAAACTTTTTGATCTCTCCTTTCCATAAAGAATTGTTTCAGGCAAGGGTGGGAGAAAAATTAACATGCTACTGGGGAAAGAGTGAGGAGGGGTGAAAGAAACAAGTCAGCAACCTCAACTCTCCAGCCAACAGCTAGAAACCAAGAAGATCTATTTAGTCTTTGAAGCTGCCAAAATCAACTAAACTCATATACAATTTAGAAGAGAACTTCCCAATTTCTCATTTTTATGCAACACCTCTTTTCCCAGGCACTCCTGAGAGCTAGGTTTACTCTTTTTTAGATAAAATACTAACAGGAGGGAAATATTTGTTTTTCCTGGTCACCCTATATTAATAAAGTGGAGGGTGACTGCTAGATCAAGGCACAATAAACAGTCCTGAGAAATGATTACAGGCAGTCACAGTTTAAATAGGCTTTCAGTCCCCCAAAGAGTCCAAGAACACCTAAACAAAGCATTTCAATACAGCATCAGTAGCAGCTCTGAGAGATCACCCCAGGCACGAAGTAAAGGTAATTTCCTTCTGGGGGGATGGTGTCTCCAGTCACTACATTCAGGAGAGAAGATGCCCACAGTGAGTGACCTCAGGGGCTAAGAATCAAGTGTTCTCAGAAACAGCAATGGGCACTGTGTCCTACCGCAATGCAATGTCCCTATGTTTGTCCCAAACCAGCGACCACCCAGACAGACTTCTAAAGGCAAGCACACAGTCCTCAGCGTGGCCGTTCTGACGGGGAACCTTTTTTCTGGCTACGCCCACACCTGCCATCTGCTCATCGCTTTCCACCTATCTTTTCTTATGCTATTTGTGAGTGAAGCTGCTCTCTGGATCATAAACTTCCTTGAGCAGAGGGACTGCACCTTTGTATGAACACCGTGCCCCCTCATCTCTGCATCTCACAGCTGGTATCTACTAACCCTATCCAGAAGCCCTGCAGCCAGCTATTTTAAGGAAGGAGGTATTTAAATGTTTTAAAGTAGCCTGAAGATTTCTATAGTCTTTAAAGATACTGATTTTCATGCTTTCTGATAGCATTTTTAAAAACACAGGTTTACCTTAGGATCCTGTGATCAGTGAGACAAGCCTCAATTTATCTTCCAATCTAGTCTGTATAGGACAGAGTGCTAAGTCACCTCAGTTGTGTCCAACTTTGTGTGACCCTATGGACTGTACAATGGCACCCCACCCCAGTACTTTTGCCTGGAAAATCCCATGGACGGAGGATCCTGGTAGGCTCCAGTCCATGGGGTCGCTAAGAGTCGGACCCGACTAAGGGACTTCACTTTCACTTTTCACTTTCATTCACTGGAGAAGGAAATGGGAACCCACTCCAGTATTCTTGCCTGGAGAATCCCAGGGACGGGGGAGCCTGGTGAGCTTCTGTCTATGGGGTTGCACAGAGTCAGACACGACTGAAGTGACTTAGCAGCAGCAGCAGCATGGACTGTACCCAGCTGTCCGTGTAAGCCCTCCATCCATGGGATTCTTCAGCCAAGAATACTGCAGTGAGTCGCCATTTAGAGCCCAGACATAAATTCTGGCCATAGAAGGCAATGGCAACCCACTCCAGTACTCTTTCCTGGAAAATCCCATGGGTGGAGGGGCCTGGTGGGCTGCAGTCCATGGGGTCACTAGGAGTCGGACACAACTGAGCAACTTCACTTTATTTTTTCACTTTCATGCATTGGAAAAGGAAATGGCAACCCACTCCAGTGTTCTTGCCTGGAGAATCCCAGGGACGGGGGAGCCTGGTGGGCTGCCGTCTCTGAGGTAGCACAGAGTTGGACACGACTGAAGCGACTTAGCAACAGCAGCAGCAGCAGCAGCATAAATTCTGGGCCAAACTGCATGTGCCCATCTGAAACTGCAAAGGTTAGGGTGAGTTTATCCTTGACCTAAAGGAAAGCTAACCTCCAGGGGCTTCAATCATACATCTATTCAGAACTAATTGTTGGATAATTTCATATTTATATCTTGATAAGTAGCAGCATTCAAGTAACAATTTGCTTTAGTAGAGAGTAATGAATCTAACTGGTAGTTCTATAATCACAAGGTTATGATTTACACTTGGCTCAAGGATTTTTTTTCTGTAAACTGAGTTAGAAACTCTGTTTCCAGATTCTAACTCTCAGTATTGTTTCAAGTTCATTGTTTAATATGCCACTTAACTCCAAGACCTGTCTATTTACAAGCAGGCTACCATGAGTCACCGGGTACCGAAACCTTATCTCATCATGTCTGAGCTGTGCAGGCCTTCCAGGCCAGTCCTGTGCTTCCAGCTTCCACAGCCCATCCTTCCTTCCCCACAGCTGAAGCCTCTTGACCCATGCCCCCACCCTCCCCTCCCTGGCTCCATCCAGCAGAAATTTTTAGAACAGAGATTCAAACAGCTTGAGCCAAGTTGTTATTGCTGCTTAACCAACCCTGACCTTGCTGTGTCTAACAACTGGGCTTCTCTCTCCTGCATTCCACAGGCCTGGGTCACCCTCTCGTTCAGTTCTGATAACAGCCTGAGCCCCTGGCTGGATAACCTGTAGGTCCCTGGGCTCTGAGATGCTGCGTAGTACTTGATCATCTTCCAGGGTACTGGCAGTCTAACCTGAACCTACTGGGTTTCAGCTGCTTAACCTATCTGAATCTCAACATATCAGAAATGAAAACCTCAGCAAAAAAAAACATCAACAAAGCAAGAGAAAATGTGGGATGAATCTTTTCCTTCAGCATTCAACACCCCCACGCTGTGGGTGCTGAAGTCAGAGGACTTCTTATAAACCACGTTAAAGCTAATACCCATGGCTACTTAACGTGCAAGCGCGCACACCCAGTCGTGTCCAACTCTTTGCAACCACAAGGATTGTAGCTCACCAGGCTGCTCTGTCCATGGAATTTCCCAGGCAAGAATACTGGAGGGGGTTACCATTTCCTTCTCAAGGGGATCTTCCTGACCCAGGGATCAAACCCGGGTCTCTTGGTTCTTTACTAGCTGAGCCATGGAGAAAGCCAGCTACTGAATATAAAATATGAGAATAACTAGATAATTATTCTCTGCTAGAAATCAAATCATCTTCTAATATCTCATTAACAAAGCTAAGTTTATAAGTACATTTTTATCCATAGCCTTAAAAAAAAATCAGACATTAAAAACTGGCTGGCTAAACTCTCTTTCACTTCAAAATAACTTGAAAAACAGCAACCTTTATTTTCTGGTCAAAGCTTATTTTTGCAACACCTATCATTTTCTACAGAATTCTACCATTTTCTGCTTTCTACCACTATTTTGCAGAAAGACTTTTCCCTCTTGGCTTTGTATCTTTGCTTTTTGATCTTGTTAACAATCCTGAAAATTCCAACCTTGCAATTTTTTCAGTCCTGGGAAGGAAAAACACACAGTCATTTAAAAACCAAAAGCAGTGTCAACACTTCCTCAATGACATAGCTGCTGTGAATGACCAGTGAATAAAAGTCTGAGTTTTTCTGTTGTTGGGTTTCTTGGTTTGCTTTTATTGGGGGTGGGGGGATGGGGGGGTGAGATAATGACTTCTCTCAAAATAATTCTCAGAGTTATTAAGCACATGGTCAGAAACAGTATGCATTAGCGTAAAGCTAAAAGTACTATGATAAAGTTCTGTAATAAAGTACAGAAAATATACATGAACAAAAAAAAGGTTTCCCAAGGACTCTAGACAGGAAAGAACCCACTCTGTGTGCCAGGCATTACCTGCCACACAAGTTCTTTAAGGTATTACAAACCTTTAAAAAAATAAAAAAGAAAATGAGGCATGTGATCCAGCAAGCCGACTTCTGAGTTTTTATCCAAAAGAATTGAAATCAGGATCTTGAAGAGCTATCTGCATGCCCACGTCCACTATAGCCTTATTCACAGTAACTAAGACTGGAAGCACCCTAAATGTCCCTCAGCAGATGAATAGACAAAGAAAATGTGACATATCCATACAATAGAGTATTATTCAGCCTTAAAAAAAGAAAATCCTGTCATATGCTACCACATAGATGAAACTTGAGGACATTAAGCTTGCTTGATGAAATAAGCCAATCTCAGGAGAACAAATACTGCATGATTCTAATTCATATGAGGTGTCTAAAGCAGTCAGGGTCCTAGAAGCACAAAGTAGAATATGGTAGTTGCCAGGAGCTGGGGCAAGGATTGTGGGGGGACAGGGAGAGGAGATGGGAAATGAAGTGTTGCAGTTCAAGTCTCAGTGAGTTTCTCAGTGATTTAAGATGAAAAAGTTATACGGATCTGCTATACATTATGCTTAGAGCTAACAACAGTGTACTGTGCACTTAAAATTTAACTTTTAAGTCTTTTTTTTAAACCACAATTTTTTAACAGTGAGGAAACAGGCTCAGGAATTCAGATTATGCTGGCTTCAAAGTTCCCATCCCTTCTACTGCTTCATACAGCCTACTTGCAGGCAAAGTATAAACAGTGTAGATAAGCATATAATTATGGGCTAAAGTGCAGGGTAGGAGGAAAGGAGAGGAGACAGGGAGGCAAAGGCTGAAGTCACTGAGGGAAGCCTCAAAGTAAAGGGCAACCTAGGCCGACCCCTGAAGGTGAAGCTGAGCCCATGGGGACTGCAACAAGCCTGACATCTGAGTACAGACACTGGGCTGCCGTCTATGGGGTCACACAGAGTCGGACACGACTGAAGTGACTGAGCATAGCATAGCATAGATAACACAGTCAAAGGCTTTGGCATAGTCAATAAAGCAGAAATAGATGTTTTTCTCTGGAACTCTCTTGCTTTTTCCATGATCCAGCGGATACTGGCAATTTGACCTCTGGTTCCTCTGCCTTTTCTAAAACCAGCTTGAACATCTGGAAGTTCACAGTTCACATACTGCTGAAGCCTGGCTTGGAGAATTTTGAGCATTATTTTACTAGCGTGTGAGATGAGTGCAACTGTGCAGTAGTTTGAGCATTCTTTGGCATTGCCTTTCTTTGAGATTGGAATGAAAACGGACCTTTTCCAGTCCTGTGGCCACTGCTGAGTTTTCCAAATTTGCTGGCATATTAAGTGTAGCACTTTCACAGCATCATCTTTCAGGATTTGAAATAGCTCAACTGGAATTCCAGCACCTCCACTAGCTTTGTTCATAGTGAAAAAGTACTACTGGGAACAGTAAGTACTGATAAATACGGAGGAATTTAACAAGACCTAACCTGGAGGCAGCAGCAGCAGCAACCTGGAGGCATCACAAAAACCCAGCTGTTGTCCTGCAACAAAGAATCTCAGAAAGGTCTGTCAGGCTGCACAGCCTGTGTTCTTCCCCAGCTGACGTCCTTGCACAGTCAAGCAAGCTGACTTCCATAGCCTGCCTCCACTTCTAACTTCCAAATTGTCATTTCTTATGGACAGAACCCCTGAACATACACCAATGTTCACAGGTCAAATGGCCTCCAGATAAAAGAAAACAGAGACCACCCACCCCCCCAACCCAGGCACACGCTCTGAAGAAAGGTACACAGAACACACGTGTGCCATTTATTCTGGACTGCTCAGCGGGCCTGCCTGCTTGATTCCAAAGTTGTTCGAGATAAGACTGTCTGGTGATACATAACTGTACCTGTGCAATACCTCCATCTCCTGCCTAATTAACACACTGGAAGGAGCACCAGCTGAGAAAGACTGGCGTCCTGGCCACTCCCCTGACTAGAGCATCACCTCATGGGAATCAAGTCACGTCTCCTCCATCAGCCTTCAAGACTCTGATGATCAGAATAGGAACACCACCCACCATAGGCTGATGTGAGGAAGCAAAATAAATGTATACCCAGGGCTGTAAAACCTGTTTAAGTAGCAAAACTTTTTTCTTGTACAATTTCAAAATTATGAAAAAGATACACATCTCTCTACTACTTTCTCTAGGAAAATTTTTCAGCTGTCTTTTTTTTTTTAATATTTTTTATTACGTCATAATGTTTGGCTGCACCGGGTCGTCACTGCTGTGTGTGGGCTTTCTCTAGTTGCGGTTTACAGACTTCTCATTGCCGTGACTCTCTTGTTGCGGGCACAGGTTCTAGGGTACCCCGGGCTCAGTAGTTGTGGAGCACGGGTTTAGTTGTCCCCCCTTAGCTGTCTAGAATCTTCCCAGACCAGGGATTGAACCCATGTCCCCTGCATTGGCAGGCAAATTCTTTACCACTGGACTACTGGGAAAGTCCTCAGCTGTCTTCAGTTTGTAATTATTTAAATGGGAGTTTCCAAATCGTCTCTCCAGCCCTTAAACTTACACTAAGAGCCTACATCTCACATTCTAACCCTTAATTATATGCCATTCTATAGTGTTCATCCTTCTCCAGTGTGTGGACAAAATGCTAAAGTAGAAAAGATAGGAAATCTGAAAGTAATCTGGATTCTTGTGCTAGCTTGTCAGTATTTTTCAGATCTTTTTTGAATTTTAGAGCAATCTTCTTCAGGTGTGTGTGGGGAGACATTAACTTTTTGGGGGGGGGAATCTTAATTTCAGCCATTCCTTCAGTTTTAATTTCAGTTATAGTCTGTTCAATTTAAACAAAACTTACTATTTTATTTTAAATGTCTGTAGTAAATTTCTGAATGGTAAAATTACTTTTCAGTACTTTTAAAGAAATCTTTACCAAAGCATAGATTACTTCTGTCAATGGGAAAATAACAAAAAAGCCTTGATTAGTTTCAGTTGAATAAGAAAAGGGCCTCAACCCTGCCCTGTGTCTTAAATTGGATTTGAAAACCACTGGCATCTACCAAAATGTAGGCAAAGGGTCAAATATTAGAGAAATACAGTGATTACTATGTCATTCATAGGTAAATTACCTGTTTTAAGTAAACCATTAACCTTGCATTCTCATTTACAGTATTTATCTGTAAGATGATCAGATCTTTTAGTTTGGAGTCCTGGGCTAATCAAGTAAGGACTTAGTCTCTAAGCTTCCTGTAACTCCAGACTACGGCTGGTTCAACAAAGGGACAATGCTGCTGCTGCTGCTGCTGCTTAGTCGCTTCAGTCGTGTCCGACTCTGTGCGACCCCATAGACAGCAGCCCACCAGGCTCCCCCGTCCCTGGAATTCTCCAGGCAAGAACACTGGAGTGGGTTGCCACGTCCTTCTCCAATGCATGAAAGTGAAAAGTGAAAGTGAAGTCGCTCAGTGGTGTAGATGCTCTAAAACTGCACCTGTACTAGCAAATAATTTCAAATACCCTGGTAATGATCCATAGCTCAGAAGCTATCTATAAGAGTGGGAACAAAGTATTACACTTTAACCTAATAAGCCCAGTGTGTTCCACAGTTGGTAAAAAGATCAAAAGAAGCACTGTGGTGTCTAGAAAAGGACTACTGGACAGGATGCCGGTGTGGGCAGGGTGGGACCAGGGAGGGGGAGCTGTGTTGGCTACACCACACAACAGTTATATATTGGAGAAGGTTACATCTATACCACTCAATAGATTTGTTTGTCCAAAGGGTTCTGGCCATACCATACAACAGATGTATGACATTGAACCAGTCTCTTAAATTTGCTGGCCCTGAATAGCTTCATATGCAAAGTCAGCAAGCTGAATTAGCTGTGTTCAAGGCTTTCTGATACTAGTGAAAGTGTAAGTCACTCAGTTGTGTCTGACTCTTTGCGACTCCATGGACTGCAGCCCACCAGGTTCCTCTGTCCATGGAATTCTCCAGGCAAGAATACTGGAGTGGGTAGCCATTTCCTTCTCCAGGGGATCTTCCCGACCCACGGATCAAACCTGGGTCTCCTGTGTTGCCTGCGGATTCATCACCATCTGAGACATCAGGGAAACCCTTGCCATACTACAATTCAGTTTAAATCCACAAACACTTGATTAAGTAACTCCAAATTAAAACAATTAAGGCATGTAAAATCCCTAATACAGTGGCTAGAATGCCCACTGTATTAATACAGTGGCTGTTATTAAAATAAGGCAGCTCAGGTCTGTATGTGTTGAACATAGCGTATATTTGAATTTCTTTGGTGGGATTTTCTAAACAAAACCACACACACTTTAAAGTCCTATTTTAATCAGCATTGTTAAATCAAAGAAGCCCCAAATTAAACAATAAATTATGAAGCTCTACATGAAAGGATATGAGCCTCTCAAAATTGACTGGCTTTGTTTTGTTTTGAATTAGACTTTCAGTGAACTCTTGGCAGCAAGAGGGAGGAAATCATGAGTGCTGTCAAGATCACTGGCTCAGCAGACGTTTACTGAAAATGTCTGTATCAAAATTGCAGCTGGGGAAGCAAAGATCGGCGAGCCCCTGCCTCTGGGTCCAAAAAACGGCAAGTGACCAGAGTCCCAGGGGTACAAAGTGGCGACAGGTCTTGGATATATCAGAATAAGGCTATCCTGAAACCTCCAGAAAAAATGTCTTAAAAGTAGCGTGGTATAGATACTCTGTCTGGCCCACACGCTTTGTTGTAGTTTCTAATTGAGTTAGGTTCCCAACTCTCAGAAATCAAAAGGTCATCCCTAAATAACGGTCCAGCCTCTTGGAAGTTCGCAAGTGCCAGCAGCACTGAGCCCGAGTTCCCACTCTGTGACACCCCCGGCCCCACAGCAGTGCAGCCCCTCCACCTCCACTACTCCCCATAATTAACCCCAGCAGTGGGGCTCAGCCTTCGCCGTCGGCTCACGCCCTCGCGGGCTTCTGATCCCATCTGCCTTTGCCCCCTCTACCTGTGCATAAGCACGGAGATTCGCCCGAGCTCAAGCTCTGGAGCAGAGACCTCCCGAGCTGGCACCTCCACTCTGCCACATACCAGTCATGTCATTATCTTAGGCAAGTAATTCATCTCTTAGCTTCCCATCTGCAAACTCTGATATTAATAGTATTTACCTCATAGGGCTGGTGTGAGGGGAAATGTGTCGTTACCTGCAAAGCGCCTCATGCATAGCAACTGCTCTATAAATATTAGATGTTACTACTCTCTGGCCCCTGAGGGCATGTTTCAAACTTCTGTCCTAGAGCTTAAATATTCTAAAGTTACCTACTAAATTATGATCAAAAAGAAAAAGGCATATGGTGAAAGCTGTTCAGACACAACTTAAGAATTACGAAGGACTTTACTGGCAGTCCAGAGAAGATTCCAGGCTTCCACTGCAGGGGGCACAGGTTCAATCCCTGGCCAGGGAACTAAAATCCCACAAGCCACGAAGTGCGGCCAAAAAATAAAAGTAAAGAATTATGACACCCCCCACTCACAAAGGACAAATATTATATGATTTCACATATGTGAGGTACCTAGAAGAGGCAAAATCACTGAGACAGAAAGTAGAATAGAGGTTAGGGGGGCAGGGAGAAGTGGAGAATGGCCAGTTAGTATCTAATGGGTATGGAGTTTCTCCTGGGGTCAAGATGAAAAAGTACTGGGGATGGATGTATGCTGACTGCATAACCACTGGAATGTAATTAGCGCCATTGAACTACACACTTAAAAATGGTTAAAATGTTAATTTTGTTTATGTATACTTTAAAGGAAGGACTGAAGTTGAAGAAGCTCCAATTCTTTGGCTACCTCATGTGAAGAACTGACTCATTGGAAAAGACCCTGATGCTGGGAAAGATTGAGGGCAGGAGGAGAAGGGGACGACAGAGGATGAGATGGTTGGCTGGCATCAACGACCATGGATGGACATGAGTTTGAGCAAGCTCCCGGAGTGATGGACAGGGAAGCCTGGTGTGCTGCAGTCCATGGGGTCGCAAAGAGTCGAACACGACTGAGAGACTGAACTGATACTTTAAAACCATTTTTGAAAAATGAATGACCAGAGCCGACATAATTTGGCCTGCTGCTTTTTGCTAGAATTAAGTGGTTAATGATCCCTAACACCCCAAATACAGTACACATTCATGTTCTCAAAAGCCAACTACAGCATTTCCCCTAATAGTTTAGGAAGAACTATGTTAACTATCTAACAGCTGTGCAGCACGGCTTTCTCTCCATCTGGAGGCTTGTGGGGATGAGACTTCAATAGATATAGTTACGAGGCCAGGGGGATTGCCTTTTAATATCCATCTACAGAGGTTGGGCTGTTCTTCCTTAATTATCAAATGCTCCACACAGACACCTCATTCTCTCTCTTCTCTCAAAAAGAGACAAAATGGGCAGCTTTCTGCCAAGCACTATGTAACTGGCTGCCTTGAACTGGGAGATGCGAGACAATAGCGACAAGAAGTTTTCATTTCCATGCCTGCTTCACAACAGCATCCAACATAACAACAGTCCTGCCAGCCTACGAACCAACATGTATAAGGCACTGTCCCAAACCACTTCAACCAACGTCTGACTTTTAAATTTCCATATGTTGTTGTGTCTGTCCTTCATTTAAAAAAAAAAAAAGAAAGGATGTAAAATATAAGCAAATACAAAACCCTGAAAACTGCATTTAGCCTGAGAAATACACACACTTTATATCCAGTATGTATCTGCAGTATTTCAACTCAGTGTTAGTGGCTCAGTCATGTCCGATTCTTTACAACGCTATGGTATGTAGCCCCAGGCTCCTCTGTCCATGGGATTCACCCAGGCAAGAATACTAGAGTGGTTAACCATTCCCTTCTCCAGGGGATCTTCCCGACGCAGGTATAGAATTCGAGTTTCCTGCATTGCTGGGGAAGGCAATGGCACCCCACTCCAGTACTTTTGCCTGGAAAATCCCATGGATGAAGGATCCTGGTAGGCTCCAGTCCATGGGGTCACTAAGAGTCGGACACGAATGAGCGACTTCACTTTCACTTTTCACTCTCATGCATTGGAGAAGGAAATGGCAACCCACTCCAGTATTCTTGCCTGGAGAATCCCAGGGACGGGAGAGCCAGGTGAGCTTCCGTCTATGGGGTCGCACAGAGTCGGACACAACTGAAGCGACTTGGCAGCAGCAGCAGCATTGCTGGCAGATTCTTTATTGTCTAAGCCATCAAAACCACTACAAATATTTATTCCCTAACATATACAGAGCCAGCCCCTACAAATTTACAATCCTGAGCCAAACAAACTGCACCTAGCTCTAAGAAGAAACTGTACTGCAGTTGGAAATTTCTTAAATAAACTGATGCATTTTTGGTATCAAGTTGTTTGGCAGGAAAGATCTCTATATATATATATTACTGAAAAATCAAAGTGATAGAATATATTTCATCTTTTAAATACTACATTTTAAATTTGGACTGGGAGAACTACCTGGTTCTACTGCTGGTTCTGATTTCTAAAGTTGCCTGAGAGTTACGAGACTAACTACCCGGGCAGCTATATGTCCTATATATAAACCCTCAAACACTGATGATCATTTTCCCTGCAAGGACCAAAAAGACAAAAACGGGGGGAAAAAAAATCACAGGCAAAGTGCCCATTATATATCCCTTCAAAACCAATGTGTGCATCAAATGATGAGTATTTTTATACTCCAAGGATTAAAGGGGAGAAGATAAATGTTTTTAAAACTCCCTAAAACACAGCCTCAAACAAAACTGTCTCCATATAAGAAATGGCTTCAATTTACCAGCCAGGAATCAGTGAGCAGAGGCGTTGGTATTTTTGTGAGTAGAAAGTATGGCCTTCTCTGTCCAAGCTGCATATAAACCAAGTAACAAATCTTTATTAAACAGGGCTGGGAAAGTTGCTAAATTAGGAGACAAAAAGAGAGTGTGACCGCAGTTTCACTGCTGTTATGGCCTGAACCCCCTCCCCACCCTTAGTCAAAAAGCTTCTTGTTGAAGACCTAACTCCCAGACCTCAAAATGTGATGATATTTGGAGACGGTCTTTACACTTAAGTAATGAAGTTAAAACAAGACCCTTGGAGGGGTGGCCCTCATTCAATATGACCAGTGTCCTTATAAAAAGGGGAAATTTAAACAGAGTCAGACATGCATAGAGAGAAGATAATGTGAAGTCAGTTATCTAATAACTCCCAAGGAGAAAAGTCTAACACATATCCTTCCCTCTCAGGTTTCAGATGGAACCAGCCCTGCCAACACCTTGATCTTGGACCTCCAGCCTCCAGAACCCTGAGACAATACATCTCTGTTGTTTAAGCCACCTCGTCTGTGGGACTGTTCTGGCAGCCTTAACAGACTAACACAGCTGTTTACCAACCATACAACCTCAGATTCAACACAACCCAGTCCTTGGGGCCCTTTCCTATCAGGTGCACATAAAACAATACCCATGCAAATATCCTGCAAATCTACAAACAGCTCTGTAGCAGTCAGCACTGTAAGGCACAGTGGGTTACAGATGAAGCCTAAAACTCTTTCCACCCTCTGCTGCAAAGATCTTAACCACTTAATTGGCATAGGGAATGTACAATGCATTGCAAATTGACCACACCACTATAAATCAGGACCAGGAATGTATTTTTTAAAAAATCAAACTCTATACTTACCAGCCAACAACCCAAAAAGTAGAATCACTTTTAAGATAGGATTGTTTTTCTCAGGACAAATGGCAAAGATTGCATAAATACTCTCATGTTCTGTGAAGTTTGGATGCATAAAGATGTGTCATCCTCTGGGTCTCACCCCTTTGGGACACAATTTTACTGCAGGAATATGATGTAACTGGCCTGCTTTTGGCCACCAAACAGAATACAATATGCCTTCAATATGTCAGCCTGGTTTATCTCCCTAAATACATAATTGATTTTCAACATTTTATGCTCCAGTTACTGCCCCAAAGCAGATTGGGACAAGTTCACATTTCAAATGCTCCTTCCTTCCAAGGACAAAAGGAATGATCAGAACAATTAACAAAGTCTCTTCAATTTTTCTTGGAGGAGTTGTTTGCTTGTCACCTTCTCCATTTTCTCTGCCACTCACATATATACATACCCTCATGCATCAGAAAGGATTCAGAACCTTTACAACCTGACTAAAACAGAGCCATACATACTATGAAAAACAACCAACAAGAAGAGAAGAAGGAATTGTCTTTATTTAGAACACTGAATGAGCAGCTAACTTACAGTCCCAACAGAAAGAGAATCAGGACCAATGTCAAAAAAAATTAAAAGCTTCAACTTTCCTTAAAAAAAAAAAAAAAAGTAGAGCTATATATTTAGGTCATTTTATTTTTAACCATAGTCTTCTAAATGACCTGAATATCCCAACATCCAGTCTAAATGACAAGTTTTGTAATTCCTATGAATAATTTAGTTGGGCAAATTTGTTTTACTTGTTGAATAAAAATGTTACTTTAGAAAATGACAAGCCAGTTGCCCACAATAATTTTCAGTCTGAACATCTTCCATTACTCTTAGGAAAAAATAGCCTGGGATGGGAGAAAGCAACTTTCAAACTCGGTCTCCAGCACGGCATGGACATTAACAGCCATGTGTTTATCTGAAGTTTTCCAGCTATTCACACCCCACCTCACCAAAGTGGGGGGAAAAAATGTGAAGACCAAGGTACTTTAAAGTTCCAAAGGCATGTTTGAGTCCAGTTTCTGAAAGACATTACTATTAGCACAATCAGAGTGACTTTCTTAGCACATCAAACGAATATTATAAGCCAGAAGATTCTATTTTGACATATACTAAAATGGAAACAGCAGCAGCACTGGCCTCAGCATCTGATATGGTTTGGTTTTGTTTTTAAATCCAGCTTCACTTTCACACAAGTATCTGGAGTAGAATGAAACTTATGTCCAGAATGCTGTTGGCCGTGGAAAACAGAATAGCATTTATTACTGGGTGGAGCTGGGAAGTAGTGTATACGTGAGGCTCTTGTCTCCTTTTAGGTGTAGAGCAGCCCTCCAGCTTACGATCCCGGCCCCATACTCACCCCTTCCTAGAAGCCCTGGTAACAGAGCTCATCCTTGAAGGTCGGGAACAGAAACTGGGGTGGCGGGGTTGATAGGGAAGAAGCGCCTCCCACCTTCTTCCTCGATGCCAAGCTACTCTCTGGAGGCACGTATTGAAGTCTTCTTGATTCTTCCCTGGCAGTCCAGTGGTTAAGACTGGACACTTGCAATGCAGGAGGCGGACACTTGCAATGCCATGTGGTGTGGCCAAAATATTTAAAACAATTAAAAAAAAAACCATAAAAAAATTAAGTCTTCTTAAACATCTTGGCTCTATGAGGACAGCATCACGTGAGCAGCCAGACAAGCCTAATGACTGTGTGGAAGTCAATTAGGAAGCTCACTGTTGACAAACGTTTACATCACACTCGCCAATATTAGTTGCATCAGTTTAAAAAAAAAAAAAAAAAGTACCATTTGAATCCTGATACTGTCTTTCTCCTACCTCTCTGAGAAGTGGTTCAGAAATCAGATTGACAGGAAAAAGTGGACCATCCTTTTAGTGCCCCTCTCTTTAATCCCAACAATCCAAAGAATGAGTTTCCCTGTTTGAGGGATAAAATTTGAGATGTGACTCTCTTTCTAAAGTTTATCTTACTTCTAGTAACCTGTGAAAAAATAGAACAAGTCTAACACCCCAAACACTGACTTTTTTCCAGTTCATTCAAAGCTGATGATGAATCACCGTTACTATTATTATGACCATCTCTCTGTACTCCAGTTCAGCCAGTGAGCAGTGGTAGCTGAGTGTCCTTATCCACGTTACTCACACTTGTTTATAAAATGAGAATAGTGATATCCCTATCTCATGGGTATAATTTATAGAGTGAACGAAATAATGAGGATAAAAAGAATTACTGTACATAAAGCACCCAGAACGGACAAAGTTGGTAGTATTACATGTCACCGTCACCTCCCTGCTTCATCTCTTCGAAACAGACACACTCACTGAAAACCAGAAAGGGCTTTAGAAAATTATTCCAATAAACCCTTCTTTTATTTTTAGATGAGGAAATTGAGACCAGAGAAAAAATTCTAAAGCTCTTCATTCAATTCTCTAAACACTTATTTCTGAATGTTATCCACTTCCCACATTCTTGAAATAGGATTTGGCAGATTATAATCTGGAAGAAAAGAAAACTAACCTAGACAGGATATTAAAAAGCAGAGACATTACTTTACCAACAAAGGTCCGTATAGTCAAAGCTATGGTTTTTCCAGTAGTCATGTATGGATGGACTTCCCTGGTGGCTCAGACGGTAAAGCATCTGCCTACAATGCGAGAGATGTGTGTTCAATCCCTGAGTCAGGAAGATCTCCTGGAGAAGGAAATGGCAACCCACTCCAGTATTCTTGCCTGGAAAATCCCATGGACGGAGAAGCCTGGTACAGAGAAAATCTCCCTGGTACGGGGAAGTAGGTACTGTAGCCTACTACAGTCCATGGGGTCGCAAAGAGTCAGACATGACTCAGTGACTTCACTTTCACTTTCATGTATGGATGTTGAGAGTTGGACTGTGAAGAAAGCTGAGCACCGAGGAATTGATGCTTTTGAACTGTGGTGTTGGAGAAGACTCTTGAGAGACCCTTGGATAGTAAGGAGATCCAAACAGTCAATCCTAAAGGAAATCAGTCCTGAATATTCATTGGAAGGACTGATGCTGAAGCTGAAATTCCAATACTTGGGCCACCTGATGTGAAGGACCAACTCACTGGAAAAGATCCTGATGCTGGGAAAGACTGAAGGCGGGAGGAGAAGGGGTCGACAGAGGATGAGATGGTCGGATGGCATCACCGACACGATGGACATGAGTTTGAGTAGGCTCCAGGAGTTGGTGATGGACAGGGAAGCCTGGCATGCTGCAGTCCATGGGGTTGCAAAGAGTCAGACACAACTGAGCAACTGAAATGAACTTAACTGAATCTGTACACTAGAGCCACGCGTTAGTATCAGATCTTTTTTTTACCTTACAAAGAAGGCCAAGAGGAAGACTCGAAAGGTTTATGGGCAGGCTGGCCCTTAGGCCCAGGCCCTTCACCGGATGCTCCCACGCCTTTTCATTGAAAGAACAGGGAAGGGCACGGCTGCATTCCCCTAATGAGTCATGTTTCTGGAATCAGCATAACTCTTCCTTGATTCATTCTTTGAGTGAGGTCACTGTTCTCAAGGGCTCCCAGCAACCCAAAATCCTTATTTTATCAGTTTCTCAGTCTATTTCTGTCATTTCTAAGCCTTTGCCAGCTATCACAGTTTCTCAATTTTCCCATCTAAGCTACAAACACATCAACCAATAATTTATGAGAGTGACTAAGCTTTTTTTTAATATAAAACTAAGGACAGGAATACTTACTGCTAGTGTATTCTGAATGATATTATGACTACCATCTAAGAAAACTTCTTCAGATATGAATGTGCCAAAGACTGGGTCCTTTTATCTATCCCATTTTTCAAGGAAGTTTTGAAGGAAAGGGGAGTACCTACCAATGGCCCATATTTCCTTTTTCTTCTGGTTCTTTAATATCTGCTCCATCTATTTCCAGAAGAGACCCTTTTCTCTCTCTTGTGAAACACTTCCACTAAAAATACTCCAGTAGTACTCAAGTATTTAATTTGTGGGTTATCAATAAACTGTGTCACTGTTGAAACTATATTAAATTCAACTTTCCATTCAGTACTAAGTACATAGTTTCGTGCATCCTCAAATGGAAATGAAGCTTTGGGCAATCTATCAGTTATTTCTTCAGTCTGCTTTTAGTTCTTCAAGAAATAATCGTTTGAATTCTAAATCTGTCTGAAATTCCCAACTTATCATAGTAGTTAAAGCCAGTGCAAGAGATCAATAGAAAATCATAGATGACCAGTCTACCCCAACCATCATCCCAACAAATTCATATTCATTAACCACCTGTTGGTCGCTGATGAGCTGTACCTTGGAGCTATACTACAGCACTCTGCCCAGGTAAGCAAACAATAGTCTTGATCTCGACAGTCTCCCTTCCCATCATCTTTTAAGTTCAGAAATAGGTTTCTAAGATGTGACAATCTTAGGAAGTATTTGTGAGTAAACTAAGACTAATTTACCTACAAATATTCCACAACAAGGACAAGAAGGGTCCCACTCTAGCTCTGCTCCTGCCCTTCCAGAAATGACAGCAGCCTCCTGGCTGGTCTCTCCTAGGGGCTGACCAGCATGTCATCAGTCACCCCCCTCACTACCTTTCTACCCACCCCGCCCTCTTGCCAAAGTCAGACCCAGTGATTTCATCTGACTGAAATGGAGCAGGATCCTGTGGGGCCTTCCCCAGAATAAACCCTTTCCATGCCCCACCCCATTTCTTGTGTATAGGAAATGGGCTTCATTCATCCTCCTTGACCTTGCCTGAGTTCCAAGAGGCAGATTCAAAACAGCTGCTAATCAGGGAAGGGAGGAAATGTAGAAACAAAGGAGGAGCAGCCAAGAAATAGTTCCCTCACCCCAAATTTTGTCCATAAAAACTCTTCCCCAAAAACCACCTGAGAGTTTGGGGGCTTTGACCATGAGCCACCCATTCTCCTTGATCGGCCCTGCAAAAACCTTCCTCTGCTCCAAACTTTGACATTTTGGTTTGTTGGGCCTCTCTGTGCCTGGCGTGTAAGAACTTGTGGTTCAGCAACATTATTTCCACTTTCTCACTTCCAAATGATTAGCTTGCCTTTTTTACCACCCCATTCAAGTCTATTCCCCTCAAATAGATAAAATACTTTTCAAATTCGCAAGCAATTCTTCTAATATTGTGTGTATGAACTGTATTTTTCACCTCTAGTCCAGCATGCCCAGCATAATCCATTATGAGGAAGTGATGTGACCCTCCTAATGGGAACGCTGTAATCCTTAGGAGTTTGGTTTGTGACCACCTCACCAACATTTTCAAACAGATGGCCAAGGACAGCTTTCTGGTTTACTCCCCAAAACATCCTACACGCAATCTGCCTGACAGTGTACCTCTCTGTCAATTTCTCATCCACCTACCACTCCAAAAATCTAGCAAGCCCTCCTTTAAAACACACATGCGCTTTCTCTTTTTCTAGATGACTTTTGGTCCTTCTCAACTGGATCAAAAGTAGAGGGTGCAAGGTGATTGCCTGGATAGAGAAAAAAGATACTAGAGTATCTGACCACATTTACTTATCTCGTTCCTTTATTTCTATTTTTGTGGATTTAATCATGATTTTAATTCAGAAATATACAAATGTTGCAGGTATGAGAAGTATTTTATTGATAGAACTGCTATGTCAAAGATGTTTTGACTACTGGGCTAAAGAATAACACTTTTTTATAATACATGTCTTGGTGCTCTAAGGACAACTCCTCCAAAAATGTTGCAGTCTAGTTATCTAATAAAACATTTTGTATTCATGTAGTATTTGGATGGTAACAATATTCTCATTACTAAAATCAGACCTCACTCTTGACTTTCCTATTAGATCTCTGAATCATATTTTCTCATTCAGGCATAATCTTAAAGACTGTCTCCATAGTTTAAAAGTTTTCATTTTTAAGTAGAGATAAAAATTAAGTAAGTGAGCAAACATCCTTTAAAAGACAAACAACACTCAAGGCAAATTTTCACACAGATGGCACTTTAAAAAGTACAGGCACTGTTCTAAGATCCCTTTCAAATTACCAATGGCATTTTTCACAGAACTAGAAAAAAAATTTCACAATTCATATGGAAACATGAAAGACCCCGAATAGCCAAAGCAATCTTGAGAAATAATGGACGCGGAGGAATCAACCTTTCTGACTTCAGACTATATTACAAAGCTACGGTCATCAAGACAGTATGGTACTGGCACAAAAACATAGACCAATGGAACAAGATAGAAGGCCCAGAAATAAACTCACACACCTACAGGTACTTTATTTTTGACAAAGGACACAAGAATATACAATGGGGCAAAGACAGGCTCTTCAATAAGCGGTGCGCGGAATACTGGACAGCTGCATGTAAAAGACTGAAATTAGAACACTTTGTGTATGGTTTTAACCATACACAAAGATAAACTCAAAATGCATTAAAGACCTAAATGTAAGACCAGAAACTATAGAACTGTTAGAGGAAAACATAGGTAGAACACTCGATATTAATCACAGCAAGATCCTCTATGATCCACTTCCTAGAGTAATGGAAATAAACATAAAAATAAAAAATAAACAAGTGGGACCTAATTAAACCTAAAAGCTTTGGCACAGCAAAGGAACTATAAACAAGGTGAAAAGACAACCCTCAGAATGGGAAAAAATAATAGCAAATGAAACAACTGACAAAGGATTAATTTCCAAAATATACAAGCAGCTCATATAACTCAAGGCCAGAAAAACAAACAACCCAATCAAAAAGTGGGAAAAAGACCTCAACAGACATTTCTCCAAAGAAGACACTCAGATGGCTAACAAACACATGAAAAGATGCTCAACATCACTCATTATCAGAGAAATGCAAATCAAAAGTATTATGAGATACCAGCTCACACCAGTCAGAATGGACATCAACAAAAAGTCTACAAACAATAAAGGCTGGAGAGGGTGTGGAGAAAAGGGAACCCTGTGCACTATTGGTAGGAATGTAAATTGATACATCCTCTTGCATTGTTGGTGGGGATGTAAATTGATACATTCTCTCACTGTGGAGAACAGTATGGAGATCCTTTAAAAAACTAGAAATTTTTAACTAAAAATTCCTTAATAAAACCACTATATGACCCAGTAAGCCCATTATTAAGCATATACCCTGAGGAAACCAAAATTGAAAAAGACACATGTACCCCAATGTTCACTGCAGCACTATTTACAATAGCTAGAGGCAACCCACTCCAGTGTTCTTGCCTGGAGAATCCCAGGGATGGGGGAGCCTGGTGACCTTCCGTCTATGGGGTCGCACAGAGTCGGACACGACTGAAGCGACTTAGCAGCAGCAGCAGCAGCAGCAGAACATGGAAGCAAGCTAGATGTCCATTAACAGATGAATGGAGAAAGAAGCTGTGGTGCATATATACAACGCCCTATTACTCAGCCATAAAAAGGAACACATTTGAGTCAGTCCTAATGAGGTGGATGAACCTAGAGCCTATTATACAGAGCAAAGTAAGTCAGAAAGAGAAAAACAAATATCGTATACTAACATATATGAAATCTAGAAAGATGGTATTGATGAAATTATTTGCAGGGTAGCAGTGGAGACACAGACATAGAGAAGAGACTGATGGACACGGAGTGGGGGAAGGAAGGACAGGCTGGGATCTATGGAGAGAGTAACACGGAAACTTACATTACCACATGTAAAATAGATAACCAATGGGAATTTGCTGTATGGTTCAGGGAACTCAAACTGAGGCTTTGTAACAACCTAGAGGGTGGGATGGGGAGGGAAGTGGGACGGAGGCTCAAGTGGGAGGGGACACATGTATATCTATGGCTGATTCATGTTGATATTTGGCAGAAACAAACAATTCTGTAAAGCAATTATCCTTCAATTTGAAAATAAAAAAATTAAAACCAAGTAAATGAGCAAAAGTACAGGCACTGTTCTAAGTTCTTTCTCATTTAATTCTCATAGTGAGTGAAAGTCACTCAGTCATGTCCAACTCTTATGCAACCCCATGGACTATACAGTCCAAGGAGTTCTCCAGGCCAGAATACTGGAGTGGGTAGCCTTTCCCTTCTCCAGGGGATCTTTCCAACCCAAGGATCGAACCCAGGTGTCCCACACTGCAGGCAGATTCTTTACCAGCTGAGCCATAAGGGAAGCCCTAATAACATTATTAGAATTGCAAAATTATATCGTATATATTTTTAATAAAATTACAAAAATTACTATAAGAGATGGAGAAATTATCTTTTAGAAAACTCAAGACACCTCTGCTGCTGCTGCTGCTGCTAAGTCGCTTCAGTCATGTCCGATTCTGTGCGACCCCATAGATGGCAGCCCACCAGGCTCCTCCATCCATGGGATTTTCCAGGCAAGAGTACTGGAGTAGGGTGCCATTGCCTTCTCCCAAGACACCTCTAGTTAGTAATATTTTCAGTGAAACAGTTCTGAAGACCAACCATTATTCCCTGTGCCTTTCAGTCTCTTCACTGACCTATTGTCAAGGAACCCCAGTTATTAGTGGTGTGGCCTTGGGCAGGCAACAATTACTCTATGATGCAGAACCTTTTTCTGCATTAAGTTCATTCACCGCAGTGCCTACTCGGTGCCAGACACTGTTCTGGGCTGGGGGATACATCTGTGAACAAAAGACAAGATTGTGTTCTCAAGGAGCTTATTAGGTAATACTTAGATGGCCCCTGGCCCAGAAGATAACTGTACACCATGGTAGCCATCATTAGGTCTCAAAATTAAGGGTCACCTTAGTAATCATTATCTTAGTCCTATTTTCACATTAAAATAAAATCCTATTTGCTTTATTTTACCTAGGCCCAATGCTTCCTAGCAAGAGAAAAAGGGCAGAAAGGGGGACAGTAAAATGATTCATCAGAATCTGGCACCATGAAGCATATAAACTCTACATTTCCTGGGAAAGAACTGTTGTAAAGTGCTACAGATACCACCAGCTACTGAGGATACAACAGACTGCTGCCAGGAACAAGATTCTGCAAACAACTTTTGATGGATAGCATCCCGCTGCGATTTGGCTCCTCCCAGGACTTTGCAATGATGCTGATGAAGGTCTATTTACACCTGGAGGTTACAGCTGATGTGCTGCTGCACCTCTGACAAGCTGCAAATTTTAACTACAGAGAAATTTAATCCCTAATGATGCCGGCTTCCAAGCTGCCCTTACAAAGCCTGCCATGAGAACATCTCTTTATTTGTTCAGAATTATTACATAATAACAGGCCATGCTCACCACAGTCACCATACACAGAAAGTAGCCTGTCTTTCAGCAGAGAATCGAAAACCACCGGCAGGAGAATAAAAGAATTCTGCTCAATCCAAAGTAAATACGTGAAGTAAAATGATAACAGGAACTCTCCGGAGAGCACTTCCCTTATAAACAGCTTAGATCACTTCACAAACACCTCGCTAAATCCAAATATCTGAAGTAGGCCCCCCATCTCCATCTGGTGTCACAAATGTCATCGGCCACCACTGAAGGCAGGATACGCCTTAGGGGGTTTAGGTTACAACCTCAAAAGACTTCCTGAGGAGTCACATACAGTCTATCAATATATACGTTTCAGCCCATTCTATTAAAAAGAAAAAATCTGCAGCATGTTTGCAGTCTCCTGGTCAGCTACAGAGTCAGGTAGTTGGCTATGATTTGCCCTCACACTTGGTATTTGCTCTGTCAGCATCAGAACACAGGCAACCCTCCTCACCCTGCCGCCCCCTCCTCCCCAAATTCATGCACCAAAATTCAACATCAGGTTGCAGAACTTGGACTCAACAGACAACACCGTAGGGAGGGAGGGAGGGAAAAAAAGAGGGAAGGAGGGAACAAGAACAGAGGTACAGGCTGAGCCACAATCTATACTGTCCATATCTCCAGCCCCTCACACAGGAGGTCTCAATCTGGGAAGAATCTGCCTATAATACTGTAAATGCCAGGCTCCTCCCCCGACACTGGGCCCTTATGCTTCTCCGTAGTCCTCAACCCCCTTCTGAGACCACGTCAGTGCTACCTGGACTTCCCATCAGTTCCATCACAGCTCACGCCTGATCTAGACATGGACACGCAAGTCCCTGCATCCTTCCATCTGACCTCTCATCCCTGTGGTCCTCTCTCCCATCCCCCACCAGCCTCCTTTCCTCATCCAGCTTTGTCCCTATTGAGTTTCCTACAACCCCTTCCTTCTCCCTCTTCACCCAGTCTCTACAACCTTCTTTCCCTTGGTAAATTCCCCAGGGGTTACTGGCAAGGGTTATAGAGTCGGGAGATTTGGCAGTGCCCAGCCTCTGCCATTTTCTGGATGGCAAGATGCTTGATCTCTTCAAATTTGAGACTTGTCATCGGTACAGCAGGGTTTACCTATTTCTGAAAGTGAAGATTAAACAATTCACTACACATAAGTTCAGCTCAGTTCAGTTGCTCAGTCGTGTCTGACTCTTTGCAACCCCATGAATCAGAGCACGTCAGGCCTCCCTGTCCATCACCAACTCCTGCAGTTCACTCAGACTCATGTCCATCGAGTCAGTGATGTCATCCAGTCATCTCATCCTCTGTTGTCCCCTTCTCCTCCTGCCCCCAATCCCTCTCAGCATCAGAGTCTTTTCCAATGAGTCAACTCTTTGCATGAGGGGGCCAAAGTACTGAAGTTTCAGCGTTAGCATCATTCCTTCCAAAGAAATCCCAGGGCTGATCTCCTTCAGAATGGACTGGTTGGATCTCCTTGCAGTCCAAGGGACTCGCAAGAGTCTTCTCCAAGACCACAGTTCAAAATCATTAATTCTTCGGCGCTCAGTCTTCTTCACAGTCCAACTCTCATATCCATACATGACCACAGGAAAAACCATAGCCTTGACTAGGCGAACCTTTGTTGGCAAAGTAATGAAAGCGTTTAGCAAAATACCCATATACTTTCAAATATGAAATAAGAGCCCATTTTGTAACTGGAAAATCATAAATGGTAGAGATGATCATTTTCTCCCTCTACCATCTTTTTAATTTTTTTTTTTATGGTGGTAAAATATACACAACGTGAAATTTACTATTTCAGCTATTTTTAAGTGTACACTTCAGTGACACTAAGTACATTCATGCTGTTGTGCAGCCTTCACGACCATCCATCTCTAGAACCTTCTCTGCTTCCAAAACCAAAACTCTGTATCCTTTAGATACTCACTCCCCATTCCCTCCTTCCCACCTTGGACAAGCTCTCTCCACAGGGAGGTGTTGGCTGAGCCCTTCTCTTCCAACCCCGTGTAAAATATCCATCCTCCTTTGAGACTCTCAGCACTCACAGCTATACCACCCTCCACTCCAATTCTCAGCTGTCACCTATCTATTTTTGGTAACTTCTCCTCCTTCACCAGGAAAGGGAGGGAAGGGGCTTAGTTCACAATCTTCTCTTCAGCAGTCAGTTCCCAAAGGAATGAACAGGAGCAGACGTGTTGGGGGTGGGGGAGGTGCTTTTACAACCTGGATTGTATTCACCTATCTCACATTTACCCACTTTGTTACCCCCCAAACACCACACAGCTTACCTTCCACATAAACCCCGTCCCCGCCTCACCAAGATACTCCCTTGAGATGCAGCTCAAAAATCACCTCCTCCAGGAAGTCCCCCTGCACTCCTCTTCTTCCAACTCCTCTGATAGTCCACACACTTTTCGAACTTCATTTTGCTATTTATCAACTGTATGACTTTGAGTCACTGCTTGACCTCTATGGACTTTTAGTTGCTCGTCTATACATGGGAATAACAACTCCTCATCATGAAGTTGTTGAATTAGTTCACAGCACTTCGAGCGGTGCCCAGCACACAGCATTAGGAAGTGACAGCACTTCCTGTGATGATCGCTGCACTTGGGCCTCTGATCCTTGGCTCTGGACTCTAGTCCATGCCATCCCCAGGGCCACACCTTAGAGTCAGAGGGCACAATTCCTTGCTCTTGCTGGTGACCACAACTTCTGTGCCTCCAGCTCTTACCTGCCTCCCCTCACCCCCAGAGGACTTGCTCGCCAGTGTCCCTGGGTGCACCTCTTTCTTCATGAGGGCAATCCTTCTGACCCACCCCCTTCGCCAGCACCCTGGATGATCTGCACCTCTCTTCTTTGGCTGCACCCATGGGAATCCACACCACCACTCAGCTTCCCCACACCTATGCCCTGAGCTAAGAGTCCCCATGAAAACACGCCACTCCACTCGAATAGCTCCACCCCAAAAGGCCCCCAGTGTCCTAAAAAAGCCCATCCTAATGCCCCATGCCTTAAAGTCCCCAAAGAAAAGCCCCTCCCAGTCCCCTCACGACTATCTCAAACTTTTATCACCATTCTTCTTGATCCCACTCTAGCTTTCCTCCCACTTCACCCAGAAACCCGAAGCCAGCAGGCTAATTGTGCTAATACTCCAAATTCCTACCCTGGTTCTCCATTCACCGATGTATCCACACGCACCTCCCCCCGCCTTTCCCCTTCACTCCTATTTCCACTGGCCTCTCCTACACACGCACTCCTGCACTCCACCTACCTCACACCTACCCACTTTGTTCCCCTCTATAGCACACTGTTTACCTTCCACAGGTCAGCTCCTGTCCCCTACACTCAACCCCACTTCAACTGGCTACTCCCTTGACCTGTGTGCATGCTCAGTTGCTAAGTTACATCTGACTGTTTTCAACCCTATGGACTGTAGCCTGCCAGGCTCCTCTGTCCTTGGGCTTCCCCAAGCAAGAGTACTGGAGTGGGCTGCCATTTCCTTCTTCAGGGGATCTTTCCAACCCAGGGAACCCGCTGTCTCCTGTATTGGCAGGTGGGCTCTTTACCACTGAGCCACCAGGAAAGCCCTGAATATTCCACACACACACACCTCAACAAACTTCACTTTGCCATTTCTTCTGTCTCTCCCCCTAACACAGGCTACATGGTCCACTGCAAGCCCTAAGTGCCTGGCACACAGGGGTTGCAATAACTGCTGAAGAAACCAAAGGATATAGGCAACAAATCCTGCTTTTGCTCTTAAGTGTTTCATTGAATGTTTTATTAGAAACATCACCAATTAAGATCTGTAATCAGTCACCTACATATGATGCACGTATTTTCTTTCTCTCTAAACTGAGAAGCGCCCCCTCCCCACCGCCTGCCCAAAACAAATATTCCTTTGATGAGAGAAAGACCAGAAACAAAACACTACTTCCTTCTCAACCAAAACAGAAAACCCAAAATAGCAAGACAGTTTATGAAAAGTATCCAGTTGACGCTGGCTTAGGTAGGAATAAGTGCAGTTGTCCAAGCTTAAGAAGAGAAAGGGAAGTTTATTCTCGAAAGTTTATTCTCGACCGCTATTTGGGGGAGGCGATGAGACTCAAGTACTAAACGCGAGAGTTGCCTGAAATAATAAACCTGGGCTCTATTACAGCGCAAGGGACGAAAAGGAAGCAGGAACTCCAGTGGAAATTTCCTTCGTCTAGTTTCACTTCAGTAGGGCTTCCATACTAATTTCTCAACACTTACGACGATTTAATTTATAGGGAGTGATTTTGAAGGCCCCGGGGACGCTGCAGATGGTTCCTCCAGGGCCCATCTGTTTGGGGAGGAAAGCTTGGCGCACACCATTACATCACTCTGACCTTCCTCCGCAACTTCCTATCCAACAAAATCTAGATGTTTGCTCTGTCAACAAGGTATTTGTGTTTGTCCCCAGCTCTGGCCTCGATTCCTGATTAGCGTTAAAATCACTGTGCGCCCGAGCTGAATAGGGCTACTGTTAGCAGCTGTTGGGTCCTTTTCTGGGCACACCCCCAAGTCCGTGGTCTTCAGGGAGTGATTTCTGTCTTTTCTGCATAATTACACACTCTCCTGATTGATGCGCTGATCAATCCTCCCACCCCCAGCCAGAGCTAAAACCTCGCTCTTCCCCGCTCTATTTATTTTCCCAGGGACCATCAAGAGGGGAGAATGGCATGGGGAGGGCAGCCTTGGGCTCCCCCCACAGAAATAAATGTTCAGGCATCACACATTCCACTGTCCCAGTCCAGACCCGCCATCCCTTCCATCCATCCCAAAAGCTGCCCACACTGGTTAATACCATCCATAGTACTGGAAACTCATGGCAGGAAACCAGCTGCTATTTTCTGGATGTTCACAGACCACCACCACCCCGCCCCCCGCCAACACCCCAGTACCCACCAGCACAGATCTACTTCAGTCAAGCATGGTCCCCTAATCACCCACATCCGTGATCACCTCTTAAAGCGAATACTAGTAACCTACATCCTCCCAATTTTCCATCAGTCTCATTCTCCACAGGGTACAACCACAGACATAACATCAACTCTGAGTGCCCGGTAAGCACAGGGCCATAACCTTGGAAGAAATTACATTTTAAAACGGGTTTGTTTTGTTTTGTTTTGTTTTCATTGTTGTTGAGGGACAGGCAGTTTCACGTACTGATCTTTACAATTTACTTTGAAATATTTTTAAGAATAAAAAGGAGTGACAGGTATGTAATAGAGCAAAGACCACAAATTCCTAATTGTAGAATCTACACGGTGGGTACGTTCACTATACATTTCTTTCAGCTTCTCTTTGCATTTGAGTATTTTCTGAATTAAACGTTCAGGGGAAATGCTTTCAGTACCTTTTAGAAAACTTTACTAAATTCCAGACTATATTCGGGTTTCATCAGCTCCCACTAGTGTTTTCCATTTCAGGATCCATAGCCAGGATCCCACTTTGCAAATTGCCCGTCTTATCTCCCTAGACGCCTCTGGTCTGTCACCCTTTCCCTATCTCTGTCTCTCATAACCTTGACAATTCTGAAGACTGCTGGGCAGGTACTGTGTATTACAACCCTCAGTTGGGATCTGTCTGACTGTTTTTCTCACAGTTAACCTGAGATGATTGGTTCTGAAGCGGGAACCATGGAGGCAAGGTGTCCTCATCACACCATGTTAAGAGTACATGCTCACAGCATGACCACTGGTGATGCCAACCTGGATTATCTGGTTAAGGTCAGTGTTTATGGGTTTTCTCTACTGTAAATTTACCTTTTCACACTTTCTATAATCTCTTTTTTTAGAAGCAAGTCACCAAATTCAGTCCACACGCAAGAGCTGGGGGAAATTAAGCCTCCCATTCCTTAAGGCATAAGTATCTACATAAACCATTTGGAATTCCTCGACAAGAAGGACATCTCTTTTCCCTACATAAGCTTATATACATTTATTTTAATCTGGGCTATAAAGCAGTACCACTCTATTTTTTTTGCTCAAAGTTTTCTGGCTTTGGCTATTAGGAGGTCATTGAGGTTGGCTCCTATGTCCTTTGGCAAGCCCCCTTCCTTTGTTTTTTGAGCATTTCCTTATTTTCTGGTAATACGAGATGCTCTAGACCTATAATTATCCATTTCTCCAAAAGCCCAGATTACTTTTATTGAAGAATGATATTTAGAAACCAAGACCTGGGGATGTTGTTGCTACTAGGGTGTCATTGCTTCCAAGATCTCTCAATGGACAGATCTAGAAAAGACATATATGTACACCAACCCAGATACGCACACTCACCTATCTGTATTAAGCTAAACATAAGGATGTCTCCAACTCTAATCCAGTACCATGTGATTCACTGCAGTCTTCTGCCCTTGCTTAACTTTAAATTCTCTCTCCAACAGTGGGAAAGCTGTCTCCCACCATCCACAATCCATTTATTTGTTGGACCTCTGAATACATGTTTCAGAATTGTTAACCGGTACTCCCATGAGAAACAACCTTACCAACTAGAGTACACTGTTAATGTACAGTTCATTTTGTATTTAGCCTTATAGTGTCAAAATACCATTTTCCAAAGGTCCTTGGTCTCATGCCTTTTTGTCCTCAACCCTTTCAGTGAGGTTATGCCAAACAACTGTGATACAGAGTCTCATGTCAAAGTCTGCATTCACCTGGGAATACACACCCACATACACACTAGATTTTTGGTTTTAATTTGTATACATTTCTTACATAAAGTTCTTTTTCTTTTCCAGTTTTACTGGGGCATAATCCACAAATACAATTATAACCTAAAGTGCACAAGGTGATGTTTTGATGTGCACATACTTTGTGAAAGAATTTCCCCCTCCAAAGTAATTAACACATCTTTGCCTCCCCCACTCACCCCTTGAGAATACGTGTAAGTTCTACTCTCTCAGCGATTTCAATTATACAATACAGTGTTATCAACTATAGTCCCCATGATCCTCAGACTTTATTCATCTTATAACTCAAAGTTTGTACTCCTCTACAAAACTCTATTTCCCTCATCTCCCAGCAGCCACTTTTCTACTCTGTTTCTACCAACTCAAGGTTCGTTTTTGTTTGTTTGTGTAATGATTCCACATATAAATGATACCATGCAGTGTTTGTCTTTCTCTATCTGGCTTATTTCACTTAGCCCTCCAGGTTCAACTATGTTCCCACAAGTAAGAAAATTTCCTTCTTTCTTAAGGCTGAATATTATTCTATTGTACATATACAGCCAACTTTTTTAGTCCATCATCCACTGATGAAAATAAGTGGTCTGCCTAAGTTATTTAGAACGTATTTTATCTGAACAGTCTATTTAAATACTAGACATCACTTTCTATTGGTATACATGTTTTATTTTATCCTTAGTACTTTAGTACTTATTTCTGAGTGTACCTCAGAACATCTAGAATAGTTCTGAACCAGTGATTGCTGCTGCTGCTACTGTTAAGTCGCTTCAGTCGTGTCCGACTCTGTGCGACCCCATAGATGGCAGCCCACCAGGCTCCTCCGTCCCTGGGATTCTCCAGGCAAGAACACTGGAGTGGGTTGCCATTTCCTTCTCCAATGCATGAAAGTGAAAAGCGAAAGTGAAGTCGCTCAGTCGTGTCCGACTCCTAGCGACCCCATGGACTGCAGCCTACCAGGCTCCTCCGCCCATGGGGTTTTCCGGGCAAGAGTACTGGAGTGGGGTGCCACTGCCTTTTCTGTCTGAACCAGTGATTACTTAGATACTAATAAAATGAACAGATAATACAAATTAAAATTTTAACTACTATGTTAAGTTGATTATAACAGTTTAATTGCTGGAGATCTTTCAATAAAACTATTGAGGGAGAATGTTCATTGCAGGGTTATTTAAATATTAATAATAAGTAGACAGTTTAAAAAGTATACCAATAGGCTGGAATTTGAATTACATGGAGTCATTAGAAATCATTTGTAAAACACATTAATATGAGACAATATGCACTTTATGGGTGTACGTAAAAAAAGCAAACTATACAAAAAGTACAGCATATCACTTAACATATATATATGTACGCCTGCTAAAGAAAACACAGAAGGAAGGAAACACACCAAAAAATTCTTTTTTGAAGCTCCTATATCCTATTTTCGGAGAGGCAATGGCATCCCACTCCAGTACTCTTGCCTGGAAAATCCCACGGACAGAGGAGCCTGATAGGCTGCAGTCCATAGGGTCGCTAAGAGTCAGACACGACTGAGCTACTTCACTTTCTCTTTTCTCTTTCATGCATTGGAGAAGGAAATGGCAACCCACTCCAGTGTTCTTGCCTGGAGAATCCCAGGGACGGGGAAGCCTGGTGGGCTTCCGTCTATGGGGTCACACAGAGTCAGACACGACTGAAGTGACTTAGCATAGCATAACATATTCTATTTTAATTAAAACTAAAAGACAGAAGACTGTATTCTGTGTCTTCTTTCAAGATCTCATAAGGTGTTGGACCAGGGAAAGAGGAAGAAATAGAATCACAAGTTACATACTGGAGCTCCACATCTAGGTAAGGACCAAAGAAAACCAAGCAAAAAGCACGGCTGGGGAGGGCCCTCAGGTCAGCTGTAATCTGAGACTAACATTAAAAAGGTGAGGATGTAGTGCCTATGATAATCCATCCATTACAGAAGGAAATACAGGAGCAGAATGGAGAGCTGTCTGGGAAGCATCTGAAAGATGCGGGGCTTGGACAGAGCCTTAAAGGACAGGAGAGATCTCAAAGGAAGGAGGCAGCATGAATGGAGACAACGCAGTAAGTAGTATTTCCATCCACCTGAAGTTTTTTCATCCCATTCCTTAAAAACCCAAGGAAGATTTTAAACAGTGACAGCCACAGGGAGAGCTTCAGTTTAAAGTGTCCCGCCCTCTTGACAAAGGGCTTGTGGGGATTGGGGCAGGATTACCTAATAGGATCGGCTCAGCCTGTAGCAGACTGGATGAACTCAACTGGCTGATAACTGGACTAGCTCTGGTTTTCAAAGATTAATATTTTTACATTGGAATTTATACTGTATCCCTATAAAACTGTGAGTCGCTCAGTCACATTCGACTCTTTGCAACCCCATGAACTGAGCTCGCTAGGCTCCTCTGTCCATGTAATTGTCCAGGCGAGAACACTGGAGTAGGTAGCCATTCCCTTCCCCAGGGGATCTTCCCAACCCAGGGCTTGAACCTGGGTCTCCCACATTTGCAGACAGATTCGTTAATCGTCTGAGCCACGAGGGAAGCCCATCCATATAAAAAGTGCTTGTTACTGTAGAACACAAACACACACAGGGTAACCATCCATGGCACTGAAAAGGTCAACGGCAACAATGACCCACTTTCAGCTTGTCACAACTTTTCCAAGCACACCAGCCAGCTACCCCCAGGGCCAGATCACAACACAGGGGTAAATTCAAAGACAGCTACAGGACAACGTTCTACAAACACAGGGGCAACACCCCTAGGGAATCCACTTCCAACACTAAGACCTCAGGAGGAACAAGTGTTTGTTAACATTTAACTAGACAAGGCAGCAGATGTTTTACACAAGTTCTCTCTTAGTCTTCCCAACCAGCAAGACAAGGATTAGTCTTGTAAATGGCCACCCAGTTTGGAAATGGCAAAACTTTAATTCACACTCAGCTCCATCCAGTTTTAAGCCTGTTATCTTTCACTTGGAGTGATATCATGTGTTTCAACTAACTTCAAAAGCAGACTTAAACATACCTTTAGTATCACTGGTTAAAAAAAAAAAAAAAAGAGGTATCTAATCAGTTTTTTCTCAAAATAGTTATTTTATAATTCATATATGATGACAAGAATTCAATTTAAAAATCTAAATTGAATTTAAAATCTAAATCTAAAATTTAAAAAGCATAGTCTCAAGCCCCAATGAAATAAACTTATGATTTTGCAAAGTATTACAAACTATAACATTACAAATATTATAACAAGTTTTTTTTTTAAATGATTGCAAGTCTAAAAATTAAAAACTCAATTTTTTCACAAAATGAATACTTCTCAAATTGAGACAGGATCATCCAGACTGACCTTTTTCATTCTCAGTGAAGACTAATCAAGTTTGTATTCTAAAATATACTACCCTCTTCCTCTCTATATGTCTTCTCCTTCCTTTCCACTCACTCTCCCCTCCCCACAAAGAGAGGTTCTCTTTCTACCATTAACTGCAAAACCAAAATTCTATTCTGTGATGTATAAACCATGAAATATAAAAGGTTAGGGCCCATTGATAGTTTAATCTCCATGGTCCTGAGACAGAAATCCCCTAGAAAGTTAAAACCAAGTAGAAAGGTAAGCCCAACCAGTCTATCCAGGGGCGCAGTACAAGCTCCGGGGGGGCCTGTGGCTCGGGGTCAGAGTTCACTTTGCCCGGGCCCAAACCATCTAAAAAAGCTTTCCGTATTACAGTGATTTAATTTCTTAACCACTCTTTAGATGCTCTGGAGTGATACTGTCAGATACACACTGTAGATGTCTGGAGCATCACCGCCAAACCTTAGCTTGGAACCTCTACACGGTAAACCCTTAAATGTTTTCAAGTTACCTAATACAAACTTTGAAGGGGAAAATAGCACAAACGTGATTAGAGCATACATTATACTCTTCTGTAGCCTATTTTTCAACAGTAGACTGAAAACATCTTTCCACACCACTCCACTTAGTTCTCCCCCCACCCAAACAAAAGGGCTCGTTATTCCACTGTATGGGTGACCAAGTTTTTCACCAAGCTCCTTTTGAGGTAAACATTTGACTTCTCCACTTTTTGGCTATTAAGCAATGCAGCAATAAAAACAATTTTATGTGTTTGTACAATTATTTCCTTACTATAAATTTCTAGAGCTGGAATTTCTGGGTCAAAGAGCTGTCTTGCTTTAAATTAACACACTGACAGATTACCCTCCAGAAGGGTTGTGCAGATTCATTCTCTCAACACTGCGTGAGTTCTCAATTTCACCATCACCCTTACCTTGTATCATTCTTTTTCATCAAACCATCAGGGAAAAGTTATATTAGCATATAGTGAGCTCCCACTACATGCCATATGCCTTACATGTATTAGGACAGCCTTATGGAGGCAGGTCCCACATACATCACTCTAACTGGTGGGAAACTACTGCCCAAGTATGCTAAGTGACTTACCTAAGGCCACACAATTGTGTCAAAGATGCTACTGGGGTTTGAACCCAGTTCACTCATCACTAGAACACACACTAGGAAATTTCTCAGGAAGGTCAAAAACCTGTTCACTCACACTCAATGGAACCCAACCATCTCTTTCCCCAGCAAAGCCTGGGGAAAGGCTTTTAAAATTCTGATTTTAAAATTCTGATTTCATGAACAGTTAAAAAGACTGCTGGGCTGGGGTTAGGAGAATTCAAGGTTGAATTCAGCCACTTACGGGTAGCTACTGTGTGACTGCTTACCCTTAGTCTCTTTCCTTGGCTGTAAGCTACACGTGTGTACCATTTCTATCTCAAAATGTTGCTGCAAAGCCCCAAAGGAACCTCTATTCCTTCAACAATAGCCCTTTCTCTGTGCCCTGTGCCTCAGAGACACGCAGGCCATCCATCCCAGTTCCAAGGGTCTAGGAAGGGGTGAACATCAATCCAGACAACCAGCACGGCTAAGAGAGTGCACAGGAGTGTGAGTGATTCAAGGGGCCCCTGGAGAAGGGGTCGCTGGGTTTCACAAAATAGCAGCCATCCAAAAAGACAAGAACACAGACGCAACACCTGGGAAGACGCATGAAATCACACTGAACAGAAAAGCCTCTAAGTAAATGTATATTTTAGTCACAATTACATTTTTTACAAAGCTATATGCAAAGAAAGCAAGGGCATAAATTCACGGATGTTGCATTAAACACATAATATCATTCTTTTCTCCCCTTTCCCAAACTTTACAGAGCATCATTTAACATTTATAATTCTTAAAATATTTTAATTGCTATGAGAACACAGATGGAAGTGATTAATTCTGACTGAAATACTGTATGTGAAAGTGGGAAACTCTAAAACCCCCCATGAATGGTATTATTGTCAGAGGATGAAATAATCTAGCATTCTGCATAATGGCGTTACAGTGCACTAACACAAGTTATTTTTATATTCCGTCACTTGGTTTCCGGCTCACCTGATAATGTACATTAGTCATTTCTTTACAGTATTTTCTTTTTTGTAAAGAAATGCATGCATATGGAAAAATGGCCAAGCAGCACAAAACGGTTTGCAGTAAAATGGAAGACTGTCATCTATCCCAGCCTCCCCCTCCCCACAAAGATACCCTACGAATATTTTTTTCATTTAAAAATATTCTTGGAAGTTTTTCCTTAAGAGCACAAATAAACCTACCTCATTCTCTTAACATCTGCAGATCACTCTCTTGCATAGACGCACCACAATTTATTTAATCAGACTCTGCACTAAGAAAATGCCTGACCAAACTATTAAGCACTACTTACATAAGTCTTTTCCCTTATATTTTGATCCTCCATCCTAGGAAATATTACATCTTCTAAGCTCTTCGGCCAGCATTCCAGGCCTACCAACACCTTCACAGATACCAGGATTCAGGGTTCCTTTCCCTGTTTCAGCTTCCAGCCGAAGCCAGGCTGCACAAACTTCTCCCAGACTGACCGTCCATCCATAGCTCGTGCTGCTAATAGGGCAGCCACCCATCCCACCTTCCTTTCCTTGGTTAATTCTCACTCAGTGCTTTAACACGAGGTTTGGGCATAACCTCCTTCAGGAAGGAAAGATCTCTCAGCCCTGAGGGCACAGGAAATGCTTTGTTTGTGGTTCCTGCCACAGCTTGGGTCTTGGCACCTCCTCATGATGAATGTGTATGCGTCAGCCCTGACCACCAGAATTTAAGCTCCCCAGAACAGAAACCATCTCTAAATAATCTTTGTAACTGCCGAAATTCAGTACAAAGTCTAGCACACTAACTATATTTAATATCCATTGAATCAAGCTTGAAATGAATAATGAAACTTCTCAACACCTCTTAGGTGCAAAGCCCTAGGTAGAGGTGCTGGACAAACAGTATTTCTCCCTGGGTACAATGATGCCCATTTACAGATGAAGAAACTGAGGGCCCTGATGTTAAGAAACCTGTCCAAGGGCATAAAGAAGAGCTGAAATTTGAAACCAAGTCTACTTTACTCCAAAATCTTTGATCTCTCCATTATGCTTTTCTTATACATATCTGGATACTGGGAGTTAAGTGAGGAGGTAAAACCAAGGGTCCTAAAAGGTAAGACATGATGTTCATTAACACTGTGGATAACCTAAGGGCACTGTAGTCCTCCTCCCCAAAAAAAAGTCAGCCAAAATCAATCTGTAACATAGGACTAAAGTGGTAAAGAACAAAAAGGTTATGAGAAGTAAATCTTGTCTATAGCATCCACAAATATGCACTTAATTAGCACACTGGAAGGCAGAGTCCTTCAGGAGCCATTCAAAATGAGAACAAGCAGAGGTAAGAAGGTGGGGGCGGGGGGTGGGCGGCGTTGTGTGTTTGTCGCTCAGTAGTGTCCGACTCTTTGCAACCCCACTGACTAACTCCTTGCCCTCCTTGTGAGCACAGCTAGTTAAGTCCCAAGTTTCCCTCCCCAGCCCCCTAACTCTGCACCTTCTACAGTACCCAGGCCACGCACTGAAACTGACATTTGCACTGGCACTCCTAAAGGATTTTAAATTTCACTGCTTCTGCTCTGGCAGATAGCTACGCGAGAGGTGGGACAGAAGGGTAGCACTGCAGAAGTTGGTGCCCGGGTCTGTGGACCTTCTCTGAGACCCAGGGCTGGGCACAGACACCCCTCAACTCATCCACAAACCGGGCCTAGGAATAATACCTACTTCCTTTTAGGGGCTTAAAGAGAATGCAAGTAGGTAATTTAAGAAGCACTTAGCACACAGCTGGCACCAAGTGAGGGCTCACTGGCCTCTCTCCAGCAACTGAACTAACGAACCACAGGGCAGGCGGACCCCTCCCGTTCCCTCCACCAGGATGGAGACCAAGGAAAGGCAGCTAGGAAGCCCCATAATTAACACAGGAAGTAGTAAATGGCATTTAGCAAAGGTGGGAAAACCAGAGGAGCCGGCTTCCTCCCTCCCACACAGAAGAAATATGAACCAATCAGCAGCAGTCAATGAACCCAAACCTGTTCACTAGAGGAGACAAAGAAGCAAAACTTAGCCCAAGAGTAACTGATACCAACAGAAAAGATACACAGGCTGAAAACAAAACCAGAAAAACCCTTTTTCCCCTATTACCGTCCATGGAGACAAGAAAGCCTCCCAACTCTGGAGGAAAAAAAGTGGGATAAGGGCTGTGAAGAAAGGCATTGGGCTGTGAGCCCTGAACACCTGCCCAGTGGAGAGAGGAGGCACTGGAGGTGTGCAGAATTAAGCACAGCTCCAGGCCCCGCTCTCCATGCCGTGACCAGGGAGTGTGGCTGGGTTTAGGTGCAGGCGTTATGTCACTCAACTCCCAAAACAGTCTTCAAAAGCACCAGCATTCCAAAGTCACAGAAAACCAGCTCAAGAAGGCTGGGTAAACCTCCCAGGGTCACAATGATGCAGAGGGGCTAAGCTGTGACCTGAACCCAGTTTGTCTGGCTTCAAAGTCTCCTGTACCAACCAAAGACATGGCTAGGGTGGGGTGGCAGGGGTGGAGGGTGAAGTGGGTGAAAGTGGTCAAAAGGTAAAACTTCTAGTTATGAGATAATAGTTCCTGGGTATGTCATGTACATCATGGTAACTAGTTAAAGATACTGTACTGTTTGGTGAAAGTCACTATACAGTCCATGGAATTCTCCAGGCCAAAATACTGGAGTGGGTAGCCTTTCCCTTCTTCAGGGGATCTTCCACCCAGGGATTAAACCCAGGTCTCCCACATTGCAGGCAGATTCTTTACCAGCTGGGCGGGGGCTTATTTTTTGTTTTGGTTTGGTCATGCCTCGAGGCATGTGGGATCTTAGTTCCCCAACCAGGAATCACACCCACATCCCCTAAATTAGAAGCACAGAGTCTTCACCACTGGATCGACAGGGAAATCCCAATGATACTGTACTGTATACTTGAAAGTTACCAAGAGAATAGAGCTTAGAAGTTCTCATTTCAAGGGAAACAAATTGTAGCCTTGTGTGGTGATGGATGTTAATGAGACTGTGGTGGTCATTTCACAGTATCTACAAATGCTGAAGCATTACATTGCAAGCCTGAAACTAATACAATGTTACATGTCAATTCTATCTCAATAGAAAAAAAAAAAAGACCCAACTGACAGAGAGGAAGGAGAGAGGAATCTAGGCTGGGTTCAAGACTAATAACAAAGCAAATGGTGTAATAACCAGTAGGCTGACTGGGTTTAAAACCTAGACTTCAAAGAGTTGAGCCCTTTTCAGTGTCTTTTTTCCCAGGATTTACTGAGATGTTGTTGACATATGTGTAAGTTTAAGGCATATGACATGGTGGTTTGACACAGATAAACAGTCCAAAGCAGCTACCACTTTAAGGTTAGTTCATACCTCTGTCCCTCACAATATTACCACTTGTGTCTCTGTGTGGTGATAACATTTTAAGACCAACTTTCTCAACAACTTTGAGATCTATAATACAGCATCATTAATGATCAAATCTATAATACAGCATTGTTAATGATCAAGTCTATAATACAGCATCATTAAGGAGTCACCAAGCTGTACATCAGATCCCCACTGGGCGACTTTTTCATCTGTGACAACCTAGGCCACTCCCAGGCAAACCAAGAGCCCTATGATATTATTCCTCACTCTCCACATCCCAGGTTCCCTCCTCCAACCTCTTTTTCATAAACAAGAAAAATACTGAGAATCTAATTTCACTAGAAACTTCTTGCCAAAAGGTCCGTTTAAAAGGCAAAAAAAAACAAACCTAATTTTGAGGGCTTGCTACTTTTGTGTATGAATCCAAATAACTAAAAAGCATCCTTGGCAGAACTAAATATGAATGTTACATAGTAAGTTCCTAAAAAAAAAAAAAAAAACATGCAATTCTCCTAGGTGTTCCTTTTCACCAGAGATCAAAGCCATGTTATGTTGTTCAGATCAGATCAGATCAGATCAGTCGCTCAGTCGTGTCCGACTCTTTGCGACCCCATGAACCGCAGCACGCCAGGCCTCCCTAAGGAGCTCTCAAAAGCTCCATAACAGAAGTAAAATGAAAGGCCAGGTTAGGCCATTCAAACACCCTCAAAAGCAGGATCTGGTTGCACCCCTTCTCACTCACCCCAAGATTTTGATACAAACATAGCTGCCAAACCCCACTCCAGACTAACTGAAACACCACCTTCAGGTAGACCTGGAAATGTGCAAGCAGAGTAAGAGCCCAGGTGATTCCTGCATGCACCACAATTCTGCTCTGGAACTAGAGGCTACAGGAGCAAGGACTGTTATCCATCCCCTCCTATGGAAGTTCTACTCCAAGCCCATCCAGATGACGTGAAGGAGTTTCCACAGGGAAGTGGGGATGCCGCTTGAGAAACCCAATTTCCTCCTGCCCACTGAGCATTCCCAGCTGGGCCTTGAACTGCCCTTCCTGTCCTGAGAATTTTTGGTTCCTGATAACACTCACCATCCCTCGCTTGCTGCCCAGTCTGGAAGCAGCCTTGCTCTCTGCCTTCAGTCTGCTGCCATGTATCCCTTTTCCTTTCTGGAAGCAGCATCTACTCCACTGCAAAACTCGTCTTCCCATACACACTTTTTGGTGTTTTCATCCCTCTGTTCCAAAAGCCTGGTGAGGGCTTCCCAGGTGGCTCAGTGGTAAAGAATCTGACTGCCAATGCAGGAGATGCGGGTTTGATCTCTGGTCCAGGAAGATCCCACATGCCCTGGAGCACTAGGCCCATGCACCGCAACTACTGAGCCTGCACTCTAGAACCCAGGAGCTCCAACTACTTAGCCTATTTGCCACAAACTACTGATCCCACACACCCCAGAAGATGTGCTCCGCAATGGGAAGCCACTGCAACGAGAAGTCCACGCACGGCAACTAGAGAGTAACCCTCTCTCCACACAACTGGAGAAAAGCCGGAGCAGCATCGGAGACACAGCACAGCCAAAAATAAACAGTTACATAAATAAGTAAACATAAAAACCTGGTAACACAGGACTGGCAACTTGCGTTCAAAGCTTGCCTGAGCCGGTTTCCTTCTCTGCAAAACAAGGATAAGAACAGCAGCACTCTGCAAAGTTTCTGCAAACGTGATAGGAGCTAATGCACCCTAAATCCCCGATAAAAGGGGTTCAACTGACTTTCATTCTCTTCCTCCCACTAACTCAGGCCTCAAACATCAGCTCTCACCTGACCTACTTCAAAAGCCTCATCGCAGCGAACCCTGCCATCCATCTGTCCCCACGCCAGCCTCCCCTCCACATCACAGCCGCCAAAGCTCTCCTCCAACGTGCGACTCTGATTACATCATCTCCCTGCTTTAAAACCTTTGACAGCTATCACTTGCTTTACAGGATCAAGTCCATACTTCTTAGCCTGGCAAGCAAGGCCTTTTGCAATCTGGCTCTCCCCCTCCCTGCCACTGCACCCAAATGCCAGGCACCATCTGTTCTAGTAACAGCACCCCAAACACGACTTGCATTTTCATGCCTCCCAGCCTCTGCTGAGCGTGCTCTCATTAGAGAAAGCCCCTCACCCTCTCTCCCACCTGGCCAAGCGCTAGGTATCTTCCATCTCCTCTCTGAAGCCCCACCCCCACACCAGCTACCAGCCCCACCTCTCCTGCCTCCCCCTCCTCCTTTCTTCCTTCCTCCTCTTCTCTCCTGCTGCACACACTTGTACTCTGCAAGCACTTATCTCCTCAGACTGAGACACAGAGCTGGGCCTCAAACTCGGAAGGGCACAATGACAGCCCTCAATAAATACTCTTGGGGAAATTAATGCAAGGCTTCCACCTTTGACAAGTGGAAAGTTTCTAATCTGTCAAACAGTTAGCACCTTCATGGTAACTTTTTACTTCTAAAACTCTTTAAGGATATTATATTCAGTTGAGCCAGCTAAGACTGCTGTTAAGAAAGCAAAAAAAGAAGCCATGTCAGGGTCAAATGTCTATAAATCCCATCAGCTTAGAACTCAATCACTAGCCCTCTAGAAATGGTGTCTCTTCACTCTTTCCATGATGGGAGGGGGAAATCATGCCCTTTTGAGTCCTCCTGGCTTGACTTTGGTATGAAAAGCTGCTGCTGCTGCTGCTAATAAGCAGGACAGTCTAAAGAGTCCTTCTTGCTTAAACAGAACATTACAGAAAGGAAGGGATAAACTGTGACTTCATGGTAGGAAAAAAAAAAAAAAACATGTAAAAATACTCCAGTGCAGCTGGACTTGAGCACCCTTAAGGAATCAAGGTCATTCACAGGAAACAGGTACCATATTACCCGGGCAGGGAGCAGCAAGACACTCCATCTTCCTGAGACATTTTTTTGCACAAACAATTAACAAGGCCAAATGCCCCAGGACTTACAAACAGCTGGTTAAAAGAAAACTTGTCTTTCTTCACCAATATATGCCTACTTAAGTAGCCTCCAAACTGTTCCTGGACTTCTGCTGTTCAAAACATGTGTGTGTGCATGCTAAGTCGCTCATTTGTGTCTGACTCTTTGCAACCCCATGGACTGTGCAGCCCACCAGGCTTCTCTGTCCATGGGATTTTCCAGGCAAGAAAACTGCAGTGGGTTGCCATGCCCTCTTCCAAGGGATCTTCCCAACCCAGGGATCAAACCTGTTTCTCTTAAGTCTCCTGCATTGGCAGGCGGGCTCTTTATCACTGCTGCTGCTGCTGCTGCTAAGTCGCTTCAGTCGTGTCCACAGAGTGTGACCCTATAGACGGCAGCCCCCTGGCTCTCCCGTCCCTGGGATTCTCCAGGCATCACTAGCACCATGGGTGTATTAATTCTCCCTCTCGGTGAGTCATTACTAAGGCACAAGCCAGTAAAGAGAGTCCTCCCCACTGAGGAGGATCCGGGGCCCATTGGAGGAGCATTGATGCCTCTTCTCTGCAGGAAGCCTGCACTCTTGGTTGGCAACAGCCCTGTTCATAAACACACACCTATGACTCGAGAGTGGCACTGCAGACTTACACCATCTAAATAAAATAAAGTTTATTATTGTAAACCTCACTCCACCAAAACGCAACTGAAAGTCTTTGAAGTAGCTCATGGTCTCACAGACTTAGTAAATAAATGGACTTTTTAACATACTGACTTTCATTAAAACCAGGCAGTTTGTTAGCAATAACCTCATGGCAATAATAGAATATCCGTTTTATTCTCTGGTTCCTTCTCTTTTATACATTACCATCTAAAAATGTCTCATTTGTTTGTTCAAAACATTTCATATAGACATCTGTCTAGTTGTTTTAATATAAGTGACTGACAAACCTCGCATAAAAGTTATCTTGAAATCAAGTTCTTGAATACCTATGGCTAGTCCGTGTTGATGTATGGCAGAAACTAAGGCAATAGGGTAAAGCAATTATCCTCCAATTAAAAATAAAAATTAAAAAAAGAAATCAAATTCTTATCTGGACTTCTATAATAAGTATTTTAAAATTAGCAATTTCTAAAACACTCAGAACAAATGAAAATTTTCATTCATTTACTGCTCCAGAAATTGAATTTAAAAATAGGGTTAAGAGAAGAAGGGAGATAAGGACCTGTTTTGGGCACCTATCAGGCACGTTCAGACGCTCAGTCGTGTCTGACTCTTTGTGACCCCGTGAATTGCAGCACACCAGGCCTCCCTGTCCATCACCAACTCCCAGAGGTCAAACTCATGTCCATCGAGTAGGTGATGCCATCCAGCCATCTCATCCTCTGTCGTCCCCTTCTCCTCCTGCCCCTAATCCCTCCCAGCATCAGAGTCTTTTCCAATGAGTCAACTCTTTGCATAAGGTGGCCAAAGTACTGGAGTTTCAGCTTTAGCATCATTCCATCCAAAGAAATCCCAGGGCTGATCTCCTTCAGAATGGACTGGTTGGATCTCCTTGCAGTCCAAGGGACTCTCAAGAGTCTTCTCCAACACCACAGTTCAAAAGCATCAATTCTTTGGCGCTCAGCCTTCTTCACAGTCCAACTCTCACATCCATACATGACCACAGGAAAGACCATAGCCTTGACTAGGCGAACCTTTGCTGGCAAAGTGATGTCTCTGCTTTTGAATATGCTCTCTAGGTTGGTCGTAACTTTCCTTCCAAGGAGTAAGCGTCTTTTAATTTCATTGCTGCAATCTCCATCTGCAGTGATTTTGGAGCCCAAAAAATAAAGTCTGACACTGTTTCCACTGTTTCCCCATCTATTTCCCATGAAGTGATGGGACCGGATGCCATGATCTTCGTTTTCTGAATGTTGAGCTTTAAGTCCACTTTTTCACTCTCCTCTATCACTTTCATCAAGAGGCTTTTTAGTTCCTCTTCACTTTCTGCCATAAGGCTGGTGTCATCTGCATATCTATTAGGCAAGCACAGTGCTAATTATTTTGTATAGGTTCTCACCGTTAGTCTTGGAGTGAACCCTACAATACAGGAATTACTATCCCATTTTACAAGCAATCCAGTAAACCCCCTATGGTTCCTCTAGCTTCAAAGATCATGCTTTTTTCACTATCTCCTATATTATATATTTGTTGTTGTTCTTCAGTTGCTAAGTCATGTCTGACTCTTCTGCAACCCCATGGACTGTAGCCCGCCAGGCTCCTCTGTCCATGGGATTTTCCAGGCAAGAATACTGGAGTGGATTGTCATTTCCTACTCCAGGGCATCTTCCCCACCCAGGGATCAAACCTATGTCTCCTGCATTGCAGGATTCTTTACCACTGAGCCACCAGGAAAGCCCCATCCTCCTTCAGATTAGTTTTTTTTTTTTTTTTTTTTTGAGAAGAAAAAAGCTGTGCTGTTTAGTTACAAAGCACTGCTCTATCCAAGGCACCTTATTATTCACAAAAGGCAAACTGTAATATATGAAATAGTATTGCTGCCCACTAAGGGGTTAAACATAAGACTATGCTGGGATTTGCCAACAATAGCTTTCATCCCTCCATCAAAGCTACTTTATATATACCATACTAGTCTTCATTAATACACACAAAGCTCCTTTAATTTTTCCCAGACATAAAATAAGCACTTGGAAAGCTATCAAGGGAAAAAACTTAAATATAAAATGAAGTTAGCAAAGTCAGTTATAATATGAATTTTTATTTACATGTTTGAATTTCTAAGACAATGTACATATAAAATTATCACCATGAGGGTGTATGTAGATTTATGGCTATACTTCAAATTAGCATAAGCATTTATCAGAAAAATACTGTTAAAATTTATCGAGTGTAGTTAGAATTAATGCATATTTTTAAATTAATGTGTTTAGAAATAAATCTTTATAGAACCATGTTTTACCATTATAATTCAGATAACTTGTCATTCTGAATAAAATTCCACCACCAGCAACATTTCACATTCAAGCCATTTTACCCGAGTCACATGGTTTATAATCTTAAGATACCCTAAAAAATGTATACCCATTTAACCAGGCCAGCTACTCAGAATACCACCGTGTTTTCAACCACAACTGGAATAAATCAAACTTGCATCCCTCCCCTGATATACTCATAAATTTCCAAACAAACTGTGAGTCATACTTAATATTTTAAAAAGTAACTTAAGAATTCTAAATTCAATTGCCTATTCTCAAATCATACACATAGTCTAGGACATATTCTTGCAAAAAATATTTAACCTGAATCTAAACTTGCCTTGAGATTAAAGGAAAACTTCTAGTTTAGAGGAAATATAGGGGACAGAGTCAGACACGACTGAGCAACTTCACTTTCTCTTTTCACTTTCATGCATTGGAGAAGGAAATGGCAACGCACTCCAGTGTTCCTGCCTGGGGAAATCCCAGGGACAGGGGAGCCCGGTGGGCCGCTGTCTATGGGGTCGCACAGAGTCTGACATGACTGAAGCGACTTAACAGCAGCAGCAGGGGACAGAGGAACAAGGTAAACACCACCACAGGGAAACAAATCCAGACATGTATATCCTACAAGCTCTCTTCTGAAGGTCAGGAGAGGGAGGGAGGAGGTGGCCAGATAGTCTTTTTCTGTATTTAAAAAAGCGACAGGGACAAAAGCAACAACCCACAGTGCAGTACACAAACCTTGACCGAATCCTGATTCCCAAAATGAGAAATGGTGACAGATGACATTTGGGGAACAATTAGATAACAGTAAGAAATCAGTTAATTTTCTTTAAAGTGATAAAGAGGTGGTGATTTTTGTCCTTAAGTCCTTAGTTAGAAATGCATACTAAAGTTCATCAGGTGAATTATAAAATGTCTGGGATTTTCTTTAAAATAATTTAAGCAAATTAAGCAATCCAACATTGTCTGTTGGTTAAAAGATGCTTAGCAAATGTTTCTACAATTTAATCCATTTGAGAAACACTAAATCCTCTGTTTCCCTTCAAGGAGATTGAAAATGAATATTAGGAATAAAGATGGTCAAAAGTTCTGTAAATACCTGTTTTACTTTGATTAACCCTGATTTTCCCACTTAAACAGAAACCTTGTTTCCCTGCATAATATCTATTAACTTTCTGAGAATCAGTTTCTGTGGAACCCACCTTGGGAAGTGCTGCCTTATAGACATACACCACTCTGAGGTAAGGTTCTCTTAAGTCACATGCGTGCTTAAAGAACCCTGAATAATCAAATATTCACAACTGCATCTATTCGCAATGTAGGAACCAGCACTTTTTCTGTCTTTTGAGTCTGAAAGTTATTATCATGGTGGTGGTGGTGGTGGTTTAGTCACCAAGTCATGTCCGACTCTCTGCAACCCTATGGACTGTAGCCCACCAGGCTCCTCTGCCCATGGGATTTCTCAGGCAAGAATACTGGTGTGGATCACCAGTTCCTTCTCTGGTAACTTACTTGTTAAATTAACATGTTTTAATTTATGTCACACACTGTAATATGAAAATAGCCACTGCAAAATTTTAGTTATTCACATCCACTTTCTTGGAAATCTTCAATGGAATAGATTTCAAATTCTTAAGTTTCAAACTACACTGAGTTTTCACTTTCAAAACTACCTAGAGATATTTCAAAGGGTCCCTCCCCAAATCCTCTGCAATGACTCCTCAAAATAAGTTACTGGCTTCCCGGAAACAAAACACAAAACAAAATATAACCCCAAGTCAAACCTCTTCAACTGTTGACGGTACTTAAGGATTCCCAGGAACTCATCTCAAAGACCCCCATCTTTACGTACCAGAAGTGGTTCCATTCTTATAAGTGGATTCTATGGGTATCTGAACAACTAAATCCCAAGATAAATTCACTTTACCACAAACTCTACTTACTTCACAGCTAAAAGTTTTATAGCAAGCTGTGAACTAATATCTGTAGTTTGGTTTTCGGTTTTTGTTTGCTTGTTTGTTTAGAAAAACTGCATCCTATTCCATTTAAGAACCCCAAAACTTAAAAAAAATCCTTTGGCAATTCACTTAAAAGAGAACAAAAACGGCGAACAAAGAAATCTAAGCTAGAAGTCACTACGACAAGTAAAGAATCAAATTTGATGTCTCCTTTGCATCTGGGGGGCAATTTACAACATTCAAAACCCTTTCATATACATTCCGTCATCTGACCCTCAAAACCCTGGAGAGACGCCTGTTTTCCATCATGATAGCATGTATCTAACATGGTTCAACTTGAAAGCTGACAACCTATCAACCCTCAATTATCCTCACCAGAGAGAATATAGGCATAAACAATTTGATTCAGCTGAGCAGAGTAGAGAACCTCACCACTTGTCTCTCAACGGGGACTCTGAGGCCAGACCCTATTGTAGGGACTTATTTTATTGCCCATGATTTTGCTTGTGGGTACTTGCAGACAGCTAACTGTCCACAGGCATTTAGATCTTCACACGTAAAATCCTCCAGGCCTTTCCTATTATTGCACAAGGAGAGCAGACTCTCCTTTGAACTCACTGTATCTGCCCAGGATGGTCCAGGAATATTTCTGTAGCAACATCCCATGGAGTATTCCATTTTCACTCACGCCAGTGTTCCCATGTGAAAGAAGGACAACATGTAACTGCAGGCTGGGCAGACAAGAGTTTTGAAATAAAGTGACCATGGTTTGGATCCCGGATCCTCCTGTCTTGACTGTGTGTGCTCCCTGCTCTCAGATCCCTCACGGGTATATGGCACTTTCTACCTCCTAAGGTTGCAGGGAGCAGGAGGAAAGATGCCCTCCCCATGGTAATCAGCACAGAAGGGGATTTAACAACTGTGAGTTCTCTGCCTGCCTCCCTTTCCCTCACAAGGGGAAACAAGCAATTTTGTAAAATGACTAAGGCAAGCCGGACCCCAACCACCAAGAAGCCTACGACCCATAGGCAAAGCAAGCAGGCAAATGACTTTTCAATAAAAAGGCAAACAGAGAAAAACATTATCATCAATGTACAAGCAATGCGCTAGGGAGGTGAAAGAGAAGGAACCATTTAGAGGCAGAAGGGGGAAATCCGAAAAATGTGAATGAGAAAGCACTATTTACTTGAGCTAAGCCTTTAAGGACAATGAAAATTTCAGTGGCAGGAGGAGGGGAGAACAGGTCCTCCGAGGCAAAATTGAAAAGATGTAGGTTAGTAATGGACCCAGCAGGGGCTCAGTGGCAGACAAACATAGAGGACAACTGGGTCTGGTAAAGAAAGTTACAAATCATATCACAAAGAATCTTGAAACCTAGATGGGAACTGCCAGGGGTCTTACCTGTCCTTACATTAGCTGTGATGTTTTGGGTTTTAAGTAACACAAGTACATGAAAATAAGGGACAACAAGTGACTGAAACTGTGGTCTCAAAACCTTTTGATCAAGTAGCCCTAACAGTAAAAAAAAAAAAAGTAAACCTATACCCCCAATAGTTTATATGTAATTAAAACACTTCTTCAAGTCGCTCAGTCATGTCCAACTCCTTGCGACCCTATGCACTATATACAGTCCATGGAATTCTCCTGGCCAGAATACTGGAGTGGGTAGCCTTTCCCTTCTCCAGGGCACCTTCCCAACCCAGGGACTGAACCCAGGTCTCCCGCATTGCAGGTGAATTCTTTACCAGCTGAGCCACAAGGGAAGCCCTAGAGTTATCAATTACCAGGGAAGCCCATACGTGATAAAAAAAAAAAAAAAAATCCATTAAAAACTCTTTAAAGGATGAGAATGATTCAAACAGTATTCCCAAGTTTATCTGTATTTGTTAATATACCTCTATACACAATGTTGGTGCCAACTCATTAAATTTAAGTCATTTCCTAGTCTCAAATAAGACATTTTCTTATTCCTATGGATTTTGGATTTACATTATTATCATTTAACTTTCTTTGAAAGAATCTTTTTTAAACCACTTGCCTATTTTGTAGGAGCCAATTTACTTAAAACTAGATAATATAACCCATAATCTATTTACATGGATAGAGTTCACCAAAGGCAAGAATAGGAACGAAGGAGCCATTGTCAATTCCAGCAGGTTGTAAAATGCCTCCTCTGCCCTCAGGTGACCTTATACAACCTACGTGACACAAGACTCTCAGATGGTATACCAACTAGTATCAACTCATCTATTAAATATTAGTAAAGGTTTTTCTAGACAAACTTCTAATATTTTTATTTCTTTCCATGTTGGATGGTCTGGCACACTCTACTTGGGGAATTACTGCTTGAAACAATAATAAAAAAAAAATTTCCCACATAAGAAGTTCTGAGTCACAGTGGTTTCAGGGTTGGTTAATTCTGCAGCTAAAAAAAAAAAGTCAGTGTGGTCTTAGGCCCCTTACATCTTTGTGATTTTCAGAGTTTCAACCTGTTTTATTTTGCTGACAATATTGGGCTCCCAGTATGGCAGGAAATATAGTTGGTCACATCCTTACTCATTAACCAGTCGCTAGCAACAGGTATAGTATTACTAAAGTTGACTTGGCTTAATCAAGATTCACTACCTGGGGCAGAAAATACACCCAACTTACCCTGAAACACATGGGCAATGGAAAACTAACCAAAAGCAGGGTTATATTACCAAGCAACGTGGTAAATTATTACAGCAGTGGCCCCTGCAATGAATCACGCAACCACCAGAGCCTGAGGGAGCCCAGACCCAGGCAGAAAAACCACCCAGCAGAACTCAGCTCCAGTTTCTGAATTCCAAGCAAATAAAGGGTTGCTGGTTTAAGCCACAAGAAGGAAGGGAGGACCAGGAAGGGGAATGCTGTGGTATGGGCAAGAGACTACCTCTGCCACAGTGCTCTGTGTATGTAGGACAATGGATAAAGAAAGAACAATGCTGTTTCATTCCCACATAATTTTTTAAATTCAATCATCTAGCTCAGAGTCAACAAGCACTCAATAAACATTAATAATTGATGTTACTAATCCCCAGTAATTTAGAATAAAGCATGGCAGACAGAAGGGAGTATAATGGGGTACATGGGAATAATGACCAACTCTTTTTTTTTTTTTTTGCAGTAATTCAATACCCTGTTACCCAAGTGCCTGAGCATGCAGCCATTCAGATACCCGCAGAATGTGGAAAAGTCTACCACTCTCAAGACTATGGGACTTCCCTGGTGGCTCACAGGTTAAAGCGTCTGCCTCCAATGCGGGAGACCCGGGTTCGATCCCTGGGTTAGGAAGATCCCCTGGAGAAGGAAATGGCAGCCCACTCCAGTGTTCTTGCTTGGAGAATCCCATGGACAGAGAAGCCTGATAGGCTACAGTCCAAGGGGTCGCAAAGAGTCGGACACGACTGAGCGACTTGCCTTCGACTTGCCTTCACTTCTCAAGACTATAGTGTATATATCACAGGAACATTAAAAAGGTTCATGTTCTTCCACATATTGGTATGGAGTTATGACCAGCAATACCACTTCTGGAAACCTATCCTGCATTAGGCAGCGAGCCCTTTTTGTTTACCCAGCTCCCTCAATGTGGGAGACCTGGGTTTAATCCCGAGGTCGGGAAGATCTCCTGGAGAAAGAAAAGGCTACCCATTCCAGTATTCTGGCCTAGAGAATCCCATGGACTACACAGTCCACAGGGTCACAGAGCTGGACACGACTGAGCCACTTTCACTCCCTCTCCCATTAAAAATAACCCCCTTCTGTGTGGGATACTTTGTCTCCCCACAGTCCCATCTTGTGGACCTAATGAGACTTGCCAACTGTAACTCTGTTGGCTGGCATCAAGCCAATCTGAGCTCTCTCCAGGCTTTTCCCACATTGGAACTGAGAACAAAGATTCAGTTTTGTTTTTTGGGTTTTTTTATATATTTATTTTATATTGGGAGTATAGCTGATTAATAATGCTGTGATAGTTTCAGGTAGACAGCAAAGTGACTCAGCCATACATATGTATGAATCCACTCTCTCCCAAACTCCCTTCCCATCCAGGGTGCCACAAAACATCGAGCAGAGTTCCCTGCACTCTACAGTAGGTCCTTGCTGGTTATCCATTTTAAATATAGCAATGTGTACAAGTCCATCCCTTCCCACTGCCCCCCGCTTCCCCCCACTCCCCACCCCCAGTCCTCAGAGTCAGTTTCTTGATGATGTGAGCTTCTGAAGCTACCAGCAGCCAGGTGTCCCTATGTGCTGGGCTCTCATTTTTTTACTTCATTTTTTATTTGGTCCTTTGATTTAATGATGAGTAAATCACATCCTCAGACAAAGGGCTCTGACAGCCTAAGAGATTTCTTTCCAAACACCTAAATGTCAAAATGGGTTGGTTAAACAAATTATAATAATGTATGTAATGAATTTACAAAACAGCCATTAAAGCTGTGCCAAAGAATGTATTGATATAACAGGGGTAGGGCAGGGGGAGCATATCACATAAGCATAGACTGTACTCTAAACTGTGCAAATACATTATATGCACCTTTGTATGTGAAATCTTTTTTGTATTTCTTTAAAAGTTCATGTAATATACAATCCTACTTTTGCATGAGTATATATGCATGAAAAGATCACATCCAAGTGTTGCTTCAGATCAGATCAGTCGCTCAGTCGTGTCCGACTCTTTGAGACCCCATGAACCGCAGCACGCCAGGCCTCCCTGTCCATCACCAACTCCCGGAGGTCACTCAGACTCACATTCATCGAGTCAGTGATGCCATCCAGCCATCTCATCCTCTGTCGTCCCCTTCTCCTCCTGCCCCCAATCCCTCCCAGCATCAGAGTCTTCTCCAATGAGTCAACTCTTCGCATGAGGTGGCCAAAATACTGGAGTTTCAGCTTTAGCATCATTCCTTCCAAAGAAATCCCAGGGCTGATCTCCTTCAGAATGGACTGGTTGGATCTCCTTGCAGTCCAAGGGACTCTCAAGAGTCTTCTCCAACACCACAGTTCAAAAGCATCAATTCTTTGGCGCTCAGCCTTCTTCACAGTCCAACTCTCACATCCATACATGACCACAGGAAAGACCATAGCCTTGACTAGGCGAACCTTTGCTGGCAAAGTGATGTCTCTGCTTTTGAATATGCTATCTAGGTTGGTCATAACTTTCCTTCCAAGGAGTAAGCATCTTTTAATTTCATGGCTGCAGTCACCATCTGCAGTGATTTTGGAGCCCAGAAAAAGAAAGTCTGACACTGTTTCCACTGTTTCTCCATCTATTTCCCATGTAGTGATGGGACCAGATGCCATGATCTTCGTTTTCTGAATGTTAATTAGACTTCCCCAAATCCAACTCCAACTCACAGAGGTATTAAGTCTCTTCTGGGTATGGAAGGGAGAGTGGTGAGTCACCGTGGCTCTGGGCTATACAGCTGAACATCTTGGGTTCACATGTACATATGGTTGTGACTGGAAGATTTCTACTAATAAATTCCCTCATGGTAATGGCGAAATCTGTGGGGACTAAAATCCAGGGACTATGCCATCCCTTTCCAATGCTTTTCCTGTCCTTGACATTTCTACCTATGCGACTCTTCTTTCCAGAATATTCTCCTTGATCACACACACCTTGGGGAACCCCTAAAGAGGACATCTATCCTAGGAGGATTACTTCCATCAGTAACATGGAAACCCAACCCAAACCAAAATCCATTCTATGCTGTACAAGATGTTTCTCAAGAGCCTTCTTTATCTAAAGTCCTCTCCTATCCTTCAAAATCTATTCCCCTATAATAAAAACCAGAAGCCATTCTTCTGCTTTGCTGCTCTTGTCCCCTTCTAGCACACTGATAACTCTTCTCCCAACTTTATTACTGCTTCATAACTCTCTCTCCACACACACCTGGAAATGGCAGCCTTTTTACCGTCAGCCAAAGGCCCGTACAGTCAAAGCTATGGTTTTCCAGTAGTCATGTATGGATGTGAAAGTGTTAGTCACTCAGTAGTGTCTTTGCGACCCCATGGTCTATAGCCCACCAGGCTCTTCTGTCCATGGGATTTCCCAGGCAAAAATACTGGAGTGGGTTGCCATTCTCTTCTCAATGGCAGGGATCCCCAACCCAGGGATCAAACCCTGATCACCTGCATTACAGGCAGATTCTTTATTGTCTGAGGCACCAGAGAACAGGTCCCTCAGAGTGGGAGAAAATAACAGCAAATGAAACAAAAGATTAATCTCCAAAATACACAAGCAGCTCATGCAGCTCAATACCAGAAAAACAAGCAACCCAATCAAAATGTAGGCAGAAGACCTAACCAACACTTATCCAAAGAACATATACAGATAGCTAATAAACACCTGAAAAGATGTTCAACATCACTCATTATTAGAGAAACGCAAATCAAAACTATGATCACCTCACATCAGTCAGAATGGCCACTGGACCATAAGGAAGGCTGAGCACCAGAGAATTGATGCTTTAGAGTTGTTGATGCTAGAGAGGACTCTTGAGAGTCCCTTGGACTTCAAGGAGATCAAACCAGTCAGTCCTAAAGAAAATCAACTCTGAATATTCACTGGAAGGACTGATGCTGAAGCTCCAATACTTTGGCCACCTGATGTGAAGATCTGACTCATTAGAAAAGACCCTGATTCTGGGAAAGACTGAAGGCAGGAGGAGAAGGGGGATGAGATGGTTACACAATATCACTGACTCAAGGGACATGAGTTTGAGCAAACTTCAGAAGATAGTGAAGGACAGGGAAGCATGGCGTGCTGCAGTCCACGGGGCTGCAAAGAGTGGGGGCACGACTTAGCAACTGAACAACAACGGGTACTCATTAACTGCTTAGTTATTTTGAAAAGACGATCTTCTAAGGATAAGTTTAAGAAGCTGAAGAAGGACAAGTTGCTCAGACATAAAAGAGTCTGTAATAGCACATAATTTATTTTAGAACCCTTTAAAGAAAATCCATACCAGCTTCCAAATGAGTGTCAGGTTGCACTCAGTACTCTTAAATAGGCAAGCAGGGCACAGTATAAACATTTAGAGTCCGTGAAAATGGGTCACTTGCAGCCTACCACTTCTTTACCATTAAACCAATAGCATAACAGAAGAATTTTTTTCTTTTTTGCACAGCAAGTGGTGCAAAATCAGACTAATCCAGACAGCAGTAGAAAGAGCCCAAGAACAATTTCACCAAAAATGGGACATTTATCCAGGCTTTGTAATTCAGCTGAGAGATACGAAGATGAAAAGCAAATGATATATTTATTACTTATTTTAAAAAAGATGCACAGATTTGAGAAGTGATTTCCTTGAGAATCCTGTCTGGGTTACTAGTGGGGATTATAAATCACACCAGATCCTGAAGTCTACTTAATAAAAAAATAAGTTGGAAATAAACAAATGATTAATTTAAGGTATATGAATTTCTGAAACTCTCTTGGGGAGAATGTTCTATTACCATTATTACTGCACTGTTTTTAATCTCTGACATCAAAGCATAGATGTTAACCCTGGGGTTCTGAAACCCAAGTAACTCATAAATGAAATATTATGAGAAAATGCCACATAGTAACTTAAGTCTGTCTGCCAAGTTTTAGCCAATTCACTTGTGACTTCATAAATAAAAAGAGATACGGGGGTTGGAATAGAAAGAATCAAAAGACCTAGGTTCAAGCTCACCTCCACTGTTTACAGATGATATCAAGCAAACTGATCTAACTTGCCCAGCCTCAGTTTACTTAACTGAGGGTTTAAGAAAATAATATGTAAGTAAAGCCCTTTATAAACGCCAAAGTACTACTTTAATATTACAGAACTAGCTCCAGAATGCCTACGTTTCTGCAACTATTGGACAGTCACAGAACTTTATGGTTGAAAGATAATCTCATTTTAGAAATGATAACAAGAAAACTAAGGCCCAGAAAAGCTAAAGAACCTAGTATACTGACAACATCTGTAAACTGGTCAGGGGTTAGGAAGAGGTTCTAGTTTTTCCTCTACTGAAATATGCATTTTAAAAGATGGTTCAAAACAAAGCTATCCTGGGAACTAATACAAATCCCTCCCCAGCAATACATATATTTCTTCTGCTTTATTTTGCTTGTGTAAACTTGTGTTACTCCTGTAACAAGTTAAACTTTTCATCAGAAAGGCAAAAAACAAAGCCATCTCTCTGACTATGAGACCCTCAGCCTACTTGCAACCCAACCCAGACAGAAACCTTTACAACTGGGTTAGAAACGCCTGATGGAAACATCGACATAACACAAACGTCCGGCTATGCCGGCAGGCATCATTATAATATGGATTACAATTCTACCAGCCCAGGGATACTGATTTTAATGTTCCTGGGAGATAAAGAATTAATCAGCAACTCAGAAGGGGATGTTGCCTAAAAATGAACAATTTAACGGAGAAAATTCCACTATCTTTAAATTTGTGCCCTCAATCACCCACAATCAAAAACCCACTATGGCACCAAATAAATTGTGTGGTTAAAGAGACAAAATGTTCTTTTCTACAGGCTGTTATGGGAAGTAGAAAAAGGCTGACTATGAATCAGTTATGTTTTAGTTCCACACTGGACATGAATTATGATAATTTAGACATTCTGGTGGCTAAACCAAAAAAGCAGGAAAACCATGGCTCCCACATCCCAGCAAAACTTAAGTTTGCAGACTCACAGCTGAAAGACAGGGTCATGAAAAGAGACCTTAAATTTATTTCTGGACTTTCCTGCCTCCACTAAAATCGATGACACTATTTCCCACCTCTTATTGTCAAATCACAACAATCCGGAAGCCTGGACCGAATTCACTTGGCAGGTAACAGGAGCAACCCTAGGAGGAAGTCCTGAGGATGTCAGATACCATATTTCCTTTACTCCCACATACTTTTCACCTTAATACCGCCAAGATATACTTACAATGAGTTCTCACTGACACCCACCAAGCATTCTGGCTGACACGAATTTTGCAGAAACTGGCATCCCTAGGGAAGGTCCCTTGTGAGGTCTTTAAGTAGCTTAGATGAGTAAAACATTCAGACTACCACTATAATGAACAGCTCTCGGAGGCTCATAAATTCTTTCATTCCCAGCAATCAAGAAGCAGCTGTTAAAATCCTGGAATCTTCCTAGTAGCAGATCTTAAATACCTCCAAGTTGGCCAGGGAAGGTTCCCAACTGCTTTCTTCTCTCCCTCCCCCAGCCTCTCCCCAGGAGTGCCAAGCTGGCAGTAATAAGGGAAGGGAAAAAAGACCCAGGAAAGGAAAAAAGAGAGTGAGTGAGTAGCGGCTCTGGCGAAAGCAGAGAGGCAGACTCCCTTCATTTCCACTACAGAGAAATACCAACTCGGCACCAACTAACCAGGTGTCTCCTTTCTTCTCCCATCCCCACCCCCTCCAAACACATTAACTTCTACAGTCTGAGGGCCTGGCATTTGGAGTTAATGACCTCAGCAGTCCTAAACCCATTCCTCAAAGATTCTAAGCCAAGCTCTTCCTTTCCTTGCCAGAGTTCGAGGCCCATCCCCCGGGAAGATTCGGCTTCCTTTTTCCTTGTATCTCGCCCAGACGGCGATGCTGCTGGGGTCAAGTTCAAGATGAAGGTACCCTCCTAACCTCCAGGAGCCGACTCAACTGCAGGGAACAGAGCTACCTAGACGAGTCCCATACTTCGAGGCACGGAGATCTGGGGCTGTCAGCAGTGGGCCGGAAGGGGCTGGGAGGGGAAGACTGTCGCCTAGCCGGTTGTCCTCTGAAACCCTGGCCGCGGCGCCGGGATTCTACCTGACCACCGCCGCATTTCCTCCCGGAGCCTTACACAATAAGTAAACTAAGTTTTGAAAACGCCGGTTCAGAGACGTTTCTGTCTGCAAACACGGCGCATAATGCCTTGGGGCTTCCTTCCTTGCCAGCCGTTCCGGAAAGCTGCCGTGCCAAAGCCGGGAGCCCCTCACACCCCCAGAGCAGTGCGCCCGCACCCCAAAGTCTCACAGAAAGAACGTGCGCCCTGACATAAGTCCCCCAAAAGAAGTGAGCACCTTCATTCTTCAAGAACACAATCCTGATCTCGAACTCTCCCTCAATGTCTAATCCTTGCTCACCCCCCTGACCCCACCCCCAAAAGAACGTGGATATACTCATCGCAGTGTTCTCGGAAGCGAACAATACTTTCGACCCAGAGTGGGGCACTACACTCCCCCAGAGGCTTAAGTTCAACCCGCCAACTTCGCGACCCGCGCTCATCTACACTTCGGGGGTACTCTAGACCCCGCCGTGCCAGGCGCGCCTCTCTCCCGCCTCCCCCGGCCCAGGTACCAGGCGCAGCCCAGGCCCTTGCCAAGCTCGAAAGCTACAGAGGAGGCGGAAAGGGGAGCGCGGAGGCGCACCGGGTGGGGTGGTCCCGAAACTCAAGTGTGCGGCCGCAAGATCCCGGTGCCCCCGAACCTCAGCTCTGCCCGGGGCCAGATTGGTCCGGCGAGGAGGGTAGGCGAAGGGAAAGCATCGACCCTCCGGAGCCGCCAGGACCAAGGCCCGGAGCGCACAACATGTCCGTGCCTATCTCCGGAAAGCTCCCGGGTGTGCCCAACGAAGGGGGGCAGGGAAGCTCCAGAAACTTTCCCACATGCCTTTCCACTCTCCCCATCACCCTCTCCTCTCCCCAGACCCCTGCTCCCCTCTGCACCGCAGCAGCTGGCGCGGCTCGGGACTCGCGGAGGCCGGCGGCGGCGCCAGGGCGGCGGGAGTTACCTGCCGGGAAAGTTTCCAGCTCCTCGGCGCGGTTACCCACCCCCAGGGCCGGGCCTCGGGGCGCGGCCAGCTCAGCGCTCCGCGGCTGCCTCTCCTCCGGCTCCCAAGGCGTCCGCTGCTCCTGCAGCAGCCACTGCTAAGGCTGCGCTCCGACTCGTCCCCCCGCCTCGCACAGCCCACACCGGGGCCTCATTGGCAGCGCGAATCCCCGCCCTTGCGCGTGTTCCCGAAGGCACCTTCCTCTCGCGCGCCCGCCCGGGCCGCGCCTCCCGCGTCCCTTCCCGCCCCGGGGTGCGGCGGCTCCCGGAACCAGTGGGACGCGGCGCGCGAACTTTCTGCAGGGACCCTAGCTTCGCTCAGGGGGCCTAGTCCCCGCGGCTGCGTTTGGGCCCTTTCAGGATTGGATCAAAATGGGTGATTGTATTTTTTTTCTTCAACCTCTAAAAATCAGTGAAGTGGCCTGCCCTTCCCTCCTTGCTGCTTGTTGAAAACAGCCGAGGAGGACATCTGGGAGCAATTAACCAAGCTGAAGTTTTGGTGGATGCTTTAGGGTGACTTGTGTGGCTTTCTTGAATTTTCTCTGCCTCACTTAACTACACACACTCACTTTCTAGGGCAAGAATGAGCTAAAGCAGATGGGAGGTGTAAAGGGCATCTCGCCTGCTGTGTCTTTTTCTTTCCCGAACTCGAATTAGGGAGGTTCAGGGACCGGTGATTGCCTCGGACGTCCCCGGGGCCGTGTCCCTGCAGCCTCCTCCCTCCGCTCCGGGCTGGCCCTGTGTTGTCTGCACGCACACACATACACACACACACACACGGGTGGCCCTGTGTTGTGTGCACACACACATGGAGTGCCAACGTCATGCTTGTATCGTGGGAGGAGGGAGGTATGGAGGCAAGAAATACACAAAGATGCTATTATTGTTTTCGTCAGCAGCAGTAAATGAAGTTCCCGAGTTCCCAAAATGTTTTGTTATTTCACAGTAGAGTGAAAGCTGGGGTAGGGCCTATGGACTCGGGAACCCTGGGTTCCCAGGCAGGCAATTCAGCCCGCAGGGCGCAATCCACAACCCACTCCACACCCGAAGCCCGTTAGACCAGCTTTGGTCTAGGAGCGATCTACTTAGGACCGTCGCTGCCTTGCATGGCCTGAGGGAGCCATACACGGGTCACCCCAATCATGTGTCTTAGAGCAGGGAATACAGAAGTTGCTATAAATGGATTTATTGGCAACCCCTAACCTTGTTGAGCCAAATACGCCTTTAAAGACAACTGTCTTTTAAACAAATTCCCCCATAAAAACTTCAACCTCACGCAGAGCCTTCCCAATATAAAGATACCCGGGGAGAGGAACGTCCATGTTTAAAGTTCCTGTGAAAAGGGACAGGAAGTAAGATGCCACACAATCTCCTTACATAAATAAAAGATGACTGAAATTTGCTGGATTTTTCACCCACAGTTTCAAAGGCCTGATTATTACTATGTTAATACTTGAGCAGTAAACATATCAGCGATCTTGAAGTTTTCCTGAAATAAAGCAGGATATGAATATTTAAAATAAAATGTAAACTTACTAAACCAGAAGAACTGTGACTTATTGCTTCACTCTGAAATGTCCCTTGCTGAAAAATACGGAAATGTGTTTTAATTTCTCTTGAAATGCATGAAAGTTACCAGTCTTTCAACAACAGATGAAAAAGCAGGACAACAACCTTAATAATAAAAGAATGACACAATAGAAAGAAAAAAAATGTCTACACACAGGCTAAGTCTAACTCATCTGAAATGTTAAGATACAAAAGAAACAATCCTAGGGAAATAGACTAGTAGAGTTCCCTGACTCCAACTTCTTTATAATGGGTGAAATGTACAATTTGCATTGGGTCTTCTGTCTCTGGCTCTTCTAAGCTATGTTCTCCAAGTTTTTTAAGAAATTGCTCAATTGGATTGAGCTTTGAAGACAACAAAATTCATTTCCCCCCTCCTCAAAACTCCCTAAGTAGCAAGCAGAAGATCGTATAAGGTAAATATTAATTAGCAGCAGCATCTTTATTTTTAGCTGAAAATTTTTTGTCTTTATAGCTTCAGAAGTCACAGTCATTAAAGAAATAACTTCATCACTGCCTAGTTAGGAGTGTTTAACATTCTAAACAGGCATACAGCTAGCAATCTGAAATTTGTACACAGAAGGGCCCTGTCTCCCGTTCTTCCTGTAGTGTTTATATAATCCAAACTACATATGTTATTATGCACAATCTGATCTCCAGCTTTAAACAGCTAACATTACATACAGTATGTCATACTAAGAACATCAAAACCTGTCTTAAACTGTGAGTGAAAATGGTACATTTTATAGAAGACAAGGCCAAAAACACAGAGTAATGAAAATTCATGGGTGAGAAAAAGGAAGATTCATTAAGAGCTAGACTGTAAGAAAAAAATTTGAGCATTTTCTAAGCAGCTAAATAACGCTGGTATTAATGGAACACAGATTCAAAAAAATCAATGCTTTTTAAAAATCTGCTTTTCCCTCAAAAAAATAAAAATGTTTTTGGTTAGTTGTTAGATAAGGACTTATTTGTCTTTTTAGGAGGAGGGGAAGGCAAAAATCATTGCCTGCTTTTCTTATGGTCTTTCTGCTTATCCCACCCAGTTTAAAAAACTCACTCATTACATTTTTGTAGATTCCAGTGCAAAAAAAATTTTTTAAATATAGCTCACATGAATATTATACGTTGAGCACTTGCATACAATATACTGGATTCTATTTTTAAATTTTCTGTCAGTTTGCCAGCAATGTAGCTTTTCTCAACAGAGTGAAAGAAAACAGCAAATAATAAACCGGTTATTTTACCCTGCAATTTACTGCCCTGGGCAATAGGCTGAGGAAGGCGTGAGAAAAGAATGTGCCTTGTGAGTGCTAGCATGGTTTTTTCCCTTGCTCAGATTCTTAAGTACATCTATTTTAAAGCAAGCCTAAGTTAGGATCACAGCCAGTGTTTATTATGATATCTGTAGTATAGAAGACATAGTGAGAAGTGAAATGTTTAAAACAGTATAGTAATTAAATGCAAAAAGTGAAACAGGACTTTAAAAAAAAGGTAAGGTAGGCAATCCAGGCTCAAAATAATTGAGCCCACAAACATTTTTTGCCTACTTTGGAGTATTTTTTTAATGTTTACAGAATTCATTCTCCTTTGATTCATTCATTCTTCCTTTCCCTTTTAACTCTGTGGAGAGGAAACAAAATTTTTAAACCTGGGGAAAAAAAAATAAAACCTGGGGAGTGATGAAATAAATTGGGTTATAGTTAGACATCAATTGGGAAAAATAAAGAAATTATGTACCCTTACTCCACGGTCATGTACATATACCAACACATGGTCAGATGTGGGATAATGGCAGACATCCATCCAGGGATATCAGAAGCCATACTTGTATACAGTTATTCAGGCAGTTAAAAGAGTCATCTAAAGTGACATATGAACCCCTCTGCAGATCAAGCACATGGCCTGCCAATATTGTAGAAACTCATCCAATAGGGGCCAGGCAGTGAATTATTTAAACTGATAAGGAATCCACTGAGGGAAGAAAGTAGGAAGGTAGATTCAGGGATTCACATTTCCTTATGACAATATAGGAGTAACTAAAATCCTGGGAGAATCTGCTTTAAGATGGCATGCCATCTGACGAACATTTTAAATATAGATTTAGCCCTATCTTGTGATGGTGAAATGATCTGTCAGGGAAAATAGAAATTTCCTATGTTCAGGAAAAATGAGGTAATGCAATCAGGTAATAATTCCTCCAATAAATGTTGAGTCTGGTTAAGATGGCTTAAAAAGAAAGGAGAAATGTGTTGCTAAGTTTCCGTGTAACAAATGCATTTTAATGTTCCCCACCATGGGAGGGGTGTCTTCCTTCTTCTCGGTAAGTTGCACAAAAAGTCTGGACATTACAGGAATAATATTTAGACTCTACAGTTCTGACTTTGGCAGTTATTGTTTGTGATTCCCGGCAATTCACTTAGTTTTTTTGAACCTCCGATCCCTCATCTTTGAAATAAGGAAGATAGTCTGGAATTTCTGCTTCCCAGTTTTGTTGAGAAGATTAAATGAAACAAGGTGAAAAGCATTTAATAAATTAGAAAATGCTTTACAATTGTTAATATTTATTTAATAAACAATAAGCTATGTTTTTCCTCCCCGTTACCTGGTTCCACTTTGATTGGAATAACAACCTAGAAACTTGATCAGAGCAGCCCAGAGGGCCCATGTTTGCCAAATGTGAGAAGGAGAGCGCCTGAACGATGATTTAGTAGTAGATAATAACACAAATCAAACTCTCATAGGCTCATCTGGGGCTAAATTGGTAGTTCTTGTCTCAAACAGTAGCAGTCAGGAGACATTTACCATTATATTTTTACAGGAGCCATTTATGTTTTTCTTGTGTGTTAATGTTAAGGAGGAAAAATTGTAGTATGTTTACAATATAGGTGGACATCACTTTATGCAAATCGACATGGAAACCCTTAATATCACAACATATTGATTACAGTGAAATGTTTCCTTTTAAAGAATTATTGCTGAGATTCTTTGCCAGTACCACTACCATCTTATTTACATTATTAATGACTAATAATCATCCTGTCAATTCTGTGAAACAGTACTGATGCACCAAGGAGACTATGAGCTTGAACCCATATAAACATTTTTTTGTAATACCAGGCACTAGTCAAACTCCTTTGCAGTTGCATATTTACTTGAAGAAACACAAATCATAGACCAGCACCTACCACAACATTTGGTTCAAAGGGCAGAGAGCAGAAGGCATAAATATGGAGAGTCTAGCCCAAACTGAAAGTTTGGTTTTGTTTAAAAATCAGTTTGCTGTTTCCCCTTTGATGATCAAACAATCTAATCTGGAAGGATGGGGAATATCTCGATACCTTTGATGATGATGATAATTGATTTCCTAGAATAGAAAGTGATTTCTCCACTAAAGGACAATACAGAATAGACAGAGGCAACTTCCAAGCCAAATGTGCATATAGCAGAATTCCCCAATTTAAAAAACTGTTTTTTTAAACTAGTGTTGGGATTTAATACAATAATTAGAAGTTCTAGGACTTCCCCACCCCAGTACTTTTGCCTGGAAAGTCCCATGGACGGAGGATCCTGGTAGGCTCCAGTCCATGGGGTTGCTCAGAGTCGGACACAACTGAGCGACTTCACTTTCACTTTTCACTTTCATGCATTGGGGAAGGAAATGGCAACCCACTCCAGTGTTCTTGCCTGGAGAATCCCAGGGACGGGGGAACCTGGTGGGCTTCCGTCTATGGGGTCGCACAGAGTAGGACACGACTGAAGCGACTTAGCAGCAGCAGCAGCAGGACTTCCCTAATGGTCCAGTGGTTAAGAATCTGTCTGCCAGTGCAGCAGCCGTGGGTTCAATCCCTGGTCCGGGAAGATCCCACATGCCTTGGGGCAACGAAGCTCTGAGCACCACAACTCCTGAAGCCTGTGCAATCTAGAGCCTGCACTCCACGACAAGGGAAGCCACCACAGTGAGAAGCCCGCACATCACAATGAGTAATCCCAGCTCATGATGATTAGAGAAAATCTATGTGTAGCAATGAAGACCCAGCGCAGCCATGCATAAATAGATTAAAAAATAAATAAATAAATAAATTGTAAAAATAATTAGAAGTTCTGTCTAAAACAGTCTATTAAAAATCTTTAGAGTTGGGGCAGAAATCTTTCAGTCTACACGTCTGCACTCTAGATCTTGGTGTATGTCATGTCTAAATGTTTCAATGGCTTTAACTGGAATCATATCTGCCTAAGAGAAAATAGGGCATGATGTAATTATCTCTGGGCTTCATTAGAGGAGTCACTCCTTACCTAGAGAATTTGCTTTAAAAACCAGCTACTTAGTAAAGATTGATTTGACTACCTAGTGAGTTGTCGGGGAAGGTGATGGCATCCCACCCCAGTACTTTTGCCTGGAAAATCCCATGGATGGAGGATCCTGGTAGGCTCCAGTCCATGGGGTCACTGGGAGTCGGACACGACTGAGTGACTTCACTTTCACTTTTCACTTTCATGCACTGGGGAAGGAAATGGCAACCCACTCCAGTGTTCTTGCCTGGAGAATCCCAGGGACAGGGGAGCCTGGTGGGCTTCCGTCTCTGGGGTCGCACAGAGTCGGACACGACTGAAGCGACTTAGCAGCAGCAGCAGCAGTAGCAGCAGCAGTCAGCAGCAGCAGCAGTAGCAGCAGTGAGTTGTACCTAAAGCCCTGTTATCTTTCACTGAATTCAAAGCTCTTCTAGCTTTTACAGTTAATCTAGTTCCTCTCAGTCTTCAAGATTTTCTGTGCCTTTGAAAAGACCACCTGAAGGGAAAGAGATTACTGATACAATTACAATAGAGACAGGTTAAAACAAGACATCAGAAGCCCAAAATAAGACAGCAATCACTCGGGGTTAAAATTAGATGATGTCCTCTTAGGCTCTTCATCCTCTTTCTAATTCTCCATGCCCTCACCCTACCCCCAGGAGCCAACCAGAATGCTAGAGGCCTAAATCTTGTTGACAAAGAATTAGTACCGAAAATTAAAAAAAAAAAAAAAAAAACTGTCCTAATATTTATCTGGGAAGCTATATTTAGCGTCCCAAAATCAGGTGGCATGCGGAGAAACTGGATCACTCATACATCACTGGTGGAAATATAAAATGATATAGCCACTCTGGGAAACGTTCCCTCGTGTTCCAGTGGTTAAGAATTGGCTTGCCAAGGCAGGGGATACGGGTCTGATCCCTGGTCAAGGAAGATCCCGCATGCCACAGAGTAATTAAGACCATGCACCACAACTACTTCAGCTAGTGAACTCTAGGGCCTGTGCTCCACAACAAGAGAAGCCACCACAATGAGAAGCCTGCGCACGGCAATGAAGAGAGCCCCTCTCGCTACAATGAGAGAAAGCCTGGGAAAGCAACAAAGACCCAGGGCGGCCAAAAATAAATAAACAAATATTACATACATAAAAAAAATTATAATTAAAAAAATAGAAACTAAATATGTAATTGCCACATGACCCAGAAGTTGCACTCCTGGATATTTATCCCAGAGAAATGAAGACATGCATTTCACATGAAAACCTATACACAAATGTTCATAGAAGTTTTATTTGCAATAACAAAGCATAGAAACAACCCAGACATCCTGCAACAGATAGATCATCAAATTGGTCTATCCATGCCCTGGAATACTTACACAGCAGTTAAATGGAATAAACTGTTGTTGCACACAACTTGGATGAATCTCCAGGGGATTATGCTGAATGAAAAAAAAGCTAATTCTAAAAGGTTATATACTATATGATCCATTTATATAAAATGCTTGAAATGACAAAATTATGAAATGAAAGAGATTATTCGTTGCCAGGAGTCAACACTGGTATAAGGGAGAAATGTGAAAATGTTAGTCACTCAGTTGTGTCTGGCTCTTTGTGACCCCATGGACTGTAGCCAGCCAGGCTCCTCCGTCCATGGAATTCTCCAGGCAAGAATACTAGAATGGGTAGCCATTCCCTCTCCAAGAATCTTCCTGAACAGGGATTGAACTTGCATCTCCTGCACTGTAGGCAGATTCTTTACCATCTGAGCCATCAGGGAAGCTCTGATGCAAGGGAGAGGAGGGCTTAAAAGGACAACAGAAGAGATCTTTGTAGTGATAGAAATGTTCTGTTTCTTTACTATGTCGATGTTAATATCCTTGTGATAACATTGTATAGTTTTGCAAGATATTACTGTCTGTGATAAACTGAGTAAAGGGGACAGGCCAGCTCTACATTAGTTCTTATAACTGCATGTGTTATAATAATGATCTCAAGACAAAAAGTTTAATTTTTAAAAGTCAGATAGCAAAAAATACTCAAGAAGATTAAAACCAAAATATTAACAGAAAAAAATTGTCATTAAACAAAAGGTCCTGTGTATCATCACTGAGAATGACAAACATTTCAAAAGCAAAGACTGTCTCCTGCTGCTGCTGCTGCTAAGTCGCTTCAGTCGTGTCCTACTCTGTGCGACCCCATAGACAGAAGCTCACCAGGCTCCCCCGTCCCTGGGATTCTCCAGGCAAGAACACTGGAGTGGGTTGCCATTTCCTTCTCCAATGCCTGAAAGTGAAAAGTGAAAGTGAAGTCACTCAGTCGTGTCCGACTCTTAGCGACCCCATGGACTGGAGCCTACCAGGATCCTCCGTCCGTGGGATTTTCCAGGCAAAAGTACTGGGGTGGGGTGCCATTGCCTTCCCCAAGACTGTCTCCACGTGTTGATTAAAGCATAACATCCAGAGGCCCTTGAGAACAGTGATACGTACAATAAATAATGTGTGTGCATGCTCATTTGCTTCCAACTCTTTGTGACACCATGGACAGTAGCCTACCAGCCAGGCTCCTCTGAGTTTTCCAGGTAAGATACTGGATTGGCTTGCCACTTCTACGTCAGGGGATCTTCCTGACCTAGAAATCAAACCCGCGTCTCCTGGGTCTCCTGCATTGGCAGGTGAATTCTTTACCACTGCATCACAATAAATAATGCTGATGTCCAAATGGCAAAGCAGTTTAAAGCCTGCTCATAGTGAATCTGACAGCTTTTCCCAACTAGAATGTGAGCTCCATAAGGACAAGGAATATGTTGCATGATTGAACTAATATAAATTGTGGGTTTTCCCAGTTATCTATTGTGTACTAACCCATCCTAAACTCAGTCTTTGTAGGATAGTGATTTAGGATTTTCCTGGACTCATTTAGGCAGTTCCCACCCGGCTTGCAGTCAGAATGTGTCTGGTACGGGACTGAGATGATACAGAAGAGCTGAGATTCCTTAGGCATCTCTATCTGTCTCCACTTGGTGGCCCAGCATAGTCAGCCTCTCACATGAGCAGCTGAGGGTTCACAGCTGTGTCCCCAAGAGCAACTGTGGAAGGTGCGTGGCCCTTTCTAACCCAGACACAGCAGTCACACAATAACCTTTATTGCTCCTGTTGGGAGTGGCTGTGGGGTAATAAAAAGGCCTTGGGCTTCAGAGACACGCAGACTTGCATTTCACAGTCAAGTTCCCCCTTCTCTGCAACCCAAGGTGAAACTGTTATCTTAATAACTGGCATTAGAATTCACCTTTTTGAAGGTATTTATTAGGAAAATATTTGTTGGGTCAGAGGTGAGACCTTTGAACCTGAGTGTAAGTTGAGTGGCAAGGCATCATAGACAAGGGCCAGACAGCTCTGAGTGTGAAAAGGAGAGGACTTTGTGTCTGTTTCTGAGGGGGGAGGTAAGAAGAAACTGTAAGATAGCCAAAGGGACAAAGCAGTGTGCATGAGCAAACACCCCCGACTCCACTGCCCTGGGAAGGTCCCTTCAATGGAGAGGCTAAAGAACATTTTAATAATGATAGAACGCCTGTTTCTAAATTGAAATTGTTTATGGTAACATTGCTTCTGTGTGTCCTGTGCCATTCTCTCTCCCTCTGCAGCTGACACACAAATTATACTTTAATGACAATGATTACAATCAGTTTCCAATGTAATGGCATCAAGTAGATATTCAGTAAATAGTAGCAGGTATTATAGTTGTTGATCAAAAATTCAAATTTTGGTCCCCACTGGGACTCAGTGGTAAAGAGCCTGCCTGCCAATGCAGGAGACACAGTCCGGGAGGATTCTGCATGCCATGGAGCAGCTAACCCCATGGACAACTATTAAGCCTGTGCTCTAGAGCTGGGGAGCTGCAACTACTAAGCCCACAGGTGCAGCTACTGACACCCACGAGCCCTAGAGCCAGTGTTCCGCCACAAGAGAAGCCACCACATTGAGAAGACCTCACAATTCAAATAGAGAGTAACCCCCACTCTCCACACCTGGAGAAAAATCAGAGCAGCAGTGAAGATCCAGCAGAGCTAAAAAATAAATACAATTATTTTTAAAAATCCAAATGTTATATGTCTTAATAAAAATGACTAATTAATTATTCTTGATATACCAGTTAAGGACATCAGAGAAAACTCGGTTTTAAAGGGCTTAACCAAGAATAATGTGTTTCAGGCTCACTTAAGTGGCAAAGTCACAGGTAGAACAAGCTTCAAAAATTGGATGATCCAGCAACTCAACAAGGTCATCAGAGACTGATATTCTTTCCACCCTCTGCTCACTTATGTACCATGTGAGCATCATCCTTTATCTTGAAACCAATTCCCCTTGACAATGGAATGTGGCTGCCAACTGTAACTGGACTATGTTTCCCTGTTTGCGTCCAGTAGGAGAAAATGCATATTTTTGGCCCAATATTATAAGCAAGACTACAAGCCACCTTTATTGAATCATCTGAGGTCCAATGTACACTTCTAAATCAGTGTCAGTGGACAGAGGTGGAAATGTGCTGTTTGGCCTGAGTCAGTCATGGCCTGTCTCTGGTGTAATCTTTCTGGTGTTAGAAGACGAGGTTGTTAGTTTGCCTTGAAGCATGTAGGCAGTACCAGGCAAAGGTAAATTCCCCAAAGAATATCAGATAAGGAAGAAGCAAACCAACAACATCCACAATAATTGACAAATATGGATAACAGGCAAAAATCCCTCAAATTATCACCTCTATGGGGGGAAATAACCAGGGGAACCTTTGGTAATTAAAACAAAGTTATATGTGTTTTAGCCACAATTAAAAATAAAAACAAGTTGGGAAGCACAAATATAACAAGGAAAAAAAAAGCAAAGAGAAGAGAAAAGGATAATACATGGATTAAAAATGAAAACAGAAGGATTGGACAGAAAAAAACATAAGCAAAGATAACTTTTAAAAAATTAATTTATTTATTTTAATTGGAGGCTAATTACAATATTGTAGTGGTTTTAGGCAAAGATAACTTAATTGTAAGAATCTTGGCTCAAGAAGAAGCTAATGGGTTTTTTTTTGAAAACAAATGACACAGAGGCCTAATTATAAGGCTTATTAGAGTCATCAGCAAAATGGAACAGAAAAGAACAGAACAACTTGTAATAAATCTCACCTAAAAAAGGTGGGAACAATACTAAATAGGGCTGGCTGCAAGTAAAGAAGTGCTGAAACCTAATTATCTAATGGCAATATTTATGTGAGCTGTTCCCTTTTTAATTTATAAATGTTTTGAATACTACAAAGGGAATTAAAAAAAGAATTAACAAATATTGAAATTATATGATATTTATATTAGTTTCCTGTGACTGTAGTCACAAACTACCCACAAACTTGGGGGCTTCAAACAACAGAAATTTATTCTCTCCCAGTTATGGAAGCCAGGTATCAGCAGTAGGAAAATGCTCTCCACTCTGTCCGAAGGCTCTGGGGGAGAATCCTAACTTACTTTTTCTAGTCCCCAAGGGCCTCAAGCATTTCTTGGCCATGGCTGCATACCTCCAGGGTCTGCCTCCACCTTTGATGGCCTTCTCTGTGTCTGCCTCTTCTCTTCTGTCTCAAATCTTTCTCTGTGTTTTTCTCATAAATATGCCTGTCATTGGATTTAGGGCCTCTACCTAGATAGTCCAGGATAATCTAATCTCAATATCCTTAATTAAATTACATCGACAGAGACCCTTTTTTTCCCAATAAGGTGACATTCACAAGTTCTAGGTATTTGGACCTGCTATGCTGTGCTCAGATGCTCAGTCATGTCTGACTGTTTGCAACCCCATGGACTGTACCCCGCCAGGCTCATCTGTCCATGGTGTTTTCCAAGCAAGAATACTGGAGTGGGGTGCCGTTTTCTATTCCAGGGGATCTTCCCAACCCAGGTATCGAACCTGTACCTCTTATGTGTCCTGCATTGGCAGACAGATCCCTCACCACTAGAGCCACCTGGGAAGCCCTATTTGGACATGGACACATCTTTTCATCAGGCAGCCATTCAACCTACTAAAGTAATTGTTAAAAAAGAAAACTAAGCTAACCAAATTGTATAAGGAACCTAATACTAGGTTTAAATATTTACAAATCAATCACATTTGCTAACGAAGTGTTTGTTTTTATTTTTTCTTTTTGATACAAATAATTTTTGTATTAAATGAATGCACATATATGTTATCATCTAGAAATGTCTATCATTATACTTAAAAATACACAGAGCACTCAGGTTGATGACAAATGGGTAAAATCCATTTCCAGTAGTACTTTATAATGCAAAATAAAGCTTTGGGGGAGCCATCATACATACATTACCTTAATAAAATATGTATTTGAATTATAAAACTCAGTTTATAAGTCAGGGTCTAGTCAGGAAAATAGAAAGCAAACTAGGTATTTCAGAGTGAGCATTTCATACAGGAAACTATATTGCTGGGAGAGTTGAAAGGTCACAAAGGGAGGGGTAGGTAACCCTGAGATTCGTAGGACAGAAAGTGTTGGTCATTCAGTCGTGTCTGGCTCTTCGCAACTGCCTGAATCTCAAAGGGGAATTCCCAGGGACAGGCTCCTCTGTCCATGGAATTACCCAGGCAAGAATACTTGAGTTGGTTGCATCCCTTTCTCCAGGAGGACAGAAAGAAAACCGGTGGGAAAACCAACAGGAGGAGACAGTGCTATGCTAGCGCAGGGCTGCATCTCTTACTGCGTCCCTAGGAGCACTACACGGGATGCTGCGAACACCAGCAACAGGGCATCAGAGACAGTCACTTCTAAAGACACTGCCAGAAACAGACAAAAAAAGCGAATTATGACTTCTCCACTCTGTTCCTCTAATGCCTTCTAATTCTCTGCTGGCACCTTCTACTAGCAGAACTTAACAGGAAGCCAGCTAGAAAGGAAGCCTGGGAAATGCAGATTCTGGGCTCTTAGCCCCAACATTTCAAAGGAGATTGTAGAAGGGTTGACGTGGAGCTCAGAGACAGCAGGTAAATAGACCACACGCCCAGTGATTTAGAGAAGCAGGTGTACTTCAACATTGCCGATAACAGTGAGTCAGAGCACAGCTGCTGATAAGAAACTCTTCACACTCATTGACTAAACAGTGCCACTTAGGGGAACATAACTGAAAGAAATAAAGGCCAAAAAGAAAGAAAAAATGTGTACCAAGTTGTTGAAAGTAGCCTCGTTTATAATGGCAAAACCAGAGACCTAGCCCATACCCTCAACAGTAGGGAGACAATTGAGCCAATTATGGCAAAAGGATGTAATAAAATACTCTTAAAGCTTAAAAAACATACCCTGTATTTCAAATAAGTATGAAAATGTTCACATAAAAGAAATTTAAAGAAAAAAGTAGAACCTAGAATTGTAAGTGTAGTATAATAATTACAATCGTGTAAAAATGTACAAAAGTAGATTAACAAAGATCAGGGGAGACTTGAAGAAATGGAGCTAGTCTAGAGCTTCATGTTTCTTAGGCTTCCTTTCTTCTATAAAGTTGCTTAAATTCTTAATTAAAAAAGAAAAGTAAATGGCTTTAATTGTATTTTTAGATTCCAAACTCACTGAAAAGTATGTTTCATGTTAAGCTGCTTTGAAGAAAAAAACCAACACACAGGCACACACACAAAATACAACCTGGGTAACCGTTCCCACCACAGCACTTTTTACAGCTCTGGCATTAATCACTGCCATGGCCTGAGGCCAGTGTCCAATTGGTCTAGAGATTTTATTTTACAACCTGAGAACACTGGCTGGCTCTGAGTGCGTCTGCTCTCCTGCCCCAAGCTGAGCCTTTCTTCTTGTTGCTATAAAATATTTCATGCATTTTGCTACAGGCCAGAAGCTGTTAAAGTTAACTAAAGCAATGAATAAAGATAACAGGTTGAGTAAAAAACAAATACCTACCCCCCCAAAATCATTAGCTATTAGCATGTTAATGACTCAAAATGGTCTGTTCTCCTTCCCCCACCCCCATGCCCCTCAAGCCTGAGGTGCCTTATACCCCGCCTGAAACAAAATTCCCTAAACCCAGAGAGCAGAAAGGCCACACCTTGGATTCACCCTCCCCCAACCCACATTGCTTCCCAGAAACTTGATGTTCCGTGTATTTTGCACTCATGAACTCTGCCTCATTAACAGGCTCGTGCAGATGCTTGTCACAGCTGCCTCAAGACTCTTTGGAGTCTGAGAGTATGTGGTTACAGCAAGGAAAGAATGACAGCGTAACTGCCTCCCATAGGGACCTGCTGGCAGATTGCCCAAGAGACCTTGGCCGTGCCCTGGGTTGGCTTTCTGTGTGATTGATTAAGCAGTCAGAGGCCTTCCAGGAGAACCAAGTTCCCAGCTTGATCAGCTTGTCATTTTTGCCTTTTGTGATTGCTTGAGAATTACATTCCAAAGGGTGTCTGACTTTGTTCCATTTTCTCCACCTACCATCTATGTGACCCTAGATAAGTTATTTCAGCCTCCATGCCTCGGTTTCCTAATGTATAAAACGGAAATAACAGGAAATGGCAGTAGTTGCTTCATAGCTTTGTTGCAAAGATCAGGGATAATGCCCTCAAGGCCTAATGGAGGATCTTGCTAGTTAGCTACCCAAGATCCACATCCTACTTCCTTTTTATTACAGAAACACAATTTTGTTTGAGGTGGCAATGTGCCCAGCTAAAGTACTCCATCCCCAGACTCCTGTATAGCTATGGTGACCATCTGATTCTGTTCTACAGGGAGGGGCTTCCAAGAAAGCAATGGTTTCTGATTTTAAAAAAAGGGACAGAGCCAGTTGGCATGTGTATTTTGTTCCTTGCCCTTTCTGTTTCATTCTGTATAGAATGAGGCTACCTGGAAGAAAAGCAGCTATCTTGCAACTAAGACAACACAAGCTCTGTGCCAAGAACGGTAGATCACAAAGTTAGAAGGAACCTGCCTTGATGACTTTCTCAAGCAGCTGTACCAGGACTGGGCTACCTACCTCCTAACTTCTTGTTAGATGAGAAAAATGAACTTCATTTGGCTAAGCTACTGGGGTCAGGTTTCTGTTAAATGCAGCTGAGTGAAATCCTGACCTAAGCACTCAACATACTGCCTGCCAATAGTAATAATAAAGGTTACTTTTTATTTTTCTATAAAGCATCATGATTATAAGTCAGCTGTCATTGCAATGAGCACTGTGGGAGATTCACAATTATTGTTCTGGAATTTAGTTATGGTAAATAGTGCATAAAGTAATCCATTGTCAACTACAGCTGGTAAACATTCTCATTAAAGATGCTAGTTGTAATAATATTTGTTTAAATAGAATTTGACATTGTATTGTCATTCTTTAAAAATGCTGCTAGGTTATATTCAACGAGTCCTCTAAGGAGATTATTTACTGATAAGTCTAGAAAACATCTGAGGGGGAAGGGAATGAGACGTTGAAATATTTTGATGAATGTTTATCTTGTTTGGTGTAAAGAAATGTTCGTTTCTAAGAGATGTTTTCTTTATTTTCTTTATTTATAGTAGATTAGCTTCTTTGGAACTCAAGAATATTTTAATGCTTTCTAAGTAAGACTAGTGGTGGGGGTAGGAAGAATGTTGTTGATTCATCTGAGAGTTGGTCTGAAATTTACTTAAAAGCCTAGGAGATTTGTCAAGACTTTCTCAAGAGTTAGTGAGAATGACACCATAAATAGCTTGCCCTCATATCTCTGTTTCCCCTAGCTCCTCTACTTGGACTGCAACTACTTGGATTCATCCTCAACATCAGAAGAGCTATTTCTATTAATAGCTTCCATCTGGAAATGTAACTTCACCACACTGACCAGGGTGAAACTGGAGAAGCTCTCAGATGTGTCCGCAATCCACTAATTAAGTCATGGTTCTATTTCCTCCATTTTTATACTTTATTGTTATAAAAAATAGAGGAGAGCAAGAGAGTAGGTTGGGTCATGCTGCAGTCACAATACTAAAACCTCAAGGGCTAAAGATACCAAACTGTGTTCCTTGTTCTTTCTCTTCAGCCTCCATGGGTCAGCAGGACACACTCCTCATTACAGTTGTTGAGCCCAAGCTGAGAGAAGCCAGCACCTTGAATGCTGCTGGTCACGTCAAAAGAAAGAAACTTGCACCAGCAGTTTCAAATACATATCACTTTTGCTCACAACTCAACAGCTAGAACCAGTCCCTTGACTCCAGCAACCAAAAATGGGCCATGAGGGGCAATCCTACCGTGTACTGGGAAGGGGAGCCTCAGAAAGAGTCGGCAAATTGCACTATTAGAGAAGTAGCATCACTGAGTGCTTGTTATATACCAGCTCTGTGTCACAGCACTTGTGTTATCTAATTCTCATCACAAGTTTTGATATTAACTTTAATTTTCAAGTGAGAGATTTGAGGCCTACGTCAAGTAATTTGTTCAAGAGTTCCAGCTAAGATGTAGATCTCATTTCATTTTCGTCTGGTTCCAAAATTGTGCTTTTCCCATTATTTCCCGAAGCCTCCTAGTACAATGTTCGGCTGCTCACAGCCTCACAATCTGGGGGTGATCAAGTGAAAGACGGGGTAGGGAATGGAAAGAAGGGTTTATTAAGAAATGATTTTCTCTACAAAACCTAAGGGCCCATATTTCTGTGGCTTCATTAGTATCACGAGGGGACCAACCAAACTAACCTAACCAAGAATCCAAAACTTAACCCCACAGAACAGAAACAAAAAGTGACTAAAATGAGACTATGCTAAAGGAGATACTAAGCCTGCCAAATGGGTCAGACAGACAGTGTTATCAAAGTGAGAGGCAGCGTTATGCTATATCTGTTTCTCAAAAGTCTTCGAGTGATCCTTTCAGAGTGCCTATTACCCAGGGTGAAGCCCCATTGCTTTCAAGAGCTCTCTTGGTTATTCCGTTATTCTCGCCCTTAATCCATAAGATTATTTACAATTTTGGGAAGTTCATTAAAAGCATTATGTATATATTTTATATTATTGCTCTGAATATACAAGTTCTGACAGGGATTCACATTTTGACTTGAAGTGTGTACTCAAGGATGCCAGCGAGAAGGTTTCTATCTAGAAGTCTCAAGCAGAGCACAGTTGTATACTATCGACCTGCCTCCAAAAGGGATGTAATTTTCAGTACAGAGAGAATGATACTTTAAGCTTTTAGAATAGTTTTTTTCACTGGGTCTCATTTCTACTACATAATGGCAAGACCAGTATTCAACCAAAGTTGAAGATGTGGGACTTCTCTGGTGGCCCAGTGGTTGTGAATCTGCCTGCCAATGCGGGGGACACAGGCTCGATCCTTGGTCTGGGAAGACTCTGCATGTCTCAGGGAAACTAAGCCCAAGCACCACAACTACTGAGCCTGTGCTCTAGAGCCTGTGCTCTGCAACAAGAGAAGCCAGTGCAAGGAGAAGCCTGCACACGGCACCAAAGAGGAGTCCTTGCTCTCTGCAACCAGAGAAAGCTGTGCAGCAACAAAGCCCCAGTGCAGCAAAAAATAGATAACTTTTTAAAAATGTTTTTAAAGTTGAAAATGTGGATATAATATAGCTAGATTTTGATTTCTCTAAGTACACACTAAAAAAAAAAAAAAATCTAAACTTCGAGCCATATAATTTCTCCTCTTGTGAAGACTTATACTTTAAAAATGCTTGTGATGTAATGTTACATGTAAAAGGCAGTCCTTACACGTTTATGGCGCCACTGGTTCCAGACTGCCAGGCAGCCAAGTCTCACCAACTTCAATATACCAACCTGGAGGTGCATGCATGGGTCAATGCCCACCTCACCTCTGATTAGGTCTATTTTAGCAATATGTGTGTGAGTTATCCCACCTCCTGCTTCTCAATTTTTCTTTAATATTACTTTTATAACACTTTTATGACAAAATATATTTTAAACTTGAAAAGAGCATTTACAATAAGAGTTCAAATACTGCTGCTGCTGCTGCTGCTGCTAAGTCGCTTCAGTCGTGTCCGACTCTGTGCGACCCCATAGACGGAAGCTCACCAGGCTTCTCTGCCCCTGGGATTCTCCAGGCAAGAACACTGGAGTGGGTTGCCATTTCCTTCTCCAATGCAGGAAAGTGAAAAGTGAAAGTGAAGTCGCTCAGTCGTGTCCGACTCTTAGCGACCCCGTGGACTGGAGCCTACCAGGCTCCTCCATCCGTGGGATTTTCCTAGCAAAAGTACTGGGGTGGGGTGCCACTGCAGATAACACAATTCTATATTACTATTTTTTAATGGAAATTACTGTGAAGATAGCATATCAAAGACTCAAATAGTACTCTTAAAATAATCAGTAATGCATGGAAGTCAAAACTCAATTTTAACAGGAATGTCTTAGTGTTGAGGGTCAACCCCTCCTTATAACAGCCAAAATTTAAATCACCTGAATAAACAGAGAGACAAGAAGGAAAGGGCAATCTGAACTCTGCAACCTCTCATTTTTAAAAGAAGAAACAGAAGAGGTAATTCCAATTGACCCCTTGTGTTTTATGGGTTTTGCATCTCTGGGAGGGTTAAGATGACAGCCCATTCTAAACACATGTCCATTTACATTAGCAGCCTTTCCTATGGGTGACTTAAGTGCGTATTTGAAACATTCCAACAGAGAAACAAAAAAGACATCAAAGAACCAAATAAATCCACACAAACATGGGAATTTGAGAGCCAGTTTATTTGGACTTTATCTCACTCTTATTTGCCCACCACAATCCAAATGAGACCATAAAATGGTACCCAAAAGACCTGCTTTCCATAGTCAAAACAGTATGGATCTGGACTCGGGAATGCTACGGTGGCTGCTTTGGTTGTATTAGCAAAGGTGACTAGCAAAGGATGTTCTCTCTCTCTCTCAAAGTCACTTCAGTCGTGTCCGACTCTGTGTGATCCCATAGACAGCAGCCCACCAGGCTCCCCTGTCCCTGGGACTCTCTAGGCAAGAGCACTGGAGTGGGTTGCCATTTCCTTCTCCAATAAAGGATGTTCAGACAGTTATTTTACTAACATATTTTAAATGAGTCAAGTGTCAAGTTCCTGTCTGAACACTAATTAAGCCTGGATACTAAAAATGAATAAGAACAGGTTGAGAGTAGATTTTATACTATGTGGGTGGTTAGCCAAAATGGCCATAACTGGAATGGCCCTGAACACCCCAACTCGGGTTGATGATGTAATTCAAGTTAAACAATTACTTTAACTTTGCAGAGACTGATGGTCCAGGTCTAGCTAGATTCCTTTGTCTTAGCCTAACATTCTGTTTTTAATGACTTTTCCCCTTCTTCTCTTAAACTCCTTCCTCCCTTGATGGTATCATTACATATGGAAAATTGCAGATGTTTTGTTTATATAACAGGCAAGATTAATATTTACTTAAAAAAAAATCTGGAACATGGATAAAATCCATATAACAGCACATACAATACTTCCATAAAAAACTCGGAGGCCTTTAACTTTTGAAAGAGCTAAGGAATGTTTTTAGATGGAAAGGAAGAAATGATGAGAATATTCGCTCAGGATGCAGACATCAGTCCCCTGGTACCATTAGCTCAAAAAGAATTAAATGTAACTATGAACAGGGGAAGCTGTGAAGTCAATGGTATTTTTTTAGGAAGTCCTTACTTTGCAACCTGGCTAGACTGATTTTCTGGCTTTGCTCAAGGACCGCATAGATAAAATAATTGGGTAGAAGAGAAGAAAGAATGTGAATACAAGACAAAAACCGAAATTCTAATGGGTACAACCTAACGAACGTGGAGTTTTGGAGTTGATGAGAAAGAAACAGATGTTAAACGCTTAACTTCTTTAACTGGTGTCTTAACTAGTGACATTACCATTAATCAAAACTGCATATTTAAGTACTGTTTCTTTAAGAGAAAAAAAAAAATCAGAAAGGGGTTCTTTGTCCTTTGTTAACACAAACATAAGTATTTGTTCAACAGAGAGAAATGCCCTTCTGTGGTTTTCTCCTTTGCAAGTCAGGGATGACTGGGTAATATTTAGTCAGAAAAACATAATGATCGATGACTGGCAATGTCTTATGTTTTATATCACTGGGAACAGAAATTTTATGTTTTGGCTTGTTTCTCTGTATATAGACACCATGACTAGTCATTGAGTTTCTCACATGTTTTTTGAAATATGTATTATTCTTTCTAGGTTTATTGATGAGCTAGACCTTCCAAATGAGCTATTACTTTTTCTTAAAGATTGTCCTTTTCAACATAAAATTTTTAATTTATAAATCATAAATGTCTAGTATTATTGCTGAAAGTTTAGAAAACTTATCTTAGTGATTTAAAAAAATTTGAATGAGACTTGAAAATTCTAATCCAATTCTGAGAATAGAATGAAATATCATGTTGTAAAAAAAAAAACAGAAAATTAACAAGTGATGCAGTTTTATTAATTTAAGTATAGATTTTGTTCAAATTTCACAAAAAAAGATAAAATAAAATCATTAAACAGATGTTTACATAAAAATGTAAACAATGGAGTATAAATTTTTAAAGTTTTTAGAGTAAAATTGTTCTAAAAACTTTATCCTTCTCTTCTTCATACTCATTTTAGTTGTCATGGGAAATAGATGGAGAAACAGTGGAAACAGTGTCAGAATTTATTTTTCTGGGCTCCAAAATCACTGCAGATGGTGACTGCAGCCATGAAATTAAAAGACGCTTACTCCTTGGAAGGAAGATTATGACCAACCTAGATAGCATATGCAAAAGCAGAGACATCACTTTGCCAACAAAGGTTCGCCTAGTCAAGGCTATGGTCTTTCCTGTGGTCATGTATGGATGTGAGAGCTGGACTGTGAAGAAGGCTGAGCGTCGAAGAATTGATGCTTTTGAACTGTGGTGTTGGAGAAGACTCTTGAGAGTCCCTTGGACTGCAAGGAGATCCAACCGGTCCATTCTGAAGGAGATCAGACCTGGGATTTCTTTGGAGGGAATGATGCTAAAGCTGAAACTCCAGTATTTTGGCCACCTCATGCGAAGAGTTGACTCATTGGAGAAGACTCTGATGCTGGGAGGGATTGAGGGCAGGAGGAGAAGGGGACGACAGAGGATGAGATGGCTGGATGGCATCACTGACTCAATGAATGTGAGTCTGAGTGAACTCCGAGAGCTGGTGATGGATAGGGAGGCCTGGCGTGCTGCGGTTCATGGGGTCGCAAAGAGTCGGACACGACTGAGCGACTGATCTGATCTGATCTGATCTGCCATATAAAAAATTATCCCCCAAACAATTAACATCTATTATCTCACACAGCTTCTGTGGGTCAGTAATCTAAAGTAGCTTAGCTGGGTGGGTCTTGGGTCAGAGTCTTTCACAAGTTGCAGTCATGGTGCCAACCAGGATTGCAGTCATCTGAAAGCTTGATTGGGGCTGAAAGATCTACTGACAAGGTAGGATCCACCCACGTGCCTGGCAAGTTAGTGCTGGTTGTTGGCAGGAGGTCTCAGTTCTTTACCACAGGGTTGCTAGGTGTTTTCACAAGGTGGAAGCTAGCTATGCCCAGAGTGAATGATCCAAAAGACAGAGCAAGGAGGCAACTGAAAATCTTATGTGTCCTAATCTCAAAAGTCACACACAGATACACATTAAACAAGCCCACAGTCAAGGGGAGGGAAATGGGGCCTCACTTTTTGGAGAGAAGAGTACTGAAATACTTGTAGGCATACTTTAAAACCACCATAGTGATTCTATTCTTTAAAGGATCATCACTATTAATATATTGGTTCAAAACTTTCTGGACCTTTTTCTATGCAAATACAAATACATATGAGGTACATATGAATATACATGTTTTACATATATTTATAGTTGTTATGACCAACCTAGATAGCATATTCAAAAGCAGAGACATCACTTTGCCAACAAAGGTTCGCCTAGTCAAGGCTATGGTCTTTCCTGTGGTCATGTATGGATGTGAGAGCTGGACTGTGAAGAAGGCTGAGCGTCGAAGAATTGATGCTTTTGAACTGTGGTGTTGGAGAAGACTCTTGAGAGTCCCGTGGACTGCAAAGAGATCCAACCAGTCCATTCTGAAGGAGATCAGCCCTGGGATTTCTTTGGAAGGAATGATGCTAAAGCTGAAACTCCAGTATTTTGGCCACCTCATGCGAAGAGTTGACTCATTGGAGAAGACTCTGATGCTGGGAGGGATTGAGGGCAGGAGGAGAAGGGGACGACAGAGGATGAGATGGCTGGATGGCATCACTGACTCGATGAATGTGAGTCTGAGTGACCTCCGAGAGCTGGTGATGGATAGGGAGGCCTGGCGTGCTGCGGTTCATGGGGTCGCAAAGAGTCAGACACGACTGAGCGACTGATCTGATCTGATCTGATCTGATAGTTGTTTACAAAATTCTTAGAAAATGCTATGAACATTATTTTGCAAACTCTTATTCATTAAATAATATGTTAAGGACACCTCTTCTGCTGTAACACATAATTTTTTCTTTTTAATAGCTGCATAGCATTTCATTAGATACTAAAAACATAATTTATTTAATCATTTCCCCAAAGATATACATTTAGGTTGCCTACATTTTTTTGCTACTATGAATATTTACAGTAAATATCCTGGTACATAAAACCTTGCCTGCTTATTTAAGTATTTATATAAGTTACTTTCTTATAAACGGAACTGTTGTATCAAAACATTTCTGCTTTTACTATTATGATACATACTATCAAACTGCCCTTCAAAAGTATCTTTGCTGTGCAGTTACATTACTCACACTCTCTATTTATTGATGATTCCTACTGCCTATGGTATCTGTGGAAAACTTTCTCATCTCTGGTATCTTTTAGCTTTTCTAATATCTAATTTGTCTTTCTTATGAAATATTTCTGAGATTATCTAATTATCTGTCTAATCATTATTATTCCTGTTTGGGCAGATTTGTTTCTCCAGGCTATCCTATATATCTTGGCCCTATAGCTTGGCTGCCCTTGAATGAAGCAATCACTTCTGGCAAAACTGGCTGTGGGCTAGGGGTGGGAATATGTCAGGAGATGCCATTAAACAGGGTGGTCTGAGGAAGCACCCAGGCCTACTTTTCTACCATGAGGTTGTGGGTATGGCAAGTATTCAGAGGTATGCTGCTGCTAAGTTGCTTCAGTCGTGTCCGACTCTGTGCGACCCCATAGATGGAAGCCTACCAGGCTCCCCATCCCTGGGATTCTCCAGGCAAGAACACTGGAGTGGATTGCCATTTCCTTCTCCAATGCATGAAAGTGTAGAGTGCAAGTGAAGTCACTCAAGTCGTATCCGACTCCTAGCGACCCCATGGACTGCAGCCCACCAGGCTCTTCCGTCCATGGGATTTTCCAGGCAAGAGTGCTGGAGTGGGGTGCCATTGCCCTTTTATAATGATTTTGCCTAAGACACTCAAACCTGAGAGACTCAATGACCAATTTGAAAAGCAGAAATAATTAGATATCTTCCATCTGTTACATAGGACTATTATCAGAATGAAATAAAATATTGTAAATTATAAAGCACTGCATGAAGTAAAACAACTAGCAAAAACTCTAGCATATACTAGATGCTCCATCAACAGGGATGGAACAGGACGCTGTAAAGTGCCCGGTACTAAAATGGTCTGCTCAGGCCCACTGCTTAGAACCACAGCACGAAATACCACTCAGCCTTAGTCCAGGGCACTGCCAGGCACTGGGGCTGCTGGCAGGACATGCAGACAGTGCATGTCAGAAGAGCCAACAAGTCGACTGTCAGGCCTGCCCAGAAGCCCTGGGAGCAAGAAATGGGGGACTTTTGACCAGGGGTGGGGGCTTCAGAGTTCTTGAGGGGAGGCTATTCCCTCTTCTCACCAACCTGGGAAGAGGAGCAAAGGTACTTCCTCTTTCTGAAGCACAGGGAGGGAAGTTTCCTGGGTGTGTGTGTGTGTAACCACATCCATTCCTGCTCCACTGAGTCAGGGACATGTGAGAGTGTCTCTCATGAAGCTGCCAGTACTGGAACCAGCAGAGATCCTGCTGACACCCCGTATGGAAAGAGGGGTGAGAAAGGGATGATGGAGCTGAGAAAGAACAGATGGTCTTTTTTTTAGGTTTCTCCTAAAGCTAAAATTTTTAATTAAAAAGACTATTATTTTTCCTTCTTAAAACTCCCCTTTTTTATGGTAAGATATAGCACACAAACAGAAGAAAAAACATTAAATGCACCACTTATTGAGTTATCAAGGCAATATCTGTGTAACTATCACTCAGATCAATAAATAAAACATTGCCAGTACCCTAACGGTCTCCAACTGTGACTGTTCAAAATCAGAAAACCCTCTCTCCCCTAAAAGGTAACCATGACTTGACCTTTATAATAATCATACTCTTGGTCCTTTTTAAAAAAATTTTTTTTCAACTAAGCATGCACCCCAAAGCACTATACTTCAGTATTGCTTTTTTGGGAAATTGATATAAATGGAATAATACAGTATGAGTATATATCAATTTGTCTATCTATGCTGTTGATGGGCTGTTTGTTTCCAGCTATTATTAATTTTGTTTCCAGCTATTATTAATGTGCTGCTATAAACATTCTTGTACATGATTCCTGGTGTGGGTGTACATTTCTTTAAGGCATGTACCTAGGAATGTACCTAGGATAGAGTATGTGGATTCTCAACTAGACTACAGAGTGTTTTCCAAATGGATTCCCAAGGTCCATTCGCACCACAGTTTAGGAGAGTTCTCCATGCTCCACACCTAACATGATCATTCTTGGGAATTCCCTGGTGGTCTAGTGCTTAGAAATAAGCACTTTCACTGCTGTGGGCCCAGGTTCAATCCGTGGTTGGGGAACTAAGATCTCACAAGCCACATGGTGCAACCGAAATTAGATAAGTAAATGAATAATAAAATAAAATGATTATTCTTCATTTTGGGATAGTGTACTTTTCAGTAATAAAGCCTTTAAAAAAATGATAACAATGATAATGGTAGCTTTACCAGGATACATCTTTTAAATAGCTTTACATTGTGAAATAAAGATTAAATAGTTTCATTTAGGCCCTATTTTTCCCTCTGAAATCCTACTGGACCATGACATCACAAATGCTAGAGACCATTGCCTCACACAACATGATATAGATTGTCCCTACTTATTGTTTTAACATGAAAACCACTTGATACATATAGTAGCCAGACCCCACATTGGCCCTCAGTGAACCTTCTCTCTTGGTACCCAAGCCTTTGTGTAGACATTCTACGATGAATGAGGGCTGATTTTGTAACAAATGGAAGTGTCAGTGTATGAATTTTTAATAATAAGCTAGGTCAAAAAAGATACTGCAGCTTCAGTGTTGGTCCTTTGGATCAAGCACTCTGGGGGAACTCAGTCACCATGTTGTGAGGGTGCTCAAGCAGCTCTGTGGACAGGCCAGCACCTCAGCAGAGAAAAGACCAATTTACCAGTGCCAACTTGCTAAACAAGTAAATAAGCCACCTCGAACAAACTTCTGTCTCAGTCAGGCCTTCAGATGATTTAGCCCTCCAGCGTTCCCACTTTCCAGCTCGACCCCAGAAATCATAAACTAGAGACAAACCATTCCTCTGTGCCCTGTCTAAATTCCTGATCCACAGAAACCATGAGATTATACATGATTATTGTTTTAAATGTCCAAATTTGGGGATGATTTGTTAGAAAAGAGATAATTAACAGAACACTCATGACCATCTAGAAAGTATCCTTGGCCAAAAACCTGCATCTGATAATGCCTCTGTACTTAAACACACATTTAGAAGAAGTAGGGGTGGCAAACCACTATGTTGAGTAAGTGTGCAAAGGGATGCAATTAGCAAAATCCAGAAAACAGGAAATTCTACAGCATAAATGACCCCATTTCTTCAGCTGCTGGTGCTGCTGCTAAGTCGCTTCAGTTGTGTCCGACTCTGTGCGACCCCATAGACGGCAGCCCACCAGGCTCCCCCGTCCCTGGGATTCTCCAGGCAAGAACACTGGAGTGGGTTGCCATTGCCTTCTCCAATGCATGAAAGTGAAAAGTGAAAGTGAAGTCGCTCAGTCGTGTCCAATTCTTGGCGACCCCATGGACTGCAGCCCACCAGGCTCCTCCATCCATGGGATTTTCCAGGCAAGAGTATTAGAGTGGGTTGCCATTGCCCTCTCCAAAGTAAGTTGAAAAAAAAAATAGAAAGTAAAAATATGAGAAAGGGAATCTATAAATTAAGAGAGACTTATAAGCTTTGATGGATTGTATTACTCCCAGTATTTGCTGTCCTCTCCTGTGAGAGAATTATTCTTCCCTTCTCCCCCTCTGACATCAGCTTTGGCCATGTGATTTTCTTTGACAAATGAAATGTGAGCAGATGTGACGGTTGCTACTTCTGAGCAGAAGTTTTAAAAGTCATTGTGTTTCGACCATTTCTCATTTCCATCTGCCAGGAAGTGGGTGTATCCCAAATAGGGACTGTTTCTTCAGCTTCTGGCCAAGAGTGAAGAGGATGCAGAGCTGACTAATAACGGAAATTCACGTGAGCAGGAAAGAAACCCAACCTGTCAGAAGCCATTGTGATTTTCGAGTTGTTTGCTACCATAGCATAACCTTAATGTAATCTGACTTATGCAAGAAATGTTTCCATCAAATAAACCTAAAAGATAAACCTTGTTAGGATTCCAGTTTATGACACCACTGTAGAAATTTGAGTATAAACTAGATACTTAATAATAATTAAGAATTACTAAAAAAAAAAAAAAAAGAATTACTGTTTATTTTTTAGGTGTGTTGATAATACTACAGTTATGTTTAAAGCAAAAAGAGTTCTTTTCTTTGGGACACACTGTCCAGAAGGAAGAGAAGGTAGGTGGGGGTACAGCTTACTCATGAGTTGATAATTGAACTGGGTGGTGAGTATATGCGTTTATCATATTATTCTTTCTACTTTCATTAATGTTTGGAAATTTCCATAATAAAAAGTTAAAAAAATAGTTATGGATTTGAGTCCCAGAATTATCCCTTGACTCCCCAAAGAGTACAGAAAATATGGATGTTGAGAAGATAGAGCTCATCAATTAAGTTTAGTGAGTAAGAAAATAAGGAAGGTGTTTGGAGTGGGTCTCAACCTGGTGGCTCAGACGGTAAAGAGTCTGCCTGCAGTGTGTGAGACCAGGCTTCAATCCCGGGTTGGGAAGATCCCTTGGAGAAGGAAATGGTAACCCACTCCAGTATTCTTGCCTAGAAAATCTCACGGATGGAGGAGCCTGGCAGGCTGCAGTCCATGGGGTGGCAAAGAGCTGGACACGATTGAACGACTTCACTTTCTTCTTTTACTTCTTTCAGGAAAAAGACATCAAAACTAATTTTCAGTGACCGCATTATATCAGGTGAAAGCACTTCCCAGGTGGCACTAGTGGTAAAGAATCCACCTGTTAATGCAGGAGACATAAGAGACTCGGGTTCAATCCCTGGGTGGGGGAAAATCTCCTGGAGAAGGAAATGGCAACCCACTCCAGTATTCTTGCCTGGAGAATCCCGTGGACATAAAAGCCTGGTGAGCTATAGTCCACAGGGTCCCAAAGAGTTAGACATGACTAAAGTGAGTTAGGATGGATAGGATGAAAGCACTATTAGGGTTAGATTTAGAGCACTGGGAGGGGTAGGGGCTCTGAAGGTATTAGCTTCCACCACAAGTGTGAGAGGAAATGGGTGTGGCTTAAGTAGAACTGTTATTTCTTCTCTATTAGCTAAAATCAAACTTCATATCTGTCTTACCAATTAAAGCACCTGATGTATTCTTTATTTGTGTTCTGGGCATTAAAGTAATGTTTGGAGCTAGGAGATGGATTGGGGGCTTACTCTACTGGCTCTACTCAACTTGGAATCACATTACTTCCAGGAACACTGCCTTGCCTTTAAATTAATGACAGATTGTTTTCTATTGTTCCCCTGGTCTCCCACAAAGTGCTCTAATTCACTCTTTTTTTTTTTTTTTTCTCCTAATTCACTCTTAATGAGGCTCCAGACTGCATTTCCACAATTTGTACTGCAAGGATAGGATTTCCTGTAAATGGAGCAGACAAAGTAGCTGAGCTTGAGCCATCTTGTCAGTTTCACATCCAAGAGCATGTGAGACAAGAGGACCACTTGGGCTGAGGGAGAGAAGAGGCTGAGCTTGAGCCAGATTCTCCGTCGGGAGGCTGTGGGCTGGGACATGTGACTCAGGAAAAGCCAACACTGGCAAGTCAAGAGGGGGAAGAAAGTCTGTTGGTGTTAGAGAAGCAGCAGTAGCCTCAGTGGTAGCACCTTCCCCACCACCACCTTCCCCACTCCCTACCCCCACCCCCATCCAAAGGAGCCAGGGAAGGAGATTCTCATTCCATCCTCCAGACCTAGGGTGCTCTTGTCCGGGAAAGAGGGAGAAGATGTGGGTATAGTAGACACATCTCCCATCCCCACTCCCACTACGTGGACATTGAGGTTTTATATTGTTTTGGTTTTCAAATTGAAGTTTGGAAATGAATAGGGCTGAGCATTAAAGATGAGACTCGGAGGTTATGGAATTAGATCGAGACATCGTAAAGATAAGAGGGTTCACTGACCTGAGAAAAGAGGGATTATACCAGACGGGGCTGGGGACAGTTAAACAGTTTTGTGTTTACACCCCATGATCTGCTATGCCTTAATAATCATAACCTGAACAGCATATTATAAAACAGAGACATTACTTTTTGACAAAGGTCTGCCTAGTCAAAGCTATGGTTTTCCAGTAGTCATGTATGGATGTGAGGATTGGACCATAAAAAGAAAGCTGAGCATGGAAAAATTGATGCTTTTGAACTGTGGTGTTGGAGAAGACTCTTGAGAGTCCCTTGAACTGCAAGGAGATCAAACCAGTCAATCCTAAAGGAGATCAGTCCTGAATATTCATTGGAAGGACTGATGCTGAAGCTGAAGCTCCAATACTTTGGCCACCTGATGCAAAGAACTGATTCATTTGAAAAGACCTTGATGCTGGGAAAGATTGAAGGCAGGAAGAGAAGGGGACGACAGAGGATGAAATGATTGGATGGCATCACTGACTAGATAGACATAAGTTTAAGTAAGCTCCAGGAGTTGGTGAAGGACAGGGAGGCCTGGCTTGCTGCAGTCCATGGTGTTGCAAAGAGTCAGACACGACTAAGCGTCTGAACTGACTGAATAATCATAAGGTTCCTTCATTTCCCCTAACACAACAACAAAAAGCAAAACAATTTTTGGTTCAGGGTTTTAGTGATATACCAGACACTTTCAATTAGACGAAGCTTGTCTTCAGCAATTGGCCTTCTTAATCTTCCTTCCTTCTTCCTTCTCTCCCTTATCCTGCAGAAAATCTGCACCCTCCTGCTGCCCTCTGTGCAATTAGTGAGAGACAAATATATGTACCATCAAAGACACTAAAAATATCTTTATTTTCTTTTAATATTTTGCCTACCGTGACCTACTTTTGGTTCAGTGTCAAAAGCAAAGGGGTGAGGTGTGCCCTAAATAAACATGTCAATGAATTCTGTCCCACCATATAGACTGCATGACTTTTATACTGTAAATCAACGTTGTTTTCTACAGATTGCAATAGTTAAAAAGATGTTCTATGTCAGTACATTGATATTTAAGTTCTGAAATTCCACTTGCTTCATCAAGAATCTATTTCTTTGAAAGCCATTTCCCACTGATAATCCTGGAATTAAGGAGATCTAGTTAGTGCCTGAGTCACATGAAGAATCACTTCCAACCCACCCACATAGCTGAAAACACATTTTTTGGTGATTATAAAGTCAGGAGCTATGAAGGTTCCTTTCAAAGAGAGCATTTATCAGCTGACGTTATTTTAATTATTCGTTTTTAATGAGGAATCTGTGAACATCTTCAAAAATCAGGGTCAATAGGTAGGCTGTCACCTAACAACAAAAAAAAAAACATGTTTTTTTTCGTCTGAGAGTTCTACTGACATTAGGTGATTATTGTCTTAATTGAAACACAGCCAGTGTAACTCCAGAATCTAGGCTCTTGTTGGTATAGACATTAGTTTCCTTTCTGAAAAACAGTGGTTGGTATGTAACTAGGAGTCATAGGAGTTTATGAAATTAAAGAAAACTGACTTGCTGTACAAGCCCAGGGGATAACAGGAATTCTGAGGTTTACCTTGGCTTGAGAAAAGGTCCTTACCATCAGGAGATTTTTCTGTCAGGCATCATTTGGGTAGCAGGGTTTCTGTACTGAACTAAAAATAAAGACCTGTCACTTGGTTGATGATGTGTATAACGGTTTTCCTAGACCCAACAGAACTGATGAGTATTAGAGGACTTTGATGAGAAAGGCAGGCAGCAGACAATCTGTTTCTCTTTTCCGTATTTGGCTTCCTTCCTTTTATATCTCCCTATATCATTCTATATCAGAACAACCACTCACATGTGTGATACTACTCATCTACGTCACAGCAAACATTCCTTTATGAAGCCGTATGCTCCTCTGGTCCTTGCAGTCCCTCAGCCCGGGGCAAGAGTTGGGATAATCTGATATCTAGTCCAGCTATTTGGTGAACTCTTTGCCTGAAGCTATAAATCTGATGGTGCATCTTGCTATTGCAAATTCCCCTATGGACATGATTCTTAGAGAGACCAAAAACCCACCACCCCTAGCCAGCATCCTGTGGTTGTCTGTGGTTGGTTTACTCATCCTAATTCCTGTGATATCATATTACCCAGGTGTTACCCAAATGTGGGGAGGTGCACTTCGTGCCTTCTTCCATTTCCCGTCACCAAGGCAACCTGGTGTGCCTCTCCCACGGGGCTCCTTTCCTCAGCCACTCTCTGCGTGTTCTCAGGATGCTGGTCAACCACTCACTCAACTGCATCACCCAGAACTGCAGGGAGCTGAGCACAGCTGACCAACACAACGGCTCTGTAAGGCTTCCAGATTCCCAACTTCAAAGTCCTAGGATTTTTAGCGTTCTCATAGCTGTTACTTATTTGGTAAGTTGCCAATTCTTTAAAAAATAATCCCCAACATTTGCATATATCAGATTACTTTTATGTAAAAATATGATAATTAAGGTATTAATCCAACCTCATAGAATTGGGCAACTTCAGCTTCTTCGGCATCAGTGGTTGGGGCAGAGCTTTGTCAAGAGAACACACTGGTCATAGCAAACACCCTTTTTCAACAACCCAAGAGATGAGTTTACACATGAACTTTACCAGATGGTCAACAACAGAATCAAATTATTATGTCCTTTGCAACCAAAGTTGGAGAAACACTATACAGTCAGTAAAAACAAAAACTGGAACTGACTGTGGCTCAGATCATGAGCTCCTTATTACAAAATTCAGGCTTAACTGGAAGAAATAGGAAAAACCAGTAGGCCATTCAGGTATGACCTAAATCAAATCTCTTATGATTATATAGTGGAGGTGATGGACAAATAGATTCAAGAGATTAGATCTGGTAAATAAAGTATCTGAAGAACTATGGACAAAGGTTCGTAACATTGTACAGGAAGCAGGGACCAAAAACATCCCAAAGAAAAAGAAGTGCAAGAAGGCAAAGTGGCTGTCTGAGAAGTCTTTATAAATATCAGAGAGAAGAAGAGAAGTGAAAGGCAAGGGAGAAAGGGAAAGATATACCCAACTGAATGCAGGGTTTCAGACAATAGCAAGGAGAGATGAGAAGGTCTTCTTAAATGAAAAGTGCCAAGAAATAGAAGAAAACTATAGAATGGGAATGACTAGAGATTTCTTCAAGAAAATTGGAGATATCAAGGGAAGATTTCATGCAAGGATGGACATGATAAAGGTCAGAAATGGTAAGGACCTAACAGAAGCAGAAGAGATTAAGAAGAGGTGGCAAGAATACACCTGTGGCGGATGCATGTTGATGTATGGCAAAACCAATACAATATTGTAAAGTAAAAAAAATAAAATAAAAAATGATGATGGGAAAAAAAAGGAAAAAAAAAAGAATTATGCAAAAAAGGTCTTAGTGACCCAGATAATCATGATGGTGTTCACCTAGAGCCAGACATCCTGGAATGTGAAGTGAAGTGGACTTTAGGAAGCATTACTACAAACAATGCTTGAGGGCTTCCCTGATAGCTCAGTTGGTAAAGAATCTGCCTGCAATGCAGGAGACCCCAGTTCGATTCATTGGTCGAGAAGATCCCCTGGAGAAGGGATAGGCTACCCACTCCAGTATTCTTGGGCTTCCCTTGTGGCTCAGCTGGTAAAGAATTGGCCTTCAATGCAGGAGACCTGGGTTCAGAAGATCCCCCTGGAGAAGGAAAAGGCTGCACGCTCCAGTATTCTGGCCTGGAGAATTCCATGGACTCTATAGTCCATGGGGTCACAAAGAGTTGGACATGACTGAGCAACTTTCACTTTCACTATAAATGAAGCTAGTGGAGGTGATGGGATTTCAGCTAAGCTATTTCAAATCCCCAAAGATGATGCTGTTAAAGTGATACACTCAATATGTCAGCAAATTTGGAAAACTCAGCAGTGGTCACAGGACTGGAAAAAGTCAGTTTTCATTCCAGTCCCAAAGAAGGGTCACATGAAAGAATGTTAATACAATTGTGCTCATTTCACAAGCTAGCAAGGCTCTGCTCAAAATCCTTCACACTAGGCTTTAGCAGTACATGAACCAAGAAACTACAGATGTAGAAGCCGGTTTTTGAAGTGGCAGAAAAATCAGATTAAATTGCCAACATTCATTGGATCACAGAGAAAGCAAGAGAGTTCCAGATAAACATCTGTTTCATTGAATATGCTAAAGCCTTTGACTGTGTGGATTACAACAAACTGTGGAAAATTCTTAAAGAGATGGAGGTAACAGACCACCTTACCTGTCTCTTGAGAAACTTGTATGCAGGTCAAAAAGCTACTAGAAGAGACATGGAACAATGAATTGGTTCAAAACTGGGAAAGGAGTATGTCAAGGCAGTATATTGTCACCCTGCTTCCTTAGCTTAGATGCAGAGTACATCCAGGCTGGATGAAGCACAAGCTGGAATCAAGATGACCAGGAGAAATATCAACAACCTCAGATATGCAGATATTACCACTTTAATGACAGAAAACAAAAAGGAACTGAATAGCCTCTTGATGAGGGTGAGAGAGGAGAGTGGAAAAGCTGGCTTGAAACTCAACATTCAAAAAATGAAGATCATGACATCCAGTCTCATTACTTCATGGCAAATAGATGGGAAAAAGTAGAGACAGTGACAGATTTTATTTTCTTGGGCTCCAAAATCAATTCAGACTGTGGCTGTAACCATGTAATAAATAGATGCTTACTCCTTGGAAGGAAAGCTACAACAAACCTAGACATCATATTAAGAAGCAGAGACATCACTTTACCAACAAAGGTCTGTATAGTTAAAACTATGGTTTTTCCAGTAGTCACTTATGGATGTGAGAGTTGGACCATAAAGAAGGGTGAGCACTGAAGAACTGATGCTTTCAAATTGTGGTCCTAGAGAAGACTCTTGAGAGTCCCTTGGACCACAAGGAGATCAAACCAGTCAATCCTACAGAAAATCAACCCTGAATATTCATTGGAAGTACTGACACTTCAGCTGAAGCTCCAATACTTTGGCTACCAGATGTGAAGAGTTTGCTCATTGGAAAAGACTGGTGGCAGAAGACAAGATGGTTAGATAGCATCACTGACTCAATGGACATGAATTTGAGCAAACTCCGGGAGGTAGTGAAGAACAGAGCAGCCTGGCATGCTGCAGTCCATGGGATTGCAAAGAGTCAAGACAGGACTTAGTGACTGAACAGCAACAACAATAATAAATTCATCCAACTTGAGTTGAGTACTTAGAACCCAATGTTGGGAACTCAAGAGGAGTAAGATACAGACCCTGCTAATGTGTTGGAGTTGTTTTTGTTGCAGGTGATAGGAATCCAACTTAAACTAGCTTAAATAAAAAAGGAAATATATTGACCCATGTAACTAAAAAGTCTGTGTTAATTTCAGGCTTGACTGGATCAAGGGAGCTCAAATTATTTCATCAGGGCTCTTTTTTTTCTCTATTCATCTCTACTCGTTTTTATCTCTCTTTGTGAGTTGGCCTCATTTTTTCTTACTAAATATAGCTTCCTCCAATTTGACCTGAACAAATGGCCTTTAGAAACTCCAGCTAAGATCATTCTTAGATCTCAAAATAGCATAATAGAGACCCTCTCTTTCTTAGAATCCGTATATCAAAAGTCAAGGAAGATTCTGATTATTTCTAGTTGGTCACAAGCCCATTTAACTGACCACTCTGACCAGAGCAATGGAATATCAAGTTGGCCAGGCTTAGGTTATATGCTTCACCCTCAGATGAGGAAGGTTCAACCTGGTTGTATATAACATGACATGTGTTTCCCACAAAGAGTGATGGATAGACAAAAGAAAAAAATAGATATTCTCTGTCGTAGCCAGCCTCAAAGATGACCCCAAATGATCCTTACTTATATCCATGCATAATTTTCTACACTGTATTATGGTTGTCTTGTGTGATCAATAGAACCCTATAGAAGTGATGGTGGGCGACCTTCAAGGCTAGGTCATAAAAAAAATTGTAGTCTTATTCTTGCTCTCAGAATGCCTGTTCTGAAGAAAGGCAGCCACCATGTTGTAAGGATGCCCAAGCAGCCCTATGAAAAGATCCACATAAAGAATAATAGAGGCCCTCTGCCAACGGCTGATACTGATTTGCTGGCCACTTAAATTTGCCATCTGGAAAGTGGATTTTTCAGTCCCAGTCAAACCTTCAGGTGACTATAGCCCTACCCAACATGTTGACTACTTCATGAGAGATTCAAGCCTGAGCCATCCAACTAAGCCGGTCCTGAATCCTTGAACTGCAGATGCTGTAAGGTCTGTGAGTTTTAAACATTAAGTTTTGAGGAAATTTGTTACTCAGGAATAGGTAGCAAATACATGCACTATACTTGCTCTCAAGTAGCTCACTGCCCAGCCTAAAGTCATAGACACTTAAATGACTAATTTGTGAGTGGGAAAGAAAGAGGACATAGAAAAGCCTCTGGTTGGATGGCAGCATCGAATCAATGGACAGAAGTTTCAGCAAGCTCTAGAAGATGGTGAAGGACTGGGAAGCCTGGTGTGCTGTAGTCCATGAAGTAGCAAAGAGTCAGACAGAGCTGAGTGACTGAACAACAACAGCAAGTGTGAAATCTGACAGAGGAGGCCACATTGGAGCTGTGCTTCAAGGATGAATGTGAGAAGGAATGGAAACCCAGGCAAAGGGAATAGCACAAAGGCCCTGGGACTTCAAAGTGAAAAGTGCAAATAGAATAGTGTAGTTTCAGTGAAGGTCATGGCTCATCAGAATCAAGAGAAGGGGGACTCCCTGGTGGTCCAGTGGCTAAGACTCCACGCTCCCCAGTGCAGGGCGCCTGGGTTCAATCCCTGGTCAAGGAACTAGATCCCATATGCCACAACTAAGAGTTCACATGCTTCAGTAAAAATTGCAGCCAAATAAATATTTTTTAAAAAATCATGAGAAGGGATTAAAAATAGACAGATACTCAAACCCAACTCGTAGGGAATCTCATGATTAGGAAGCACTGGTTTGGGTTTCCAAAGTTGTTTTTGGTCCTCAGTTGGTTGGTTAGCTTGTTGCTGTGGAGGGGTGAGTCTGTAGAAATGTTTCTCAGCAGAATTTCTGGACCTCTCACAATAGAAAACAGGAAACAGGCTCTTGGCCCAAACCAGTAGTAATGAAATAGAATATTTGTGATGGGGTAGAGTAGGGTCCAGGGGTCTACACATTAACAAGCACTTTAGAAATTTTATGTAAAGTAGTACAAGTTTTAAAAATCGGTAAATTATTGAAAACTCAAAAAATAATTGTTTTATGGAAACAAGAGTTTCAAGAAAGAGGTGGTAAATTCAAAACTGGATTTATATTCATGCTATAATGATGTGAAAAATACTTAAAAAGACTAGCAGGAAATATATCAAAATGACCTTGGTAGTATTATGGAGGTAACATTGTAGATAATGGGCTTCTGTGTGTATGTGTGTGTCTGTGTGTATGTAGTACAGGTACATTATTTCCATAGTTTAAACAGTGATTTTCAGAAAGTTTAAGAAGATGTGTTAATGATGCGGCAAAATCAAGTTGGACAAGGGTTGAAAAGAGGTCATTGGCCTTGGCAAGTGGGAGGCCACTGGAGACCTTTGGATGAGGGAATGGAAGCCAGATTACAATGGCTGGATTCAGAGAATGGGGAGGAAGTACAGGAGGGAGCCAGTATAGATCACTAGTTCAAGAAGTTTGGCAGCAAAGGCAAAATTTAAAATCAAATTGTTCTTTATTTGAACTGATTATAAAAGTAATACTTGTTTATTATTAAAAAAAAAACTTGGTAATACAGAACATTAAGAACAAAACAATAGTCACGCATAATCCTACCTACCACCCTGTGCCAAACCATGCTAAGAGTTTAGTATATTTACGGCATACACTTTTCTCCTTCGTGGCAGTGATTTGAGATAGAAGGAATCATCCACAATATTCTTGGATGAGGAAACCAAGGCTCAGAAAGTGACTTTCCTGAGGCACAAAGAGTTCATAACAAACTGTTTGGTACCCATAGTGCTTTGGCTTGAGTTTCCTGGTTGCTCTGCCCCGACCCTGCAGGAGAATTAGCCAGTCAGCTTTTTTCTCGTGCCGTATTGTGACCTGAAGAGGTAGTTCAGCCGCACAGTGCCTCTAAAATTTCACTTCACCTATGGATTTGTACACTTAAAGCACTCACTAGGCCTGTCCTCTTTGACAGTAGAGCCTGGGTCACCTTCATCTCAGGGTTCCCAAACCCTAGCACAGCATTTGACAGAATCACTGCACAACACGTGTTTCTAGAATGATGGGTGAAGCTTTGCTGTAGCAACTAATGCAGCTTTCATTCCCAGTATTTCCTGCTTCTCTGTAATACCTACCCTATTCTGGCAGTAGTGAGAGTGTTTTATGCACAGATTGCCTCGGGCTAAGAATAACATAGTAGAACCAGAGTCAAATTCTTGGCTTTTGACTTTCAAATACTCAGGTGGGGTATAAACAACAGTTTTGGAAGACAGACCAAAGAGCTGTATTACCTACTCCCTGACTAAATATGAAGGAGAAAGGAAAGCTGAGGAAAAGTAAACAAGTGAGATAGCAGTGAGTGTTCCTATGAAAGGGGACTAGGCTACTTCCCACCCTACTGAATCCCATTCCAGAATAGTTTGTGGAGTAGGTAAATCACCAGAATTCCCCTACCTTGATGTGCCAAAGGAGAGGAAATAGCATAGTGGGAAAGAAATGGCCTCACGGAAAATTTAGACCAGCACAGTGTCCAATAGAAATGTAATTTGAGCTACATATGTAATTTTGAGTGTTCTAGTAAGTCGGCTTCCCTGGTGGCTCAGACAGTAAAGAATCCACCTGATAATGCAGGAGACCCAGGTTCGATCCCTGGGTCGGGAAGATTGCCTGGAGAAGGGAATAGCTACCCACTTTTCCAGTAGCCATGTATGGATGTGAAAGTTGGACCATAAAGAAGGCTGAGTGCTGAAGAATTGATGCTTTTGAACTGTGGTGCTGGAGAAGACTCTTGAGAGTCCCTTGGACTGCAAGGAGATATAACCAGTCAATCCTAAAGGAAATCAGTCCTGAATATTCATTGGAAGGACTGATGCTGAAGCTAAAGTTCCAATACTTTGGCCACCTGATGCGAAGAGCCAACTCATTAGAAAAGACTCTGATGCTGGGAAAGATTGAAGACAGGAGAAGGGGACAACAGAGGATCAGATGATTGGATGGCATCACTGACTCAATGGACATGAGTTTGTGTAAGCTCTGGAAGATGGTGAAGGACAGGAAAGCCTGGCATGCTGCAGTCTGTGGGGTCACAAAGAGTCGGACACAAATGAGCAATTGAACAACAGCAACAACAACAGCCCACTCCAGTATTCTTGCCTGGAGAATCCCAAGGACAGAGGAGCCTGGTGGGCTACAGTCCATGGGATCACAAAGAGTCAGACACGACTAAATAACTAACCCTTCTGTCTTATTATATGTTCTAATAAGTAGCCACATTAAGGAATGTAAAAAGAAACTGGTGAAATTAATTTTAATAAATTATTTTATTTAACCTCATATGCCTAAATATTATCATTTCAACATGTAATCAAGAGAGAAATTATTAATGAGATATTTTGCATTTTTCTGTGCTAAAGTTTTTGGGTTTTGGCCCCGCCACACAGCATGTGGAATCTTAGTTCCCTGACCAGGGATCAAGCCTATGCCCTCTGCATTGGATCCATGGAGTCTTCACCACTGAACCTCCAGGGAAGTCCCTGTACTAAGGTTTTGAAGTCTAATGTGTACTTTATAGTCACAGCACACCTCGGTTTTTATTAGCCATATTTCAGTGAAATGCTCAGCAGCCACCTGTGGCTTGAGACTGCCAAATAGCACAGATCAAGACAGATGAAAATGGCCCCATGGACTGCTGAATCCCAAAGCTGAGAACTGGAGCCATAAAAAGTTTCTTGTATGCTCGAGTATCATAGACAAGGACCAAGCCGGGTGACCTAAGGAGATCTTGTTTTATAATCAGTTTCCGACAGGAAAAAGCTCTTTTGAAGGAAAACTTCTCTGCAGGAGGTCCCTTTTGTCTTTCCACTAACCTAAAACCAGCACCCCCCACTCCCACCATGCTCTATTCATCTCCAGCCCTAGCACACCTTTCAAATCTTTTGATCACACAATACCTTGCCTAACCTGTTGGTTCTTTCTGTACATCAAAGAAATAGAAATGAAGAATAAATAACTAACAGATTACCAGATCTCTTCCCTGGATTCCTCCTCAGTAATTTCAAGAACAAACTGTGGGAATAAGATAGCATCTAAAAAAACTCGTAAGAAGTTTCGACAAGCTGCTCATAAGCCAACACACAGTGGGGGATGGTGATGACTCTGACCCACTATCTCAGTGATTAACTAAGATTTCTTCCTTTTTACCCTTTAAAAACTTTCATGGCCGCAGAATCTTCAGACATAGTTTTGAGGGGACACTGAGTCCACCATCTCCCCAGATTGCTGGCAATCTGATTAAAAGCATCTTTATTTTCTACCAACATTGGCCTCTCGAGTATTGATTTTTGAGTGGTGAGCAGTCGGACTTGATTTGGTAAGATTCAGGCTGAGTGGAATATAATCTAGCACTACTCTGCATGGACTGAGGGGACAGAAGGCCATGGGAATGCTTCAGTGGATGCCATGAGAGATGGCAGTGAGGCACCCAAGACCCACCCCTCTACACATGTCCACATTCTATAAACCCCCAGCGACTAGGATGCCACCCTGGGGAAAGATGAAACCCCCATCTAGATCATGATTAAGATTCATTTGGTAGAATAGGGCAGAGCTCAAAATTCTGTATTGGTAAAGAAAGTTACACTTACTTAGTGGACTGAGTTTCAAAATCATTATAAAAAGAGTGATGAACATGCTAGAAATGAGGTTTTTGTAAGCCCTATCTGCTGTTTTCTCATAGGCTGTCAGAAGATGATCTAAAGGAGGGTGGTGACTTTTCAACAAGTCAATCTCGAGGGAAAAAGGGGAAAGTATAGCATTCTTCTTTGGCCACATGATGTGAAGAGCTGACTCATTAGAAAGACCCTGATGCTGGGAAAGATTGAAGGGGATGACAGAAGACGAGATGGTTGGATGGCATCACCGACTCAAAGGACATGAGTTTGAACAACCTCTGGGAGATGGTGAAGGAGAGGGAAGCCTGGCGTGCTGCAGTTCATGGGGTCACAATAAGTCAGACACGACTGAGCAACTGAACAACAACAATAGCACTCTTTTTTAAAAAAAGAAATAAATTTATTTATTTTAATTGGAGGCTAATTACTTTACAGTATTGTATTGGTTTTGCCATACATTGACATGAATCTGCCATGGGTATACATGTGTTCCTCATCCTGAACCCCCCTCCAACCTCCCTTCCCATCCCATCCTTCTGGGTCATCCTTGTGCACTAGCCCCGAGCACCCTGTATCATGCATCAAACCTGGACTGGCAATTCGTTTCATATATGATAATATACATGTTTTAGTGCCATTCTTCCAAATCATCCCACCCTCTCCCTCTCCCACAGAGTCCAAAAGACTGTTCTATACATCTGTGTCTCTCTTGCTGTCTTACATACAGGGTTATCGTTACCATCTTTCTAAATTCCATATATATGCGTTATTATTCTCTATTGGTGTTTTTCTTTCTGGCTTCCTTCACTCTGCATAATAGGCTCCAGTTTCATCCACCTCATTAGAACTGATTCAAATGTATTCTTTTTAACGGCTGAGTAATACTCCATTGTATATATGTATCACAGCTTTCTTATCCATTCATCTGCTGATGGACATCTAGGTTGCTTCCATGTACTGGCTATTGTAAACAGTGCTGTGATGAACATTGGGGTACACAGGTCTCTTTCAATTCTGGTTTCCTTGGTGGGTATGCCCAGCAGTGGGATTCCTGGGTCATATGGCAGTTCTATTTCCAGCTTTTTAAGGAATCCCCACACTGTTCTCCATAGTGGCTGTAATAGTTTGCATTCCCACCAATAGTGTAAGAGGGTTCCCTTTTCTCCACACCCTCTCCAGCATTTATTGCTTGTAGACTTTTGGATAGCAGCCATTCTGACTGGCGTGAAATGGTACCTCATTGTGGTTTTGATTTGCATTTCTCTGATAATGAGTGATGTTGAGCATCTTTTCATGTGTTTGTTAGCCATCTGTATGTCTTCTTTGGAGAAATGTCTGTTTAGTTCTTTGACCCATTTTTTTGATTGGGTCATTTATTTTTCTGGAATTGAACTGCAGGAATTGCTTGTATATTTTTGAGATTAATTCCTTGTCAGTTGCTTCATTTGCTATTATTTTCTCCCATTCTGAAGGTTGTCTTTTCACTTTGCTTATAGTTTCCTTTGTTGTGCAGAAGCTTTTAATTTTAATTAGGTCCCATTTGTTTATTTTTGCTTTTATTTCCAATATTCTGGGAGGTGGTCATAGAGGATCCTGCTGTGATTTATGTCGGAGAGTGTTTTGCCTATGTTCTCCTCTAGGAGTTTTATAGTTTCTGGTCTTATGTTTAGATCTTTAATCCATTTTGAGTTTATTTTTGTGTATGGTGTTAGAAAGTTAGTTTTATTCTTTTACAAGTGGTTGACCAGTTTTCCCAACACCACTTGTTAAAGAGATTGTCTTTTTTCCATTGTATATTCTTGCCTCCTTTGTCTAAGATAAGGTGTCCATGATATGCTAAGTCACTTCAGTTGTGTCCAACTCTGTGTGACCCCATAGACGGTAGCCCACCAGGCTCCCCCATCCCTAGGATTCTCCAGGCAAGAACACTGGAGTGGGTTGCCATTTCCTTCTCCAATGCATGAAAGTGAAAAGTGAAAGGGAAGTCGCTCAGTCGTATCCGGCTCTTAGCGACCCCATGGACTGCAGCCCACCAGGCTCCTCCATCCATGGGATTTTCCAGGCAAGAGTACTGGAGTAGGATGCCCTTGCCTTCTCCAAAGGTGTCCATAGGTGTGTGGATTTATCTCCGGGCTTTTAATTTTGTTCCATTGATCTATATTTCTGTCTTTCTGCCAGTACCATACTGTCTTGATGACTGTGGCTTTGTAGTAGAGCCTGAAGTCAGGCAGGTTGATTCCTCCAGTTCCCATTCTTCTTTCTCAAGATTGCTTTGGCTATTTGAGTTTTTTTGTATTTCCATACAAATTGTGAAATTATTTGTTCTAGCTTTGTGAAAAATACTGTTGGTAGCTTGATAAGGGTTGCATTGAATCTATAGATTGCTTTGGGAAGTATACTCATTTTCAGTATATTGATTCTTCTGATCCATGAACACGGTATATTTCTCCATCTATTAGTGTCCTCTTTGATTTCTTTCATGAGTGTTTTATAGTTTTCTATATATAGGTCTTTAGTTTCTTTAGGTAGATATATTCCTAAGTATTTTATTCTTTTTATTGCAATGGTGAATGGAATTGTTTCCTTAATTTCTCTTTCTATTTTCTCATTATTAGTGTATAGGAATGCAATGGATTTCTGTGTGTTGATTTTATATCCTGCAACTTTACTATATTCATTGGTTAGCTCTAGTAATTTTCTGGTGGAGGCTTTAGGGTTTTCTATGTAGAGGATCATGTCATCTGCAAACAGTGAGAGTTTTACTTCTTTTCCAATTTGGATTCCTTTTATTTCTTTTTCTGCTCTGATTGCTATGGCCAAAACTTCCAAAACTATGTTGAATAGTAGTGGTGAGAGTGGGCAACCTTGTCTTGTTCCTGAATTTAGGGGAAATGCTTTCAATTTTTCACCATTGAGGATAATGTTTGCTGTGGGTTTGTCATATATAGCTTTTATTATATTGAGGTATGTTCCACCTTTTCCTGCTTTCTGGATGGTTCTTATTATAAATGGATGTTGAATTTTGTCAAAGGCTTTCTCTGCATCTATCGAGATAATAATATGGCTTTTATTTTTTAATTTGTTAATGTGGTGTATTACATTGATTAATTTGCAGATATTGAAGAATCCTTGCATCCCTGGGATAAAGCCCACCTGGTCATGATGTATGATCTTTTTAATATGTTGTTGGATTCTGATTGCTAGAATTCTGTTAAGGATTTTTGCATCTGTGTTCATCAGTGATATTGGCCTGTAGTTTTCTCTCTTTTTTTTTTTTTTTTTTTTTTTTTTTGTGGCATCTTTGTCAGATTTTGGTATTAGGGTGATGGTGGCCTCATAGAATGAGTTTGGAAGTTTGCCTTCCTCTGCAATTTTCTGGAACAGTTTGAGTAGGATAGGTGTTAGCTCTTCTCTAAATTTTTGGTAGAGTTCAGCTGTGAAGCCGTCTAGACCTGGGCTTTTGCTTGTTGGAAGATTTCTGATTACAGTTTCAATATCCGTGCTTGTGATGGGTCTGTTAAGATTTGCTATTTCTTCCTGGTTCAGTTTTGGAAAGTTGTACTTTTCTAAGAATTTGTCCATTTCTTCCAAGTTGTCCATTTTATTAGCATATAATTGTTGATAGTAGTCTCTTATGATCCTTTGTATTTCTGTGTTGTCTGTTGTGATCTCTCCATTTTCATTTCTAATTTTATTGGTTTGATTTTTCTCCCTTTGTTTCTTAATGAGTCTGGCTAATGGTTTGTCAATTTTATTTATCCTCTCAAAGAACCAGCTTTTGGCTTTGTTGATTTTTGCTATGGTCTCTTTTGTTTCTTTTGCATTTATTTCTGCCCTAATTTTTAAGATTTCTTTCCTTCTACTAGCCCTGGGGTTCTTCATTTCTTCCTTTTCTAGTTGCTTTAGGTGTAGAGTTGGGTTATTTATTTGACTTTTTTCTTGTTTCTTGAGGTATGCCTGTATTGCTATGAACTTTCCCCTTAGCACAGTTTTTACAGTGTCCCACAGGTTTTGGTTGTTGTGTTTTCATTTTCATTCATTTCTATGCATATTTGGATTTCTTTTTTTATTTCTTCTGTGATTTGTTGGTTATTCAGCAGCGTGTTGTTCAACCTCCACATGTTGGAATTTTAAATAGTTTTTCTCCTGTAATTGAGATCTAATCTTACTGCATTGTGGTCAGAAAAGATGCTTGGAATGATTTCAATTTTTTTGAATTTACCAAGGCTAGATTTACGACCCAGGATATGATCTATCCTGGAGAAGGTTCTGTGTGCACTTGAGAAAAAGGTGAAATTAATTGTTTTGGGGTGAAATGTCCTATAGATATCAATTAGGTCTAACTGATCTATTGTATCATTTAAAGTTTGTGTTTCCTTGTTAATTTTCTGTTTAGTTGATCTCCAGAGGTGTGAGTGGGGTATTAAAATCTCCCACTATTATTGTATTATTGTTAATTTCCCCTTTCATACGTGTTAGCATTTGTCTTACATATTGCAGTGCTCCTACGTTGGGTGCATATATATTTATAATTGTTATATCTTCTTCTTGGATTGATCCTTTGATCATTATGTAGTGTCCTTTGTGTCTTTTTACAACCTTTGTTTTAAAGTCTATTTTATCTGATATGAGTATTGCTACTCCTGCTTTCTTTTGGTGTCTATTTGCATGGAATATCTTATTCCAGCCCTTCACTTTCAGTCTGTATATGTCCCTTGTTCCGAGGTGGGTCTCTTGTAGACAACATATATAGGGGTCTTGTTTTTGTATCCATTCAGCTGGTCTTTGTCTTTTGGTTGGGGCATTCAACCCATTTATATTTAAGGTAATTATTGATAAGAAGGCAATGGCACCCCACCCCAGTACTTTTGCCTGGAAAATCCCATGGACAGAGGAGCCTGGTAGGCTCCAGTCCATGTGGTTGCTAAGAGTCGGACACGACTGAGCGACTTCACTTTCACTTTTCACTTTCATGCATTGGAGAAGGAAATGGCAACCCACTCCAGTGTTCTTGCCTGGAGAATCCCAGGGATGGGGGAGCCTGGTGAGCTTCTGTCTATGGGGTCGCACAGAGTCGGACACGACTGAAGCGACTTAGCAGTAGTAGCAGCATGATCCCGTTGCCATTTATTTTATTGTTTTGGGTTTGAGTTTATACACTCTTTCTGTGTTTCCCGTCGAGAAGATCCTTTTGCATTTGTTGGGGAGCTGGTTTGCTGGTGCTGAATTCTCTCAGTTTTTGCTTATCTGTAAAGCTTTTGATTTCTCCTTCATATTTGAATGAGATCCTTGCTGGGTACAGTAATCAGGGCTGTAGGTTATTTTCTTTTATCACTTTAAGTATGTTCTGCCATTCCCTCCTGGCCTGAAGAGTTTCTATTGAAAGATCAGCTGTTATCCTTATAGGAATCCCCTTGTGTGTTATTTGTTGTTTTTCCCTTGCTGCTTTTAATATTTGTTCTTCGTGTTTCATCTTTGTTAATTTGATTAATATGTGTCTTGGGGTGTTTTGCCTTGGGTTTATCTTGTTTGGGACTTTCTGGGTTTCTTGGACTTGAGTGACTATTTCCTTCCCCATTTTAGGGAAGTTTTCGACTATTGTCTCCTCAAGTATTTTCTCATGGTCTTTTTTAAAATCTTCTTCTTCTGGGACTCCTATGATTCGAATGTTGGGGCATTTAACATTGTCCAGAGTAGGTCCTTGTTAAAACTTACTTGCATCTTTTCAAAAATCCTTGTCTCCAGGCTACTTATCTGTAACTCCATTTTGTTTTCAAGATTTTGGATCATTTTCACTATCATTATTTGGAATTCTTTATCAGGTAGATTCCCTATTTCTTCCTCTTTTGTTTGGTTTGGTGGGCATTTATCCTGTTCTTTTACCTGCTGGGTACTTCTCTGCCTCTTCATCTTGTTTATATTGCTGTGTTTGGGGTGGCCTTTCCATATTCTGGCAGTTTGTGGAGTTCTGTTTATTGTGGAGTTTCCTCTCTGTGGGTGGGGTTGGACAGGTCGCTTGTCAAGGTTTCCTGGTTAGGGAAGCTTGTGTCGGTGTTCTGGTGGGTGGAGCTGGATTTCTTCTCTCTGGAGTGTAATGAAGTGTCCAATAATGAGTTATGAGATGTCAGTGTGTTTGGAGTGACTTTGGGCAGTCTGTATATTGAAGCTAAGGGCTATGTTCCTGTGTTGCTGGAGAATTTGCGTGGTATGTCTTGCTCTGGAACTTGTTGGCCCTTGGTTGGTGCTTGGTTTCAGTGTATGTTTGAAGGCATTTGATGAGCTTGTATCAATTAATGTTCTCTGGAGTCAGGAGTTCTCTGGTGTTCTCAGGATTTGGACTTAAGCCTCTTGCCATTGGTTTTCAGTCTTATTCTTACAGTAGCCTCAAGATTCTCCATCTATACTTCACTTTCAGATAGTTCCTTGATCCAGCTTATACTTCCCAAGATCTATAGGCCCCTTCCTATGTAGTCGGTGCCAACTACAGGCTTTTAATCTATTGCTCTCGTCACTTCCAAAGTGGTTCCCTCTGTTTTCGCTTCTTCTGTTTGCTGATCTCTTCAGTATCTAATTTCCGCCCTGACACACGGGGACGGTGGTGGACACTTTTTTAGGCTCACTTGTTCAGCTGTGCCGTGGGGAGGGAGGAACACTGCAAACAAATAACACTGGCACCTGTGGGGAGTGCTCCCAGTGTCTCGGCCACACTGGGTTTGACCCCACTCACAGGGTGTGTGCTTCCCAGTCTACATTGCTTAGGCTCTATGTTGCTCCGCTGGGAACCAGCTGATGCCGGCCCTGGGCTGCATGCACCTCCCAGGTCTAAGCTGCTCAGGTTCAGGCACTCGGGCAGTCCTCAGAGGCGCAGACTTGGTTGTGCCTGCATTTTGTGCCCTTCCCAGGTCCAAGGGGAGAAGGCAATGGCACGCCACTCCATTACTCTTGCCTTGAAAATCCCAGGGATGGGGGAGCCTGGTGGGCTGCTGTGTCTGGGGTCGCACAAAGTTGGACACGACTGAAGCGACTTAGCAGCAGGTCCCAGCAGCTCAGGTGACCAGGTATTTGGCGAGCGCAGTAGCTGTGACTTATCTCCTCCCCTGTCTCTGCTGCTCCGTTTTCTGGGTGTACAACCGGCACACCTTCTCAGGTGGATGTCAGCCGTCCAGAATCCCAAGAAGTCTTGGTTAGCAACAAAGTCTGCTTGCAGTTCGGTAGATGATGCCTCTCTGGGGCCATGATTGCCCTCTTCCGGCTCTGGCTGCCCTCGCCTGCCTGTCTCCGACAGGGGATGGGCCAGTCCGCAGCCCGCTAGCTCTGCTCAGTCCTTTGTTCTGTGAGCGGGCCTGGAAGTGTCTTATGTTAGGGCTTTTCTCAGGGTAGCTATCCCACAGTCTGGTTTGCTATCTCAGTTAGTTCCCTTAGATTGCCCTTGGGGCATTCAGGCCCGGTCCTTACTCTAAGCAATGCAGCCTGCACCTCCCTGCCCAGCCCCTGCTTGCTAGTGGCGGATGCAGGTGTCTGTGCTGCTTCTTCACTGGGAGTTACCGTTGGGCACGTAATCTGTGGATTTTAATTACTTATTTTTCCTCCTGGTTATGTTGCCCTCTGAGGTTCCAAGGCTTGCCACAGACTCGCCAGTGAGAGTGTTCCCTGGTGTTTGGAAACTTCTCTTTTTAAAGACTCCCTTCGGGGTATGGATCTCCATCCCTACCTCTTTTGTTTCTCTTTTTATCTTTTATATTTTTTCCTACCTCCTTTCGAGGACAATGGGCTGCTTTTCTGGGTGCGTGATGTCTTCTGCTGGCATTCAGAAGTTTTTTTGTGGAATTTACTCAGCATTCAAATGTTCTTTTGATGAATTTGTCGGGGAGAAAGTGGTCTCCCTGTCCCATTCCTCCACCATCTTAGGACCGCCTCCCAATAGCAGTCTTCTACTTAGAAGGTACTCCAGTGACATGACAACCAAATATAGTATATTGAAACATTGTATTGATTGAGTCTTGATTGGAACAAATAAACCATAACAGGAGATTTTGAGAAAATTAGTGAAATTTGTATCTTGATTAGGTCATTCAGTTCAGTTCAGTTCAGTTGCTCAGTTGTGTCCAACTCTTTGTGACCCCTTGAATCGCGGCACACCAGGCCTTCCTGTCCATCACCAACTCCTGGAGTTCACTCAGACTCATGTCCATTGAGTCAGTGATGCCATCCAGCCATCTCATCCTCTGTCGTCCCCTTCTCCTCCTGCCCCCAATCCCTCCTAGAGTCAGAGTCTTTTCCAATGAGTCAACTCTTCGCATGAGGTGGCTAAAGTACTGGAGTTTCAGCTTTAGCATCATTCCTTCCAAAGAAATCCCAGGGCTGATCTCCTTCAGAATGGACTGGTTGGATTTCCTTGCAGTCCAAGGGACTCTCAAGAGTCTTCTCCAACACCACAGTTCAAAAGCATCAATTCTTTGGTGCTCAGCTTTCTTCATGGTCCAACTCTAACATCCATACATGATTATTGGAAAACGTATAGCCTTGACTAGATGGACCTTTGTTGGCAAAGTGATGTCTCTGCTTTTCAATATGCTATCTAGGTTGGTCATAATTTTCCTTCCAAGGAGTAAGCGTCTTTTAATTTCATGGCTGCAGTCACCATTGCAGTGATTTTGGAGCCCCCAAAAATAAAGTCTGACACTGTTTCCACTGTTTCCCCATCTATGTCCCATGAAGTAATGGGACCAGATGCCATGATTAGGTCATTAGAGGATTTCTAATTTGGATGATATTGTGGGAAAATGCCCTTATCTCTTAGATATGAATATTAAAAAATTAGAGATAAAATGTCAGGTTACTTATAGACCAATATTCATAGCAGCCTTACTCATACTAGTTAAAAAAAAGGAACAACCTAAAAGTCTGTCAATTATGATGAATGGATAAATAAAATATGGAATATCTACATGATGGGATATTATCCAGACATAAAGTATTGACTCATGCCACAACATGGATAAACCTTGAAAATATGCTAAATGAAAGAAGCCAATCACAAAAGGCTACATATTGTATGATTCCTCTTACGTAAAACGTCTAGAATAGGCAAATGTATTAAAAAAGACAGAAAGTAGATTAGTGGTTGCCTAGGGCTGGGGATGCAGAAAGAAGTGGGGTTAACAGCTTAAGGATTCAAGTTTATTTTGGGGGATGATAAAAACGTTTTAAAATTGATTGTGGTAATGGGTTACACATATCTGTGAATATACTAAAAACATTGAATTGTGCACTCTAAGTGGGTGAATTGTATGGCATATGCCTTCAGTTCAGTTCAGTTGCTGAGTCGTTTTCCAACTCTGCGACCCCATGGACTGCAGCACACCAGGCCTCCCTGTCCATCACCAACTCCTGGAGTTTGCCCAAACTCATGTCCAATGAGTCGGTGATGCCATCCGACTGTATAAATAAAGCTGTATTTACAAAGGAGGGAAAAAGGGGGGAAACAAAGTCATGCTCTACAATTTTGCTTAAAACAACTAAGAGTAAAAAGGAGCAAATATGGCAGAGTTAACATTGCTAAACCTGGGTGCTGGATCATGAGAGTTTGTTCCACTATTCCCTCTCCCTTTGTGTATATTTGAAATTAAAAAAAAAAAAAAAAAAAACTGGAGGATGGTAGTTCTCTCTGAACATCCATGCCTTTAAACATCCATTTGAGAAGACATCCTCTTGCCTTCATAACTGCAAAATAAAATGCAGGAAGATAGCATCACCCCTTTTGGGGGACTGTATGCAGTGCAGGAGTGGTAAATATTATTTCCTTTCCTTGCTATTGAAAAGCTCTCTGGGAAGCAAATATTTAGGTGATCACCAGAGAACTGGACTATGGGAGCCACTGATATAAATGACCCCTCACACTTCCAGGCTACCACATAGCCAAATACAGGACCAGATCATGGAAAAGAAATGCAAAGAAGGGAGATGGGTGGAGGAAGGAGAACTATAGTTGTGTCCAACTGTAAGAAAATTTCACTTACAAATTTAAAATCCAAGAAAGCATATTATGAGACAATTATTTGCTCTATAGAAATATTTCTAATGCTTTATGAAAACATAAAATTATTATTTTTTTTCACGGCACAACATTGCAAATCAACTTGTGTGCATGCTCAGTTGTGTCTGACTCTTTGTGACCCCATGGACTATAGCCTGCCAGACTCTTCTTGCCCAGGCAAGAATACTGGAGTACGCTGCCATGCTGTCCTACAGGGGAATCTTTCTGGCTCAGGGATTGAACCCATGTCTCTTGCCTCTCCTGTGCTAGCAAGTGGATTCTTTACCACTACCATTCTTTACCAGTCTTTACCACTACCATTACCTGGGAAGCCTTGGAAATCAACTATACTTCAATAAAATAAAATAGAATAAAATAATTTTTTCAATAGGTAAATATATGCAAATACATGGGAAAAGCCAAAAGTTGCATAGCACTATGTTCATTGTCCCGCTTTTTGAATAATTAACTCATTTAATCCTTATTAGAATTCCCATTTTACAGCTGAGACCCTTTAAGGTTGAAAACCCATACAACTACTAAAGGACAGGCGAAAGTTTCCAGGGTCACGCTCTTAACAGCTACACTTGACTGCCCCCCTCATAAGACACAAAAGTCTGGTCCCTTCCCCAGAGGACACGACTGTTACCAGCTTCCTGGGGATCCTTCCAGAAGATAGGTAATTCTTTCGGAGGCTCATTCAAGCCCATTTTTCAATCAGCAGTTTGGAGAACATATTCAGAGACTCTCCTCCATCCACATGGCTAGTTCTGACCCATTAACTGTGAAGTCCCTGAGGCCCCCGCAGAGAGGCACAGCCTGTTACATTGCCACCTGTAAGCCACAGACCCACAGACAAGGGGCTTCTGATTTACTGGGCTTCTCCCTGCTGATCCACAGAGCCGTTAATCTTCTGCCTCGGGGCAGAGTTTGACAGCTCCCAAAGGTCCCCATGAAGTACTCTTTTCAAAGTGAAATTCTCAATCAAATAAACTTGAAACAGACTTGGTCTGGATCCAAGTACAGATCCCCCCACCCCATGCCCCCGGGCAGTCGTTGGCTACACTTCACTTCCTGGGTTTTTTGAGTCCTCTGGTGCAGGCTACTTTTTTCCTTCAATAAAACAGTGATTTAAAACCTTCATTCTTCCTGTTCTAAAACTGTGCCAGGGCATAACCACTCTTGTCTTCACCAAAGAGTATACAAAAATCAACCAGGGCTCTGCACCCACACTGGCTGTAGATTATCAGGTAAGCACTTTATCAGACTCTTGATCTGCTTTTTGAAAAATATTCTTTTACCTGATAAAAACTTTTTTCACTCTTCTTTTGCTTCTTCACTTGACATTTTATTTTGATTCTTTTTATGTTTTCCCTTGGATATTCACATTATTCCTTTTCTTAAATGAATGCCCCTAGCTTCTCTTCACCTCTGCCAGGGACCTCAGTGATTTTTCTGGTGGTGATAATAAAAAGGAAAGTTTTCTTTTCTCTCTGAAACTCTAACAACAACAAAAACAGTCACAAAGGATGATATTTTGTGGGGCCGTGGCATGGAAATGTTTTCGTGAGAGGAGAAGGTGTCAAGTACATTTCTAACATCTCTACAGTTTATATTAACAATGATCAGAAGTCTCTTGTGGGGCACCTCATCCTTTTGTGCTTATTTTGTCTCTGAGCATATTGATGTGGGATTCATTAATGCCATTTTGGTCTTTCTTTCCTCCTGGCACAAGGCAGGGGCTGTGCTTCCCTGCCCCTTTTGAAGTAAGGTGAGACTGTGAGACTTGCTTTGGCTAGCGGAATGTGAGAGGTAACATACCATTTCCCAGTAAAGTGTGAAGTGAAGTGAAGGTCGCTCAGTCGCCAAGTGTCTGACTCTTTGTGACCTATACAATCCATGGAATTCTCCAGGCCAGGATACTGGAGCGGGTAGCCTTTTCCTTCTCCAGGGGATCTTCCTGACCCAGGGATTGAACCCAGGTCTCCCACACTGCAGGTGGATTCTTTACCAGCTGAGCTACAAGGGAAGCCCAAGAATACTGGAGTGGGTAGCCTATTCCTCCTCCAGCAGATCTTCCCGACCCAGGAATTGAACTAGAGTCTCCTGCATTGTGGATTCTTTACCATCTGAGCTATGAGAGAAGCCCCATCATTTCCCAGGGAAAACTTAAAAGCCCATGTGTATGTCTCAGATTCCCATCCTGTTGCTGCAGTGGTTATAGAGCAAAAAGCAAAGCAAAGCGAAGTCGCGTCCAACTTTTTGTGACCCCTTAGACTGTAGCCTACCAGGCTCCTCAATCCACAGAATTCTCCAGGTAAGAATACTGGAGTGGGTTGCCATTTCCTTCTCCAGGGGATCTTCCTGACCCAGGGATTGAACCTGGGTCTCCTGCGTTACAGGCAGATGCTTTACCGTCTGAGCCACCAGGGAAGTTAAGTGTTAAATAGAATCTCCACTGCTTCCCAGGCGGTGCTAGTGGCAAAGAACCTGCCTGCCAATGCAGGAGACATGGGTTCCATGCCTCGTTCAGGAAGATCCCCTGGAGGAGGGCAGGGTAACCCACTCCAGTATTCTTGCCTGGAGAATCCCTTGGACAGTGAAGTCTGGCAGACTGTGGCCGGTAGCATTGCAAAGAGTTGGATACGACTGAAAGCAACTCAGCACAGCACACGGCACAGTCTCCAGAGCTTGAGTCCTTGAGTCACAATCATTAAAAGACCCCCCTCACTGCAATGATTAGGGAAAAATCAACTTTTTTTATGGTAAGCCACTAAGGTTTGGGAGCTATCTGGTATAATCTAGCCCCTCTAGACATATAATTGGAAACAACTATGAATAAGTAATCATGAGCCCTGTGGACTTTTGCCTCAGCCTGTGAGGACAAAAATTAAGTCTGTTTCTCCATCCAATCGAGCAATCTCAGATAAAATAACAATTTGATTGATGCATTTAGCAAATATTAATTAAGGACCTAGTCTGTTCAAAGCACTATTAACAAGAGTAACAAAAACTTTATATGATCATCAGGACTATTGATTTAAAAGACACTAAAATTTCAGATAATTCAAAACAGCCAAAACAACTTAGTATCTAGAATGCTGTGTTTAGTGATTTTTGTTACAGTTTCCCATTGCCGCTGAGCATTTTCCAGCTATAAAATTGTTAAAGGATAGATTTCCCTCCAAAAGGTAAAATCATGCCTCTCATACAGATATAAAATAAGCATATGTTAAAGATTTTACTTAACTCATTATTCAATGAAGAAACTGGAAATACATTATAACTGGTTAAAAGGAGAAATCAAAAGAACCACCATTTCATATGGAATAAAGGAATGTTGAAGTTAATTTACAAAAAGGACGCAAAATGGGAATTTTTCACTAGGATGTGGCGGGGCAGGGTGGTTCAGCGATGTGGGGAAAGTCAGTTTAAACCACCACACCACAATTCCACCAAGGAATTTATTTGTATGACACTATAAAAATTATTTTGTATTACTATCAAATATCTACAGAGTTATGAAATAGCTCAAAGTCAGCAAAAGGCTAGAAATGATAAAGCAAAGGGTGTGTTCTAGACAATTCAGTTTCCATTAGAAATATCCATTAAGCTCTTTTCCTTATTCTAAATTTCCTTACAGATGGGATTTCCAAAATTAAAAAAAAAAGATTAAAATAAGTGATGCTATTTACTCAGTGCTACACAATGTGCTAAGTTTTGCAGACATCATCATTAGATGGATATTATCATTACTATTTTAGAGATTGGATAACTGGGACTTAACTTGCCCAATAGCCCAATTTTTTTTTTTTTTGTCTCACCCAGTGACTTGAGGGATCTGAATTCCTGTATCAGGCCCTTGGCAGTGAGAGCACAGAGTGCTAACCACTGGACCACCAAGGAATTCCCTTTTGCAAAATTCAAATGAAAGTCTGATTCTAAAGCTTTCAGCAGTATTTTTTTAAAATATGTAAGATAATGACAAAGTTTTTAAAATAATTAATATATGGTAAAATTGACATTTTCATGGTATACAGTTCTAAGAGTTTTAACACATGTATAGATTCTCCTAACCACAATAACAATCAGGATACAGAATTGTCCCTCCCTTCTCCCCCCACATCTCCTTGAGCGACTCCTTGGTAGTCACATCCTTCTCCTGCTCCTGGCAACCAATGGTTTGTTGTCTGTTGCTATGCTTTTGTCTTTTCAAGAATGTCAAATAAATGGAATCACACAGTTTGTAACCTTTAAAAGATTGGGGGAGGGTTGTTGTTAATTACAGATTCACAGAAACTTGCAAAAATAGTACAGAGAGGTCCTGGTACACTTCAGCCAATTACCCAAAGGCTGACATCTTACATAACTACAGTGCAATATCAAAACCAGGAGACTGACCTTGATACACGCCATAACCCTCATTCCACATTCATCAATTTAACGTTCACTCATTGGTGGGTACCTGTACAGTTCTATACAATTTTATCTGTGTGTAGTTTTGTGTAAGGTGAAAGTGAAAGTCGCTCAGTTGTGTCCAACTCTTTGTGACCCCACAGACCATACAGTCCATGGAATTCTCTAGGCCAGAATACTGGAATGGGTAGCCTATCCCTTCTCCAGAGAATCTTCCCGACTCAGGAATCAAACTGGGGTCTCCTGCATTGCAGGGATTCTTTACCAACTGAGCTATCAGGGAAGCCCAGTTTTGTGTAATCATCACAACCAAGATATGGAATTATTCTATCACTGCAAAAATCCATGAGCCATCCCCTTATAGTTATATCTTAAGGGGTTAGATTTTAGAAACCTTTCTTTATGTGTTCTCCATCCTTAAAAAAAAAAAGAAAACACTTTAAGGTAAACAATTTAGTCCTTCTTTTATACTGTAATATTTGTTTTTTACTGACATTATTTTTATAAAGTTCAAAAAATTTCATCTTTTTTTTCATAATTATTATTGAAAAAAAAAATTTGTCACATAGAGAGATATAAAGAGTGTTCCATCCCAGGTGTCAGTTGCACTATGAAGCTCACCATTTGGAAACTCACCCAGGCATCAAGGTGAACACAGTAGCCCATCACTTAAAATGAGTTCAAACTCTTTTACAGCTGTTGAGCCAAAGGTAGAACCTTAATCATTTTCCTATTCAGTACTTTTTTAGAAAACAAATTTCATAAGAAAAAGTATGACATGTTAAACTACTAAAAATGTCATGCTTTGGTAGTACATAAAGTGAACTATGGAAATGGAATAAATCAAACTCATTTCAAAGTTAAAACTTTTTTAGGGGAAAGTAATTTTCAAATCTATAAAATCTCACTGCTTCCTCTGGGCTCTGTTTTTCCAACTAACCAGATTTACTGTTTTAGGGTAAGACTATCTGCAGATATTCCCATCTCCATTTTTTTTTCTATTGCTTATAAATTAAAACAAACTTTATTCTTAAAGAAGATTGCTGCTTTGGAATTGCCAGAATACTATTTAACTATATTGATTTGTGGAAGACTCTTTATGGACCCCATCCATATTCTTGTATGTTGTTTCTGTCACGGATTAATATTTATTATAAACATAAGGATGGCTCCCATCCTTTACTCAAGTTCTCCCTCTTGCACTCTCTGGTGGGCTTAGCCTTCAGCCATGATGGAATTTTTCTCCTAGAGCCTGGACAGAGACATTCCATTCAGTACTGATGGCATATGTTATCTGCAGAGCCTGAGCCTGGAATAATAAGGAAACTAAATACTGATGGGAGGGGGCAGGTAGAGGATGGTTTACTATTGACCCTTCTTATATGTAGTCTCTTTTCTATATAATTGGAATGAAAACCTGAGGTGTGGGTGATTTTCAGAGATGTCAATTAATTCATTACTGTGGGGTCGCATTACTATGGGGTCCTGTGGTCATGTACGGATGTGAGAGCTGGACTGTGAAAAAGGCTGAGTGCCGAAGAATTAATGCTTTTGAACTGTGGTGTTGGAGAAGACTCTTGAGAGTCCCTTGGACTGCAAGAAGATCCAACCAGTCCATTCTGAAGGAGATGAGCCCTGGGATTTCTTTGGAAGGAATGATGCTGAAGCTGAAACTCCAGTACTTTGGCCACCTCATGCGAAGAGTTGACTCATTGGAGAAGACTCTGATGCTGGGAGGGATTGGGGGCAGGAGGAGAAGGGGACGACAGAGGATGAGATGGCTGGATGGCATCACTGACTCGATGGACGTGAGTCTGAGTGACCTCCGGGAGTTGGTGATGGACAGGGAGGCCTGGCGTGCTGCGGTTCATGGGGTCACAAAGAGTCGGACACGACTGAGCGACTGATCTGATCTGATGGGGTCGAAAAGGGTCAGACATGACTTAGCGACCGAGCACAGGCACACACATGATTGGATAAGGGGTTCCCTCGTAGCTCAGTGATGAAGAATCTGCCTTCTAGTGCAAGAGACACAGGAGACTCCGTTTCCATCCCTGGGCTGAGAAGATCCCCTGGAGTAGGAAATGGCACCCCACTCCAGTACTCTTGCCTGGAAAATCCCATGGACAGTGGAGCCTGGCGGGCTACAGTCCATGGTGTCACGAAGAGTTGAATGCAAATGAGCATGCACTCATGAGCGTGGGTACTCTATGACTGGATAAATATATCATCGATGGTTCTTGGTGAAAGGCTTTGCCCTGAGGTCCACAAGCGCGACTAATAATGAGGAAAGTAGGACACAGATGTACCTCTTTCATACACGAGAACTGGTTTCCCTTTGCCCCTCCAGACTGACTCTATTCTTCTCCTCACCTAGGGTGCCAGATTCAGCAAACAGAAAACCATGAAGAGTGAGGTCAGGCGTTTTCCCTTTGTGGTTGCAGAAGCTTGGCTGTGTCACTCTGGCAAGGCATGGCTCCCACAGGTGCCCTGGCTTACAGCTAGAGTTGCTCTCTGGGTCCAGAGACTGTTCTCTTTTTTGATCTTGGGGCTTAAAGGTGGTCATTGCTCTCTGTGTTGCAAGCCCTTAATACCTCGCCTTTTTGGTTTCCCTTAACCCTCACACCACTGAAAATGGTCCCTTCATTAAATTCACCTCAGTTCCCCCACTTGAAAGTGCCATCTGTTTCCTGTCAGGACTCTGACACAAAGTGGTTCTGATTAGAGGAGAATACATCTCATGCTTTGTAAAAAGATAAACTGCAAACTGAACCATAAGGTTATATAACATAGCTTTATGTCTGTGTGTCTGTGGGCTTCCATAGCTTCAAGGATGCTTTAGCTTCATTCTGGTGCATCTTTAAATGGAGTTGAATCCTAATATCTCAGATTCTGGAGGCATTGGAGATGGTTCTATTCATCCACTATTAGCATAACTCAACAGTGAAGATTTCTATGTATATAACATGATCCTTTTGATGTCTCCCTTACATATCGAATGTCAAATATGATTATTTAATGTTTATGCAATTCTAGTCACTTAATTTACTTACCTTGCAAGAAGATAAATGTGTATGTGTATATATATATATGTCTATGTGTATAAAGTTTAAAAAAAGAGTATTTAAATAAATTATGATAAATTTATACTATTGAATATTATATAGTTATTAGAAAGAATGAGTTAGGACTATAAGTACTAATATGGAAATAGCTCCAAGACATTTTATTAAGTGATGAAACCAAGGCTAGAGCAAAAAAATACAGAACAATCAAATAGTTTGTGTATGTATAATCATCAAGAATTTACCTGGGGAGGGTATGTATACCAGACCACAGACAGATACTGCCTTGGGAGAAAAGAGGCCTTGGAAGAATGGTGTTTTTGCATTTTGTTCTCTATACTTAATGCAAAGGATCTATTGCAACATGTTTGAGTTCATCTATGCTTTTTCCTGGGGCTCCCCTGGTGGCTGAATCCACCTGTCAATGCAGGAGATGTGGGTTCAATCCCTGGGTCAGGAAGATGCCCTGGAAAAGGAAATGGCAACTCATTCCAGTATTCTTGCCTGGGAAATCCCATGGACAGAAGAGCCTGGCAGGCTATAATCTGTGGGGTTGCAAGAATTTGACACGACCTAGCAACTAAACAACAACAACAGCAATGCTTTTTCCTAAAATCTCACCCAATGACAGTAAAGACATTAAGAAGTAATACAGGGCCAATAGAACAGAGAGAGCACGAAGACGATTAGAGATATCAGCAGAATTTTGGAAGGTTAAAGTGGAGGATAAGCAGTAACTGAATTATCAGGATGGTGAAAACTGAAGCTTATGTTTCTGCAGAAGTCATCACCTGTGAGAAGCAAACTGGTTCATGGCCCAGAATACCCAAGAGACTCAGAAATTAGAGACATCATGTACTTTCAGGAGGGGCAAGATGTGAGATGAACATAGGAAAATTAGTTGAGAGTTTGCACAAAGAGCAAGTAGATCCCTTGAACTTCTATTCCACCCCTGATGTCCACAGAGTATAGCACCCCCACCCTCTACCTCATCAGGAAATGGGAGGCTTGATCTATGAGGAGATGATGCCAAAGAGACTCTGGCCTCAGGGATGATGACAGGCACAACTGAAGGGGATGAGGCACCAGACAGAAAAGAGTGGGATTGAGAGAAAGATTACACACTGCACAGTGAAACCCACGCCTTCTCCCACCTCAGTCCCCAGAATGCTGGCAAGGAAATTTATACCCCTCAGTCAGTAGACTGGATAATTTTTCCTTGGAGAAGGTCCAAGAAAAAAGACCTATTGACATTTAGGGTTGTCCAGTAAAATGTCCAAGTTCCACTTGATTACCCTACAGTGAAACTCACCATTCAGCAAGCCCCATTCATGTTCCTAGAGCTTTCAATCAGCCTTTTAGCACCTCGTGTTTAATATAAACTGGCAGACTTTTTGAGGAAAGCCTGTGACATGAAAAAATGGGGACAAAATGATAAGAGAAAAGGAACTCAGAAGAATAAAGACAGTGCAAAGAACAGAAGGAAACTCCAAATGACTAACATCCTCTGAAAGATAAGTGATGATATGACACCCTTGAAATGAAAACAGGAGGATGATAAGACAATGGAATATATAAAGAACAAGAAAAAGCTTTTGAAATTAAAAATATGTTGACTTAAGTAAAAAATTCAATAGAGGGTTAAAAGACAAAGTTGAAGAATCCCTGAAAAGCAGAACAGCAGCAACAACCAAAAAAAAAAACCTAGAAAAAGAAAGAAAACTAGAGCAGTTTAAGAGATTCAGTATCTGATTAATAGGGATTTCAGAAATAAAACAAAAGCAGCAGAAATTGTCAGCTATTGTATCAGTCTGGATTCTCCAGAGAAACAGAATCAATGGTGTATATATTTCTATTTATATAAATTCAATGTATTTATTATAAGGAATCAGTTTACTAATTGATTATCGAGGCCAGCACGTACCCAGATCTGCAATCAGTAAGCTGGAGACCCAGGAAATCAATGGTGTATTTGCAGTTCAAGCCTGAGTCCAAAGGCAGGAGAAGACTGATTTCCCATATGGAAGACTAGCAGAGAAAGTGAATTCTCTCTTACTCAGCCTTTTTTTCTTTTTTTCTATTCAGGGTTTCAGTGAATTGAAAGAGGCCTACCCGCACTGGAGGACAATTGCTTTACTCACTGATTCAAACATTAATCTCATCTAGAAACACTCAGGCACACCAAGAATAATGTTTACCCAGCTATTTGGGCACCCTGTGGCCCTGTCAAGCTGACACATAAAGTTAACTATCCTAGACATGATACAGGAGCATATTCCAAAATAAAAATATGACAGGTCCAAATGAGAATGAGAAATGAAAATGATCCATATCAAGGCATGTCACTGAAAAACCCTCCATCATTAGGGATAGTAAGAATCTAAAAGTTTCCAGAAAGAAAAAGAAAAGCCACAAGGAACTACAATAGCATTAGACTGTCAACACACTAGTAATTACAAGCTATTGCAGCAGTGTCTCCAAAATTCTGCAAGAATAATTCTTCCATAGTAGGAAATGAGTAGATAATGTCTAAAATTGCATGAAGTTATTTGTAAAACTATGGAGTAAAATATAAGAAGAGAAACTGCTAACTGGATTAGAAGTTGCCTCTGCCTTCGAGGAATCTACTTCTGGGGCTGAATATTGTTTTGTTGTTTCTTTGTTTATTATTTTAAATGTTGTAAATATTTGACCTTTCAAACCTTGGCTGGGTATATTTTTGATTGCCAAACATATTTTTATGACCCAGATGAATTGTATATATGGTGATATAAAACACTGATCTTAAAGGTTTTCTTAATCTTTCTGGAATAGGCTGGGTCTAGACAATTAAGTTATGACCAACCTATACAGCATATTCAAAAGCAGAGACATTACTTTGCCAACAAAAGTCCATCTACTCAAGGCTATGGTTTTTTCAGTAGTCATGTATGGATGTGAGAGTTGGACTATAAAGAAAGATGAGCACACAAGAATTGAGATCCAACCAGTCCATCTTAAAGGAGATCAGTCCTGAATATTCATTGGAAGGACTGATGTTGAAGCTGAAACTCTAATAGTTTGGCCACCTGATACAAAGAACTGACTCATTGGAAAAGACCCTGATGCTGGGAAAGAATGAAGGCAGAAGTAGAAGGGGACGACAGAGGATGAGATGGTTGGATGGCATCACTGACTCAATGGACATGAGTTTGAGTGAATTCTGGGAGCTGGTGATGAGCAGGGAGGTCTGGTGTGCTACAGTCCATGGGGTTGCAAAGAGTTGGCCCAATTGAGCGATTGAACTGAACTGAACTGAGACAGTTAAGATATCTTGATGTTAATTACCTCTAGTTATTAATCACTGTTTTCCCTTAATTCAAATACCTAATTCAAATAGCTAAATGCATTAGGGCATGTACTTTATGATATTATTTAGAAAGTATTCCTATCAGTAAAATATTTTCTATTGTACAGGATGAAAAAAATTTCTTTTTCCTCCTACTCTTCTAAGTTCTCTGTTGGGGCTCTGTAACAAAAGACAGATTAACAAGAGAAAAGCATTCAGATTTATTCAGTATAAGTTTTATGTGACACAAGAGTCTTCACGAGGAAATGAAGACCCCCAGGAAACAGTTAAACCTGAGTGTTTTTATACTAGCTTTGATGAAGAATGCAAAGTCGCAGAGAAACGTGATAGGACAAAAGGGCGAGAGCGGAGAGTGCGAAATCCGAGAGCAGCCTAGCAAGGAGGCCTGTTTGTTCAGACTCCTTTCAGCGTCCCCCTTTTCTCTGGAGAGAGGGAGACCACTTCTCACAGGAGGGTCTTTTGACCTTCTTCCAGGGAGAAGGGAAGGTCAGAGATTCCTTCCCACACCTGCCATTTCTCAAATTCCTTCAGCTTAAAATATTCAGTGTGCTAAGGTGCCGTATTTGGGGGGTAGCATGTTCTTACCTGTCACTATCATAAATTAAACATACTAACTCTTTGTGAAATATGCTGCTAAGAATTTTTATGTAGAATCAGATGATTCTGTAATTTTATTTTACTCTTTTTACATATAGTTTCTATTACATTCTCTTAATAATCATCAAAGGGAACAGCCCTAGATTAATACTTTAAAAGTTAATGAATTATTCAGACATATTCTTTTGAGATATTTATATATATCCTCTCACATAATTTCCTTTTTCTAATCAGAAGTATTAATATCCAATCTGTGTATCTTGGCTTGAATTCCTTTAAATTATCTTTGTATAAGCAATGCTCTTAAAATAAACATGTAGTTCTATAGAAAACAGTCTAGAGGAATATTTAGCGAAAAACTAACATTGGATAGCTGGGAAGTGGAATTGGGGAGGATTTTCTAAAATGTTTTACAGCCTTTTGTATTATTTTTATAATCAGAATATGTTTGTGCATGTGTATATGTGTATGCATATATGTAAGATAAAATGAGAGGTTTTACCTAGCAGTTTTGGCCTCTATTGCAATTCTTTATTGTTTTCACCTTCAGCATAAAGGGATTTTACTGGAACAAACTTAAAGGATATTCTGTTGAACTTCACATGACATTCTAGGGTTTGGTTTAGCTGCTTTGAGCAAATGACTGTAAACTGAGGTGAGGCAAACAAAGGCGAGTGCCCTGCTTTAAACTGTTAGATCCAAACTGGGTTCAACACGTTAGTGGTACAGCCAGGAATGCCTAAGCTAGGCTAACGGGCAGTCACTTGTCAGTCCGCAATCAGTCAGCAGAAAATACATGTGCATGGGAAGTGAACTTTATAGATTAAAAAAATAATATGAATAAATTATAATGATTATGTATTAATTAGTAGGTAGAATACATTTCCATTTTCCCCTCCTTTCCTTGTTAGGTCATTTTATGTTGACCAAAAAATACAAGTAACAGAATTTCAACTTTCTGCTGTTGCCCTTCTAGAGTGGGAAGCATTTTTTTTTTTTCAAATTAGCCCTTCCTGCTTAAGAAGACCTTGACTGGATCAATTCTTTATTTTTTAGTTTCTAGGATAAACAACAAAAGGATTCTTGGTCTCATGTTCTCCAGTTTCTATATTATTATTCCAGTCCTTAGCATGCACTTAGAGACTCTGCAGGTAATTCATGGTAGAATTAGGAATAGAACTATCTGATAGTCTTTGCTCTTTGTCAAAGATGAATAGGCAAGATATTGGAGTGAGTTGGCATTTCCTTCTCCAGGGGATCTTCCTGACCCAAGGATTGAACCTGCATCCCCTGCTTGGCAGGTGGATTCTTTACCACTGAGCCACCTGGGAAGCCCTGATAGTATGGTAAATGTATATTAAACACTGGAAGGACTGATCCTGAAGTTGAAACCCCAATACTTTGGCCACCTGATGCAAAGAACTGACTCATTGGAAAAGACCCTGATGCTGGGAAAGATTGAAGGCAAGAGAAGAAGGGGACGACAGAGGATGAGATGGTTGGATGGCATCCCCATTGCGATGGACATGAATTTGAGTAGACTTCGGGAGTTGGTGATGGACAGGGAAGCCTGGTATGCTGCAGTCCATGGGGTCACAAAGAGTTGGACACGACTGAGTGTTTGAACTGAACTGATATTAAACATTTAAGAAACTGATGCTCTGTTTTCCAAAGTGACTGTTCCATTTTGTGTGAATTCCAGTTGTTCCACATCCCTCTTAGCACTTGGTATTCTTGGGGTCTTTATTTGAGTCATTCTGGCTTTAATTTGTATTTCTCTAATGACTAATGATGCTGAGCATCCTTTTGTGGTGCTTAGTTACTATCCATCTCTTTTCTTTGGTGAAGTACCCAAATTTGTTGCCTATTTTAAAAAATTGACTTGTTTTATTTATTGAGTTGTAGCGTCATTGTTTTAAATAAAATATTCTGAATAGATAATACATTCACATGGTTCAAAAACCAAAAGTGACTTAAAAAGTCATTCATTGGGACTTCCCTGGCAGTCCAGTGGTTGAGACTCTGCCTTCCAATGCAGGGGATATGGGTTCAATCTCTGGTCAAAAAGCTAAGATCCCACATGTCTTGTTGCCAAAGCATCAGAACATAAACAATAGAAGCAACATTGTAACAAATTCAATAAAGAATTAAAAAATGGTACACATCAAAAAAAATTCTATTTTAAAAAAGTTTAAAAAAATTCATTCATCAGAATGCACCCATCTTTGTCTCCATTAACCTGTTAGAGAATACTTTCATTAACTTGTGTTTCCTTCCAGAGTTTCAGTAAATATAAATACATATCCTATGCCGTCTCCATTCTTATGCTAGAAATAATATATATACACTGTTCAGCACTCATATATCCTGAAGAGCATTCTCAGATGGTATTCTTTTTACAGTGATGTGGTTCTATTGTGGGGATGAGGAGCAGCTTATTTCCAATGATTTCTGTATATTGAACACTACAATTAATAACCTTGTATGCAAGTCCTTTGGTATGTGTGTGGTTCTCTTGGTAGGATATATTCCAGAAATGATTTTCAGATGACTATTTCTTAAAGTATGGACTTCCTTAACTCATATGTAAATTCCCTCTGTTCATTTCCACTAAACTGAAAGGGCTTGTGTAAACCCCACTCATAAAGAAGATAATCGGTGTGTGGGTGTAGGATGGTGTGTGTGTTTGCGTACATGGGTGTATGCTGGTGTGTTGTGTTGTGGGGAGGTGGTGTTGTGTGTGTAGGGAGAATGATATGCATGTTTGTGGTGTGTGTGTGGGTGATATATGTGCATGGGAGTGGTATGTACATAGGGACAATGGTGTGTGTGTGTGCAGTGTTGTATGTGTTGTATGGTGTGTGTGAGTGTAGGTGCTGTGTGTATGTGAGATATTGTATAAGATACTGTATATTTTTTGTGTCTGTGTGAGGTGGTTTTAGGGAGTATTGTGTGTTTGGAGGTTGATGTATGTGTATGGGAATGTGGTGTGTTTTTGTGTGTGTATGAGATGGTGTGTGTGTGGTGGTATGTATATAGGAGTATTGTTGGGGCATACTGTGTCTGGGGGTGTTACATGTGGGAGCGGGTATTGGGTGTATGTGGGGTGTTGTGTGTTTTGTGTGTGTGTGTGGAGGGCACTGTATAGGGGGGTGGAGTGTGTGTGTGTAGCGTGTGTGGAGGAATGGGTGGGTGTGTGGAAGTTGCGAGTTGGGAGCTCCTCTTGATTTCGGCTCTACCCGACGGGCAAGGCACAGGAAGAGGGCTGAGAGGAGCTGCCAGGCACTAGCAAGTCCTCTGGTGATCGTGGCTGGACCCTGCTTGCTTTTTTCTCTCCATTTATTTATAGCAATTATCTCACGCTTATATCTGGGCCTTTTGCTTCAGATCTCAGACTAAAGAAAGATTTTTTCTGATCTGTGTTTCAGTCTCACCAGCGATTTATGGAGTTGGCTCTTCATAAGTTTTCCTTTTGATCATCGTTCACCCTCAGTTAATTTGCTCTGGTGAAGAGCAAACTCTTGGGAGATTAGTGAGAAGAAGGACTGCATTTAGTTTTTATCAAATGAAGTGTTTCTGAATTTGATCACTCACTTCTCACTCAAGGGGAAATTTAGGAAGTAGCAGTAACCTCTTTGATATTTAACAATCTCATTGATGGTCTCTGTTATTTATGTTTTAAAGGGCCACCCTGACTTTAGACACTGATTTTTCATTTAAACCCTAGTCATAAGCTAAAAGCTTGAATGCACAGCACAACCACTAACCAGCCTGCCTTCTGGTTGGTTCTAAATTTAAATGGCGTCTCACCTTTAGCATTAAGGAGACCTTCTAATTTTGGCTTGCGTGTTCACACACGGGTATTGCAGTACCTGGGACACTGGTTGTTGAATAGATAGACGCAGTTGTGAAAGTGCTGCCACAGAGATTTGCTCAGGCTTGTTTCACGAGGTCACCTCTCCTGCAGTTATTTTCAGAACCAAATGCTGCAAATAGAGACCATAACATTTTTCTTTCTACATTGTTTATTTCAGGAGACATGGGAACCATCACGAAGAAGATTCATAGGCTGAAAATGTAAACCCTGAAAGGCTGTTTTGTTTGAGTTAATGAAGATGTGATTTTGTGGTCTCCTCTTCCCCATCTCACCTCTGCCCTGAGAAAATGGCAGACCCTGAAATTTATGGGAATTCTGACCTGAAGGGCCAGGAAGTGCAGGAGACTGAAGAAGGTGGGTAGAAGGGAGATTGGCCCCTGGTGGGGCACATTTCCCAGGAGAGAAAACAGAATCACTCACAGCTGTAGATTTTTCAACTTGCAAAGATTTGTTACTCCTCTTGAAATAACCGCAGGCATGTGGAAGACACTAGATGTCATTTAAGTGATTTCCCTTCCCTTCCAAGTTTGAAGGCTGATAACCTCTCGTTTTATCTGGGGAAAAAAATTCTGAAGCCATTAGAAAATCCCTAGTTCTAAAGTTGTAGACAGACACTGCACCTGTGTAGCCCAAACAAAATTTTAGGGAAAATGATCAGATTTAAGTTGATATTTACTGTGAAGAGTTTTATTTCTGAAGATCAATGTTTGCCAGTACTATTAAGCTAACAGAGACAAGGCTAAAAAGGCTGAAAGGAGCCTTAGACTAAGTCATGAAAGCTCCAGATTAAAAAATATTTTTTAAATGGTCTCATTGAGAAAATTTTCAAATGAGAGTCACACTTGAATGAATGAATGCTGTATCAAATTATCTGGAGACAAAGAAAAGAAGCCATTCTACCAGAACAAATGCAGCCTGCTTTGTCTAGAGGACAAATCATTCTTGCAGCTCATTTGGAAATGTCACTTTTAAGTCAATGAGAGTTGTGTTCAAATAAGAGGGGGATGCAAGACCCTATTATATCCACTAGGACGCGATGTTTTGCCTCTGAATGGTTTCTATAGTGCATGAAAATTCCTTTATTTGGGGAGGGGAGGCGTCTCTCTTTTTAATGTCTTAAACTGTTTTCAGGTTTTACAAAATGCTTTAGTTTTTACATTGAAAGGGCAGACATGATCACACTGGAACACCAGTTGTCTGGCTACAGAAGCTCTGACTTTAGGGGCAAGTCTTTTGAACTTTTAACTTGGTGAAAACAGATTCCTTGGCTCGCTTGGGGAAGCCGTCTTCTGGAAGTGATCCAGCGCTTAGAACAGTCCAAGACAGCCATTTTCTCCATCTTTCCGAGATATCACAATTTGAGCAGCGATGGTGATCAGTGAAACACGAAGTTAAGAGTTGAGACTGAGCAAAACTGACAGGGAAGCCAATTCACTGCCCCACATTGACCAGATGAGCTGGCATCTCCAGGAGTTTTAGACTAGTCAAAGCAGTTTGGCTTTTTTGGTTCATTTTGACAAATTAAAAATCTTAAAGAAAAAATTATTTATTTATGGCTGTGCCAGGACTTCGTTGCAGCGCAGACTTTTCTCTAGTTGCGCAGATCGGGGGCTGCTCTCTAGTTGCGATGTGCGGTCTTTCATCGCAGTGGCTTCTCCTGTTGCAGAGCATGAGCTCTAGGGCACAGGGGCTTCAGTAGTTGTGGCATGTGGGCTCCAGAGCACAAATTCAATAGTTGTGGCACACAGGCTTTGTTGCTCTATGGTGTGTGGGATCTTCCCAGATCAGGGATCAAATCCGTGTCTCCTTCCTTGGCAGGCAGATTCCTTACCACTGAGCCACCAGGGAATCCTAACAAAGTATAAATCTTAAAATACTATGGGTAAACTCCTGAAATCAATTTGTCATTGTTGCCATTATTAACATTTTTTTTTTTTTACTACTAAAAGGTCTATATGCCAAGCAATAGTCCAACATCATCAAATTCTTCTGGCAGATATATTAAAATGACCGGTGATATTTTATAACATTTTGAAGTATGATTTTTGAAAAGGCAAGTTTCTCCATGGAGATAGAAAGATGCCAAGATGCCAATGCCAAGCCATCCTTGCTCAGTGACAGTAAACAAAGCAGATGCCCACTTTTGGTCTGTAAAAGCCTCTCTAGAAATGCACAAAGTCTGACACCTTGTACAGAAACTCAAAGTTTTTGAACAATCCTAAGAAAATATCTTCTTCCAAAAAGAAAGCAGGTTTTAAAGGGGCACTCAACTATATACACTGTCTGTTGACAAAGATAAAATTCTCCACTTAACTGTACGAGTTTTCATTTGGTTTTCTGGTAGAGGCAAAGCTTTGGAACAGGTCTGGAACCTGGCTGACTTCAGCAAGAATCAGGAAATGTGCTCCATGCTGTTCTTTCTCAAACATGCATGAGGACCACTGCCAAAGTTTTCATTACAAGTCTAATAATAATACTGCAAGTGATTATAAAAAGAATATTAAAAGTAATACTAAAATAAGCATTTATTACATTTTACTACATGCCAGGCATTATATTAAGTGTGCATGCATTTACTCCTCAAGCACTTATCTCAGGGGTGGTGTTATTACCACCTTTTTACAGACGAGGACACTGAGACTAAGAAAAATAATTCGCTCAAAATTAGCCAAGTTATTTATTTAACTTGATAGATCTAGCAATTGAATCCAGGCAGTGTAACTCTAGAGCCTGAGAGCTTAACCTCTGATAAGAACTAACACAGAGCATGCTCACTGTGCACTAGGAAGGCACTGTTCTAACCACACTGTTACTATCATTTTATTGATAAGGAAATATAGAAGTAAGAAAAAAAAACGTCCCCCAAGGTCACACTACTATTAAGGGTATGGTAGGACAGATTTAAACCTGGTCACTCTGACCCTAGACTCTGAATACTTACGTCTAAGGTTGTCCAACAGGTTAGAATATACATATTTCTTATGGGAATTAGTAAAAGTATTTTCATTTTGGATTGTTAAACAATGTTAGCTGAATTATTTTGCCTAAATTGGTTATTCTAACGAAATGACTGATAAACAGCCCGTTTAGGTTGTCTCAGGATTATTCTGCAGCAGGCTGGATGGTCGGACTTTATGTTGGTTTATACTACCCTCTAGTGGTTGATATATACTAAAGCCTTCGACTACAACAAACTGGGAATTTCTTAAAAAGATGGGGGTATGAGACCACTTTACCTACCTCCTGAGAAATCTGTATGCAGGTCAAGAAGCAATATAACTGGACATGGAACAACAGACTGGTTACAAATAGGAAAAGGAGTACGTCAAGGCTGTATATTGTCACCCTGCTTATTTAACTTATATGCAGAATACATCATGTGAAATGTCGGGCTGGATGAAGCACAAGCTGGAATCAAGATTGCTGGGAGAAATATCAATAACCTCAGATATGCAGATGACACCACCCTTAAGGCAGAAAGTGAAAAGGAACTAAAGAGCCTCTTGATGAAAGTGAAAGAGGAGAGGGAATAAGCTGACTTAAAACTCAACACTCAAAACGAAGATCATGGCATCTGGTCCCATCACTTTGTGACAAATAGATGGGGAAACAATGGAAATAGTGAGAGACTTTATTTTCTTGGGCTCCAAAATCACTGCAGATGGTGACTGCAGCCATGAAATTAAAAGATGCTTGCTCCTTGGAAGAAAAGCTATGACCAACCTAGACAGCATATTCAAAACAGAGATGTTACTTTGCTAACAAAGGTCTATATAGTCAAAGCTATGGTTTTTCCAGTAGTCATGTACGAATGTGTGAGTTGGACCATAAAGAAAGCTGAGCATGCTTTTGAACTGTGGTGTTGAAGAAGACTCTTGAGAGTCCCTCAGACTGCAAGGAGATCAAACCAGTCAATCCTAAAGGATATCAGTCCTGAATATTCATTGGAAGGAATGATACTGAAGCTGAAATTCTAATACTTTGGCCACCTGATGCAAAGAACTGACTTATTGGAAAATACCCTGATGCTGGGAAAGACTGAAGGCGGGAGGAGAAGGGGACGACAAAGGATGAGATGGTTGGATGGCATCACGGAACGAATGGACGTGAGTTTGAGCAAGCTCCAAGAGCTGGTGATGGACAGGGACTGCTGTCCATGGGGACTGGACATGCTGCATGGCAGGCTGCAGTCCATGGGGATTCAAATAGGACATGACTGAGAGACTGAATTGAGCTATTTGATGACCGAGAAAGAACACTGTCTGTAAAGCAATTACCCTTCAATTAAAAAATAAATACATTTAAAACAAACAAACAAAAGAATTCCTTTGAAACAAAGCAGTTAGGTTAGGTGTGAGTGCTCAGACTCTTCGTGGCTCCATGTTTGCAGCCTGCCAGGCTCCTCTGTCCATGGAATTCTCTAGGCAAGAATCCTGGAGTGGGTTGCCATTTTCTACTCCAGGGGCTCTTCCTGACCCAGGGATCAAACCCGTGTCTCCTGCACCGGCAGTTGAATTCTTTACCACGGAGCATCGGGGAAGCCCATACATACTTTCACATACATGTATATATGCACATTTGTGTGTGTTGTTTACTTATAGTTTATGTGTAAGTCTTAGTTATAGACAATGCTTGAGGTACACTGATGGATTTGAAAGCCTCACAACAGACTTCCCTTCAAGGCTCTTTGGCTATAATTTCCACAGTTTCAACATGCTTAAAGGTTATAATTTCAACATGCCTAAACCAATCACAGGCAAGGGGAACTGAATAAACATAAAATCTTAGATTAACCAGCATATTCTCCTGGTGGTCCCCTCCCTTGGTGTTCTGTTTAGGAGGAAGAAGCCCTGATACATGAGTAAATCACAGTCTTAATCTCTCTTGTCTCCCAGTCTTCATCCCTGGCTGACCTTAGGAGGTGGTAGCCTACAGACAAGAGGGCAAGTAGGAACAGCCTTTTTCTTGCAGGCATAAGAGATGCATTGTCTAAAGGAAATTAAAAGCAATACTAAAACTAACCTAAATAGAGCTTGCTTTTTATTATCACATGGTCATCAGCTGGAAATTCTAAACAATGACAGTGATAACATATTCCCCCCTGAAATACTTATCCTGGTCTGAATTCTAAACAACTATGGTTTCTGTTTAGTTTTAATAACATGCATATGTTTCTAATTAACACAGTTGTGTTACTTATCCTTTCATAAATATTGTGTTCCATATCATAGAAATTTATTTGGAGAACTTCCAGTTATACAGTTGGCCTACGACACATGCAGACTCAGCTATACACATTTTTTTTCAGGAGTAAATTCATGATAAATTGGAATCATTAGACCTAAATTTGGACACAGTTGAACCATATTTTCCTGAGTCTAAACTACAGATTTGAAAGAATCAGTGATAACATAGTAATTATAAAGACTAACAGAATTCAAGTAACTTTCATTCTGTCATTCCCTGTAAACAGAATTGACTAGAACAATGAACAGGGAAATGCTGAGCTTTAGAAATGTTCGTTGAAGACTGGCACAAATTGTGGAGAAAACTTGTATCTCTGCAAAAACAAAGCTTAAGGGAGATGGACATTGTGAAGAAGAAAGTTCAGACAAGTAGCAAAAGATGCTGGTCTTACACTGCCAGAAGCATTCGAGAGGACCATGTTTGATGCTTCCATCATTTTGACCAAGAATGGGAGCCTCATTCTAAAGCAAAAGATCAGATACAGTCAGTGTTTACTTTCACTCTGACTTTTGCAAAAGAAAACTTTAGGAAGCATAACGAAATAAGGTAGAAATGTATGATAAATTTTTCTGGTGAATATATTTTAGGGGATTTTTTTGGGGGGAGGATTACAGAGACATTTGAAAACTGTTACTATACATCCTGAGGGAACAAGGACTTGGACAATATTGCAATCTCTGGGATTTTCTGTGCAATAGGATTATTAGAGATCTCTGCAAGTCTCATCCTTATGGTTTTTTGCTCTTTTTATATGTATTGCCTCATTTGAAAAAAGACTGTCAAAATTAAAATAATTAAAAGCGTTTTGTTTAATTTAAGTGGAGACTGCTACACTGTCTATTAAACATGTGAAGAAAATTGATTTCAATGATCACTGACAAATTTGCAGAAGTGAAAGCTCAAAAATAGAAACTAATATTATTCATTTCTATAACATACCAAATGTATGAATAAGTTTTAGCTGACTTTTCAAAAATCCATTACATGTTTTCTTTTGTGTCCTATAATATTTGTTTTTTATTAATTTTTTTTGTTTGTTTACTGACTTCATTATACTGATGACTGCTGATGCCCTGTGGAGGTCACTATCTTGATAAGGTCTAATACTTGGGTCACCTGATTCAAAGAGCTTACTTGTTGGAAAAGACTCTGATGCTTGAATAGACTGAAGGCAAAAGGTGAAGAGGGCCGCAGAGGATGAAATGGTTAGATAGCATCATCAATTCAATGGACATGAATTTCAGCACACTCTAGGAAATACTGAAGGACAGAGATGAGATGGTTATATAGCATCACTCACTCAATGGACATGAATTTGAGCAAACTTTGGGAGATGGTGGAGGACAGAGGAGCCTGGCATGCTGCAGTCCATGAAGCTGCAAAGCACTGGGCACGACTTAGCAACCGAACAACAACTCAGTGTCTCTGAAGAGGCAGGTCAGACGTGGGCTGTTTATAAGGTGTTTAGGGTCTTTCAACGTCAGGCTCGACTGGGATTGGATAAAGTTCATGATATAGTAATTTAATATTGGTGGATACAGTTAGGATTTTGAAGTGTAAACAATAAGTAAATAAAAAGTAAATAATCACTTGCAAAGTACAGTTAACTATTGCTTTGAGAAGTAGCTCAGCAACTATTTACCTAGTGTCATGGACTGAGTGTATCCCCCCAAAATTCATGTGATAAAGTCCTAAACCTCAACGTGATGATATTTGAAGGTGGGGCTTTTGGAAAGTACTTGGGTTTAAATGAAGTCAAGAGAGTAGAACCCCATAATGGGATTACTGTCCTTATAAGAGGAAGAAGAGACCCCAGAGTTGTCTCTTTCTCGTGCGCACGCACTGAGGAAAGGCCACACGGATGCACAGCATGAAAGCGGCTGTCCACGAGCCAGGAAGAGCACCCTTGCCAAAAACCTCATCCAGCACCTTGATCTTGGACTTCCCAGGCTCCAGAACTGGGAGAAATCAAATATCTTTTGTTTTAACCACCCAGTCTACAGCATTTTTTTTTTTTTTACAACAATCCAAATTAAGACACCCTACCAAGGGCAGACTGACAGTCTTTGTTTGGATAAACTAATTTCTCAGAAAATTCAACTTAACCTTCCTGGTCAAGGACTTTCTAATAAATTTTCAAGAGTAAAGTCATGTTAATGGAGACATTAAACTGTGTGGCTGTAGTCAATTCCAGTTCTCAATATATGTGAAGTTCAATAAAGTATAATGAACACTGTCTGCATTTTTTTTTCTGGCCATCACTATTATTTATTTCATTGCACAGTTATTTCTGAAAATAATTTTGCTGTTTGGAAGAGGGGTGTTAAAAAGTGTTAAAAAGTTCTGTTTTGGTTTCGTGAGGGAGGCCTGTGAGAGCAATTATGTAAAAAGACCCTGCAGTATGTGGGGTGGGGGTGGTAGGCTCTTAGCCTTATACCTACAAAAGGAAATGGGGTTTATACAAGTAACCCCATCAGATCAGATCAGATCAGATCAGTCGCTCAGTCGTGTCCGACTCTTTGCGACCCCATGAACCGCAGCACGCCAGGCCTCCCTGTCCATCACCAGCTCCCGGAGGTCACTCAGACTCGCATCCATCGAGTCAGTGATGCCATCCAGCCATCTCATCCTCTGTCGTCCCCTTCTCCTCCTGCCCTCAATCCCTCCCAGCATCAGAGTCTTCTCCAATGAGTCAACTCTTCGCATGAGGTGGCCAAAATACTGGAGTTTCAGCTTTAGCATCATTCCTTCTAAAGAAATTCCAGGATTGATCTCCTTCAGAATGGACTGGTTGGATCTTCTTGCAGTCCAAGGGACTCTCAAGAGTCTTCTCCAACACCACAGTTCAAAAGCATCAATTCTTCGGTGCTCAGCCTTCTTCACAGTCCAGCTCTCACATCCATACATGACCACAGGAAAGACCATAGCCTTGACTAGGCGAACCTTTGTTGGTAAAGTAATGTCTCTGCTTTTGAATATGCTATCTAGGTTGGTCATAACTTTCCTTCCAAGGAGTAAGCGTCTTTTAATTTCATGGCTGCAGTCACCATCTGCAGTGATTTTGGAGCCCAGAAAAACAAAGTCTGACACTGTTTCCACTGTTTCCCCATCTATTTCCCATGCAGTGATGGGACCAGATGCCATGATCTTCGTTTTCTGAATGTTGAGCTTTAAGCCAACCTTTTCACTCTCCACTTTCACTTTCATCAAGAGGCTTTTTAGCCCCTCTTCACTTTCTGCCATAAGAGTCGTGTCATCTGCATATCTGAGGTTATTGATATTTCTCCCAGCAATCTTGATTCCAACTTGTGTTTCTTCCAGTCCAGCATTTCTCATGATGTACTCTGCATATAAGTTAAATAAACATGGTGACAATATGCAGCCTTGACGTACTCCTTTTCCTATTTGGAACCAGTCTGTTGTTCCATGACCAGTTCTAACTGTTGCTTCCTGACCTGTATACAGATTTCTTAAGAGGCAGATCAGGTGGTCTGGTATTCCCATCTCTTTCAGAATTTTCCATAGTTTATTGTGATCTACACAGTCAAAGGCTTTGGCATAGTCAATAAAGCAGAAATAGATGTTTTTCTGGAACTCTCTTGCTTTTTCCATGATCCAGCGGATGTTGGCAATTTGATCTCTGGTTCCTCTGCCTTTTCTAAAACCAGCTTGAACATCAGGAAGTTCACGGTTCACATATTGCTGAAGCCTGGCTTGGAGAATTTTGAGCATTACTTTACTAGCGTGTGAGATGAGTGCAATTGTGCGGTAGTTTGAGCACTCCTTGGCATTGCCTTTCTTTGGGATTGGGATGAAAACTGACCTTTTCCAATCTTGTGGCCACTGCTGAGTTTTCCAAATTTGTTGGCATATTGAGTGTAGCACTTTCACAGCATCATCATTCAGGACTTGGAATAGCTCCACTGGAATTCCATCACCTCCACTAGCTTTGTTCGTAGTGATGCTTTCTAAGGCCCATTTGACTTCACATTCCAAGATGTCTGGCTCTAGGTCAGTGATCACATCATCATGATTATCTGGGTCTTGAAGCTCTTTTTTGTACAGTTCTTCTGTGTATTCTTGCCACCTCTTCTTAATATCTTCTGCTTCTGTTAGGTCCACACCATCTCTGTCCTTTATCGTGCCCATCTTTGCATGAAATGTTCCTTTGGTATCTCTGATTTTCTTGAAGAGATCCCTAGTCTTTCCCATTCTGTTGTTTTCCTCTATTTCTTTGCATTGATCGCTGAAGAAGGCTTTCTTATCTCTTCTTGCTATTCTTTGGAACTCTGCATTTAGATGTTTATATCTTTCCTTTTCTCCTTTGCTTTTCGCTTCTCTTCTTTTCACAGCTATTTGTAAGGCCTCCCCAGACAGCCATTTTGCTTTTTTGCATTTCTTTTCCATGGGGATGGTCTTGATCCCTGTCTCCTGTACAATGTCACGAACCTCATTCCATAGTTCATCAGGCACTCTATCTATAAGATCTAGGCCCTTAAATCTATTTCTCACTTCCACTGTATAATCATAAGGGATTTGATTTAGGTCATACCTGAATGGTCTAGTAGATTTCCCTACTTTCTTCAATTTCAGTCTGAATTTGGCAATAAGGAGTTCATGGTCCGAGCCACAGTCAGCTCCTGGTCTTGTTTTTGCTGATTGTATAGAGCTTCTCCATCTTTGGCTACAAAGAATATAATAGATCTGATTTCGGTGTTGACCATCTGGTGATGTCCATGTATAGAGAGTTACTTACCATGCAACCCTTTTGGTATGTTAAAAATATTAATTTGTATCCTATGTTCACAGCAGCATTATTCATGGTAGTCAAAAGGTGGAGGCAACTCAAGTGTCTGCCAATATAAAGATGGATAAAGAAAATCTGGTCTACACATACAAGGAAATATTACTCTGCCTTAAAAAGGAAGGAAGTCCTGTCACATGTTACAACACAGAGGGACTCTGAGGACATTACACTAAGTGAAGTAGGACAATCTGTCACAAAAAGACAAATGCTTTATGATGTTTCTGCTTATATGAGGTTCCTAGAGCACTCAAATTCACAGGGACAGGAAGTAGGCTGGTGGTTCCCAGAGGCTGGGGGAGGAACAAGTGGCGATTGTTGCTCAATGAGTTTAGATAGAGAATTTTAGTTTTGTAAGATAAAAAGAGTTCTGGAGATTGGCTGTATAACAGTGTGAATATACTTAACACCTCTGAACTTAAATGAATATTGAATTTAACAATTAAAAGTGGTTAAGAAGGTATATTTTATACTTATATTTTACCACAATTAAAAAAACATCAATTTGTTACATGGAAACATTGATGATTACTACAATTTGCATAACCCTATTCGGGCACAGTTTTCTTAAAAAAAGAGGGGGGCGAGTAATCCCGCAAAGCACCTTTGTGCAAGTAAGAAAAGGCATCTTTTCCTCAGACACCTTGCTAGACACCATCTGGCAGACCCCATCAACCAGAAAGCGATTCTCCTGCAGGAACAAGTCCACAAGGATCTCAGCAGTAAGGGTGCCCCACGGCATTGTGCACTGTGCTATGCAGAGTCATTCAAAGAATCCCCAGTTAAGAGCTCCACAGAACGCAAGGGCTCTGGCCTCCCCACTTCTGAGACGCTCTGCAAAGAGTCCACAGTGTGAGTGGTGGCCTTTTGAAACTTCAGGAGATGGAAGAATACAAGCAGCGTTTGACATGGAGAGTTCGGACTCTATAGGTGGCAGTGGCTGAAAATGCTGTCACATGAACATGAATAAGCCAAAAATGAAGGCTCCCAAGGGGCCTATCTGGCAACTCAGGAGGCAGCTCTGAGTCAGAAGTGGTGGGCGGCGATGTGCCAGGACAGGAAGATGCCATCCAAGCTGGCCTCATTCACAGATAAACACTTAGACGGATGTCATATGGGACACGGAAAAGGCCCTCTGTACAGAACTAATCGTCCTATTAGTTGAGAATGCCTAGAGTCCCAGTTGCTTTCTTTATGACTTATGGATTGTCAGAACCACAGATAACTTTCTTAGCCTTTGCCTGTTCAGACCTCCCATTTCACGGATGAGGACCTGCTGTCTAGAATGTTAAATGAATGACTCACCCACAGCTGCTCACTAATGGGGTTTTGCTTTGTTCTCCCTCTGGGCATCTAGAGGAGGAGAGAGTTCTCAAAGGGGGCGTCACAAAAGAGCAGGTAGAAGGTTCCAGAGACATAGGTGTCCCACTTCACAGTCACTATAAATTCCCCTAAGCCCCAGGAAGGGTGAAAAGGAAGGCAAAAGGGGGAGGCAAAAGATACTGGTAACACTGAGAAGCTCCTTAAAGCTTAAGAAGGAACTGTAGGGACATGGTGTGAATTAGGCTTTAAATAATTTATTCATCAAATATATTGAACATCAACTCAGGACAAGGATACTGTCCTTAAGGATCTTATAACCTAGTGGGAGAGAGAAAAATATAAACAAATAAATTATAATAAAACCTGAAATTTGTGGTATTAGATGTATGAATCCAGGACTGAGAGGAACAACTATTTCCCACAGAGGCCTTTGGGAAACCTATTTCGAGAGGAAGAGATGTTAGAGTGGGTACTGTAAGGTAAATAGAAGCTTGGAAGGTGGGATGATTGTGACAATTTTAGGAATTCTAGGTGGAAGACATTACCTTGTCCTGTGGCAGAGTCTAGTGACTGGCTGCAGGTAGAATAACTTTAGGAATGACGAGAGGGTATGAGCTTCCTAGGTGGTACAGTGGTAAAGAATCTGCCTGCCAATGCAGGAGACTTAAGAGACAGGTTCAATCCCTGGGCTGGGAAGATACCCTGGAGAAGGGCATTGCAAGCCCTTGGGGAAGGGCAACCCTCTGGAGAAGAGCATGGCAACCTTTTCCAGGATTCTTGCCTGGAGAATCCCATGGACAGAGGAGCCTGGTGGGTTACAGTCCATGGGATCGCAAAGAGTCAGATATGACTGAGAAAGCGCTCATGTCTGTGACAGGAACACTGTGATTAGTGGAGAATGGGTCAAGCTAAAAACTTGGCATTTTATCCTGGAGCCTGCAAAATCAACAAAGGCTGTGGAGCACAGCATAACAGGACTCCTTGCTGAAGACAACGCTGGCTCCAGTGGAGGATGAAAGGCAGTGGGAGACAGCAGGGGTGGCCCGGGCAATACCAGGCTGTGCTAGTCAGTGAACATGCCAGGACAAGCCGGGCAGGGCGTGGAGAGTGGCTGGGCCTCCACCCCACTGCAGCCATCTGTTCCTTCACACACAGGCTGCCTCCCCCTCCCAGGCAGCGGAACTTCGCTGCTGCTCTGCTCCAAAGAACTCCCAGGCTCCCTGGGATTCTCCAGGCAAGAACACGGAGTGGGTTGCCATCCTTCTCCAAGCAAAAACACAAACCTACTGATATTTGAAACAGTGGAAAAGGCTCAGAACAAGGGAGGCCTGTGGTGAGTGCTCCCCACCCCAACTCCCATCTCAGGCGAGTCTGCCTGTGCAGGCCACGTGGTGTCTTCAGCTTCCACATGCACCACAAACCTGGAAAAATCAGTAGGTAAACAAGGAATGTCTCTGATCCCTCCAACAGCCTCGCATCTTGAGAAGAGCAGGAGGGACCAGGCATTTAGGTGCAAAGCAAAGGTGAATACCCATGGAAGAGAAATGCTTTAATCTGGTAGTGGCTGAATTCCAGGAGAATGCATCAGAATCAGCCCTAAGGTTGCCACCAAATCCTGTAGGAACAGGCAGAGGGCCAGGGAGTCAGCTGAACCCCAGAGGCTGAGATGATCTCTTGGATCTCAGCCTTGGGGCTCATGTAGCATTAGTCTTACCAGCTGAGAACACTTTCTAGCTGAGCATTTGAGAAGAATCCTTTGTTTAGTAGCCAACATAAGATTGGCTCTGGTAGAACTAGATTCCTAAATGGAATTAAACTCAAGTGATGAACTTAATGAGATTCATTCCTTATAACTGTGTATGTCTCCCCATGGCTTATGGAGATAGTTTTGAGAAAGCTGCATATTATTAATATAAGGAAAGGAAGGAGGAAAAGGGTGTGAGGGTTGAAACGGAGAGCAGAGGCAGGAGTAGAGGGAGAACTGGGCTAAGCAGGGTCTGGAGCCCTTTTTGGGAGCCCAGTAAAGGTACTTACACTTTGGCTGCTTGACGGAGAAAAGCAACTATCTCAAGGAAGAGGTGGTAGTGGTGCAGTGAGGCAGAAATCCAGGCACAGGTACACTCAGATGGGAGGGTCTCAATGTTTTAAATAATTCCTGTGGCCATCCTGGTGCACTTGGTTACTGAGGGTGAGAGGTGAGGATCACAAGACCTGGGGCAGGTGCTGCAGAAGGACTTGTCAGGATGTATATGTTTATGCCATAACAGATGGCTGCAGGGTTGGGGCTGGGGAAAAGAGGAGATCATAATGATAATCATTTTCCAGATCTTCACACTTATGTAACTCTTTTAATTCTCACCACATTTTCATGGGAGTAGATACAAATAACACCACCCTTATGGTAAAAAGCAAAGAACTAAAGAGCCTCTTGATGAAGGTGAAAGAGGACAGTGAAAAAGTTGGCTTAAAGCTCAACATTAAAAAAATAAAGATCAAAAAAAAAAAAATGAAGATCATGGCATCCAATCATTTCATGGGAAATAGATGGGGAAACAATGGAAAGAGTGACAGACTTTGTTTTCTTGGGTTCCAAAATCACTGTAGATGGTGACTGCAGCCATGAAATTAAAAGACACTTGCTCCTTGGAAGAAAAGCTAATGACAAACCTAGACAGCATATTAAAAAAACAGAGATATTACTTTCCTGACAAAGGTCCATATAATCAAAGCTATGCCTTTTCCAGTAATCATGTATGGAAGGGAGAGTTGGACCATAAAGAAGGCTGAGTGCCAAAAAATTGATGCTTTTAAACTGTGGTGCTGGAGAAGACTCTTTTGAGAGTCCCTTTGACTACAAGGAGATCAAACCAATCAATCCTAGAGGAAGTCAGTCCTGAATATTCATTGAAAGGACTGATGCTAAGGCTGAAACTCCAATACTTTGGCCACCTGATGCAAAGAACTGACTCATTGGAAAAAATGCTAGGAAAGACTGAAGGCAGTAGGAGAAGAGGGAAACAGAGGAAGAGATGGTTGGATGGTACCCCTGACTAAATGGACATGAGTTTGAGCAAGCTCCAGGAGATGGCGATGGACAGGGAAGCCTGGTGGGCTGCAGTCCATGGGGTCACAAAGAGTCGGACACAACTGAGTGACTGAATAAAGATACAGTTATCATCCCCATTTTACAAATGAGGAAAATCGAGGAGTGCACTGGATCCACTTAATAGAATGAAAACAATGAGTAGAATGTAAAAAACATCACACTGTCTCACAGGAATTTGAGAAACAACAACCACACCATCATGACCCGCTTTCATGGACCAAGGTCTCCAGCAGCTACAACTTACACTAAAACTTTGTTTTGTGATTGACAGATTTGAAGGGAGAAGATTAAAGTAGAATATGTGAGAAATTTCTTTTAAAATTTACAAGTCAACCTGTGAGAACTGAAAATCAGAGTTCTCTCTCGGTTAACTGATGCTGGGTCAGGCAGAAATAAGTTAGCTGCCTGTTCCAAAAAATTCTTACTCTTGGAAGAGAAGAGTACGATCCAGCTAAATATCTTCCCAATCAAGAATAACAATTGAGGGACATCCCTGGTGGTTCAGTGGCTAAGACTCCATGCTCCTAATGCAGGGGGCCTAAGTTTGATCCCTAGTCAGTGAATAGATCCCATATGCTGCATGGGATCCAGCATGCCACAATGAAGACTTGGCACAGACAAATAAATATTAAAATAAAAGAATAACAACTTGCTCATAAAGATGCCCCTTAAGACCTCTCCCTCACTGAACCCACAAATGCACAGCTATTGTGCTGTAAACTCTGCCTAATTCCAGCCAGTTCCTCATCTTGCAAGAAAAATCTGCCTGAAAGATCTCTCAGCTCAGGCCCTAGAAACCTAAAAATATCCTGCCCTGTATGGTGATGCTTATCAACAGGTTTTTTTTCTGGTGGTATGGGAAGTTAACAGTCGACATCAAGCATATATTTAACTATGTATTGTGGTAGCATTGTGAATTTGTCACTAAGATGACCAAGTCTTAGCACAGTTTTACTGGTATAAGACATGCATTTGGATCTTTCCTGATGTGCCCCAAAACTAGAGCCAGAAGTTTATAAACTGGGGGGCCCAGTGACACTGTGTGTGATAGGACAAAGTCATTACAATGACTGGCTCATGGACCTTCAAATGCCCGCCATCCACAGCCCCTTGAGTTCCTGACTTCTACCTAAGCTGCCATGAAGTGTGTCATGAGATCCTGCCAACCTGGCCAAACAGACTGAACCAGAAATAAGGTTCTGACAAGTAAAAACACTATGCCAGAGAGATATCTTAACTCCTATGTTCACAGCAACAATACTGACAACAGTTAAGATATGAGAACAACCTAACTGGCTGTCAACAGATGAACGTATAAAGAAGTTGTGGTATATACATATATACACAGTGGAATATTATTTAGACATAAAAAGAAGGAAATCCTGCTATTTGCAACAACATGGATGAACCCTGAGGGGATTATACTAAATGAAACAGACAGTGTATGATCTAATTTACACGTGAAACCAAAAAAAAAGAATGCATAAAAATAGAGAGTAGAATGGTAAGTTACCTAGGGGTGAAGATGGAGGAATTGTGGAAACATTGTTTATGAGTAAAAATATTTGCATGTAGAATTTAAAAAACATAAGACATTTCCCCCAAAATTCGTAGACAAGGAGATAAAAAAAATTTTTTTTAAGAAAAGAAAAGGATATCATATTTGTGGTCACCAGAGGCAGACAATGGGGAATTGGATGAAAGTAGTCAATAGGTACAAACTTGTAGTTATAAGATAAATAAGTTGTCATTTAGTTGCTAAGTCATGTCCAACTCTTTTGTGACCTCATGGACTATAGTCCTCCAGGCTCCTCTGTCCATGGGATTTCCCAGGCAAGAATACTGGAGAGGGTTGCCTTTTCCTTCTCCAAGGGATCTTCCCAATCGAGGGATCAAACACTGAACCCTGTGTTAGCAGGTGGATTCTTTACCACTGAACCACCGGGAAAGCCCAAGACTGGGAACATAAAGGACAACATGGACACGATAGCTAACCATGCCACGTGGTATATTTGAAAGTTGTCAAGAAAGTAAACCTGAGAGTTCTCGTAACAAGGAAAAACACATTTTTCTTTCTTTCTTCTTCTTTTTGTATCTGTATGAGATGATGGCTGTGAACGAAACTGATTGTGGTAATCATTCCACAATAGATGTAGTCAAGTCATTGTGCCATACACCTTAAACTTACATAGTGCTGTGTATCAATTATGTCTCAAAAAAACTGGAAAAAGGGCAGAAACAGGGTTCTAACAAAAGCAACTCTATATGTTAGGCATAAGGAAAGCAGAGGCTTCTGAAGTGGTGGGACACGAGAAACAGACCAACAGGGATGTCAAACAGCATGTTAACAATCTTATTCATTCTGGAGATAAGAGAGGGAAGTAGGAAAAATCAGAAGCCAAGAGATGTAAAGACGGAGGCAGCAGTAGAAACAGCTAGAGACTTGAGAGAGGATCAGAGTCATGAGTGTGCCGAGTCACCAGGGAACATCAGATGCTGGTTTGAATGAACCATACAATGTTGGAGCCGCCGAGCTGTGGGAGCATCCTGCACTGAGGCTCGTAGTGTTCAGTTCTCCACCTAGCTTGCAGTGTTGCTGGTGAGATGACTGGTTGTAATAATAACAAAGTAATAAGCAACATTTATTTATCTTTTGCAGAGGTTCAATCTAACATGATTACATCCACAGATCTGAAATGTTCAGTTTTGTAAATTTTGAAAATTGTCATTACCAACCAGAACTTGATGGAACATTTTCATGACCCCAGAAAGTTCTCTTGCACCCCTTTCAAGTCAACTCTTCTTATACCAGAGCTCCATAGACTAATGTGCCTCTTCTTGTGCTTCAGACACAATGTCCCCTTCTTTGTCCCCATGAGAAGTCTTGTGTCTGACTTCTTGCATTTATTTGGAGAGTAATCCATGTGGTTGTGAGTATCAATAATTGGTTTCCTTTCATGGCTAAGTAGAATTCCATGGCAGGAATGTGCTAAAATTTATCTTTTCTCCTACTGATGAACATTTGGATTATTTCCAGTTTGAGCCTAAGAGAAGAGGCTGTTATAAAGATACATGTTCAAATATTTTAGTGGATATGTATTCTAATTTTCTTTGGTTCTGGGTCATAGGATTAATGCACACTTACATTTATGAGAAAGTGTAAAACTGTTTTCCAAAGTGATTGTACCATTTTGCCCTCCTAATAGCCACAGATGAGAATTCTAGTTGCTCTGTATCATTGTCAACATTCAATATCATCAGTCTTTTTCATTTTAACCATTCTTTTGGCTGGAAAGGGTATTTCACAGTAGCTTTAATATGCAGTTCCCTGAGGATTAATGATGTTGAATGCCTTTTCATGTATTTGTATTTCCTTTTTTGTGAAGTATTTTCCCTTTGATAAAAACCAAAAAACAAAAAACTGAGTGGTTCATGTATTTTTGACTTGTAGCAGTTCTTCATGTATTCTGGATATGAATACTCTTCCAGATAAATGTGCTGTATGTGATTTTCCAGTTGGTAGCTTGCCTATTCATTTTCTTAGTGATTTCTTTGATGAAAGAACACACACTGTTTTGAGTACCCGACTTAGTATTTAAGTGCTTTACCAGTGTTATTTTATTTATTTTCAAACTTTTATAAGTTAGATATTCATCTTTCCATTTAACAGATGACAAAATGAATGCTAAGCGAGGTTAAACAATTTACACACAGTTCAAGGATATGACAGCCTGAATTTGAATTACTTAGTCTGACTTCAGAGCCTGAGGGTCTAGCTACATGGCTTTATTCTTCTGTTTTAATCACAAAGCCGCATCTTTACAGAGACCAGAATGGTGGTGAGGGGAGGGGAGGGGAGGAGAGGGAGTAGTGGTATGTAGGGTAAAGGGGATCAACTGTATGGTGACAGATGGAAAGTGAATTATTGGTGGTGAGCATGCTGTAAGGAATACAGAAGTACAAATAAATGTTGTACATACCAAACTGACATAATTTTTAAAATGCAATAAAATAATAAAGTTAAGACAAAAAAATAGGAGAATGTAAAACAATACTGAAACTTATGAGCATCAGAAGCTTATAGAATTGACCTGGATGTTATATGACATGGGAAGTAGAGTTTAGATCCAAGAAAGTTATCAATAATGAGATTGTTGTAAGGTTAAAAAAAAAAAAAAAAAAACAATCCCAACCAAAAACCTGTCGTTGAAGTCAGGACATCTGAGCCTTTTTTCCTGACCGTCTGAAAGAGCCTCTCTCAGGCAGTTGTGAACTCTATCCCTAGACAGTGCAGACCTGTTTCTGAAAACCCACAATGTGCTTTAACCACTTTGATGCTAAATAGACACAGATGAGTTCCCAGCTTGATCCCATGCGCTTTATTCCATCATCAATTGCTTTAAAAGCAAGAAGTTCCTTATGCTCATACTGACCAGCCATAGAATTCTTGGCACCATAAAACTGCTTTGAAGTGAGGTTATAAAGTTCAGAGAAGAGAGGTCTCCTTCTGGGGAGCCATTCAGTTTTGAGGCTTGTCTTGTCCTTTTCTTAATTCTCCCCCATTATTTACATATAATCACCACCTCATCCTCTTAGACAGGGTCCTCTGTACAGTACTAGCCAGACTCTCCTAGATAGGGTACTATTGTATGGGTAGCCACCTGACTGCTGCTAAATATTTATGCTCTTTGTTTTCTTAAGGATGTCCCATGTTCAATAAAATATCATCATCTGAACTTGCATTACACAGTTCTTTGCCACAACTCAATGATTTATAAAGGCTTGATTGTTGTAATACTTGAACTTACATAACAGCAAAGAATACCATACATTAGGAAGTGCTATGCTGGGTAGAAGAGTCAGCAAGAGCTATAAAACTTCAGGGGACAAAGGGTTCAGCAAAGCCCAAGTACTCAGGGCTGAACAGAACTCTGCAGCAGAGTGAGGGATCAGGGCTTTCCCAGAATGACAGGTAAAGAGAGAAATCATGGGTGCAAGGCCCTGGCCAGTAGGAGGCCTGCAAAAGAGAAGGCCCCACGGGCTGAGGAAAACTGTTTAATGTACGGCTGACAAAGGGCAAAGAAGGTCCTGGAAATGTTTACAGGGTGCTCCAGCATGTAACCTTCTACCACCAGTCCTGTGAGCTTTGTGCTCTGGGCTCCTCATGTGCAATGTGGAGATGGGATTGGGTTTGTCTCACTTGAAATGATTCAGTGTTCATCTTGGTTTGTTGGTCTCAAAGGAATTGTTTTATAAAGTGCGATGGCTTGCACTGCTATTTCCTCAAACTCACGTTCCTTTTCATTCCCTTTTAAATGCCAAAATTGGGAGCCATAAAAGTCGACTCTTTTTGGCCATCTGACTTTCTGCTGGCATTAGAATCCAATAAAACAGACAAAAACACTCCTAGACCTTATTTTTTTTCTGGTTTTGAGTGAATATCAAAGGCATTTAATGGTTAACTAATCAAGTTCTAGTTCAAAAAAGCAGATTAAATATCAGATCAGATCAGATCAGATCAGTCGCTCAGTCGTGTCTTTGCGACTGGAATGCAAAAGTAGGAAGTCAAGAAACACCTGGAGTCACAGGCAAATTTGGCCTTGGAATATGGAATGAAGCAGGGCAAAGACTAACAGAGTTTTGCCAAGAAAATGCACTGGTCATAGCAAATACCCTCTTCCAACAACACAAGAGAAGACTCTATACATGGACATCACCAGATGGTCAACACCGAAATCAGATTGATTATATTCTTTGCAGCCAAAGATGGAGAAGCTCTGTACAATCAGCAAAAACAAGACCAGGAGCTGACTGTGGCTCAGATTAAATATATGGTACAGCAAAAAGACAAAGGTACCTACCATATGACTTTGGGGAGCTTAAGTTTTCTAAGCCTCAATTTCCCAAGGATGATGACAATATCTATCCTGTGTGTCCACTAGGGACACTAAATGAGATGGTGGTGGTGGTGGTGGTGGTTTAGTCACTACGTCGTGTCTGACTTATGCGACCCCATGAACTGTAGCCTGCCAGGCTCCTCTCTCTGTGAGATTCTCCAGGCAAGAATAGGGGAGTGGGTTGCCATTTCCTTCTCCAGGGGATCTTCCCAACCCAGGGATCGAACCCGGGTCTACCGCACTGCAGGCAGATTCTTTCCCAATTGAGCTATAAGGGAAGCCCAAATGAGATGATAAATGTATTAAAAAAAAAAAAATCACCGAGTACATAACAGTATTCGCTACATGTTAGTTTCCCTTCCTTTTCTGCTGGGCTTCACTTATTTCATCTGTAAAATGGGACTTGCCTCATCCTTACCTCACAAGAATCAAAGGAGAAACACTGTATAAAGACAACTTCCTAAGCTGGGAAGTGCTACATGCACTAGGTGTTACTATGATACAGCTTATTTTCATCATATTTGAATCAGTTACTGCTCTGTGTTCCAGGTATTCCTTAAATTTAAAAAAAAAAGAATAAGAATGAGAGTGATCTGTGGGTCCCAAACCTCCATTCTGAAGGGACTAGAGTATAAAGCAGCAAGAATAAGAGCTTTAAGATTTAGTAGGAAGGAGAAGAAAAGCATTTTAATGGGAGGGAGGGGAAAAAAAATCTCCTAAACCCTCTTCCAGACAAAGAGCATTTTAGATATTATCTTCAAAATCCAACTTGAAAAGGTATTGGATTATAAAAATTAATTATATGTACTTTACCATGTTGCAGAAACTCAGAGACCCAGAGGTTCTCTAGTTATTGAAGAATCAGCTCTACTGACTTGTTTTGAAATAACACTCTTAATTCCTTCCCATAACAGGATGTTATAATGGAAGTGTCGACTAAATACCAAGATGCTATAGATGTGACATTCTGAGTGGAGGCCCCATCATGGTGACTGTTTGCAGAATGGAGAACAATTTTCTGATTCATGACCCTTTACCCCAGAAGGAGGTGAGTCCTGGGGCAGGGAGGGGGAAATCAAAGGATGGGGGAAGGTCGGGAGGCTGGTACCAGGGCAGGGATGGAGAGGGTGTGGCCCTGAGAATGGAATGCACTCCATACTTCCTGAGAGTTGTACCAGAAATTCCCAATGATGGGACTCTCCGAAAAACTCACAAAAGGAAAAATCAGTTGTGATTTTTAGCAAGAAACTTAGAAACTTCTCTCACCCCCTTTTCCCAATCCTTCTCCACTCAAGTTAGCAAGTTGGGGCCCTGAGAGGGATAAGGGGAAGCAGATTCTCCAGCAGCAGCCCTAAATCTATCTGACTTAATTTTTGTATTGATCAGGCATCCTAGTTACTGAATAGAGACTGTGTGTGACCAAAAAGGACCATAAAGCAATTTCTCCCTGAGGCCCTGGGAGTCAGCAGATGAGTCCCACGCCTGCCTGGGTATGGGTAATCCCCCTCCCTAGGGGTCAGAGGAAATGTGTGAGAGTGTGTTTTGATTGCCATGATGGTTAGTGGGGAGGCCACTGGCATTTAGAGGGCAAGGACTGGAATACTAAATATTCCAAAAATCGTTCTGCTTGGAATGCTAACAGCGCCCTGGTTGAGACATGCATGGAGGCAGGATCACCTCTTCCCTGAACAAATCTTGAAAAGGCCATGGAAGGCAAGAATAGAAGTACATTCTGATCATCTTGTCATTCGTGCACATTCACCATATCCTTTTCTTCTGGGTTGAAACACTGTTGTGGGTTTTCTGCACTGACTGGAAAGTTCTTCTCCACAGCTGTTCAACTATGTCCTGGATGCTCTTGGATGAATTAGCAGTGGGTGGTGGAGTGGGGGAGGATCCAGCAGGAGGTGCCCTGACTGTATGGTTCAGCTTGCTGTGACTGAAGACAGGCTTAGTCCCCGATCTGAGGAGACACGGGCCACCCTGGTGGTTCAGGCTGAATAACTTCATCCTAATTCCTGAAACCCATACACATGTTACCTTACAAGGCAAAAAAGGACTGTGCTGATGAGACTAAGATTTTGAGATGTGAAGATTAACCTGGTGAGAAATGGAATATTTCCCACCATATTAGTAAACAAGGATGTCACAGTAATCAGTGATTTCAGCCCCCTGATGTAAGCCGGTGAGCCTTAAGGGCACTCAGGAAGGAGAATACCTGTGCTCTAGCAGCCATCAGACTGCAGCTACCTTCTACAGTGAGCCCCAGGGGAGCTTAGGATGTGAAAAACACAGGTTACTATCCCAGGAGAGCTGAGATGCATCTGAAAGGGATGATTTCAGTGTGCCCAGACTCTTGCATCCTCCCATACATAGAAACGTGCTAAATTCCTTAAGCTGGGACATCTGGTTTTCCTTAATTAACAATGATTTTTTGATATTCAGGCTACCTGCCCTTTGTGGTGAAATTTCAGTTGTCTCAGGGTTACTTGAGATGCTGTCTACTGGGCTTGAAGTCCCCCAAATTCTCACCAAATAAAATATAACTCTCAACTTTCAGGTTGTGACTATTTTTTAAGTTGGCATGGGATTATCCAGGTGGGCTCAATGTACTGGGTTCTTACAAGAAGGAAGCAAGAGGATCAAAGTCAGAAAAGGAGATGTGCCACAGAAGCCAAAGGTGGAGTGATGCGTTTTGCAAATGGATAGAGGCAAGTAACCACTAGAAGCTGGGAAAGACAAGAAAATGGATTCTCCTCTAGAGACTCCAAAAAGATACACAGCCCTGTTGACCTCTTGATTTAACTCACAAGGCGAGACAGATTTTGGACGTCTGATCACCAAGACTTAAGATAGTTAATCTGTTTTTTCAAAGCCACCATGTTGGTGGTAATTTGTTACAGAATCAATAGGAAAACAATGCACCTGATTTAGAGTGTAACAGAAATCTTCCTACTCAGGAAACCCTAGTAGTTCTCAGAATTTTTCCTAAAGAGTCTCTACATCACAAAAGACCCTTCTCTACCCAATTTGAAGATACCAAGGAGATAGGAAAGCAAGTTTGACAGTATCTCCCTCCAGATACTGTGAGCAATTTGTAAACGTAGCACATTACTCTGTGGTATATCTGGACAAGAGTTCACATTAAATAACAAAGATTTTTATATCATCTATTCTATTTTCCTAAATATCCCCTCTCCATCTACATGAATAATTGAGTACTTACTCTGTCACCTGCACACATGCTTGCTAAGCTTCTCCAGTTGTGTCTGACTCTGTGCGACACTATGGACAGTAACCTGCAGGCCCCTTTGTCCATGGGATTCTCTGGACAAGAATACTAGAGTGGGTTGCCATGCCCTTCTCCAGGAGATCTTCCCAACCCAGGGACTGAACCTGCATTTCTTACGTCTCCTGCATTGGCGAGTGGGTTCTTTACCATAGTACCACCTGGGAAGCCTCCTACTCCATCATATCAAGGATGTAAACTTTTTGCTTTTGTTTTGAAAGGACTCCTCACACCCCACAAATTTCCTGGATTAGAGCCAATGCCACCTTAGATCTTACAGAAGTCTTGATTAGCAAAGGAAAATAAGAGAACATTAAGTGAACATTGTTGGGAAGACAAAAAGAACCTCCTTTACTCAGCAGACCTGAGCATTTACAACAGCAGTAATTATGTTACCATCTTGCACAATTTCTGAGGATGTATGCAGAAATACATTCTACCACCAACAACTGACCTTCTTTCTCTTTCTTCAGCCAGAGATAAATATTTAGCTACAAACTCCAAGACAGAATAAAGCCAGACTTTTCATTTATTTGACAAGAAAGCCGAGTATCAGATACTTAAATCATTATGGAGAAAAGACAGCCTAACTCTGTTGTAAAACAAAAGATTAACTCGGAGTCAACAGGTTCTCTTATAGTCTGTTTTCAACTCATCTCAGTGGGAAAAAAATGTTAATTCACTCAGAATGGGATATCATGGCACTGAGTCTGGGTTCTTAAAAAGGTCTGTTTTCTCTCAGGAATACTTAGTCTGGCATAGAGAAAATGAAAACAAGTTGAAAAAAATCATTCCTGGGTAGTAATTTTTCTCTGGAGACTTAAATAAGAAAAGAAGCATTTACGTTGAATAGAAAGCTTTCTCTACAAGCTCATTTTGAGTGTCAAGGAAAAATGTACAGAACAGTCTCCCCTGGCAGCTTGAATCCAAATTTAACTGCTTCAAAACAAAATTTCCAGAAGATAACATTTTCCTTTTGTCAAGGGAAAAACCGGGAAGAAGTTTATATGTGTGTTTAATAGGAAACAAAGTAAGCAGTATATGAAATTAATGTTGCATATGCAGAGCCTAATTTTGCTAAAATCTGACAAATGTGAGAAACACATTCAATGTTATTAATCAGTGTGTAATTATATCAGTGTTCCATGTAAATCCATTACTCAATGTAACTAGCCTATGCGGCTGTATTAGATGAAGGTCCAGTTACAGAAATGTGTGGCTAACCAGTTACATTCAGTGAACTGACTGCATTTGGCATCCACTCAGCACTGGGTTATTCTCTGGCTTCACTGAGACTGGCACGGGGACTTGTGGGGCTCTTCTCCATCCTATAACCCTGTTTATCCCCGTGACACTGTCAGTAACCTCATTCCCTTCTCCAGCAACACTTAGCCGCCTGCCTCCTTGACCCTCAAGTGTGCTCTGACCACACCCTTCCTATTGTCTCCCTCTGTGCCAGCTCTCTGACCCCACAGAGACTCTGAACCCTCGAGACTTTTTTCTTCCTGTTGTCAGCACCTTTTGTTCCTTAGCTCATCTAGAAAGGATTCCAGTCACTCACTTGAAAATCAGGGCTAGATTAGATGCCCCAGGCACTGAAAACTGAAAATGCAATGGTGCGCTTGTCCTGGATATAATTCAAAAAGTATAACGAAATTCAATTTCTGATTTGTTTCTTAGTGTGACTTTTTTTTTCTCTCCAGTTGTTTGTGTTGGAGAAGAGGTGGAGAGGAAGTGGTAGGGTTGGGGGAGAAGAAAATACTCTTAAATCTTTTTTTTTCATTTCTGTGCACCCTTGCATAGCTGGTACCTGAAGCATGGATTTATTCTGTTCATTGGGTAATTGGAGTCATTCTTTTACAAATACCTTCATCTTCACTGCTCACTTGTTCTTCTAGTGTCCAGCCAGGTGAAATCCAACATTCATTCAATCGTGCTCCAACTTCAGTGTACCTGAGAATCACAGAAATGCTTGTTATTATCACTTGATACTAATGAGTTGGGGTCAACAGCCCACCTCAGCACCCATTGGTCATCCTCAGATCTCCCTGAGGACTGCTGGGACTTGGACAGTCCACCCCAAAGTCTTCAGTTACAGGGCCATTTCAGCCCTCACCATGGTGACCCCTTGGCTTGCGAGTCAGCCCTCTCAGCTCATCTTCTCCGTCTCCTGCGAGGCCTCTGAGAAATTCTGGTACTGTTAGGCCTCCTGAGGGTTGCAGAGGCTGATGCAATCCATCTTACTGCCTAGATTCATCCTACTGAGGCTGCTACTCAAATACAGCTACCCAGTGTGGGCAAAGGGCTTGGAAGAGGCCACCTCTTTCCAGGGGTTCAGGGGGGAAATGGGTCATAAGTGCCCGCTACCAAGGCCAGAACTCTCTGGGGATTTATTAGTCATCTCCTGTCTAATAATCCTCCTCTTGTCTCCTATTGCTCCTGCCAACCCAGAAGTCAAGATCTTTCCTTGAAGGAAAACTGCTCCTACATCTGCTAAAATTCCTTCTTCTATGGATCCTGAGAGAGCCAGGCTCCTGTTCTCAATATTTAAGAGGAAGTTTTTAGAAGATTTAAAGCCTTTTCTCATTCTCAGGAATGGGGGTCTTGGCAATAAAAGCTTGAATCTACTGTTGGTTATGTTTTTTTAAAAAGGTCTGTTTTGAGCATCACAACTGAGCAATGATTTTTTTTTTATATTGTTCTGAATTGTATCTCACCTCTCCCTGAAACAAGCTGAGTTAAAAGATGCTGAGCTATAAAAAATATAGGAACAAAAAATACATAACACACAGGAACACCCCCTGCCAAGGGCTGTCAGGTTTCATTTGGTCTGGACAGTGGAGAAGGCAATGGAACCCCACACCAGTACTCTTGCCTGGAAAATCCCACAGACGGAGGAGCCTGGTAGGCTGCAGTCCATGGAGTCGTGAAGAGTCAGACACGACTGAGCGACTTCACTATCACTTTTCACTTTCATGCACTGGAGAAGGACATGGCAACCCACTCCAGTGTTCTTGCCTGGAGAATCCCAGGGACGGGGGAGCCTGGTAGGCTGCCATCTATGGGGTCGCATGGAGTCGGACATGACTGAAGCGACTTAGCAGCAGCAGCAGTAGCATTTGAAATAACATGTAACTAGTTGCCAGTATTTTCAACTGGATGAGTTCACCTAAAAAGTTGTATTTCTGCCTTCTCTTGGGGTCTTGGTGGACCTGGGCTGTGACAGTCACCAGGATCCATTTTGGACAATCCTGCCCACCTCGGTTTGTTGAAGCCCCTTCCTGGCACGCCTCCCACATTTACCTCATGACCCAGCTGCTAAGGACATTTGTAACCACCATCCTTAACAATACTTTTCATTTACTTTCAATGTCCTTCCTCAGCAAGCCCCTTAAAAGTTATTCCATATCTTAGCACTTTCCTTTAACTCCTTCCCCTCCCCAACATTCATTCCCTAGATGACCCATTTTCCTGACAAAACTGAGACCAAAATTACTGACTCTTCTACTGTCCAGTCTACAAAATTTCCTATAACTGTCCAGATCTTGCTTCCACTCTCAGAGAATGAAGAGTCCTCCCTTTAGACAAAGCAACCTCTTCAGTTACGCTATTTCAAAAACATAATTTTTTTATAATTATAGAAATGATATACTCTCATAACCATTCAGGCAGAGTTGAAAATAACAGTAATCCCCTCCACAAACTCACAATGATACTACTCCTCAAAAGTAAGTACTGTTAAATTACTGTTAAATATTTGGAAGAAATCCTGATTTGCACACACACACACACACAGAGACAGACATACACATCCTCATATATACCTAAACATATACGTATACACAAAATTTTATTATATTTTTCCAAAACTATGATTGTTTATTTTTGTGTCATTTGCATTTTTCTACTTAACAATGCTTATGAATGCATTTATGTGTCAGTACATGTAAATCTGCTTCTAATGGCTGTATAGCATTCTGCTATTTGAGTATGCCATGTTTATTCAAACTTTTTCCAAAATTCCAAAAGTAGTGTATGCCTACTAAAAATAATCCAAATTATACTGAAGTGTAAAAAATGAAAGATTCTTCCCTTTCTGTACTTCCCCTGTCCCATTCTCCAAGAGCTAACTATTAGTAACAACTTGCTGGGAACCTTTATGAACTTTTAAAAGTTAGATTTACTGGAATATAATTCACATACAGTAAAATTCACCTTTTGTAGCATACAAATGCATATGGTTGTGGAACCATCACTGTAGTTGAGATATGGCATATTTTCATTCCTGCTCACACACACAAAAAAAACTCCTCATGCCCCTCTATAATGACCTTCTCAACACCCACCATGGCAACCACTGACCTGTTTTCTGTTCCTATAGTTTTGCTTTTTCCAGAGGGTCATACAAATAGAACAGTGTGCAGTCTTTTGAATATGGCTTCACTCATTTAGCATAATGCATCTGCAATTCATCTGTACTGATGTATTATCAAGTCCTTATTTTATAAGTACATGGAAATATTTTTGTTTCCAAAAGTGAAATCATGCTATACCTGGAATTTAGCTATCTTTTTTGCTTGTTTACTTATTATAAACCTACTTCTGTATCATTTATTACATCTAGATCTAATTCTTTCTTCTGAATCACTGCCCAGTATTCCTTACAGAGTGTATTTAACTGCTCTTTGTGTATTAGACATTTAGGTCATGTCCAAATTTTCACAATTTTGGCAAATAACAAAGTATGAACCAATGTAACACATACTTCTTCACAATTTCATGTGCATATGTAGAGTATTTCTATAACATAGATTTTTAGAAGTGAAATTGCTAAATTAAAAGTTAGGTATATGAAGCATTATAATAAATACTACCAAGCTTCTCTATTAAAGCTATAACACTTGTATATATTTAAATTCCATTAACCCTGTTTGAGAATGTCTTTTTCTTCATAAACTTACCAATAACAGATATCAATATTTCTAATTTTTGTTGATCTTATAAACAAAATGTTGGTATCTCATTGTATATCTCTCATCTCTAATGACATTGATTACTAAAAATATATATTTATAAGATATTTTATTTTTTTCTTCTCTGAAATGCTAGTTTACAGCTTCTGGTCATTTTCCTGTTAGGTTGTTATTTAAAAATGCAGTTGAAAGAATTCTTTAAATACTAGGTAGACTACAAATGTTTTCTTTCAAGTCTTTATGTGTTTATGGGATCTATAGGAACTGTATGTTTTATTATCAATTCTGTAATACCTTCCTTTATGATGTTTATAAATCATATCATACATAGAGAAACCTTTATACTCTAGGCTTTTAAAGCTATTCTCAACTTCAGAGCTTAACTAATCCTTTGCTGGTAAAGTCAGTTGCTTCCAGTTTTTCCTGTTATAAGCAATGTTGCCCTGAACACTCTTGTACACCTTTTGCCTTTTAAGAATCTTGTACATTTTTCCCTCTTATGTGAGTATTTTCACAAGATTTTTTTTTTGTAAGATAAATCCCTAGAAGCTGGATCAAAGGATAAAGTGAAATGAAGTCACTCAGTCGTGTCCGACTCTTTGCGACTCCATGGACTGTAGCCCGCGAGGCTCCTCTGTCCATGGGATTCTCCAGGCAAGAATACTGGAGTGGGTTGCCATTTCCCTCTCCAGGGGATCTTCCCAACCCAGGGATCGAGCCCTGGTCTCTTGCATTGCAGGCAGACGCGTTATCCTCTGAGCCACCATAGGCCTATTTCAAATTTTGTTTATCTGTGTTTGTGGAGTTCATATTCATTACCATATTTTGAGACTTCACTCTATCAGGGATTTCCTCTTCTGCACAAACATTTAGCCTCTCCCATCTATGGGCTCTTTCTGTTTGGCCCAGAAGCATGCTCTAGACTCAAATCTTTTAAGAACAAAAGCAAAATAAAATAGCTTCCATTGAGTCTGCATTGCTTTCTAGTTGCTACTAGTTTTTCCTTCTCTTTCTGGACAACTTGTCAAAAGGGAGTCCACTCTTCCTCAGTGCCCATTACTGCTATCCTCTGCCAGGGGTTTTCTATCCCTGTACTCCACGGATGGAGAAGATGCCCCGGAACCTCCAGAGGGTTTACCAGTTTCACCTGCAGCTCTTAACCACTCCCTATTTCCTGTTACTCTCTGCCTCCCTGACACCAGCTCTTTTCTGTTCTTCCCTTCCTGGTCAGACTCTCTTCTCCATCTTCTTCGGGTTCCTTCTTCCAGTGCTCACTCCCTTAACTTTTTTAACTTTGATCCAATCTTCTCTCTACACACATCCATCCCGCTGACTGTATGTACTCTCGTGAACTTCATGCACAACACCTATAGTAGGCTAAATAATGGCCTCCAAATATATCCAGGGTCTAACTTTTAGAACTTGTGACTGCTACCTTTTTTGGCACAAGGGATCTTATGATGCAAAGATTATCCTGGGTCATCCGTGTGGGCCCAATGTAACCACACGTGTTCTTATAAAAGGGAGGTAGGGGGAGAAAGAAGAAAGCAATGTGATCACAGAAACAAGATGCTACACTGGTGGCTTTGAAGATGAAGGAAGGGCCACCAGCCAAGAAATGTCAGTGGTCCCTAGAGGCAGGAAAAGGCAAGGAAAGGATTCTCCCCTAGAGCCTCCAGGAGGGACCTCCCTGCTGACATCTTGGCTTTAGCTCAGTGAGACTGTTATTAGACCTCTAACTTCTAAAACTGTAAGAGACTATAATTTTATTAAGTCATTGTTGCTGCTGCTAAGTTGCTTCAGTCATGTCCGACTCTGTGCGACCCCAGAGATGGCGGCCCACAAGGCTCCCCCGTCCATGGGATTCTCCAGGCAAGAACACTAGAGTGGGTTGCCATTTCCTTCTCCAATACATGAAAGTGAAAAGTGAAAGTGAAGTCGCTCAGTCATGTCCGACTCTTAGCAACCCCATGGACTGCAGCCCACCAGGCTTCCCTAGCTTTGTGAAAATACAATGCTCAAATCTATATCTCTAATATGAGAACTCTCCTCTGACCACCAGTCATAGCCATCTACCTCCTATCTTCAGTTTAGCATGACCCAAACAGAATTCATCACTGCCTCCCTTCACCTTCTGTGTTTCCCTGATTCATTTAATGGAACCACCATTCTTTGAATCACACAGATCAGAACCCATGGGTCTTTCTGGCCTCCTCCCACCCACAACCAATAACCATAAGACCCTGCATAATTTGCTGTCCAAATCTTTTTCAAGTACGCCTCCTCTTCTCTATCCCTATGTCTCTCTGCCTATGGATTGATCCCCTCCTCCAAACCACCCTGTACACCAAAGCCAAGAGGAAGATGAACCTTCTACAAGGCAAACATACCAAAGCTCCTACTTTTAATAATCGCCCAGAGTCAAGTCTCGGCTCCTTGGCAGACGATATAAGAATCTCCCAATTTCCAGCCACATTTTCTGTTATTCCCTGCCTTGAACTCTAGTGACACTGAGCTGTTTGCCATTTCCCCACCTGTACTAGGTACTCATGTGTCTTCATGGTCACAGACCCAGGAGCTTGGTCTTTCTGTGAAGGATGCCTGTTGGCTAACTATAATAGCTGTGGCCTGAGGGTCAGGCTTCTAATTAACATGCATCTAGGGCCTGACTCGGAGAAGGCAATGGCACCCCACTCCAATACTCTTGCCTAGAAAATCCCATGGATGGAAGAGCCTGGTAGGCTGCAGTCCATGGGGTTGCTAAGAGTCAGACACGACTGAGCAACTTTACTTTCTCTTTTCACTTTCATGCATTGGAGAAGGACATGGCAACCCACTTCAGTGTTCTTGCCTGGAGAATCCCAGGGACGGGGGAGCCTGGTGGGCTGCCATCTCTGGGGTCGCAGAGTCGGACATGACTGAAGTGACTCAGCAGCAGCAGCAGCAGCAGCAGGGGCTGACTATAATCCTTTCCAGAGGCCATAAGGAAAGGGAAAGTGAAGTTGCTCAGTTGTATCCAACTCATTGCAATCCCATGGACTGTACCCTTCCAGGCTTCTCCACCCATGGGATTTTCCAGGCAAGAATACTGGAGTGGGTTGCCATTTCCTTCTCCAGAGAGGACATAGAGGCAGGTGCTATCTTTGCATTCTCCCTCTGGCATGCTCCAGAGTGCCAGTGTCCCTTAAAGAGAGATTTGCATGCATCTGGCACCCTGATTTTTATGTCTGGTGCTCCGAGTTTTGTGCGTGTTTCCCAGGGAATGCCGCTTTGATGCCTAGCTCTGGTGACAGGGGGAGAAGGGGGCTTGCATTCCTGGGTCCTGTGGGCAATTGGAGTGATGACTCTTGGCAGGTTACCACCGCCAGAATATTGCACAGATAGCAGACTGGGGCACCCACCACCATCCTTCTGTGAAGGAGGTCTTTTGCTTGTCCTGGAGCTCTGGGCTGAGGAGCAGGCTTTGTGTTGGGCACGCATCTAGTAGCCTACAGAGCTGTTCTCAAAAAATGTAGACTGTAGATGTTATCTTGGCCTTTCTCCAGCTTGCTAGTATCTCCTAAAGAAGAACTTATATGCTTGTCTAGAACCCTTAAATTTGTGACTGCTGCCCAGAGGATATCTCCAGATTGCCTGGTTGTGGTGGCCTGCAGGGCTTATGCTTGTGGTCTTACAGGAGTACCTATTTTTGCATAATTTTAACAGCTGCTCGCTGAAGGTCTGGCTTTCAATCAGTCCAAATCTAGGTACAAAGAGCCTCCCCGCCTTGATCACTGAAGTCTTGGTACATCCTCAATTACTGGGAGTTATTGAATATAGCTGCTTTAATAGTCACAAAAGTCTAAGAGACAACTATGATAAACCAGGGCAGGACTGAATGACAAAGTTCATCTCCTACAGGACTGGAAGTGGTGTTTTGCTTTTGTTTTTTATCTACTGCATAGAAACCAACAGAGAGTCAAGCAAATTGAAGAAACAGAAGACTATCTTCCAAAAGAAAGAACAAGATAAAACTTCAGAAGAAACCTCAATGAATCAGATTTCATTTACCCTGATAGGGTTCAAGGTAGGAGTCATTAAATTAGTCACTGAACTGGGGAGAAGAATAAATGAACACAGTGATAGAACAAAGACATTGAAACTATAAGAAAGTACCAGAGAAAGTCACAGAGAAGATAATAATAGAACTAAAAAATACACTTAGTTCAGTTTAGTCACTCAGTTGTGTCTGACTCTTTGCGACCCCATTGACCACAACACGCCAGGCCTCCTTGTCCATCATCGACTCCTGGAGTTCACCCAAACCCATGTCCATTGAGTCAGTGATGGCATCCAACCATCTCATCCTCTGTCGTCCCATTCTTCTCCCACCTTCAATCTTTCCCAGCATCAGGGTCTTTTCAAACGAGTCATCTCTTTGCATCAGGTGGCCAAAGTATTGGAGTTTCAGCTTCAACACCAGTCCTTCCCATGAACACTCAGGACTGATCTCCTTTAGGATGGACTGGTTGGATCTCCTTGCAGTCAGTCCAAGAGACTCTCAAGAGTCTTCTCCAACACCACCGTTCAAAAGCATCAATTCTTCAGCACTCAGCTTTCTTTATGCTCCAACTCTCACATCTATACATGACTACTGGAAAAACCATAGCCTTGACTAGATGGACCTTTGTTGGCAAAGTAATATCTTTGCTTTTAATATGCTATCTAGGTTGGTCATAACTTTCCTACACTAGAGGGGTTCAAAAGCAGATAAGATGAAGAATAAAGAAGCAGTGAACTTGAAGACAAGGGATGGGACTCATCTAATCAGAGTAGCAAAAAGAAAAAAGAATTTAAAAATTGAAGATAGCTTAGAGAACATATGAGACAACAACAAATGAGCTTACACTTGCATTATAAGACACCCCGAAGAAGAAAGAAAGGGGCATACATTTTATTTGTAGAAATAATGGCTGAAAAAATTTTTTTACTTTGTTGAACATTGAACAAATGCTGTATACAATAGAAAATTTCCTACAAAAGTCCCCTAATCTGTCCTTAAAAAAATAGTGGTGTCTAGTTCCCAACATCTGCCCTCTTTCATTTTTAAATGATCACTAGCTCCTCGTTTCACTCTATAGGTCACTTCACCTTCCTCCTAAGTGTCTGCCATGGAAAAGTGCAGTTGACTGGATTTTTAAAAGCCTGGAAGAACTAAGCACCATGTCCACCAGACCCAGGAGTGCATACTTGCTTTGAAATTCGGCTCTCTTAGAATCACTTGACCCATGATGTCCACTGTCAGATGGCTTATTTCTTCATCAGTCCACAGTCGAGCTCATCACTCAATCTTTCCTACACTTGATGTGCTTGGTTAAACCCTTCCATTATCTCTAGGCTCCCTCTTTTAATGCCTTTTTCTGCCCATTTTAATCTTGCAGCAGTTCTTTCTTCTTTAGCTTTTGGAAGGAGTGTTTCTGTTCTGTGACCCTTTTGTGCTCTCATCATCTCCATTCTGTTTCATCTGTTCTTTGATTTCACTATTTCTGCCCCAGTGTCTTCACCTTGGTTTTATCTGTCCGTGCTCTCTCTTTTGTGACAATATCTATTTTATTCTTAAAAGCCTTTGGCTATATTTCTGTGGAGAGAGCTCTTTTTATGTCATTAAAAAAAAATGTTTCATTTTTCTGAAATCTTTAAGGGGGAGCATGACTTTGGCTCTTTGCTTATCTACCCAATTCCCTATGTTTTAAGAAATTAATTTCAATCTCTATCAATGCATGAATAGAAATGATAAAACATTTCACTTTAAATTTTATGACCTGTAGCATTTTTGCTTGTGATACTCTCACAGTACTACATTCAAATGGCTAGCTAGCACAGACAGCTCAATAAATATCCCTCTCTCCAATCTAGTGATTTTTAAAGTTGAATAATTGATAGATCTTTTTTAAAAAAAAGGAAAAAAAATCTTCTGGACACACAGTATTGATCAAAATTATTTTATTTATGATAAATTGCTGTTTTAATACAGATGTGGTTCTGGCTAATATGGGCAGTTTCCTGACTCTAGAAAGCCTTAGAAGACTCAGTTCTCTAACATTCTTTTCAAACTTTTCTGAAACTTTGGTTCGCAAAGAACATTTATGTGGTAAGCCTTCCTTTCTTCTTTTTTCACAGCTTTTGGATAATTATAGTAGTGGTATGACTGACCCCAATGAGACTAGGGTTGAAAAGACTAGCACAAATTTGAGCCTGAGGTTTTGTTTTATACCTGCTGATAAACTGTGCATACAGGTCATCCAGATATGCTTTTGCAATTATTCAGATTGATTTGGAAAGCTCTAATAGAAAACATTCACATTTTTGTATCTACATCTTCCAGGTGGATAACAAATACTTCACTGAAGGGGTCAGCGTTTGTTTATCCACGGCCGCACCTCCTTTCCTAAGATGCACTTGACTTTTCCCCCAGACTCATGTCTTTTGCTGGACACAGGAGAGGCATCCTGTGCACATTTTCCTTTTTCTATGTGCACTATTTCTTTTGAGGGTTCAGGTATAAAAATCACATCTTTCCTCTCAACCTGGTTCACTTCCATGATCTTTCCAAACTTTTAAACAAAAATCTGGAAATCTGAACTTGGGTGGCTCTTTTCCCATTGAGGAATTTGATTAGTCCCAAAACAGTCCTTTCATACATAGATTTCTCTCTTCAAATTCAGCTCTATTTCTTAAGCCCAAGTTACATTCATATCCTCTGTATCTTTCTGGAGATTTCTAAGCTTCATCTCCAGCCTGCGTTCTTATGGGATAATGGAGACAGCTCTATATTTGATATTAAAAGATTCCCAGAGAAACTTCACCAATTAACAAGCTATAAAACCTTGGGAGAATCTCTTAACTTCTGTGAGGTTTAATTCTCTCATCTGTAAAATGGAATGACAGCTATCATCTCTCATAATTGTTGTGAAGATGTCATGAAATACTGTATGCAAATCATTTAGATGAAGTTTTGCTTATCTTAACATGTGTGTGCATATTTTCTTTTAGTCTTCTGATATTTCCTCTGAAATTTTTCCTCTACTTCCTTTGGCTCTTCATTTTTCTTGGCTCAGGTTCTCTGTCACTGCTTTCTCTAATTAACTATTGATTGATCATTCATGCATTCTATCCTATTTGGATGAAAATGTTGAGATCCTGAAGAATTGGCATCTGCCTTGCTGGAGGCAGGGAGACTATTTTGGGGTAAGGTGACTCCCTAAGGACATGGAGTCAAGATGCTATACCCTCCTTGGACTTGAGTTCCATCTAAAGAAAGCCTATTGTACAGGAGGAACTTAATAACTGTTGAATAAATCATTTTCAGGTTTTACTACCATTAATTTACCCTTCTTTATTCCTACCTCAACCCACTTTTTTTTTTTTTCCTCTGAGTGACCTCAGAATTATTTTAAGTGTTCTCTTTATCCTTTTCCTCAACAGGAGGTATTTACTACACCTCTTGTTTCCCCTGACAAGGGCATGTTTACCTTTTTCTTTCTTTCCACTTGAAAGTCATCTTTGTTTTCTATCTCCTCTCCAGAAGTCCACTTCTGTTTTCCCAGATTCCACAGCAGTCATTTCTGTGGCTGTTACCGCCTCTGTTCTTTGTGTGTGTGTGTGGTTTTGTTTTGGTTTCTGGCTATTGTGGCTAGTATAGCAATGCCAGTCTCCCTTTTATGGTGAAGGATTCTTGGATGGTTTGCATAAATACTCTCTTTGTTCCACAGTATTTGTAAAATTCAGTTGAGAGTCGGGGAGGGAGTATGTGCACACACAGGAGCACTTATCTCTTGGAGATAACATACTGAAGTATTTCTGGATAAGATTATTTAAGGTTTGGAATTTGCTCTAAAATAATCCAGAAAAAAAGAAGGGAGAGGAAGCAGTGGTAGTGGGGGCAGAGGGGGTTGCTCGCCATTATAGATCAAACAAAATTGGCTGCATGGTTGAAGCTCTGCAACGGGTACCTGAGTGTTCAATATATTATTCACTCAACTTTTTTATATGCTTGAAAATTTCCATAATAAAAAGCTCAAAATATTAAAGACCTGCATGGGAGTCACTAATCTCCACAGTTAACATATTTCTTTTCCTTTTTTTTTTTTCCTCTACTATACATGACTTTATCACCAGTACGTCCCTCATCACTCACTGAACCATTTCTAGACTTTCCACATTGGGTTTGTTGGCTCGTCAATTTCCCTTTGGCCTAAGAGCTTCTAGTGGGCAAGGGCTAGTGTTTAAACCCCTTGATTGCGCCCAGCATAGATCCTGTTGAACTGGGATGAAATGAGCTAAATTATCCATCAGTAAACCCTGGGCCTACACTGGCTGATGTCCCCTCCCCCACTGTGGTGGCTTTTACTCCGCCTTAGACTTAGGGGCTTCTAACCACATGGGGCCACAGCCCACTGGTGCAGGGCTTTGTTCCTCAGGAGGCAGAGGGAACAGCCCCTGCGGCTTTCCATCGCTACAACTTTCTCTTACCAGCCTAGTTCCTCTTCAAGATATTTTCAGTCACTCCAAGACGTTCTCTAAGATCATTCTGGTTTCCTTTCAGATCTGGAGTTCACATCAAACGTCTTACTTCCTGTGACTCTGTGATTCAAGTGATAGCCACCGTGGGGTCCTCACTGCCTGGTGTCCCTTTGAGCAGCCTCTCTTCCCCTGCAATTCGCCTTCTGTTTCAGGACAGAGAGAATGGCACCCTCTTCCCTTTGCACTTCCTTTGGGTGGTTGGCCTTCAGGTTGCACTCAGGAAAGGCCAATGTGCAGTGCTGCCTTCTTTGCTTCCCATGTATCTTATCATCCTCCCCAGGTTCCTCCCTGCTGTCATCTGGCCCAAATCTTCAGCTTTTTCTTGAATTTCCTATCCAAGGTTCAATTTATACCAGCTCTCATGCTGCTGCTGCTGCTAAGTTGCTTCAGTCATGTCCGACTCTGTGTGACCCCATAGATGGCAGCCCACCAGGCTCCCCTGTCCCTGGGATTCTCCAGGCAAGAACACTGGAGTGGGTTGCCATTTCCTTTTCCAATGCATGAACATAGTTCTCTCCAATTACTATAGTTCTGGTAGCTTTTTGAACAATCATCCTGGTACCACCTTGCGCTCAAAAATCTTTAAATGGCTTATTATAAATCCAAGTATCCATTTTTCCTTCTTCCCAGGATGCCACTGCAGGGGTTAAACTGAGGAGTCAGATGTTCTTATGCTCATATGATTAGGATCAGAAAAGTTGAGTGGCTTGCTTGAGGCTTACGACCTAGTAAGGGTCAGAAGTAGAACCCCAGTCTCCTAATTGAAGTCCACCACTACACCAAGCACTCACCATCTGGTTTATACTTTGCTACTGTCCCTGGGGAAGTGGTGGCCGACTTTGAACATCTGTGTATTTATTTGAATTGCAACACTCACCTTTCTGACCACACTCCCAGAGGACCAGGTATTGAGCTAAGCCAATGTGGGGTGGTTATTACTGTTGTGTTGATTCATGCTGGCGCTGACTCGAAGCTTGATATCGCCTCAAACAAATCTCCTAATTCTGAAGAAGAACCAAACAATGAAGGGGAGGCAGTCGGGTGTGTCGTCATGACTTCTTGGCCTTTGCCAGGTGCCTTTGGATTTCCAGAAATCAGAGACAGTCTTGGCATCAAGTCATACTCCAAGTGTTGTCAACCTATAAAGTGATGGAGTGAAGTACTGACCCCTTCCCTGGGTAAATAGAAATGCTTACTGCTGGATAGCATCATTAATTAGAGGTACAGAATGGTGAACTATGTGTGGCAGCCAACCTCTGTGGGGAAAAATGTGGTTGTCCCCTACTATCACCTAAGAATGTCTTTGGCTATTCATTTGTGAGAATATGAAGTGTGTGTTGGAGGGCAAGAGAGCTAGAGTAGGTTTAACTACAGCAACACTTTCCCTCTCAGCTTCACCTCCAGCGAAAACCAATTTCTGTACCCCAAGCACAATGCCCTGAGCATCAGGAGCCCCCAGTTCCAGAGCATGAACTTTGCGGAGGCCCTGAGCAAACCTGCCACTAAAAGTAGAATTCTGTTAATACCTTCTAAACTTGATTGCTTTGTAGAAGAGAACATGTCTGAAATAAATCTAATATTTTCGTTTTCTCTCAACAAAATGTCAAGACAAACTATACATTTATGTGGGAAATTAGAAAAGACATTTCACCTCAAGTGAAAACTTGAGAATCTTAAGACAAACGTATCAAAAAGAATCGCTGCTCAGGTTTGCACAGAATATTGGCCTTGCAAAGTTCAGTGTACTGCTCTCTAACCTTTGCCCTCAAGGAGAACTTGCTGTGGGTGGACCCACTCAGGGTCAGCATCAAGAAGAAAAGAGCTTATCCACAGAGGTGGAGTGGAATAGCCCTTCTATCTTCTCCACTTATTCAACAACAATACGCACGTAGTAGACATCAATAGGATGCTAACCAGGTCCAAGGATGCACTGGATTTGCAAATTTGAATGTTTTATTATCTGACGTCAAAAAAGAAGATATAAAAGCTGTTTTATTTACCAAGCAAGCACACTGGGCCTATGAAAAGTGTGGTCCTTTTTGCTAAGCTCTCAGACATTCGAGGCGGTTGGCTAGACGGCTGTGTTTTACGTCCCAGCTTAACATTTTCGAGGCTGCTGAATAATGTAGATCCTTTTCAGTGGAGTGACCTTCTCCAGAGCAGGTCTGGGTTTTTGATGTGCCATGTGTGCTACTGCTGGAAATTTATGGCTGAGCTAGAGGTGAGAAGGAAAGAAAAAAAAATAAGCATATTGGATCTTTGGGGTCATAAAATATTAACGTAGTAGAAAGCAAAACAGCTGGTCAGAGGAATTTCACAGTTCTGTTTAGTTCTTTGATATAACCTCTTTTCCATTCCACCTCTAGCTCTGTGCTGCTAAGTCACTTCAGTCGTGTCCGACTCTGTGCGATCCCATATACGGTAGCCCACTAGGCTCCTCCGTCCCTGAGATTCTCCAGGCAAGAACACTGGAGTGGGTTGCCATTTCTTTCTCCAATGCGTGAAAGTGAAAAGTGAAAGTGAAGTCGCTCAGTCGTATCCGACTCTTAGCGACCCCATGGACTGGAGCCTACCAGGCTCCTCCGTCCATGGGATTTTCCAGGCAAGAGTACTGGGGTGGGGTGCCATTGCTCTGTACCCATGAGTATATGTGTTAACCTGGGTTTTCCCTCACAAGTATGTTTTTAATTTTTTTAACTATAAAATATTTTATATGTAATATATAAATAATATATATGTGCATCTCTATATATATGTTTTGAAGTGATATTTTTAAAGATAGAAATGGTTAACCGTATCTTCATCAGTTCTCCAATATTGACAATTTTTCTGGCATCACTATGCATATACGAAATACAATACGCTAAGAAGGCTACGGGCACATTGGAGAGGGCCTGGGGTGGGGAGAAGGAACCCCTCAGATGTCAAAAGGTCAGAAATAAAAAGCTTCTGAAGGAAGTTAGGAAAACAGGGTTATTATTTTTTAGATTGAAGCATGTAAATTTCTATTTTTGTAGGTAAAAAAAATGGCCAAATACTGCCTGTTTTGTATGGTTCAACCTAACCATCATTGTGAAGAGAAAGCTGAGGAGTGACTTCTTAGCTCACTAGTCATCCCTCCAGAAGACATTTGTGAGGAAATGAGCCTAAACTAACACAGACTGAGACTTCGACAATAAGAGGAAGTTCATATGGGACAAAGAGACCTTATGGAGTTTACATCAAGGGCAGCATGAGATCATAAAGGATGCCCGATGCTGGGACAATTTCAAACACAGTTTTCCTAGGAGGAGAATTTAGACTCAGTGGCCTGTTGGGCCCATTCCACTTGTTGCTTTTCCAGCCCACTGACTCAATATAAAGGAACCTAAGGACACCTTCCTCAGCCAGCAAGGAAGGGACGTCTCAGCTGACTAGGAATTTAATTTATTTCTATTGAACTTAGATGCCCTTGCCTTGACACTCAAGTCAAATAAAAGGGGAGATAAACTGTTCATGACCCCAAACATCACACTGTTTATGGCTTGTTTGGGCTCTTCTAAGCCAGGGAAACATAAATGCCTTCCACGTCTTCTTAAATGTCCCTGGGCACACAGCACTCCCTTTCATACTCCGGAAAGCTCTTTCTTCTTGGTCTTAAAAAATTAAACACACTAGAAGAATATACACTGAAGTGTTAACACTGTTTATCTCTGAGGGATAGAATTATGGGCAATTCCTAGTCTTTTTCTTTACTTTGCCTTTGTTTTGCTCAAAGTGTTTTTTTACAATGAGAAGCTACAAGTTATTTAATAATTAAACCCAAGGATGATCTATGCTGACATTCTAGCAGAAAGAAAGAAACATAATTGAGGTATTGGTTATAAATATTGCTTTAGAACTTAAAAAAGAGCTGGTAATTTTGGAGGGCCAGATTAATTAACATTGGGCCTCATAACATACATGTTATAGTGTGGTAATAGCAGAATGTCTTGTTTTGTTTTTAAGGTTAGAACCAAAAGGAAACTTAAGAAGTCACTGACTTCAGTAGTTTTCTTTCAGATTAGGTGTCTTTAGTGTCAACTAAAACAGATGGATTATTTCAGGTATTTATTTATTTAGCTGTAAATCACATTCAAGAGATCACAGGTAGGAAGATGTAGTACTTAAAGTCAAATATAAGGTAAAGGAGGGTGAGAAAGGAAATGAACAAGTAGTTCTGATATCACAGAAGTCTGGGCAATTAGCCAAGGTTAGATGGAGCAAGATGACAAGTTAAGACAGAAGAGAGAAAGCCGCAGTGTGGATTATTGTTCTTAAGGTGTCAAGACGGATGATGGGTGGAGGTGTAAAAGGAAAGGGGAGAGGAGAACAGCGTGAATTGACGCGCCTATTGCTTAATTTGGCACTAACTCATTATTTGATCATTTCCAGGGTTATCTCCACAGTTCAGGGGCTACATTTCTTTTGTAATTTAAAAAATTGTGATAACATAAAATTTACCATTTCATCCATTTTAAGTACAACATTAAGTACACTTACATTGTTGCATAACTAAAACTGAGCATGACCCCGTGGGGCCTTCCCATGATAGGCCTTCCCCATATCCTCTGCTTTAGCTCCTCTCTGAAGTACCTAGATAATAGTATTTGATGCACATTTCCTGAGGTATTTTACAGATGTGAAAACCCCTCCACCAAATGGAAGACTTGATGTTAACTACTTGATGACCATGAGTACATAGCCCTGGGCCTCCTGGAGTTTAAGGATGGATAATGTTAACCCTGTGACATCACCTTGCTACCTCACCATCAGCTGAGCAGAGAACTGTGCAGAGCTGATCAATACCTTGAGATTCCACCCCCAAACCTGGCTTTTAAAAATGCTTTGCCAAAACCTTTGGGGAGCTCAGGGCTTTTTTAGGGCATGAGTCACTTGTCTCCTTGCATGACCCTGCAATAAACCTTTCTCTGTTCTAAACTCTGGTGTTTCGGCGTGTTTGGATTTACTGTGCGTCGGGTACATGAACTTGTGCTTACATGGACGTCACTACCATCCATTTCCAGAACTTATCCATCATACCAAACTGAAATTTTGTACCCATTAAAGAATAATTCCTCATTATCTCCTCCTCCAGCCTCTGGCCACCATCATTCTACCTTCTATCTCTGTGAATTTGACCACCCCAAGTATCTCATGTATGTGGAACCGTGCAATATCCCTGAGGTGGGAAGATCCCCTGGAAGAAGGCATGGCAGCTCACTCCAGTATTCTTGCCTGGAGAATTCCACAGACAGAGGAGCCTGGTGGGCTACAGTCCATGGGGTCACAAAGAGCCAGATATGACTGAAGTGACTTGGCATGCAATACTTGTTCTTTTGTGTCTGGTTTACTTCATTTCGTGTAATGTCTTCAAGGTTTATCCATGTTGTAGTATGTGTCAGAATTTCTTTCCTTTTAAAGGTTGAATAATATTCCAGTGTATGTCTATAGACCACATTTTGTTTATACATTTATAGGTTGATGGACACTTGGGTGGCTTCCACCTTTTCGCTATTGTGAATAATGTTGCTATGAACACTGTTGCACAAATTTCTCTTCAAATCTCTACTTCTAGTTCTTTTGCGTATATATTGAGAAGTGAAATTATTAGATCACATGGTAATTCTATATTTAATTTTTTGAGATACTATCATATTGTTTTCTGTAGTGGCTCTACCATTTTTTATTCCCACTGGTTAGGGGTTATCTTTTAACTAAGACATTTAACTGAGGTTCTAAGAGCTCTGCTCAATGGCTTCTCCAAAGAGGAATGACACAGGTCAGAATGAATGGGAGACTGCCCCTGGGGGCTGTTAGCCATCTGTGAACTGGCCTGGTAAATTTTAGAGGGGAAAAAAATCAACAGGACTGAGAATATAGTGGAAATAATTCTGCCAAGGATAATAACCTTAGAGGAACCACTCATGATTATTAAATTACAACTGTACAAGTTTGGGAGGGTCAGGGCTTTATAGCAATGCATGAAAATACAACAAGAGAGCTGAGTTCTTTTTCTCAAATACTTCACCCCCTTGATCAGGGGCACTCTAAAATAGAAAGACTTGTGGGTTGTGGGTAGAGAGCCTATAAAGGGTCTACCTTCAGAACTGATGAAATGGTAAGTAATCAACCCTTAAATGCTCTAATTCTTTGTTGTAGATTTTATATCAATGGAGATAGGAACATTTTTGTATTCAAGTCTTAACCAAAAATAAGTAGGAATAGCTTTCCAACCTACAAACAGCTGAGCTTTAGTCTGGCATCTTAACTTTGGGGTTGTTTGGATTTTTCATTATTAGTCTTTGTAAAATGATAGGATTTGTAGAATGAAAGGTGTTTGTCTGACTCACTAAGATAAAAGAAACTACGGTAACTCCATAAGAGAAAGAATTCAAGGCCAGTATGTGTGTAAGGATTCTGCCTGGCTGCAACTCCATCCTATAAGGGGCAAAACATTGGACTTGAAAAGCAGATTAATAGAAACTTCCATATTGAGAATGTAGCTTCCTCTCGGGTAGTTGTGACCTCAGAACCTGTATTTTTCACTTCAGAGAAAAAGTCAAAGAAGTATATTAAAAAGTCTTTATGATTACAGCTGTGAAAGAAATTCTAGAAGCAAGAAACTCAGTGGCAGGTTTTGTTTTAGAGCCTGATGTCAGGTGGTATTAGCAGACTGGCAGCTCTTCCATTCATCTTTCCAGGGTGTTAACTTCCAACTTGAATGTTGGCACTTAGATTTCTACACCCCATTACGCAAAGTGCTTAAAACAAAACATTCAGTCCATGAAATTCAAGGATTCTCCTACGGTGATGTTAATCCACAGAACAAGAGAAACCTTTTTAGATTGGCAGATGCCTTTGATGGCTTCCTCTTCCCCAGGATCCCATTTCACATAAGTCTCACTGTGAGCCTGGTGACACAGCTGGCAGCTTGAAAAGTGGCCCCAATTTAACCAGGCTTCAACATTCCACCCACATCCACACTATAACCCAACCCCATTACTAATGGCTTAACTGGATACTTTTCTGTTGAGAGAAGCTTCACAACTATTGCCAAACTTACTTCTGTGACTATCCAGAGAATTAACATATTTGGCTGTACCATTCTCTCTTATTCCTTGCCTTAAAATAATCAAGTAAATGAGCAATCATAAATCTCAGAGGAGCTATGTGGCTTCTAAAAGGTCAAAAATCTCTAGGAAGTAGGTGGAACTTGGTCTAAGACCAGATCTCCCAGATTTTTAGCTTGGGGAGCTTATATAACCCATCTTCTGCGAGAATAAACACGTTGCATGGCCCATCACTGGGCAACATGAATTCCTGCATTCTTCATGGCTGAAACAGGTAGGAAGGACTAGAGAGGAAGGGAGAGGAGGAGGAAGGTAGTTGGTCATGAGGTCTGTGTGGGGATGAGTGGGTGAAAGAGCGGGAGAGAAAATTTTAGGTTGCTTTCCACTTTGTTATTGTTTAGTCACTAAGACGTATCTGACTCTTGAGACCCCAAGGACTATTGCCTTCCACTGTCCTCTGACCATGGGATTTTCCAGGCAAGAATACTGGAGTGGGTTGCCACTTCCTTCTCCAGGGGATCTTTCTGGTTCAGGGATTGAACCCACATTTCCTACATTGGCAGGGAGGCCCTTTACCACTGAGCCACCAAGGAAGCCCTACTTTCTACTTAGATTTATACAATTCCAACCTTTGGGGAATTGCTTTCCATCCTCCCAAATCTTAAATCTAGGTTGGTTTTAAAAGGGTATACAGACATGAATAGTATATGGATAGAAATTTCCTGCCATGGTTGAATTGTTGATGAGATCCTATGAGTTGGGCTGTAACTCTCACTGTTTTGGACTCTTAAGTTCTTAAACCGGCACGAGAATTAACATGGGTTCTAGTAACTAGATATAATTCTAGCCGAGGGCATGAATGAATGCTAATAAATGCAGAGTCTATGACCCTCATTACTGCTACAATATTTCTTCAGGTCAATTATATATGGTTAGATCTTTATGACAATATGTATTGTTGGGGGAGTCATCATAATGCAGATGGAAATTTATTAGCAAAAATCTAGATCTCTGTATTTTATGTCTTTTTTTGTATTAGACTGCTGCTGCTGCTACTGCTAAGTCATCTCAGTCGTGTTCGACTCTGTGCGACCCCATAGACGGAAGCTCACCAGGCTCCCCTGTCCCTGGGATTCTCCAGGCAAGAACACTGGAGTGGGTTGCCATTTCCTTCTCCAGTTAATAATCATAATTTTTACATTAAAAATTACAGAATAATTTATCCACAGTAAAATATATGCCCTCTTCAGTGTTCAGTTCTATGGATTTTCTTAAGTGCACACAGTCTGTGACCAACACCACGATCAAGACATAGAACCCCTCTATCACTCTCCAAAATCCCCTCCTGACACTTTGTGGTCAACTCCTCCTCCTACTCTCAGCAGGTCTTTTTTAAAAAGGCATTGTTCTTTCCACCTCAGGTTGACCTTTATTATGAAATCCTATTACACTTCAGGTTGAATTATGGATTTATGGAAAATTTTATTTAGCTGTAAGGGAACACATGGATCCCACCAACCTCCATATTCAATATAGTGACTTAGGGTACTCTTGGGACTCTATTACTGGTCTCTTATCCTTCGCCTGGATTCCAAGTGATGCTCTGTAGGACATCTCCCTCGGAGAATAGAAGCTAACCCGTCCCGAGGGCTAAGTGTGTCTGGCACTGTCCTGAGTCCTTCGCATATGTTATATAACCTCATTTTATTTTCACATCTCTGTGAAGTGGATACTGTGAATCACATTCCTATTTACAGATAAGGAAATAGAAGCACAGAAAATGAAGCAACCTGACTAAAGACACACAGCTACCAAGTGACAGAGCCAGCATAGGACCCAGGTACCTGACATCTGATGCCGGAAACTGTTGTAATCAGTAATATACACAGTCCCACACAGTACACATTGAGCTAAGTGTTAAAGTGTTTTTAAAACATAGATATAGTTACTGTTAAAAATATTTGTAACAGCACACCATCTGTGTTTTCTTATGATTTCAAAATATAACTTATAGCTGTTGCTATTTGATTATTTTATCCTTGAAATACAGAGGTGCTATTTTTAACTGGCAGGGAAAGAGTCCTTTATGCCATAGACATATACACATGTCTATTAAAAAACAGTGAAGACTCCAGCATCATACCTAAAGTACAGCATAGTTGACCTTTACTGCAGCAGCAGACCACTTTTTAAACACTTTATTTTGGGTTAACATATTTTAGAGGAATGTATCTATTCCACTCAGTTCCACTTCCTGTGGACATTTCTTGCCCCTGAGGATAAGGTGTTTGGACAGCAGGAGCCAGAGAATGCAAGAAGCAGATCACCATCCACCCCTTCCCTTCTTCTAAAGTCAGGAAAACAAACAGTCATTTATGACCTGCTCTCTGATCTACCTGATGGGAGAACCACACCCCACCATGTGAGAAGGCTCTGTAGCTATGGTCTATTGTCAAGATCTCATCTGGTACTACTACCTGCCTCTGGGGCTTCAGACATAACTTTCCATTGCACTGTCATAAAATGGATGCTACTAATCAGAGCAGCAGAGAAGGCAATGGCACCCCACTCTAGCACTCTTGCCTGGAAAATCCCATGGACGGAGGAGCCTGAAAGGCTACAGTCCACAGGGTTGCTAAGAGTTGGACTCGACTGAGCGACTTCACTTTCACTTTTCACTTTCGTGCATTGGAGAAGGAAATGGCAACCCACTCCAGTGTTCTTGCCTGGAGAATCCCAGGGACGGGGGAGCCTGGTGGGCTGCCGTCTATGGGGTCGCACAGAGTCGGACACGACTGAAGCGACTTAGCAGCAGCAGCAGCAGCAATCAGAGCAGAGAGTGCAGACAGGTTTCCATGTGTCAGGCACTGTTCTAAGCGATTCCTGTGTGTGAATCTCATTGATTCCACATAACAACCATCTCTTCCTTATCCTCATCTTACAAATGACAAATCAGAGGTGCAAGATCAACAAGTTGCTTAAGGCTTTAAAGACAGTAAGAGGAGAAGCCAATCTACCAAAGAGAGGTTCCAGAAGTTTAGCCGCACAATTTCCATTCTAATCTATAAATATTTCAGACCCCTGATATTGGCAATAACAGCAAGTCTTCCTTCTACAAAGGACACCCAGTCCTGTACCTTCAATATATGTTGGGGTAACAGAAATAGTGGTTCTTCAATGCCTGAATTCAGTGCATCTGCCCCCTCCCTAGGAGTAGAATAAGGCTCCTCACTCGGATCACTTACAACATTTAAAAACAAACTATTGAACCCCAAATTAAACCACTGTCTATTCAGGAAGAACTTTCTGAGCTTCCTGAGCTACTTAGAAAGAATTCAAGATACAGAAATAAAAATAGTAATGGTCGACCACCTTTATAAATAGACTTTATTAGATAAAGCCAACCAGTGCCCAGCCTTCCTCCAGTCTTAAATTGGGCAACCCTCCACCCGTCCTGGCCTCAAATCAAACATTTCCATATGGGAAAGCAGCTGTGGGGAGGAAGGTCAAAAAGGGCTGAATTCCTAGTACACAGTTTGCCTTATTTGAGCAACATGCCAAGGTCTCCAGGAAATAAGTAGATGGCAATATAAAGTTCTGCCAATTTGGCATCATGATTCCTGCTTAATTTCCTATCTTATTTTTGAAATGATTTCTTAAATAGATGCTAGGAATTCGGGAGCATCAGCTTTTCCCATGAAAATGACTCTGTGTTCCTTGAACTGAAAGCAGATTCTTTCACAGGGACATCAAACTCTGAGTTGGAAAAAAATTCTGGTCATCAGCTCATTCACCCATGCAGCATGATCAGGTAGGTGAAAACTGGCTGGGAATATCATGTGATCTGCCTCACCCATGGCTCACCTTCTCCAGTGTGTCATTCAGGGCATCCATCGTCTGTATTTTGGCAACATTTGCAATGGCACTGTGAAGATGAAAAGAAACCTCATATAGAAACAGCAACTTTCCCACTAAAGACGCTAAATGATCTGTATAGACGGGTTTCTACTTGGTCTTTAAGCTTTCACGCTGCTTGGCTATTTCTGGAAGATTAAAAAAAACCCCACAAAACCCTGCTCTGTGTGACCATGAACTACAAGCTTTGCAGGCCAACTTATTATAATTTTAATTATAATAATATTTATCAATATTTAAAAATTTTTTCTTCGAAGTAGGGTATAAATGCAGAAAAGTGCACATATTATCAACATATAGGTTGGCGAATATTTACAGACTTGTAGCACTAGTCAAGGAAATGGCAACCCATTCCAGTCTTCTTGCCTAGAGAATCCCAGGGACAGAGGAGCCTGTTGGGCTGCCATCTATGGGGTTGCACAGAGTCGGACACAACTGATGTGGCTTAGCAGCAGCAGCAGCAGCAGCAGCACTAGTCAAACTGGCTGCCCCTAAGGATAATCACTACCCTGCCTTACCAACCCATATATTAATTTTGACTTTGTTTGTACATGGTAAAATGCACCACATAGCAGGTACTCTTCTGTGTCTGACTTCTTTTCTCAGGCCAAGTTATTTTGTAGCAGAGTTTCAACAAGGGACAAGCTTCCAATGTAATTTTTTGAAGGAACTCTGCTCTTGGCCTATTTTGTGTATGTGTGTGTTGTTTAGTAGAAGTTATTAGGAAAGGAAAATAAATTTGATGATGCTTAGGAATTTATTTTCTATGATATATTTTTCAAAAGCTGTTTTCCTAGAATATATGCTGCTGCTGCTAAGTTGCTTCAGTCATGTCCAACTCTGTGTGACCCCATAGATGGCAGCCCACCAAGCTCCCCCATCCCTGGGATTCTCCAGGCAAGAACACTGGAGTGGGTTGCCATTTCCTTCTCCAATGCAGGAAAGTGAAAAATGAAAGTGAAGTCACTCAGTCGTGTCCAACTCTTAGCGACTCCATGGACTGCAGCCCACCAGGCTCCTCTGTCCATGGGATTTTCCAGGCAAGAGTATTGGAGTGGGGTGCCATTTCCCTCTCCACCTAGAATATATAAGCACAATGAGAGGCTCTGGAGCTTCCCCAGCTTCCCCATGATGTCACCTCTGTTCTTCATATCCGCTTCAAGTTTGCATGACTATGATTGCTTTGAGAGATATTTGTCCATGTAAAGGAAGCAATCATATTCGTGCAAACATGAAGCGGATATGAAGAACAGAGGTGACATCATGGGGAAGCTGAGGAAGCTCCAGGGCCTCTCATTGTGCAGTCTCCTTCCAAGGGGGCCCTAACCATCTCATATTTATAATTTTATACTGTCTTACTTAAAATGGCCTCACAATTCTATAAGCTTCAAGTCCCACATACATATATCGATCCCCAGTAAATTGCACAAGAAAGCTACTTCTAGCTGTTTAGGTTCTTCAGTAGTCCAGTTCTCTTCTTTTAATGACTATTAGAAAACAATTCGGAGAAGGAAATGGCAACCCACTCCATTATTCTTGCCTGGAGAATCCCATGGACAGAGGAGCCTGGTGGGCTACAGTCCATGGGATCGCTAGGAGTCGGATGCGACTAAGCGACTTCACTTTCACTTTTTATTTTCATGCATTGGAGAAGGAAATGGCAACTCACTCCAATGTTCTTGCCTGGAGAATCCCAGGGACGGGGGAGCCTGGTGGGCTGCCATCTATGGGGTCGCACAGAGTCAGACACGACTGAAGTGACTTAGCAGCAGCAGCAGCAGAAAACAATTGCATTTTTAAAGAGGGTTCCACTCACCACTTTATAACTCTCTAGGCAACTCCTTCTCATAATGTTCACTTGATGTTCGGATTAACAGTAAGTCCCATTTGCTGAGGTACAGAGAAATGAATGACTTGTCCTCCGGCTGCTAACTAGAAGGCCATTTTCAAGTTATGACTCTCTAGTTCCCGAGTCCCTGGCCTAGGCATGATAACGAGTGTCACAATAAACAAAGCTTATGCTTAAGTCAGATTTTAACATCAGGATAGGCTTTCAAAGTTAACCAGCTGACAATTCAATGACAGTCTGATGTCATTTACGGAGTACTTTCTCTATTCTAGGAACTGTCCTAGATGCTGGGTCAGGAGATAAATAATATGTGACTCTTACTCTTGGGACTTAGAGCTTTGCTTTCACTATGTGGTGATTATTTTCTGATTCAAAAAAAAAATGCCAAATGGGCAAATTTTAAAAAACTGAGCTATCACTGACATAAACATTACATTAGTTTCGGGTGTACAACATAATTATTTGATATTATGTATACTGCAAAATTATCACAATAAGTCAATTAATATTTCTCACCATATGTATTAATATTTTTTCTTATAATGAGAAGTTTTAAGGTTTATTCTCTTAGTAACTTACAAATATACAATACAGTATCATTAACTATTAATTCAATGAAATATTGAGCCATGCCATGTAGGGCCACCCAAGATGGAGGGGGCCATAGTGGGAGATGGTGAAGGACAGGGAAGTTTGGTGTGCTGCAGTCTATGGGGTCACAAAGAGTTGCACACGACTGAGCTACTGAACAACAGCAAAATCATGAACCATAGTCACGATGCTGTACATCGCATCCGCATGGCTTATTTATTTTATAATTGGAAGTTTGTACCTGATGATCCCCTTCACCCTTTTCTACCCATCACCAACTCTCCCCGCCACCCCCCCACTCAAGCTTTTGCAACTACTAATCTGCTCTCTGTATCTAAGAGCTTGAGATTTTTGTTGCTGTTGTCCTGGGTTTTTTTCTTCTTCGATTTCTCATTCAAGATAGATCCCATGTTAATTATCTTTTTCTGTTTGACTTATGTCATTTAGTATAATGCTTTCCAGGCCCATCCGTATTGTTACAAGTGGTAGGATTTCCTTCTTTTATATGGCTGAAAAATATTCCTCTGTGTGAGTGTGTGGGTGTGCGTGTGCACATATGTGTATGTATGTAGGTATCACATTTTTAAAAATCCATTCATCCATTAATGGACACTTGGGTTTCTTCCATATCTTGGCTACTATAATAATGCTGAAATAAATGTGGGAGTGTGCATATCTTTTCAAGTTAGTGTTTCCATTTTCCTCAGGTAAATATTCAGAAGTAGAATAGCTGGGTCATATGGCAGTTCTAGTTTTAATTTTGGAGGAAACTCCGTACTGCTTTCCATAGTGGTTATATTAGAAACTAAGAATGCACAAATGCTCCCTTTTCTCCACATCCTTGCCACAGTTTGTTATTTTTTGACTTCATGGTAATAGCCATTCTGACAGATATAAGGTGATATTTCATTTTAGTTTTGATTTGCATCTTCTCCCTGATAATTAATAATTACATCTTTTCATGTACCTGTTGGTTATCTGATTCTTCTTTGGGAAAATGTCTGCTCAAATCTTCTGTCCATTTTAAAACTGGTGCGTTTGCTTTTTGGCTACTGAATTGTATGAATTCTTTATGTATGAGATAGAGTATTTCATTTTAAAGTAGAAAAACCCTCAAAAAAAAAAAATTCTTTCTGGAAATCAAGAAGAAAATTTTTAAAGTGATCTAAAAAGTAATTTTATATGGAAAAAAAAAATTTTGAGAAATTCCATAGCCTATTTCCTTCCACATGTTCTTTCTGAAACTGTTACCATTTTAACTGTTAAGGACATATCTGAGCATCTTCTGATTTACTCCTTTTGAATTACTGTGAATTCACCTATGGAAATTACCCAGAAATTAGACTCTGAAATGCCCCTATTTGGAGGAGCTAATTTCATATGCTAAGTCGCTTCAGTCGTGTCCGACTCTATGTGACCACATAGACGGCAGCCCACCAGGCTCCTCCGTCCCTGGGATTCTCCAGGCAAGAACACTGGAGTGGGTTGCCATTTCCTTCTCCAATGCAGGAAAGTGAAAAGGGAAAGTGAAGTCGCTCAGTTGTGCCTGACTCTTAGCGACCCCATGGACTGCAGCCCACCAAGCTTCTCCATCCATGGGATTTTCCAGGCCAGAGTACTGGAGTGGGGTGCCATTGCCTTCTCTGAAGGCACTATTTTCCTTACCCAAGGCATAGAGGGCTGGGCCATTTGTACAAGAGATCCAGCCCATGGCTCTGTGCTTAGCTCTGAGAAAAGCACACTGTGTCAAGGTGATCCGGGAAGGAATTCAGGGAGAAAACAACCTCAGTATCCAAATGCCTTTTGGCTGTGCCAAATATAGTGGCCATTATTTTCTAAATAATTGAGTGAGGAATTTGAAATAAACAAACAAGAAAGCATTTATTTTTAATTCAGGAGATTTGCTTCAGCAGAAAGCATATTACAAAAACAAGACCAGCTTAGAGACAGTAGTACTTTAAAGGCTAAGGTGAAACACAAATGTTGAGTCCAGTTTTGATGCATTCAGGACTGTGTTTTTTAATAGCAGGCAGTTAGGCTGTCTGCAGAGAGGAGGAGGTTGGGCAGAGGGAGTCTCCAGAGGGTAGTTACTTCCCCCCATGGCTTTCCCCTCTCATCTTGACCCCCATCACCTACTTCACCCCAACCTCCCCCCACTGCTTTCCCCTCTCATCTTGACCCCCATCACCTACTCCACCCCAACCCACCCCACCTGCTGGTGCCTGGGGAGCCTTGGTTTGCCCTAAGATATCGCAACGCCTCTGACTTCTGGCAGCAGAGTTGTCTAAAACTCGAGATGACGAAGGAAAAGAAATGAAGCAGTCTCCTACCTTGTTTTCTCTAACCCTGTTTTCTTGGTGTGTCTCTCCAAGATGCCAATTTCCTGTTTTTGGAAATTCGCTTTCCTCCAGCTTTTACTATAAACAAAGAAGCATCAGCACAGGAGTCATGGTTAGGGCAGCAAGAGAAAGTTAGTTTTATTATTCAAGGTATGAATTGACATTTGAAGAATTTCAGAACTTTTTGAAGAGCTGAACTTTTATCTAAAACAACATAATAAAAAAGTACCTTGAGCTAATGTTACATAAGAAAAAAAAATTTCAATCAAAGTGGGAAGGAGAGAAGGGCTGAGGTTTTTGCTTGTTTTTGTTCAGAGAGGGGGAACTAAGGCTAAAAAAAAAGCAGTGGTGTTTATACCTTCGATTTGGGAGGAGATAACAATGCATTCCCTTAGGCATTTCACTGAAAAACATTTTTTCTTATTATCAAACCAATTACATTCTTCATGATAGCAACTGACAATTACAGTGTGACCCTCCTGTTTTCCCACAAGATTAAAGTGCAAGGCTTGCAAATTTTTTAATCCAACCAAAGCTTTCAAAAGCTAGATTGGAGAATGAGCCAAAAGTCAGAGCAGCGGTGATAACAGGCACTTAATTCAAGAGAGATGCTTCTGATCCCACCAGATACCCACCTTCCATCCCAGACCTCAAACCTCCGGACGAGCTCAGATGTTCTAATGAGTAATTAAAATGCATTAATAATCCTGCCGTTCAAGAGATCAATTAGTGTTAATTAGGCTACAGATGACCTAACAGCAATTCAAGTGTTTAACAATGTCAGATGAAATCAACTTGAAAAGGAACAACCCATTTCATATTGCAAGTCAAAGCAAATACTTTTTTCTGTTCCCAGGAAATTTGCACATTTGAAATCTGACAAGCTCAAATGATTAAAAGCTAAATGGACATTGATTTGTTTGAGCCTGTTAATTCTCTTTATGGAAATGTTAAATTGGCAATTTTCTAAAACTGCCTTCAATAAAGCCAAAAATAGGAAAACCTCTTCTCTTTCTCAATGCCCTTGTGAATTGACTTCATTTTTCTTTTAAAACTATTAATTTTTTGACTATGTAATATACATTCATAAAGCACACAATTCAAAAAACATGGAAAGGTCTCTTCTACAATTATTTTTAGGTCTCCAGTTCACCTCCCTAAATACTGCTAACATTAACAAGTTTCCTATGTATTCATCCACAGACATTCTATACACATACCTATATATTTTTTTAATGGCAGCAGACATTGTTCTACATCTTGTTTATTTATTTTTCATTCAGTCATGCACTTTGGAGTACGTTCCCTATCTGTGTGTAAAAAGATATATATATATATGTATCACAAGTATATGTAAAAACATATATGTTAAAAAAGAATATATGTAAAAAGAGAATGTCTTTTTTTTGACATGTGCTTTAAAATTTCATTATATGGACATTCTGTAATATGGACATTACAGCATTCTACAATGCTGTAATGAATATCCTTTTCATGTACATAATTTTGCACAAGTGCAAGTATATCCATGGGATAAATTCCTAGAAGTGATCTTGTTAATTCTTAAGAGTATGTGCATTTGTAATTTTGTTCAATCTTGTCAAATTATCCTTCACAGAAGTTGCATTAGTTTACAATCTCACTAGCTACAATGACAGTGATTGTTTCCCTATGCCTCAAGCAACAATGTGAACTAGAAAATATTTGGTTTCATTAACCAATAAGAAAAAGAAAGATAATTTGCATTTCTTATATTTTATTAAAAGTTGAGCTTATTTCTGTGTTTCAGAAAGCAGTTGTACTTTCTTTTTAAAGACCGTTTAAATTTTTGGCCAATTTGTCCTGTTGGACTTCTGTTCCATTAATCTCTTTTTATATGCTGTTACAACTTTATTTTAATGATTGTAGCTTTATATTTTAATTGATAGTCTTTCTTTGCTATATTTACTTTGCAGAATTTTATTAGCTATTCTTGTTTATTTTTCCATATGGACTTGTGAATCATTTTGTCAATTCCCACCAAAAATATCCTGCTGGTAATCTTTTAATGGTCTTACTTTAGATTTATAGATTAAAAAAAAAAAATCTTATTTGTTTTTGGTTGTGCTTGGTCTCCCTTGCAGTGTGGGCTTTTCTGTAGTTGTGGCAAGAGGGGGCTACTCTTTGATTGAAGTGCGCAGGCTTCTCATGGTTGAGGAGCACTTGCTCTAGAGCAGAGGCTCAATAGCTGTGGGGCCTGGGCTTAGTCAGCTCCGTGGCACGTGGAGCTTCCTGGATCAGGGATCGAACTCGTGTCTCCTGCATTGACAGGCGGCTTCTTTACCACTGAACCATTGGGAAGCCCTTAGATTATTTTCAAAGGGAAAATTCATATCTTCATATCCTGGTTGCTCTCTTTTCAAGACCATGGTATACTCTTCCTTTTTTATATCCTCTTTTGGGTCCCTTAGTAATTTGTTCACATGAGTCTTACACATTTATTATTAGGTTTATTCCCTAAGCATTTTCTCTTTGTTGTTGTTGCAATTGTAAAGAGGGTCTATTCTTCCATTATAGCTCTCACGGATTGTTGTTCTTATATTAATATCATTGATCTTATATCCATATCTTATTGAAATCTCTTATTGTATATAGTATTTTTGTTGATTCCCTTTTATTTTCCAGGTTAAAAATTATATAATCTGCAAACAATAGAATATTACTTCCTCTAGAATAATATTAAATAGTGGTCATCAAGGACATCTTAATTTTTTAAGGGATTGCTTTTAGTATTTTCCCATTAAGTATAATGTGTACTAAGTCGGAGATACACACAAACACATATCTGTAATATATCAGATCAGATCAGATCAGTTGCTCAGTCGTGTCCGACTCTTCGCGACCCCATGAATCGCAGCACGCCAGGTCTCCCTGTCCATCACCAACTCCTGGAGGTCACTCAGACTCACATTCATTGAGTCAGTGATGCCATCCAGCCATCTCATCCTCTGTCGTCCCCTTTTCCTCCTGCCCTCAATCCCTCCCAGCATCAGAGTCTTCTCCAATGAGTCAACTCTTCGCATGAGGTGGCCAAAGTACTGGAGTTTGAACTTTAGCATCATTCCTTCCAAAGAAATCCCAGGGCTGATCTCCTTCAGAATGGACTGGTTGGATCTCCTTGCACTCCAAGGGACTCTCAAGAGTCTTCTCCAACACCACAGTTCAAAACCATCAATTCTTCGGTGCTCAGCCTTCTTCACAGTCCAACTCTCACATCCATACATGACCACAGGAAAGACCATAACCTTGACTAGGCGAACCTTTGTTGGCCAAGTAATGTCTCTGCTTTTGAATATGTGATCTAGGTTGGTCATAACTTTCCTTCCAAGGAGTCAGATCAGATTAGATCAGTTGCTCAGTCGTGTCCGACTCTTTGCGACCCCATAAATTGCAGCACGCTAGGCCTCCCTGTCCATCACCAACTCCCGGAGGTCACTCAGACTCACATCCATCCAGTCAGTGATGCCATCCAGCCATCTCATCCTCTGTCGTCCCCTTCTCCTCCTGCCCCCAATCCCTCCTAGCATCAGAGTCTTCTCCAGTGAGTCAACTCTTCGCATGAGGTGGCCAAAGTACTGGAGTTTCAGCTTTAGCATCATTCCTTCAGAATGGACTAGTTGGATCTCCTTGCAGTCCAAGGGACTCTCAAGAGTCTTCTCCAACACCACAGTTCAAAAGCAATAATTCTTCGGCGCTCAGCCTTCTTCACAGTCCAGCTCTCACATCCATACATGACTACAGGAAAAACCATAGCCTTGACTAGGCGAACTTTTGTTGGCAAAGTAATGTCTCTGCTTTTGAATATGCTATCTAGGTTGGTCATAACTTTCCTTCCAAGGAGTAAGCGTCTTTTAATTTCATGGCTGCAGTCACCATCTGCAGTGATTTTGGAGCCCAGAAAAATAAAGTCTGACACTGTTTCCACTGTTTCCCCATCTATTTCCCATGTAGTGATGGGACCAGATGCCATGATCTTCATTTTCTGAATGTTGAGCTTTAAGCCAAACTTTTCACTCTCCACTTTCACTTTCATCAAGAGTAAGCGTCTTTTAATTTCATGGCTGCCTATTCAAATGCATTTCTTTTATCGTATTAAGGAAATATCCTTCTATTACTGTTTCACTGGCTTAAAAAATTACAAACACATGTTGAATTTGACTAGATGCCCTTTTATAATTCATGTATATGATCATATGGTTTTTCTCCTTAATGTGGTTAATTATGTTAATAGATAAAAGTTTTATAAGTATACATTAATGGATATTTTACTATCAAACCATTCTTGTGTTCATGGAATAAACTCTTCTTGGTCATTTTGAATAACCAAGTTTTTTTATTGATAATAAAAGCATATCACTATACTTTTATAATACTAGATATAATCCAGGGAGAAAAAAAGCCCTGTGTTTACACACACATGTGAGTGTGTGTCAGTCACTCAGTTGTGTCCGACTCTTTGCAACCCGATGGGCTGTGTAGCCCACCAGGCTCCTCTGTCCATGGCAAGAACACTGGAGTGGGTTGTCATTCCCTCCTCCAGGGAATCTTCCCAAGCCAGGGATTGAATCTGGGTATCCTGCATTGAGGCGGATTCTGTACCATCTGAGCCACCAGGCTCTGCTTTAAATTCACACACACACACACACACACACACACACACACACACACGGCATACAAAATAATCAGCAACAGAAATGGAAATGATGTGGAAACATCTTTTGAATAGCCGTGGGAAATAGAGATGAAATAAACCGAGGGGTGCCCCTTTCTGGAGGCTGCTTGAGGAGAGTATGCCTGTGTGTGAAGGGTGTTGCTCACAGCACCGCTCTCTCTTCTGCCAAGAAGAATCAAATCACAATAGCTCCAGAGCTAGAGCTTGGGTCTTCAGTACCCTTCAGTAGTATCTTTCATTCTTCTTAAGACAAATGCTTTTTAAACATGGAGTGTTGTAATTACTCTCCTATAAGTATTCCTTTTGTTTTCTCTGTTATGGTTTTCACATGTTTTCTTCCACTGATTATTATTGCCAGCTACAGAAGCACACTTTAAAGTTAAAATGAGCACCAGTTTAAAGTGAGAAGAACTTTGGAGTGTTGAGGTCTGTGCTGTTCATTTGAAAGCACGTGGACAGTCTAGACAATTTCCAGAGGAGAGTGACCAGAGAGGAGAAGAAGCCACAGTTTTGGCTGTTCATGTAATGGAGGTCTTATAAAACTGAGAGTGAGGCAAACCAAAACAGCAGAAAACCAAAAGCTAAGCTTCCTAGAGCCCAGGCCGCCTCATATTTAATGTAGTCTTGTTTCACAACATAAATAAGCAGGGCTCACAGAGGTGCCATATATTATATAACATACATGAAAGAAAAAACCACTACACACTTGCCGCGTAGGTGGGAAAGAGTTACAGCTGGCTGACTTTTGAGTGGTTTCATTTTTAACTGTGATGGGGCAGGCACATGGTTCTTTCCTATTGCAATTTCCTTCTGTTCTGATGATTGCAGTAGTTTCTAATGCTTCCCTCAAACATCAGGAGGTCTTGCCATGGAAGAAAATCATTTCTTGTGACAGCTATGTGTTTTCCCAGGCCTGTACTTTACAGGGATTAACATTCATGTCTGGGTACCTTACACAGGTTATCTCTTTTAACAGTCATAACAACCTTACAATATCAGTGTTATTTATTACTGCTTCCATAGACAGAGGAATCTGGTGGGCTACAGCCTATGGGATCACAGCGTCAGACACGACTGAGCATGCATACACACCCCCTCCCGTTCTAGAGATAAGAAAACTGAGGCTCAGCGATGTGGAAGGGAGGCAGGGTTTAAATCTAGGACTGACTGGTTCCAAAGGCCATGTCAGACCTTCCCACCTTATCATGTCTGCATCCTACTTTCTGGGGCCTATCTATTGCTTACAAAACTCAGGTGAAATTTAATGGAATTCTGGCAATGAATTATTTTTGTTCTATAAATAAAATTTTGTGTGGTAGCAATCTGGTTCAGAGTTAAACTATGTAATAGACAAGCTGAAGGATGAGGCTTTCTTGTTCCCTTGTTCTCAGCGGGGAGGCAGAAGTCTGCCTTCATCTCCATTCTAATTATCCCAAACCTCTTATCTGAAGTGTCACAGTTCATAATAATTAATTGTCATGCCAGAGGCATTGTGACATGCTTGATGGCGTCATGGTGTGCTATGTACACAGAGTAATTAGCAATCATTAGCAGTGGGGACAAAAAGTTCCTGGTGGTTTCATTCACATTTTTATTTGCTTGAGTTTATCTCTGTGTTCTTTGTGTATAAATGTCATTTAGCAAATCAGGCATTAGCTGAACTGTTTTATGAAGGATTTGGATGGAAGTTGCAGGAAGAGAATGACGTCTTCTTTTGTCCTTAGGTAGAAACTTCTAAGTTAGTCCTTCCAGGTAGGACTTTCTGGTGGCTTAGACGGTAAAGCATCTGTGTACAATGAGGGACACCTGGGTTCAATCAATCCCTGGGCTGGGAAGATCTCCTGGAGAAGGAAATGGCAACCCACTCCAGTATAGCCTGGAAAATCCCATGGACGGAGGAGGCTGGTTGGCTATAGTTGCAAAGAGTCACACACAACTGAGCGACTTCACTTTCACTTTCAAAAACTTCTAATAATTGACATCAATATTTCTTGATCCTTAGTTAGCATCATTATCTTTAAATGTAGATAATGTTAATTATTCTTGAATCCAATGACAAATATAAAAAGTCAGGAGTCCGCCACAAGAGACCATGACAGGGTGCCAAGACGTGTAAACCCAGAATTAGTGTAAAAATTCTGACTCTTTTTTGGCTGGGCTGCCCACCAGAAAGCCACTGAGCCTTGTGTCAGCTTTTGATGCTTTGTGAAGGTTATACCTGCCATTATCCTCTGCAGCAAGGATGACTGAAGTAACCTTGGCTTAGAAGAGCCAAAAATGATACCAACAAATAAATTTAGCTATTTGGAGAAAGGCAAAAACAAAGCAGTTGAGCTTGTGAGATCATTCTCAAGGGAAAAAACAAGAAAGACAGTAGAAAGAACATCAAACTGGCTAAAAATAGGCCTGAGTGCCTCAGCCAATCTATATGAACATATGGTTAAGTACAATAAAAATAATTTCCATATTCCAGAGAATTGATATAAATAGCATACTTAAAAAAAAAAAAAAAAGAACTGTGGATCCTTTGTAAAATACTTCTATAGCTACCTTTTCCAGTCAGCCCCTGCCAGGCCTGTATCCTTTTTTAAAAGTGCTCCTCAGCTTGGTGACAAACAAAAGACATTACTGATAACACTGCCCAACCCCACACCTGAGGAGGGCGAGAGAAACTGCATTCCTGTCTTCTGTGCAGAGTTGGTTTGCCTGGGCGCCAAGTCAGATAATGTGTAGGCGTCTTGGGGAGACTGAGTCTAGAAGCTGGGACCTCTAGGGAGGAAGGTTTCCATGAGTAGGAAATCACCTCCTGAGTGTGGACTGGTCGTTATAAACCTACAGCCAGAGAGGGAAGGTCCAAGCTCTCCACCTGTTCCTTTCCACCAGGGCCCAATCCCTTGTGCTCTCATAGAACATTAGGCTTTAATTCAACCAAACCAGGGCCTGTTGAGTCCCCAGGTGGTTTTTATACATAAGCCTAAAAAGATCAAAGACAGAAGAGGGGATCAGTTTGCAGGAAGTTAAACTAACACGGGAGACAGAGAGCCTGGGCTCTGTTGGGGTATCTCTGTTGAAGGCCCTGATGGAAGCTGGGCAGGGGCAGCAGCAGTGGGGCCTTGCTATCTGCAGGGCAGAGGGCGGGTGGGCAGCCTACCTGCAGGAGGATGCCCCCCTTTCAGTGGGGAGAGCTGGACTTGCACTTCATTTGCCATAGTGTGTGCCAAGGCCAGTGGCAGTGCCGGTGCTCTGGAGGCTGAGTGCCAGCTGCTGCAGCCGCCCCACTGCACCCTGGCTTTATATGGGCTGGGGGTGGGGCCCCTTAAGGGCTTTGCTGAGCAGCAACAGGGCTTGGCACCTAGCTTTTCTGGGAACCTACATCTTTTTGACCAGTTCTCTCTTAGAAGAATGCTTTCTTCTTATTCCCTTCACCTGAGAGGTGAAGGGTATTCTTACTTTCTTTCACGGGAGGAAGGGGGAAGGATCAAGCTCAGGGGAATTCTTTTTCTCTCCAACTATAATATTTATCCACCAAGTAGGTGCAATGCACTTACAACATGACAGGCTCTCTGTTGTATACTAGCATGACAAAGAGGGCAAGATGAGATCTTCAAGACATCAGCTGTTTTTCTTCAGAGGCAATTATGAAACAAAGTGTTATGTCTTTGTCCCAGTCTTTGCAACTGTAAGCATTTATACTAAGAAAACAATTGAGGATATTCACAGAGATTTCTGCAAAGGGAGGTAATCATATATTTCTCTCTTATTTTTTGAAAGTGAATGTCACAGAGTCGTGTCCGACTCTTTGCAACCTCATGGACTGTAGCCTGACAGGCTCCTGTCCATGGAATTCTCCAGGCCAGAATCCTGGAGTGGGTAGCCTATCCCTTCTCCCAGTGGATTGTCCCAACCCAGGAATAGAACTGGGGTCGCCTGCATTGCAGGTGGATTATTTACCAACTAAGCTACCAGGGAAGCCCAAGTACGAGGGATAGTTAAATAAATTAAGAAATATCCACGAGAGTACTATGTATACATTACAAATCCTGTTTTTGAATAATATTTAATGATGTAGAAAATAGTCATGATATGACAGTGAAAAAGGAGGCTGTAAGCCAACAGTTGCCTATTTTGCTAAAAAGAAAAAGTACAAATGTAAGCTGAGGCGTTATATTTCCAGTGCCGATCAAAGCTCAGCATATTGCAGATAGTTAGAAATGTCTCTTTGTTCTTCCACACAATTAAAAATGTCCTCTCTTTATAAGATATTGTTAAGGAAGTGAAGACCAGCCCCAAACTGGGAGAAAATATTGGTAGAATACATTTCTGTCAATACTGGCATCTAGACTATATAAAGAACTCTTCAGTTCAATTCAGTTCAGTCGCTCAGTCGTGTCTGACTCTTTGCAACCCCATGAATTGCAGCACGCCTTGGTAAAAGGAGTACAAAAAAACCCATTTAAAAATGGGGAAAAGATTCAAACAGAAACTCCACAAATAGAGATATTGACAACATATAAAGATGCTCCACATCATTAATTATTAGGGAAATGCAAATTAAAACCACAATGAACTACATCACATATGTATTAGAATGATTCATCTAAGAAAAATGGAAAATATAGTGTGGTAGTAAAGATCTCATACCTGACTGGTGGGAATACAAACTGGCAAGGCCACTTTGGAAGTCTGGTGTTTCTTATAAAATTAAATATATACTTATTACATGACTAACAATCTAATTCCTTGAAATTTTCCTAAGAGAAATGAAAACATATGTACCCATAAAAACATGTGTGTAAATTTTTATAACAGCTCTATTCTATAATTGCCCAAAGTCAGAGACAACCACAAAGTCCACCAAGTGTAGAAGGGATAAACAGTGGCATAGCCATAGAATAAAATATTATTCAGCAATAAAAGAAAGGAAAAGATATTTGCAACGACATGGGTGAATCTAAAAAGCATTGTGCTAAGTGGAAGAAGTGAGACAGAAAAAGCCACTTAGACAAGGCTAGTTATATGACCTTCCTGAAAAGTCAAAATTACCGAACAGAAATCAGACCAGTGATTGCCAGAGGAGGAGGCGAGAAGAGAAGTTTAATTATGAAGAAGCAGGAGATGGGACTTTTGGAGGCTGATAGAAATGTTCTATATCTTGATTATAGTGGTGATTACATACATCATACACATGTTAGATGAAAATGGTGAATTATACTACATGTAAATTATACCTCAGTACATAAAAATATCGATTTGTTAAATGAATGAAAATGTTACAGAATTTTGAGTGGTTGTCTACAGGTGAGAGTATTGCCTATTGAGTTTTATTATCTTTTCTCAGTTTTTTTTTTTGTGTGTGTTGGTTTTAAAATTAATGAAAACCAATTATAAAAATAGGTGGGGTTTGAGGGAGGGGAATGTGCTATAGCATTGACCAAAGTAGGCACATGCTGTAGGAGCAAAGAGAAGGGATCATCCATATTATTGGCAAATATTTTGTGAGTGGCCTTCCCTAAAGTGCCCTGGACTAGGAGCTGGGTATCAGAGGTCACACAACCCCATCCATGTTTTCAGAGAAATTCACAGGCTCATGGGGGATGTAGAAGATGATATGAGAAGGCTAAGAGGATTCCTTATATGAGTGACAGCAGCAACAAGGTTAGACAGAAATTTCTGCTTCTGCTCTGACCCAAATGGTAGCCACAACCATATGTGATGCGAGCACTTGAAATGCAGCTGGTGCACCTGAGGAACTGAATTTTTAATTTTAATTACAATTAAATAATTTAAATATTTGGTTGGCCAGAAAATTTATGGGGATTTTTCTGCACCATCTTTTTTTTCTGTGCCAACAAAGGAACTTTTTGTCCAGTCCAATGTAAATAGCTACAAGTGGCTTGTGGCTACTGTTCTGAATGGCACAGGATGGTAGCATAAAAGTTAGACATGTGATTCTTGCCCAGATCTCATGGATTACTCTCTGCATCTACAGGTTGCAGAAGATAAGGAGAACATCAAAGGGCAACCATCCCCTTAGGAGTCTGTGCAAAGGACAGACCAACTATTAATAATAGGACTAAAGCATAATGTGTGCTCAAGAGAGGAAGAATCTCCTGAGCACATGCTGCTTTATGTAACCATGAAGTCATATTAAATAACTTTCCTTTTCACCTCATTTACATGCAGAGCTTTCCACGGTGGATGTATGTTGTGACCCTCTGTAGGGAGAGTTAGAAGGCAACTCAGAGCTCTTTTCAGCTTTCTTTGTTCTAATGGCTCTGGATGAAAACTCTGCATTTGAAACTCAAGTAGGAAAACTCTAATCCGAGGTGACAGGAGTGATGGTGTTCAGGAGGTGATTGTGACAACTAATCAAGGAAATAGGAAGAATTGGTTAGAATCCACAGAGTATCCTTTATTCTCCCCCCAACCCTACACACTGAACACAAGCATCATAGAATAATAGATAATAGGCTCAACTTTTTTTTGTTGTTTCCAACATGGAAAATATCTGTAAGTTAATACCAGGACTATAAATGAGGAAATATAAGAGAGCAGCATGATTTCTTATGAGACAAACAACCTGTTTTACTGCAGAAATGTCAGTAGAGGAAAGGGAGAAGGAAAGGTGAGGTCACCACGGTTTTCCTCCTTTGTGGCCGCTTCTAGCACATTCCTGCCCACTCTGCTTCCACAGTAACAGGAGGCCCAGATTCCCAATTCTGACACTTTTGGTGCATCTGTACCACCACAGGGCAGCCCCCTCAGTGGGTAGGGGCTCCCCTGCCCTGTCTTATGTTAGTGACTAAAAGCCCAGACTTGTTTTGCATCCAGTGAGATGAGCCGAGCCTAGATCATTTACTTTGGAGATATACTAGAGCCTTCATCAGGATGAAAGTCTCATCTCAGGAAAGCAGTATGTTATTACCCTTTAAATAGGCTTATAAACCTCATTTTAAGAGAGGCATTAGTCTAGTTAACTGCAGGGAGAGAGCAGTTCATGCTAGGACCAAAGTATTGGGATCATGCTTTGTAATGCTAAAAGCCTAGTAAAATGGCTTCTCTGGCACTGAGGTTGCCAGGGAGCTTTTTGTCTTTTTTAATGAAAGGACAATATAATATTAAAGACAAGAATAATATTTTAAATTTATACAGCACTTTCATCATAGTACTTTCTTCTTTTAATTTGTGTGTGGGGAGCCATGATTTTACCTCTTCATGCACTTGCAGCTTTGTAGTCTGCATCTCATGTGTGTATTTTACTTTCTTTTTTAATATAAGTTATTCGTTGTTGTTCAGTCACTAAGTCGTGTCTGACTCTCTGTGACCCCAGGGACTGTACCACGCCAATCTTCCCTGTCCTTCACTAGTTCCTGGAGTTTTCTCAAATTCATGTTCATTGAGTCAGTGATGTTATCTAACCATTGTATCCTCTGTCACCCTCTTGTCTTTTTGCCTTCAATCTTGCCCAGCATCAGGGTTTTTTCCAACAAGTTGGCTCTTCTCATTAGGTGGCCAAAGTATTGGAGCTTCAGCTTCAGCATCAATTCTTGCAATGAATATTCAGGGTTGATTTCCTTCAGGATGGACTAGTTGGATCTCCTTGCAGTCCAAGGGACTCTCAAGAGTCTTCTCCAACACCACAGTTCAAAAGCATCAGTCCTTCGGCACTCAGCCTTCTTATGGTCCAACCCTCACATCTGTACGTGTGAGGAAAAACCACAAGTTTTGCTATGTGGACATTTGTCTTTGCTTTTTAATACACTATCTAGGTTTGTTATAGTTGTCCTTCCTGGGAACAAGAGTCTTTTAATTTCATGGCTGTAGTTTTGGAGTGATTTTGGAGCCCCCAAAATAAAATCTGCCTCTGATTTCACTTTTTCCCTATTTGCCATGAAGTGATGGGACCAGATGCCATGATCTTAGTTGTTTGAATGTTGAGCTTCAAGTCAAATTGTTCACTTTCCTCTCACCATCATCAAGGAGCTCTTTAGTTCCTCTTCACTTTCTGCCATTAGAGTGATATCATCTGCTTATCTGAGGTTGTTGATATTTTTCCTGGCAATCTTGATTCCAGCTTGGGCTTCATCCAGCCTGGCATTTTGCATGATGTACTCTGCGTTTAAGTTAAATAAACAGTGTGACAATATATAGCCTTGTTGTGCTCCTTTCCTGATTTTGAACCAGTCAGTTGTTCCATGTAAGGTTATAACTGTTGCTTCTTGACCTGTATACAGTTTCTCAGGAGACAGGTAAAATAATCTGGTACTCCCATCTCTTGAAGAATTTTTCATAGTTTGCTGTGATCCACATAGTCAAAGGCTTTAGTGCAGTCAATGAAGCAGATGTTTTTCTGGAATTTTCTTGCTTTTGTTATGATTCAATGAATGTTGGCAATTTGATCTCTGGTTCATTGCCTTTTCTAAAACCAGCTTGTACACCTGGAAGTTCTCATTTCACCTACTGCTAAAGCCTAGCTTGAAGGATTTTGAGCACAGCCTTACTAACATGCAAAAAAAATACAATTGTCTGGTAGTTTGAACATTCTTTGGCACTGCCCTTCTTTGGGATTGGAATGAAAACTGACCTTTTCCAATCTTATGGCCTCTGCTGAGTTTTCTAAATATGCTGACTTACTGAATGCAGCACTTTAACAGCACCATCTTTTAGGATTTTAATAGCTCAGCTGGAATTCTATCACCTCCACTAGCCTTATTCGTAGTGACGCTTCCTAAGGCCCACTTGACTTCACACTCCAGGATGTCTGGCTCTAGGTGAGTGACTATACTTTTGTGGTTATCTCAGTCATTGAGACCTTTTTTATATAGTTCTTCTGTGTTTCTTGTCACCTCTTTTTAGTCTCTTCTGCTTCTGTTAGGTCCTTACTGTTTCTGTCCTTTATTGTGCCCATCCTCACATGAAATGTTCCCTTAATATCTCCAGTTTTCTTGAAGAGATCTCTAGTCTTTCTCATTCTATTGTTTTCATCTACTTCTTTGCATTATATTAGTTATCAGATCAGATCAGATCAGTCGCTCAGTCATGTCCAATTCTTTGCGACCCCATGAACCGCAGCACGCCAGGCCTCCCTGTCCATCACCAGCTCCCGGAGGTCACCCAGACTCGCATCCATCGAGTCAGTGATGCCATCCAGCCATCTCACCCTCTGTCGTCCCCTTCTCCTCCTGCCCTCAATCCCTCCCAGCATCAGAGTCTTCTCCAATGAGTCAACTCTTCGCATGAGGTGGCCAAAATACTGGAGTTTCAGCTTTAGCATCATTCCTTCTAAAGAAATTCCAGGATTGATCTCCTTCAGAATGGACTGGTTGGATCTTCTTGCAGTCCAACATTGCATGTAATCCCCAGTTCTGAAAGTATGAGAAATCTATGTCAGGAATGATCTTCAGGAAAGCTAACCAGGAAGGTGGTGACTTTCACATGAGAAGGTGGCTTAGTGGGAAGGCCCCTGCAAGGGGCCCTGAGGTTTGTTTTGAAAGAGGTCTCTGAGCTTCCAGTACCTGCCTGCCTCCTGGGTTCACCAGCTTCCTTTGTCTATTTTGCAGAGGTAGCACTTCTTCGCCCCTCCACCCCTCTTTCACCCACCCTCCAACTGCTGCCATCTCTCCAAAACCCTGGATGTTTCCTCTCCTCCAGGCACATTTTTAATTTCTAGTGTTCTTTAGCAGCAAACTTGTGCTGTTTTCTCTGTCCATTTGCTGGTCCCAAAACAAAGAATCTGTGAATAACTCAGTGATGTATGTAGGGATGTTGTTTCTGAATTGTCACACATACATACACCTTTGTAGATGGGGGATTTCCCCAGCAACAAAACAAGGCTTGTTCTGTGTGCAGGATGGCATAGAGGCATAGTCCTGAAGAGAGTCGACTTGGGGCCCTATGGACTGCAGCCTGCCAGGCTCCTCCGCCCACAGGATTCTCCAGTAAGAATACTAGAGTGGGTTGCCATGTCTTTCTCCAGGGACTCTTCCTGACCAGGGACTGAACCTGCGTCTCTTTTGTCTCCTGCACTGTGTCCTTTAACCACAAACACCACCTGGAAAGCCCTAATAAGGTAAACAGTGAAGAGCATACTCTTGCCTTGGGCCTTGATGGGTGTTAGGACAAAGGGGTGGATAGTCTTCATCAGGAAATAATAATCACCACTTATTTATAGAAGCACACTTAGGAAGATAAGTGAAAACACCAATTTCTTCAACACCCAAACATCCCCAATGCCGAAAAGGTAAAAATGTAGTCAGCCCATTTTATGGATGGAAAAAGGCTATAGAAGGGATAAAGAGAGGCAAACTAGTTGTTAAATATTATAAAATGGCAGAGAAATGATTGGAAGCTGCTATTGACCTATTGTTGGCCTAATCTTTATTATTGTCAAAACCATCAAGCACCTGAAAAGTTCTACTGGGAATCTGTATTGCACACTGATAAGAAAACAGTCCAAGAGCAGCATTACTCTCTGAGCAGCAGATGCTAGTAACAGGTTATATGTCAATGTGTTAGAAAGTCCCAGGTACCAAAAATTCTGAACAAAGTTCTAACCATGGCCAGACTGGCCATGGGAAAGAGATGCCTTGCAGGTTGCCGGGCACCAGATTTTTGTGGGCCAGTGTTTGACTATCTGCTCTGCCCATGGCTTTCCTCTCCTGCCCAAGGTGCTCGTGCCTTTCCTGTTAGAGGGAAAACCAGAGCTGGAAATTCATAGACTTTGCTGTAATTTTCATCTTTAGCTTGGATCTTTCTTTTATCTTTTATTTTCATTCAATATTTTCTCTGTTGTTTCCCCATGAAATGTAGTCTAGGTAGGATGTTGGCATGTGGGGGTGATTCTATGGAGAAAGTGTTCACTTGGTCCTTTGGCTTAAAGGGCTAAGACATTCTTGTCTATGGCAGCCTTCTCTTGGTGCCACATGGAGTAGGGAATGAATTTCTGAGCCTGGGGATTGCTTCACGTGATTTCTGAGCCCTTGCAAGTATTTATTATATATCTCTTTATTGACAAAGTCGTGTCTTATGTCTCCTATAAATTAGTCATCTAACTTAACATCTCCAAAGACTTTTACATTTTTACTTATTGAACAAATAACATATTCCTATAATTCAAAACTCAAAAGATACAAAAGCATATATAGTGAATCTGTATGCACTTGTTCCCCGATCCTTGCCCGCCTTACTCCATCTTCCAGGTCTTTGGGAGTAACCAAGGTTATCAGTTTTCCTAAGAAATTATAGGGGTGTGTGTGTGTGTGTGTGTGTGTGTGTGTGTGATGTGTATTTCTTTTTATAACACTTATGGTCATATATATATATTATATATATAATGTATATATTATATACCTAAAATTTTCACTTATAGTATATCTTGAACATAGTTTTCTAATTAGATATAAAATTTTTGCTATTGTTTAGCGACTTTATAACCCTCTGTTGTTTGGATATATCATAATTTACTTTACTAGTACCTTTCTGATGAAGATTTAAATTGTTTCTAACTTATTAAATTGTTTCTAATTTATTATTCCAAATAACGTTACAGTGAATAATCTTGTACAAATGCAGTGCTGCCTGTGTGTGCCAGTTTATCTGTAAGATAAATTCCTAGAAGTAGACTGCTGTATCAAAAGGCACATGTGCTTGTAATATTGATATTGCCAAATTGTCCTCCATAACATTTGGAGGGCAATTCTCACCAGAAATATATGAGTGCCTTTCCTTTGGCTTCTCTTGTGGCTCAGACAGTAAGGCATCTGCCTGCAATGTGGGAGACCTGGGTTTGATCCCTAGGTTGGGAAGATCCCCTGGAGAAGGAAATGGTAACCTACTCTAATACTCTTGCCTGGAAAATCCTATGGATGGAGGAGCCTGGTAGGCTACAGTCAATAGGGTTGCAAAGAGTCAGACACGACTGAGCAACTTCTCTTTCTTCTTTCCTCCTATGGTATTTCCAATATGTCAACTTTTGATCTTTGTCAAGCTGAGAGGTGAAATACAGTATTTTATTTTTATCTGCACTTCTCTTAGTATGAGTAAGATTGAATATCTTTTAATGTTTAACAGTGATTGGTATTTTCTATTGATGTGTTATGAATCATTTATTCATAAATTACTTTGATTCTTCTATTGGTTTGTTAGTATTTTGGTCATTCTTCTTATTACTTTTTAGAAGCTTTTATACGCTTCTATTGGAGAAGGCAATGGCACCCCACTCCAGAACTCTTGCCTGGAAAATCCCATGGATGGAGGAGCCTGGTAGGCTGCAGTCCATGGGGTCACGAAGAGTAGGACACGACTGAGTGACTTCACTTTCAATTTTCACTTTCATGCATTGGAGAAGGAAATGGCAACCCACTTCAGTGTTGTTGCCTGGAGAATCCCAGGGACGGGGGAGCCTGGTGGGCTGCCGTCTATGGGGTCGCACAGAGTCGGACACGACTGAAGCGACTTAGCAGCAGCAGCATATGCTTCTATGAGTATAGCAAACAACACTGATAATTTTCTTGTGTAAATTAGAGAATACATACAGATTATTGATGTATATGTCAGAAGTCTCCTCTAAAGGAATTATTTTTTAGTCATTAAACAAAACCCTTTTATTACTGATATTTTCAATCATATACAGGAGAAGAGAGAACAATGCAACAAACCACCATGTACCTGTTATCCAGCTTCAGCAATCATCAACACATCAGATCAGATCAGATCAGATCATTCGCTCAGTCGTGTCCGACTCTTTGCGACCCCATGAACCACAGCACGCCAGGCCTCCCTGTCCATCACCAGCTCCCGGAGGTCACCCAGACTCGCATCCATCGAGTCAGTGATGCCATCCAGCCATCTCATCCTCTGTCGTCCCCTTCTCCTCCTGCCCTCAATCCCTCCCAGCATCAGAGTCTTCTCCAATGAGTCAACTCTTCGCACGAGGTGGCCAAAATACTGGAGTTTCAGCTTTAGCATCATTCCTTCCAAAGAAATTCCAGGATTGATCTCCTTCAGAATGGACTGGTTGGATCTTCTTGCAGTCCATGGGACTCTCAAGAGTCTTCTCCAACACCACAGTTCAAAAGCATCAATTCTTCGGCGTTCAGCCTTCCTCACAGTCCAGCTCTCACATCCATACATGACCACAGGAAAGACCATAGCCTTGACTAGGCGAACCTTTGTTGGTAAAGTAATGTCTCTGCTTTTGAATATGCTATCTAGGTTGGTCATAACTTTCCTTCCAAGGAGTAAGCGTCTTTTAATTTCATGGCTGCAGTCACCATCTGCAGTGATTTTGGAGCCCAGAAAAACAAAGTCTGACACTGTTTCCACTGTTTCCCCATCTATTTCCCATGCAGTGATGGGACCAGATGCCATCAACACATAGCCAATCTTATTTCAAATGTAACCTTCCCTCATGCCCACAACCTCCCCCTCACACACAAAAATTCCCCTGCACCTTGAACTATTTAGATGCAAAATCCCTGGTATTAAACAATTTCATCACAATGGTTTCTATTATTTAAAAATATTACTATTAGGCTCCTAAACAAAATCAATAGGCATTCTTTAATTTCATCAGATCTTTAGTCAGTATTCAAATTTGCCTGATTCTTTCATAAATTTTTGTTTATAGATGGTTTACTCAAACCAGTACACATATTGCATTTGGTGGACATATGTCTGTTAACTTTCCTTAAGTCTACAGGTTCCCTTCCCTTGGTTTCTTTATTGTTTTTATATGTTGAAGAAGTTGGGTCTATAGTCCTATAGAACTTGCCATAGTCTACATTTTGCTGGATTTGTCATATTGTGTTTACCATGTTTTCCTGCTAACTGTATTTCCTGCAAACTGGTGTTTAGATCTAGAGACTTGATCAGATTCAGGTTTATTATTATTTGGTGGGGGGGATAAGTATACTTGATGGGGGTTATTGTGCACATCCTCCTGAATCATGTCAAGAGGTGCACAAAGTCTGGCTGTCTCTCTCTGTGTGATGTTAGTTTTACTGACATTCTGCTTTTAAAAAATGCTATTAGAGAGTGAAAACAAAACTTATCTCTCTATAGACAATGAAGTGCCAAAGGAGAAATGCACCCCTTCATTTTGAGAGGAAAGAACACGTGATGTCAAGAGCTCTCCAGTTTAATATAGTGAAAGCCTCAGAAGAAAATTGTTCTTTTAGTTCAACATTCAGGTATTTGAAGGCTCATTGTGTCGAACGAAGTGTTTCAGGCATGTTTCTGTTTCTTTTCATTTGACTTGGAATAAAAATGTCCTTATCTTGCTTTTTATATCTCACTTTTTAAAATGCTTTTGCCTCTAAAATGTTAATAAAAGGTTAGGGGGTTTGGAAAATGTCTTCCCAGAAAGACTTGATGTCTGAGGTCTGAGCTGTGATCACAGTGGCTTTCAGTTTCCTAAAAAGTGTCTGAATGTCTATTGCTCACCCTGTCTTCCTCGCTTCTGAGCTTTCACTTTCCTTTCTCTCTACAGCCCCCTGCTCTGGTTGACCCACAGCCTTCCCTGATTTCATCAGTCTGTTAGATGTTCCTACAATCATCCCACTCCCACATCCATAATGCTCTATGGGTTTGATGAAAGAGAATTTCATTGTATCCTAGATATGACCAACCTGAAGGTGCTCAAGAAGTACTTGTTTGAAGGCAATTGAGTTTCTTTGTTTTATGCTACTGTAAAAATTGCATTTTCTCAAGGACAATTAGCCTCTGTGGTATCTCAATGGAAAATCACTTTTTCCAATGCCACTCTACAATATCTGTTTCTAAGTGCTTACATGTTTAGGTGAAGGGAATATCAACTTCATGATCATCTTGGGTAAAAGATATTTCTCTGTTATTCAAATAACATAATAGAGTATGGAGACACAAAAGATCTCAAGTAGTCAAAGCAATCATGAGAAAGAAAAATGGAACTGGAGGAATCAGGCTCCCTGACTTCAGACTATACTACAAAGTTAGTCATCAAAACAGTATGGTACTGAAACAAAAGGCTTCCCTCATGGCTCAGATGTTAAAAAGTCCTCCTGCAATGTGGGAGACTGGGGTTCAAACCCTGGGTTGGGAAGATCCCCTGGAGAAGGAAATGGCAACCCACTCCAGTACTCTTGCCTGGAGAATTCCATGGACAGAGGAGCCTGGCAGGCTGTAGTCCACAGGGTTGCAAAGAGTCAAACATGACTGAGCAACTAACTTTCACTGAAACAAAAACAGAGATATAGACCAATGGAACAGGATAAAAAGCCCAGAAATAACCCCATGCACCTGTGGTGAATTAATTTATGACAAAGGAGGCAAGACTGTACAATGAAGGAAAGATAGTCTCTTCAAAAATGCTACTGGGAAAACTGGACAGTTACATGTAAAAAAATAAAATTAGAACAATCTTTAACTCAAAAATAAATTCAAAATTCATTAAAAACCTAAATGTAAGACCAGATACTATAAAACTCTTAGAGGAAAACATAGGCAGAACACTCTTTGGCATAAATTACAGCAATACATTTTCCAACACATCTCCTAGAGTAATGGAAATAAAAACAAAATAAATGTGACCTAAATAAAGTTTCAAAACCCTTTGCAAAGAAAAAGAAACCATAAACAAAATGAAAAGACAACCCAAATAAGGGGAAAAATATTTGTAAATGATGAGACTGACATGGAAATACTCTCGAGTTTACAAACAGCTTCTGTGGTTTAATATCCAAAAAACAAACAACACAATCAAAAAATGGGCAGAAGAAGACATAGACATTTCTCCAAATAAGACATACAGATGGTCAGTAGGCACATGAAAAGATGCTCAACATCATTAATTATTCAGATCAGATCAGTCGCTCAGTTGTGTCCGACTCTTTGCGACCCCATGAACCGCAGCACGCCAGGCCTCCCTGTCCATCACCAGCTCCCAGAGGTCACCCAGACTCATACCCATCGAGTCAGTGATGCCATCCAGCCATCTCATCCTCTGTCGTCCCCTTCTCCTCCTGCCCTCAATCCCTCCCAGCATCAGAGTCTTCTCCAATGAGTCAACTCTTCGCATGAGGTGGCCAAAATACTGGAGTTTCAGCTTTAGCATCATTCCTTCTAAAGAAATTCCAGGATTGATCTCCTTCAGAATGGACTGGTTGGATCTTCTTGCAGTCCATGGGACTCTCAAGAGTCTTCTCCAACACCACAGTTCAAAAGCATCAATTCTTCAGCGCTCAGCCTTCTTCACAGTCCAGCTCTCACATCCATACATGACCACAGGAAAGACCATAGCCTTGACTAGGCGAACCTTTGTTGGTAAAGTAATGTCTCTGCTTTTGAATATGCTATCTAGGTTGGTCATAACTTTCCTTCCAAGGAGTAAGCGTCTTTTAATTTCATGACTGCAGTCACCATCTGCAGTGATTTTGGAAATGCAAATCAAATCTACAAAGATGTTATCACTTCACACAAGGCAGAGTGACCATCATCAAAAACTCTATAAACAATAAATGCTGGAGAGGGTGTGCAAACAAGGGAGCCCTCCTACACTATGGCAGGAATGTAAATGGGCACAGGCACTGTGGAGAACAGTATGAAGGTTCCTTAAAAGCTAAAAACAGAGCTACCATATGACACAGTAACTCCACTCCTGGGCATATATTCAGATAAAAACATGGTTTGAAGGGACACATACACCTCAGGGTTTACTGCAGCACTGTTAACAATAGCCAGGACATGGAAACAACCTAAATCCCCATCTACAGATGAATGGATAAAGAAGATGTGATACATATGTACAATGGAATATTACTCAGCCATTAAAAATATTGAAATAATGCCACTTGCAGCAGCATGGATAGACCTGGAGATTATCATACTTAGTGAAGTAAGTCAGATAAAAAAAGAAAAATCATATGATATTGCTTATATATGGACTCTAAAAAATGATACAAGTAAACTTATTGACAAAACAAAAGTAGACTCATAGACACAGAAAACAAATTTATAGTTACCAAGCAGGAAAGGTAGGAAAGGGATAAACTGAGAATTTTGGATTAACAGATACACAATGATATATTTAAAATAGATAACCAACAAGGAGCTACTATACGGCACAGAGAATGCTGCTCAATATTCTGCAATAACCTCAATGGGAAAAGAATTTGAAAATGGATAGACGTGTATATGTATAATAGACTCACTTTCTGTACACCTGGAACTAACACATTGTTAATCAACTATGCTCCCGTGTAAAAAAAAAATTCTTAAGGTAATAGAAACACAACAGTGAACAATCCCATTTTCTGAATTTTTTTTTTTATAATTCTCTCAATCCTATTAGCTAATTCCATTTAAACCATCAAAAATGACTTTTCTAAATATATCATATGGCAATGCTATGATATGAAACATGATAAACTGATGAAATTAGAAGCAAAATGTCTTCTTTGAAAGATTTCTACAGATGCCCATGCTTTGGGCCTTATCTTTCTTGCATGTATGAAAGAAACTACAATAACCTGCCTGCAGCAAAAGATGTATGTTTGTGTGGGTTGGGGTGTGGGCAGGTTTGAAAAGGAGGCACATGTTCTTTGTTCTCCCTTGGATATTGTGCTGTGGATGGATACGGTGATTGACGTGCTTTAGAAATGGAAAAATTGATGAAAATCTGAAGAGACTGATAGACTTAGAGAATTCTGATTTCAACTGTTCCTAAAGAGAAGTTGTGAGAGAATATCTACTTTCCAAAAATCATCTGCTCTTTTATAGCTTTGGTTGGAGATTAAAAAAATAAGACACACATGTATATATTATACTAAAATTCTCATATCAATAAATTTAGTGAATTATATCACCCAATAATCTGATTTCTGAATATAATACCTTTTCAAGGTAGGTAATGATAACATAATTCCTTTTTATCTTATATGATGACAACAAAAGAGATTTTAAAAAATAGCCCCTTTGTTTTTTTTCTTCGCTTGGGTTATATACTATTTGAAATCCTGTGTCTCTGTGCAGGTGTGGTAAATACAAAGCCATGGATTTCATGACGCAGAACAGTTAGGACAAAAATCTTGACTCTGGATTCTGGGCCTCTTCAGCCCATGCATGGATTTTAACACAAGCTGACTTGCAACCTCAGCATTTTTTTTTTCCCCATGGAAAGGAATTTATTTTAAATTTAGCAGTGTGTACATGTAAATCCCAAACTCCCAATTTATCCTTCCTTCCATTCCTTCCCCCTGCCTCCAGTTGTAAGTTAATTCTCCAAGTCTGTGAGCCTGTTTCTGTTTTGCAAACAGGTTCATTTTTTGTCATTTTCTCTTTTAGATTCAGCATGTAAGCAATATCATATGATATTGGTCCTTCTCTAATTTACCTCACTTAGAAGAGTAATCTCCAGGTCTAACCATGTTGCTGCAGATGGTATTATCTCATTCTTTTTATGGCTGAGTAATGTTCCATTGTATATATGTACCACGTCTTCTTCACCCGTTCATCTGTTAATAGACATTTACAACCTCAACTTTTTTTTTTTCTTTTCTTTTTTTTTTTAGGCTTCTCTGTCCATGGGATTTCTCAGGCAAGCATACTGGAGTGGGTTGCCATTTCCTTCTCCAACAACCTCAACATTTTATCTTTGCATATGCTTGGAAGTGGTAGGGATGGGAATTAGAAGAGTGGAATCTGTTATTTAGATCTCATGGCATGTGGCATCTCATGGCAAAATAAACATGTTACTGATGCTGAGTATACAGTCATCCCTCCTGATCTACAGTTTCATTTTCTGTGGTTTCAGTTAGCTGTGGTCAACCATAGTCTGAAAATATTAAATGGAAAATTCCAGAAATAAGCAATTCCTAGAGTAGGGTGATGAAATCTCATGCTGTCCCAGTCTGTCTTGTCCAGGATTTCCAACCATTGACAGTGTCACAGCCTGATGATCCAGGATCACCAGAAGTAGATGACCCTCTGTCTGATGTGTGCTCAGAAGGTCATGAGTAGCCTAATGCTACCCACACTGCCTGCATCATTCACCTCACTTCGTTTCATCACATACGCACTTTACCATCTCACATTGTCATACGAAGGATGAGCACAGTAAAGATATGAGACAGAGACTACAGTCACAAAACTTATATTACAATATATTATTACAATTGCTCTATTTTATTGTTGTTAATCTATTGTGCCCAATTATAAATTAAACTTTATCTTAGGTCTGTGCGCATAGGTATAAAGCATAGTATGTAGAGGATTCAGTACTGAAGCCAAGCAGGGCCCTGTGGAGCTCCTGGGCACAGAAGCCTTTCAAACAGTTGCTAATAGGACAGGGAGGGGATGCAGAGACATGGGAGGAAAAGCCAAGAAACTCTGGGATAGGATCCTGGTTCCGCCTCAAGGGATACACATAACAATATCTTTGAGTTCTTCTACAGAACTAGTTCAGTTCAGTCACTCATTGTCTGATTCTTTGTGACTGCATGGATTGTAGCATGCCAGGCTTCCCTGTCCATCACCAACTTTTGGAACATGCTCAAACTCATGTCTATTGAATTGCTGATGCCAACTACAGGACTAAAATCCCAACTACAGAACTAAAATCCCAACAAATGGAAGATATTAACTACTTGATAAAACAGTCTTCACTCTAGAGGGAGTCACAGTTTGATAACCTTGAGAACCAAAGGAACTCATCAAGAGATCACCAGAGGCCAGATTAAAGGAATTTAGGCCCTGTACACACCCTGATACTTATCAGCAACACTGGAGTGGGTTACTGTTTTCTTCTCCAGGGGATCTTCCCGACACAGGGATCGAACCTGGGTCTCCTGCATTGCAGGCAGATGCTTTAACCTCTGAGCCACCAGGGAAGCCCTATTGCTATAAAGTCCTTAGCAGATCCTCCTGGGTTGGAATGCACAGTTTTTGAGGGCATGAGCCTGTTGTGTCCCCCTTTGCCTGGTAAAGCAATAAAGCTATTCTTATATACTGCACCCAAAACTCTGTTCTTAAGACTTGATTCAACACCAATGCGCAGAGGCCAAGTTTTCAGCATCAGTATTATCCTCAGTTTGAGGCATCCACTGGGGATCTTAAAACATATCCCCCATGGATAAAGGGGGACTGCTATACCAGATCACCAAACAATCTTACTGAAGCATTTGGAAGACAATATGACAAACAGGTGTAATAAATGGTCATATTAAGGGTTCTCCTCTGTGACCAACATGTATTCCATGAAAATAGAAATGACAAAAAAAGAATCTTAAACCTATGAACTGTGGGAATGATCAGAAAAGAGCCAAGGTAGCAGGCAAAGAATGGAAATGTCAAAAATAGGGCACAAGAGAGGGAAGCAAGTAAAAAGAAGATGTAAAGAGCATTTTGCATAAAATGGCAATTGTGTGGTGATATGTTGGTATCAGTCAGGGGAGGGGAGCTGATTTCAAGAGCAAATCTATGGAGGTACCTGGGCCCTACTTAAATGCCAGAATTCTGTGCTCTTAAGCCAGCAGGAAATGCTTGCAAAAGCACAATATCCTTTGTTGCCCCCATTCAGGTGAGCAGTGGCAATATCAATAAGGCTGTGCCTGTACTTCCCAAACTGCGGCGCCTTCATGCTTTGTGTTAGGGAGTAGGAAACAGAGGCCTTAGGTCTCAAAGGAGTATTTCTTCTCAAAATAAGCCTCCTAAAAACAAATTTTATTAAATTTTCTTCCACAATCCAAATGCATTCTGGTTTTTTTCTTTGCATGCCAGATTCTGCTTCATTTGGCGAGAAAACCAATCCCATTCTAAGCATCCCTTTCATTCTTTTCTATCTCATGGACTCGGTGTTCTGAAAGATTTATCAGCCAGACTGCATTTGATAAGCAAGTCATATTTTAACTTCATCAAGATGTGTGGACCAAAGCTTTTTATGGGTGTTTTCTCACTGCTGCTAAAAATTTCAGCAAATTGTGTCTGAGTTAACCTGGGAGGCAGAGTTGCAGTTTGGCCCTCTGATGGCCCAAAATAACTCAGAGGCTATATGGGGCAGGTTTTTTTTTTTTTTAAATTTACTTATGGGACTTCCCTGCTGGTCCAGTGGTTAGGATGTTGAGCTCCCAAAGCAGGGCGCCCAGGTTTGATCCCTGTTCAGGGAACTAGATCCCACATGCCACAACTAAGAGTTCACTAAAGATCCTGCATGCAACAAAAATGTGGTACTGCAAAAAACAAAAAATTTTTTTTTACTTATTTAATTATTCTTTGGCCATGCCATCTCATTATTTAATTATTATTTGGCCATTTCATAGCTTGCAGGATCTTTTTTCCCTGACCAGGAATTGAAACTGGGCCCCCAGCAGTGAAATACAGAGTCATAATCCCTGGACTGTCAGGGGATTCTCTATATGGGCTGCTGCTGTTGCTAAGTCACTTCAGTCATTCCAACTATTTGCAACCCCATGGACTGTAGCCTGCCAGGATCCTCTGTCCATGGGGATGCTCCAGGCAAGAATACTGGTGTGGGTTGCCATGTTCTCCCACAGAGGATCTTCCGAACCAGAGACAGAACCTGCATCTCTTATGTCTCCTGCATTGGCAGGCAGGTTCTTTACCATCAGCGCCAACTGGGAAGCTCCTCTATTTGGGCCGTTTTGTTAAAGTTGAATTTGAACATTTTCAGGGGATACAAGTGCTCTCTAATCTGCCAAAAGCTACGCCATTCCCTAAGGTGTTGCTTCTGTTTCATGCATTTGGATGGATGGTTTGGCTCTTGAGGATCCCTGCTGGGGGAGTAAGAGATTTCCCTTCACTGAAGGTACCCCTGGATCCTGACTGCTAATCTACATAGTCCCCCAGCAGGCTTGAGATCCCAGAATGGGGATCATATTGTTCCTGCAGCCTAATCCATGTGGTTTCTGTGTGAGGTCACCATGCCTGAGGGCACTTAATCACCAGCTACCTCTTAGAAGGAGGAGTTGTTCCTATCAACTTTTTCATATTTTGCTTAACTTTTGTGCAAATTATGAATCAGGCAATATAGAAACTTATCACAGATATTTTGTTCTCTGCTTACTTTTTTCTTTTCATCTTTCTTTGATCTTTAGAGGGCAATAGACAGAAGAACTAGCTCTACCCAGAAAGGAAATCAAAATCACCTTTTAAAACATACAGTAATATCCTCCCCTACTAGCCCCTCAGGTTAAAAAAAAGAGAAAGGAAATTTGATCTGAATATTAGAGAAAAAATATACTTAAACTCTGTCTGCCTAAAAAAATTCACATCTGTTTGATGCTGTGGTTACCACTATATGATTAATGAAAATGTTTTTGAAAAAGTGAGCTCCTATGTTATAATCTTATTTGTTTTTCTTTTTACAATTGAACTTGTTTTTTAATTACCCTGGTAACAGAACATACACCAACTTTGTTGCTGAAATTTTGCCTGGATTCAAAATGAGGCAGAAGAATATAATTTTATGTAAGGCATTCATCACAACAAGAGGAAAGAAAATAGCAAGTAGTAACAAAGTGGAAGGAAAATACTAGACTCTCAGGGCAGGAGTCAAGTAGCTTAACCAACTTGTTTAACTTTATTTTGGATTACTGTGTCACTTCTAGAATATTGCCAAACTTGTAGTCTGTAAATTCACTCAAGATTGAACATACCATTCACTCAAGATGAACATGCCATTTTTTTTTTTTTTTTTAAATATAACTGAAACCGAGCAGTGCCTATGGGGCTCCTGGGCACAGAAGCCTTTATGTGTTCCCTGTTTCTTATAGGAAATAGACTCCAGTCTCCATGACCTTCCCTGAGTTCCAAAGGGCAGATTGGAACAGTTGCTAATCAGGGAAGGGAGGGGATGCAGAGACAATGAAAAGTCAAGAAACAATAGTGCAGCCTTGGGACACTGGTTCAGATTTAAGAGATACACATAACAGTATCTTTGATCTCTTCTACAGAATTGAAAAGGCAGAGGAACCAGAGATCAAATTGCCAACATCTGTTGGATCATAGAAAAATCAAGAGAATTCCAGAAAAACAACTATTTCTGCTTCATTGACTATGTTAAAGCCTTTGACTATGTGATCACAACAAACCCCAGAAAATTCTTAAAAAGATCAGAATACCAGACCAACTTACCTGCCTCTTATGAAACCTGTATGCAGATCAAGAAGCAACAGTTAGAACTGGACATGAAACAACAGACTGGTTTCAAATTGGGAAAGGAGAATGTCAAGACCATATATTGTCACCCTGCTTATTTAACTTACATACAGACTATATCATGAGAAACGCTGGGCTGGAGGAAGCACAAGCTGGAATCAAGATTGCTGGGAGAAATATCAATAACTTCAGATATGCAGATGACACCACCCTTATGGCAGAAAGCAAAGAGGAACTAAAGGGCCTCTTGATGAAGGCAAAGAAGAGTGTGAAAAAGCTGGCTTAAAACTCAACATTCAAAAACTAAAGATCATGGCATCTGATCCCATCACTTCATGGCAAATAGATGGGAAAACAGTGAGAGACTTTATTTTCTTGGGCTCCAAAATCACTGCAGCCATGAAATTAAAAGATACTTTCTCCTTGGAAGAAAAGTATGACAAACCTAGACAGCATATTAAAAAGCAGAGGCATCACTTTGCCAACAAAGGTTCATATAGTCAAGGCTATGGTTTTTTTAGTGATCATGTATGGATGTTTAGAGTTGGACCATAAGGAAGGCTGAGTACCAAAGAACTGATTCTTTTGAACTGTGGTGTTGAAGAAGACTCTTGAGAATCCCTTGGACTGCAAGAGCAAACCAGTCAATCCTAAAGCTGATGCTGGGAAAGATTGAAGGCAGGAGGAGAAGGGGATGACAGAGGATGAGATGGTTGGATGGCATCACTGACTCTACGGACATGAGTTTAAACAAGCTCCAGTAGTTGGTGAAGGATAGAGAAGCCTGGCAGCTGCAGCCCATGGGATCACAAAGAGTCAGACACCACTGAGCAACTGAACAACAACAGAACTAAAGGAGATCAAACCAGTCATTCTTAAAGGAAATCAACCTTGAATTTTCATTGGAAGGACTGATGCTGAAGCTGAAGCTCCAATACTTTGGCCACCTGATTTGAAGAGCCAACTCATTAGAAAAGACCTTATGCTGGGAAAGACTGAAGGCAGGAGGAAAAGGGGATGACAGAAGATGAGATGGTTGGATGGCATCACTGACTCAATGGACATGAGTTTGAACAAGCTTCGGGAGATGGTGAAAGACAGGAAAGCCTGGCATGCTGCAGTCCATGGGGTCGCAAAGAGTCAGACAGGACTGAGCGACTGAGCTACGACAACAATAGAACTAAAACCCCCAACAAATGGAAGATGTTAACTCCTTGATTAATCATTCTTCATTCCAGAGAAGGTCACAGTTTGACAATCTTGAGAACCAAAGAAGCTCACCAGGAGACCACTTGAGGCCAGATTAAAGCAGTGCAGACCCTGCACACACATCCTGACCCTTATCAGCAACTTCACCCTTGAATCACTGCTATAAAACTCTTCACTAAATTTCCCCAATCCTGCCCCAGGTTGGGACACAGTTTTTGAGGGCACGAGCTTGCTGTGACCCCCTTTGCCTGGCAAAGCAATAAAGCTATTCTTTCTAACTTCACCCAAACCTGTTTCCAAGGTTCAATTCAGCACCAATGTACAGAGGCTGTATTTTCATCATCAAAACTAAGAGTTCAAACCTTCCACTGAAAGAAAAACTCCCCCCTCTTTTGACCTTAACTTTCTAAATCTGAGCATAATAATTTGAGAGGCAGGATAGCACATGAGCTTTAATAGCTGAAGAATCTGAATTTGAAGGCTGCCTGGGAGTTGGGAGATAGTTCTCCATGAGTCTCTCACATTTCTGCACTGGTAACAGCTTTAGTATCAGATAATCTTTGCAAGGACGTTTGTATAGTGAATAGTCTTAGAATACACAGTGTGTCCCTCTGGGGCAGGAGGCAGATTTGTTTGCTATCCAAAATAATAAAAATAATGTCACTTTGGGGGCAAAATGTTGGGCGAGCTTACTAACAGCTTATAAGAGTGGGAGTATCCTAACGTTGGGGCTCCTCAGCTCTGAGTCATTACATCTGGGCTGCTTCTCAGTCCCTTCATCAGACTTGGGGGCCAGGGGGCACCACAGTGACCAACGTGCTGGTTTGCCAGGGCTTCAGTGCTAAAGCTAGAACGGTCCTGTGCAAACTGGGATGGTTGGTCCCTCCAATGAAGTAGGAAACTGCTGCGTACAAGAAACTCCTGCTGTCTGCTATGCCAGGAGAATATAGTTTTCTGGAGTCTTTGACCCAGGAGTTTTGTGTCTTCTACCATTGTGCATGAACATGGTGCAGGCTAAGTTACTAGCTGGCAAGCAGAATAAACTCTCAAACCCTTCTGAGTGACAGCAAGAAGCTTGGCAAGTACTTCATTACACTTCAGTTTTCTTTTCTGTAAAATGGAGTTACTAATATCTGCCTCCAAGCCTTGAACGGATGAAGGAAATGCTGCAGGAAAAACCTAATAAGCGCACCATTTGGGACGTGATAGGTCCTCAAGAGAGTGTGACAGGTGCCACTTTATTACTGTAATTCCCATTAGATAGAAAGATTCTAGTGCAATCATCGCACTGGTCGGGTTTTGTGTGCATGGTTTGTGTGTGTATATCTTCCTCTCAGTGTCTTCACATGATGGAATACAGCAGATTAAAAAATGATCAGTTAAGTATTTCTGATCATTTTTATCCCCAAGATTAGACTGATTCGTGGTTGAGTCTAATTACTGATTAAAATGTTCCGCAATTGGATGGTTCTGTGACCTTATATAGTTATTGCATTTTTTGTGAAGCTCTCTTTTTTTTTTTTTTTTGACCTCACAGTTTGGCTTGTGGACTCTCAGTTCCTCAATCAGGGATTGAACCTGGACCCTGGCAGTGAAAGCCTGGAGTCCTAACCACTAGGCCACCAGGGAACTCCCCACAAAGCTATTTTTAACCTGGTGAAACAATATCAAATGATATTTAACAAATGACCTTTGACCTCCTCCCTTAAAGAGCTCCAGGAGATAATAAAATTAAGTTCCAGGGAACACTCTTCAGAGATTATTTGCCAGCATTCCACTGCTGTCATATAATATAAAGTAAAGGCCACATCCACATGCATTGATCTCAGCTGCTACAGCAAACAAAGCTGAAAAATAGCATTGCCCTCATTATTTGTATTTCCAAAGATTTTATAGACAGTTTTGCTGTGAATATGTGATATATTTATGGTCCTTTCTTCTAAGAGATGGAGAGTTTTCCTCAGAAGAAAAAAAGATCCCCAGTTTTTCTTCGAATTGAAGGATTCAGAATAATACACATCTGGGCAGTCTCCTGCTTGTTTGGAGATGTGGATAATGTTCATATTTTGTGTGGCAGAGGAATGTAACATCCCTTTTATGGGTTAAGGGAGAGCGTATTGAACTGAATGTGGTTATGAGATGATTTGAAACTGTCTAGGAAAATGGAGCCATTTGGGACACTATGATTATACTTCACTTAGCTAGTTCATTTATGTGTGGCTAAGACAAGAATAACAAACAGAAAGGAAAACCCAGCGCTTCTGCCTGTACTCAGATGTGATCAAGAGTGGGTAGTGTTCATGCATTATTCTATTTTTGTTCTGAAACGCTGACTTGCCTTTCACTTGCAGGCTCAGTTCAGTTCTGGATGTTTCACAAATGTAACACGAGACTCAGTTTTCCTCCTAGGCCATCAAAGGTTATTTTTTCTGAACTGGCAACTGCTTCAGTATTTCTGTTGGATCAAACACGCGATTTATGACTTGATGTTTATCTGCAGGAAATGTCAATAGAAAACATTCAGCCATGCAGCCTAAAGGAGCCCATTACGGTCTCCATGTGGTGCAGTCATGCAGACCTGGGGTATCCCTCTCTGGCCGGAGCTGAAATTCCTCCAATGGCAAGTATTCCCTTGATTTCTGTAGACAGCAAGGAAATTAGACATGCCAATAATGACTAATACACATTTTAATTTTGTATCTTGTTTATTTTTATAGAAGTAAAAGCAACATATCATAAAGGCATTGTTATTTTTGAAGAACTCTTTTTTCCTGTTTTGTTTTGTTTTTCAGCCCAATTGCTTTGACTGTGGTCAGGAACTTCTCTTTTCATTTCCAAATGGCTCAAATTTCCCAGCTCCAAATATGCTTTTCTGAACCCCCAAGCTCTGCCTGAGGCCTTGTCCTCTTTATTCTGCAGGCCTGAGGTCTGGCACTTTCGTCTTACTCCTGTCTTTCAGGGGAGGCGTCTGCTGACGTTGTCCCCACAGGCCTAGAGTGGCAGGTCCACGACTCAGACCAGGATTTTGCCCTCCCTACATGTTCCTGCAGAGCTCGGCTCCATTCTCCCATGTAGGCTGGCAGTTCTACAGCCCTTCCCAATGCTCACTTTTGGTCTCCGCTACGTGGTTTCCATAGCCCTGGAGACAGCTTGGGGTTGTTGAATCACAGGCCGCACTTGGAGACTTCTTTCCGTTGCACCCTACTGTTGGTCCCTGCCTGAGTTCCGAGGGCTGCTGTAGCAAAGTGCCACGAACTTGGTGGCTTAAACAACAGAGATTTATCACCTCACAATTCTGGTGGTCAGAAGTCCAACGTCAAGCTGTCAGTAGGACTAGGCTCTGTCTCCCTGATGATAAGAGGGAGTGACCGGCTCCAGGTTGCTCTCCTGGCTGCTGGTGGCCTAGGATGCTCTTGGCTTGTCGGTGATTCTTCTTTTCCCTGTGTCTTTACATGCGGTTCCATCTGTGTGTCTCTCTCTGTGTCCAAATTTCTCCTTTTAATAAGGAGCTGGCTCAGTGGTAAAGAATCTGCCTGCCCATGCAGGAGACCCAAGAGACATGGGTTTGATCTCTGCATCGGAAAAGATCCCCTGCAGAAGAAAATGGCAGCCCACTCTAGTATTCCTGTCTGGAAAATTCCATGGACTGAGGAGCCTGGTGGGCCACAGTCCATGGGGTCACAAAGAGTTGGACATGACTGAGCACACACACATTGGATAACAGCCCACCCTAATGACTTCATGTTAACTTGATTTTTGGTAGAGACCCTGTTTTCAAATAAGACCATATTCATAGGTACTTTGGGCTGGACTGTCTACATATTTTTGTGGGGACATAATTCAACCCATTACAGCCCCAGCCTTTATACCTCTACACTCTGCTTTTGGTGCAGAACAAGAACAGTCCATCAAGAAACTGAGGTGAGGCTCAGGTCTCTGGATGACCCTCACCAAGTCCAACCAGGATGCTCACCATGCCAAACACCCCGGGGTATGCCTTCTTTTGTCTTAATGCACAGTCCTCTTTCCCTTTCAGCCTCCCAAAAGGGGCTGCCTTTTTCTAACTTGTACAGGTTGCTCTACAAGCTAGCTGAAGTACCATGAGGTCAACTTCTGATTTATTCACAGACATTTGCTATACTGAACATAGATTTTTTTTCCCCAGTTCAGTTCTTTTGTACTTATATCCATGCATATACTACATTATCTGTTTTATTTATTTATGTTTTTAAAAAGGACTTAACCTTTCTTTGAGCAGAAAGCATGTCACTGTCATAGTTTATTTTCTGTAAAATTTCAAGGTTCAGAGGAAAGATGCATAGCAAGTTTATGCTGTGTCTCAGATGAATTAGGATCCAGATAGGTGACTTAGCCAGGCTTCCTGCCTTCCCTTTCTTACTGGTTTCACAAGTGCCTCAGAGGCTCAGCATATGAAAATCTGGAAGGAACAAAGATTGTCCTATTTTCTCACAGCATCCAACTGTGAGACAAAGATTGAGATCTGGACTTGCTTATTATTTGAGAAATTTCAAACATAATTCACCAGTGGTTTGTAATTAAAACAGAAAATTCCATCTACCACAATAGGCATGTCATTTCCCAAGAGCATGACTGAGTGTTGAACACATTTGAATCACCTTTAAATCTCGTCATTGTCCATTAAATTCATGGGACAACAGTAGCCCAGGCTCAGCTCTCTAATTCTAGAGTTTGGCAAGCAGGGACAGTATTTTGGTTGCTCATTGGTGATGCGAACACCAGCTTTGGGGAGACCAGCATAAACAGCATCTGCCTCTGTGTTTAATGCTGACTCTGTGCTTGTCTTCCCATAGATTCATCTGCCTGGACATCTTTGCCAAACCATTAGGATAAATCTGAATGGGACTGGAGAGTGTTTCCTATCCATGACCTTTCCAGAGAGCTCAAAGGCATAGGACTCAGAGATAACCACCTGCTGATTTAGCAAGGCCAGTGACTAAGGCATAAATCCCAGGCTGTGCATTGTCCTGAGGAGCTGGACAGAGTCTGAAAGAATTGCTCAAGGTGAGCCATAAAAAAGCCAAAGTGTATCAGAGTCTACTGTGGGGATAGATTTAGTGATAAATTTTTTGTCAGTATGTACTATTTTTCAAAATAAAGCCTGACTATATCCCTCTAATATTTCTAGATTAAACAGAAGATTTTTATATTACCTGTTTCTTCTTTATCTATAGTGATGCCTTAGAGCCTGTTTCGTGCTTATTAACTTACATGTTCTTACAAATATTGGGATAGAATAATCTCATGTGTTAAAATCAGAGACCCAAGAGCTCCAATGCAGATGAGAGTTCACAAAAACAAAGTAAAATTGAATATCCAAGAAGTGCATGCAAATAACCTAAAGAAGGGGTGACCCAGGGCTCCACTGTGTGACTGTCTTGCCACCTTAGTAGGGCGTGGAAAGCCCTCTCGGGGCAGTGCTGGCCTTGCGCCGTTGTCAGCTGCTGCTCAAGGGTCCAGTGGTAGCTTCCACCGTCAGACCTCTTCTGCACTGTGATTTCGGACCTTACCCAGGTGCCTAGCTTCAAGCATGGTTCTCCAGCCTTCCTGGAGATGCTGGATGAGCCACTCCCAATCCTAATCAATTCATTTTCTGCCTAAACCAGGCAGTTAGTTTCTGCACTCGTAGTTAAGAGCTCTAACTGATTCAGGCACTCCAGTGGGGAAGCCAGAACTTGACCCAGGCAGTTGGACCACAGAACCCATACCCTTAAGCTCCACTTCTACTACAGATAGTCACTGTGCTGGGCTCCAAACTGTGGGTGCCCATATGGATGATGGTCCAAAATAGGACATTTTTGAGAATGAAAAGGGCTAATATTTATAATCATGCCAGGACGGCCCTCAGCAAATGAAATGGGCATATGCCCTACTAATGAATTACACTTTTTCCTTATGCTATAGAAGTGAATCCATCTGCTGGAAATTATATGTGTGGTGTAAGGCCCAGAGCTGGGCTTCCCTGGTGGCTCAGTGGTAAAGAATCCACCTGCCAATGCAGGAGATGCAGGTACAATCCCTGGGTTGGGAACATCCCCTGGAAAGGAAATGGCAGCACACTCCAGTATTCTTGCCTGGAAAATGCCACGGACAGAGGAGCCTGGAGGCTACAGTCCATGGGGTCTCAAAGAGTCAGACAGGACTTAGCAACTGAACACACACCCATCCCAGGCCCAGAACTAAGGGTCAACTCACTAGATTCTGTTTTGAATTTCTCAGGATAAAGTTAGTGTTGTTCCTTCTGCTATATGTACATGTAGTTTCTTTAGAAATATTCTTTAGCAAATATTAAAATCTAAGAGGAACTACGCTTCTAGAAGGATAATGCATGGTTGACTTTAAGTGCATATGCAGAACTGCTGTAGCTCATGCTCACAATGAAAAGTAATTTTAAGAAAAAAAAAATAAAGCAAAAGGGAAAGAGCTGCATAGTTTTCAATGAACTCTTGAAATTAACAAACTGTGAAGTGTTAATTGAGGATATACCAAGGTTAGATCAGTGGTTCCATGGAAATCCATAAGGCAAAAACAAATAGAGACATTTTATTCTCTCATCTGCTGGTAGATTTTTCCCTTGAGAAGGGCATTATATTTGTTTGGAAGAAATACTTGTGATAAGCTTGAGAGAAAGGTGAGGCCCCAGGAGGCCAAGTCAGGTAACAAGAGGAAATGGGTAAATTTTCTTCCAAAGAGGGTTTCTGTCAATTCACAGGTATTTGTTTAAGTACCTTGGAGAGTCTGAATCTGCAGAGACAGGCTATGAAAAATGGACACAAATGCTTTTTACAGAAAAAAGAATAGGGAGAATGGAGGGATAAATTAAGGCTGGAGGAGCCAGAGGGGTGGGAAGAGGCGTGGGAGGATGGGAAACCTTGGAGAGAAAACTACTCCAGTGACAACGCTCCTGGAGATGGGAAATAGTTAATGTACTGCTTGATTTGATCTCCCTTTTTGTTACCCACAGAGATTCAGTAAAGACCAGAAAAGAAAGGAAAAGTGCTTGCAATAATGAGGTTCCTGTGATAATCAGTGAAGGGCCTGCATTCTGCTTCCAAGTTGACAAGGATCAAGGTGTAGTTAAAACACCTGGATGAGGGATGGAGTTTCTTTTCTAATAAAAATGTGCATGGTGCACATCCTAGCAGAGAGGCAGGAGAGATGAGGGGAGAGGAGACTCCAGCTCTGGGAGAGTGAAGCTGATGACATGAGGAACAAGAAGGGGAGAGAGAAAGAGTTAGAATTCTAGAGAGAGTTTGGGCAGGAAGCTCCATCACGATGCTAGCTCAAGTGCAGACACGGAGTGACGGAGGACAGCCAGGAAAGGGACAAGTGAAACAGACATGCCCCCATCACTGAAGACTTGAGTGGCTCACACCACAAGCCCTGGAGCAATGTGGCAAAGAGGCCCAGCTAAGGGCCCAGCTAGGGCCCCCAGTTGGGACACCCAGGGACAAACCCCAGCTATGCTGTCGATTACCCTGCTGAGCTTTGGAGAAGCCATGTGCAATTTTCCTCCATTTGCTGTTACTTTTTTCTCCAGTTATGCCCAGTCACCATGTTTATTTAACTTATATGCAGAGTACATCATGAGAAATGCTGGACTGGAAGAAACACAAGTTGGAATCAAGACTGCCGGGAGAAATATCAATAACCTCAGATATGCAGATGACACCACTCTTATGGCAGAAAGTGAAGAGGGGCTAAAAAGCCTCTTGATGAAAGTGAAAGTGGAGAGCGAAAAGGTTGGCTTAAAGCTCAACATTCAGAAAACGAAGATCATGGCATCTGGTCCCATCACTGCATGGGAAATAGATGGGGAAACAGTGGAAACAGTGTCAGACTTTGTTTTTCTGGGCTCCAAAATCACTGCAGATGGTGACTGCAGCCATGAAATTAAAAGACGCTTACTCCTTGGAAGGAAAGTTATGACCAACCTAGATAGCATATTCAAAAGCAGAGACATTACTTTGCCAACAAAGGTTTGCCTAGTCAAGGCTATGGTCTTTCCTGTGGTCATGTATGGATGTGAGAGCTGGACTGTAAAGAAGGCTGAGCACCGAAGAATTGATGCTTTTGAACTGTGGTGTTGGAGAAGACTCTTGAGAGTCCCTTGGACTGCAAGAAGATCCAACCAGTCCATTCTGAAGGAGATCAATCCTGGAATTTCTTTAGAAGGAATGATGCTAAAGCTGAAACTCCAGTATTTTGGCCACCTCATGCGAAGAGTTGACTCATTGGAGGAGACTCTGATGCTGGGAGGGATTGAGGGCAGGAGGAGAAGGGGAAGACAGAGGATGAGATGGCTGGATGGCATCACTGACTTGATGGGTGTGAGTCTGGGTGACCTCCGGGAGCTGGTGATGGACAGGGAGGCCTGGCGTGCTGTGGTTCATGGGGTCGCAAAGAGTCGGACACGACTGAGCGACTGATCTGATCTGATCTGATCTGATGCCCAGTAGGTCAACCGTGTAAATTTGCTAAGTGGAAAAAGGCAGCTTGTATGACTTGTCTTCTACTCCTGCTCCTTCCTCTCTTCACTTCCAACTTCTTCCCAACTTCCAGAGCAAAGTATCCCAAAATTTGTGAGAATAAATAGTTTTTAACATCAAAGGTCTCTAGAAAAACTGCAATAGCAGCTGCTTCTACTGATTAAAAAACACATCATATCAAAAATATCTAGGGAATTTCCCGGTGATCCAGTGGCCAAGACTCTGCACTTCCAATGCAAGGGGTAGGGGGGTCTGGGTTCAGTCCTTGGCTGGAGAACTAGACCCCACATGCCACAGCTAGGAGTTTACAGGCCACAACAAAAAATCCCGCATGCTGCAATGAAGATGGAAGATCCTGCTTACCACAACTAAGACCCAGTACAGCCAAATAAATTTAAATATGTATATAATGCAGTAATGTTTCAATTGGTTATTTATTAATTTTAACATCTAAATACAATTGAAAAAATAATAACATACACATTTGTTGGGATACTGCTAAGTCGCTTCAGTTGTGTCCGACTCTGTGTGACCCCACGGACGGCAGCCCGCCAGGCTCCATCATCCCTGGGATTCTCCAGGCAAGAACACCAGAGTGGGTTGCCATTTCCTTCTCCAATGCATGAAAGTGAAAGGTGAAAGTGAAGTCGCTCAGTCGTGTCTGACTCTTAGCGATCCCATGGACTGCAACCTACCAGGCTCCTCCATCCACGGGATTTTCCAAGCAAGAGTACTAGAGTGGGATGCCATTGCCTTCTCCTTTTGTTGGGATTAGCTCTCACTATAACAGAGATCTGAAAAACTGGCTTAAACAACATAGAAATTAATTTTTCTATCACATGGAAGTCTGGTGTAGGGATTCACCAGTCATCGGCAACTCAAGCTGTTTCTCCCTTTTGACTTCAGAGTCACTAGGGTATGTCTCATGTCATCATGTTCCAAGATAGAATTCTTTCTATAGTGCCACATCTGAAGAAGAAGAAGGGAGTGATAAAGCCAAGAGCACAAGTCTCAGTTTTCTCTTAAGGAAATTTCTGGAAACTTCCATGTAATTGTTCCTCGTACAGCCCATTGACCAGAATTTCGTCACATGGCTACACCTAACTCCAAACAAGGCTAGAAAATTGAGTCTCTGTTTCTGGCTGCCACGTGCTCAGATAAACTATGGACATTTTAATGCAGCAAAATGAGTACTTTCTGAACCAACAGATGTGTGTGATTTGCCTACAGTTACACAGCATGTTAGTGTAGAGTCAGAACTGGATAGAAGCCAGTTCTCCCAAGTTTCCTGTTACTTGCTGTTTGGTATCATTTTTATTCCAGTTCCTTATCTTGCCCACTGAACTGCATACATCTCTCTACCATAGGCAGATGCCTCTCTGGTGACTTATCAGGTTTTCTTAAATTGCTATTTTCCTATGTGTGTGTGTGTGACATTCTGATAATGTATGTGATACTGTGTGTGGGTCTTCTCATGACACTTAACACCACATGGCAGAATATTCTCAAGTCACAGCAAATAAAGCATTGGGGGCTTGGATGGTCTCTTGGGCACCTAAGGAAGTGCAGAGAAAGCAAGGAGACAGACAAGAGTTGCTTATGGCTCATGGAGGAATTCATAAGATAATCAAGAGAAGCTGCATTTGGCAGAGACTGAGATGAGACCTTTGGGGGTAAGTAAGAGGGTGAAATATCTGAATAATAAAGGAGTCTTAGTGCTTGGGAGATCGCCTGTGTAATATACTTTCAGAAGGTGGAAAAATATTTATGATTACTGCGTTGTTGCTGTACCCAGCTCATGACTAAAGATGGGAGCCTTACAGTTTAAACAGCATAAAAACCACAGATTCCAATTCCCTTTTCCTTTGTACATTGTTGTGAACGAGAAGGTAAAATTGGGGCCTTAAGATTTGTAAAACTGGGGCCTTAAGATGAGTCAGAAAGCTGACACTCATCTTAGCACTATCTTTGAAATCCACAAAGGACAATTTTAAAACTAACTTCTTAGTTCCCTTAAAGGCCAGATCCTCATTTTAGATCACAAGGAGGATTTACATAGAATATTATAGCTTTCCATGATTCATGTCAATTTCTGCTGAGAATCATTAATGGATATTGAGCTTAGCTTTGGACACCTTTCTGTGTGAATGAGTGTTGGAAGCAACTCTTTAACCCTGTGAAGTCTTTTTGGCTGATTGACTGCTTTCAACATGGTGAGGCAAAGGACTCAGTCAGGACTTCACCAGGGAAGAAGAACTACTGGGTGTATTAGGGAGGAAGGGATTCATTACACAGCTGTGGGAGATGCTGGGGAGGTGCGGGCCTGAAAGTGGGAGCTGGAGGATCAGAGAAAAGTCACTGATCGGCTGTTACGGTGGGCAGTATGGAACTTGCAGGAGAATCTACCTGGGAAACCAGACACATCTAATTGCCAGAGTAGGATCATGGAGACCTGATGAAAGATGTGATTTCTTCAGAACTATTGCTTCTCAAGGTCTGCAGCCGAGCTTCAGGTGGGGGGTCTGGGGGGCTTTCTGTCACTAGTGCTGGCAGTTTGGAAGAGCTAGATCCAGAGCAGGAGAAAATGAGGAAGTTGCCCACACCTCTATGTCTGCCACCTTCGGAGAATAACAGACACATATTCCTCCTGCTTTCTAAACCTTAAACAAATTTCTCTTTTGGCCAACTCTATCTGGAACCATAAGGAGATTCTGGGAAACATGGTTCACACTGTACATATCCCCACTAAAATGCCCAAAAGGGGGAAATGATAATTTGTACAGTTTAAGAAAATTATTAAAATTCTAATATTAAATTATAATATTAATGACTCCCTGATCTACCTCTTGAGAAACCTATATGCAGGTCAGGAAGCAACAGTTAGAACTGGACATGGACAAACAGACTGGTTCCAAATAGGAAAAGGAGTTCATCAAGGCTGTATATTGTCACCCTGTTTATTTAACTTATATGCAGAGTACATCATGAGAAACGCTGGACTGGAAGAAACAAGCTGGAATCAAGATTGCTGGGAGAAATATCAATAACCTCAGATATGCAGATGACACCACCCTTATGGCAGAAAGTGAAGAGGAACTAAAGAGCCTCTTGATGAAAGTGAAAGTGGAGAGTGAAAAAGTTGGCTTAAAGCTCAACATTCAGAAAATGAAGGTCATGGCATCCGGTCCCATCACTACATGGGAAATAGATGGAGAAACAGTGAAAACAGTGTCAGACTTTATTTTTCTGGGCTCCAAAATCACTACGGATGGTGACTGCAGCCATGAAATTAAAAGACGCTTACTCCTTGGAAGGAAAGTTATGACCAACCTAGATAGCATATTCAAAAGCAGAGACATTACTTTGCCAACAAAGGTCTGTCTAGTCAAGGCTGTGGTTTTTCCTGTGGTCATGTATGGATGTGAGAGCTGGACTGTGAAGAAGGCTGAGCGCCGAAGAATTGATGCTTTTGAACTGTGGTGTTGGAGAAGACTCTTTGAGAGTCTCTTGGACTGCAAGGAGATCCAACCAGTCCATTCTGAAGGAGATCAGCCCTGGCATTTCTTTGGAAAGAATGACGCTAAAGCTGAAACTCCAGTACTTTGGCCACCTCATGCGAAGAGTTGACTCGTTGGAGAAGACTCTGATGCTGGGAGGGATTGGGGGCAGGAGGAGAAGGGGACGACAGAGGATGAGATGGCTGGATGGCATCACTGACTCGATGGATGTGAGTCTGAGTGACCTCCAGGAGTTGGTGATGGACAGGGAGGCCTGGTGTGCTGGGATTCATGGGGTCGCAAAGAGTCAGACACGACTGAGCGACTGATCTGATCTGATCTGAATGACTCCCTAGTAGACTGGTTCTTATATTTACAAGTACAAAAAAGAGAAAGTCATGGAAAAGTAAACAGTTACAAAACATCACATTATATTCAGACTTTAAAACTGAAACCACTATAAAATTTTGTTTTTAAAATTCCCACCATAGGTACAGTTTCAGTTTCCCATAGCTACAGTGGAAGAATGTCCAGGAGAATTGGTTGAAACACTGAATGCTTTCCTGAGTTTGATAAAGTATCAGGAACAGAAGGCTGGACTCCATGGACTACAAAGTAATCCATGCCATTTAAAAAGGTGATTTATCCCAGTAACACTCCCACTAATAGTTTCACACTTGGTGCTTATTAATGCTCATTACAACCTATCTCCCTCGGCTCCATTCAGCTTTAATTTCAGCTGTTTTCTAGCACATTAACAATATGGCAGCCCACCAAAGGGAGGACAGTCGCAGACTTAATGTTTTGTACAAAATCATTTGGCCACAGAATTGGATGGATTGGAAAACTTAAGAGCAGGATTCCATTCTACCAAGAAGATTCCAAGGAGCTGTGCATCTTCAAGTCCTACATACAGCCTTATCTTCTGGACAGAGTAGCTGCCTCAGAGAAACATTAGCTTGAGAGCTTCTGAAGAAGAGGCCTTTTTGGTCTTGGGAGACCACTGAGTATGGGAGAGCACACTCAATTCCAGCCTCGGCATTCCCTGTCTGCTCTCTCCCAGGCAGACGTGAGGCTGGGAGGCATGAGAGGCGGTGTCTCTTTTTCCACAGGCTTCCATTAATTGTGCTCAGGGCTGGCCCAGGGCCCCACTGGGGGAGGCCACTCCCTCTCCAGTGCTCTCCTTCCTCTCTCTCTCTATTGTCTTTTAGATATCCTTCCCCTGATGCTCTGTGTCCTCATTAAACTTTGGTTGTCCAAGGCCACCCAGTGTTGTTTATCCCTTAGACCAGCCTTGATTGGCCAGTGTTTTATGCTTCAGAGTTTCCATTTTCTCTGTCCCTATAAACTGTCCTATTCTAGTGTCTCTCTGCGACTGCCTTTCAGCTAATATCACAATACAGCTAATGGGTCCATAAAGAATCAACAAGAGTCTATTGAGCGGTAGCAATTAGGTGTGTCAGGCTTTGCAGATTTCCCTGCAAACCAATAGGCAGTCTCACTGGAAGATGAATTGGGCAAGCCTTTGGCAGTTTCCACTGGCCACCTATTCTACCTACTCCAGGGTAAATTATAGACATAAATGTTTGGTTAATTATTAATGTAATTGATGGCTGCTGCTTGCTTAGAGTCATAAATGTTTTGCATAAATGTTTTGCTAAATAGATGCTTGTTGACTAGAGTAGTCTTTTCTAGACTTTGCCCAAGGATTTTGCTCTCTTAAATTACAGAGACAGGAGGGGTACTAATATTGCAGGAGAAAAGACAGTATCTTCAATAAATGGTGCTGGAAAAACTGGACAACTACATATTAAAAGAAAAGAAATTTGAACATTCTTTAATACTATACACAAAAATAAACTCAAAATGGATTGAAGACCTAAATGTAAGACTGGATACTATAAAACTCTTGCAGGAAAACTTAAGCAAAACATTCTTTGACATAAATGGTAGAGATATCTTTTTCCATCCATCTTCTACAGTAATGGAAATAAAAACAAAAATAAACTAATGGGACCTAATTAAACTCAAAAGCTTTTGTACTGCAAAGGAAACCATAAACAAAATGAAAAAACAACCCATAGAATGGGAGAAAATATTTACAACATAACCAACAGATTAATCGCCCAAATTTATAAACAGCTCATGAAGCTCAATATCCAAAAATCAGACAACCCAATCAAAAAATGGACAAAAGAATTAAGTAGACATTTCTTCAAAGAATATATACAGATGGCCATTAGGCACATGAAAAGATGCTCAATATCATTAATTATTTGAGAAATGCAAATCAAAACTATGAATACAATGAGATATCACTTCACATAAGTCAGAATCAGTTCAGTTCAGTTCAGTCACTCAGTCATGTCTGACTCTTTGTGACCCCATGGACTGCAGCACACGAGGCCTCCCTGTCCATCACCAACTCCCAGAGTTTACTCAGACTCATGCCCCTTGAGTCAGTGATGCCATCCAACCATCTCATCCTCTGTTGTCCCCTTCCATCTTTTCCAGCCTCAGGGTCTTTTCCAATGAGTCAGCTCTTCACATCAGGTGGCCAAAGTATTGGAGTTTCAGCTTCAGCATCAGTCCTTCCAATGAATATTCAGGACTGATTTCCTTTAGGATGGACTGGTTGGATCTCCTTGCAGAGTGGAGTCAGAATGACCATCATCAAAAAATCTACAAGCGAGAGGTGCTAGAAAGGGTGTGCAGAAAAGGGAACTCTCTGAACTATTGGTAGGAATGTAAATTGGTACAGCCACTATAGTGAACAGTATATGTGTTCACTATATGTGTTCAGTATATATGTTCAGTATATGTGTTTCCATAAAAAAACAGTATATTTTTATGGAAGTTCCATAAAAATCTAAGAAAATGACTACCGTATGAACCAGCAACCCCACTTCTGGGCATATATCCAGAGAAAAACATGGTTTGAAAGGATGCATGCACCTCAGTGTTCATTGTAGCAAGCACTGTTTACAATAGCCAAGACATAGAAGCACCTAAACATCAACTTACAGATAAATGGCTAAAGAAGATGTGATACATATAAACAATGGAATATTACCCAGCCATTACAAATATGAAATAATGCCATTTGCAGCAACATAGATGGACATGGAGATTATCATACTAAATGAAGTCAGACAAAGACAAATATATATTGTTTGTATGTAGAATCTAAAAAAAATTATATGAATGAACTTATTTACAAAGCAGAAACAGACTCACTGACTTAGAAAACAAACCAATGGTTACTAAAGGGGGAAAGGTGGCAGGGAGGGATAAATTGGGAGTTTGTGATTGACATACACATTACTATATTTAAAATAAATAGCCAACAAGGATTTGTGGTATAGCATGGGGAACTTTGCCCAATATTCTGTTCTAAACTAAATGGAAAAGGAATTTGAAAAAAAAGATACATGTATATGTATAACTGAATCACTGTGCTTTACACCTGAAACTAATACAATATTGTTAATCAACTATACTCCAACATAAAATAGAAATTTATAAAAATTAAAAAGTAAATTGAAACAAATAAAAATATTCCAGCAGTGGTTCCAGAGGAGGAACAGCAATTATGTATGGGTGAAGGAAATGGCAACCCACTCCAGTGTTCTTGCCTGGAGAATCCCAGGGATGGGGAAGCCTGGTGGGCTGCCGTCTATGGGTCGCACAGAGTCGGACACGACTGAAGTGACTTAGCATAGCATACGGCCTGCAGGCAGAAATGAGAGCAAAGGTATCTGAGGCTCTAGGCCAGGTTTGTCAGCCCACCTGAGCATGTAGCAAGATTGGAAAAGGAGGTGAGTCATTATTGGGGCCTCCTACGGAAAAGGGTAGGAAAGGCCCAGGTATAGCCATGCCAGACAAAACAGTTGGCTTAGCCCAACTCAGTCAGTGCCTGGAAAGAGGTTTGAACCATACACCGGTGCTCATCCTTTTCTAGAGGGTCTTAGATTTATCAGACTCCCTTCACAGATCCTGCCAGGGTGTCAGTACTATTCCATGTAGGCCTGGCCCATTCATGCATTAGAAGGTATAGGACACTTTGCTTGTTGCATTTACTGCCTCTAGGGCATATTTGGTGTTTGGCACATGCCACATTTTATTTACTAAATTCTTCCTTTCTTACTGATCTATCCATTGAGGGCAGGGACTAAATTTTGGTACTCTAGGATCAGCTCCAAATCCCGTACACAGAAGGGAGCCAGTGTGGTGGCTGCTGGTGATGTTAGGCTAATTGCTTTGGCCACACATAGTCATTGAATAAGAAGCAGACTTGGAATGAATCTTGGTTTTCTTGATTGGTCACTTCTAACTTTAGGCTAGAATGCTCAAACTACCACACAATTGCACCCATCTCACACGCTAGTAAAGTAATGCTCAAAATTCTCCAAGCCAGGCTTCAGCAATACGTGAACTGCGAATTTCCAGTTGTACAAGCTGGTTTTAGAAAAGGCAGAGGAACCAGAGATCAAATTGCCAACATCCGCTGGATCATGGAAAAAGCAAGAGAGTTCCAGAAAAACATCTATTTCTGCTTTATTGACTACACCAAAGCCTTTGACTGTGTGGATCACAATAAACTCTGGAAAATTCTGAAAGAGATGGGAATACCAGACCACCTGACCTGCCTCTTGAGAAACCTATATGCAGCTCAGGAAGCAACAGTTAGAACTGGACATGGAACAACAGACTGGTTCCAAATAGGAAAAGGAGTACGTCAAGGCTGTATATTGTCACCCTGCTTATTTAACTTATATGCAGAGTACATCATGAGAAACGCTGGGCTGGATGAAGCACAAGCTGGAATCAAGATTGCCGGGAGAAATATCAATAACCTCAGAGATGCAGATGACACTACCCTTATGGCAGAAAGTGAAGAGGAACTAAAAAGCCTCTTGATGAAGGTGAAAGAGGAGAGTGAAAAATTTGGCCTAAAGCTCAACATTCAGAAAACGAAGATCATGGCATCCTGTCCCATCACTTCATGGGAAATAGGTGGAGAAACTGAAAACAGTGACAGACTTTATTTTCAGATCAGATCAGTCGCTCAGTCGTGCCCGACTCTTTGCGACCCCATGAACTGCAGCACGCCAGGCCTCCCTATCTATCACCAGCTCTCGGAGGTCACACTTTATTTTGGGGGTTCCAAAATCACTGCAGATGGTGACTGCAGCCATGAAATTAAAAGACGCTAGTCCTTGGAAGAAAAGTTATGACCAACCTAGATAGCATATGAAAAGCAGAGACATTACTTTGCAACAAAGGTCCGTCTAGTCAAGGCTATGGTTTTTCCTGTGGTTGATGTGAGAGTTGGACTGTGAAGAAAGCTGAATGCCGAAGAATTGATGCTTTTGAACTGTGGTGTTGGAGAAGACTCTTGAGAGTCCCTTGGACTGCAGGAGATCAACAGTCCATTCTGAGGGATCGCCCTGGGATTTCTTTGAGGAATGATGCTAAAGCTGAAACTCAGTACTTTGGCCACCTCATGGGAAGAGTTGACTCTTTGGAAAAGACTCTGATGCTGGGAGGGATTGGGGGCAGGAGGAGAGGGGCAACAGAGGATGAGATGGCTGGATGGCATCACTGACTCGATGGATGTGAGTCTGAGTGAACTCCGGGAGTTGCTGATGGACAGGGAGGCCTGGCGTGCTGCGATTCATGGGGTTGCAAAGAGTTGGACACGACTGAGAAACTGAACTGAACTGAACTTTAGGCTATACACAACCTCTCTAGGTCTCTGTTTCCTCATTTGCAACTGGAAGCTTGACAATCCTGCCTTCCTCCCAGAGTTCTTGGCAAGATCAAATCAGATCATGCTTGTTAAAGTGGTGGCCAGCTCCAAAACACTATATATTGTAGAAACTCAGTACTTTGGCACCTATGCAAAGAGTTGACTCATTGGAGAAGACTCTGATGCTGGGAGGGATTGGGGGCAAGAGGAGAAAGGGACGACAGAGGATGAGATGTCTGGATGGCATCACTGACTCGATGGATGTGAGTCTGAGTGAACTCCGGGAGTTGCTGATGGACAGGGAGGCCTGGCGTGCTGCGATTCATGGTGTCGCAAAGAGTTGGACACGACTGAGCGACTGATCTGATCTGATCTGAGATATTTATAAGTAGGTGGAAATTTTTACTTTTTATTTACCAAAATATATTTAAAGTACTTATTTGAAAAGAACTTTCTGATAAGTCTGCTCAGGAATGAAGGTGAGATTCTAGTATTTCAAAGAAGGAAGTGAACACTCATACTCTACCTGAGATGAGTAGAGTTGTGTTTGTTTGTTTTTGCATAAGGAGGGAGAAAATAGAGTGAAGAGGCGAGAGATGAGATAACATCATGAGAAATTATCACCTCTAGGCTATATTTCTAAATTCACATGGGCCAGACTCCTTCTACTAAGAATTTAAAAAACACAACCTAAGAAAGAATTTCTGCCTTCTTCAACTCATTGTCATCTTTAGAATGCTATCTCCAGGATGAGCAAGTAGGCCTTTTATCTGCTCTGTATAGAGCCGATTGGCAGGCTTCGGGAGTTTTGCTGCTGCTGCTAAGTCGCTTCAGTCGTGTCCGACCCTGTGCGACCCCATAGAGGGCAGCCCACCAGGCTCCCCCATCCCTGGGATTCTCCAGGCAAGAACACTGGAGTGGGTTGCCGTTTCCTTCTCCAATGCATGAAAGTGAAAAGTGAAAGTGAAGTCACTCAGTCGTGTCTGACTCTTGGCGACCCCATGGATTGGAGCCTACCAGGTTCCTCTGTCCATGGGAGTTTTAGATGATGATAACAGTGAGTGCTGGTAAAACTAGAAGTCAGGGCAGGCCTGTGGGGTTAAAATGCAGAAGAATGAGGACAGCCAAAGATGGCTGTGCCTGGATCAGAGGGCGCTGGGCGTGGCAGAAGGACCAGGGGAGTGGCCAGCTGCGGAGAAAAGGGGAGCATATGGCTCAAGATGGAAAATTATGACCCAGGAGATACCATCAGGGAAAACCTGATGACTTCTGATATCATAAACAGCAACATAAGCCAAGTTCCTGAAGTGGAAATGGATCTACCTGAACATGGGTTAACAAGTCTTGAACTTAAGGCTATTCTCTGTGGCCTAAGAACAGTCTTTTTACAATTATTGTAAATAATAATTACAGTTATTATTTTATTACAATTATTAAAGATTAAAAGTTCACCATTTTAGCCATTTCTAAGTGTACCGTTCATCTGCATTAAGTACATTTGCACTGTTGTGCAACTGTCACCATCATTCACCCCCAGAACTTTTTCGCCTTCTCAGACTCAAATTCTGTATCCATTTAACACCAACTCCCCATCCCATCCCTCTCCCAGGCTCTGGCAACTCCCCTTCTCCTTTCTGCCGGTATTAATTTGATTACTTTAGCTACCTCACATAAGGAGAATCATACAATATTTATTCTTTTATGACTGGTTTATTTCACTTACCACAATGTCCTCAAGGTTCGCTCACGTTGTAGCCTTTGTCAGAATTCCTTATTAAGTTGATTAATACTCCATTGTCTGTACCCAATACCTTTTGTTTACCCAATCAACAGCTTAGGTTCTTTCTGCCTTTTGGTTATTGCGAATAATGCAGCTATAAACAGAGGTGTACAAATACCTGTTTTGAGTCCTACTCTTGACTTATTTTGGTTATAAACACAGAGGTGGAATTGTTGGGCTATATGTTAATTCTGTTTAATTTTTTGAGGAATTACCCACTGTTTTCCACAGTGGATACACCATTTTATATTCCTACCATCAATGCATAAGGGTTCTCTGCATCTATAAAAGAAATAAAAGATTTCTCTGCATCTATAAAAGCCTTTTTTGATGTATCTTAAGTGCGACATAGGTTAGAATAGCTGCCATGTTACCAATGGCAGTGACCTCACTTTGGATGGTGCACGTACCTTACAAAGATTTTGTAGTTCTCCTTTGAGTGCAGATAATTTGAATTATGGTCGCTATACTGTAACATGGTATATCCCATAGCTGATCTTGTTTATCTGTTATCTGCTCCCTCTTTTCTTGGTTATACCTTTGAATGGTGGCTTTGTGGCCAGATATATAACTCATCCCTGCTCCCAGAGAAAGAAGTAGCTTAACTTACTGGCTTAGAATTTCTAACCTCTCTTTAGAAAGTTGTTATTTTCACTTCATTCCAGACTGAGGAGCGGACTTTGGGTCTAGACAATGTAAACTACTCAGAAAGCCCTTCTGTTACCTGAGCCTGGCATGGAAATTGATTATTTTAAAGAAATATATGGACAAACATAAAATAGGAAAGAAAGAGAGAGTGGAGGATGAGGACAGTATGTGGCAGTGGTAGGAATAGTCAAGCAAACCCTCTGATGGGGGCCGTAGAGGGTGCAGGGAATGGGGAGCTGAGTGAGCAGAGAGGAAGCTTCTCAAGCTGTCTTCCTAACAGTCTCCCCCTGCCTTGGGCAGGTAGTGGCGGCTTAGTCCTTCAGACATGTCTGACTCTTGCAACTCTGTGGACCGTAGCCTGCCAGGATCCTCTGTCTATGGAATTTTCCAGGCAAGAATACTGGAGTGGGTTACCATTTCCTTCTCCAGGGGATCTTCCTGACCCAGGCATCAAATTCAGCTCTCCTGCATGGCAGGAGGATTCTTTACCGAATAAACCACCTACCAGGGGAGCCCTTGGTCAGGAGGGGCTCTTGCAAAAGAGTCATTGGCGATGACTCTTCCCTATTTGGGGTGTCTGTCACTGATGGTGAAAATTTCAATTTCCTAATATTTGAAGAGCATCAAAAATTAATAGAGAGTATAGGCTTACCTCAATTTATTGTGCTTCACAAATAATTGTGTTTTTACAAGTGGAAGCTTTGTGACAATCCCACCTTGAGCAAGTCTGTTGGTGCCATTTTTTAACAGTGATTGCTCACTTAGTGATCTGTGTCACACTTTATAATTCTGCAATATTTCCAACTTTTAAAATCATTATTATATGTATCATGGTCTTTGATGCTACTATTGTAACTGTTTTTTGTTTTGTATATTTAATTTTAGGTATATACATTATTATTTTGACAACACTATTGTACACTTAATAGACTACAGTATAGTATGAATATAACTTTCATACATAATGGGAAACCAAAATATTTGTGTGACTTGTCTTTATTGCAGTGATCTGGAACCAAACATGCCTCTGAGGTATGCCTGTATATTATTTTCCAAGTTGATTTTTATGTTTCTTTAATTTTACTTAATTTCTTAGATTCCCCAAATGAGAATTTTTTTTAAAACTCTCTGCCCTTATGAAGCGTTTCTGAGCTAGTTCATCCTGATTCCTCATGGTTTATTCTGATTTTTCTGAAAAGGATCTCAGGATTTATGCTCCAAATGGCTTTTCCCCAGGCTGGCAAGGAAGGTACCTTAATCAGTCAGGAATTGAGGTCTTGCCAAGGGAAAGAAGTCAGCCCAGAACAAGCATCCACCTGCCTTGAAGCCAGGAACAAACCAGCTTTAGGTGTGATCATTGACTGATTATGAATTTCATGTTAGCTTAGACTGGGGATGATAAGCCTGGGTTGGTCTGGACCAAGAGTGCTAAATTCCCCATGAACTTGCGGTAAGTCATCCAGTGCCTGGTCTTGTTTCATGGGAGTCCTTGCAGCTAGTGACTCCCACATGTACCATCATGGTAACTCCCTTCTCCTACACGTGTTCTTCAGACAAGTTCTTACCTGACCTGGGCGAGATGAAGGGAGACCAACAGGGAGGATTCCAGGGACAGGAGGCCACCTGCTCCTTCAGTCAGTCATCTGAGACTTGTCCTGACTCGGCTGAGAGCATCGCTAGGAAACCACGATGTTCAGTGATGCATGCTCGCACGCAGGCCTTGGAAATCTATTAAACAGTGGGCTGTCCTTCTATGATTGATTTAAATGTTTGATGCTTTTTGGAAAAAGTTTTATTTGAAAATTAATTAAAAAAAAAAAGCAAACTATATGAAACAATAAAAAGTTCTGCATTCCCTCATCCTAGCTTCCAGTGCTGGGGATATATTCTTTCAGGTATATTCTGCGCACGCACACACACACACACACACACACACACACACACATATGTATACACAGTGAAGCTGTATTGCTCAGTCGTGTCCGACTCTTTGCAATCCCATGGACTGTAGCCTACCAGGCTCCTCCATCCATGGAATTTTCCAGACAAGAGTACTGGAGTGGATTGCCATTTCCTTCTCCAGGGGATCTTCCCGACCCAGGGATCAAACCCAGGTCTCCCATGTTGCTGGCAGACACTTTAGTGTCTGAGCTACCAGGGAAGCACATATATATATAACCCAGGCCATATTGTGCTTCCCTCGTGGCTCAGATGGTAAAGAATCTGCCTACAATGCAGGAGAACTGGGTCTGATCCCAGGGTCAGGGAAGATCCCCTGGAGAAGGGAATGGCTACGCACTCCAGTATTCTGGCCTGGAGAATCCCAGGGACAGAGGAGCCTGGCAGGCTACAGTCCATAGGGCCACAAAGAGTTGGACATGACTGAGGAACTAATACTTTCGGGTCATATTATTATATGGCCATACAATCTGCTTTATAGAATAGATACCCTTTGATGTCAACTCATCTGGATATAACAATAAGTAACCTACTTTCTGACGGTATTATAGATTCATATTCAAATCAGGTTCTGAACCTCAGCTCAACCGGAGTGTTTAGCTGAGTGTCACTGGTACAATTGGTCCTGGGCTGTTGGCTCCCGCTGCTGCTTGCCCACTGTGCTCCTGTGTGTGTCCACCGCAAGGACCATGGCATCTTATCAAGTGCCTGTGGAGGCTCAGGCAACGACTCCTGGCGAGGGAAAGTGAGCATGTCGCCAGTTTGGCAGGAAAATCCAATGGCCTCCAGGCCCTGTGATCATCCAAGCGTTGGCAGGACTTTGAATGTTGTCTGGGTCAGCAGGGGCTGGTGCTTTTTCTCATGAATGGGCCAACATCAGCTGCCAGCCAGAATCTCCAGAAGTCTACAGTTGGTTTGTTTGTGGCCCAGACGTGCCAACTAGTCAAATTTCTGGAGTCTTCCTTGTTTTATCCCTGCTGTAGTGCAGAGGCACTTGCCACCATTGTTTGGGGGTTTGGTTACTGAGGGAGTCTTGCTGTTCTTAATTCTTTTGGACAATCATAATTTGACTAATTTCTAGCATTTCAGAAGCAATTTTCTCTCAACTAAGACTCCCTCTTCTGAGCTGCCTCTTTGTGGTGATGACTTCCAGGCCCTCCTATCTTTTGCCCTGACCACTTTCTTGAGCTCCTAGTTTGTTAAACCAACTTCCTTCCAAAAAGTTCACCCTGCAATTCAGGTCCACGTCTAATTTGTTCAAAGTGAGGCTAATATCTTCACCTGGAAACCTGGGCCTGTTTCTTGTTTCTACCCATCTAGTCATTCTAGAGAGAAACCACTTAAATCATTCTTAATTTTTTCCTCACTAATTGTTGATGAGTCCTGTTGATTCTAGCTCCAAAATGTCTTTCAAAATGTCTCCCTTTTCTGTAGTCCCACTGCTACTGCCTCTATTGAGTCTGTCATTGTCTCCTAATTCAATAAATATTTACTAACTACTACTATATACTGGAGACACTTCTGCCACTCAGGGATTCATAGTTTAATGATTCCATTTAACTTGCAGAGGGATCTTACTGAATCACAAATCTGCTCATAATCTATCTGTGCTCAAAAACCCACATTAGCTCCTTGCTGTCTAAGGGGCTTCCTGGATGGCTCAGTAGTAAAGAATCTGCCTTTGGAGGGACCAAAGGCTACAGGTGATTCTCCAAAGGTCCTCTGGGTCTTGCGTTCTGAGTAGGTCTCCAGTGAATATGAAGACAAAAAGTACCTCTGATTTGGAGATTAGTACCTGTTCAGTTATTTTCAAATTGTTTTTAAAGTTTCATAAGAGCCTTTCTTTGCATTTAAGAAAGTGTGATTGTGAGAGTTTCTACCTACCCACACCCTGCCCCCACCCCCCACCACCTCCCCAGTCCACCATAGCTCCAGCTCCTTGAGGGAGAAGTCTGCTAAGGAAGCTGCTGTCCTGGAAGACAAAGGCTGGAGCTCAGTCTCAGTTTTCTGGGTGTTATGTTTATTAAGATATTTAGATGGTAGCATAGGAAATAGAGGTGTGTAAATCCATTATATTGCCTCAGGGCAATCTACCCTGCTCAATAAATTGCTCCACACTTGTTATGGATTATGGCCCCACCTCTAAATTCATCTTTTGAAACCCCAACCCTCAGTACGTCAGAAGGTGACTGTATTTGGAAATACTGAATTTCCAAATACAGTATTTCCAAATTATATCTGAAGGAATAATTAAGTGGAAATGAGGCAAGCCCTAATGTGATAATGTGAGCCCTGATCTGACAGGACTACTGTCTTTATGAGAAGAGGGGGAGGTCTCAGGGACGTGCACACACAAAGAAAAGCAGGGGAGGGCGTGGTGAGAAGGCGGCCATCTGCAAGCCTTGGGGAGAGGCCTCGGGAGAAACCAAAACTGCCCACGGTGTGATCTTGGACTTCTGGCCTCCAGAACTGTGAGAAAATAACTGTGGCTTCTCTGTGTTGAAGCCACTAAAACAGTCGTATTTTCTCATGGCAGCCTGAGCAGACTAATACGAGACCCAAACAGCTACATTCTGTTGTATTTAGTGAGTATTAATTTGTCACTGAAATGTTCATTCACTCAACAAATAGGCACTGGCTATGCCCTGGCATGGCACTGAAGCCAGTGCTGGCACTGAAGCCCAAGTCTTATAAAGGAGACACAGTCCCTTTCATCACTGGGTGGTGGAGACAGACCTGGGAGGGGCCAGAGCAGGAGAGAAGGGTCTGGAAATAAGAGAGCCTGGTGGCCCGGTCCTGCTGGGTGCTCCAGTAAGGGTGTAGAGAATGATTAAGGAGGCTGAGGGGAGGAGGTCACTGGTCCCAGTTCACATTGGGCTTTGGAGGCCAAGTTGAATAGTGATGCCATTTAGGCAGGGAGCACAGAGGTTCTGAGTGGTAGAACAGAGCTGGGGGTGCTCTGAGGCAGCAGCTGCAATCAGGATGGAGAGAGGGACACACGTGTAATAGCCTTGCCTTCCAGGTGCCCTGCAAGGGAATGAGGGGCTTTAAAACAGGGGGCTGGCTTACATTTTGGTCATTAGAGTAGAATGAGGGGCACACTGCACTGAGTTCTCCCTCCCTCTTCTGCCCTTTGCCAAAAAAAAGGCAATTTCTGGGGAACTTTTTCTATATATGTCTCACCCTTCAACACACACACACAACTGCTTGAGCAAAGATGTTATTACTAAGCCCTGCTTAGTTGGAAGTACACAAACCTCACTGAGCACAACTCACTTGACCAGTTCTACAGAGAGGGAAGTGCAGACACCACCACACTCGCAACCACCTGTGCAGGCAGGGAACCTCAGGCTGCCTTGCTGTCTCCCTTCCACTGACCCTGCCCTTGGAAATCTCTCCCTCCCGGCATTCTCCTACCCACCCCACGCTCCTTCAGCTCATCACCTCTCCCCAAATGCTAACCTTGGTGAGAACAGACTCAAGCCAACCAGGTTGTATATAATACCTCACTTCTTTTTGTTAGACACCAGTGTCAACCCAACAGTTTGAGGAGGGGAGCTTTTAGCCTCTGCTTCACAATCTCCCTTCTGGTTTGTAATGCCAAGGATCTTAAGCTGGAATCTGTGAAACACATCTTTGTTTTCATCAGCCTCTCACTGACATTCAGTATCTCCTTCAGTCATGAATAGAGACAACAAACCACCTCAGTCATTAACTCCCGTGTCTTTTCAGCAGGAGAAATCACGGGTATTTTTCTATCACATTTTAGATGTTGTGGATACCTCAGAATTTCATTTAGCTATGCTATGCTAAGTCACTTCAGTCGTGTCCGACTCTGTGTGACCCCATAGGCAGCCCACCAGGCTTCCCCGTCCCTGGGATTCTCCAGGCAAGAACACTGGAGTGGGTTGCCATTTCCTTCTCCAATGCATGAAAGAGAAAAGAGAAAGTGAAGTCGCTCAGTCGTGTCCGACTCTTAGTGACCCCATGGACTGCAGCCTACGAGGCTCCTCCGTCCATGGGATTTTCCAGGCAAGAGTACTGGAGTAGGGTGCCATTGCCTTCTCCAAATTTAATTTATAGTTATCACTAAAAACAGAGATACCACGCTGTTGACAAAGTTTTGACGTATCTATAGTCGAAGCTTTGGTTTTTCTAGTAGTCATGTACGGATGTGAGAGTTGGACCATAAAGAAGGCTGAGTGCTGAAGAACTGACACTTTCCAAGTGTGGTGCTGGAGAAGACTCTTGAGAGTCCTTTGGACTGCAAAGAGATCAAACCAGTCAGTCTCAAAGGAAATCAGTCCTGAATATTCATTGGAAAGACTGATGCTGAAGCTGAAGCTCCAATACTTTGGCCACCTGATGCAAAGAGCCAACTCAAAAGACCCTGGAAAAGACCCTGATGCTGGGAAAGGTTGAGGCCAGGAGGAGAAGGGGATGACAGAGGATGAGATGGTTGGATGGCACCACTGACTCAATGGACATGAGTTTGAGCAAGCTCAGGGAGATGGTGAAGGACAGGGAAGCCTGGTGTGCTGCAGTCCATGGGGTCACGAAGAGTCAGTCACAACTTAGCAACTGAATAACAGCAGCAGCAGCAGCATAATTATTAGAACTGTCCCTGGATTATGTTATTGCACGGTTTTTGTTAGCCAAGGAGCACCCAGAGTTCTGTGGCATAGTGAAGCTTAAGAACCTCTGCCCCGGGCTGTAACTTAAAGGTCTGAGAAGGCTCCCTAGTGAAAACAGCTGCAGCCCTGCCCTGTGGATTCCAAGCCTGAGTCCTCGATCCTTCACTTGTTCCCGTAGTGGTTCAAGACAGACCGAGAGCTGATAGTTTCTGAGGAAAATCTTGTCCTGGCCTCAGGTGAGACCTGGAGTGCTCGAGTGTAGTGCTGGGGTACCACCACCCCAAGCCCCTGCCCCAGGCTGGGCCAACTCCTATGCTCCTCAGTCATTTGTCTATGAACTGGAAATGCCTGTGACAAGACACAGAGACTGAAGGCAATATACCTGTGAACGAAGTGCCGTCTAATTCTCTATTCCTGGGTACAGCCTTCTTCAAGCCTACCTCCCCACAGGGACCTCCACCCAGCACACAACACTGCTTTCCCCATCCAGACACATCGCTCACGTCCTGTTTCACACTGCTTCTCTCTTACACGTGATGCTTTGACTCAAACGCCCTCCTCCCAGCCATCTGTCAAATTCCTGCTCTCCTCCTGTTCCCTTTCACCTCTTGGCTCAAGCTTTACTTTTAAAAAATGCAAAGTAATTTAAATTTAAGAAATTATTTAATTTTAAATTTAAATTTTAAAAAATTTAATTTACAAAAATTATTAAGTTTGAAATTCATATAACACAAAATGAATCATTCTAGAGCGAGTAGTTTCATGGCATCCAGTACATTCACAATGTTATGCAACCAACATCTCTGTCTAGTTCCAAAACATTCCCAGCATTCCAAAATAAAACTTTATACTCATTCAACAGTTGCTCCTCTTTCAACACTCTCCCGGCCCCTGGCAACCAGTCCACATTCTGTCTCTATGGATTTGCATGTCTTGGATATTTCATATGAATGGAATCACACAAGATGTGGCCTTTTGGGTCTGGCTTCTCTCATTCAGCATAATGTTTTCCAGGCTCACTGAAGTTGTAGTACAAAGTACACAGTGCTAATTCACTTCAGTCATTTTTGTAGCTGAGTAATATTTCACTGCATGGATGCACCAGAATTCGTTTATCATTTCATCCATTGATGGACGTTTGGGCTGTTTCTGCTATTGTGGATGGTGCTGCTACGTGAATAGTGCTGCTATAAACATGTGAGTACAGAGATTTGTTTGAGTGTTCAGTTCTTTTGTATATATATCTAAGAGTGGATTTACTTGGTCATATGGTAATTCTATGTTTAACTTCTTGAGGAACTGCCAAAGTGTTTCCACAACAGCTGAACTATTTTGCATTCAAACCAGCAATGCACAAGGGTTCCAACTTCTCCACATCCTCATTAACACTTGCTATTTGAAGCTTTACTTTTTTAAAAAACAGGGGAATAATTTTTCTATTTACTTTGTGATTATTATGTGAAGCATCATTTAGTTCTTGAAGCCAAATTTTCCAATCAAGCATAGAAAACATATAAGGCAATCATTTTGGAGAATGGACAGGCTAATTAATTTAATTAGAATTGAATACCACCTTTCCAGTTATTTCATTTACTATGACTTATGCTGAAGCTTTACTATGTTGATGTGGGCCTTTGAAAACTAATTTAGTTTCTTTTTGGCTGTGCTGGGTCTTTTTTGCTGCATGGGCTTTTCTCTAGTTGTGGAGAGCGGGGGCTACTCTCATTGTGGTGCTGGGGCTTCCCATTGCGGGAGCGTCTCTGCTTCTCTTGTTGTGGAGCACAGGCTCTAAGGTGCAAGGGGCACAGTAGCTGTGGTACCCAGGCTCTAGAACACAGGGTCAATAGCTGTGGTGCACTGGCTTAATTGCTCTGTGGAATGTGGGATCTTCCTGGTTTAGGGATTGAATTCCTGTCTCCTGCATTGGCAGGTGGATTCTTTACCACTGAGTCACCAGGAAGCCCCTGCAGCTTTACTTTTTAAACCCTTCAATAATTTCTTCCCTTTTATGCCCACTCCAGACTCTCCATGCCCGTACCTGATCCATTCCTACAGCACTGCCCTTAATCACACTATATGGTAATTCTATACTGTTATTCCGTGCTTGCACATCTCTTTCCATCGTTAGACTTGCCAGGCTGAGGTTGCTTGTGGGCAGAGATCCCTTGGTACCTGCAGAGAAGTGCTGGCCCCTCAGGTGGGCAATAGGTGTCTGAAGCCTAAATGTGTGACTGGAGGGCTCATGGGCTCCCTCCTGTGGTGAGCAGAAATAAACCTACACACTCAGCATCCTTGCCTGAAAAATCCCATGGACAGAGGAGCCTGGAGGGCTACAGTCTAAAGGGTCACAAACACTGAGTGACTGAGCACTCATGCAGTTTCACCTGTCCTGGTCTGCCTTGACATACAAAAAGCCTCCCAGTGAAGACAAATGAGACACCAGTTGGCAAGCACGCTGAGCTCTTTGGAGAAGAGAGCCTGTGTAAATCCACATCTTTTATTGGAGAAACAAAGTAAATGACTCCAAACTGTCTTTGCTTTATCGTGCCTGAACAAGTAAGTTTGGAGGATGAAAAGAGCTCTTGGAGGTGCATAAATGAATCATCACGCAATAAATGTAAGCCTTCTGGGGAAACTGACTCTGGCACGCAATGCTCTTGCCTAGTGACGAGGTGAACGTGTGCCCCTGCGTGACTTAGCCCTTTCTTTTCCCTTGTTTCTCACTGTAAATTTGGAAGAGCTTTAGCATTCCTGCTCCTGCAGCCCACTTCAGAGCATTTGTCCACTTTCCATTTATCAAAAGGCATCAAGACGTGCTAGGCCCTAGGAAAGCAAACATGAATCAGATCATATCCTATTCCCAATGTGTCCCTGTGTAAGATAAAGCACGTTAAGAAGCCACACACCTGGATTATTTTGGAGGAAAGAAATCTCCATGGAAGGGAATATAACATTTGTTTATAGGAATATAACATTTGTTTCCCCACACATGACAGATGTGGGGAAGAGCAGTTAGAGGTGCTTTATTTTGGTTTTGTTTTGTTGGGTGGGTCCCATCCTTTGACGAAGAGCTAAATATTTTTCAGATGTGTTGGCAGTTTTAGGGCTGTTATAATACTTATTTTTCTAGTACCAATAGAAAGGCAGTAGATTAAGTCAGAGAGAAGGATCTGACTATTGAGATTTTCTCAATTGAAGTTATTTCACCATTAAAAAAAATAATAAAAAGGGCCTTTATGTATGGGAGAGGCAACTTAGGATAGGATAAGAAGGTGAGATTTGCAATTAAAGTCCTGGGTTTGAGTCCCAGTTTTGCTACTCATTTGTCATATTCCAACGGACAAGTCTCTGGACCTGGGGTGCTCATCGGGGTCTATCTTTCCTGTCACATCCCTATCTTGAGGAATTTAAATAACTAGATCTGGAGGCATTTCAACAGCTTATTACACCATTCCGAGATCAAAGGCTTTGTTCTTGAACCCTAATGTCACAGTCTTCATTTCTGAGTTCACAAGGACTGTTATAAAAGCTATCCTGCTCTTGTTGGTATGATCTGAATTCAGGCTAGAGTTGCTGTTAAGGTGGGTAGTTGTCTAGGAACACCCAAGCCTGAACATCTGCTTTAACCAAGTTTAAGTTGTGCGGCTTTACCCTCTAGAGTGCCCCACAGAAATCTTGTTAGATTTGGATGATTATGCTCCAATTCCTTCCCCTGATACCTGTGGGCTCATCAGGCTTCCTCTCTTGTGCTTCTCCAGGCCTCCCCACTCCTGCTAGCTTCACTTTTGCACTGACTCTGATGAAGAGTTTAGTCCCCTTTTGAGATGCCCCCAAAGGACCCCCGACTCATTAGTGGGCCTTACAGACTAATCTGAAATCTTGATGGGATTGTGGTGGGCAAGTCCAGGGACGCTTACACGTGAAGGTGTGGCCAGCCTTCTCTCACCTGGCTTTCTCACTTTCCATTTGTTCTTTTCATCTTCCCTTTCTTAGGCTGCAATTTTAAAAATAAAAGAGATCCTCCCCCAGGGTCTAGCCAGAACCATTGTGTCCACTCAGGCCTCAGCTTCTTATCAAATATTTTCCTATCAGAAACAGCCTTTTCTTCCCAGGGGGAGTTCTTGCTTTGGGAACCCATCCAATCCTTAGGGGCTCAGGCTGGGAGGCCAGTCCCAGGGCAACGTAAGTGAAACCTGCCAGGATATGTGGATGGCTTGGATGTCCCTTTTAACACCCATGACCTGTACTTGGTTCTTAACATAAAACTCTAAAGCAAGTGACTTTCCACCATAAAGTTTATCATTGAAGTGTTCTGAGGCATTCTGTTTTTGAATCCCACACTTCCTGCAGATTTTCTGCAGACAGGGCCATCTGGTGGGACTTCCTCCAGATGACCACAAGAGGGCACATGATTGCCAGCTCATAAGGCCCTCTGCACAGCCAACAGCCAATTCCTGGGGCTTTGCTATAGAAAGGACAGTTTCTGTTTGTTTGTTTGTTTTCCCTCAGAAACAGGAGGAAAGCAGTTAAATTCCCGGGATGCAGCTAAGGCATTTTCTGCGGCATTCATCTGTGAAATGTTGGCTGCGAGAAGCAGACATTCTGGCGGGCAAAGGAAAGACCGCATTCTCTGTTTCTCTCACGTAGTCCCAGCCCAGGGAGAAGAAAAGGGCTGCAGAAAGTTGAATAAATGATCTTTATTGTTCTTGAGATTACTAGTATAATATGCTGGTGGGCTACATGTGTCTAGCAGGCTTCACGGTATAGTGTAAATAAAGTATTTTGGAATTAGGTCTATATGGGATTCATTTCCCTCTCCCAGGCTTCCTGTCAGGAGGGCTGCTGGCAACCCTGGAGCAACTCAAACAGGAACTTGATGTGCGGTCCAGAGGTGTTAGGATTGTCCCTTGGATTGGGGCCCTCGGGCCCTGATTTCAGATGAAGGGTGATGAGACACTGTTCTGGAGGGGAACATGGAGATTGTGATGGGATGGGAAAGTTAAGTGGGGTGAGTAAGCATGAGTGTAGGTCAAAAGTCAGAAGTGGCCTTTTAGAGATCAAAATTAGATTGCTTAACTTCTAAAGTAGCAGACAAAAATTCAACTATAAGTGAAAATGAAAGAAGGAAAAAAAGGAATTAAAAACAAAAAACCCTGTGTTATCAATGTGAACCCTCAGCTCAGATGTTGAACTAAGTCCTCATAAAACAGTCTGGAAATGTTGCCCAGCTCCAGCACCTACCAATTCCGTGACCTTGGGCTGGATACACAGTTTCTCTGAACTTCAGTTTCCTCATCTCTAATATGGGGAAACTATCATGGCCACCAGCTGGCTATGAAGAGTAAATAGCATAATGTGCGTGAGAGTGCTCTCCTACGTGGCCCTTTGTAGACAGTGAATATTCTAGTTCTCTCCTCTCTTCTCCCTCTTTAGCAAGTCTAGTTTATTAACCGGAGAAGGCGATGGCACCCCACTCCAGTACTCTTGCTTGGAAAATCCCATGGACGGAGGAGCCTGGTAGGCTGCAGTCCATGGGGTCGCTAAGAGTCCAACATGACTGAGTGACTTCACTTTCACTTTTCACTTTCATGCATTGAAGAAGGAAATGGCAACCCACTCCATTGTTCTTGCCTGGAGAATCCCAGGGATGACGGAGCCTGGTGGGCTGCCGTCTATGGGATTGCACAGAGTCGGACACGACTGAAGCGATTTAGCAGCAGCAGCAGCTTATTAAGACTTACTCATTCAAGAATATTTCCTGAGTACCTGTATCAGTTAGGTCGCTTTCAACCGCAAGTGACAGAAAACTTCACCTAAATGGCAGTAAACATTAAGGAAAAGGTATTCTCTCATCGGGCCTCCCTGGTGGCTCAGATGGTAGAGAACCTGCCTGTAATGCAGGAGGTCTGGGTTCAATCCCTGGTCTGGGTAAGGAAGTTCTAGGGTGGGTTACTGTGGAGTCTCAGCCCAACTACCAAAGACTTGACTCCTTCGCTACTTTAATTCCGTCGTCCTCAGCAAGTTTGCATCTGTCCCAGTGCCTCTCTCTCCAAGGCTGCAGAACAGTTGCTCCCCATTCACCTGGAAGCAGGCCTGGGCTCTTTCCTCTCACACAACTCTTTAGAATTCTCCCTGAACTGTTTTCCAGAAGTTGCCCCAACAGACCTTATCTCATGTCTCATAGACCAAAAGTGGGTTACTTTGCTCCTCCCTCAATCAGTTCCTAGTGAGATGAATGAGCTTCTGGGATTGGAATGGACCAGTTGTCATCTACCCTGAGATGTCCCTTCAGTTCAGTTCAGCTCAGTTGTGTCTGCCTCTGCGACCCTAAGGACTGAAGCACGCCAGGCCTCCCTGTCCATCACCAACTCCTGGAGTTTACTCAAACTCGTGTCCATTGAGTCAGTGATGCCATCCAACCATCTCATCCTCTGTTGTCCCCTTCTCTTTCCACCTTCAGTCTTTCCCAGCATCAGTGTATTTTCCAATGAATCAGTCAGTTCTTCGCATCAGGTGGCCAAAGTATTGGAGCTTCAACTTCAGCATCATTTCTTCCAAAAAACACCCAGGACTGATTTCCTTTAGGATGGACTGGTTGGATCTCCTTGCAGTCCAAGGGACTCTCAAGAGTCTTCTCCAACACCACAGTTCAAAAGCATGAATTCTTCAGCGCTCAGGTTTTTTTATAGTCCAGCTCTCACATCCATACATGACCACTGGAAAAACCATAGCTTTGACTAGATGGAACTTTGTTGGCAAAGTAATGTCTCTGCTTTAGAATATGCTATCTAGGTTGGTCATAGCTTTTCTTCCAAGGAGCAAGCGTCTTTTAATTTTATGGCTGCAGTCACCATCTGCAGTGATTTTGGAGCCCCCAAAATAAAGTCTGTCACTGTTTCCACTGTTTCCCATCTATTTGCCATGAAGTAAAGGGATCAGATTCCATGATCTTAGTTTTCTGAATGTTGAGTTTTAAGCCAACTTTTTCACTCTCCTCTTTCACTTTCATCAAGAGGCTCTTTAGTTCTTCGCTTTCTGCCATAAAGGTGGTGTCATCTGCATATCTGAGGTTATTGATACTTCTCCTGGAAATCTTGATTCCAGCTTGTGCTTCATCCAGCCCAGTGTTTCTCATGATGTACTCTGCAAATAAGTTAAATAAGCAAGGTGACAATATACAGCCTTGACGTGCTCCTTTCTTGATTTGGAACCGACTCGGAAGCAGTGGCTGCACAGCATGGGAGCGACTGTGAGATGTCCCTTGGTTTTCCAGAATTGTGCCAGAACAAAATCAATTAGGTAAAGACAGAAGGGAAGAAATCACTATTGGCAGGCAACCAAGGGTATTTTCTAGGCATTGCAGTTGGTGTTGAGCATACAGTAGTTAAGCCTAGAGGAGGGCATGGCAACCCACTCCAGTATGCTTGCCTGCAGAACCCCATGGACAGAGGAGCCTGTCAGGCTACAGCCCATGGGGTCCCAAACAGTTGGACATGACTGAAGCAACTTAGCACAAGTGACTGAGCACACAGGGACACAACGGTAGTCAAGACAGACACCATTCCTGGGAAGCTTATACGAGAGGTCACAGACAAGTAAACTGGCACTAACAGTATCGTGTGGAGGTGTTATGCAGAAAGAACTGCATGGCAGTGACCCGTAATTGGGGGAAAGGGAAGACTTCCTGGAGGAGTTGCTCTTTGAGAGATAAAATAGGCATTTTCCAGATGATTAGGGGTAGTAGTAGAATGAGGGGAGAAGGCAATGGCACCCCACTCCAGTACTCTTGCCTGGAAAATCCCATGGACGGAGGAGCCTGGTAGGCTGCAGTCCATGTGGTCACGAAGAGTAGGACACGACTGAGCGACTTCACTTTCACTTTTCATTTTCACGCATTGGAGAAGGAAATGGCAACCCACTCCAGTGTTCTTGCCTGGAGAATCCCAGGGACGGGGGAGCCTGGTGGGCTGCCATCTATGGGGTTGCACAGAGTCGGACATGACTGAAGTGACTTAGCAGCAGCAGCAGCAAGTAGTAATTACTATAGTCCATCACAGCACTTCACTGAGAGTTTCATGTATCACTGTTAACTCTGATCCTCAGATGTTGGTTCCATTTTTATCTCCGTTTTGCAGATGAGGAAGCTGAAGTACTTGTCTAAGGTCTGTTATGGATTGAATTGTGTCCCTCTCAAAACAAACATGCTAAAGGGCTAACTCCCACCATCTCAGGCGGTGGTTTAGTCACTAAGCTGTGTCCAATTCTTGTGACCCCATGCACTCTATCTTTCCAGGCTCCTCTGTCCATGGGATTTCCCACGCAGGAATACTGGAGTAGATTGCCATTCCCTTCTCCAGGGGATCTTCCCGATCCAGGGACTGAACCCAGGTCTCACACTTTGCAGGTGGATTCTTTACCGACTGAGCCACCAGTTTTCATTCCAATCCCAAAGAAAGGCAATGCCAAAGAATGTTCAAACTACCGCAAAATTGAACTCATCTTATATGCTAGCAAATTAATGCTCAAAATTTTCCAAGCAAGGTTTCAATAGTACATGAATTGAGAACTTCCAGATGTTCAAGCTGGATTTAGAAAAGGCAGAGGAACCAGAGATCAAATTGCCAACATCCGCTGGATCATTGAAAAAGCAAGAGAGTTCCAGAAAAACATCTATTTCTGCTTTATTGACTATGCCAAAGCCTTTGACTGTGTGGATCAGAATAAACTATGGAAAATTCTGAAAGAGATGGGAATACAAGACCACCTTAGCTGCCTCCTGAAAAATCTATATGCAGGTCAAAAAGCAACAGTTAGAATTGGACATGGAACAACAAACTGGTTCCAAATAGGAAAAGGAGTACGTCAAGGCTATATATTGTCACCCTGCTTATTTAACTTATATGCAGAGTACATCATGTGAAATGCTGGGCTGGATGAAGCACAAGCTGGAATCAAGATTGCCGGGAGGAATATCAATAACAGATATGCAGATGGCACCACCCTTATGGCAGAAAGCAAAGAGGAACTAAAGAGCCCCTTGATGAAAGTCAAAGAGGAGAGTAAAAAAGCTGGCTTAAAACTCAACATTCAAAAAATGAAGATCATGGCATTTGGTACCATCACTTCATGGTAGTGAGAGACTTTATTTTCTTGGGCTCCAAAATCACTGCAGATGGGGATTGCAGCCATGAAATTAAAAGACGCTTGCTCCTAGGAAGAAAAGCTATGACAAACCTAGACAGCATGTTAAAAAGCAGGGACATTTGCTGACAAATGTCTGTCTAGTCAAAGGTATGGTTTTTCCAGTAGTTCATGTGTGGATGTGAGAGTTGGACAATAAAGAAGGCTGAGCACCGAATAATTGATGCTTTTGAACTGTGGTGTTGGAGAAGACTCTTGAGAGTCCCTTGGACTGCAAGGAGATCCAACCAGTCCATCCTAAAGGAAATCGGTCCTGAATATTTCCTGGAAGGACTGATGCTGAAGCTCCAATACTTTGGCATCTGATGCAAAGAACTGACTCATTGGAAAAGACCCTGATGCTGGGGAAGCTTGAAGGCAGGAGGAGAAGGAGATGGCAGAGGATGAGATGGTTAGATGGCATCACCGACTCAATGGACATGAGTTTTAACATGGACATGAGTTGGTGATGGACAGGATGGCCTGGCATACTGCAGTCCATAGGGTTGCAAAGAGTTGGACATGACTGAGCAACTGAATTGCACCAAACTGAGCCACCAGGGGAAACCCCCACCATCTCAGAATGGGTCTTTATTTGGAAATAAGGTGTAATAGATATCATGAGTTAAGATGAGGTCATACTGGAGTGGCCCATATTAGAGTGGCCCCTAATCCAACATGGCTGGTGTTGATATCAGAAGAAGACTGTGTGAAGTCAGGGACGCAGGGAGGGCACCATGTAAAGATGGAGGAGGAGAGGAAGTGATGGGTCCACACACCAAGGATGGCCAGGATGGCTGGCTGGCACCGAAGCCAGGAGGGAGGCATGAGCAGATTCTCCCTCACAGCTCTCAGGAGGAGTCTACCCTGCTGACACCTGGATTTGAGACTTTATAGTCTCCAGAGCTGTCATAGAATAAATATTTCTGTTTAAAACCACTCAGGTTGTGCTGCCTTGTTAACGCAGCTAATAACTGAGAAACTGAGATGGAAAACCAGATCCTGGCCGCTCTCAATCACTGTACTTTTCTCAGTAGGAAAGAGAACACAACGTAAGTAGCTGAGGGGAAGCTTTTAGTTGTCTGTCTGTCTGTTTGTGTATAGGTATGCATGCATGTATAGGTATGCATGCACGCTAGTAAAGTAATGCTCAAAATTCTCCAAGCCAGGCTTCAGCAATATGTGAACCGTGAACTTCCTGATGTTCAAGCTGGTTTTAGAAAAGGCAGAGGAACCAGAGATCAAATTGCCAACATCCGCTGGATCATGGAAAAAGCAAGAGAGTTCCAGAAAAACATCTATTTCTGCTTTATTGACTATGCCAAAGCCTTTGACTGTGTAGATCACAATAAATAATGGAAAATTCTGAAAGAGATGGGAATACCAGACCACCTGATCTGCCTCTTAAGAAATCTGTATGCAGGTCAGGAAGCAACAGTTAGAACTGGTCATGGAACAACAGACTGGTTCCAAATAGGAAAAGGAGTACGTCAAGGCTGCATATTGTCACCATGTTTATTTAACTTATATGCAGAGTACATCATGAGAAATGCTGGACTGGAAGAAACACAAGTTGGAATCAAGATTGCTGGGAGAAATATCAATAACCTCAGATATGCAGATGACACGACTCTTATGGCAGAAAGTGAAGAGGGGCTAAAAAGCCTCTTGATGAAAGTGAAAGTGGAGAGTGAAAAGGTTGGCTTAAAGCTCAACATTCAGAAAACGAAGATCATGGCATCTGGTCCCATCACTACATGGGAAATAGATGGGGAAACAGTGGAAACAGTGTCAGACTTTATTTTTCTGGGCTCCAAAATCACTGCAGATGGTGACTGCAGCCATGAAATTAAAAGACGTTTACTCCTTGGAAGGAAAGTTATGACCAACCTAGATAGCATATTCAAAAGCAGAGACATTACTTTACCAACAAAGGTTCGCTTAGTCAAGGCTATGCTCTTTCCTGTGGTCATGTATGGATGTGAGAGCTGGACTGTAAAGAAGGCTGAGCACCGAAGAATTGATGCTTTTGAACTGTGGTGTTGGAGAAGACTCTTGAGAGTCCCTTGGACTGCAAGAAGATCCAACCAGTCCATTTTGAAGGAGATCAATCCTGGAATTTCTTTAGAAGGAATGATGCTAAAGCTGAAACTCCAGTATTTTGGCCACCTCATGCGAAGAGTTGACTCACTGGAGAAGACTCTGATGCTGGGAGGGATTGAGGGCAGGAGGAGAAGGGGACGACAGAGGATGAGATGGCTGGATGTCATCACTGACTCGATGGATGTGAGTCTGGGTGACCTCCGGGAGCTGGTGATGGACAGGGAGGCCTGGTGTGCTGTGGTTCATGGGGTCGCAAAGAGTCGGACACGACTGAGCGACTGATCTGATCTGATCTGATGCATGCATGTAAATATACACTGGGTCATAATGTAAGATGCAGTTCACTGAAGTTTGAAAGCCACTGAATTAAAAAGGGTTTGAATAGAGTAATAAGATCGATTTTCTTTTTAGAAGAAACAAAGACAGGTCAAGATTTTAGAACTGGAAGTCAAGTAGGGTTAACTCATTTGTAGGGATGAATTCAAAGGCCTCCTCCCCTGGAAGGATAAGATGATAAGGTTTCTGCCTGAGGTTGATGGTGGGGCAGGGGTATCACCTAAGTTGGTGCTGATCAAGGCAGATCTAAGTTTATGGTGCCCTATGACATTGTGCAGAGTGAAACCTATATGACTGTCCGCAGGGTTCCTAGGATTGGATTAGAGATGTTCACTGGGGAAGTGGGGAGCAGCTGTATCAACCCTTCTCAAGCATGTTTTTCAAAATGGGTACCTTTGCAACAGATCCTTAAAGGTAACATGTTGGCATTCCATGTATAAGATCTACAGTGGACAGGCAGCAAAGGCAGCAAGACTGTGAGACCCAGGCCTAGGAGTATAAGCTCCTTCAGAAGGTTAGTTCTCTACCAGAACATAATGCCACGAGGACACAGACTTCACCCATGACACTTGGTGCTGATCCCCAAAGCCTAGAATAAACACTCACCAGATGCTTAACAAATATTGTTGAATTAATATTAAAAGCAATATAGTGAGGAATATCCACGAAAGGAAGTCACAGGGTGGTCATGTTTAATGTCCTTGCTCCCTCACCAGCCCTGACCACGTATGGCAGTACCACCCCTCCCCGAAAGGCCCCAACTACACATCTCCTCCCATGTCCCATCCACTGCGGTGACTGTACAATCCCATGTCTGTCTCTCCTGTCCATGACATGACCCAAGGAAAAGGATGCTGCTGGCAAGCTGTGTGGCCTCTGCTGAATCACATCCCCTCTGACAACGAGCCCATCACTTAAGAGCTGCAGAGGCGACCGTGACATTTGTGGATGCCCTGAGCCCTGTTCTGCAGCAAGGGATTATAGCAGCATGCACAAATCCTCCTCTGAAGACCACGGTGCCCGGCTAGAGTGACTGACAGAATTAAACAAGGTCTAGACTCACGGGAAGTCCAAGAGGGATTTATGGCCCAATACAAAGAAATGCAAATTTTGCTCTCATTCAAACCATTCCTATGCTATCTTCTATTTTTTGTTTCCTTCTCTAGGTGTCAGGCTTAACTCAGCCTTCCGCGTTAGGAAGCTGACTCAGTCTGCGGCGCCACGTCTCCCTGCTTGCTGTGTTTGCCAGCGGGGGTCTGTGGCTCATGGATGCCTCATAGCATCCCTCTGTAGCCTGAGCTTTGGTCTGGGGAGACTGTCCCTGCGTCCCTCTGAGGCAGGGGCCCATTCAGGGAGGCAACTCTCCCAGGGTGCCTGGGATTTTCCTTCTTTTAGCACCAAGAGTCTGGTGTGTGAGGACACCTCTCAGACCTGGGTACATTGGGATGACATGCAACTCTGAGAAGGGAACGGGAGCTTGGGCCTGCTTGTTGACACAACCAAACTGGCTAATGCAAGCCGTGCCAAAATTAGAAGCATCTCTCTCTGGTAAGATCCTGTTTTATTTTCATTTAAATGAGATGGAAGAAATGTAAGACACCCAGAGAGAGAAGATTCTACCCCACTTCCCATCCCCCAGTCAAAGAGGTGGTGAGGAAAACCCAGACTGCCTGCATTTGAGTTCCAACCTGGGCACTTCCTAACTACAAGTTAACTCAACCCCTTGGTGCCCCAGGTTCTTCCTTTGTAAGACAACTTTTAAGGAAAAAAAAGTATGTCTTTTGATTTGAGGAAAAAAAACCTACAATGAAGAATCACCTCACACAGCTCAAAATGGCCATCATCAAAAAGTCTACAAACAATAAATGCTGAAGAGAGTGTGGAGAAAAGGGAATCCTTCTAGACTGTTGGTAGGAATGTAAGTTGGTGCAGCCACTATGGAAAATAGTGTGTGTGTGCATGCATACAGAGTTGCTTCAGCTGTGTCTGATTCTTTGCAACCTCATTGACTGCAGCCTGCAAGGCTCCTCTGTCTATGGGGTTCTCCAGGTGAGAATATTGGGATGGGTTGCCATGCCCTTCTCCAGGGGATCCTTCTGACCCAGGGATTGAACCTATGTCTCTTATGTCTCCTGCATTGGCAGGCAGATTCTTCACCACTAGCAGGAGACTTGTTAAAAAAAAAAACTAAAAATAGAACTACTGTATGATCCAGCAATCCCACTCCTGTGCCTATATTCAGAGGAAGCCATAATTCAAAAAGATACATGTGCCCCAATATTGAGTACAGCACTATTTACAATAGCCAAGACATGGAAGCAACTCAATGTCCATCAACAGAGGCAGGGATAAAAAAGACATGGAACATATATACAATGAAATATTCCTCAGCCATAAAAAGGAATGAAATAAGATCATTTGCAGTAACATGGTTGGACCTAGAGATTATCATACTAAGTGAAGTAAATCAGACAAAGACAAAACATTTATGCATGGAATCTAGAAAAAAATGATACAAATGAACTTATCTGCAACAGACTTACAGACTTTGAAAAAGAACTATGGTTACTAAAGGGGAGACCAATGGGGGAGGTGGGGTGATGAGGAGTTTGGGATAACACAGACGTACTACTATATAGAAAAAATCAACAAGGACCTTTTGCATGGCACAGGGAATTCTAGGAAATATTCTGTATTGCCTACATGAGAAAAGAATTTTAAAAAGAATGTGCATGTGTAACTGATTCATTTGCTGTATATCTGAAACACAGCATTATAAATCAACTATACTCCAATATAAAATAAAAAAATTGTTAAAGCATGTCTTATGGGGCCACACTAAAGATCAGAAAAGAAAAAATTATATAATATTCTTTTAGCTGCAACTAGCTGGACAATTATTATTGTCACACCTTCTCTACAGAAATGGGGTTCTTCTATTTTCTGGAGCCCACACTGCTTCCTTGGCAATGAGGGTGTTAAAGAACCCTGATACTTACATATGAACATAAATAAGAGACAGTTCTAATGGGAAGATGTGATCTCTTCTTCTTCTCCCCCTTTTTAAATCTTTTATGTTAAATATAATAAACACAGAAAAAAAAAGTGAAAGTCGCTCTGTCGTGTCCAACTCTTTGTGACTCCAGGAACTATATAGTCCATGGAATTCTCCAGGCCAGAATACTGGAGTGGGTAGCTGTTCCCTTCTCCAGAGGATCTTCTAAACCCAGGGCTCCCGCATTGCAGGCAGATTCTTTACCAGTTGAGCCACAGGGAAGCCCAAGTATGCTGAAGTGGGTAGCCCATCCCTTCTTCAGGGGATCTTCCAGAACCAGGAACTGAACCAGGTCTCCTACACTGCAGGTGGATTCTTTACCAGCTAAGCTACCAAACACAGAGAGTGCCATAAAACAAATGTAAGCTTCATAAATTACTACAGAGTGGCAGATTCCTTACCACTTGCGCCCCGGGAAGCCCCTGCTGAGTATCCTCATATTTATTGTATCAAGAAATGACCCATTTTTTTTTGTTTTCTTCAGGGTAAAAAAAGTGGCACTGGGGTACTACCTAATCACAACTCTTTTGCTTCATCTAGGAAACAGAGGGCTGGGGTCTCCTCTTATTTATAGGAAATTAAAAAACAAAGCAGCATGATTTCTAAAGGAAAGGGTTTAAGTAGGAACTTGCAAACATTACCTCCTTTTTTGTGACTATGCTTCCTATTGCCTGGAAGGGGCACAGAGATCTCGGTGTATGTTGCTTAAAGAAAATAGACAATAGTCACAGTCCATTAAAATCCCATCTGCTTCCCATAAAATGGAAAAGTCATTACTGGCCGAGTCAGGGGGTCTCAAGCTCATGTGGAGGAAGCGATCACCTATCAGCTCTCCCTTTACAACCTTGCTGTTTGCAAAGGGGCGAGTCACCCCCTTATTTTTCTACCACGTCAATGCTTTTTACACTAAACCGTGCTTCTCCCCAAACAGTTGTTGGTATAAAACATTCCTAATATTATTTTGAATGGTGCTGAGAAAAATTCAGGGCCAGATGTGTGGGAATGGTATTAAGTGCTGGATTTAGAAAGGAAGAGGCTGGGTGGGTGGGGAAAAGGTCACTGGGACTTAGGACTTGAATCAGACAGGGAGGGAACATGCTTCCCTGGGGTGTGGGGTGTGGAAGGGAAACGGCTTAATGGAGGAAATTATTCATTGATGGGCAGGCAGTTAGAAATTCACACCAGGAAGCACAATTTGAAATATGGCTTGGTATATCTGTCAGGATTTGTTTCATTTAACAGAACTGAAAGAAAATCCAAATAACAGTGATTTAAAAACAATAAAGGCTAATTTATCTCTGATGGTATGGATTCAATAGTGGGTGTGTTGATTCCATGGTTGGCAGAGACATCTACCTTTCTGCTTTGTCATCATTAGAATGGGGATGTCCACCCTCAAGGACACCTTGTGGTCCGAGATGGCTGCTGGAACTCTTGCCACCACCTCCAAAATTTAGGCAGGTGGGATCAGGGAAAGGTGGCACTAGAGGTAAAGAACCTGCCTGCCAATGCAGGGGACTTAAGAGACTAGGTTCAATCCCTAGGTCAGGATGATCCCCTGGAGAAGGGCACGGCAACCCGCTCCAGTATTCTTGCCTGGAGAATCCCATGGACAGAGGAGCCAGTGGGGGCTACAAGTCCATGGGGTCGAAAAGAGTCAAACACGACTGAAGAGACTTAGCATGCACAAAAAACAGGGAAAGGTCAACAGGGTGTATATCAGCCCTTTAAGTAGCCTTCCCAGAAACAACACCCAACAACATCTGCTCACATCTTAGTGGACAAGCTGAAAAGGAAGCTGGGAAATAGTCTTGAGTTTTTGGAATAAATTTGACCCTTCTGGAAAGTTAGATGGGGAGAATGACTAGGCGGGTAGGGCAACCAGCAATCTTTTCTATATGTGATGAGGCAGTCAAGTATCATTGGTTAAACATAGATAGAGACTACAACGTTACTTGGGTTAATGTCTGAGCTATAGATGAGTGATCAACAACAAGACACCTAATATTTCTAAGATACAATTTCCTCATCTATAAAATGAAGAAAGTAATAAAACCTCTTACAGAGGTTTGTTGTGAGAGTAAGGTAAAAATGTTGACGTAGAATGCTCAGGACAGTGTGTGTTACAGTGAAAGCCCTCCAAAATGGCAGCTATTGCCATAACTATGATTTAAGAGGCTGGGAAAGCAATATTTCTACAACTTCTATGCTTGTCCATGATAAAAATCAAACCCCATTGAAATAAATGTGTCATTCAAAAGGCATGACTGAGGGGTCTCCAAACCTGTGCTGATGGCTCCTGTTAAGTGCAATCCCCACAGGACTAAATGACACAGGTATCCTTGAATTCCTCTGTGAGAGGGCCTGACCATTTTGAGGGACTCCCCTTGAACCTGAGTGGATGCAGTTTCTTCCATATCCCACTGCTGTCCACCTGGTAGAGACTGGAAGGGCAGATGCTGCACCGATCTTGCTCAAATGAGTTGGACAGCCATGGGAAGTTCTGTGGCTGGACATCCTGCCTTCAGACTTATTCTACCCTTACTCCAAGGGTAGCCCCTCACCATGTCCTCTCCTTCTATGGGATTCTGACCATTCTGCTTAGATCTCTAGCTTCCTTACCTCTCTGCAAAGCTCTTTGGTTTCATTTTTTTGGTAGCCCTGGTCCAAGGGACCCACCCTTTTGAGTCAGTACTTCCCAAACTGTGTCCCAAGGCACAATAGTCTCAAACACTTTTCCATTACAAAATATGTGTGAGAAACATATACTCTACCCAACCTTGGGGAAATCACAACGCACACTAACATGTTAAAGGCTCTGAGAAGTTCCGCAAAGAAATAAGTTACTATTGAACTCAACATGTCCCACTTGTCAACTAAAAGACCTTGGCCTAGAGGCCAAGTTTCCTTTTTCCTGGGAGAACTTCCTAGTGAATCCCTTTTTTCAGCCAAGGAAAAGAGTTGAAGCCCATGGGCAGATCTGAGATAACCACCAATTAATTGACACCAATAAATGATACACCATTTCCTGGTGCCATTTATAGATGCTTCTTGCCTCTTTCTGTTCTTGGGATGAAAAATGAGATCATGTGAGTGAAAAGTGCTTTATAAGCCATTTAAATGCTGTGTAAATGTTAGTTGTTACCAGCACAATGACTCACTCTGGCGCTCCAAACCCTTTTTCCCTGGGAAGTGTCATTTTCAGAATTATATGCCATAACAGAGTTGAAACCTACACACACAGTAAGAGCCATTTCTACCAAAGGGTCCTTTCTGTTCATGCAATAGATAAACAATCTGTTCCTACAGAATGGAGGAAGAAAGAAGTATAGACACAACCCCCCTTGAATCCTCAGGTTACCTCCAGTCACACAAACCACCCCCAAGTCCAGACACTCAGAGCTGCCTCTTGCCTGCCTGGCCACAAACCCCTCAGGGTCAGACCCTCCAGGTCCCCACAGGCTCTGCAGTGACAGAGCCTGGCGTCAGACTTCACAGTAACTGCCTCCTTACGATCCCTGTAAACCGGGGCCAGGAAATGCCAGGCGAGACCTGATTTGCCTAAGCCACTGAACAATGGACACTTCCTTGTTTGTTTTGAGAGATTTCAGTGGTGGCCCCTCCTTTGCCTGATACCACAGCAGTTTTCAGAGGCACACCCAGCGGCAGAGCACATCCAGGGCTGGCGCGGGCTCAAGGGCAAGGTTTAAGTTCATTTTGCTGACTTCTTTCCCGTTTCTCCTCCAGAGAAAATAGAAAAGAAAGGTTTCTACAGCCCAAGTTAAACAGCCACAACTAAAAATACTCGACTAAGCCAGACACAGAACAGCAAAAATTGTATAATTCCACGCATGTAAGGTATCTAGTTCGATGAGGCAAACTCACGGAAAGCAGGATCAACGTAGCCAGGGGCAGGCAGCAGGGATAAACAGGGAGCGATTGTGTGGAAAGTGTGAAGGTTTTTGGTAGGGAATGACAAAAAAGCTCTGGAGATGGACAGTTGATGAGAGCTGCATGACAAATGTGCATGTATTTAATGCCCCTGAACTGTACGCTTAGACGTGGTCAAAAATGTAAATTTTATGATATGTCTATTTTGCCACAATAAAACAAACAGCAATGACTTCAATAAAATATTCGCTATAGTTCCCTGACATGATGTCCATCCCCAGGGACAGCTCATAATCCATGCTGTGTGGCAGATGTGGTCCCTGGAAGAAGGGTAAGAGGCCCCCTCGTCACCCTTCAGTCCTGGGTGACTGAATCCCACGTGCAGGAACCCGGCCAGAGTGCTGCTCAGAGCGCCGCTGGCACGGAGGAGCTTGTGAAGCTCTGGGACACAAGCAGGAGGGCTCATCTATTCTTTCTTGAGCAGCTTTCTGGAGTCTCAAGGCAGCCTATAAAATTCTTCTGACAGACACTGGAAAGTCCCGGGAAGACGTCCAGGCTTCTCTTAGGACAAGAGCTCCACGAGAGGAGAGTTTGGGATCACAGAGAGTCATCTGCGAGGGGGTAGAAGGAAAACTTGGTTTACTCAGCAAAGACAGGTTTCCTAAGGTCTTTTGTTGGACACGGAAAAATGAGACGACAGGTTGGTGGCCAGACGGTCTGAATTTCAGACAGCAGCCACTAGGTGGCGCACACACCGTAATAAATACCCCGAGATGAGGCAGTTTCATCAGCAAATTGAGTTTCAAGGTTCAGTTCACAAGCAGGGGAGAGTTTACAAATAAGCTACTCCTCACCGAAGCCGAAAAACAACCCCCACATCTCAGACCTTCTAGATTCAATCTAGCCCTTCTAGATTCAACCTTGCCATTCTAGATGGCAAGACTTCGATCGTCTTGATGACAGCAGGGAGGAGGGCATTGTATCTACCTGAGGATCAGCCACAGCCTTTTCCTGGAGGAGACAGAGGTAATGTGAGCCCATGGAGAGAGAGGTAACGTGAGCTCTCAAGAAAGGGCCCTGTTCACAGGGCCATTGTTTCTCCCAAGAGAGGGTTAGTGGTGGCACTTCCAGAACACAGTGGTAGAAGCTGAAGAACGAATTCAGTCTGCTCAGCTCCTGGAGTGGGTTTTTCCCCTCCCCCTTTCAAGCCTGTATGTTCTCAGCAAGTGCTCAAGTGAGCAGGAGACCAGGACAAAGGCCCTCAACCTGGAACGCAGAGCCCTGCGCCAGGAAGACAAAGAGGGGGCAGTTCCTCTCACCATCCAGGGTCATTCTTATTTACACAAACAATTAACAGGCACACATGTAAACCCAGCCAGGAGCAGACCTGATAATGACCTAGATAATAAAGCAATCCAGTACTGCGGAGAATGGAGCAGGCGGCAGAGCAGCCTTGTGCCCAAGTTAGTTTCATGGGTCTCTCCTCGGTCACACAGCTGTGTGGGGGCAGGTCTGTTCTGATTCAGTGCAAAGCGGCATCAGGCAGTCAGTCAGTCAGAGGCACTGATGAGGGGCCCTCCAAGGGCGTGACTCAAGGCTGGGGTGAGGTGTGGAGGAAGGAGAAACTTCTGCCTCAGCATCTAGGAAACTACAATCCAGGGTTGTATTACCCATGACAGTAGCCACTAGCCACATGTGGCTATTTATATTCAAATGAAGAGTAAAGAAAATTGAAAATCCAACTCCTAAGCCATACATACAGCTAGTGGCTACTGTACTAGACAGCACCAAAACCATTTCCATCATTGCAGAAAGTCCTGTTAAAGAGTACATCACTTTGTCAACAAAGGTCCATCTAGACCTTTGCTAGTGGTAAAGAACCTGCTTGCCAACGCAGGAGACATAAGAGATGGGGGTTCGATCCCTGGGTTGGGAAGATCCCCTGGAGGAGGAAATGGCAACCCACCCCAGTATTCCTGCCTGGAGAATCCCATGGACAGCCAGGCTGGCTGTTATCCATAGGGTCACAAGGAGTCGGACATGACTGAAGCAAGTGAGCACTTGTGAACAATGAGAGACCACTTTCAGAGATGGCAATTACCAAGAGCAAATTAATGGGAGGAAATGAAGGCTCAGACAAGTTGTGTCTTTCAGCCAGGAAATGGTCTTCTGATTCCTACTCCAGTGCTTAGAAGCATCCTGAGGATTATCTTAACTCTAACACACTAAGTGTTTGTGTTTGGGAGGTTGTCGGTGCTGGATAAGTTATTGGAATAGAATTTTAAGCAATTTAGAAGCATGTTCTCTTAACCTGTGGCCTCCAGATAGGTGATTCATTTCTGGTTTCACTTCATCCATGATGTTCTTCCCCAGCTTCCACCTTAAAAAACTCTCACTGAGATTCACTCTGTGCCAGGGACTGGGCTGAATACTGTCACATATTTCATATAATTCTCACAATTTTCTGTGAATTGGGTTAGTGGTACCTACCTAAGCATCATCCATCCATCGCTTAGCCTTCCCAGGAAAGAGATCGCATTCCCAGCTCTAGCTCTAGCTCCAGAAGTGGGCCTATTTGATCCAAGAGGAGTCATTTGTCTTTGATAAGCTGAGGAACTCAGTTCAGTTCAGTTTAGTTGCTCAGTCATGCCCGACTCTTTGTGACCCATGAACAGCAGCATGCCAGGCTTCCTTATCCATCACCAACTCCCAGAGTTTACCCAAACTCATGTCCATTGAGTCAGTGATGCCATCCAATCATCTCATCCTCTGTCATCCCCTTCTCCTCCTGTCTTCAATCTTTCCCAGTATCAGGGTCTTTTCAAATGAGTCAGCTCTTCACATCAGGTGGCCAAAGGATTGGAGTTTCAGCTTCATCAGTCCTTCCAATGAACACCCAGGACTGATCTCCTTCAGAATGGACTGGTTGGATCTCTGTGCAGTCCAAAGGACTCTCAAGAGTCTTCTCCAACACCACAGTTCAAAAGCATCAATTCTTCGGTGCTCAGCTTTCTTCACAGTCCAACTCTCACATCCATACATGAATATTGGAAAAACCATAGCCTTGACTAGATGGACCTTTGTTGACAAAGTAATGTCTCTGCTTTTTAATATGCTGTCTGCTGCTGCTGCTAAGTCACTTCAGTCGTGTCCGACTCTGTGTGACCCCATAGACGGCAGCCCACCAGGCTTCCCCGTCCCTGGGATTCTCCAGGCAAGAACACTGGAGTGGGTTGCCATTTCCTTCTCCAATGCATGAAAGTGAAAAGTGAAAGTGAAGTCGCTCAGTCATGTCCGACTGTAGCGACCCCATGGACTGCAGCCTACCAGGCTCCTCCATCCATGGGATTTTCTAGGCAAAAGTACTGGAGTGGGGTGCCATTGCCTTCTCCGATATGCTGTCTAGGTTGGTCATAACTTTCCTTCCAAGGAGTAAACGTCTTTTAATATAATGGCTGCAATCACCAGCTGCAGTGATTTTGGAGCCCACAAAAATAAATTCAGCCACTGTTTCCAGTTTCCCTATCTATTTCCCATGAAGTGATGGGACCAGATGTCATGATCTTTGTTTTCTGAATGTTGAGCTTTAAGCCAATGTTTTCACTCATCAAGAGGCTCTTCAGTTCCTCTTCACTTTCTGCCATAAGGGTGGTGTCATCTGCATATCTGAGGTTATTGATATTTCTCCTGGCAATCTTGATTCTGGCTTGTGCTTCTTACAGCCCAGCATTTTTCATGATGTACTCTGCATATAAGTTAAATAAGCAGGATGATAATATACAGCCTTGACATACTCCTTTTCCTATTTGGAACCAGTCTGTTGTTCCATGTCCAGTTCTAATTGTTGCTTCCTGATCTGCATACAGGTTTCTCAAGAGGCAGTTCAGGTGGTCTGGTATTCCCATCTCTTTCAGAATTTTCCAGAATTTATTGTGATCCACACAGTCAAAGGCTTTGGTGTAGTCAATAAAGCAGAAATAGATGTTTTTCTGGAACTCTCTTGCTTCTTTGATGATCCAGCAGATGTTAGCAATTTGATCTCTGGTTCCTCTGCCTTTTCTAAACCCAGCTTGAACATGTGGAAGTTCACGGTTCACATATTGCTGAAGCCTGGCTTGGAGAATTTTGAGCATTACTTTACTAGTGTGTGAGATGAGTACAATTGTGCAGTAGTTTAAGCATTCTTTGGCATTGCCTTTCTTTGGGATTGGAATGAAAACTGACCTTTTCCAGTCCTGTGGCCACTGCTGAGTTTTCCAAATTTGCTGGCATATTGAGTGCAGCACTTTCACAGCATCATCTTTTAGGATTTGAAATAGCTCAACTGGAATTCTATCACCTCCACTAGCTTTGTTCGTAGTGATTCTTCCTAAGGCCCACTTGAATCACATTCCAGGATGTTTGGCTCTAAGTAAGTGATCACACCATTGTGATTATCTCAGCTCTTAGCCAATCAGGGTATGGCATTCTTGTCATAGCAATTAGTTAAGAAGTGGCGTGTGACTTCTTCGAGCCAATAGGAAACAAGAGGAAGTTAGTTAAGTGCTTCTGGGAAAGAAATTTGCTTTCTCCTAAGGGAGAGTGACTGGAGGAGAGAGTCTCTTTCTCCTGCACTTGTGTATGCATAATAGGCCTGAAACTGCTGCAGCCCTTCCTCTACTGCTGACATGTGCTGGGGCAGGGAGCCCAGATACAGAGAAAGACAGGAGGTCCAGACTGAGCTGCTGCTGGTCCTCTGGTCCTCTACAGTGTCAGCCACTGAGCCTCTCCACTGTTTGAACACTGAGTCAGACTTTCTGTGACTTGTAGCCCAAGAACCTCAATTGATTACCCCATTCTGCAGATAAGGAAACTCAGGCTAAAAAAACTTCAATAACTTGCCCAGTCTGCTAGCTAGTAAAAGGGGGAAACAGGACAGAAACATAGATGTTCTTGATGCTAAAACACATGCTCTCTTGTTTCTGTCATACCGCTTTTTCCCTTCATGAACTGTATCTGTATTTCAAAGGATCTTGGGGAGAAACTGACAAGATAACCAAGAAATGACACCTTTAGGAACATAAGAGAAGTATTTTACCTTGGATATTACCTGAGCTTGTTCTGATTGCCTGGATTTTGTAGGCACATGAAAACCAAATGTGGACTTTAAAAACTCACTGGCAGCTACACTTTGTGGTCTTTTCTATATATTTATCTTTCTGAGTGCCCTTAGAAAATACTTTGTGATCTTGGTTTTTTTTTTTTTTTTCCTAGAATGGGTGGGAAGCGTCTAAAGAGAACTGCTGAAGTTTATGCCTTTCACAGCCACTGAATTAAATAAATACTTTGGCTCCTCCCAAAGACACAGCAAACTGAGCTCTGTGGCAGCCAGGCCTCACTTTACCCTTTGCTTTTTATTTATTAAGTGAGTAAATACAGGGAGCTTGCTGGCGAGCCTTTGGAGCTTGACTTACCACCCTTCAATGTTGGAAAGCTATAGTCATAGACCTAGGGACTGGTTTCAGTATTTCTGGATTCATTCAACACTCTGGGGAGAGGGAGCAATAATTTCCTTCTCTGTCTCCTTGTCACTCTCATGTGTCTCTTGGCTCTCTCCTCCAATGTTGCACTTGACCTTACCATTTAATGAAGGTCATCCTCCCTGCAAATATCACATAAAACATATTGGGAACTGATCAACTGAGAGATTTCCGAGCAGAAAGGTCACAGCTAAAGGCATCATTTTCTCTGCTCCCCTTGGCAATAGAACTGGAGGGGGGCCTTGGTGGAGGCAGAAGGTATCATAAAGATGCCTTGTAACATGTGGGATTAGCAGTCGAGGCATGCCTGCTGTTGCACTAAACAGGGGCTCTAAGCTAAACCGTGCTGCCATGGGGAATTTTTGTCTGTCCTTTGGCAGAAGGGGCAGTTCACATCAAAAGCCAAAGACCTAAAAAAATTGCTTCTTTTGATGACTGGGCCTAGTGACCAAGTTATTAGACATCGAAAGTTGCAAGTTTTCCCTACTCTCCTTGAGTTTTCCATCCCAGAAACACTTACTGATTATGAAAGAACCACGTGGGCTGGACTTTTCTCCAAATAAAAGATGAGGGGCTACCAACTACGTCCTAAGTGTGTAACAAGTCACTGGGTGGTTCTGAACAGGATGATTGTCCCCAAAGATGTGAGGTATTCTTGGTCTTCCTGCTTCCCCTCTTGGCACTTCCTTGCTCTCTAGCTTCATGCATCTGGTCCCATTCTTAGTCTCAGCCAGGTCCCTACTTTCAATATCAGCCTTGTCCTGCAGGTGGAACCCAGCACATGGGCCAAATGGGGATAAACTTCATCCCAAAGGTCTACAAAGAGGGGCTGGCTTGATCCCCAGCAGGTGTGAGGTGGCCAGCACCTGCTGCGCAGCAGCGGGGCACCTGGCCCCACAGGGATGGGGCACGAGCAAGGTCCCTTGAATGTGTTCAGGTTGAACTGGGGTGCTTGGATGGAGTGAGAGCGGCAGTAGACAGGGCAGAGGAAGTGAGGGGAGTGTCTGCGAGCACAGGTGCTGGAGTCAGGCAGACCTGGGTTTAAACCTGGCTCATCCACTCACTACATGTGGGGTTTGACCAAGTTACTGAACTCTCAGAGCTTTAGTTTTCTCATCCTTTACAAAGTAATTGTTTAGGAGGATTTGAAAGAATGCAAGTATCCGTAGAGACAAAGCAGATTAGGGGTTGCCAGGGGCTGGGGAGGGGAATGGGGGGTGACTGCTAAAGGTCATGGGGTGATGCAGACAGCAATTCTTTCTTGGGGGATGACAATATTCTGAAATTAGATCGTGGTGATGGTTGTACAACTATACAAATATGCTAAAACTCACTGAATTATATACTTTAAAATGTTGAAATTTATGGTATGTGGATTATATCTCAATTTTTTTTAAAGGGAAAAAAAGGAAAACATAGAAAACAGTACAGCATTCTGTCCAGAATCCCACTGTCATTAATGGTAGTGAAAGTTATATTCTTACTCCAATTACAGTAGTAACAGACAGAATAGGCTCACTCTTAATGCATTAAGTCCTATTGCCAGGAATACAAAAAAAGAGCAGGCAGTTTCCTAGAAAGTCCATTTAATTTGAAGACTTATGGAGAAAAGTTATTATTTAGCCTGTAAATAATTAACATATTTTTATATTAAACAAATAAATATAGAATGTAAAATTTGGAAGATGCAGAAAGACCTATAACTTTAAATACCTTCCTAGCTTGACAAGAGTCCTACTGTCCATATTTACCCTTGTCCACCATGAAGCTTACCTCTTTGAACAATTTTGGGTGGAGTTTGCACGGTCAGACCTTTCCGGGGTGAGGGGGGCGGGGGGAGTTTGCATTAACTGCTGAGAATCTGAGGCTCTGGGGACACTTCGCTCTGGGTGTTATGATATCCTTCACCAGCAGTCTCAATGGGGACTTCTCAGACCATGCAATCTAGGGAGGTTGGTCTGCCCTCTGAAGCTGCTACAACCTTCTTCTTCCTCACCTCAGGACTCCGAAGATTGAACAGAGGACCTGAAGGGAGAAACTGAGAAACCCATGGGCCTCTAAGCTTTGGGCAACACCAACTCAGGGATGTTTGGGAGAACAAGGACCACGCCAAGATTGGGTTCCTCCAGCCCAACCACCACACATAAGAGGTGAGCAGGGTACAAGATGGCATCTGTTGGCCACAGAGACCTCCAGGCTTGCGCATCTTCCTGTGAGCTACCAGTACATTGGATTGTTGTGTTTTTCATTTTCACTCCACAAATACCCTAAGTGCTCACCGCAGCCCCCAGTAAGAGATCCCACCCTGCAAGTACACCCCCAGCAGCCTCACAGTCTCCCACTCTAAAGCAACTCTGATGTGAGTGGGGGCAAGAATCTGAAAGAAGAATTGTACTGACTCTACAATGAAGAGACTCCAACAGAAATGATGCCTTAAGTAATGGTAAAACAAAATAATAAATAAAGTGAATAAATAATGAGGAGCAGATTTCGAGTCTGGCTTCAAACCATGATAACCATGCACCATTTCAACCTAAGAAAAACTCAGTGATTCTGGGATTGAGACTGAGCCATATCAGCCTTCCGGAAAGGATTACTAAAAGGCAACTGTGATTACTGGGGCGGGGGTGGGGGTGGGGGGGCGTTGGGTGGAGTCCCGTCTGTTCCCTCACCACTGAGTGATCTTTTGAGATACTGTCTGGCTTTGTGGCTCTGCTCGTCAGCTGGAAACTCATTTTGCCAGCATTCACTGGAAAACAGAATTTAGAATAAGGCCTCATTGGACTTCATCCTAGGGGTTTCGGTCCCCCCAGTTCTAAATTTCCTGAGATAAGACTGTGGCACTGTTTCAGAACATGGCCCCGAGGTTGGAGTTCCAACCTGGGCTCATAGCTTAATACTCTGTGGTGTGTGTGTATGTGTGTGAACATGTGGTTGAGTGTGTGTGTGTGGAGGGGGGAGGTGGGTGTGAAGAAGGTGCTTGTGGTGGGGTAAGGGTGTTTGTGGTGGGGCGAGTGTGTTTGTGGTGGGGTGAGTGTGTTTGTGGTGGGCTGAGTGTGTGGTAGAATGAGTGTGTTTGTGGTGGGGCAAGTGTTTGTGGTGAGGTGTGAGGAAGAAGAGGAAACGCTCAGCTGGCTGCAGGTTACACTCTCACTGTATAAGCTGTATTGAGACTGGGGGCTTCTCCTTTAAGCTTTTATCTGGGACTGGGACTCAGAATTGCTACTTTCCATTTTCCTCCCCTCTCCTTTCGCTCCTTGTTAAATGCCAGTTCGGGTGTCTGCCTGCCTCAGAGGACCAGGCCTTATGCAGACTAGCAGTCCTGGCCACAAGCGATTAGGGACTGTGGCTCTTCAGGCCAGGACATAGCTCTTCCTGGGAGTTCCGTTCCCGAGCTCTAGATTCCTTGTTCACTTGGCCAAGTCCACCTGTTTCCATCCCAGGTCCCTCTTGTCCTGATTTCCAAGATATTCTTATTCCCCTACGCCTGCTCTGCAGCACCCACCGGTCAGGCAGTTTTCTTACCACCCGCCCCACAGCCACAAGGGAGCGGCTGCCCGGCTCTGTGGACCCCCTCAGCTCTGCCTCCGGCTTCCTCTGCTCCACCCACAAGCCTTTGCTCTTTGTTTCTGGCAGAAGCATTCAGCGTCTCCCGTTCACCCACTCGCTGCTCAGGAGCTCTGACTCTTCGCAAGGTATCAGTAGATCCCCTCCCTAAGGTCTGCAGGGGAAGGACCTCGTGGGCAGACACAGGGGAGAGAGGACAGGTGGCCTTTCCTTCACCTCAGAGCATGCTGATGAATTACATGGGGACAGTGCCAGCTACAGTCATACGAGGCAGGTGCGGTTCCGTCCTGTGCAGTGCCTCCCAAGCCTGGCACAGAGAAGGGCTCACTCCAGGTGGGCGCCTGGCTGAAGGCAAAGGCTGGAGGGAGCCATGGGCGTCTTGGATCACGACAGCTGCCTTGGACAGGACCTGAAGCTGGCTTTGGAGCTGGGTTCTGGCGTCTCTTTCCTGAGTTTGGAACTGGAGATTGAGGAAAGCAGAAGCTCGAGTTGGCCCAGCCCTTCAGGTGTCCGTGGCTGGTATCTGGCGCGGCCTCTCTGCCTCACCACTCACGCTGGGCTAGAGCGCTCTGATGGTGTTTTTATGTCACACAGTTCAATGTACATGACATTAATCACAAAAACCTTGACCCTGAATGTCCAGACTACAGCTCTAACCATGCTGTGAGGCAGACAGTGCCTGCACCACCATTTCCCTCGGATCTGATGCGTCCCTGAACGTTGACCTGGCGACACAGGAGACCCACCCGGTGCCCTGTCCTCGTACCCGACCTATGGAGAACTCTGGAGGCAGAACGCCCGTGCTCTATTGCCAGCTCCTCCCTGTACTTGCCGTGTGCTCTCAGACAGCTTATCACCTCTCTATGCCCCAGTTGTCTACCAAGTGGGATATATTTAATGCTGGGATAGTGACAACGTTGTAATGGGGATTAATGAGCGAGTAACACGATGTGCTGCGAATGGGACTTAGAACGTGCCAACTGTTACTGTTGACCATGGAAGTGACATCATGGCTACACACATCCCAGTCCAGCTGCAGAGAAAGCCCACCATGCGTGACGTTCTAGGCGGGGATTCCTGCTGCTCGCTGGGAGCCAGCTAACCGACAGTGAAATGTGATCCTTGCCACCAACAGAGGACTTGCTTCCTGCTGAACTGTGGCCAGTTCCCCAAAGAACTGTGTCTTTCCCCAGAGACATCAACCCTGGCCCTGGCCCTCTTAAGACTGAGAGTGGCATTCCTTTTGGAGGGCAGAACCCCTCTGGGTCGGGGTGGCTGTCCCTTACCCAGCCTCCCACCGAGGTCCTGGTTGGGGGTGGGGAACCAAGCACCAATTTCTGGGTGTATGTAGACCGTCTCCCACAGCCTGGCCACGGGTTACCCCTGATGCACACCAGGTGGTAAGATCCAAGTGGCAGATCAGCCTGGCACTGGGAAGGAACCCACCAGCCTGGCCTAGGGGCAGAGAGGACAACTCCCAAAGATGAGTGGGGTCCCATCCCTCAGTCTAAGAAACCAGGGGGAGTCCAGGCACTGCCTCCAGCGCACAGCTCATGGGACGCCGTTTGGCAGCGTGGGGCATACCTGAGAAAGTGAGACTGTGGGGCTGAGATGTTTCTCTGCAGGCTGGCTCCCCTGAACATCCCCTGGATGGTCAGCAGGAAGCTGCTGGGGGACCCCAGTCCTCAGAGGAGGGCTCAGGATTCACTCAGTGTAAGCCCAGCTTCCAGAAATGAAGCTCACCCTGCGGCAGGCGGGCTGGGCCTGTAGGACTGCCCAGCAAAGCTGTCCTCGGCAGCTCTCATGGGAGAAGAGCTGGTGAGGGCCGAGGGCTGCCCTTTAAACCATAATGAGTTGCACACTTCTCACTCTGTTGCTGCGGCCAATGGACAAGGAGGATTAATAGTACCTGTGTTAATAGTACCTGTGTATAATGAGATGTAAAATTAGAGATGAGGAGTCCGTGTAAATGATTATTTGCTGTTATTGTTTTAAAACTGGTCAACACTGTATCTAAATCCTCTGTGGTTTGTCTGTATGATGTCACTTTACACAGAATTAAAATAAAAACAAACAAAAAATCACCTGTGAGGTGCCACGTTACTCCACCAGTCAAATCGCAGAGGCCTGCATGGTTAGCCCAGCCTCTGTCAGCTGGACACTCACTGGTTTCTAAGGTTGGAGAACATTTGTTGCCCTCATTTGACCTGTCTCCTTTAGACATGCCACAGAGGAGATTTGTAATGGTTATTTGCAAAAGCAGGTGGGGCGCTTTGAAGAGAAGCCTCCTATAAACAGAAAACAGAGGCAGCAGGGTGCTCTGCTCTGAGGCTCTGATGATCCCCGCCTGTCAGGCTCTGCTGTGTCAGCAAGGCTCTGCCTTTCCCAGGGCAGCACCCTGCGAGGTCATGCAGAGGAGAATACGAAGCCCAGCACTGTGGTCAGAAGACCTGAAATGGAGCCCCAGTCGGACCATGTGACCTTGGCTAAGTCGCTCAGTTTTTTCCCCCTGAGCCTTATTCTATTCTCTGTGAGATGTAGGGAAGCAGAACTACTTTGCCTAAAAAATGTATTGACTCATGTTGGTGGAAAAAACCCATAGAAAGGTCCAACTTCAGGCATGGCTTCATGGAGGGCCCTACAGATGTTACTAGGTTTTGCCCCCTGGTCTTGATTCCCCTGTATTGGCCCTGGTTCTGGATCCATGTGACAGCTCTGGCCTCAGCCTCACACCATTACAACACATGGGGCAGCAAAGGAAAGTGTGCACCCACAGCTTTCTGTCCTGGCAAAGTCCAGGGATTCCCTCCGCCTTAATCTGGTTAAGTTATGTGCCCACCCTGAACCAAGCAGTGTGGCCAGGACGCTGAATGCACAGATTGACATCACGCGCTCACCGAGTGTTTGGAAAAAAAAAAAGTGAGTGTTAGTAGCTCAGTCATGTCTGACTCTTTGTGACCCCAGGGACTGTAGCCTGGCAGGCTCCTCTGTCCATGGAATTCTCCAGGCAAGAATACTGGTGTATATAGTCATTCTCTTCTCCAGGGGAACTTCCCCACCCAGGGGTTGAACCCAGGTGTCCTGCATTGTAGACAGATTTTTTTTTTTTTTTTTTACAGTCTGAGCCACCAAGGAAGCCCCATCTAGTGTTTATTGATCACCAACTACACACCAGGCACTATTGTATATGTGGGCATATACAATACTTGGGGCACAGCAAGGACAAGACAGATCAGATCCCTGTCCTGTTGGGGCTAACTTACTAGTAGGAAAGAAAACAAATACATTGTGTAAGATGAATCAAAATTAAGAAATGACAAGAGTTAATGGAAAAAACCCACCAATCAAAGCAGATTAAGAACGTAGAGAGGGATGTGGGGTGACAGGGGAGCGTGAGTTTAGATGGGATGCTCAGGGAAGGAGGTAGCATTTGAGAAGAGGCCTGAATGAAAGGAAAATAGAGGCCGTGTGAAGACCTGGGCAGAAGGTGCAAGTGCAGGGGCTGTGAGGTAGAACAACCCAGGCCTATTAAGGAAGAGCCACGGAGGCTAGTGTGGTCTGAGCAGACGAGAGAAGGTAGAGAAGTGGCCACAAGATGCTGGCCCTGCAGGCCAAAGGAAGGAGATGGAATTTTATTCTGATCATGGTGGTGAGACTGGAGGCTTTTCAAAAGGAAAGAGACATGAGTTATGTTTGATCAAGATTTCCATGTACCAATGGTCAACACACACATGAAAAGTTGCTCAAGATCACTAACCATCAGTGAAATGCAGATCAAATCCACAAGGAGCTATCACCTCACCCCTGTTAGGATGGCTTTTGTCAAAGGTAAGAGATAGCAAATGTTGGTGAGCATGTGGAGAAAAGCGAACCCTTATATGCTATTGGTAGAATGTAAATTGGTGCAGTCATTACAGAAAATACTACGACAGTTCCTCAAAAAATTTAAAAACTGAACTAACATGATCCAGCAATTTCATTCCTGGGTATATATCCAAAGGCATTGAAATCAGTGTCTAGAAGGGATATATGCCCTCCCTTGCTTATTGCAGCATTGTTTCCAATAGCTAAGATTTGGAAACAACCTGAGTCCATCGATGGATGAGTCAATAAAGAAAATGTGGTGTATATACACAAGGAAATATCATTCGACCAAGAAAAAGAAGGAAATCCTGACATTTGTGACAATATATATAGACTTTGAGTGCTTTATGCTAAGTGAACTAAGTCAGACAAAGACAAAACCTGAATGATCTCACTTATATGTCGAATCTAAAAAAGCTGAACTCATAAAACCAGTAGAATGGTAGTTACCAGGTGCTGGGGGTTGAGAAACTGAAGAGCCATTTTTAAGGGTAGACACTTATAACTAGTAGATAAATAAGTTATGGAGATTGAATATACAACCTGGTGATTATGGTCAACAATACTGTATTATAAACTTCAAAGTGACTTATAGACTAAATCTTAATGATTCTGAACACAAAATAGAAACGATAAATATGTAACAGGACAAAGTGCTAGTAAGGTTACGGTAGTAATCGAAGTGCAATATTTCAATGTATCAAGCAAACACGGAAGCCTTAAAGGTATACAATGTCATGTGTCAATTATATCTGAGTTTTTAAGTTTTTTTAAAAAATGAAAGACATACAGAACAGGTGACAGCAACAACCACAGATTTCATTGCTCTCGTGTGGAAAGGGCAGGGTGAGGGGGAAGCAGGCTCAGACAACAGCAGCTGCCACAGAAGGCAGAAGTGGAGAGAAGTGGCTGGACTCAGGGTACATTTTATGTTAGGGGTCCATCCCTGGAAGATCCTCACAACCTTCCCAAATGGAGATTAGGGGTTGTCAGAAGAGGTGGTGATAGATGCTGGTGGACAAAGATCAATAACTTTCCATTACTTCCACCATTTGCAGTTTCATGCAATTATTCCTCTAGAGGTATATTTTCACCACCGTCAGCTTTTTCTGGGTTGGGAACTGTATCTCCAATCTCATTTCCTACCTCTAAGACCTAGAATCACTGCAAGGGATTTTAGAGATGATATGGTCCAACCCCAGTCTGTTCACAGATGAGAGTCCCAAGTCTTTGAAAAATTCTGGGATTGTACAAAGTACCCCCAAGCCAATCAGGGCTGGAACTGGGCCGCAGTTCTGATTTCCAATGCTGGCTTTATTCATAGAGCAAAGGCTCAATTTGGGAAGCTGCCAAAGACTTGTGGAATGATGGGAGAGGGTTTAACCTTCCAACAGTCTCCATTAGCATCCCCCAAATAACCAGCAAGCTCAATAAACAAGGACCCTACCACTGACCACAAAGCTACCCCCAAGGATCCCATACAGGAATCCTGGAGCCACTCCTATGCTCAGTCACCAGCTCCTCATCAGCAACTCAAATGCGAGTCGAGTCCAGACCATAAAAGGCAGGCACACAGATGGGAAACACCAGGGTAGTACCTTATGTTCTTTTTTAGAGGAAACTATATTTGAAGTACAGGCTTGATAGTCCTGCTGGGAAAGCTGCCAGTGGACAGGTCATTGCTTCAGAGCTGAGGGACACACATTAGCCTCTGAGCAGAGCTGCAGTTCTGCAGTCTATAAAGCAAGAGACACGGGCTGCTCTGCAGGACAAAAGAGCTCGGTGGGAAGACTGTGTGAAATTCTCTCCCGGATGCTCAGTGTGCTGGCTGGTCTCTCTGCGGGAGAGGGAGCCAGGGGCCAAAGTGCTTTGCATTTACGACCCAGCACGCTGCCTGACACTCAGGGGAAGACTGATATATGCTTGGAGAAGGCAGAGCCAGAGTGGCTGCATCCCATCTGGGCTGTATCCTGAGTGACCGGAGAGAGCTGCATGTTACGAGGGTGGAGATGGGTTGAGCAATCTGTGGCTCTCACCAAAGCAGTGCAGTGGAGCTCCCCCAGCTCCCCTCCCCTCCCCTCAGTCTGTGGTTTTAATTTTCTTCTAAGAAAAATAATCCAGCTTCTCTTTAATCAGTAACCAGGATGGTCGGGAGAAGCTGTCACAGAGCCAATGGGAGCGGTTCCTGTGTTTAATCATGAGAATGGCCCAGCTGTCTTCTCTGAGGAGGGCAGGGAAGTGGTGCCTTGGATGGCTTTCCATCCTCGCCCAGTGCCCACCCTCATTTCGATGGGGAGCCAGCTGGCTGTCTCAGGGGATGGACAAAGGGTATAAATACTCGTCTGTGAGCTCCCTGGGAGAGCATGGCTGTCTGAGGGGATGGACCTGGGGCATAAATACTCATCTGTGAGCTCCCTGTGGAGAGGGCAATGGGAACCCACTCCAGTACTCTTGCCTGGAAAATCCCATGGACGGAGGAGCCTGGTGGGCTGCAGTCCATGGGGTTGCACAGAGTCGGACATGACTGATGTGATTTAGCAGCAGCAGCAGCAGCAGCAGCAGTGAGCTCCCTGGGAGAGCAGGGAGTTTGACTGAACATCTCCCCAGATGATACATGTGAGAAGAGCAGTGTCTCTGGCGGAGGCAGAGGAGTGGGAGGGAGGGGAGTGCCCGGCCACAGGACCCTACTGCCTTCCTGGACTGATCAAGGGCATCCTTTCTCATGGGCCAGCTTGTGCCAGCCAGCAAAACCAAACGAGTATTGCAGTGGAGCAGGGGGAGCTCATGGTGAGGATGTGGCAGGGGGAAGGGTGAGAAGAGGCTGCTGTGGTGCAATTTCAGGGAGATGGAGCAAGTAAGGGCTAACTGGGGTCCTGACTCCCTATTCTGACTTTAGCAAAGAAGGGATGGGGGTCCCCAACACACACAGTCATTTTCTGCTTCTGACCTTAAAAAGGGGAACATGGGGTCCCCGTTCAGGGTGGCACGGTCAGTGGGCTTCAGGATAATGCTGAGAGCACTCTCACCAACACAGAGGGACATGGTGTGTGGAAGTCATTGAGTGCTCAAGCTTTAGGCGATGCTTCCTCCGCAGGTGGCGCCAGAAAGAGGTGCAGTCCTGCTCGAACCTTCCTTCCCTGTCATTCTGCCCCAACAGCCCAGCCAGTGTTGACCCGGCTCCTGGCCTCCTCCAGGTATCTCAGACCTCCCCCCAGCACCGTGTGGAAACCGAGGACATTCTCCAGTGCTTCTTGGTATGCCCCTATGTTTTAATTTACAATTTTCCTCTCTTCTTCTCTTGATAGCAAACATGACCAGGTGAAGAGCTGGCTTACATCTCCTCCACAAGCCACCACCTCCTTTCCCCTGCACCAGGGTAAGTTCCGTGAAGCAGTACAGCTCTGGCTCCCCAGCCCCATGTGCTCCCGAAGAAGCTGGCCCTCTTTCCTCTCTGCACACACACAGGGAGCAGACATATTTTTCTAACCATTCTGTATTCAGCATTCTCCTTCACTCAAAACTTCAGCTCCCAGAATATGTGTGTGTGTGTTGGCCAAAATTTGCCCACCTTAAAACGAATCATCTCTAATATCTCTATTTGCATCATATTTCATGTTTCCTTCTGAAACCCCATGGGGACCCTAGTGAAGTCTCACCCTAAATAGGTATTAAGTTCACTGAAGGCTTTTTGGAGTGCAGACTGAAGTGTCTAGAGCTAACAGTACCCCAGACCTGGAGCACAAAGGCCCTTTCTCCTGAAGGGGCAGCTACTATCATTTTAGCCTCATACACACAACATAAAAAATACCGGCTGTTCTTCTCTGGTAACCACTCACATCAGAGGTACCTCTGTGGCCTTCCCTTTGCAGATCACTTTAATTACAGGCACTGATGCCTACAGGGGGTACGGTGCAAACTGGGAACCTTGGATTTCAGCAAAGTCCAAATTGCTTTGAAATCCAAATACAGTCAACCCTCAATTATCCACGCCAAGGAAAGGGAGCATGGATAATCCCGAACAGCAGATAATTAAAAAATCATTTCTTTTGGCTCTGGGGAAGTGCCATATGCTATTTGCAACAGAGCAGCAAAATTTCCTCTCTAGTTGTGTTTCGCTCAGATTAATATTGCATTGTGCTTGCATTTCTCCTTACACGCCAGCTGACAGCAGAGGTGGTGAGACACAGGAGTCTGTGTGGAAGCGAGGTGAGTGGCAGGGGAAGCCAGTGCCCAGGGAAGAAGGGTAAGACCCAGGTACTGATGAAAAACCAAAGGCTCTGGGTCTCCTCTCGCAACTTGAAAAGACATTAGAATGGAGGAGGAGAAGAAGGAAAAAGAAGAAAAGGAAATGAATTTTAAAACTCTAAATGAAGAGACCAGATACAGAGAGCAGAGCCTCCTGGGGCATCGCCTTACTCTCACCAAGCTTTCCCAGTGCACTCTTTATGCTCCCATGACATGAACCATCTCCTTAGAATACCTGGTCTGCTCTCTGTCTATGGATCACAGTCAGTGCTCTCTGCCTCCTCGCCCTTGTTTCTGCTGTACCACCTGCCTGAAACGCCCTTTTCCTCTTGTGTCCTATCCACATTTCAGCCCCCTTTCAAGACCTAGCCAATTTCCCACCTTTCCTTTTCCAATCATATCCATCAGAAGCAATGTCCTTCCTTCTTTCTTCCACCTTGCTTCTGAATGCCCATGACACAGTCTTCTCTCTCTCTCAGCATACATGGGGTATAAGCTCTGTGAGGACAGGGAGAAATGCTGTGATAGATTTCTGATGGGCCTGGCATTCCCTTTAACACCTGGCAGTGTTTGGTACCTGGCAGGCTCCCCTACCTAGAGATGGACAGACTAAACCCTGCAGAAGGTGTGAAGACACTAAACCCATGGTTTCAAACTTGAGGCTGAGTTAGGCTTTCCTGTGGGACCTGGTTTCCCAGGATCTGTTCCCAAAGATGATGCTTCAGTAGGCTGGGGGAACTTGGAGTCATTTGCTACAAGTGCTCAGGTGATTTCAACCACTGAAAAGTCAGTTATACAACACCCAAATCAGGGACTTCCCCGGTGGTCCAGTGTCTAAGACTCCCTACTTCCAGTGCAGGGACCTAGGTTCAATCCCTTGTCAGGGATCCCACATGACACAACGAAAGATTTCACATGCTGCAACAAATATTGAAGATCTCACATGCCATTACTTAGACCTAATGCAACCAAATAATACATAAATACTAAAAGAAGAAAACACACAAATCACCAATGCTCACACACTCAACAACTTTCATCCTTGTGTACCATTCACTTAGGTGAAACCTAAAGTGAGAGCTAGACTGTGAAGAAGGCTGAGCGCTGAAGAATTGATGCTTTTGAACTGTGGTGTTGGAGAAGACTCTTGAGAGTCCCTTGGACTGCAAGGAGATCCAACCAGTGCATTCTAAAGGAGATCAGTTCTGGGTTTTCATTGGAAGGAATGATGCTAAAGCTGAAACTGCAGTACTTTGGCCACCTCATGCGAAGAGTTGACTCATTGGAAAAGACCCTGATTCTGGGAAGGAATAGGGGCAGGAGGAGAAGGGGACGACAGAGGATGAGATGGCTGGATGGCATCACCTACTTGATGCACATGAGTTTGGGTGAACTGGAGTTGGTGATGGACAGGGAGGCCTGGCATGCTGCAGTTCATGGGGTCACAAAGAGTTGGACATGACTGAGCGACTGAACTGGAACTGGAAAGGTTAAAAAACAAAGACTCTGAGAAATGCACTAGGGTTATTACTGTTATCTCTCATATGTCTTAAGGCTGACTTCAGCATTTTCTTAAGTGAAAATAACTGTGAAGGGTAGAAGTTAAAATAGCACAGAGATTTACAACAGATTCTCCATATTTCTGAGAGCTGAAGCAGCACATTTTTGCATCTTTGACGTCAGAGTACAGCTTACAGTCCGCTTTGGTGTCCAGCACTGCCTGTACACACACTGACTCGGTCCTTGCTCTTCACTCCACCATTATGCCAATGAATTATGTGCATTGCTGGCACTACACCACACTACACATGTTGAGTTTCACTGCTGTTTAAATAATTTCAAGGAGATTATACTACCATTTGGTGTTGACATGAGAAATTGTTGTATACACAGAAGGCCATGAGAACAGAGCAGCGGGGCATGCATTTGACATTAGTGAAACAAGTATTTACTGGAGAAACAACCACACTTCCTCATTTTCTTGCAAAGAAGCAACCCATTGAAACAATTGCTTTATAGCTTCACTTCTCAAGTCAACTGGTACCAACTGTGTTGGCCTCACCTGGGACCACGAGAAAACTGCAGAATCCCAGGCCTATCTCAGACCTACTTCATACTGGCTTTTGACAAGATTCCCAGGTGACTTGTATGAATATGAAAGTTTGAGAAGCAGAGCATTATAGGACTTAAGGAAGATATCCATAGGTAGATAAAGCTGAGTTATGTTTAGTTACTGAGATACACACAGAAAGATTACCTATCACATGCTAGGCAAGAAAGCTTGCAAAGAGATGTCAGTGACTTAGAAGAAGATATGGGATGTTATGAGAGACCATATCATTAGTTCACTTGAAAGCCTAGAGGACATAGATGTTTGGGAAAATACACACATCAGTGACTAAAATGTGATTCAGAAGAGTTAGGTGACCATGAATAAGATTTGCAAAACATGTTAACCAACTTTTCCACTGTTGTCCTTTCATTAGCATAAGCGTAACACATGGTAACAATACATGTTTAACATTAAGGGGCTCTTTCAAAAAAGAGGTTGGGGGCGGGGTGGTTCCTTGTGCTTGCTGGGCCGGGGGCCTGCATGGGCCGTGGGCCTGGTCCTGTGTGGGCGCTGTGGTTGGTGCGAGTGTTCTGGGGTGGGGCTGGGCCTTTTGAGTGAGTGCGCCTCAGTTTGCATTTTGGATTGGATGGTTCCCTATTGGGGAACTGGTTGCAGACTGGACTCTGGGACGGAGAGGGTGGATGATTGGGGGATGCATTGTGTATTTTTTCTGAGTTATTGTTCAACACTTCATGTTCATTGTTCTACTGATGTTTGTTGTTTCTGTTATGGATTCTTGAATTAGCAGGCTTGCAGGACAAAAAGAAAAAATTATATGAGCAAAGAAAGCATTTTGTCACAGTTTAATAAGGAACACTTTTCCTTCATAATACATAACATGGTATATCCTACAACCAAAGGCATCTCAGATGTCATGAGATATAATTGAAAGTCCCACACACTTTACCAAATTGCTTTCTCTCAGAGTTTAAATATCAGCAATCATTGCTTCACTCTGATGCTTCCTAACATTGATATTTTTTTGCCCAGAAAATCAAGTTTTGAGTTTGTTCATTCTGCTTTTTAAGTTTTACACTTTTTAGGTCCTCCAGCTCCATGGTTTTAATCTCCTACTAAGAAAAACAGCTCGTCAGCTCTAGCCATCATACTTTAGAATTTAGGAAGTTAAATAAGAATGGAGAGAATATCAGGTGAGAGAGGGAAATGAGGCAGAAAGACATGGGTCCCGACTGCCTCTAACAACTATCGTATATCCTCTTCCTACTTTAAACACTCACCAACATAAAACATTTAAAATACCTATTAGCTGCTTTCACAATTTCTTTAATACTTAGAAACCTGTCAAACAGGTATTATTATCTTCTTTTCACAAGTGAAAAGAGTGAAGTCAGAGAAATAAAATAACTCACCCAAACAGAAAGGGGGATCTTCAATGGTGGGACCAGAATTCAAAAAAGCTGTCCCTGCAGCCCTGCCGAGTTGGCGTCTCCACATGCCGCTCCGCCGCATGCTTTGCAACACACCGCGCTGCAACCGCTCGTGCTGGTGAGTAATCCATACGCCGTCCCCCGTGGACTTGCAGGCCTTCAGCTGAGTTGCTGCACTGACATTGCCTTTTACTGAACAACCCCTTAGGCTGCCCGAGCCCTTTGCCTTTAACGTGGGACCAGCCTCCCTGCCTATTCTTGACTGCATTGAAGTATCCAAAACTACAGGATTTCTGTCCATGTAAGTCCCCCAGTTCTTGCAGTCCCCGAGAGTTCCCCTTGCCACCACCACATTTTTAAATTAGATTGCTTTAAGCTCACTTCACTTCTGTCATTTAAAAGCATCATACGTGACTGGCCCACACCCAGCACAGCCATGCCATCTCACCGCTCACCTTTAAGCCTGCCTCATGGTCTCACCACACAGTAACTTTATCCTGGAGATTCTTATTCCTTCCTAATAAATCAAAATGCTACTCTGAAGTGAACCCTCTTACTTCTCACTAATTACCTGAGTGGTCCATCAGCCTCACTGACATTAGAATCAGCTGGGAGCATTAACATCTACAGGGCTCAAGCCACAATGCCAGCCAATTAAACCAGAATCTCCGGAGGTGGGATCCAGGATCAGTATCTTTTTTCATTTTGCAGGTGATCCCAATATGCAACCATGATTGCGAGGCAGTAAATCATGCTACTTACCTCCTTCAGCTGTCCACTAACTCAGTTGTTGCTACCCTTTCCAATTAAGCTCTTTAAGTTAAAAGCCCTTTAGTAATTGTTCCTTTTTAAGCCACTTTTCAAAAATAACTTGTTTTTATTGCAAAAAAATACATTTGTTTTACAGTCTTTAGCTTTGCAAATACAGCTGTCAACTACAAATTGGTACTTGCCATAGGCATTTGCCATCTACAAGGATTAATCATGTGCTGCTGCAGCTGCTAATTTTCAACAACAACTGAAAGTGGAGAGCAGAAATGAGGCACTCTGTGCTCAGGGTGGGGGTCGGGGGAGACTGGCAGAACGGGTCTTCAGATAGATATTTTCAGGAGACAAATTTATGAGCGCAATTCTTGTGTCTCCTCACATCTAGGATGACTGCTCCTCATGACTAGCGCAGCTCATGACCTTCATGAGACTAGCAGAAACCTTCTGTAAAACATGTGTGCTTGATTGCATATACTCCCCCTTCACCGAAAATCACATTTATACAAGCCTCTCCCCTGAACTCTTTGGAACAGTTTCTCAGAGCTATCTCTGGGCTATAGTCCTCATTTTGCTCCCAGTGAAACTTAACTTGCAACTCTCACTTTTTTTTTCTAAGTCAACACAACCGAGCAAAGAGAAGCAAATATAAATCAGCAATAGTCTCACTACTGCTAACCTGTCCATGAAGACACCATCAGTATCTCTTCCTTGTATGTGTTTTGCATATGTGCATTTTATTGTACATGTGGCTTTGTAGCCTTCTTTTCCCATCTGAACATCTGTTCACTTGGACTTCTTTTCACTCTTGCCTTTTTCTCCTCTGTCCTGGCCTCCATAACTTTCATGATTCAGTCTTTCCTGGGTCTTCCAACCTGGCCTTCTGCTGTGAATTCTGAAGCCTCCTTCTATCCTCATGGGTGATTCAGCTCAGAAGCACTAAACATGTTCCTTTTGGAGCGGCTGCCTTTCCAAATGGCTCTACCACCTGGCTGCCCAACTGCTCAAGCCAGACGTACCTGAGGTCATCCTTGGACACTTGGACACTTTACACTTCATTTCCTTTTTTTTTTTTTTAAATTTTATTTGCATATAATTGATTTACAATGCTGTGTTAACTCCAAGCACACGGCAAAGTGGCCACATATATTGATTCTTTTTTAGATTCTTCATGCACACAGGTCATCACCTCATATAGAGGTGATGAGATTCCCACCTCATACAGCAGGTCCCCACTGGTTGTCCTTTCCATGTATAGTATAGTCATTTCTAAACAATTATCAAAGCAAATATATTGTGCTTCTTAATATTTTTTGAATCTGTACAAATCTCTCTATCCCAAAGTGGCAGCTTCCTTCCATTGAGGCCACTATCTTTGCCATGGCCAAACTGGTCTCCTTATTGTTTGCTTCTCTCTAGTCCACTACCCATGGAGAAGGAGATCCACTACCCATGGAGAAGGAGATGGCAGCAGTCCAGGGCACTAAGTCGGACTTAATTGTTTTTCACAGCAGAAGCTCCTCATCTCCTCATTAATAAGATACCACTGTAACCCAAAGTTCTGTGGGTTTTCAAATACAATCATGTTTATGAATGTCTGATGTTCACTTGCTGCTGATACCAGCATCATCATTTCAGTGCTGGGGGAAGGGGAAGGAGTTGGTAAAAACCAGAGATTATAGTTTCCAGTCTTTATCTCAAGGAGTTTTGGCATCTTTCTTCAAAATGTGGATATTCAGTGCCTGTGAAATTAGCTCCATGACACCATCTGGGCTTGCTGCTGCTGCTGCTAAGTCGCTTCAGTCGTGTCCGACTCTGTGCGACCCTAGAGACGGCAGCCCACCAGGCTCCCCCGGCCCTGGGATTCTCCAGGCAAGAACACTGGAGTGGGTTGCCATTTCCTTCTCCAATGCATGAAAATGAAAAGTGAAAGGGAAGTTGCTCAGTCGTGTCCAACTCTGAGCGACCCCATGGACTGCAGCCTACCAGGCTCCTCCGTCCATGGGATTTTCCAAGTAAGAGTACTGGAGTGGGGTGCCATTGCCTTCTCCACATCTGGGCTTAGATGAGGTTTTTATAGAACCTTGAGGTGTATGTAATTGAGAGCCTTTTTTAAAGAAAAGAAATGCAAATTACATATACACCAATAAGCCTTGGAAAGTGCTTGTGCAAGTTGGGGCCTCCTGAAAATCAACCTTGATCGGGTAAATCTATTCATCTTCATCTTCTTGGCTTTCATAACTGGAGAAACTGAGGCCCAGAGTGACAGGTCCACCTGTGAGTTGGCTTGAGGAGTGATAGGTGACCTACCTGTCCCCATTCTAGGACCTACTGCTTGTTATGGGGCTAGATGGACTTCAAAGTTAGCTGAAGAAAGCCTCAATTCCCTAGCTCATTCATACAGGTCAAGCCAGAAGGGTACAAACATAGATACATAAGAAATTAATATGTTTTCAACAAGTTCAGTCTCTGCTTGAGCAGTGAGCTTCTTGATCTGGCAGGAAGGGCCCTGGGCTGGGAGTAGGGAGGGGAAGTTCTCCGAGTTCTTGTTTGTAGTATTAAGCACCTACAAAAATTGACCTCCTTATGCTGTTTGAAGCTGATTGTGAATTTGGTGGTGCCAACAGTTTAGACAGCTATCCAGTTTATAAGCTGCCGCACCACTTAACTGACTGCTGCAGGCTTGCAGGGCAGAAGGTCAATCTTCCGCACTTCCACCTCCTGGCTTAGGAACCATCCCTGTTTGTGACTCGGTTTTGCCTCCAACCCTTGCCGTGGATCACGCTAACCCATCTGGGTACCCAAGTCAGTCCTGCAAGCTCCCACTTATCTGGGTTGGAGGCTCAGATCCTCATTTCAGGAGAGTCCTGGTAAGACTTCAGTTTCCAGCCTTGTCTCCCAGGTTGTCATTCTGCAAGCAGGAATGTACTGGGGGTCACACAGTTTACGCCTCCAGTCCAGCTGTGTGCCTTGGAGGACGTTCTTGCACCAGGTTCCTCATTTATAAAATGAAGGACTAGACTTCACACCCTTTGCAGCACCACAGTCTGCAGATGCTAAATAAAGTTGTAATGAAAGCAAGGGAAATTGGCTCCGGGGTCAGAGGGCTTTGTTTGCTGTTGTCACTGACGTCAGAGACGAGCTCACCCAGGAATTCCCTGGCCATCCAGTGGTTAGGACTCTGCACTTGGACTTCAGGGGGCACAGGTTTGATCCTTGGTCTGAGAACTAAGATCCTGTATGCCACATGGCATGTCCACTCCCCTACCCAAAGTATATATAGATAAGCACAAACAGTCCATATGGGCCCTTTAAAAAATTTTTTTTGGCCACACTATGTAGCATGCAGGATCCTGGTTCCATGACCAGGGCCTGACCCCCAACCCCTGCACTGGAAAGCAGAGTCTTAATTGCTGGACCCCCAGGGAAGGCCTCACATGGGTCATGTTGCTTGCCCTGCAGCTCTTCTCATGTTGAGAGAGGAACTCTGAGGGCTTCCCCGGCGGTCCAACGATTAGGAATCTGCTTTCCAATGCAGGGGACGCAGGTTCAACCTTCGGTCCAGAAAGATTCCACATGCTGTGGAGCAACTTAAAGGAGTTAAGCCCGCGCATCACGACTGCTGAGCCTGTGCTCTGGAGCTCCTGAGCCACGACTGCTGAGCCCATGTGTCCCAACTACTGAAGCCTGTGAGCCCTAGAGCTCACGCTCCACAGCAGGAGAAAGCGTTGTAACGAGAAGCCCGAGCACCACAGCTTGAGAGTAGCCTCTGCTTGCCCCAAATAGAGAGAGCCTTCAAGAGGCGATGAAGTCCCAGCGCAGCCAAAAATAAATAAATGTTAAAAAAAAAAATTAAAAGATGAACTCTGAGATGTTAAATTTCGATGCAAAGAGAAAGGTGCTGCATGAGGCCAGGTGCAAGCCTTGGCGCCAGTGTTACCAGCTGTTTACACTTGGGCAAAGACCACAACAAACAGGACTCTGACGGTGAACCAGCAGGGCACAGAGTGAGCTCAATAAGGGGTGTGGGGGGTACTTAACACATCACCCTCTCTGAGTCTGTGAATGGGCACAGAAGCCAGTTATGGGCATTCGGGGTAGGAACTAGAGACCCCAGGTAGGTCTGGAACTGAGGGCAGGAGGTTCATTTGGGAAAAATTCACAGTTGCCTTGAAAAGAGCCTGAGCTTTTCATAGAGCACCAGCCCCTCTCCTTTGATGGGAAAGACGGGGCCGCATACAGTGGTGCTCAATTAAGGGCAGATTCCCTCCTTTCAAGGGAGTATGAAGTGTGTCCAGAGCATGGCCCATGGCAGTCATTGCTCACTCCCGCCAGGCCTTGGGCACTTGTGGTGGCTCAGACCAGGCCTCTGCATTCTCCCTGTGGCTGCCTCAGGCTTGCTGACCTCCAGAGTCAATGTTCATCTGGCTATTGTTGGGCCAGTTATGTTTGCCAAAACTTTAAAACAACTCGTACAATTACAGGCCTGTCCTAAAAGGGGTTCTTGTGCAGACAAAACCCCTAGAAGGCCCAGGGTAGGGGACGGGGTCACCCCTGCCTTTCCCAGTCTGGCTGCCAGCTCTGTGGTTGCAGCTGGCACTGGGGGCAAGGCTGGGGCTGTTCACATCCGCACTGAAACCCGTGTCAGTGACGGGGGTGGAGAACAAACAGGGGATTATCTTGAAGCTTCCCTGCCCTGTCCTTTGTTGGGGAAGCAGATGTGCCGGGACTAGCAGAGTCCGGCTGTTGCAAACCCAAGTGCTCCTTGTACAGAAACTGCCCTCCAACCCAGGCCTGCTCAGGGGCTACAGGCCTCCTCAGGTCCTCTCATGGGCAGACCCTCCCACTGGGCAGGGGAGGGAGGAGCCCGGACTCTGTGCACCTGGGCTGGGTTGGGAATATTAATATTGATTATCTGGGCATTTTTTGCCAAACACTAAGCTCAGCACTTGAATTACGTTCACCACAATTGACCCCATGAGGTAGATGCTTCCTGCAGCAGTGTCCCTGGGGTTCGAGAGGAAGGAGCAGGTGCCAATGGACTGTGTTCAAGGCCCAGAAAGTACAGGGCCAGGATGTGAATCCAGCTCTGTACAGCTTGTATTCAAGCTCTTCACCTCCACTGAACTCACATCTGCCGTGCAACTGCTTGACTTCTTGGAGCTACAGGTGTAAAGGAACTTTAACACAGCTCCTCCTAGGGTTTAGATGAGATTAGGTATGAGAGCCTGGCTCTATTCCTGACACACAGTAGGAGCTAAACTTGGCTCTTGGTCCTTCCGTGAGATCTCGGATGCTATCACTGGGGTCCAAGGTGGGCATGAGGATGTGGTGGTCACTTTTTGCTTCCCTTTTAACTCAAAGCATGTGACTCTGGGAGCATGTAGGTATCCACCAACCACGGAAGATCCATGAGGCTGGGCAGTGATTGGCCTCTGGCTGCATCCTGACCACTCCTTCCCTGACAAGTGGATCCATCTTGAGCTGGTCCCTCCTGCTAGGTTGGGACAGTGTCCCCAACACCAGGAAACTACAGAGCCCTGCCCTAGTCTAACCAAGATGCCATTTCTTCCCCTGGACCTGCTCTCCCTGAGGTCAGAATCCCACCTCCTCCTCCTATCCTGGCCCCATTCCTGGGAATCCTGACAGACTGTGTGGCAGGCTGAAAAAGCCCCTCAAGGATATCTACATCCTGATCTAGAACCTGTGAATATTATTTTGTGTGGTAAAAAAGGGCTTTACAGATGTGGTCAAGGACCTGGAGATGGGGAGGTTATCTGAGCAGGTGCCTCATGTAATCACGAGAGTTCTTATGAGGGGCAGGAGTGCTCACACAGAGAAAGCACAGAAGAAGGCAAAGTGGGGATGGAGGCAGAGACTGCAGTGATGTGGCCCCAAGCCAAGACTGCTGAAAAACCAAAGCCCAGATATCTATTCTTTCAAAGATCTGAAGGCCAGAAGTTGAAAATCACTATCACAGGGCCACACTCTGTCTGGAAGCCCTGTGGAGATCTGTCCATCCGTTCTTCCAGGTACTGAGGGTTGCCAGCACTCTTGGCTTGTGGCCACATCACTGCAGTCTCCGCCTCCATCTTCATATTACCTTTTTTTCTACTTTCTCTGTGTGAGCTCTCCCTCTGCATCAGAAGGCCAAAGTGTTGGAGCTTCAGTTTCAGCATCAGTCCTTCCAATGAAGATTCAGGGTTGATTTCCTTTAGGATTGACTGGCTTGATTGCCTTGCTGTCCAAGGGACTGTCAAGAGTCTTCTCCAGCATCACAGTTCGAAAGCATCAGTTCTTCAGTGCTCAGTCTTCTTTATGGTCCAACTCCCACATCCATACATCACTACTGGAAAAACCATGTGCTGTGCTTAATTGCTCAGTCATGTCCAACTCTTGGACACCATGGACTGTAGCCTGCCAGGCTCTTCTGTCCATGGGGATTCTCCAGGCAAGAATAGTGGAGTGGGTTGCTATGCCTTTCTCCAGGGGATCTTTCCAACCCAGAGATCAAACCCAGGTCTCCCACATTACAGGTGGATTCTTTACTGTCTGAGCCACTAGGGGAGCACATATGGAAAAACCATAGCTTTGACTAGATAGACCTTTGTTGGCAAAATAATGTCTCTGCTTTTTAATACATTATCTAGGTCTGTCATAGCTTTTCTTCCAAGGAACAAGTGTCTTTTAATTTTATGGCTGCAGTCATCATCCACAATGATTTTGGAGCCCAAGAAAATAAAATCTGCCAACATTTCCATTTTTTCCCTATTTGCTATGAAGTGATGGGATTGGATGCTATGATCTTAGTTTTTTGAATGTTGAGTTTTAAGCCAACTTTTTCACTCTCCTCTTTCACCTTCATCAAGAGGTTCTTTAGTTCTTTGCTTTCTGCCATAAGGGTATTGTCATCTGCATAGCTGAGGTTATTGATATTTCTCCCGGCAGTCCTTATTCCAGCTTATGCTTTGTCCAGTCTGGCATTTTGCATGATATACTTTGCATAGAAGCTAAAAAAGCAGAATGACAATATACAGCCTCAATGTACTCCTTTCTCAATTTTGAACCAGTCCGTTGTTGCATGAACAGTACTAACTGTTGCTTCTTGACAAGCATACAGGTTTCTCAGGAGGGAGGTAAGGTGGTTCTGGTATTCCCATCACTTTAAGAATTTTTCACAGTTTGTTGTGATCCACACAAAGACTTTAGTATAGTTAATGAAGCAAAAGTAGATGTTTTTCTGGAATTTCATAGCTTTCTCTATGATCCAATGGATGTTGGCAATTTGATCTCTGGTTCCTCTGTCTTTTCTAAATCCAGCTTCAACATCTGGAAGTTCTCGGTTCATGTATCCCTTAAACCTAGCTTGGAGAATTTTGAGCAGGATGGGTCAAGGTGAAACAAAATAAGGCTTAACAGCTTTTGGAATCAAGAACTCTTAAAATTTTGTTGGAATCTAGGAGGAGAGGAGATGAGAGGCTAGAAGGACAGCCAGAGGGAGATGGCACAGGGGTCTAGAAAGAGCTCTGGGAGAGCCCAGAGCACAGTGATAGGGCATAAGGCTGGGGCACGTGGAAGACAGAGCAGGAGGAAGCCCTGCTGAGAAGTAGAGGCTATCAAAATTAGGAACACTGATGTTTGCTTGACAGTGAATTTCTTGTCTACTCTGTGCTGTAATTACCCACCTTTAGCCACAAAACCTTAAGTAAAATCTCTTACATGAGCCTGTGTACAAAACATTTGCAGGAGATGAAGACAAGTCTTTAGCACCATTCCAGGACATCTTAAGAAAGGAGAGAGGCGGGCACTGCATGAATTTTGGTGACAGTGGTAGCAAGGAATGACAAGATGGATGTGAGCCCCTGCCCTTGGAAATTCACACACATATTGGGAAATGACAGACTTCCTGAAGTAAGTGCAATGGGGACGTTCCTAATCCATTTTACTTGGTGTTGGTGAGAGTCTCTCTGATAGAATTTGTGTATGTGTGAGTAACAGAAGGTTTAATAAATTATTGAAAGGCTAATAAAGGATGTTCTAGAGATGGAGATTAATAAAAAAAACCCACAAACTTCTCTTTTCGATATTTCCCTCTTTTCTCCTAAGCTAAGTGTGTTAAGTATTTTGAATTTAAGTAATTGTTTTTAAGTCAAATTAATTTTGGAACAGAGAGAGCTAGAGGTTTATAGACTCCCTGGATGGTCAGTGGTTGCTGATTAATGATGCTGGAGTCTGTAATTATACTGCTGTCAGGAGACTGAGTGTCTTCAATAAATCCAGGTTCATCTGCCTTTCCAAGACACTGGGAGAGGAGTATCTTGATTTATCCCCCAATTGGCACATATTCTCTTTACTGTACCTTAGAGAGCGCCCAACTACTTAATGGTTTGAGAGGTCAATTTTCATCTTGCTTGTATTGAACAACCTAGAATTTAAGTGTCCTTGCCCATGACTTAAATTGGACCTTTCTTCTTATTGCCTTTTTGGTTCATTCTTCTCTCCCTAACTAACCTCATTCATTTGAAAAACTGGGTGTGGGAAATTGCAAAAATAGTGGTAAGTCTTCACTCTTCTCTGAATCCATGCCCTTTAAAATGTGACTTTGCCACTCTTCTCATTAAGGGATGGAATAATGGAATCTATTTTGCTATCCTTTGAACCTGAGCTGACCTTGTGACTTGCTTTGGCCAACAGAATGCAGAGGAAGTGACAATGGAAGTTTTCAGTCAGATGCCCAAGAGTCTTTTCACTCTTCCACTCTGAGGACCCTGCCAGATGCCATGTGCAGAGGCCCAGACTCAGCTACTACTTGATGAGGGACATGGCCACCACCCTCCCCTACTCTCCCCAACCCTCCCCCATCCTCAGATCAAAGCCTACGTGACCTGCAGCTGAGCCCAGCCCAAAGCAGAAGAACCACACAGCTAAGCTCGGCTTAAATAGACTAACTGCTGAATCATGAGCTAAATAATGACTGTTTTAATTTTGGTTTACTATGTAGCATTATTATGGAAAAAGATAACAAATACCCTGAGTTCCTATTATATACTACCACTGTTCTAGAGTCTGGAGCCACAGAGAGTAAGTTACAGAGATAGCATAGCTAAGACATTGCTGTTACCCTGAGGAGCTTACAGTCTAGTGAGGCAGACTGGCTGACAAACACATTCTATAATTGTAACAGGAAGTGACAAGTAGATTAATTTTATTGAACATCATCTATATGCCAGGCATAATGCTAAGCATTTTATCAACATTCTCATCTTACTTAGTCTTTACTGCAAGCCTATGAGGCTGACGCTATTATTAGCCCATTTTAGAGAATAGAATACTGAGGCCTATGGAAATTAAGTCCTGACTCCAAAGCCCATGCTTTTCCTGCCAGCTCCTGATGTCCCCCTATGACCTGTATACATCTGAAAGATTCAGAGGAAGGGGCAGCTGACCCTCAGGGGTTGGGGGAAAGCCTCAGTGGATCCCAGCTGATGGCACACACTGGGAACCTGAAGTCACAGGCCACTGAATCAGTCCAGGGGTGAGTTGTGGTGATAATGAACCAGAGAAGCTGGATAATGTGCATGTGGGCTGGGGACCTGCTGGGGAGCCGGTAATAAACATCTTCAATTCAATTTTGGGTGGAGGCTGAAGAAGGCAGGACATCACCCAGGGGAAGAAGAGGTAAATGGGGACAGAAGGGGTTTGGGGACAGAAGGGGTTTTGTTGTTCTCTGTGTCAAGAAGCATTTCTGCTTTTCTCTGGGGCAGAGTATTCAATACCAGATGATGCCCAATTGGGAATTTCTGCCTGGAATGGAGTTCTGAAAAAATATCACTATTAATAGGAAATTCAGTTTTTCCTTCTGCTGCTTTTTTGGCAATGCCATCTTCAGATTTTTAAATAGATTGTCCAGCTTTCTTTTGAGGACTCGTTTGCCTGAAGGGACTGGTACTGTAATGTTATAGTATGGGATGTGCCTCTCCTGGCATCTCCTTACTTACTTACTGCTCTATCCAGAATTTCCTTGTTTCTAAAATGTCCACAGACACAGAGTAGGTCCTGACAGCTGCCTGGGCTGACTTTAGACTGTGAGCTCCTTGCAGGTAGTACCCAGGTCCACTCTATCTATTGTTCCCTTATTATAGGCAGAAGTCTGCTGTGGGGAAAACAGCTAACAGGTATGGAACACTAGATATCAAGAATTGTTGTGTTTATATGTGTCAATTCAAAGTAACATACACACTCCCGTTTCCGAATTTTACAGATTAGGACAAGAACAGGAGAGGAAACCTATATTTGAGTTCCCAGAGCTGGCAAGAATCAGGGAATGGATTTGAGCAAAGCCATGTGGTTCTGATGGAGAAGGAAATGGCACCCCACTCCAGTACTCTTGCCTGCAAAATCCCATGAATGGAGGAGCCTGGTAGGCTACCATCCATGGGGTCATGAAGAGTTGGACGTGACTGAAGTGACTTAGCAGCAGCAGCAGCATGTGGTTCTGAAACCCACAGTTTTAAACTCTGCTTTCAATGTATAGAAATGAAATTGCAGGGGCAACAACTTGGGGGAAGTGGGGCTGGGGAAGTGGGTGGGGTCCTTCACTTTTTCCATTATAAAATTTGGTTGAGGTGAATATGTAATAAAAATGCAAATCTAGGGAAAGAAAAGAAAAAGGGTCCTGTTTGTTTTTTTTTAAAATCATGAAATGTTAGTGCTTAAAGTGACCTTAGAGATGATCTAGCCCAAGGAGGAAACTGTCCTGAGAGTTAAGCAATGTCCCAGGCCGCTCAGCGAGGTGGCGAGGACAGAATCTGGAGAAGAACCCTCTGTGCTGACTGTCCTTGTCACTTCCTCTCAGCTCCTCCCGCAGGACAGTCTTTGTGCCCCACCTGAGGGTGGAGGCGAGGTCTGAGGTTGAGTTGCCCGCTCCTTCACCTGACTTTCTACATTCTTCACTTAGTGCAACATCCTTAAGGTCCGTTCAAGTGTGGTCAGTGACACGATTTCCTTCTTTCTTGTGACCGAATAATATTCCAGTGAATGCATATCCCACATCTTCTTTATCCATTTATTCACCGATGAATCTTCAGGTTGTTTCCTATCTTGGCTATTGTGAATAATGCTGCAAAAAACACGGGAGGGCAGTGACCTCTTCGATATCCTGTTTTCATTTCCTTCAGATATATAACCAAAAGTGGCACTGCTGGATCACCTGGTAGTTATATTTGTAACTTTCTGAGGAATCTCCATACTGTTTTCCATAGTGGTTGCACCAGTTTACATTACCATCAACAGTGTGCAAATGTTCCCTCTTCTCTACATCTTTGACAACAATTGCTATCTCATCTTTCTGATGGTAGCCATTCTAACAGGTGTACATTAGACAGGGAAAGACAAATACTCTATGATATTACTTATATGTGGAATCTAATGGCACCCCACCCCAGTACTTTTGCCTGGAAAATCCCATGGACGTAGGATCCTGGTAGGCTCCAGTCCATGGGGTCTCTAAGAGTCGGACATGACTGAGTGACTTCACTTTCACTTTTTTCACTTTAATGCATTGGAGAAGGAAATGGCAACCCACTCCAGTATTCTTGCCTGGAGAATCCCAGGGACGGGGGAGCCTGGTGAGCTTCCGACTGTGGGGTCGCACAGAGTCGGACACAACTGAAGCGACGCAGCAGCAGCAGCAGCAGCAAAAGGCCAAACTCATAAAAACAGAAAGTATAATGGTGGTTCCCAAGGGTGGCAGGTAGGGAAATAGAGATGTTGTTTAAGTGCACAAACTTGCAACTAGGAGGTTAAGTCCTGGAGATATAATGTACAGTATAGTGAATGTAGACAACAAAAAATATTGTATTATAAATCAAACTTGCTCTAGATTTTAATTATTCCCATCACAATAAAGACATGATAATTATGTGATGTGATAGCTACCATAACAACCAACCATATCACAATGTATAAATTTATCAAATCAACATGCTGTACACCATACATGCACACAATGCTACATGTCAAATTTGTTTCAATAAAAGATAACTAGACAAAGTATATCCCTCCCTTCCTCTCACCATCACTAGGTCTGGCTCAAGTGCAGAGGGCTCTTACCCTGGCACCAGGCTGATTACAGTCCTTTTCTGGGGTCCCTCCTGGGCCCACCATTTGGATGTGCTCCATATTTTCTTTCTTAATTAATTTTGGCCGTGCTGGGTCTTCATTGCCGTGAGGGCTTTTCTCTAGTTTCGGGGAGCAGGGGTTACACTCTAGTTGTGGTGCACGGGCTTCTCCTGCTGTGGCTTCTCTGATTGCAGGGCCCAGGCTCCAGGGTGTGTGGGTTTCAGTGGTTGTGGTGCACAGGCTCTGGAGCACAGGCTCAGTGGTTGTAATGCATGGGCCTAGTTGTCTGAGGCGTGTGGGATCTTCCTGGATCAAGGATCAAACCTGTGTCTCCTGCACTAGGAAGTGGACTATTTTCTTTTCTTTTTTTTTTTTTACCACAGAGCCTCCAAGGAAAGCCACTCCATGTTTTTCTGACCTCCCTCTCAATCAAATCTGTCTTGTGTCCATGTCTGATTCCTTGAACCTATCTGATAGAGCTGGAGAAACTAATTCAGGCTAACAAGTGAATGTCTGAGACTATTTTCCCCTTACAGATTATAGCCAGATTTTAACATCAGTCATTAGTGACTTGCAAGACTCCTGTAACCATTGCAGCAGCTAGGCCTGGCCAGTGGGGAAAGTCTTTAAGAATTTATTGCCTCAGTTAATGTTCTTAGTAGCAAGAAGAATTGCTAAGTAGGAAGGAAGAACTAACTGTAGGCACCACTAAATTCCACTCTCTGGTGAGGCCAGTCAGACAAGCGATGTCAACTACAAAAATTCCTTGTTCTCTCTCATCTCTTTCCCACTAAAGAAGTGCCCTCCTCTCTGACCATTTTGAGGAAAGGGGGCTATGACATCACCAGAAAGGAAGATAAACATCAAGGTCTTCAGACAGGGGCTCTTTGCTGGGCCAAATGTTTAGTTTTTATAGCATCATCCAGTATCTCATTATATTCCAGTGTTTTGCCCTCACGCAGAACCTCCTTAAAATAAGAGTGGCCATTTCCTCCTCCTGAGTCCCTGAAGGCAACGTGGCAGACAAGTCACTATTGTGTGGTTCTGGGAGCAGGAGGCATGCCACTTGGATGTTATGTTTATTGGTAACATCTCTTCTCAGCAAATCTGCTTTCTAAAGTCCCGGCCACTTCCTCTCTTGAGTTGCACAGTGGGCTTTGGTGGCTGAAGAGGAAGTGAAGGTCAGGGAGCAATTTTGATCCTCATCCTGTATTTAGGATTCTAGCTTCCCCTCACCTCCCCAGAGGTTTGATTCTGGAAAACAGCACTTGTTTTCCATAGAACAAAGGTTTCTGGAAAGCAGGAAGGCCATCCTGGCAGAGCCCTGAGTGGAGCAGGGAGGGATGTTTTAGAACCCCATGGGGGTGCTTCTGCTGCGGAGGCCCGAGGAGACGCAGCTGGGATTCAGGACACAGGATTCTGGTGGGCAGGCCAAGGAGGCCACACTGTAGCCACATTGGGCAGGACAGGGCCCCAGTCGGGAACTGCAGGGACTCAGCAATCACTAGTAGCCTTTGCAGCTCAAAGGCTACAGATCCACTTCTGGATCTTCTAGGAACACACTTTTTTTGGAGCTTCTGTTCATCATTTTCAAAATGAAAATAGTAATACTTTCCCCTCGTACCTTGTAGAGGTAATGTACAGATAACAAATCAGTAAACTAAAAGAGAGTAAAAGCACAGGTTACGAGAGTTAGAAAATGCAAAAGATTGCTATGTTCTCTCCAGCCCTGCACTGTGCATGTTCCATCAAGACAGAGTGTCTGCCCTTCTGGAGACCCGGGAGGACAGCTCACATAGGGAGGTGCCAGCGCTCTCCCTTGTAGAGTCTGGGTCCTGAGACAACTCCCTGGCTTGTGTGTGTGGCTCAATATTTCCAAAGTGGGCACTATTACAGGATATGATCCGATATTCTGGGAAAACATATTTCATGTTCACATTTATTTGGTGAACACTGGATCAAAAAATTAAGCACTTCTTTACCAGAGATCTTCTCAGAGCCTTTAATATGCTAATTGCATTAAGAATCTCAAAGGGAGAGACATAATATGCAGACTTTCCCAGATATTTCTGATTTCAGAGAAATACTTTTCTCATGGCACAACTCTCAAACAGAGTGGTAAATGCCAATGTTCATTCTTATGCCTTTGGCTATACAAAATATCTATAGTTTTTATCGATTTTTAGACTAAACAAGATTATGCTGTTTTAGATACCAGATTCACACACAAAAAAGAAAGAAATCTTCTGCTAAACACGACTCTCTCAGACTTTTGTTTCTGGGAAGGTGGAGTAGACATAATTTTCCCAATTCTTCCTGCTAATCACACTGGAAACTGCCAATGGACATTGCATATGAAACAAACAGAAGATTTTGAAAGGTGGAGAAGAGAAGGCAACAGCCTGACCAGGAACGTTGACTCCAGGAATGACAGAGGGATTTTTTTTTTTTTGCCTCATCTATCATGATGTGAAGCTAAAGAAGCTAGAAATGGAGAAAAGGGAACCCTTGCACTCTGTTGGTGGGAATGTATATTGGTACAGCCACTATGGAAAACAGTACGCAGGTTTCCCAAAAAACTAAAAATTGAACTACCATATGATCAGCAATTCCACTCTATAATAAAACAGCAGCACTAGTCTGTAAAGATACATTCATCTCCAATGTTCATTATTTACAATTGCCAAGATATGGAAGCAATTTAAGTGTCCATCAACAGATGAATGGATAAAGAAGATGTGGTATAAACATACAATGTAATACTATTTAGACCCAAAAAAGAATAAATTTTTGCCATTTGCAACAACATGCATGGACTTGGAGAGTAAGTATGATGCTAAATGAAATGAGTCAGAGAAAGACAAATACTGTATCATATTATTTATATGTGAAATCTAAAAAATACAATAAGCTAGTGACTATGACAAAAAAGAAACAGATTCAAACCAGAGGATAAACCCGTGGTTAGCCTGTGGGGAGAGGGAAGGGAAGACACAGGTAGGGGATTTAGAGGTACTAACTACTACATATAAAATAAGCTATAAAGATATAGTGCATGATGTGAGGAACCTAGTCAACATTTTATAATGACTACAAATGAAGTACAAGCTTTAAAAATTGTGAATCATTATATTACACACTTATATGATATTATATATCAACTATATTTCAATTAAAAAATAATTTTTAAAAAAGAAGCTGGAAATGGCAATAAGCACAGACAAAATAAATTTCCCACAAAACCCTGTTCTCTCTCATCAAAGGACTAGGAAAGAGGCCTTCTAACCAGAGAGAAAACTTTTAGGGAATAACAACTTCATTTGAGCCAGACACTGCAGGAAACACTGCGGCCCCTGTGGCCCCTTTACTAGCACAGGCCAACAGGGAGCCTGCACTCGTGTCCCTGTTGGCTGATAACGATGTACTCCCTGCCTGACAGTGTCAGTGGAAACCACACAGGAGGCCTGAACTTCCTGAACAATGGCTGACCCAAGAACAATGGCTTACTGTCTCCTCCCAGATCCCTGCCTGTGTGGTATCAGGAGACCTAACGGAGTCAGGATGTTCAGCATAGCCCAGTAGTAACAAGGACATCTCCACAGTGGTGTCAGTAGAGACCCCACTGGGACCCAGATTCCCACCCAGCAGTAACAAGGAGCTTTCTCATCCCTGTGTGTTAGTGGAAGCTGAGCGAGGAACTTAGAATTCTACCTCCCCTTAGCAATAATGAGACGGTACAACTTCCCTTCCCTTGCTTGAGTTACGTCAAAGAAAGGCAGCTAAAACAGAAAATAAAGTGAACAGGTCCACATTTCAATTGGAAGTCATTCCTCACAGCAAAAACCAAGAACATCTCAAATAGAATGCAAAGACAGTTGGTAGATGCCAACACTGACATGACAGAAATGTAATTAATGTGATTTTACTGTAGTCATGGTAAAAATTCTTCAACGAACCATTATGAACATACTTGAAACAAATGAAAAAATAGAAATCTTCAGCAAAGAAACAGGAAAATAGCAGTAACACTATAGACCATATAAAGAAGAACCGAATGGAATCTGAGAACTGGAAAACGTAATAACCAAAATAAAACACCTCAGTGGATGGGGTCAATAGCAGAACAGAGGGGACAAAGGAAATGATCAGTGAGTTAGAAGAACTTAACAATAGAGATTACCCAATCTGAGTAACAGAGAGAAAATAGACTGAAACAGACAGAGAGCTACGGGTACCTGTGGGGCTATAACAAAAGATTTAACATTTGTATCTTTGGAGGTCCAGAAAGAAAAAGAGAGAAGGAATGAAAAAGTATTTGAAGAAATAATTATTGATAACTTCCAATATTTAGAAAGAGATATAACTCTACAGATTCTAAAAGCTGAGTAAGATCCAGATAGAATAAACTCAAATCTACATCAAGATGCATAATAATTAAATTTCTAAAAACTAAAGATATGAAACAAATCTTCAAAGCAACCAGAAAAAAACACCACCATACTTACAGGGAAAACTAATTTGAATTACAGTAGCTATCCTCAGCAGAAACCACAGAGACAGAAGGAATCACCATATTAATTTTAAAGTGCTAAAAGAAATGAAGGAGATCAGTCCTGGGTGTTCATTGGAAGGACTGATGCTGAAGCTGAAACTCCAATACTTTGGCCACCTGATGAGAAGAGCTGACTTATATGAAAAGACCCTGATGCTGGGAAAGATTGAAGGTGGGAGGAGAAGGGAACAACAGAGGATGAGATGGTTGGATGGCATCACCGACTCGATGGACATGGGTTTGGGTGAACTCGGGGAGTTAGTGATGGACAGGGAGGCCTGGCGTGCTGCAATTCATGGGGTCTCAAAGAGTTGGACACGACTGAGCGACTGAATGGAACTGAAAAGAAAAGAATGGTCAGTTTCCTAAAGGCAGTGATATTATTCTTCAGAAATTAAGAACAGTCATGATATTCTGAGATGAACAAAAACTAACAGAATTTGTTATAAGTAAGCAAAAAATAGCTAAAGGAAATGAAGAAAGAAGGAATCTTAGAATATCAGAAAGGAAGAAAGAACATGGTAAGTAAAAACTTGGGTAATTACAGTATACTTCTCCTCTTACATTTTCTAAATTGTGTTTGATGGTTGGAGCACAAATTACAGCACTGACTACTGTGGTTCTAAATGCGTGTAGGAAAATATTTAAGGCAGTTATAAGTAGAGGAGGGTGAAGAGAGATAAAGGGAGGTACTTTTCCTGTATTTCACTCAAACTGGCAAAATGGCACCAGTACATGGCACTAAATTATGTATACATAGTATAATGCCTAGAGCAATTGCCAAAAAGCAATACAAAGAGATACACTAAAGAATTATAATGGAATTCAAGGAACCCAATGGGAGGCAGGAAAAAGAGAAATTAAAGACAGAGAGAACAAATGTAAAACAAAAAATAAACAGCAAGCTGAAGCCTAACATTACTGTGTGTGTGTGCTTAGTCGCTCAGTCGTGTCCAACTCTCTGTGACCCCATGGACTGCAGCCCACCAGGCTCCTCTGTCCATGGGGATTCTCCAGGCAAGAATACTGGAGTGGTTGCCATTTCCTTCCAGGGGATCTTCCCAACCCAGGGATCGAACTCAGGTCTCTTGCATTGCAGGCAAACTCTTCACCAACTTAGCTAGGAGGGATGCCCTTAACATTAGTATAATTACTTTTTCTGCAAATGACCTAAAAATGCCAAATAGAAGAGACTGGCAAAGTGAATAAAAAAACACGACCAACCTATATACTGTCTCTAAGAAACTCACTTCAAGTATAATGATATAGGCAAGTCAAAAGTAGAAGGATAAAACCACTTCACATACATTAGTATGGTATATGATGTGTGTGCTCAGTCGTGTCTGTGTCTGACTCTTTATGACCCCATGAACTGTAGCCCACCAGGCTCCTCTGTCCATGGGATTTTCCAGGCAAGAATATTGGAGTGGGTTGCCATTTGGTTCTCCATTCATTAGCAAAGCTATTATTTAAAAAAATAAAACAGAAAATAATAAGCCTTGGTGAGGATACAGAAAAATCAGAACTCTTGTGCATTGCTGATAGGAATGTAAAATAGTGCAGCCACACGGAAAAAAGTATGGTGGTTCCTCGAAAAATCTAACATAGAATGACTATAGGATCCACTTCTGGATATTTACCTACAGGAAACAGAAGTGGAGACTTGAACAGATATTTGTACATCTATGTTTATAGTAGCATTATTCACAATAGTGAAAAGGTAGAGACAACCCAAGTGTTCATCAGTGGATGAACGGATAAACAAAATGTGGTGTACACAGACAATATAATATTATTTAACCTTAAAAATAAGGAAATTCTGTCACTTGCTAAGATATGGGTAAACTGTGAAGACATTATGTTAAATGAAACAAGCCAGTCATAAAAAAAAGAGTGTACAGTATGAATCCACTTAGATGAGGTACTTATAATAGTCAAATTCATAGAGGCAGAAAGTAGAATGGTGGTTTCCAGGGGCTGATGGGGAGAGAAAAATGGGGAGCCATGGTTTAATGGGTATGGAGTTTCAATTTTGGAATATGAAAAAGGTCTGGATATGGGTAGTGGTAATGGTTGTACAATGATGCAAATGGTCTTAATGCCACTGAAGTATACATTTAAAAACAGTTTTAAAAAAGTAAAAGGATAGGAAAGGATATATCATGCAAACATTGATCAAAGGAAAGCAGGAGCGCCTTTGTTAGTATTAGATAAAGTAGATGTCAGAGCGAAGGGAAAGATCAAAGACAGAAAGAGACATTCTATCATGATAAAAAGAGCCAATTCACCAAGAAAACAGTTTAGCAATACTCAAGGTGTATCCACCAAACAAGAGTTGCAAAATCCATGAAGTAAAATGAAATAGAATAGGAAGAACAAACAGAAAAACCCAGGATTATAGTTGGAGACCTTAACTCCCCTCTCTCTACACTTGATATAAACAACATTCCTTCCATATCTGACTCTGGTTTTAATACTTGCTGTCTCTTTAAACTTGCCTTGCAGTATATCCTGTGAATTTTTGTTGAAAGCCAGATGTTCTTGGTAAAAAGAACTGAGGTGCATGGCCTTTAGTGTTGTAGTGGTAAAGTATACAGGGAGAGGAGGTATTCTATAATCCTATGACTAGATCTCAGACTTCTGAGCTTGTGCTCTTTGACCCTGCCCTTAGGTGGGGCAGGAAGTTGAGGCGGGTGGAGATGAGTACTGCTCTGCCCCCAGGCTCCGTTCAGTTCTGTTCAGTCATTCAGTCGTGTCTGACTCTTTTCGACCCCATGAATTGCAGCACGCCAGGTCTCCCTGTCCATCACCAACTCCCAGAGTTTACTCAGACTCATGTTCATCAAGTCAGTGATGCCATCCAGCCGTCTCATCCTCTGTCGTCCCCTTTTCCTCCTGGCCCCAATCCCTCCCAGCATCAGAGTCTTTTCCAGTGAGTCAGCTCCTCGCATGTGGTGACCAAAGGATCGGAGTTTCAGCTTTAGCATCAGTCCTTCCAATGAACACCCAGGACTGATCTCCTTTAGAATGGATTGGTTGGATCTCCTTGCAGTCCAAGGGACTCTCAAGAGTCTTCTCCAACACCACAGTTCAAAACCATCTATTCTTTGGCACTCAGCTTTCTTCACAGTCCAACTCTCACATCCATACATGACCATTGGAAAAACCATAGCCTTGACTAGATAGACCTTTGTTGCCATAGTAATGTCTCTGCTTTTGAATATGCTATCTAGGTCGGTCATAACTTTCCTTCCAAGGAGTAAGCGTCTTTTAATTTCATGGCTGCAGTCACCATCTGCAGTGATTTTGGAGCCCCCAAAAATAAAGTCTAACACTATTTCCACTGTTTCCCCATCTATTTCCCAAAAAGGGATGGGACCAGATGCCATGATCTTTGTTTTCTGAATGTTGAGCTTTAAGCCAGCTTTTTCACTCTCCTCTTTCACTTTCATCAAGAGGCTTTTTAGTTCCTCTTCACTTTCTGCCATAAGGGTGGTGTCATCTGCATATCTGAGGTGATTGATATTTCTCCCAGCAATCTTGATTCCAGCTTGTGCTTCTTCCAGCCCAGTGTTTCTATGATGTACTCTGCATAGAAGTTTAAATAAGCAGGGTGACAATATACAGCCTTGACGTACTCCTTTTCCTATTTGGAACCAGTCTGTTGTTCCATGACCAGTTCTAACTGTTGCTTCCTGAGCTGCATATAGATTTCTCTAGAGGCAGATCAGGTGGTCTGGTATTCCCATCTCTTTCAGAATTTTCCACAGTTTATTGTGTTCTTTGGAAGGAATGATGCTGAAGCTGAAACTCCAGTACTTTGGCCACCTTATGCAAAGAGTTGATTCATTGGAAAAGACTCTGATGCTGGGAGGGATTGGGGGCAGGAGGAGAAGGGGACGACAGAGGATGAGATGGCTGGATGGCATCACCCACTCGATGGACATGAGTCTGAGTGAACTCCGGGAGTTGGTGATGGACAGGGAGGCCTGGCATGCTGCAATTCATGGGGTTGCAAAGAGTCGGACACGACTGAGCGACTGAACTGAACTGAACACTGTCAAAGGCTTTGGCATAGTCAACAAAGCAGAAATAGATGTTTTTCCAGAACTTTCTTGCCATTTCAATGATCCAGCAGATGTTGGCAATTTGATCTCTAGTTCCTCTGCCTTTTCGAAAACCAGCTTGAACATCTGGAATTTCACGGTTCACGTATTGCTGAAGCCTGGCTTGCAGCATTTTGAGCATTACTTTACTAGCATGTGAGATGAGTGCAATTGTGCGGTAGTTTGAGCATTCTTCTCCAACACCACAGTTCAAAAGCATCTATTCTTCGGCGCTCAGCCTTCTTCACAGTCCAGCTCTCACATCCATACATGACCACAGTGGTGTTGGAGAAGACTCTTGAGAGTCCCTTGGACTGCAAGGAGATCCAACCGGTCCATTCTGAAGGAGATCAGACCTGGGATTTCTTTGGAGGGAATGATGCTAAAGCTGAAACTCCAGTATTTTGGCCACCTCATGCGAAGAGTTGACTCATTGGAGAAGACTCTGATGCTGGGAGGGATTGAGGGCAGGAGGAGAAGGGGACGACAGAGGATGAGATGGGTGGATGGCATCACTGACTCGATGAATGTGAGTCTGAGTGACCTCCGAGAGCTGGTGATGGATAGGGAGGCCTGGCGTGCTGCAGTTCATGGGGTCGCAAAGAGTCGGACACGACTGAGCGACTGATCTGATCTCTGATCTTGAGCATTCTTTGGTATTGCCTTTCTTTGGGATTGGAATGAAAATTGATCTTTTCCAGTTGTGTGGCCACTGCTGAGTTTTCCAAATTTGCTGGCATATTGAGTGCAGCACTTTCATAGCATCATCTTTTAGGATTTGAATTCCATCACCTCCACTAGCTTTGTTTGTAGTGATGCTTTCTAAGGCCCACTTGACTTTGCATTCCAGGATGTCTGGCTCTAGGTGAGTGATCACACCATTGTGATTATCTTGGTCATGAAGCTCTTTTTTGTACAGTTCTTCTGTGTATTCTTGCCACCTCTTCTTAATATCTTTTGCTTCTGTTAGGTCCATACCATTACTGTCCTTTATCGAGCCCATCTTTGCATGAAATGTTCCTTTGGTATCTCTAATTTTCTTGAAGAGATCTCTGTTGCTGCTGCTGCTAAGTCGCTTCAGTCGTGTCCAACTCTGTGCAACCCCATAGAAAGCAGCCCACCAGGCTCCGCTGTCCCTGGGATTCTCCAGGCAAGAATACTGGAGTGGGTTGCCATTTCCTTCTCCAATACATGAAAGTGAAAAGTGAAAGTGAAGTCGTTCGGTCGTGTCTGACTTTTAGCAACCCCATGGACTGCAGCCCACCAGGCTCCTCCATCCATGGGATTTTCCAGGCAAGAGTACTGGAGTGGGGTGCCATTGCCTTGAAGAGATCTCTAGTCTTTCCCATTCTGTTGTTTTCCTCTATTTCTTTGCATTGATTGCTGAGGAAGGCTTTCTTATCTCTCCTTGCTATTATTTGGAACTCTGCATCCAGATGCTTATATCTTTCCTTTTCTCCTTTGCTTTTCACTTCTCTTCTTTTCACAGCTATATGTAAGGTCTCCTCAGACAGCCATTTTGCTTTTTTGCATTTCTTTTTCTTGGAGATGGTCTTGATCCCTGTTTCTTGTACAATGTCACAAACCTCTGTCCATAGTTCATTAGGCACTCTGTCTATAAGATCTAGTCCTTTAAAGCTATTTCTCACTTCCACTGTATAATCATAAAGGATTTGATTAGGGTCTGTTAGGCTCTTTTACAACCTCAATAGGTAAGATTCTGGTAAGATAGTTTCTCTGGAGGGCAGGTCTTGTTAAGAACAGAATGCTCTATTGTTATTTTAGAATGATTATCTTCCCCCTCCTGGTCCTGGAAGTAGGAGGGGATTTCTCTCCCATCTTCCCTGTGAGAGCCTAGTAGGGCTCTGGAGTTTCGCCTTCCTCCCACCCAAGACTGAGGGCCCCATGGAGTTTTCAACTCTCAAGAGTTGAGACTGATGAAGGATTGAACTTCCACCAATTTGTTAATTACAGTTTAGGTTTCCCTACCCCAGCACTTGTTCCCACAGAGGTCTCTGCTCTGGGAAACTGTGATTCTCTGCGTCTGCCTCTTTGTTTCTCCACGTCTTGGGGCAGTGGCTTTTCTCTGTGACTTCAGTTCTCTGGTACATCTAAGAGCAGTTGATTTTCAGCATTTGACTTGTTAGGATGGAGTGATGACTTTAAAACTCCTTACATGTTTGACCAGAACCTGAAAGTCTAAGGGTTGTTTAAAATAAATTAACATAAAGTTGTTTCTTCAGGTCTCTACAAGTTACATGCTAAATAAGGTACCTTTATTTTCATTTTGGACAAACTGTTCTTAGAGGATATGAGCAGAAAATTCCAGGGCTTATACTTGGAAAACAGAAGACCACCCCTTGCAAGGTCTCTCATTGTCAAGAATATTTGCTGTGAGCTTAAAAGAAAAAAATCCACACAAAGGAGTCCAGTGAACACTGGTTGGGCCTTCTTGGGGAAACCACCCCCAGGGAGGTTTTGATTCAATTAATCCTTCCTGACATGCTGTTACCCTTTTCAACAGGGCCTTAATTTAGTTTTCTCAAGAACACAAACTTCCGGAAAATTTAATTTGCTGGAAGAAGGTGTAGGTAACCCTTCCAGATAAACTGTGCTCCAAGGAAAATAGCGTAGACTCTGGGAGCAAGGGATGTAGATCCTGACTGGGCTGGCTCAACTAGCTGTGCTGTGTAACTTTTCACCCTACTGTTGGACAAAGCTGACAGGAGCTCACCCAGATTCAAGGCAAGGGGACTACTACGGACTGAATGTTTGTGTCCCCCTGGATTCATATGCTGAAACCTAATCCCCAATATATTGCTATGTGTGAAAGAGGAAACAGAACAGGCTCTGTCTTGAAAGCAGGACTCCATCTTCGGTCGGATTACGGACTTTGAGCTAAGAGCCCCAGGGCTCTCCCATTGCCTAAAAGAATACCCTAATTATCTGTGTAACTGAATAGAATCATACATTCTATTATGCTTATTGGGGTATGACCACAAGCCTATTGCTAATTGTCCACCGTTAACTACCTAGGCTTAAAGCAAATGATCCTGGGTTAACTTTGATTGTATCTTTCCTTTTCCTTTGTTCAGACTAGTTTCAGGGAATTTGGGGAGGTGGGTTTGGGCATGTAAGCTTAGGGTATATAAGGTTTTCACAAAAAACTGGTTGGGGTCCTTGGCTAAAGGAAACTCTGCCTTGGGCCAGCCGGTGTAAATGAACTGCACTCCACTATCTGCTATCTGCATCGTGCTTCTGAGTGAGTTTGTTTCCTGGAACGTGTGGCTACAACATGTGGAGATGGGGTCTTTGGGAGGTGATTACATTATGAGGGCAGAGCTCATTAGTGCCCTTGTAAGAGAGACCCCAGAGAACTCCCTTGCCTCTTCCACCATGTGAGGACTCAGCAGAGAGATGGCCATCCATGAACCAGCAGGTGGGTGCTCATCTATCCCTGAATCTGCTGGTGCCTTGATCCTGTACTTCTCTACTAGAACTGTCAGAAATACATTTCTTTTGTTTATAGCAGCCCGAATAGACTAAGACAGGGATCTTTCAATGGGAGGAATGCCAAAGAATTTGTGGCCATGCTTTAAAATTGCCACCAAAGTCACAGACTCCATACACTTCCTGTGGAGTTCAATTTTCTGTGCTATTTTCTGTTCATTTTTCTGTAAGGGAAAAAAGAAAGCTTGGAGCAGGGGGCACATACACAGAGGATGGACCTACCTTTTTAGTGTCTAAAATTGACAGTAGATGTCTGGATATTGCCAGATTATCCTACTTTATTTTCACTTCTCTGCAGCTTGAATATTTAGGAGGTAGGGATGGGTACCCATGGCTTTTTGTTTTCTAAAACATCAACTGTCTACACACAGTGCTATATACAAAATAAATAAATAATAAGAACCTATTTTTTAGCACAGGGAATTTTACTCAATACTTTGTAATGACCTACATGGAAACAGAATCTAAAAAACACTGGATAGGGACTTATCTGGTTGTCCAGAGGCTAAGACTCCATTCCCAATGCAGGGGGCTTAGGTTTGATCCCTGGTCAAGGAACAAGATCTTACATGCCATGCATAGGAGGTTGTAGGCTGCAATTAAAGACCGCAAGTGCCACAACGCAAGATCCTGCATGTCATAGTTAAGACCTGACACAGCTAAATAAATAATAAAATCAGTGGATATATGTATAACTGATTCACTTTGCTATATAGCAGGAACTAACACAACACTGTCGGGGAAGGCAATGGCACCCCACCCCAGTACTTTTGCCTGGAAAATCCCATGGACGGAGGAGCCTGGTAGGCTCCAGTCCATGGGGTCGCTAAGAGTCGGACACGACTGAGCTGCTTCCCTTTCCCTTTTCGCTTTCATGCATTGGAGAAGGAAATGGCAACCCACTCCAGTGTTCTTGCCTGGAGAATCCCAGGGACGGGGGAGCCTGGTGAGCTTCCGTCTATGGGGTCGCACAGAGTCGGACACGACTGAAGCGACTTAGCAGCAGCAGCAGCAGCAACACAACACTGTAAGTCAACTGGACTTCAATAAAAATTAATTTAAAAAAAACTTCTAAAGGGAGGGAAACAGAAGAAGAGGTGACTAAAATAAAGCCTCAAATTTGAAATTGGGGGGTGGGGTGGGGAATAAAACATCAACTGCCATTGCTTTCAGCTAAAAAGTCATTCCTTTCTAAGATATACTGATTTGAATAGTATCCTGTTCCCACCTCAAATTCTTATCTCAGAATGTGATCTTCTTTGTAAACAGAGTTTTAGCAGATATTAATTAGTTAAGATCTGGAGATAAAATCATCCTGGATTTAGGTTTGCCTACATCCAGTGACTGGAGTTCTAAAAGAGGATAAAACATAAAGAGACATGCCAGGAAGAAAGCGATGTGTAGATGCAGAGAGAGATTAAGTCTTGCTGCCACAAGACAAGAAACACCCGGGATCATGAGAAGCTGGAAGAGACATGAAAAGATCATACCCTAGAGCCTTCGGGGAAGGCAATGGCACCCCACCCCAGTACTTTTGCCTAGAAAATCCCATGGACGAAGGAGCCTGGTAGGCTCCAGTCCATGGGGTTGCTAAGAGTCGGACACGACTAAGCGACTTCACTTTCACTTTTCACTTTCATGCATTGGAGAAGGAAATGGCAACCCACTCCAGTGTTCTTGCCTGGAGAATCCCAGGGGTGGGGGAGCCTGGTGAGCTTCCGTCTGTGGGGTCACACAGAGTCGGACACAACTGAAGTGACTTAGCAGCAGCAGCAGCAGAGCCTTCGGAGAGTGCATGGCCCTGTCAACACCTTGATTTCGGACTTCTAGCCTCTCTAACAGAGAGAATCATCTCTGTTGTTTTAAACCACCCAGTTTGTGGTTATTCTGTTAATAGTAGCCCTAGGAAGCTAATACATATGGTAAATGAGGAAAACTCACTGAGGAAAGACCTTTGCCAAAGGTGAAGGCAAGAAAACATTGTGTGCAAAACACTTATAAGAATGAATTATGTTAGTATTTATTATTCATCCAAATAATACTGGCCCCCAGATAACTGCAATAATAATTCAGTCATATATGATAGCTTGCAAACTTTTAGTCATATGAAAACCATACCTTTAGGCATGCTTATGAAGGGATACTTGAGGAAAATATATGAAACATTTTATATAACAGTATTAACAGATTTATATATTTTAAATCTCTCTCTGTATATATTTATATATCTATATGGCACGTGTTTCCCTGTGCTTTGCAAATGTTAAGGGTGGGCCTGCATTTTTGTCCTTCTAAAGAAAGCTGAGGGCCGAAGAACTCATGCTTTTGAACTGTGGTGTTGGAGAAGACTCTTGAGAATCCCTTGGACAGCAAGGAGATCCAACCAGTGCATCCTAAAGGAAATCAGTCCTGACTATTCATTGGAAGGACTGATGCTGAAGCTGAAACTCCAGTACTTTGGCCACGTGATGCAAAGAACTGATTTCATTAGAAAAGACCATGATGTTGGGAAAGATTGAAGGTGGGAGGAGAACGACAGAGTATGAGATGGTTGGATGGCATCACTGACTCAACAGACATGAATTTGAGTAAACTCTGGGAGTTGGTGATGGACAGGGAGGCCTGGTGTGTTGCAGTCCATGGGGCTGCAAAGAGTCAGACAGGACTGAGCAACTGAACTGAACTGGACTGAATCATGTTAGAGTAAAGAATAATGGCTAGCATTTATTGAGCACTTTTTGTAGGCCAGACACTGTGCTAAGTGCTTACATGCACTATCTCAGCAAATCCTACAATAACTCATTTTACAGATGGTAAAAATTGAGACTTGTGCTTTGCTAGCGGTCACCCAGTCAGTTAGTGGGTGAGCTGGGACTATGTTCTATCCACCCACCTTGAAAATCAGAACTTCTATCCTGAGCCTCCTAAACACAGCTTCATGCAGAGGGAACAGGAGTCGAGCTACTGCCATGGTTCCAGCCAAGATTCTCAGGGTTTCCTTTCCTCTCCTTTTGGCCTAAGGCTGAAAAGTTATTAGCTGTGTCTGATTGTTCACCTGGGGACTCAAAAGAACAATGTTGACTCAACAATGCACGCGGGTGCTATTCTTCTGGATCCATCTCTCACTCAGTCTTAAGGGGCTGCCCCGAGGGAGGGGCTCCGCGAGGGCGCAGCTGGTGGTCTTTACCTTCAGATCTGCTGAAACTGGTGTCTTTCTTTCCCTCTGTTCTCTTTTGTGTCTGGGCTTCAAATCTCCCAGGGCCAAGATGAAACATTGTTTCATCCTCCTGCCATGTGAGGAATAATAAAAGATAGCTCTTGGCTCACTTATATCATGGACCAACTCAAACCCTGCAGGAGAACAGGGCATGGATTATAGATAAAGCTTAACTCCATTCTTGCAGGAATAGGGTGGCTTACAAATGAAGGCAATATCTGTGTTTGGATAACAGCTACCTTGGGGACTTTATGGTTTTAATAAAATTCTATACATCAAAATTCTTTAAAAACCTTTGCATCACAATTATGCAAAATGACTCTTCCTCTACTGGGCTCCCAGTGAAAAATTGTGGGCAGGGGAGAGGAAGGAGCAACAGCCAGCCCAGAGCACCAGGGCCCCTGAGAGGTGGGTGCCTCCGTGATGCATGTGCTCCTCTCAGGGAGCAGAGAGCTGCATCCATCCTCCCACCCTGCCTAGGTATGTGCAGAGTAAGAAGGGATGGGACTGATCATGTGAAGCAGCAGTTCTCCAAGAGTGGTCCAGGGATCTTGGGGTCCTAGAGAGCCTTTCAGGGGGGTCCCCAAGATCAAAATTAGTAGTTGCATAGTACTAATATGTCATTTTCTCTTTTCATCCTTATTTTCTCATGAGTGTTCAGTGGCATGTTATGGGGACCACATGATGTGTGATGTCAGAACAGATTGAATGTAGAAGTGGGTAAAATATAGCTGTTTTCAATTAAAGCAGACATTAAAGGTACGTGTATCCCAGTGTTCACTGCAGCACTATTTACAATAGCCAGGATATGCAAACAACCTGAATGGCCATCAATGGATGAATGGATAAAGAAGAAGTGATACAAACATACAAGGCTGTATTACTCAGCTATGAAAAAGAATTCAATAATGCCATTTGCAGCAACATGAATGAACTTAGAGATTGTCATACTGAGTGAAGTAAGTCAGACAGAAAAAGACAAGTATCATACGATACTGGTTATATGTGGAATCTAAAAAAATGGTGCAAATGAATTTATTTACAAAACAAAGAGAGTCACACATGAAGAAAACAAACTTGTGGTTACCAAGGGGAAAGGGGAGAGGGGTAAATTGGAAGATCAGGATTGACATATACACACATTTTGACTGTGTGGATCACAATAAACTGTGGAAAATTCTGAAAGAGATGGGAATACCAGACCACCTGATCTGCCTCTTGAGAAACCTATATGCAGCTCAGGAAGCAACAGTTAGAACTGGACATGGACCAACAGACTGGTTCCAAATAGGAAAAGGAGTACGTCAAGGCTGTATATTGTCACCTTGCTTATTTAACTTCTACGCAGAGTACATCATGAGAAATGCTGGACTGGAAGAAGCACAAGCTGGAATCAAGATTGCTAGGAGAAATATCAATAACCTCAGATATGCAAATGACACTACCCTTATGGCAGAAAGTGAAGAGGAACTAAAAAGCCTCTTGATAAAAGTGAAAGAGGAGAGTGAAAAAGTTGGCTTAAACTCAACATTCAGAAAACGAAGATCATGGCATCTGGTCCCATCACTTCATGGGAAATAGATGGGGAAACAGCAGAAACAGTGTCAGACTTTATTTTTGGGGGCTCCAAAATCACTGCAGATGGTGACTGCAGCCATGAAACTAAAAGACGCTTACTCCTTGGAAGAAAAGTTATGACCAACCTAGATAGCATATTGAAAAGCAGAGACATTACTTTGCCAACAAAGGTCCATCTAGTCAAGGCTATGGTTTTTCCTGTGGTCATGTACAGATGCGAGAGTTGGACTGTGAAGAAAGCTGAGCACCGAAGAACTGATGCTTTTGAACTGTGGTGTTGGAGAAGACCCTTGAGAGTCCCTTGGACTGCAAGGAGATCCAACCAGTCCATTCTAAAGGAGATCAGCCCTGGGTGTTCTTTGGAAGGAATGCTGCTAAAGCTGAAACCTCAGTACTTTGGCCACCTCATGCAAAGAGTTGACTCATTGGAAAAGACTCTGATGCTGGGAGGGATTGGGGGCAGGAGGAAAAGGGGACGACAGAGGATGAGATGGCTGGATGGCATCACTGACTCGATGGATGTGAATCTGAGTGAACTTTGGGAGTTGGTGATGGACAGGGAGGCCTGGCGTGCTGCAATTCATGGGGTCGCAAAGTGTTTGACACAACTGAGTGACTGAACTGAACTGAACTGAACTGAAGAACCTACTGTATAGCACAGGGAACTCTACTCAATACTCTGTAATGACCTATACAGGAAAAGGATCTAAAAAAAAGAGTGATATGTGTATATGCATAACTGATTCATTTTGCTGTACAGTAGAAACACATTGTAAATCAACTATTCTCCAATAAAAATTAAGAAAAAGCCAGATATTAAAGAGATTTGCAGAAATTCCCTGGTGGTCCAGTAGTTAGGACTTACCACTTTCACTGCGGTGGCCTGGGGTTCAACTTTGTTGGACTTACAAATTTGTCCTTGGAATGGGACTTGCTCATATGTGGGGGACTTACTGTAGTCTCATAGTGCACGAGGGTGGGCGTTCCACTGAACACTGTTTCTAAAAAAGGTGCCACTCTCCAAAAAAAAAAAAAAAAAAAAAATGTTCTTGGGTCAAATAAACCTGAAAAATACTGGACTTCTGAATCCAATATTTATTCCAAGTTTACTCACAGATCTCAAAATGAGTACTGTGAATCTCCGTGAGAGAGATGCTGTGCTCCACTTTCCAGAGCATAAAACTCTTCTTCAGGGCAACTTGTGGAACTAATCTTCTAAGGAACATAGGGAACTCATTTACTCAGGAAAAGGATGAAGTGATGAAATGGTGTCCCAAGTGCTGAGAGCTGCTTAGTATCCCCAAATCCACTTGCTTGCTCCAGTAAGAGAGGTCACTGGCTGCGTGCTCACTCCAGATATGCAGGTGTGGGTCTGGTTGGGGGTGGTTGGGCTGGAAACCATTCACTCCACAGAGGTGATTGGAAGCCCAGGGCAGGCTCTGGGGTGAAACCGAAAGGGGAGCTTTCTAGAGCTAGTGGGGACATGGGATACTGGGAACGAGAGAGCAAAGCCTACTCTCCCTCCCAGGGCAAGGGGGTACAGTGACACAGAGTGAGAGATGGGAAGATAAGGCAGGTCTGGCTCGCCTCACCCACCTAGTCACACGCCAGGAAGGGCTCGCCATGGATGAGAGGTCCACGGCTGCTGGGAGGGTTCCAGGCCCCTCTTCCCTGTTCTCCCAGCAGAGGGGCAGTCACTAGTCACTCATCTGATGGCTCAGAGCCTGACATTCCTTTCTGGAGGTGGCTCTGGAGGCAGCCACTGTGCCATGGTCATTTGGGCTGAGTTTCTTAACCTCCCTAGACAGGGCTTCCTTGTCTGTAAAATGGGGTCGAAGTGACTCTTTCCTCACAATCTCCTAGTGAGACAATCCAGGCGAAGGGCTGAGCTCAGTGCCTGAGACACAGCATGAATACAGAGCCCCGGGAGTGGGTGAGGGTGTGCAACGAGGCTCAGCCGACGTCCCTCCCGTGTCTGCACCCCACTCCTCCTCTCTAGCCTTCCTTTGGCCTCTGACTGGGGCAAGCAGGTCACCTCAGACCTACCTACACCATGCTCTGGGGGGAGAGGTGAGAATTCCAGCTTCCACCTCAGCTTTTGGCATGTTCTCCTAAAGGGCAGCTGTGTTCCCGGGGACTCAGGTGCTCCCCAGGTTAGCAAGGTGGGCTCCTGCTCTCAGGGCGTGCCTGTTCCCTGGCACCCAAGACAAACTTCCTTCTTCTCTTTTCCCAGGAAGGGGACCTGGTTCACATCTTGAGATTCCGTTTGATCTTCATGTGATAAGGACCCACTCCTCTCTACAGTCAGAACCAGGTTAGCAACACAGGTGTTGTGTGTATTCAAACACCAGCCAGCGATTCTTGTTTGGGAAAGGACCTACAGCCTGAACCAGAGCGAAAAGCAGGCTTCCACAGCCACATGGGGAAAGAGAACTCACACAACCAGGACTTCATGGGGGTGGGGATGGGGGTCCCTGAGGACACAGCTGCCCGGCGATCCCCCCCACCGGCAGGGAGGCTGGATACTCTGGTGTTTACCTGGGCAGCCAGGTGCCCTGAGCATACCTTGAATTTTCCTAGGCACGTCAGGTCGTCCCTCCTCTGCCCTTGAAGAGTAGTAGAGTAAAGAGGGAGTGAAGAACGAAGAGAGAGGGGAACGTTTTCTTTTAGCATCTTTCAGAATGTCCACAGTTCCCATTTTAGACTTGCAGGGTTGGGAGTCAGTGTTCATTTGGGTAAACAATCTGCCTGAAAGGTGGAGACCTGGATTTGATCCCTGGGTCGGGAAGATCCCCTGGAGAAGGTAATGGCAACCCACTCCAGTATTCTTGCCTGGAGAATTCCACGAACAGAGCAGTCTGGTGGGCTACAGTCCATGGGGTCTCAGTCGGACATGACTGAAGAACTAACACACAAAACATTTCTCCACAAAAGCTAGAGCAGAGGGTAGGCCTTTCTCTGGCTTGGAGACCAGCCCCTTTCCCAGGCTGCATTGCCAGGGCCCCCCGCCCCTCCCCCTCTCCAGGCCACAAAGGGTTCCCAGCTAAGTTGCTCCTGCGGGCTGTGCTTGTGGCATTGGGCTGGTCGACCTGGGAAGGTGCTCTCTTGATTTTGTTGTATTCTTTGAGTTCTTTTGCTGCAGATCTGCTGAAACTCAGAGCGTAGTTCAACAGGGCACTTTACATATATATAGTTTTCTATCATTTTAAATACATCCACTTTGATTCAAGTCAAAAAAGTATTTTCCTAACTATCTTTACTAAGGCAAACACTAGAACTAGTGTGCATTTTTTGATGCACCTAATTTGGTAGAGAAGTTGGTGGGAAGTTGGAGGGGGATCCCTGGCTAGGACAGGGTTGTCTCACGGACTCACGTTAACATCAACCTAGATTATGTGAAGGCTGGAAGCGACTGCTCTTTTGCTTCCTCACGGAGACCCAGAAGGACAGACAGGGGCTCTAGAAGCCAATGGATCTCTTATTGATGTGGTAGTGGTTTATTGCTCAGCTGTGTCCAACTTTTGCGACCCCTGGACTGTAGCTCACCAGGCTCCTCTGTCCATGGGATTTCCCAAGCAAGAATACCGGGGTGGGTTGCCATTTCCTTCTCTAGGGGATCCTCCCAGACCTGTGTCTCCTGCATTGCAGGCAGATATTTTAGCTGTTCATGTTCCATTTTTGAGCACAATCTTCTCTTGCACATTGTTTTCAGACTGTTGTGAAGATTAAGTGGGCTAATGTGCATAAAGCACTTAGCACAGCCCCTGACACCCTGTATCCTAGTAAACACTCATCAGAAGGTTATTATATAGAGGTTTATTCTCACCCACACCAGTGAGAGAAATTCTTTGTTGCTTCTTTCTGCCTTTTCCACTTGACCTTCTCCCCGTCCTTGGGTGCAGCTGGCTTTCTCCTCAGCCCCATGCCATTTTCATGTATTTCCTGCTGCCTTTGCTCCGAATTAACCTGAATTACCCCGACTTTGAGTTCCTCTTGCTCTATGAGGTTTACCTTGACAGCTGACTTGATGGCTGCTGTGTGTTCTGATGGGCTCAGGGGGCACCGCAAGCTCTTGGGGTGATGGGAAACTCATTAGGTTTCCCATTGTGCCCAGGACATTGCAGGGGGATGCTCCATAGTTGCGTGAAGGATGGAGTAAGAGTGGGTGGCTGAGGGAGGTTGCCCAGTGCTGTGACTCCACCAGGCTTGCTGGTCAGGAGCACACACAGCCCTCCAGGGAGCTGCTCACAAGGTCAGTTACTGGCTCTCATTACTTTTGTTTTTGGGGGTAGAAAGTTTGCTAAAGAAATTTATGTGGACATGTGATAGAAAACTGCTTACTCTGGGCTGCTTTTGACGTAGTGGAGAGAGGGGCCCAGATCCCCTCCTCTGGCCTCCTGAGGCTCTTCTGAGGACTTCTATGGCTCCGTCCCTCAGAAACTGGAAACCACTAGAGGGCAGGGTTTTTGACTACAGGTTACATGGCAACTGGCTTTCCACAGTTAACATCTAAGCTACAAGATGGAGCAGTAAATTAAAACCAACCTGCTAGGGAACCTTGCTTCTAGGACAACCTAAGCTTGAGAAATGTTATCTAGATCTGTCTTCCATGTCTAGGGATGAATGGATATTGTGGCTTCTGCCCACACACAGAATTAATACAACATGGATCTCTGGTTTGGAGCCTATACTCTTGGAACTCCAGTAATGGACGAGTAGAGATCATCTCAGCACCATCTGTGTCTTGGGCAGAGACTTACAGAAGCTTCGCCTTATCCATACCCTTCCTACAGAACCCCTACAGTGAGCAGCAGCAATAATAAGTCCAGGTTAAACTACTCTCCCCATGAGATATATGGGATGGGTTCTAGAAAAGCTCTTTTAAGAGGCTGATTCAAATGACAGGTTCCACATTCCCTGCAAATGGAGTTGAGGAATGAGGGCCTCTTTTTGTTGAAGAATGAGAATGTGATGGCTGGAGCTCCAGCAGCCAGCTGGGAAACCATGAAGATGAGGGCCATACCTGGATTAGGATGGAGCTTGGGTCCCTGAGGACATTGAAGAACCACCATACTAGCATTGGTCTGCCTTTCTTTATTACTTTTAGTATGTGAGGGGAAAAAAATCTAAGACCTTTTATAACTCATCTTGTTGAAGTCACAACTTTGGGAGATTTTGTTATTATCAGCCGATTGTAATTATGCCACTACCACAATGCAGTGATGTGGCCTCAGAGGACAGCATTAGTAGTTCCAGGTGGTGTTTGGCCAAATTTTCTCTAATTAAGATGTTATATAGTGACAGACTTGATAATTTCCAGTATCACCTCACCTTTCCTTTGATAGCTTTTCTCCATAGAAGTGTTAATTACCAAAGAAGCAACTTAAAAGTAGGCTACAAGCAATAAAAGTGAAATAAGGGGGCACCTAATTATTTGCAAACTGATTGCTGTGAAATAAACATACCATTATCTCTAGATCACAGTTTAGAGACAAAAAGGAGACTTCTGGTCATTGAGGCCAACCATGATTGCAGTGATATTGGTGGATCTGTAAATATCTTAATCATTCAGCTGTAGAATGTGCTTCCTGGTTTGTCTTCACAAAATAGTTTGTAAAGGCTTGAGATGCAGTCCTCACTGCACAACCATTTTTATAACATAATGGGCAGATCCCCTCCTATCGTGCTCATTTCCAACCTGGAGCCCATGTGGACGGGATCCTTCCCCCTAGTCCCCCAGGAAGCTGGGCACACCTCACTGTACTCATTCTCACACCTGAAAAGGCAAAGAGAGTCCCTTAGGATTGGGATGGGATGACCACTGACTCTGCAGAACCCTGAAAGAGAGAAGAGAGATTCTGGAAGGGCATTTCCCTCCCCAAAGTCATTTTATTAGATTAGTACTCAGTGGATGGCAGCTCATCAAGGCACTGGAGTCAAACACATCAGATTTCATCACCAGCAAATAAAGGCAAATTTCAGGGGTATTGCCTTTTGGGAAGCGAATGAACAGGAATAGGAGCTTTCTGAAAGAAGAACTGAATATTTACCCACTGATCTCAGAATGACACCTTTGATTTAGCATAAGTTGTTTAATTTATTTTACAAGATAATGCACTGGTCAGCTCTGGGCTCAATGGGGCATGAATGGAGGGTGAAATAGCCCACTGTGTCATTAAGTCTGTGTTAAAATCCCCCATCCATTGGATGGGGCTTTAATAATGAAAGAGCTGGTTATAGCTCATGCAAACAATTATGACAGCACAACATGCTTTTTAGTGATTTCAAGTCAGAATTAGGCGATGGCAATGGGCACAAATAGCTACTTAGGGGACATGCCAGCTGCTTCCAGTGAAGCTGCTGACATAAAAATAGGGAAAAAGCACTAAAACAGATGCAATTCAAGTCATAATTTGGTTGCTAATAATTTTCTTTTTGTGTCTGCAGCCTTGAAAAATTGTCCTGAATAAGTGCATACATAAAGACAGTGAGCCAGGTCAAGCCATCACACAGATGAGTAACAGCCAACTACTATCATAAGGCAAGTGAGTTTAGTTCAGTTCAATTCATTCGCTCAGTTGTGTCCGAATCTTTGTGACCCCAAGGACTGTAGCACATCAGGCCTCACTGTCCATCACCAACTCCCAGAGTTTACTTAAACTCATGTCCATTGAGTCGGTGATGCCATCCAACCATCTCATCCTCTTTCGTCCCCTTCTCCTCCCACCTTCAATCTTTCCCAGCATCAGGGTCTTTTCAAATAAGTCAATTCTTCGCATCGGGTAGCCAAAGTATTGGAGTTCCAGCTTCAGCATCAGTCCTTCCAAAGAATATTCAGGACCAATTTCCTTTAGGATGGACTGGTTGGATCTCTGTACAGTCCACGGGACTCTCAAGAGTCTTCTCCAACACCACAGTTCAAAAGCATCAATTCTTCGGTGCTCAGCTTTCTTTATAGTCCAACTCTCATATCCATACAAGACTACTGGAAAAACCATACCTTTGACTAGATGGACCTTTGTTGGCAAGGTAATGTCTCTGCATTTTAACATGCTGTCTAGGTTGGTCGTAACTTTTCTTCCAAGGAGCAAGTGTCTTTTAGTTTCATGGCTGCAGTCACCATCTGCAGTGATTTTGGAGCCCCCAAAATAAAGTCTCTCACAGTTTCCACTGTTTCCCTGTCTATTTGCCATGAATGACTGAGTGACTTCACTTTTCATGCATTGGAGAAGGAAATGGCAACCCACTCCAGTGTTCTTACCTGGAGAATCCCAGGGATGGGGGAGCCTGGTGGGCTGCCGTCTATGGGGTCACACAGAGTTGGACACTACTGAAGCGACTTAGCAGCAACAGCAGCAGCAGCAGTAGCAAAGGGACCAGATGCCATGATCTTAGTTTTCTGAATGTTGAGTTTTAAGCTAACTTTTTATCTCTCCTCTTTCACTTGCATCAAGATGTTCTTTAGTTCTTCTTTGCTTTCTGCCATCAGGGTGGTGTCATCTGCATATCTGAGGTTATTGATATTTCTCCCAGCAATCTTGATTCCAGCTTGTGCTTCATCTAGTCCAGCATTTCTCATGATATACTCTGCATATAAGTTAAATAAGCAGGGTGACAATATACAGCCTTGATGTCCTGCTTTCCTAATTTGGAACCAGTCTGTTGTTCCATGTCCAGTTCTAACTGTTGCTTCTTGACAGATTTCTCAGGAGGCAGGTAAGGTGGTCTGGTATTCCCATCTCTTCCAGAATTTTCCACAGTTGTTGTGATCCACACAATCAAAGGCTTTGGCGTAATCAATAAAGCAGAAGTAGATGTTTTTCTGGAACTCTCTTGCTTTTTTGATGATCTGATGGATGTTGGCAATTTGATCTTTGGTTCCTCTGCCTTTTCTAAACCCAGTTTGAACATCTGGAATTTCACTGTTTATGTACTGTTGAAGCCTGGCTTAGAGAATTTTGAGCATTTCTTTGCTAGCATGTGAGATGAGTACAATTATGTGAAGTTTGAACTTTCATTGGCATTGCCTTTCTTTGGGATTGGAATGAAAACTGACCTTTTCCAGTCCTGTGGTCACTGCGGAGTTTTCCAAATTTGCTGGCATATTGAGTGCAGCACTTTCATAGCATCATCTTTCAGGATTTGAAATAGCTCCACTGGAATTCCATCACCTCCACTAGCTTTGTTTGTAGTGATGCTTCCTAAGGCCCATTTGACTTCGCATTCCAGGATGTCTGGCTCTAGGTGAGTTATTACACCATTGTGATTATCTGGGTCGTGAAGATCTTTTTTGTACAGTTCTTCTGTGTATTCTTGCTACTTCTTCTTAGTATCTTCTGTTTCTGTTAGGTCCATACCATTTCTGTCCTTTATTGTGCCTATCTTTGCATGAAATGTTCCCTTGGTATCTCTAATTTTATTGAAGAAATCTCTAGTCTTTCCCATTCTATTGTTTTCCTCTATTTCTTTGCATTGATCACTAAGGAAGGCTTTCTTATCTCTCCTTGCTCTTCTTTGGAACTCTGCATTCAAATGGGTATATCTTTTCTTTTCTCCTTTGCCTTTCACTTCTCTTCTTTTCATAGCTATTTGTAAGGCCTCCTCAGACAATCATTTCACATTTTTGCATTTCTTTTTCTTGGGGAAGGTCTTGATCACTGCCTCCTGTACAATGTCACGAACCTCATTCCATAGTTCTTCAGGCACTCTATCAGATCTAATCCCTTAAATCTATTTGTCACTTCCACTTTATAATCATAAGGGATTTTATTTAGGTCATACCAGAATGGTCTAGGGGTTTTCCATACTTTCTTCAATTTAAGTCTGAATTTGGCAATAAGGAGTTCATAATCTGAGCCACAGTCTGTTCCTGGTCTTGTTTTTGCTGACTGTATAGAGCTTCTCCATCTTTGGCTGCAAAGAATATAATCAATCTGATTTCAGTGTCGACCATCTGGTGATGTCCATCTGTAGAGTCTTCTCCTGTGTTGTTGGAGAGGGTGTTTGCTATGACCAGTGTGTTCTCTTGACAAAACTCTTAGCCTTTGCCTTGCTTCATTCTGTACTCCAAGGCCAAATTTGCCTGTTACTCCAGGTATTTCTTGACTTTCTACTTTTGCATTCCAGTCCTCAATAATAATGAAAAGGACATCTTTTGGGGGTGTGAGTTCTAGAAGGTCTTGTAGGTCTTCATCAGATCAGATCAGATCAGATCAGTCGCTCAGTCGTGTCCGACTCTTTGCGACCCCATGAACCGCAGCACGCCAGGCCTCCCTGTCCATCACCAGCTCCCGGAGGTCACTCAGACTCGCATCCATCGAGTCAGTGATGCCATCCAGCCATCTCATCCTCTGTCGTCCCCTTCTCCTCCTGCCCTCAATCCTTCCCAGCATCAGAGTCTTCTCCAATGAGTCAACTCTTCGCATGAGGTGGCCAAAATACTGGAGTTTCAGCTTTAGCATCATTCCTTCCAAAGAAATTCCAGGATTGATCTCCTTCAGAATGGACTGGTTGGATCTTCTTGCAGTCCAAGGGACTCTCAAGAGTCTTCTCCAACACCACAGTTCAAAAGCATCAATTCTTCGGCGCTCAGCCTTCTTCACAGTCCAGCTCTCACATCCATACATGACCACAGGAAAGACCATAGCCTTGACTAGGCGAACCTTTGTTGGTAAAGTAATGTCTCTGCTTTTGAATATGCTATCTAGGTTGGTCATAACTTTCCTTCCAAGGAGCAAGCGTCTTTTAATTTCATGGCTGCAGTCACCATCTGCAGTGATTTTGGAGCCCAGAAAAACAAAGTCTGACACTGTTTCCACTGTTTCCCCATCTATTTCCCATGCAGTGATGGGACCAGATGCCATGATCTTCGTTTTCTGAATGTTGAGCTTTAAGCCAACCTTTTCACTCTCCACTTTAACCATTCAACTTCAGCTTCCTCAGCATTACTGGTTGGGGCATAGACTTGGATTACTGTGATATTGAACGGTTTGCCTTGGAAACAAACTGAGATCATTCTGTCATTTTTAAGATTGCATCCAAGTACTGCCTTTTGGACTCATTTGTTGACTTAAAAGTGAGTGAAGTTGATGTCAAAAGCCAGGATCTCCTAAAGTGGGGCAGGATTCACACACACAGCTGAGAAGTGCTTTTGTATGGGTGGCACCCCATGTTCTCTGAGGCCCAGGCCAGCGCCTGGATAGGTCAGCAGAGGGCAGCTCTCTGGCAGGGTGGAAGCTTCCTATAGAATCCTTCAACATGCCCTGCATCCTTTGTTCTCCTTCAACCCCCTTGCCACTTGCACACTAATTAAGACTGTTTTCTTTCTCTCCAGTAAGGATTTTCTTAACCTACAGCAAAGATCCTCTTTGAATTGTTTGCCCTACATTTGTAGAGTTAAAAGGAAAAAATCCCATTAGCTGCTCTATGTCTGATTTCAGTGACCTGTTTGTTTTTCTGCTCACACCTCTCTGGTATTTTGCTGAAAGGGCTCCTTTCCCACACTCTTACCCTCCAGCTTGGGCGGCATCGAGGTGGGTGAGGTGTTTATTTACAGATCTCTTTGGATCATTAGATAAAAGGGATGACACACTTCTCTCTCCCGGGAACATGTTTAAACATGAGCCCGAGTTTTACTTCTCCACTTACTTTCTTGTCAACACACACATAAATCAGCCCTATCACAGCTCATTCAAAAGGACTCTCCTATGTAGTGCTTTTCAAATATAAATTTTCTAGAGTTCTGTTTAACTTTTAGTAAGCTGTCAGCTTTTAAATAGACTGTATATATAACTACAAATAATTTTGTGCTAAAATCTTTAGTCTGAGAAACTACTATAAGTGGATGTTTTATAAGGTTTGAAATTTATAAATTGGATTTTTCTCAACTCAGGAGGCTGGTAATAATAATAAACTTTGATTCTAGGTTATAAAACTAAGTCTCAGAAAATGCTATCACTCATTTCTTCTGTGACTTTTTAAGTGTTAATTTTCTTATTGGAATAAATTTTACATATGAAGAGATATAAGATCTTATGTCTACATTTTGGTGAGTTTTGTGAACTGCATGCTGCTGCTGCTGCTGCTAAGTCACTTCAGTCGTGTCTGACTCTGCATGACCCCATAGATGTCAGCCCACCAGGCTCTCCTGCCCCTGGGATTCTCCAGGCAAGAAAACTGGAGTGGGTTGCCATTTCCTTCTCCAATGCATGAAAGCGAAAAAGTGAAAGTGAAGTCGCTCAGTCGTGTCCGACTCTTAGCGACCCCATGGACTGCAGCCCACCAGGCTCCTCCATCCATGGGATTTTCCAGGCAAGCATACTGGAGTGGGGTGCCATGCATACCACCTGTGTAAGAGCTGCTGAGCAAGATACACATCATTCCCATCATCTCCTAAAGTTTTCTAGTCAATACCCCTTAGATATTGGTCCCCAATAGGCAACACTGGTTCTGATTTCTATCAACATAGATGATCTTTGCCTCTTCTTAAAACAGAATCGTTCTGTATGTATACTCTTTTGTGTCTGGTTTCTTTGGAGCATGATTTTGAGATTCACCCAAGCTATTATCAGTATCTGTGGCTCATTCTTATTACTGACTAGTATTCCATCACACAAGGGTATTCCAGTTTGTTCATCTACTCTCCTGTTGGAGATTTGGCTTGTTTACAGTTTTGGGCTATTATGAATAATGCAGTTATAAACAATTAAAAAAAATGTAAGTGAGAAGTAATGGCCAAATTTGCAAGATTCTTTTCTTTATAATCTGGTGTGATCATGGAAGTAAAACCATCCAGTGTCTCCTCCAAAGGCACTGCTGAGGCTCCAAAATAGGAGAGTTGTTTTAATGGGCCTGTGTTCAAAGACATGGTTTACAAAGTTCTTTTAAGGGGAATTCTCAGCCCAATCGAAATTATCACAAACATCAGAATGAATGATTAGGACTTATGTTTCCAAAAATGAGTGGTTCATGTAACACCAGTGGTGGAAGACAGTGAGTTTTGATGGTACATGGATATTTATGTTTAATAGTTAAATGTTCATTTTTTATGCTTGCCTTTTATTTATGGTAAGTGATGACAGATTTTCCTTTATCCTGTGTGATTAAGTCCCCTTCGGCAAATTTAAGACTGAAGAAAAATTCTCAGGAAAATTGTTCAGTGGAAGCTCAAATTACTCAATTTAAAAAACCCGAGCACTGTGGTTAAGGTGGACGGCGGTGCTGACCTACCTGGTCTTGGCCACGCACCCCGTTTGCTTCTGCATCTGTAAAACGGGCTGTTAGTACAGGTTTCACCCATTTGCTGTGAGGGCCGAATGATGTCTGTGAAACTAGGAGCGCATCTTGAGTGCTGGGTAAAGTGAATTTGCAGTGTTTCACTGTAAGAAATCAGCAATCACGTGGATAACCAAACACTGGCCAGGAATTGATGACTGGAGGAGTTATGTGAGGTCCTCATTTTTGATACTCATGAAACACCCAAGGGCTTTCGTAACTTTTTAAAAAGTACACGTAGGCAAAAGATATGTACACTAGCAAGAAGAAAAACCTCATTTCTGACATTTTAAATTTAAGATCTCAATTTTAACCTTAACCATGAAATTTTTGCACCTTTGTTTTATGTCCCTGGATATCTTCCAGTGTCTCTTAGTTTATAGTCTATGGGAACATGAATAGTATGTATATCCTACTCCTGTGTGAAAATTATATAAACCTTAATTATGTTGAATTGGTTCACAGTGGTTTTCGGGTCTACTATATCCTTCTACTTTACTGTATATTCATTCTATTAATATTTGAGAATCTGATATTGAAACTCCAACTAAAAATCTTAGCTGCTTAAAAAAGAATTATGGCTTCCCTGTGGCTCAGATGATAAAGAATCTGCCTGCAATATGGGATACCCAGGTTCGATCCCTGGGTTGGGAAGATCCCCGGAGAAGGGAATGGCACTCCAATATTCTTGCCTGGAGAATTCCATGGACAGAGGAGCCTGGTGGGCTATAGTCCACGGGTTGCAAAGAGTCGGACGCATCTGAGGGACTAGCACTTTCACTTTCATAGTGGAAATATATGTAACCTTGTTCTGTATTTTCCAAGTCTTCTGTAAATGTGTTATCATAATTTCATAATTTAAAAAAATAAAAATTTCAACACTCCAAATCTTTATCACTATCTTCCAGGCAAACTCTCCCCAACCCTAACTCCAACTGCTATATTTTCAGGTTCCAGGGCAGGAAACTGGCGAGGGGAACGGTGTGCAGGTCAAGTGGCTTGACCACACACTGCTGTCAGCCAGGGAGCTTAAGAACAGATGCCTGAACCCCACCTCCTGGGCTTGCCACTGGTCAGTGTTGTAGACCCTCTGACGTGTGGACAGGGTGGAGATGCATGGGTCTAGCTCGCCAACACTGGCTCAGTTCAGCCCCGATTCTCCAGGACTTGGGAGCGGGGCAGTACGCTGACCACGGCGGAGCGGAAGCACAGCTCTCTTCAGGAGGTCTGAGTTCTGCCTGACATTTTTGGGGCAGCAACAGAAAGTCAAGTTAGTTTCAGCAGAGCTTTTCCATTTCCACACCTTGAAGGGTGGGGTGGGGGTAGGGCTCAGCTCTATGAACCATGATGTGGTTTTGTCTCTCAGGCTCCATCTGCAGGTTCTTTTTCCCTGTTATCTGGGAGGAGCCTGAGAGGGCACCTGATATTCTGCCCAGTTCTCACCCACGGGCTTCCTTCTGGCACCATTACAAGGTCTGGCTGAGACCCAAGTGAATTCTTTGCAACCTAAATTTGGATCAGTTTTTGAAATGCTGCCTGTCAGATGGGGGTCCTGGTTCACCAAGCTACCCCAAAGGATGATGAGATCACAAGCAGCAGCAGCCACTGTCAAGTGAGCTCAGGCCGGCCACAGAGTCCTTTACTCCTGACTCCCTCGGGGAGGGCCTTTAAGCCAAACGCATGGAAAGCAGGTTCAGCGAAGACAGTGATTCAAAACTCACACAGACACCAGACATCTCCAAAGTCCTGAGGCCAGCTCCCTGGGGGAAATCCGGCAGCCTCTGCCATCGAAAGAGGGTGGTTTCCAGGGCATGCGAGGCTAGGAGCAGCTGGGTAGTCTGACTGTGGGAACTGGCTCAGGTGTCATTTCAGAAAGCCTGCACTTCGGAAAGGTTCGCCATTGGTGGACGTGAGGAAGATGAGATGCTTGTGCCTGAGTAGCGTCCGACTCTTTGCAACCCCATGGACTAGCCCACCAGGTTCCTCTGTCCATGGATTTTTCCAGGCAAGAACACTGGAGACGGGTGCCATTTCCTTCTCCAGGGGAACTTCCTGACGCAGGGATCAAACCTGTCTTTTACGTCTCCTGCATTGGCAGGTTGGGTTCTTTACCACTGCCGCCACCTGGGAAGCTGGATATGAGGAAGCTTTTTGCTTATTTCTGTATTTCCGTTTCACTTTGGAGCCTAATTCTTGAGCTGTAGTCCATTCAGCAAGAGAGAGAAAGCACTTTCCTTTTGGAACTCTCTACGTATACTCACAAATTTAAACACACAGGCCTGACTAGGTTTTTTTTTTTTTTTTATAAGCACATTTGCAGGATATACTGAGCTGAGTGAACTCCACTGGGTTTACTTGCTGTATGGGTTGTTTTCCATGTAAGACCCAGGGTGGAAACCACAAGACTTGGGAAGTTCTCAGACTTTGGGTCTTCAGGATTGGAGAAAAGCTAGGAAGGGATGCAGCTTGGTATTGGGGCTTCCCTACCCTATTTCTAAGCCAGGAATTATTTTGTCTCAAGGGATTACTCAGCAAAATAATTATTTAGAATTTGTTTCAGCTTATTACATTGCTGCCAACCAATAAGTGCCCAACCACTGTTCTTATGCCGTTATGGAGTTCTTAAAATGATGCGAAAAGGAGTCTGCCAATTTAGTTAGGGCCAGGCTGCCAGATGCAATTTCTCTTCGGTGAAAAATGGTGTTAAATATACAGCAGTCTGGAAAAAAACATGATAAAATGATAATGGGCATTAGATTAAAAACAGATCACAAGAAATAAAAACACTAAGACAGATAAAGAGGAAAGTTCACAGCGTCATTCTGTGGAACAGTCCATTACGCAAAGTATATTAACTGTATGGAACTAGGAAAAGTCCAAAGTAGATGGATATATTTAAGCTGTTTCCTATATGCAATGAGATTCACATTTATTAATTTACTTTTCTGTGTCATACACAGAAAAAAAAAAAAAAAAAAAAGAAAAAGAACAGGGAACAAATTTCCAAGGATGAAATTTCCACATTTATTTTTCTTTCATGTGCATAGAAAATGGCAGTGAAGTGTCCTATGAAAGAGGCAGGGAATGGGCATGGTGCTGCTATACCAGACTGGACTTTGTGCTTCAAAGGTACACTATTCATTTTGAAAACAAAGGATGTTGTAGTTTGTTTTTAACTGCTAACAATTCCTTGGGTTTCCCATTTGTTTTTTAAGCTGTCAGTTTCTTCAAATCTCTTTTCAGATGACACACTGCGTTACAAGTGATGGCACTTAACCAATGTGGCATTTCCATATTTACATCAACAAAAGAAATTTACAAGACATAATAGCATACAATCTTGACAGTTAGTAATAGCAATAAAACACGAAGGGCATCCATTTTATTTATTTTTTTTCTGTACAAACTATCAGAACATAACTTATTCACATTAAAAAAATCATTTTTAATTTGATTTGACCTACACATCCCCCATCTCATTTCACCCATTTCTTAAACCTCTCATCACATCGCCCACACCTTCACCAGACTATAGAATCTACAAGTAATTAGATCTAACACCTAAGTATAGCTTAGAAAGTCCTTTCTCCCGAAGGTTGCCTCACTTCCCTGAAAATTCCTCAAAAAGAAAAAAAGAATATGCTCTTCACTCATTCCTTCCATGTCACTTTCACATTTCATCAGCAAATCAGCAAGACGGACTTCTCATCTCAATTCAAACAAAGTTAGAAAGAAAGAGTTCCTCTCCTGAGCATCAGGATGCTACACCCAGGAGTCTGGAGACCCTGGATACTGTTCTGCTCTGTAAGAAGGGCGTTTAGTGGAATAAAAGTCCACGTAATTCGTGGTTGATTTCAGTCCATACTGTGTCGAATAATCAGTAGAAGCTGGAAAGTGAACTCGGTCATCAAAATAAGGATCTTCATAGCTATGAGGAGACTGCAAATACAATCTGTATGCATCAAAGTTCTTTCTGTTGGAGTCATCTTGACTATAATACAGCTGTTGATGCTGTTGGCAAAATGAGAAAGCAAATAAATCAAAGCAATTTTTGGAAGTACATGTTTAGGGAAAATTAATGTGGGCTTCCTGCTTTGTATTTTTAAAGCAATATTCAGTGTTTGTGAATTTATTGTTGAACGTTTTTCTGGTGCACACTGTATGCTTACTAGTGGACTGGAAGGATTTTAAACTGTTTACAGGTGAGCTGGCAGTTGGCTCAAGTCCTGTCCTAGGAGTTCTAGAAGTCAGCGACTTGGGAGAACCCCAGATAGCCCCTGCTACCTCCCTCCTTCCTAGAGGCCAAGTTCTGTGCTCTGCTCTGGAAGAGCCTGTGACCTGGGCATGCCCGTTGAAAGATGGCCTTTATTTTTGCTTTGACACAGGGGTACAATTAGCACATCAAGAACCCAGTTAAAGGTTGGATTTTGGGGCTTCGGATTGCTGTATAATTGCAGAACCATCTTGGAAAACATTTATCTCAGAGATGAAGATTGAGTCCATCCCTCAGTTTTAAAAGAAATATGTAGTCTGGTGAACAAGTCACACTTTGGAAACCCTGCTGTGCTTTTAAACTAATAAGCAATCTCCAGGCAGGAGAGTAGTAAAATTAGAAGAGATATGTGAGCAAATACAATTCAAAAAGAACAGACTTCCCCCAAACCAGGGCTGATACTAACTTCATCTGTAAGGAATCAAAGTGAAACACAGGTGGGCACCCACAGCCTGACCTCATTTCCTTTTGTGCTATCTCTGACTTCACATTGATTTCTTCACATGTTTGGAGAAAAACTGTAATGGTCCTAATGTCTGTCTTTCCTCCTGATTATGCCCAAATTCCACCCCTGCCTTGCCTGTGGCAAGATGTTACAAATTTACCATATACGGATCAACACCATATTCTAGAACTAAAGGCATTCTAATATTACAAGGATTTCAGAGCTAAATTTGCTTTTTAACTTAGAGTGATGATTCTGAGGATATTTCTCCTGACGAAAAAACTATAGCAGAGATTATGAATAACTTGAGAGGTTCTTCTTCCATCTACAGGCAAAAGATAATGGAAGGAGGTCTGAGAGCATCCTTATCTGCAGGGCAGGTTACAGGCTTGTTTGGGAACCCCCCAACTGCTGTGTTAATGGAAGGTAAGAGGAGAGATCAGATGACCCATGTGGACATGGCATCAAACAGGACCAAAATGAATTTTAGGCCCCCATGAAAGCAGAGATTAAATGTTACAATCACTAGTCCCCTTTCTGCTGGGGACTGGGGTCTACCCCTGTAGGGCTGAGTCCATTGTGACCTCTGAGCCTAAGACTCAAGTGTCTTCAAACCATGGAGGCCCGAATTGGAGGGAGCCATGAAGATGGAGAAAGAGACGGAGGTATAAAAGAGAATAATGAGGTGAGAGGATGAAGTGTGCTTACTGATCTTTCCCCACCCAGAGAACAGAAGAGATTTTAGAGACCTAAAAAAAAAAAAAAAAAAAAAAAGTGGGAAAAGGAAACTGTTGGGTAAAGAACAGGAGTTAAAGACTTCTCAGCTGGTTGCCATCAGTGGCATGGGGTTACCAGTTCGGAAATGCAAGGACAAGAGGCTACTGTAGAAGTGATTTGCTTAAACCACGGATGAGCTTCCAAGGAACAGAGATCCCCTGGGACAGCTCCCCGGGCCCCGCCGTGTGGGCCCAGTTCAGGTAAGTCAACCGGCGCGGACCCCTTACTGTGTTGATCCCTGCTAATCGGCCTTCTGTAAAAATGGTATTGCAAATTCACCTGTAGCCGTCTATTTTGTTCTCTTGCTGGTGAGGAATAGGAACTGATGTAAATTGGTGAAGGTTTGCTGGAGCCTGTAAGAAAATATTTTATGAAATTAAAACTAGTGCTCATTATCCGGTCCATTAGGTCATATGGACTCCCAGGGCTAGGGCTGGTGGTGTGCCCGACAGGCCCTGCCTTCCCGGCACGGCATAGCCCCAGACGGTTAGCAGCCTGGGTGCCCCAGATCAAGCCTGCTTGCTGCCTAACCCAGGGCTCTCAGGGGCTAATGAATATGGCAAAAAGAGGCTGTGTGTTTCACCAAAAAGCAATGCCAATGCACAGATCCAAAAAGGATTCCTTCTCAAACTGGTCACTTATCGGGAGCTCTTTCCACCTGTGCAGATGTCCGCTGGCCGGCTTTCTGCACAGCAGACATGCTCCCGGAGCCCAGGAACATGGCTTTTCCAGGGCTCTTGAGCTTTGCCCCCACCCTCAGATGGGGGAAGGGAAAGATAGCAGAACAAGCTCCATGCCCTCAGAACAGCCTTGATTCAAAATCCCAGGTCCTGCAAGGAGCAGGCACAGCCTGTGTTCTAAAAGGCCGGCCACCTGAAGGCACAGTCTTGTGTCCACCATACGTGAGTATGTCTTAAAAAGAACCTGGTAACCAGATAGCTGTCTTCAAGAGGCCACAGCAGACTCTGATGATGTCACTGGTTACCCTTCTAGTATTGTTAAGGCTAGCAAAGATTTTTATTTTAATGAGGAAAATGAAACATATTTGAGGCAAATTAGTTTATTGAAGCAAGCGAAGAAGATACAGAAGGGCGCGCATGCTCAGGAGGCGATCTTTAAAATAAAGCAGGCTGCTGCAAACCTGAAGCAACAATGCACTTCAGTCGGTATGTGCATTTCCTCTGCAAAGAGCGTGGTGTTTGAAATGTAGCGTCTGCAATTTTCTGAGCTATTAATTGCCATAGTAACAACAGTCGATTAGTAAATAGTCCTGTGGAATCACAATTTTAAAGACAACAGCACAATTGAGACTGCTCCCCCAGCAGTTGTTAAATTGCCACCAGCTTTTATTTCTTTCTAATAAATAGTTTTTTTTGAGAAAGGAGGGTTCCCCCCTTTTTGAAACCTCCAGAGGAGTTTCAATTTGCAAGATAGCTGAGAATGGAGATAATATGAAATCGTGGTAACCCTTCAGGTTGGCATTCTTTAAATAAATTCTATGCACGGCTTTCTGAATAGGACATAAAAATAATACTGTGCAACATCACTTTTGTTATTCTTAAAAAATAAATAATCACTCTGAGGAGAATCACATTATATATTTTGTTATTCATTCAAACTTTTCCACGAAAATGCAAATGGAATTGACCCCCATCCGCAGGTTTGAATGTATGAGTCGGTCCAGGAGATTGGCCCTGCCGAGTGTCACAGAGCACAGGTTTCTGGAATACACAGGGGACTGGGGAGGAGGCAGGACAAAGGGCCTGCGCTGCAGGGGAGCCGGAAATGTGTTCTCACTCGGATACAGTGCTCTTTTTATTTGTGGTCACCAGACCACTGCCTCTGCTTGTTTTACTTAAAACAAGTGGGAAAGGCAACAGCCTCTGAAGCAGGAAGGAGATGGAGAGAGTGGACCATGGTTTGCTGCTGGGGGACCATCTCAAGGCAGGCAGAAGTTACCTCCCAGGCTGCCGTTCAAGTGCCTGGGGACACGCGGCTTTTCGAGATACTCTATCACACACCCGACTGGCATCTTACCAGGGTACAGGCCTCTGTGTGTGGCATCCCCTTGGCTACTGTAATACTGCATAGGTGGCTGGGTCCTATCGTATTCAGAGCGAGGGTCTCTGACTCCTAACAGTGCTGGTGAGGACGAGGTGCTGCCAACTGAAGGGGCAGATGAGAGGAGGAGGGGGAGAGAGGAGAAGAAAGAGAGATCAGACTGTCAGTGTCTCTAGGAAGTCCTTTCTGGAAGAACAAAGGTCAATAATTAGACATGGCCAGCACTAAAGTCAGCTCTTAGAGGTGCTCAGAGCTGGAAGGCAGCCAACTCCAGGTCCCTGGATGGTGGCCTGCAGACCGGCCACTGTGATGATCAGTGCCGTCATCCCCAGAGATTGCTGGTGAGCCCAGCGTGGTACAGGGGTCGTGCAGTTTCCCCACTGAGATGGCGGGTCTCAATGACCTGTTTAGGCCTTTGAGACTAATGCAAAAGTTACGTTTGCTGTTTTATGATCTCAGGTCAGTCGCTCGTGACACACCCATCTATTATCCTTAATGTATAGCTCTTCAGTAAATAGATGTTTTATGGCATGTTTTGATTTCTGATGATTTCAAAAATATCTGCATCTCTAAATGTGTCTGAATAAGAGTGCCCAGCCCATGAAATTTATAATTCCTTTTATGGTGTTCAGCTGTCAGGGAAATTTTAAGCTCAGTAAGCCCTGCTCATCAAGAAGCTCAGGATGCTGAGAAGCCCAGCTTCACAAAGGTCCAGCTTTTTTATCCAGCTGGAGCCAACCGTTTCATAACAACATATCTACCCTTGGGTATCCTGTGGGACATTTTCAGGAAATGCAAAACAGCAGGAAAACACTGCCCATCTTCTTTTTCTCATTAAGGAATCATCTTGCTTGTATTGAAGTGTCTTACAATTAAGAATGGTCACTTATTCACTGGATCCACTAGAGAGCAGCAGCCCCCAGACCTGCCACTGGTGGTTTTGCATGCACTGATGCTTTCAGAGGAAGACTGATAGCAAAATATCTTCCCTAGAAAATATTCTGAGCATGGGCCATGTCCATGTGCTTCTCATCCTACTTGCTAGAAGACAGGTAGACATCCCCACCTGCCTCCCACTATTATCAATGTCAGCAAGATATGAGATGTGCCCATAAACAGATATCACACTAATCCCACGGGATGGATGATCAGCTCTCAGAATAACTCGAGAAACAAGTGTGAATTATATCCTACCTTCAAATGGAACCGAGAGAGGGACCTTGGAACTTGGATGGGGCTAGTCAGCACTGTCCAATGTGGATATCTGAGTCCTCAAAATGAGTTCATCGCTTGCTGCTGCTGCTGCTGCTAAGTCGCTTCAGTCGTGTCCGACTCTGTGCGACCCCATAGACGGAAGCTCACCAGGCTCCCCTGTCCCTGGGATTCTCCAGGCAAGAACACTGGAGTGGGTTGCCATTTCCTTCTCCAATGTATGAAAGTGAAAAGTCAAAGTGAAGTCGCCCAGTCGTGTCCGACTCTTAGCGACCCCACGGACTGGAGCCTACCAGGCTCCTCCGTCCATGGGATTTTCCAGGCAAAAGTACTGGGGTGGGGTGCCATTGCCTTCCCCGGAGTTCATCGCTTACTATGTCCTAATTTGTCTGGAATTACTCTTTTGCCTGTGCACATGCCTTTCGTTAAGCAGCCCACTCTCCCACTTGCCCTGGAACCACTCTTTCCAAGTTCCCTAAAGAATCCTGAGCATTTCCATAAAGCAGGACAGCTTCAGGCTATACCTGGGAGCCCAGCAAGAATGTGTCAAAACCCAAGCAGAGGTCTTTTTGAAGGAAAACAACTCATAATTTAAAAACTAAGATATAAATATATATCACGGAGTAGGCGGAGATAATTTTTAAAAATTCCTGGTATAAGTGAAGACATCTAATTATGCGACAAGAACCCCCAGACGTATATTAGTCTTTTTGGCCACATTTGTCCACAAGAGAAATAAGACTGCCAGCAGGAACACAATTGAATACAACAGATAATATTTATATGTCAGAAGGGGAGATTTAAAGCCAAATAAAAGATGTTCATTACTTTTCCTGTTTCATTTAGCTAAGAATTAAATTTATAGGGCTGAATCAACTTGGTGGCAATATTCTGTTCTTACATGTTAAAAAAAAAAAAACTTATGTTGAGTCTCAAAATATTCTTTCTACCAAATTAAACACCACTAATAAGTAGGTAGCATGGTTGCCAAGACTCCCAACTTACAAATCATAGGGAATCCCTGTAAAGCCACCTACAAGACCTGCCCATGAGCTGTGGCTGCTGGGGTCTGGGTGTAGCCAGCAAACAGTGGTTTAACTAGTGAGAAGTAAGATGCAGGGGGAGATCATGGCTCTTCCAGGGTCTAAAGGACTCTAATAGTTTTCATCAAGAAAACTAAAAAAATCACTTTGGAAGAGATTTCAAACTTATGGCCAGCAGGCAGACGAGGGCAATCATTTTTCGGCACAAGCTGCTGTTGCTGCTGCTGCTAAGTCGCTTCAGTCGTGTCCGACTCTGTGCGACCCCAGAGATGGCAGCCCACCAGGCTCCCCCGTCCCTGGGATTCTCCAGGCAAGAACACTGGAGTGGGTTGCCATTTCCTTCTCCAATGCATGAAAGTGAAAAGTGAAAGTGAAGTCGCTCAGTTGTGTCTGACTCTAGCGACCCCATGGACTGCAGCCCACCAGGCTCCTCCATCCACAGGATTTTCCAGGCAAGAGTACTGGGGTGGGGTGCCATTGCCTTCTCCCAGGCACAAGCTAGTGGTTCTCAAAGTGTGTTCCTCCACTCTCCTATATCCGCGTCACCAGGTCGGCTTATGAAGTGCAGGTTCCCAGGCCCCTTGGCAAACCTAGTGAAGCAGAAGCTTGGGGTAACAGATGCTATGGAGGAGGCTGGGCCACTTTTGTACCCTAGTTGGTGTAAACTTGCATAAACCTTTAAAATGGAAGGAGGAGAGTGGGCCTGCTATTTACAATCACGTGTAATTCCTGAAGAAGGATTTCAGTTTGAAGAGCAAACTCTCCTTCCCTCAGTGTTTGGAAGTGACAGACTTAATCAGTGTGCCTGCCCAGTCTCCTCTGGACGGGAAATGACATTCTGTCACACACTCTCACCTGGGACGGGCGTTTACCCACTGACCTGACTGAATGACGGGGGACATCTGTTGGTTGGTGGTAGACAAGGAAGGATGTGATTTGAACCGGTCTCGCTCTAACGTTGACACAGGTGTAATAAAATGGTTCTGATTCCACCCATCCTGTGGAGTTAAAAGAGAAAAAGAAACCTCTCAAAATGAAAAATGACATTTCATGATAATAAATGATTACAACTGTGCGCTCTGATGAATGCTAATTATACTAGAGCTATTCTTGTAAGTTACCTTTTTATAAATGCTCCGGAGGTCCCGGTATTGCCATAATGTATTCAAGACCTGGGCTGCTGCCTTCACCACTTTCAGAGATGATCTAGGGAAAGAGTGGGTACGTTAATGAACGTGGGCAGCACCGCCCCAGGCTCCACTTGAGAGACTCTGGCAAGCAAAGCAGTGGCCATGAGGCCTCGTCTCCAAGGATCAGGGTGGGGAGGAGGCTGCTGCTAGCACCCACCACCAAGGTGTGAGGAGCCCCTGGGAGTCTGTCAAGCTCAGGGCTGGCCAGATGTGGCCGGGACCAAATAAAGGCTCCCAGGCATTCGGCTGTGTGGTCAGAAGCTGTGGTTGGAATGAGCCCATGACTGCTGACCGTGACCACACATCCCAAGGGTCTCAGGGCCCTGCCAAGTTGGCTGAAATACCCACTAAACCATTATGAGGCCTTCTTATAACTTTCCTATCATGTATGCTGCTAAGTCACTTCAGTCGTGTCCGACTCTGTGCGACCCCAGAGACGGCAGCCCACCACACTTCCCCGCCCCTGGGATTCTCCAGGCAAGAACACTGGAGCGGGCTGCCATTTCCTTCTCCAGGTATATCTTGTATTTCCTATCATGTATACCTCTTTGTAAACACGCGTGTCTGTGTGCTCTCATATGTGCTTTGGAAAATAACGTCAGTTTCTGCCTCCCCTCTCTGAAGACTGTTGAATGTTGGTGCTGTATTCGAGCGCTGCTGACCACAAATCCAGGCAGTTCAGCTCAGGAGCTGGTCCTCTCAGTCAGCAGCCTCACCATGAAGAGAAGCGGGAATGCGGCCTCCTGCCTCAGTGAAGGCCTTCAGAGCACCTCGTGAGGGTGGTTCAGGGGCCCTGAAGAGAAGTGAACACCTCTGTCCTCAGACTTCATTTTGATGTTGAAGATTTGGTCCGCTAACCTCTTCCATTCCTTATCTTCCCAACTAAACCCTCAGGACATGGGGGAAGAAGAGAGGAGAGCAGGCTGGTGGCACCTCCTCCATCTAGTCCATCACAACAGAATCTGGGCTGTAATGATTCTGAGGCTTCAGCAGGGAGGTGGCACGTAGACAAGTGCAGGAGCCTCACAATCTCAGTTCCCAGAGGTGAGTCAAGGGACAATCCGGGTCAGACCCAACCACTCTAAGACTTTTTAAATTTAAAATTTCCAAAACAGACAACAGAGCAAGGAATACCCTAAAGAAGAGAATGCACAGGAAATTTCAGTCGCCTGTGATGGTCCTGCAAGGTGTCCACAACTCACAGCCACTCACTCTCAGCCGGGGTCTCACACTACTGTTGCTGCTGCTATTGTTTTCCATCTTTAAATGCTGGGCAGCTGGGATCAGGTCAGGAAAGGCAGACCTCAGACCTGGCTCCAAGGACTACTCCACAAACCTGACAGCAGGGGCATGCTAGGTGCACACTGGGACACCAACAGATAGGCCATGTATTTTCAGAGACAGGTTCTCTGAGCAGAAACCTGACTCCTGAGAAAGCAAGAAGTTTCTCTGCTCTCGCTTTGCAGCACAATTCCTGGATGCAATTACGTAGTCTCATCTCTAATTTCTCTCATCCCATCTTCTCCTCAATATTGTTCAACTGGGCACATCTCAATCTAGTCCTACCTGGCTGAGCAGCACATGTGATATGCGCTCACGTTCAAAACACTTTCTGCACGTGGCTTGCAAGGCACCAGGTGAGGCTGGGTCTCTTTTGAATGGTCTGGCTGCCCTTTCTTGGGCTCACCGCTGGCTCCTCTTATCTCCTTGACCTCAAACCATGAGGGACACCAGAGCCCTCAGGCCTCTTCTCTTCTCTATCTACATCTCTTGTTGATCTCATCCCATTCCTCTTCTCTAAATATGCCATCTACACCCTATGACTCTCAAATTGACCCACGGCCTGGACCTCCATCTTGAACTTGACTCAAGTATATTCCACTCCTGACAAGACCCTCACGTGGACATCTAATAGCCATCTCAAGTGTATCACATCCCAAACTCTAGTCCTCCCTGAAGACCAGCTGCTCCTGCCAGCCGCCCCATGTTGGTAGGTGGCAACTCCATCCCATGGTCTCTTTGGTCAAAGACCTCAGAGTCATCCTCGACAATTCCCTTCTTTCCTGCTGCTCATCTAATCCTTCAGTAAATCCCATTCACTGATTCTACTTTCCAACATGTCAGGATCAACCACTTCTCCACCTCAAGACCTGTCACCGTTAGTCTCATTAGGAGTCAGGGGAGAAGAGGTTGTGGAGTCTCTCTGATTTCTTTCAGGGACATCAGATCATGTCTCTCCTCTGCTATACACTCTCCAATAGCTCCCAGTTTTGATCGGAGTAAAGTCAGAGTCCTCTGACACTGACCCACAGGCTCCTGTACTTCTGGTTACTGTCCCTCCCGCTCTTCCCTACTCACCTGCTCTGTTGTAGCCCCTCTGGCTTCCCGCCCTTCATCACACACATGGGTGCTCTTCCATCTCTGGGCACTTCCACTTGTTCCCTTTGCCCCAAAATGCTCTTCCCTCCCTCCTCCAGGTCTGTGCTCAAGAAGCACCATCTCCTTGAGGTTTTCCTGACAACTGTGTCTAAAATTGTAACACCACCTCCTCACCCTGGCGGGCCCTATAACTATCCCTGATTTTATTACTTGCCACACACTCAGCACCATCCATAGGCTAAGTGCGCTGCTCACTCCACTGGAACCTCGTCTGTTCTGCCCATGGAACGTAAGCTGCCTGTGGGTAGGTGTGACCTGCACACTGCTGTAGCACATGGCAGGTAGGCAGAAGACAGATGCTTGGTGAGTGAATTGAAAGGAAAGTAAGTTTATGTTCAGAAGAAAACTTGATTTGATGTAGGACTCTCTGAATCTCTTTTGAAAAAAAAATTAGACTTTCTTCTTTTTTAATATACAAAGGTTTTGGCACTGTTTCAGCATTTCTGTAGTCTGCTCTTATGCCTTTCACAAATAAAGGCTATCTCACAAAATTTTAAGAGCACGAAATGCAATTTTGGTTATTCTTATGGAAGAGGGGAGAGAAGGGGAGTGAGTGGAACAGGACCTTAGCTTTTTCTGTAATGTTTCATTTCCTTTGAAATAAAAAGGAGTGTGTGTGCACTTATTACTAATGAGATAAAAAGATACATACATAAGAAAAAAAGGACTAAAAGGAAATATGGATAATGTTGATAGCTGTGGTTTCTGTGGAGTGAGACTATACTTTGCTACATTATTCTTATATTTTATCCACAGAAATTATTTCAAAAGTATATACAATGTGACTTCTAGCACTGATGTTAGCCAACTAATAAATGTTTACTAACTGGGGGCCAGGCTTTGTTCTAGACACTGAGGATGCAGCAGTGAATGAAAACACAAAGTGCCCGCTACTGGTGCCGGTAGATGCCAGAGGGGCTGTAGATAAGCCAGGGAAGCCACTGCCCTACGGGAGGCGATCTGGGAGGGGGGCAGTTTACAACTGAAGTGGAGGTGCTGTCCTGCGTGTTCTACACGTCCTACTTCCTTGAAGGATTCTCTGATCTGGTACTAAGGCAAGTTCACAGTGACCGCTACGGCTCTGTGACAAGAAACCTATTTTTGCCGCTGATCCTTCTGCTGCTTCATCACTTGGGTGTCACACAGAAGCGACATACGATCCAAGCCCAGGGCTCATCCTGAGGCCACACGTAGGCTCTGCTGCATGTGCTGATTTTAGTACTTTGTGGGAGCAAATAATCCCAGAACTGAGGATTTAGGAAGAAGTTCGTGCAGAACAGGCCCCAGAGCCTGGAGCAGAGCCAAATGCCCGAGGGAGATGGGTTTTCAGGTTTTCCTCCCCATGACACGTCTGATTCTTCCGGGAGGCAGAATGACCACATGTGTCTTTAGGGATAGGACAACAGTAGGGCTAAGGGATGCTCCAAGAAAATAAAGAGCAGAAAAGGGGCCACATGACCATAAATACTTCTCCCAGCAAAACAGGTTTTAACTGCTTAGCTTACTGGCATGTAAGAAGCGCAGAAATAAATCCCTCCCAACAGGAAATGCGTCCTTGACCCAAGCCCTTGTCACAGGGCCAACCCAAGAGTGAGGGCCTGGGGCTGGCATCCCCTTGCAGCAGACTTGCCTGTCTCCTCTGCCCTTGGTGATGTTCACTAGCTTCTCTATGCCTCCCGAATCAGCCAGGGCCTTGGCGTTCTCCATGTTCTTGCTGGTGACCTCGTGCAGGGCGCAGCAGATGGCCGCCACGGTCTCATCTGACAGCACGCTGGGGCCGGCGCCACCTGGGAGCCGGTTGACCAGGTCTCGCATGGCGTATTTCCCTGCCCAGGACAAAAGAGTTCATTCCGATTCTGGAAGGGACCTGGTTTTTGTTGTTATTGTTATTGAAAAATTGTGATTGCATGGTCTCTTTAATATAAAACCTCAAAAGAGACAATAACAGGAAAGAAAAAAATCCACGGTGAAGAAGGAAATGACAAACATTTTAACTGTAAGGGGCAGGTTTAACATCACGGGCAGGCCACTTGGGAAAATGATTGGTTTATGAAACTTTACTGCAAATTGCTAAAAGAAAATGTAAATCAGGGTATAAAACTGGCATACTAATCAAGTTGCTTTAGTTTCTACAATTTTCATGAACAGTGAGAATAAAGGAATTATGATAGTAAATATTGTTCTCCATTCAATTCCTATGCATCACAATTACAACTTCCTCTTAAAGCTTTTAAAAACTTTTCTTTGAATAAGTTTTAAGCTGATCAAATAAGGCTGCCAAAAATACTTTTCATGACATCTTTCTAGATCTCAACATGTGAACTGGGTAGTTACATATTTTCATTAAGTTGAGGGTTTCTATCATGTGGTCTGACATCTGACATCAGTAACAACGTGTTTGTTTCTTTTAAAGAAGACACAAATACTGGTATGTGTCATACCATACAATTCTGGTATGAATGAGTTAAGCCGTATGTCTCAGGAATGATGTGATAATAAATAAAGTTCCCAACAGGACAAAGCAGGGGAGCCCCCTCGCTCCTGAAGCATTTCCCTACAGACCCTCAATTTCCCTTACTCTTCTCCAAAATGGAATTATCTCGAGCTTTCCCCATTTCAGTTACTGACTGACAAACTGGAATAACTGCATCAGAGACAAAAGAAATTAACTAAAGCACGAGTGAATATTTTCTTAGTTTTTTCCCCCCATGCTAATAATTGAGTGGATGCTAAATGGGGTTTTTATTGAAGACCTATTTATATACAGTGGTAAGCAGGAGATGACAGGGCCTGAATACAAGCTCCATAATTTACAGCATGTCAAGGGAAGACTTGAGCTTTACTCATAGAGAATATTGTTACCAAGAGTGGAAAAACAGTGATGACATCTTAAGCCAGAAGATAAATATGGTTTTTAGGAAAAGATAATAAGTTAGCACTTGTGATTGTGAATACTTGTGAACGACCAGAAGGTCCGCAACATGTAATCTGTCATTTTGCTAAGGCATAGTTTTAAACTGCACTCTGGAAGTTTGGGAGAAGGCCGCTCACTCCATCTGTGAGCGACCCTAGCAGTTCTCTCAGAGCTTGCGGCCCAGACAGCTGGCTTGGTCAGACTCAGGTGAATATGCAGGAACTGTTGTGAACTCACAAAACTGTGTTTCCTTGTGAAGAAACATCTCTGGAGACTGAGTCCACTGCTAGTGCTGGACGTGAGGAAAGAGTGAAGGGAGTGGTTCTTAGGAACAGAAATGCTGGGTAAATCACAGTGAGATCTGGGAGGCGCTCAGACTGCCTGCGAAAGAAGGGATCTTCATGGGGAAACTAGAAAAAGTGACTCCTGAGTAAATAATGTGGGTAAAATAAAGCTCATCAGTGGAGGGAGAAAATGCTCACTGAAGTTTAAAAGGGGGTGAGGAACTCACAAAAACACAGGGAGGCACTGAGAGAAGGTGAGGCCCTGGAATGCACACTGGTTCTCCCCACAGGTCTTGGCTCTCGTGGAATTGGCCAGCACCCTCTGCTCTCCCACTCTCTCCTCCATGTGTGGGATGATAGGCTGCAAGGCGTCTGTGGCCAACCCTTTATTTTTTAGCAGTAAGAACTCCCAAACTATAAATTCAAATAATATAGATGTAACAGAAATAACTTAAAAAATCTCTCTTTGGAGACCTAGAGGATTTCTCTCAAGGAAATGTGGAAACTTCAAGAGCTATAAACACGTCTACTGGAATCAGGCACGAGTTGAGTATGAACAGGCTATGGAAGAAGCTCCTTTCCTCTCTGTGAGGTACAGTTTGGATCCACGGAGGAATGGTGTTTTAAGAACAGGATAATCCAGGCAATGACAAAATAGCACTGCTGTCAGGCACTGTGTGAGGGGCCACAGAGAATTCTCAGTCACTCTGTAAGGTAAACCTTCTGGCCCCTGTTCCTTTCCTCTCTCCCTATCTCTCATGGGCATTTTAATGAGTGCAACATACACTCACTAATCCACATAAGGTCTTGTCTAATTTCTCCTCCTCCTCCCCTGACCCATCACCAGCTGTGGGTCTGGTGTGGAGCTTGCCTTTTCACAGCAAGCCCACTGTGAGGAGAGCTGGCATGGGCAGCTTCCTTTCAGAGATGGAAACCAAAGGACGGTTTTCAATTGAGATGAAGGAATGGAGCCTGGTGGGCTCAATGCAGGACACCCCAGGTTACACAGCCAGTGAGCAGTGGATCCAGGGTTTAACCTGAGGCCCGCTGGAGGGTCTCTGATCTTTTCTGTATGCCACACTCTGCTTGGGATGTGGCCATCCCTAGGAGGCAAGCAAGGTAAGCTGCCAAGAGTGCAGAACTTTGAAGAGGAGCTCATTCTCAAGTTCATGCAAATGCTAGCCACATTTAAGGGTGAATGCCTCCTAGAATTTTATACCTTATATGCCTCATTTGCCTTTCCCTCATCCTGACCCTGCCCTGGGGTCAGGCCTTGGGGCAGTGGCTCTGTTTTGGTGTGAGCACTTACACAGATCTGAGAAGGAAAAGCTATAAAACATTCATGTGATTTCTTTTTAAAATTTAGAACATGGTAGTACTGGTGAACTAGCAGATATAAGTCTCAAAAATCAGAAAAGTGAGAATCAAACCTTTTTTTTGTTGTTTAAGAAATGAATCTCTCTTGGGAAACAGTCACGCCAAATCTACCAAGTAGCTCTGTAATGTATGACTGAAACTGCTAGCTTTTCTGAACACATACCTTCCAGATCAATGTTTAATTAATAAGCCTACCTTTCGCTGAAATGGAATGGTCAGAAAGGACAGACACAAGGGTACCAAATACACCAAGAAACCAGGGACTAGGACTCAGTTGCTAATCATTTTAAATATCATATTCTTATAAATCAAAAGAAGAGCTTTATAAACGCTGTCATTTCTCTTTAGAGTTCATCAGGTCACCAGAACATACCTATGAGCTCCTTGTTGCGAACATCTAGGGCCATATTCCTCAAGGCAGTCGCCACAGAAGAAACAACTCTATCGTTATCCATTCTCAGAAGCTCTACAAGGATGGGGAGCCCTTTTTCTTTGCGGACGGCTGCTCGGATATATGCTGCAAACTAGAAAAAAAAACAAGGTAATGAGCAATTATAAAACAGAGTGCAGCTCTCACGTATTACTGTCACCTAAGAAAGATGTTTTCAAAAGATGAACTAATAGATTAAATGTTTTCTTTCCAACTAGAGATTAAATCTGTGATGCCAGTCAAGAGAAAACCAGTTTGGGAAAAAGATAAGCTAGGATGACTGATTTAAAAAGAAATCCCAAAGCCTGAAAACCTCAAACCACCATCTGGCAGATATTTTTGTGCAGAAAAGAGAAGGCAGTGATTACTTTCTACTTCAGCTACATAAACATGATTAAGGACGGATGGCGTGTCTTCTCTGCAGTTGGCCCCATGCCAGGTCCAGAGGCTATAAATAGCATGGCAGAGCTGGTAACTGATCAGTGCACATTAAAGGAGAACCTGTCTCCATCCAGTCATCTTTTCCCTGTATTCTCTGAAAGAATATTTACAGTTTAGTAACCCTTCAAAGAAATTGCTTGGGGAAAAATCCCTTGCCTTGGAAGAAAAGGAACTCTCCAGGAACACTGAGCATCATAATTCATACACACTGGTGAAAAAGTAAGTATATCTGTGTGCAAAATGCTTTATCATTCAAGATTAGTTAGCTGCCGCTGCTGCTTTTTTAAAATCCACAGTCAAAAACTTCTTTCGTGATGAAGAGGCAAGTCTGTACAGTGAGTCAGTTTGGGCACCACATGAATTGGAAATGAACACGAAGTCCTCAAGGAAACAAACAAACAGAAAAAGTAACATTTGAAAATGGGTCTTTAATCTTGTTTTGAGCTTTCACTGACATTTTTACGAATACAAACTATCTTTCAAAATTTAGGATAATTGAAAAATGTTGCTCATAAAACATCTTAATACTTTCCTGCTGTGGTCAAGACACAAGGACAAAGATCTGCCAGCCCTTTGTATTATTTTGAACATGAAAATACGTGACTGACGCTTCTTTAATATCAACAGAATGGATTTTTTAAAAAACATAAATAAAAGGAAAAGATACATTTCAAAGATCCTATTAGCTTTTTTCAGGTAAAGTGAATATTCCTGTTTTCTAAATCAAATGAAATCTGCAGGGGAGACATAATACACAACTTGCTATCAGGTAAAGGACTTGGGCAGCTTTGGCAACTTCTCCCTCTGAAACCTGCAAGGACAGAACCAACGCCTGTCTCTCTTGGAGACAACTGGCTCAGTTTACCCGAGTGCCTCCCCTTTCAGAACGTTCCCATCATTACCACTCCCAAAACAGCTTCTCACTTGCTCACATCTCTCACCACGACTATCTTGTTTTCTTAATGAGAGTCCGAAATTTTGATTTACTATTTTCGATACCTTTGAAATCACTTCCATATAATATTTACATTTTAAATGACCCTGCCATTTAACTTCTATTCACTAAAGGTCCCAGAAAACCAAATTCTACAACTCAAATCATATCTATTTTAATTATTGCTTTTAAAATCACCACATGATTCTCAGGTCATAAGGAGCTGGAAGTGAACACCACATCACCAACATAAATATTTATGAATACTTATGTGCTGGGCACTGTCCTCAGTCCTTCACATTTACTACCTCATTTAATCCTTAAAACCACATAATGAGGTGGGTATTATTTCCATTTTACAGATGATGAATCTGAGGACAGAAAGATCTGAGGCCTCCAGCTAGTAAGGGAGGTAGGGCAGGATTCAAAGCCAGGGGTCTGGCTCCAGAGTCAGTACTTAGATGCTATTAGTACTTTTAATGTTTTTAATTAATTAATAGTTGATTTACAATGTTGTGCCAATCTCTGCTGTACAGCAAAGTGACATACACATATTAAGAAAAATAACAAAAAAACCACAGTGGCTTAGCACTAGGCCTAATTATTTATATATAAGCATTAGAACAGCTGGCTTCATGCTAGCAATGCAATACTTTTCACTCTCATGGAAAAAAACAATGCCCAGACAATTTTCGTTTTGGGAGGTGGTGATGGAGGAAATAACCAAAAACAAGCATTATAATAATTCTGCTAAAACATACTTGTTGGCAAACTTCTAGAGGTTGAAATGTTTCAAACAAGAATTGTCTAAGACGTTGTCAGATGATATTTAAAAAGTTCTGAGAACTTGCTTATAGTGGTAACAGCAGGAAATCACCTTCAATTTTCCTAATGAAGTCACAGATTTACCAGTGGAGGCAGAAACTCTGCCACACGTAGGTTCTGCAAGTATTAGAAAGGAACAAAGGCCCAATCTCAGCTCCAATTTAGGCCCTCGGCATCTCTCACCAGGCTCTCCAACAGAATCCCAGCCTCCATGGCTCTTGACTTCAAATTCACTCAGTACAGCTGCAGATGGGATCCAACAGTGTCCACATCAGTCTGTCTATGTTGCCTGTCTGCTTAAACTCTTTCAGTGGCCCCTCTGGTCTGAAGGTCAGGTTTTAGCTCCTGAAGCTTGGCCGTCAGGCGTAGGTACGAGGGCCACTTCCACCACGGGCACTCTTTGTCCCCCTGCACATCTCAGCCACCAGCCCGTAGCCTCCGCCCACGACGTCCTCACTGTGAGGGCTCTTGTCCCCTCTTGTCCCTTTATCTGGAAAGCTCCCTCTGTACCCAACCTCACACTGTGTGGGCTTCATCTGCTCATTCTTAAAGGTTCCACTTGGGCAGCACCATCCCCCCAGGAACTCTTCCCTATGTCCTGGAGTCCCTCCTTCCTTGCCTTTCCCTCACCAGGCTAGGTTAGAGGTCCTCTTCCAAGACCATGGAGTCTATACAACACTTAGTACGTCTGTTTTTCTCTTTTGCCTTCAGTTTCTCATGGGGAAGGGCTATGTCATATCCATCCTTGGATCCCCAGAGCCAACTGCAGTCTCCTCACTTTTTTCCTCCTACCCTTTACCAAACTCTAAACACCTTTGTTCGTCCCTTTCCATTGACGATGGCAGGTCTGACTGCATGGAGGTGTGGACGAGCGGAGGACATCCTACCTTCCAGTTTCCAGCAGAGAGGTTCTGGAGTGATCCGGCAGAGCCTTCCAAGGTGGCTGGGTTGGAGCTTTCTGCTAGGAGGGTCAGATACGGTTTTACCACTGATGGGTGCCACAGCATCTCAACGCCTTTGGGGGACTTTGACAGTCCTGGGATAGGACCAACTCCATCCCACTGAAAGACAAAGAACATGCACTGGTGGAGGCAAAGCGAACACAGTATTCAACATTGAAAACATTCCTTTCTGCTGGACTCAGCTAGAGCTATGCAGAAAAGCTGAATCATGAGAAAAAATTTTTTCTTGCCAAATATGTGATTTCTTACTCCCAGAGAAATGAAACTTTAAGAGTTTCATGTCAAATAAAATGCTAACTTGATCCTCTTGTGGTGTCCTCTTTTTCTTCTTCTTCTTCTTCCCCCAGCAGCTTGGCTCCGAATCTTTGCTGGGAGACTCTTTTCCGAGTAAGTCATCCAATTCGTTCAGCCCCAGCAGCCGGGCCTGAGGCACCTCCAGCTCCAGCCGATACGACAGGTTCCTCAGGGTGCACACACAGTTCTCCACGGTCTGAAAGCCAACACGGCGCAGGGTTAAAACCACCGTAGCATGTCAGTGCAAAATGCTTCTGTACCAAGCACCAGTGGTACTAAATAAATGTAGAATATGAAAGAACTGTTTTTCACTGATGGGAACCTGCAACCTGAAAGTCAGAACTGATTCCAGACTGTTGGTGGGACCCCAGGCTCACAGAGTGTGCAGAGCCACCCCAAGTAGAGCTGAGGATCTGATTTCACACTGAGTGAAATGTGCGGGGCTCTGGAGGGGAGAACGCCCAAGGTTTCTGCTTCAGGGCTGCTGCAGTGGCAGATGCCCCCGTATTACCAGAACCCCACCCCTTCTCACAGCTGGGAACTCTCATGACAGCAGCTGTGGCCAACCCCCTGCGGCACAGCCCCTCCCCCAAGTGCTGTCTTTGTCCTCTTCTTCCACCTCCCACCTCTCCCCACCTCTCCCCTCCATCTGTGGAAAGTTCAACGATTCTTTTGTTCTACATTTTGTCTTCTGTACATGGTCTTTTGCCCCCCAAAGTCTCTATCACACCTCTAATTGGGAAGCCAGCTGTCTATTCAACAAAGAGTGTCAAAAACCAAGTTGTTTTGCCCCGCAAGCGCTCCCCTTCCAATTTGTTTACTCCTCTGAATTTCATCTGCAGATCTTTTGGTTCCATGAAGATCGAATGAAAACCTGGCTGTCACTCTGAATTCTCCTCTACCTTCTCCCAAGCCTACCATTCATCATTCTTTTCTCTCACAGACCCTTATTTTCAAATCCAGGCCTACTTGTGGCCTCTCTTTGTCTAGCCCAATCTGAACAATACATGACTGGCCTGCCTTGGGATTCTAGATACATTTAGTCCCTCTTTCCTGTTTCTTCCCACCTTCCCCAGCTTCTGATGCCAGTGTAGACCCTGGATGATGAGCAGAATGCCTTGTACAAGGGCTGGGATGGAGGAAATAGGAGGGGAGGATAAGGGGCTCATGCTGGGAACAGAGGGAGCGGATGAAATGCAGCAACCTGGGATGCAGAAAGGGGCATCCTTTGGTATCGCAGCAGGTTGGGCAGAGGGGTTGGGGGGATTCCAGTGCCTCAATCAGGAACTTTTATTCAGTAAATACTCAGATGCAGATAGATCTGATTGTAGCAGCAGGGGATACAGAATTAGAGGGAACAGCAGTGGGGCAATCACCTTGACACTGAGCCCAGGAGAGTCAGAGAACGTGTGGACCCTGCTAAGGTTCTTACCACATGGAATCACTCAGTTTTCAAGGTTCTAAGGCTATTTTCGTTAAGTTCTCTTGTCTCTGTTAACTTGTAATTTTTAGAGACATTCTCCCTTTAACCTGGAGCGTAACCTAACAAAGAGGAGAGGGTCAGGAATTCCAGCCAGAGTCAAGGGCATGCAGAGAGTGGTGGTCAGGAGCTGTTGTCCTCTGCCAACCAGCATTCACTGACCTTGCTGTCGTAATCGGAAGTGTTCACACACGTGTGGATCACATACAACAGCGAGTCCACCAGCCCCTCGCAGGACCGCATCTGCTTCCTCGCTTCCTCCCCAGCAGAGCTGAGATTCCTATACAGGCAGAGACACGGGGGAACTCATTAGCCGTGGATCCTTACCTTAATGATCCGAGAATGGACGACAGAGCAGCGCGTAAATCTGGTCTGAGGAGGCGTATGGAGCCTGCATTTTAATATCTCAAGAGCTCATAATAATAGCCAGCCCCTCATTAGCCACAAATAGAAGACAGCAGGGACACTTGAACTTCATATCTCTCTCATGACAGGTCACTTTCTCACCTCCTAATAGAATTATTTTTGGGGCTTTTCCTGAGTTTCCTTCTATGTAAAAAAGGAGGAATAACAGTAACTATCTCATAGGATTGCTGTGAGGAAAAGATGAATTGCTACAGAAAAAGCAATTACAAAAGTGCCCACCATATGAAAGGAGGTTTGTTAGCCATGCATGTTTGCTATATTCGGGCAGTTTTACTTTCCTTGTAAGGCCATAAGGTCTTGGCAGTCCCTGCACCTATTAAAACATGTTTTGCATGTAGTAGGTGGTCATAAATGCTTCTTGAATGAACAGAGGAAACATCATTTCTTATACAAAAACTTCAAGTTAAATGAGAACACTTGGTCATGCTACAATTTTCCTGATCTTTTAAATTATTAAAAACTCTGACTTGTTTTTAGGTCTCATCCATACTGAAATTTTACTATCCATTCAACTTTGTGAATTGATACCAAATTACAAGGCTCTATTTTATGTGCCATTAACAAAGTAGTCTAACTCTGCAACTTTGCAAAAATTAGCCTTTGTAAGGGGGATTGAGAATGACTTCTCTTTTCACCTTTGTTTTTCTGAGGCCAAAGAGATACTATCACCTATAATCCCTCTGCGGGAACGTTTATGCTGCACTCAACAGCTCTCCTCTTCTGTTCCTCGTATCTCTCTGGTTTTCCTCTCAGAGAAAAGGAAAGATATAAACATCTAAATGCAGAGTTCCAAAGAATAGCAAGAAGAGATAAGAAAGCCTTCTTCAGTGATCAATGCAAAGAAATAGAGGAAAACAACAGAATGGGAAAGACTAGGGATCTCTTCAAGAAAATCAGAGATACCAAAGGAACATTTCATGCAAAGATGGGCACGATAAAGGACAGAGATGGTGTGGACCTAACAGAAGCAGAAGATATTAAGAAGAGGTGGCAGGAATACATAGAAGAACTGTACAAAAAAGAGTTTCAAGACCCAGATAATCATGATGATGTGATTACTGACCTAGAGCCAGACATCTTGGAATGTGAAGTCAAATGGGCCTTAGAAAGCATCACTACGAACAAAGCTAGTGGAGGTGATGGAATTCCAGTGGAGCTATTCCAAGTCCTGAAAGATGATGCTGTGAAAGTGCTGCACTCAATATGCCAGCAAATTTGGAAAACTCAGCAGTGGCCACAAGATTGGAAAAGGTCAGTTTTCATCCCAATCCCAAAGAAAGGCAATGCCAAAGAATGCTCAAACTACCGAACAATTGCACTCATCTCACACGCTAGTAAAGTAATGCTCAAAATTCTCCAAGCCAGGCTTCAGCAATATGTGAACCGTGAACTTCCTGATGTTCAAGCTGGTTTTACAAAAGGCAGAGGAACCAGAGATCAAATTGCCAACATCCGCTGGATCATGGAAAAAGCAAGAGAGTTCCAGAAAAACATCTATTTCTGCTTTATTGACTATGCCAAAGCCTTTGACTGTGTAGATCACAATAAACTATGGAAAATTCTGAAAGAGATGGGAATACCAGACCACCTGATCTGCCTCTTGAGAAATCTGTATGCAGGTCAGGAAGCAACAGTTAGAACTGGTCATGGAACAACAGACTGGTTCCAAATAGGAAAAGGAGTACGTCAAGGCTGCATATTGTCACCCTGTTTATTTAACTTATATGCAGAGTACATCATGAGAAATGCTGGACTGGAAGAAACACAAGTTGGAATCAAGATTGCTGGGAGAAATATCAATAACCTCAGATATGCAGATGACACGACTCTTATGGCAGAAAGTGAAGAGGGGCTAAAAAGCCTCCTGATGAAAGTGAAAGTGGAGAGTGAAAAGGTTGGCTTAAAGCTCAACATTCAGAAAATGAAGATCATGGCATCTGGTCCCATCACTGCATGGGAAATAGATGGGGAAACAGTGGAAACAGTGTCAGACTTTGTTTTTCTGGGCTCCAAGATCACTGCAGATGGTGACTGCAGCCATGAAATTAAAAGACGCTTGCTCCTTGGAAGGAAAGTTATGACCAACCTAGACAGCATATTCAAAAGCAGAGACATTACTTTACCAACAAAGGTTCGCCTAGTCAAGGCTATGGTCTTTCCTGTGGTCATGTACGGATGTGAGAGCTGGACTGTGAAGAAGGCTGAGCGCCAAAGAATTGATGCTTTTGAACTGTGGTGCTGGAGAAGACTCTTGAGAGTCCCTTGGACTGCAAGAAGATCCAACCAGTCCATTCTGAAGGAGATCAGCCCTGGGATTTCTTTGGAAGGAATGATGCTAAAGCTGAAACTCCAGTATTTTGGCCACCTCATGCGAAGAGTTGACTCATTGGAGAAGACTCTGATGCTGGGAGGGATTGAGGGCAGGAGGAGAAGGGGACGACAGAGGATGAGATGGCTGGATGGCATCACTGACTCGATGGGTGTGAGTCTGGGTGACCACCGGGAGCTGGTGATGGACAGGGAGGCCTGGCGTGCTGCGGTTCATGGGGTCGCAAAGAGTCGGACACGACTGAGCGACTGATCTGATCTGATCTGTTGTCTTCCTTCTCAGCCTCTTCTGCCCGTGGGTCCTTCTGGGGGTGCCCAGGGCTATACTGGTCCCTGCCTCTATCTTTGTACTCTTCCTGGGTGGTGTCCTTCTGTTCCTTGGATTTAACACAAGGAACACAACCTGTGGACTCATGACCCCCAAATGTCTATCTTTAGGGCAACCCCTCTCAAGATCTCCAAACTCATTTAATCCTGATATTACCGTATGGATAACTAATTAGACATCTCAAAGTAGATCAGCTAAAACCCTCAGTTACTCCCCTCTCCCCTCTGCCTGACCTCATCAATAGCACTTCCATGCTCCCAGCTGATCTGGCCAAAGGTGCTGTCCTTACTTCCTCTCTTTTCATTGTCTATCCTAGTCAGTCAGTGAAGCAAATCTTGTCAGCCTTTCCCTCTATAACATATCCCACTCTGCCTACCTTTCTCCAGAGCCTGGTCTCAGCCACTCTCATTGTTGCCTGGATTGATGCACAGCCTCACCTTCTTGCCTCCACTGTCCCCTACATCACAGTCAGAAACCATGCCCACTCCCGTGATTAAAACTCTGTTTCCCATGGCACATGGCATGTGGTACAGACTCTTTCCTGTGATTTAAAAAGTCTGACATAACCTGGCACCACTCTGCACCTTGCGCATTAAGCTCCAGCCTCGAGACTGTCCCTGCCCCAGAGTCTTTACAAGCCTTGTTTCCTCTGCCTAGAATGTGTCCTCCTCACCTCCCTCACCGGCTCTCATGTGAGCAGCTTCTGTAGTATTTCAGATCCAGGCTTAAACTTTACCTCCTATAAGAGACCACCTGACCTTCAAAGTACCCAGCTAGTAACTCTTGCTGCTGCTGTTGCTGCTAAATCGCTTCAGTCGTGTCCGACTCTGTGTGACCCCATAGATGGCAGCCCACCAGGCTCCCCTGTCCCTGGGATTCTCCAGGCAAGAACACTGGAGTGGGTTGCCATTTTCTTCTCCAATGTATGAAAATGAAAAGTGAAAGTGAAGTCGCTCAGTCGTGTCTGACTCTTCGAGACTCCATGGACTGCAGCCTACCAGGCTCCTCCGTCCATGGGATTTTCCAGGCCAGAGTACTGGAGTGGGGTGCCATTGCCTTCTCCAAGTAACTCTTAGGTCACCCTATTTTTTTAAATGACATCTGTTATTTTCTTGTTTATTTACCTATCTTCATCAATAGAATTTTGTTTTATCAGAGCAGGGATCCAGTCTGTTTTGGTCATCACTAAATGTACACAGAAGGCATTTGCCAAATGTTAATAGCTCTGAACCACTAGGGGAGCCTGTGTGTCCTGCTTGTGGGCTTTCCCTGAAGCCCAGCAGACTGGCTGAGTGATCACAGTCTCCCCTTTCAGGCACGGGGAGAGGATGAGACGCTGAGCCACGAATCAGCAGTAGAGGCCATGTGACCTGCTTGGTGATGCAGGAATCTGAGTCAGGGAGCTGGTCTGTCCTCTAAGAGCCTGACTCTTGTCACCACCACCACCCCTGCCCCCACCCACCGCCCTTGCCGGTTCTAGGTGAAGGAGCCCACAGTTAACCATTCCAGTAGGGGAAAGCTTCAGAGGAGAAGCCCAGGCCCCTTCCCCTGCTCCCACAAGCTCTGTTGTAGAGATGCTTAGACATCTTAGCTTAAATAGTGAATAGCGCTCACTGTGTTATCACTACATGAAGCGTTCTATACAAGCTGAGTCTTCACAACTCTGAGACGGTATTATTACCCCTGTTCTAAAGATGAGGAAACCAAGGCTCAGAATGGGACAGGAAGCCAGTCTGTCTGAGGCAGAGCCCTAAGGCCCTAAGGTTTGTTTCAAGTTCCCAAGAAGCCTTGGCAACAGCCGATGAGAATGACCAGCAAATAAGGAGCAATACTGTAACACTTAAAGGAGGCCTTCTGGATTTCAAATGCTAAAGATAATGACTGAAAATAATATTTGGGTTCATTTTCATTTATTTATAAAACTCAAATCCAATGACTGCTTAAACTACACCTTACTGTACCCTTTTAAAAGCAAAAAGGCTTCAACTATTACATTAAAAATGTTAGTCACTCAGACATGTCTAACTCTTTGCGATTTAATGGACTATACAGTCCATGGAATTCTCCAGGCCAGAATACTGGAATGGGTAGCCTTTCCTGTCTCCAGGGGATCTTCCCAACCCAGGGATCGAACCCAGGTCTACCCCATTGCAGGTGGATTCTTTACCAGCTGAGCCACAAGAGAAGCCCAAGAAAACTGGGTAGCCTATACCTTCTCCAGCAGATCTTCCCAACCCAGGAACTGAACTGGGGTTTCCTGCACTGCAGGCAAATTCTTTACCAACTGAGCTATCAGGGAAGCCCAGAATTAAAAAGACTGATGTCTAATTAACAGACACTGTATTAGTTTCAAGTGTACAACACAGTGATTTGACATCTGTATACACTGTGAAATGATCACCACAGTGAGCCTGTCACCACGCAAAGTCAAAAACATATTTTATTCTTGTGATGAGAACTTTTAAGATTAACTCTTAAGTCTCTTTCAACTTTACAACACAATATTGTTGACTATGGAGAAGGAAATGGCAACCCACTCCAGTGTTCTTGCCTGGAGAATCCCAGGGACGGGGGAGCCTGGTGGGCTGCTGTCTATGGGATCGCACAGAGTCGGACACGACTGAAGCGACTTAGCAGCAGCAGCAACATTGTTGACTATAGTCGCCGTAGTCACCAGGGCTTCCCTGATGGCTCAGATGCTAAAGAATCCACCTGCAATATGCCTGTAATGTTCGATCCCTGGGTTGGGGGGATCCCTTGTTCCAAGAAATGGCAACCCACTCCAGTATTCTTGCCTGGAGAATCCCCAAGGACAGCGGAGCCTGGGGAGCTACAGTCTATGGGGTCGGAAAGAGTTGGACATGACTGAGTGACTAAGCACAGCACACACAGCTCAGAGCTACCAAGGTGTACACTGTATCTTCATGACTTATTTATTTTACAACTCAAAGTTTATACCTCCATATCTTGAATTTAAACAAAAACCAGGCTGCAAACACATTAGCAATCAGAATGTAATAACCAGAAAAATGCTGTTAAAGTGTAAAACAATGGAATTTTGGCAGTAATTTTTCAGACTGAAAGGTTTTTTTTTGACTAGTCTATAGAAGAGTCATTTACAAGATAACATCTATCAAGCCACTAGTCTGTGCTCATAATGTTTTCCTCACAGATTAACAAAGTCTAGTGGCTTAAATTTTTAAACAAACTTGGAAACTTACATAGATATTAATGAAAGTGAAGTAAATCATCCTAAAATCAACTTAGCTATGACACATATTATTTAATCAGACAATCGGAAAGAAGAAATAAAATATCTACCTCAGGCAACCTGTTGTATTACGCAGAACGAGTGAAGTCTGAAATTTAATTTTATGATCATCATCAAAAGAAGAGTTATTCCATCCAGAATGTGGAACGATCACAGTGTTTGTCAGGGTCGAGAGAGCATCTCGGATGATTGTCATCTTTACAGCATCACACGAGGATAAATTCCACAGAACTCCTAAAGAAGGCAGATTTTAAAATCAAACCATCAATTAGAAATCCTGCAGTTTTAGAAATGAAATGAACATATTAGCATTAGTTGGGAACTCAGTCTGTTCCAAACCTAATCTATGGACTGAATTTACAACCAGGCTGGGGCTGGACCTCTAATAAATGTTGAGTGAACATATATGAGTTTCTGGTACATCATCAAGTCATCCTTAGGCAAGGTGACTGTGGTTTTGCAAAGCAAAGCAGAGTTACTTCATGAGGAGGATGGGCACAATCTAATCAAGGATCACAAATATGATGGGTCTGCGATGGTTGTAAAAATGAGGTTCCTGTATCATCTCTTACATTTAATATTCTCTGTGACAAACCAGTTTTACAATTTAGTACTTGAAAAGAACTTCTCTTTCTCAAGACTTACACTTTCTCTTCATCACACTTCCTTTTCTTACTTTCACTAGTGGGAAGCTCAAGCATAAATATTATGTGTGCAATGACTTGCTGGCACAAAGAATGGTCACACATTTGCTTCGTCTCTCTTATTTAGAAAAGGTTTAAACATTTCTGTTTCCACGTTAAGAGTGTTTTTAGTATGTGCAAATTACTACCATTCCTTTTTGGATACAGGCAAGACACTAACAATAAATTAAAAGCTACTGATACTGTAATTCATATCAAGATTCCAAGGACAAGAGACCTTAAACGTAGCTTATTAGAGTGTTACTTGAATTACAAACATACTTGAAGGTCTTCATTTCTGTGTCAACTATAAGAGGGTTAAATTATTGTTGTAGCATGCATATTTTCTAATAATTACTCTTTTAGAAATTAGAGAAATTTCAAGATTATACCTACTCTAATTTTTACATCAATGCATTTTCCTAAGTAAGGGGGAAGGGGATGGAGGAGAAATGGTACGGCTGGCTGCACTGAAGTCCCTCAGAACCCTACACTCCTGATGTATCCTTGGCAAGCTGCTTTCGTCAGTACAGTGCTTTTAGAATTATCAGCACACAAAATGCTCGAGGCCCTGTGGAGGGGACAGAGTTGGCAAAATCTGCCCATGTCCATGGAAGCATGTCAGGCTTGTGAACATGACTGAAGAGTGTCAGGCCAGAGACAAGACTGAAAACTGCAGCTATGGGTCTGGTGACCAAGAAGCCGGCCTAGAAACTGCACAGCCTTCTCTGGGCCTGATACAGGGCCCTTTATAAAGGAGGGAGGCAGGAGAGAACTGACAGGAGCTTTCTTTCTTTATGAAGGTTGGAGGAGGGGTATAAGCCATGGCCAGAACCAAAGAGAATACGCTATGAACCGAGAGGACCATCATTCCCCATGTCTGCCCTGACCCACCCACACAGTAGTCAATGGTCAATGATGGAGGCAGATGCAGGGCTCTGTCTTGGGTCCTGGCTGCTCTCCACTCTCACTTGGCTTTGACTTCTGGGCCTCGCTGACTGGGTTTCCTTTCTTCCCCCCAGACACTCTTTCACCCTTTCTCTGCTCCTACCCTTTGGGGTGGGACAGCCCACCATAAGCACAGCTTTTTCATTTTCCCTAAAGTCAGGAACAAGACAAGGGTGCCCACTCTCACCACTACTATTCAACATAGTTTTGGAAGTTTTGGCCATAGCAGTCAGAGCAGAAAAAGAAAAGGAATCCAAATTGGAAAAGAAGAAATAAAACTCTCACTGTTTGCAGATGACATGATCCTCTACATAGAAAACCCTAAAGACTCCACCAGAAAATTACTAGAACTAATGAATGAATATAGTAAAGTTGCAGGATATAAAATCAACACACAGAAATCCCTTGCATTCCTATACATTAATAATGAGAAAATAGAAAGACAAATTAAGGAAACAATTCCATTCACCATTGCGATGAAAAGAATAAAATACTTAGGAATATATCTACCTAAAGAAACTAAAGACCTATATATAGAAAACTATAAAACACTGGTGAAAGAAATCAAAGAAGACACTAATAGATGGAGAAATATACCGTGTTCATGGATCGGAAGAATCAATATAGTCAAAATGAGTATACTACCCAAAGCAATCTATAGATTCAACACAATCCCTATCAAGCTACCAACGGTATTCTTCACAGAGCTAGAACAAATAATTTCACAATTTGTATGGAAATACAAAAAACCTCAAATAGCCAAAACAATCTTGAGAAAGAAGAATGGAACTGGAAGAATCAACCTGCCTGACTTCAGGCTCTACTACAAAGCCACAGTCATCAAGACAGTATGGTACTGGCACAAAGACAGAAATATAGATCAATGGAACAAAATAGAAAGCCCAGAGATAAATCCACACACATATGGACACCTTATCTTTGACAAAGGAGGCAAGAATAGACAATGGATTAAAGACAATCTCTTTAACAAGTGGTGCTGGGAAAACTGGTCAACCACTTGTAAAAGAATGAAACTAGAACACTCTCTAACACCATACACAAAAATAAACTCAAAATGAATTAAAGATCTAAATGTAAGACCAGAAACTATAAAACTCCTAGAGGAGAACATAGGCAAAACACTCTCTGACATAAATCACAGCAGGATCCTCTATGAGCCATCTCCCAGAATACTGGAAATAAAAGCAAAAATAAACAAATGGGATCTAATTAAACTTAAAAGCTTCTGCACAACAAAGGAAACTATAAGCAAGGTGAAAAGACAGCTTTCAGAATGGGAGAAAATAATAGCAAATGAAGCAACAGACAAACAACTAATCTCAAAAATATACAAGCAACTCCTGCAGCTCAATTCCAGAAAAATCAATGACCCAATCAAAAAATGGGCCAAAGAACTAAACAGACATTTCTCTAAAGAAGACATAACAGATGGCTAACAAACACATGAAAAGATGTTCAACATCACTCATTATCAGAGAAATGCAAATCAAAACCACTAGGAGGTACCATTTCACACCAGTCAGAATGGCTGCGATCCAAAAGTCTACAAGCAATAAATGCTGGAGAGGGTGTGGAAAAAAGGGAAGCCTCTTACACTGTTGGTGGGAATGCAAACTAGTACAGCCACTATGGAGAAGAGTATGGAGATTCCTCAAAAAACTGGGAATAGAACTGCCTTATGATCTAGCAATCCCACTGCTGGGCATACACACTGAGGAAACCAGAATTGAAAGAGACACATGTACCCCAATGTTCATAGCAGCACTGTTTACAATAGCCAGGACTTGGAAGCAACCTAGATGTCCATCTGCAGATGAATGGATAAGAAAGCTGTGGTACATATACACAATGGAGTATTACTCAGCCATTAAAAAGAATATATTTGAATCAGTTCTAATGAGGTGGATGAAACTGGAGCCTATTATACAGAGTGAAGTAAGCCAGAAAGAAAAACACCAATACAGTATACTAACGCATATATATGGAATTTAGAAAGATGGTAACGATAACCCTGTATGCGAGACAGCAAAAGAGACACAGATATATAGAAAAGTCTTTTGGATTCTGTGGGAGATGGAGAGGGTGGGATGATTTGGGGGAACGTCATGGAAACATGTATAGTATCATATAAGAAACTAATCGCCAGTCCAGGTTTGATACAGGATCCTTGGGGCTGGTGCACTGGGACGACCTGGAGGGATGGTATGGGGAGGGAGGTGGGAGGGGGTTTCAGGATGGGGAACACATGTACGCCCGTGGCAGAACCAATACAATCTTGTAATTAGCCTCCAATTAAAATAAATAAATTTATATTAAAAAAAAAAAGCACAGCTTTTCAAAACCTCAGCCTTAGCAGTGACCCACCTTATTAGGTTCAGACTCGAGGGAGATTTGGACAGTCCAGAATCAGGGAAAGGAAAGACCCTGCTTTGTCTCTAAAAGCTTGTCCTGTCCACCACAACAGACCTTTGCGTCCGTAATTATTTTGTGGCAGACGCACACGGCAGGTGCTCACAAAATGAACTTCGACTCCATAGGCGGCCCCACTTCTCTACAGATTCTGAGGGTTCTGCTGGGCTCTCAGGGGGAGCCAGGGGAGGGGTGGGTGGAGAATTGGGGGCAGGGCTCTAGATCCTACCCCAGTTCACCCAGAGTGGCTCCAGCCTCTTTTCTCAATACTGGGCTTCACTTGTGTGTTGCTATTTGAAAAACTGGGTTTTGGGTCTAAAAGGCATTTAAAAAGGGCTGTATTAGGGGAAAAATATCTGAGGACGGATGACCACAGAACAGACCTTGGGAGCTAAGAGTGAAAAACGAGTCTCTGAAGGTTGGCTCTGACCTAGATTACAGGTGAGCTGAGAGAAGCCAACAGGTTGAGGTGCGGAAGGGTGGGTGGCCGCAGCTGCCACAAACAGGGCTCTAATGCTTCCTGCCAACCAGGCTGGCCTGACTGCCCAGGGTGCTGAAGAGGCCCAGAGGCCGTGGTGGCGAAGGTCATTTCCCAACCTCCCCTGCTGACAATTTTATATCATGTGATTCCTAAGGCCATAGAGCAATTTTTTTTTTTCTGTGAAATCATTTCACCGTCCTCACTCTACAGAATTCTACACATGGGGGAGAGCTGCATTTTCCAATAAGCTACCTTCTACTTCACAGAATAAATGCATTCCAGTAAAATTCACTTAAGGCAAGGTTTATGGAAAGTAAAGTCTATCATATTGTAGGCTATAGGTATAAAATGAGATATATCTATACAGAAAATTAAACAGTGTTGAGTCACAAACTTCAGGTGAAACGATGACTAAGAAGAGGGCTGGTTCTTGGCACACTTATCTTGAGGCTGATGCTTAGAGGTTCTCTGATTGCTAGCAGAAAAGCTTGTTTCTCATGGTTCCTGCCTCCACACCTGGCACCTTCTAAGATCTACTCTGGCAAAGGATAGTTACCAGGTTTGTAGACGATTGGCCTGATGTTCTGTCCCGGAATAAGAATTTTGTCTGGCTCTTTCTGTTCCTTGCCCAGCATTTAGAATGATCAGTGGAGTTATATGTCATTTCACAGTCTACTACCAACCATTGCATCTACTCGGGACTAGACAGCAGAACGTTCACAAATCCACATCAATAACAGTAACTTGGCCATTTTACTGTGGTCTTACTGTTTGCCAGGCACAATGTGCTTTACACATAATACCTTAAAGAGTCAAGACACACAAAATAAACTTTCCATTTAATGATTTGGTGGGCCTGAAATTCCACATGTTGACTTTTTACAGTATGATGAGCATTTATTTTTTCTAAATTTAATATTAATTTAAATTTCATTAGGCAAGCATAGTAGGTAAGATATATTCTTTCATTCTTTTATATGTCTGGTTACACTTATGCAGGGAACACAATAGGAGCTCAGGAATATACGTTAATTGATCCATTTAAATAGCCTGTATTTGTTTTGAGATTTGTTTTACCGCTTGCCTGTCAGATTTAGTTCCTAAGTATTCCATCCTTTTCACTTCTTTTCTGAGTGTCCTGCGAGTATCCTTTCATGTCTGTAACTATAGGGAGAGGGTCAGAACAGAGGTGTGGATCTTCAAGGGAATTCGCCAGCATAGTTTTGCTTGTTTTACACCTGAAGACCTAAACGGACAGTTGCTGAAACCAGCACCCTAGTTATGGGGCTAGGGGAAGCACACTGCTGATTCATCTCCCAGCACCAGAAGTTACACCAAAATGCCTGGATCCCTATCCCTCAAATTGCAAAACTGCAGGGTCAGTGTTTCCCAAATATAAAATGTGAAATTATTTAGAGGTATGCATGGAACAACAGACTGGTTCCAAATAGGAGAAGGAGTACGTCAAGGCTGTATATTGTCACCCTGCTGATTTAACTTCTATGCAGAGTACATCAGGAGAAACGCTGGGCTGGAAGAAGCACAAGCTGGAATCAAGATTGCTGGGAGAAATATCAATAACCTCAGATATGCAGATGACACCACCCTTATGGCAGAAAGTGAAGAGGAACTAAAAAGCCTCTTGATGAAAGTGAAAGTGGAGAGTAAAAAAGTTGGCTTAAAGCTCAACATTCAGAAAATGAAGATCATGGCATCTGGTCCCATCACTTCATGGGAAATAGATGGGGAAACAGTGTCAGACTTTATTTTTGGGGGCTCCAAAATCACTGCAGATGGTGACTGCAGCCATGAAATTAAAAGGCGCTTACTCCTTGGAAGACAAGTTATGATCAACCTAGACAGCATATTCAAAAGCAGAGACATTACTTTGCCAACAAAGGTCCATCTAGTCAAGGCTATGGTTTTTCCAGTGGTCATGCATGGATGTGAGAGTTGGACTGTGAAAAAGGCTGAGTGCCAAAGAATTGATGCTTTTGAACTGTGGTGTTGGAGAAGACTCTTGAGAGTCCCTTGGACTGCAAGGAGATCCAACCAGTCCAGTCCATTCTGAAGGAGATCAGCCCTGGGATTTCTTTGGAAGGAATGATGCTAAAGCTGAAACTCCAGTATTTTGGCCACCTCATGCAAAGAGTTGACTCATTGGAAAAGACTCTGATGCTGGGAGGGATTGGGGGCAGGAGGAGAAGGGGACGACAGAGGATGAGATGGCTGGATGGCATCACCGACTTGATGGACGTGAGTCTGAGTGAACTCTGGGAGTTGGTGATGGACAGGGAGGCCTGGCGTGCTGTGATTCATGGGGTCGCAAAGAGTCGGACATGATTGAGCGACTGGACTGAACTGAACTGAACTGATCTGACCTGACCATCCCCTGCATTTTCTTTCATAAGCTGCCCTCATGCTCAGTGTTTGTTCTTGTTTTAGTTATGCTCTTTCACTAGATGTCCACCAGGCACCCAAGCCATAGGGGTGTGAAGAGTGTTAACTCAGAGGAGGGATAGTAAGGTCTGGGCCCCATGGTTCCCTGCACAGAGCACATATCATGACAAGTCAGGTCATGTTTCAGTTCTCTGGGGGGCAGAACACTGTGTGGTATGTACATGTTCATCCCCTCCCAGCTATTCTGCATCCATGGGCTCCGTGGAACAGGCTGCAGTTGTGTATCCCCACCCTGCAAGCATCTTTGAAAAAGGGGGGTGGAAATATTAGACTATCGAGCATGTAAAGTGCAGCTAGTCCAAACTGAGATGTGCTGAGTGTAGAATATGCAGTTGATTATGAAGACCTGGTATGAAACAAGTGACTGCAGAACACCTTACTAATAGTTTCTGTACTGCTTACAAGTTGAAGTGATATTTTGGAACTACTAGGTCAAACAAATTACACTATTAAAATAAACAGATGTTTCTTTTCCTTTGTAATGTGGCTAATAGGAAGTTCATGACAACACGTGCCCTGCATTTACACTTAGTACTACTGGAAAAGTGCTGGTAGGGGTGCTTTTACATCAGACACCAAAGGATACAAGTAGGCGGGCCCTTGGCTCCCAGGAGGCCTTGACACAAATAGTTACAGCTCCAGGCAGCAGTGACCAAGGAGTCACCAGCAGGAAGAGCAACAAGGCCAGCTTGCATGTGGTTTGTGTCAGGCACTCCACAGCAACCCCAAGTGGCAGCTGCTGTGTTTATCTTTGAGGGGAGCTGGTGCTGGTGAGGAGGACTTCCAGGGTTCAGAGATCAAGAAGGAAACAAGTCTATCAGACTCTGGAGCCCACACTCGCTCCCAATATCAGGTTGCCTCTCCCTGGATGTTCACTGAGCAGGCGAAGCTCCACCTTGGTGTGGAACTGGAGACAGAACTGGAGACCATGGCATTCAAGCTGGAGTGTGAGAGGTAGAGGCCAGGGGGAAGTGGGCTTGGGGTGCTCTTCCATCTGAGAGGGGCAGGAATGGGGGAACCTTGAGGCTGGGGTTGGCCCAGAAGGGAAGGTGAGCACAGGGGCTGTAGATTTGGCTGGCAGGTGGAGAAGTGTGGACTGTAAGGCCAGGGGTCATCCCAGGAGGGGACCGTGACACTGAGGGACCGGGAGGGGCAGAGCCTGTGTCCAGTACTTCAGGGAGCACGTGATGAGGACCTGAAGGAGTGCGGAGGGGACGGGAAGAAGAAGGGAGGATGCTTGTGATGAGAATTTGGAGCCTGATGTAAGCTGAGGGTGATGTCAAAGATGAGTCAACAGTTTAGCTCATGTGTTAGACTATGGTTCAGTTGACAGAAACGAGGAAATCAAGGGGGGAGTGGGAAAAAATTGTGTGAGAAGTATTTGCTATTTGTGGCTTCAGGTAAATGTCTCAAACTTTCCACTAGAACAGGAATGCTGTGAATAAATTATGACACTGAGACAAAAATGAAATAATGGGAAAGCAATTATTATGAGAGTGTCTTTAATTACAGTAATGGCTTTGTCTGGAGAAATTCCCAGGAAAACAAGTCATGGTGGGATAATCATCTCCAGGGTTCCCAAGATGAGACCATCTCAGCAGAGATTCCTAAAACATGTGTGGTGACCCCCCAACTAGCTGAATGTGCAGTCCTGGGCCTGGCTTACACTCCTAGCTTTCTTCTTCCTGCTTCCCTGCTGCCAGCCTAGGCTTGCTACACTCACTGCTGGTTGGCACAGTGGCATCCTAGGTGGGGGCAGTGCAGCTGCCTCGAGAGCTGGGTCCCACAGGGAGGCCTGGCCCAGCCAGCCTGCGGGGCTTGCTTTGTGACTCTGGTTGCTCCCTGAGATTTCCTGCTCAGCTAACACGTACTCCATGCCAGGCATGGGAAGGCTAACTCGGACCCTGCTGTGCTCATGGTGGTCAGGACCTCCGGTTCCCATCACAGCGAGTGATGGCTCAGATGCTGCACACAGTGTGGTCCCAGCCTGCATATTCAATTGGAAGGGGGCTACTCTGGCTGTTTAAATTCTTCCTAGCCAAAGGACCCAAATGATTGATCTTTATCTGTATAGAGTCTTAAAGAACGTAAGGGTTATTAGCCTTTGTTTCTGTGATTTTTCAGATACAAAGGTGGGTCACAGCATCTTTAAAAAGATCTATCAATTTCTAAACCTCCACTTACAGACCCACATTTGCATTTCATCATATTCTTTCTTACCTAGGTAACTTCCCAACTTCAGAGGCAGGTTGAGAGGATTAAAGGGATAAGGTCTTATGTACCCTGGAAAGGCATTTCCTTTGAAAATATATCAGCTTACAATTCAGAATTGCTGACTAAGAATGGCCCGTAAGGCACATAAAGGATGATTGCTTTTGCTGGGGGGCAGTTTATAAAAGCGAACAGGTCACATGAAGGGAAATCCTTCTAAGAGAAGTGCTCTGATGCAGAGGTGGCAGTGGGGGTAGTGACGTGGCCACCCTGGTTGATCTTCAGGTCACTTCAGGTGCTGACAGAGTTAGGCCATTTACACAGAGATTGCCCTAGGAAAAAGTTCTGCAGTTGTAGGTTCCACAGCTGACTTCTATGTGTTCCAGGAATGTACTTATGCATTTGTAATGGCACTAAGCTTCTACCGAGTCATCTGATCCAAGCAGAGCAGCTTAGAGACAGAAGGGCCTCCAGTCCTAGGTCTTGAGATCAGAAAGACTCCGAAACTGCAAAAGACCCGAGAAACATGGGTAGGGTCTTCTGGGCATCTTTTTTGGGTATTTGTCATGTGCTCTCATCCTTCTCACACTAACATGCTGGCTAGTTACTGAGAGTGTCGTTAATGGGGCCTGGCTCATGCTGAGATACCCCACCCAGACCAGTGGCTGACCACTTGAACTCTATAGGAGTCTCTGAGTCTCCCCAGTTGACCGCCTCATCCTGCTTGGTGTTCAGAAGCCTACACACTAAACAGAATGTCACATTCCATTTCCAAGGGCAAATCTTTTCATACTCAGGATGCAAATCTTGAAATACAAGGCTAAGATCACATTTCACGTATTTTTGGAGCAAACTACCTGATCATTAGTTTGTTGTGGTCATGCTAGTGACCAAGTTCAAAAATATTTCTCTATACATCTGGGTGAAATTCAGATAGTAAAGGAGATATGGGACTTTTTTTTTTTTTTCCTTTTTGGTGGTAATTTGAAAGATTAAGGCAAATGAGATGTGAAAATGGGCTTTTGCATCCTCCCCCAGACTTGGGGGACGGGCTGGGGCAGGCAGAGGCCGGGAGGAAACAGTTCCAGCCTGCAAGCCAGGGAAGCCAACCTCTCTGCACCGTAGTTTCTTATGCTGAAATACCAGGGGCAGAATAGATTTCTTTACTGGCCCTTTCCAGCTCAAAGTTCTGTGACTTTGAATTAGCAGTTGTTGCATTTATCAAACTATTATTGTCTTGCTACCAATGAAACTTTTGTCATTTTATTTCTCATTACTGATTTTTATGGTTTGAAATGTTCAGTAAAGAAGAGAATGCATTTAATAATAAAATGCTATTATTTTATAAAGTGGGCCAAGTGGTAAGGATTCTACCTACTTGTGCTGAGAATTGGGGGGCGATGCTGCTTGATTTCTGAAAACTACCCATGCGGCTCCGAAGAGCTCTAGGGGCCCACAAAAAGCAGAGCAGACAGTAGCAGGCCAACTCCTCTCTGGATCAGAGAATAAATGACTGTTTTGAAGGCACATTAATTAGGCCAAGGGGACACGTTTAGCAATTATTTCATCCTGTAATGGCAAGCAACCGTCCAAAAGGCTGAATGCATGTCCATTAAGCTCTGGCTCTTTATAGGATGTCCTGCTGTTTGCTAAACTTTAGCTTGGCCCATCTACTCTTCCTCGGTGCACAGCGATCATTTTCTTATTAATTTACTAATTAGAAATATGGAGCTAATGATTAGGAAAGGAATATGCGTAATTTCACGTTCTTCATAGTGTCTGGAATCCATTGCTGGCATCCAAAAATTTTAAAATAAACAGTGTGGAAATATTTTATTTAGCCATATGGATGAATAATCACTTGCTAAATTGGAAGGAATGTGAATATGGCAGTCATTTAAACAAAGTCCATTATTATCCAAAGGCTACTTTTGGGTATTTAACACCAGTGTTAATGGGGGTAAGAGAAGTGTGATAATTTTGGGACATCTGGTGCATTAAAAGGCAGGCTTCCAGATTCTATGCAATATTTTCAATTTCTATAGTTTTAAAAAATGATTCTTTCAGGATGCTCAATAACTTGAAGCTGACATATCCTAGCTTAGAAACACTAATTATCCTGAACAAGTAAATTCAACACATTTTTTTCTAGTGACAAGATGATCCCACTTTTCATCCATAGCCTGTGACCTAGTAGATGTTCATGTTACAAACCAAAGAGGGGAAAACCATACTTCATCCAGCTTTCAGGTTTAAGCACAATAACGGCAAAACGTATCTTTGTAATACAAACCTCACCTACGCATATCAGCAGTTACTGGAAGAAAAGCTCATTAGGTTTCAACCTGGAAAATGTTCAACACAATGAAGAAAACACAGAATCATGTTACATATTAGAGAACTATTTTAATTAACAATGGCAGCCACACTCTCCCGGGAAAATACACTTGGCTAAAAGTATTTTTTCCTTTTTTTCCCCTAAAAATAAAGATGTGGCCCAAAATGCAAGCCCTGGACAGTTATTATATTTAAAGCAAAGGCGAGGCATCTTTTTAAAACAATGGTTAAAACTTCTTCACTGAAGTGTGTTAAGAATGCCAAACTGAAACAAAAGGAACTAGAAAAAAGGGCTTTGGATTAATAACTAGGTTGAATTACTTAATATTAAGAACAACAGAACAAGGGGATACCAATTTTCAAGTGATACAATATTTTGAACGTGATAGTTGCATTGTGCTTTAACATTTCATGATCCAAAGTTGACTATAACTTAACTGAAGAACTCTTAGGCTATACCTTCAAAGACCAAGCATCATGCAAGGTTGGCCAGGGTCAGAGTACTTTGTGGAGACACTGGCAGAACATTAGTATTTGGAAGGATAGCTTCTAAGAGATGGGCAGGTGATAGGGAATGCTGGGTGATGCAGTCACATAGCACACACCCTGCAAACCAAGTCTGGAGCAGATGTGTTTTAATGAAAATGGTTCAGACTGGGACATGCTTTCCCAGTTAGGAGCAATCTGGAAGGCTGGACTTGGGGCTATGTGTATGCATGCTTAGTCATGTCCGACCGTGCAACCTCATGGACTGTAGCCACCAGGCTCCCCTTGTCCGTGGAATTTTCCAGGCAAGAATACTGGAGTGGATATTCCTAGGCAAAATGAGCTCCCGAGGGCTTCTCTTCCTTGCCTCTCCAGTCATACTTAATGTTTTCTTGGTGCTTTCTAGACAACCCTGGTGCTCAGTCTTAATGACGGAGTAATAACGAAGTAATGACTTCCCTGCCCCTGTGGGTTCAAGCAAATGGTGGGCAGCTTGCCCAGCAGGGAAGCCACCCAGGGGCTCCATGCATTAGATGGCTGATGGGCAAAATGAATTTTGAGGTCCCCTCCAATCTTGTGATTCTATGATTTAGAGACAGTTTATGAGTATTTGACTTGAGGAATAGTTAATGAAAGGGCAGAAGGATCTCTAGATGTTGTCATTCTCTAAAACATATCAGAGATTAGTTGCTCTTAGAACACTACTGAGGACTTCCCTGCTGGTTCCAGAGGTTAAGAATCTACCTGTCAATGCAGGGGACATGGGTTCAATCCCTGGTCCAGAAAGATTCCACATGTCACGGGGCAACTAAGTCCATGTGCAGAACGGGTGCTCTGCAGCAAGAAAATCCACTGCAACGCACAGCCTTTTGCACCACAACTAGAGTAGCCCCCACTCACTGCAACTGGAGAAAGCCCATGCACCACCATGAAGACCCAGCACAGCTAAAAATACGAATAAATAAATAAACTTTAAAATAACAATAAACCACTATTGATCATTAAAGTTGGTACTACTAAATTCTGGAATTGAGAAATGTGAATAAATTTTTCTTGTCTCCATAAATCTTAACCTACAAATAAATGTATAAATATAATACACATACACTGCCAAGTAACTATGCTCAGTTTATATTATGACTTGGTAGTTTCATATTAGGTAGATAATGTTTATATACAAATCAAACTTGGCCTGACATATAGCATTTTGAAACTGGAAACTCAATTCTGTAAGTTCTCTGGTCCAGCTCCTTTATATATTGTCATCTCAGTGACCTGTTTACACACTGGCTACTCCCATTCCAAAGCAAAGCCTACTTTTGCAAAAAATATTTCATAAGCAATCCATCCACACACCAGCATAAATTGTTACAGGTACAAGTACAGAGTTATAAAACAGTTGTTAATATTCTCTACCCTATAACTATGGCCAAAAAATACTTCTAAAATAGGCTAAAAGCTACTGGCAGCTGTTTCTAAGACAGAAATATCAGAGGTTGTTGCTAGTTTTATATTGGAACTGATACAATCTATTAGGGAAATAGCTTTTTGAATTGGGAAAACTCATATCCTCCTTTCAAGGTCAAGGTCCAAGTCTTAAAATATCTTGTGTTCTCAGCAACTTAGTACTGTTCCCAAATAGAAATGATGAAATATGTAGTAAAACAGCTAAATTAGCACTCCCATCCAGAGTATGCACCAGGTAAATTAGTACATAAAAGCCCTTAGTAGTACAGTCTGGCTCTACTTCAAATAAATTTGATTTATTCTAAAATGGAAAAGAAATCACCAAACTTTCATGCACTTTACTTCTTGCTTATCACTAAATCATAACAAATTTCTTGAGCTCAGTTCAGGAAAGACACTGTAACAATTCCTCCCAAGGATAAAACCTCAGAAACAAAAAAGCTGCCAAGACTCTCTCTTCCTGTGAGAAATTATGACAGAAGAGAAAAAAGTTGCACATTATGGATGTTAAGGACCAAGCCATGATAAATCTGCCTAGTTAATCAAGAGAACCAGATCTAATAGATGCTGTGTTTCCAAGGTCAGGTTGACCTTGGACTGCCCCTGGTCCCTCAGGGAGCCTGCACACATCATTTGGTAGCCTTGCTGGTTGCATAGGTGTGTTACTGGGAGAAAATATTGAACATTCACATATACGTTCAAAGTGATGGGAAAGAAATACCATATGAGGAAAGAAAAAACTCATATACTGTAAATAACACCGGCTTCTCTATGCCTAACAGGGAGCTTAATATAAATTTTTGGGTGTAATCACAGTGACGGTCCTAGCTTCTTAAACAGCTATGTCTATAATCTTTTCTTCTTAATTCTATTTCTTGTTCTAATTTTCATTTCATACACACACACAATATACAGTATGTAAATACAAAGAAATTATTTTTTTAGTGTGAGAGGGTTTGATGTTTTAAGAACATTTTATAAAGAGGAAGTACATACACCTAAATCAATATGTAATTTAGATGTGTTAAAGCATTAATATTCAAACTACATTATGGCAAGCAATCCATTTTGGAGTTTAAGATTATACATAATGTGGATTCTACTTTTAGTACATAATTTTCATACTTTATTTGAATACAGGATATTTACTTTGAACATTAATATCTTATAAGAAAGCTGATTCCCCTTAACTAAATATTAGATTCAAGATGGTTTGTTATTAATATATTCCTAAGTGTGACTGAATAAGAGCTGACAGAACCTAAAGCTCTGATTTGACAGTGGAAGCCACTGGGGAATGGGTTTAATTTTGAAAAAAAATGTTAAAATTTTTTAAGTTAACTATTTCAAGCATGAAAAATAGCAAAGCAAATATAAAACAAATACCCAGATGTCTATTACCCCTAGTTTTGTTCTGAACAATATGGGTTTGAAATGGGTCCACTAATAATATGGCTTTTTTTTTCAGTAGTAAAAACTACAGTACTGTACAACCGGTGGCTGGTCAAATCCATGGATGAAGAACTGTAGACATGGAGGAAATACATATGGGGAGGGCTGACTGTCAGCTCTGCACAGAGCTTTGATTGCACAGGGGGTCAGGTTATCCAAGGATCAGCTGCATTAACATTTTGTCTTATTTGTTTTAGATTTCTCTTTCTTTTTAAAGAAATGGAGCTGGACCTTTTTCTCCACCTGAACCCTGTAGACATAACCAACTATCCTGAATCTTTTATCATTTCAATAAAAATTTTACCTTTTTGTATGTCTCTATCAAAAAATAAATTATAGCCTCAACCTGCATACTTTAACACTTATAGTATCATACTGGGTTCATCATTGTGTAGTTGTAGAGATTTCTTTGTTGCTACAGATAGTGCTAATGCACTTATTTTAACCCTTCTATGTAGTTTCGCTGTGTGGATGTACTGCCATTTATTTAACCATTTCTCTACCCATGAATACTCAGTATTTCCCCCTAATAGTCTATTATAAATAGTGTTGTCATTTATTCACCCTCCTGCAGAATGGTTTTTTCAGCTTGACCTCAAGACAAGGCATCACTGTTTCTCTGGGTTGCTCACTCCCCAAATTTGACCATGAAATATTTCTCTCATTGCTCCCTCTTCTCCACTGCCCACTCCCAGTGAATAGTACAATCCATCATCTCTAGACTCTTACCTTTCTCACAGCCCTCTCAGGTGCCAGGCTCCTCTACTTTAAATCAATCCCCCACCCAGTTGCCTGCTGGAAGAACGCATTTAAAAGCCCAAACTAGCCATGCCATGCCCCGTGATCCCTCCCACTGCCCCGGGAACACAAGTTCCCCAAACCAGGCCTGTGTTTCTCTCTGCTCTTATCTTTTTGCAGAATCCCCCTTCTGCTGATAGCTCTGCTCCTAGATCCCATGCTGTCTCCGAGCCTCTGCCTGCGACTGGAAATATATTCCCTCTGTACCCAGCCAATGTCTCCTGAACCTTTAGGCCACCTCTGGATTCAGAGAACTTCCCTACCCATTTGCTGTGCTCCCAGTGCAACCTCTACTGAGTTCAGCACTTGCACTTTTCACTGACATTCACAGAAAATCACTTGTGCTCCACTGGAATCGAAGTGCTACATGAAGGCAGGCACTTTTATTCATTTTACATCTCCAATTACCTGCAGAAGTGTCTGAGATACTAATAGGCATTCAGACACTGGCTTAACTGAAGGGGCAGGTAGCCAATCCATTAAGTACAGTTTATTTTCATAATGAAGGAAACCAAATCTATTTAAAATGAGTAATTACTACGGAGTATGTAATGAAAAATAATGTATTCAACCCTTTGTGAACAAGACATCTGTTAGCTGATACTTGCTCACTAACGAGTACAATGAATGAGACTAGGAGAGACGACTCAGTAGCACTGCAAGGGCCTTCTGAATCATTAGAATAACTTTTACGAGCCATTGTCACAGTTGTGAGCACTGTATCATCATCTCCTACCTAGACCTTCTAAAGTCGTTCACAATGCCACCATACGCGGGCACAGTCTAGATGGTTTTCAACACCTCCTTCAAGACAAGATCACATTTTGTAACCCACCTGTGACCAGCTCCCTTACTTCTGCATCAATAGATTTTCTCAACAGTCGCAACAAGGCAGGTATCCCGCCAACATTCTTCATTGCTATTTTATTTTCATCTGTAGACTTGCCGAAAACAAGGTTTCGGAGGGCACCACAAGCATTCTTCTGAACTTCCAAAACTCTGTGGTCCAAAAGGTCAACCAGATGCTTAATTCCCCCTAACCTACACACCTAGAATGAAAATATTATTAAGTACCAGGCCTAAGTGACATGTGGTCAATCAGAGGTCAAACAAAAGACTATTATGGAAAGATCATGGAAAACAGATAACTTCAGGTCATTTCAAAAGGGCACTTTTAAGAAAACGTGCTTTATAAATTTTAGGGACGCTCTCTAAGATGAAGCTCTTTTCACAGGTTCATGGCTTAAAGAAGGGAAGGGAGACCCTAGGTGGATGAAGGGCCACGTGCAGGTAGCACAGTCACACACCAACCTCTGGGCGTGCACAGGGTCACGCTGCTGTTTCTGAGTAAAATGCAGAAATACACAAGCACAACACAGCTATGCAGGGTTGAAGAAAACACTGGAGGGGAGTTTTGACTGAAGACACTGGCTTTCTAGAATTGTGTCTCTGGGTGACTCTCCTCTTCTAAATTTTCTTCCATTTGTCACTTCATTAGTATATTACATGAATATTTTGGGGCTTTATCTGCAGCATCCCCCTTTACGGCTGTAACTATGTGTTGTTCTAAATTTTAAGGGATGAAAAAAACAAATGCTGCATGACACTGCAGGGGGAAAAATGGCTTAAAATGTGAAATCCAGCCAAAACCAGTGACTCACTATTTTCAATAAAAGCTTAAAATCTGAAATAAAATATTCATATATATTCAGAATTAGTAATGGTTATAAATCCTTTACTTAATTATGTGTTGGCACCAATCTTGACCAGAATCTCATAAAATATGTGAGCTCACAAGTACATATTATAATTTGTATCTAATAGATTTACAGAAAATACTTTTAAAACTGCAGGTTAAATTGATTTTGCTTCATGTTTTATAAATAAGGTAATGAGTGGACACATGATTTGAAAAAGCTAAATGTACTTCCAGAAATATTCTCATTGCAGCTTTTCCCAAGAAATATTGAAATGCACAGTTGAGAAGTAAAAGAGTAACTGGTATCAAAACATCTCTTTTAAAGGGCCTCTAGATGCATTGGGCCATTTCTTAAGCACGCAAGCACGCAGCTACTAAATAGAAAGGTACTGCTCCACCCTCCCCGCTCCCCGCCTGCTGTCTTGGGCATCCCAGGCACTGGTCCTGTACCTCCATCTTCACTTTATTGTCACCAAAGCACAGGTGCTGAAGGTAGGCCGCTGCATTTGCCTGAACTGACGGGAACTGGTGCTGCAGCATGTGAATGACTTCAGGCAACTCAGGATCACGCCAGGCAAACTCCCTGCAAGAGAAAAACATGGCTTCAGAAAGCAAGACCCAGGGTCTACCATAAACTGAACAAAACATCTGTCAAAAGAAAAGAGTGGAGACCACAATAGGACGTTACAAAAATCCTAAAAAATAGATAAATTTAAAAAATATACATAAATAATATTTTTCCACTAATGAACATATCACAGATACTTATGATCTTAAAGAAATCATGATGCACAGAAAGAATCAGGGGCACAAAGAGGTTCTTAATATGAGTTACTTTTCCATTTTTGTTTTCCTTCCTCTGATTCTAATTTTATGCCTTTCTGTCTCTGCAAGAAATTTGCAGGTGTGAGTACAAGTGCACTTCAGCTAGCTGAGAAGATGTCACGTCTAGGGAGGGAGGAAGAAGGCTAGTGGAAATACCGCATGCCTGCTGGTTTATAAGAAATTTAATATATACGGTTGCTCTTGATTATAATAAATATAAAACGTGATGATAATTTTTTTTCCAGTAATCCTATATCCAGAGAAAACCACTGTTTATGTTTCCTGTTGGTCTTTTTTCAACATACCAAGTGTGCACATGTGTGTATACAGAATTATTAAAAACTGTATTAAGTAGCATGTAATATTTCCTGAGCACCTATTCTGTGCCAGGCACTATTCTAGGCATTTTATGTATGTTAACGCATTTATACTTAAAGCAGTCTTTCAGATTGGAGGCTGAAGCAGAAGTGCTAAGCAACTTGCCTAAAGACACCTAGCTAGTCAACTGCCGAGCAACATTTGAATCCAGGCATCAGCTTTCAGGTGGGCTTTCCTAATGGCTCAGTGGTAAAGAATCTGCCTGTAATGCAGGAGATGCAAGTTTAATCCCTGGATTGGGAAGATCCCCTGGAGAAGGAAATGGCAATCCATTCCAGTATTCTTGCCTGGAGAATCCCATGGCAGTCTATGGGGTTGCGAAGAGTCAGACACGACAGAGCAAGCAAGCGATCAATTCAGAGTCTTGCCCTCACCCCTGTACTAACCCCCTCTCTGTATAATGAGTACACAATCATACTAAATATACATACACATTTTCATACCATTTTTTAAAAAAGATAATACCACATTGTCAGAATTTTCTGATGCCATTTAAATGACTCACTGTTTGGTGTCCTTGTTAAATGTGATTTTATGCTTATATTGCATAAAGGTAAGTTTCTTACAAATGGTTCACAAAGCAACACATTTTCAGACTTTGGTAAGAGGATGGAGTAAACTGTTATAAACTGATTCATCCACTTCAAAGGGGCAGGTCATTTCATACCTGCACACACACACTCATACCACCCATCAGTGATTTCCTACTACAAGTGCCACAGTAGGTGCTGGAGACACAAACATTGAGTAAGACATGATTTTATGTACAGGGTCGTGTATGCCAAGCTAAAAAGCTTGGTCTTAATACTCTAACATGAACTGTTACTGAGTTTATCGGTGTCAGATATTATGTCAAGAGCTTTACAGACATTATCTCACTTAGCTTGACTGCTGCCCCATGAGGTAGGCACTATCAAACAACATTAGATATAGAGAGACAAGAAACCTGGCATTAGTATTAAGAGGTGGAGTTCAGTGGTTCATGTGTTGTTCTCCCACACAGGAAAAGTTACCTGGTGGAGGTTTTAAAACAGAAGAGTGAGAGAATGCAATCTGGTCACATTTATAAGGAAGATAACTCTCGTGGCCAAGCAGAGAATATACTAGAATCAGGAAAAACTGGTGGCAAGGAGACTATCCACCATCCCCAAATTTGCCCCAAATAAAATAGGACCATCCTTGATTTTTCTCTTCCCTTTATCTTTCTCATCCTATCCACCTGCAAACTCTGTTAACCATCTCCAAAATATTTAATATAAATCCAACCCATCTACTCTTTCCATCTTGGCTGAACCAATAACATGCCACCTGGGCTCACTGTCCTTCAAATATCACCCCTCCCCCATCTATTCTTTGCACGGCAGCCAGATAATCTACTTACTGAACACTGAAGTCAAGGATGACATGGAAATTCCCAGTTTGGGGGATAGACAGGCACTAAGAAAACCACAAATACCAATACAGAGAGGTAACAGAACAGAAAAAGCACAGAATTTGGAGCTAGACTGCCTATGTTTAAGTCCAAGGTCTTTCAATTATGATGTGATTTTGAAATCCATTTATTTAGAACTCCAGTTTTACCATCTGTAAAATAGGAACAATAAAACTATTATTTCTAACTTCTTCTTAGGCTGGTTGTGATGACTAAATTGTGGTGATATATTAAAGTATTTTACATACTTAGAATTAGGATATATATATTTTACTAACATTCATCAGCCCTGAAAAATGAACCATATACTAAGTAGGGGCAGTCTCTGTAAAAGGCAGATTTTCATTTATGCATTGAAACTATGTTAACTATTTCTGATGAAAATCTGTCTACAGCCTACTATATAAATCTACAAGGTAATTAGCAGAGCGCAAGAGGTGTGATTTAATCTTTCCTTGAAGACTCAATCATTACGAATACACATTCTGTCCTCTTTAAATGGTCAAGATTTCCTAGTGTCCCTGGGTGTCACTAAGGCCAGACAACACAAAGGCTGGGCTCCAGCTGGAGATGGGGAGTTAGGCTCAGCTGGCATCAACTCCAAACTTGATTTTCAGCAGAAATTTATCCTGGAAAGACTGCTATCAATTCATGGGCTGGCTGGATGGCAAGTTCATTTGGGCATGATGGTCTTAGTTACCTGAGGGGGAAAGACTGGAATTTGGAGATGCTAAAGAGGTTAAAGTTTGCAGGGCAGGATACTGGGGCGGAGAGGGCTATGCAGAGGAGATGCTGCAAGTCTGTGTATGGTCTACTCACAAGTCGTTAGTCGAGCACTGGGCTGTATATGTATATGTGAGCACTGCATATATGTGGGTTTGGTGGAGAGCAGAATGAGAAGTGAATACACACCAGGTGATGCTGGACTTCCAGCCCAGTTACAGTGCAGTCCTTACTGATCATCTCAGCATTTAGTCTCCACAAAGGCCATGTTTAGGAGTAACAACAATGCCACAGGGTAAGGGCCATGTGCTAGGAAGTAAAACAAATCTAAAATAGATCTATCCTAGTAAGGAACAGAATCAATTGTGAACAATCAAAGCACCTGTCAGTAATTTAGTTATTTGCCACAATAAAGCTGAGAACCCTAAGAGGAGACAACACAGAGTGCTAACAATGTATCATCCACAACAACCAGCCTATAATTTAAAACTACAAGGCATAAGAAGAAACAGAAAACTGTGACTCTCAAAGATGAAAATAACAGAAACAGACTTACAGAAAACATAGGTGCTGGAAAGACCAGAGGATTTTAAAATGCTTTTTATAAATACACTCAACGACATAATGCAAAAGATATATTTAAGGAGTGAATAGATGGGGAATGTCATCAGAGACATGAAAACTATTAAAAAAAAAAAAAAAAAAAAAAGCCAAATTGTCTGAAAAAAAATTCACTGGATGGGCTTAAGAACAGATTGGAGCCCATGGGAGAAAAAAACCAGCAAATCTGAAGACAGATCAATAAAGTCTTAAATTAAGAACACAGAATAAAAAGACTTTTTAAAAGTGAGCAGAACTATAGTAACCTGTGAGATGGTTTCAAGCTATTCCAGGAGAGGAGGGTGAATTTTGGGCCAGAAAAATATAGTTATAGTTGACAGAGTAATATATAGTTGACTGTAGTCAAATATAGTTGACAGAAATAATAGTTAACCATGTCCCAACTTTGGTAAAATCACCAACACCTAAAGAATTTCAGTAAACTTCAACCGGGTTAAATATAAGAAAAAATATAAGAAAAACAGAATTAAGGCTTGTTAGAGTAAAACTGCTAAAGGTCAACAAAAAAGAGAAAAAATATGAAAGTCAGAGAAAAGATACATTATTTTAATGAGAAAAATAATGTAAATGTTGGTTGATTTTGCATCAGAAACTATGGAACTCTGAAGATAATGAACAATGTCCTTTTTAAAGCACTGAAAATGAAAGCTTATTAATCCTGAATCATATATCTAGCAAAAATATCCTTTAAAAATTAGTAAATAAAAACACTTTCAGATAAGTTAAAGCTGAGAGCATGTGTTGGCAGCAGACATGTAACACAAGAAAAGCTAGAGAAAGTTCTTTGGGATGAAGGGAAATGAGTTGAGATGGAAACTAGAATTTATAGGAAGATGTGCAGGAAACTATAAATAATTATGTAGGAGAATAAAAAGATCGTGCTTCTGACTTCGTTTAATTTTTTAAAAAGACAACTGACTGTTTACAGTAAAAATAACAGTACCATATTACGGGCTTTACAATGTATGTAGAAGTAAAATATTTGACAATAGCATAAAGATCAAAGAGACAGTAAATGGAATTATGCTGGTGATTGTCAGAGCTGAAGCCCTCCTCAAAAAGAATAACATGAATTCTGTCTCACTGCCACTTTCCACAGTAAGTACTTTGTTCCTTCTTTCAGATGAATTATTTGTACCATTAATACATTTTGGATGTAAACTAGATCATTATTAAAAAAAATTCATCCGTTATATATAGAAAACATCAATAATTTCTTTAGTGTTACAGGGAAAGTGTCAGGCTAACTATGATGTGGCATTAATGACAAAGTAGGTCTAGAAGTGAATACAAATATTAAAGTTGTTATTTTTAAAACTAAAATTGTCATGAGCTTTTACTTTGGTTTGAATATTCAAACTTTAAACTCACTTAGATTCCAGTTTTGACTAGAATAAACGCACCTATTATAAGATAATCATTTATTCATCTTACAAAATACATTATCAGTGAAGCTGCACATAATCAAAGCTAGCCACAATAGTTTTATGCATCAGACTATGAAATTATCATACTATGAATAACTGAAGTGTATTATCAGACATGAAATCCTTGTTTATAATGAATCAGTTCAAAACAGAGGTCAAAACTTAAGTCTTCAGGAATGCATACTAAACTCAAAGCTCAAATCACACTTCACTGATTTTCTGGATAGCTATTCTCTTCTCAGCAGGTTCGGCCAAGGTATGGTCTAAATTATTGACAATTCAAAACCCTTTAGAGAATTTCTGTATTATCAAAGTGCCCTACTCTGTTGTTCCTGTGAGGGCTTCAAAAAAAACAAAATCATGTAAAAAATTTTAATTTAATTTTACTGGAGGTGCTATTAGGCAAATTATTTTAAAAAATCCTTAAAATGACAGAATGGTGGCAAACAGGAATAGCTGAATCAAATGTACGCATACACTGTAAAAAAATTTTAGGCAAAAGAGTGAATAGGTGGAGTGGTTTTAGTGGGGGAGTGGGCTTCCCACTCAGTTCAAAGTATCTAAGGTTATTTTGTTTTAATAACCAAAGCTCACTCATGCTTTAAATTCACATTCATTAGAATGAGTTGGTAGGCTGCTAAAAATGAATTGATAATTATAACAATCTTTCAGTGAAATAACTATTTGTGGGTGAAGAGAGAATGAAATCTTGCTAATATATGCCTTAAAATAACACTCAAGCTGCTTAAAATTTAGAAATAATATCACTCTTTCAGAAGTTAAAATTCTCTTTTAGTTTCTAAAAATCTTTATTTCCTGAATATTTTAAATGACTTTCATTAAAGACATGAGGCTAGTTTTTCACAATCAATCAAGTACTAAATGACTCGTGAATATCTTAATAAAACACATTTTCTACAAGACCAAATAAAATTAAAACAAGGAAGTAAATGTTTTTTGGTTATGCAATATGACAATTTCTTGTAAACTATTTCCCCCTAAATGGCAAAAAGCTTTTCAAAGGACCTAGTTGATAAAAGCACAATACAGCACTGACCAACATGATTTAAAACACACATGACACTGGGACCTCCCAATATAAAACAACCTCACGCATTTTCTGAAGCCATCATCTAAAAAATCAGTCAAGACAAAAGAAAGGGTATAAAATGATCCTTTAAAATCTTTTGTGTAATTCAGACTAAGGCTATCTCAGGTAGTTGCCTTGGTGAAGTATTTTGAAAAATGATGGATGCTGCAGATATTCACACAGACCTGTGCATTCTCTACCTTTATTATTAATGCACCAAAAGAAGGAAACTATCTTTAAAAATTAACCTCAGTGACCTACAGGGCTGGAAAATATTAGAGATGAGAATTTACTGACACTATAATAGATAGGTCAACTTGGGAAAAAGAAAAAGAATGAAGGAAAGGGCTGACTCCTGAGATGCGGTGGCATTCTGGAGACTCTTAACTAGTACTTGCCTGGGGTCTTTCTGAATGCTGTCTATTGACGGGGATCTCGTCGTGCCATCATCAGCCGGTGCTACGTGCTGAAGCCTGTTATAATTGCACTCTTGCACTCGGTACTGTATTGGCCTATAGGGCTCCGCATAGGTAGCTGTTGTGTTCAGAGCATAATTATTTCTTTGGTATGTAAGGGTACTTCGTTGGCTGGATGTCCTTTGCAGATTTCCAACACCTACTAGAAAGTCAACATTTTAAAAACGATTAGTATGTTCTCCACAAAGAAATACTTTTCAAAGTAAAAATGTTTTTAATTTTAAGAAGGGTTTTTAACAATTAAATAAATTGCTTACTTTTAGATATTACCAACCTAGTTCATTAGTGGGAAAAAGGAACTGAAGTTTTTAATATAACACAAATATTAATGTCAATTTTATTAGCAGGAAAGAGCAAAAATGAAACCATAAATCTGTTCCCATAGTAAGTCTTAATGTATTTAAGATTCGGTAACAAAACTGCAAGTGAAAGAAAGGAAAATGATTTTAGAAACAAACAGGAAAATTTTATAACTTAATTTTAGCTATTAAAAACAAGCAAGATATTTTCTCAGACTTATAGATTATTTAAACCAATCTTTGGACAAGTAGTGAATACTGGTTACTTATTTTGATGTACATTTTATTTATAGACGTGTGATTTTGATAACATTGAAAAAAAACTTTACAGGAAAGAAGACTGACAAATGAATCAAATTCTTTTAAAGCTACTCCCTAAAATTATTGCCTGATGCTATGTATAAGGTATTGCACAGTGTATTTAACATTTTTTTCCAAATTATTGCAATAGGTAGCTCTCCAACGATTGTGTTTATAATCTTCCTGCAATTAACATATTTTAGTAACATTATTTATTTCTTAAACCTCACAAAAAATTCTTCAATGTGTAGACCAAAAGAGTGAAATATTTCTCCACTAACATCTATTAAAAATTGTAACATTCTCTTAGAAGAAAAATCCCACAGTGGACCCAACTGTCAGTTTTTGCAATAACAGTCTTTTCCCTCGTGGTGGTCTGTTCAGATATGGCTCTTAAGAGTTGAGCCTTTAGGGTGTTATCATTGCTATCCAGAATTCATTTATGGGTATGTTAATAAATCTGTACTAATTTTTTTTTTTTTTTAAAGAAGGGGCCTCTTCAGAATCCATAAACTAGACTGGTAGCACAGTCTGGCAGTTCCCGGGGTCACAGGCTCTAGTTTCTGCTCTATCAGTGACTATGATGCGGCACACATGAGGCCAGGGGTGCAAGAATGTGATTCACTAGCTCCCTATGTTTCCTTTTTTGACTTAAAAATTTTTTACTGAAGCATAGTTAATTTACAATGTTGAATTGATTTCTGCCTTATAGGAAAGTGACTCCATTTCATATACATATACACATATATATAAATTCTTTTTCATATTCTTTTCCATTCTGGTTAATCACAGGATATTGAATATAGTTCCCTGTGCTACACAGTAAGTAAGTGTTGTTCATCGATCCTACATATGCTACTTTGCATCTGCTAATCCCAAACTCTCAATCCTTCCCTCACTAGCTCCCTATTTTTATAACTGTCAGCACTGCATTCTGCCATAGATTGAGTCCATCATAAGGAATATTTATTTCACATCCTACCACTTAAAACATTCAGAAAAAATTCAGTATCAAAAAAGAGTAATACCAAATATACTTGGGCCACATATGTGCCAAATCAAAGATAAGCCAATAGCTCACATAGGATTTTCTCTAAAGATGCATTCTAGGCCACAAAAATTACAAAGAAACATTCCCCAAAACTTTTCTTTCTGATATGCTTTGAACTCAAGGAGTCAGATTTATAGCTATACGAACTTATTTGTGAACTAAAGTATAACTGTTTAGACTGAACTATGGTAAAAATATATTATCTATGATGTGAAAGTTGTTCAGTCATGTCCGACTCCTATGAACTGTAGCCCACCAGGTACTACATTCTTATGTCCATGGAATTCTCCAGGTAAGAATACTGAAGTGGGTAGCCATTCCCTTCTCCAGGAGATCTTTCTGACCCAGGGATCAAACCTAGATCTCCTGCATTGCAGGCAGATTCTTTACCATCTTAGCCACCAGGGAAGCCAACAAATAAGTAGGTACTAATTGAACTTCTATTTTCCTGTTTATTGATCTGCTTTCGTAACTGTTTATCTAACATCCAAATGGACAATGTGAGTTCATTCTACCAGGAAACCCATCTTAATAAAATCCTCTACTCTTGGACCTATGAAAGTACGAAAGGAACTGAAGGGAGCAGACGCCCACCTGAGCCTGTGCGGTACAGCGCTGTCTGTGATCCCTGGAGCTCCACGGTTCCGTGGTTTGGGCTGCGGTACACTGGGCTATAATAGGTCCTCCCCTCATATATAGGAGTGATGTGCAAGTCGGGAGACACAGCTGAACGAAGGTCTTGTCCAAGTTGGCTGTGCTGACTAGCATAGGAACTCCGTAAGCCTACAGGCAGGAAAATTACATCATTAAGAAACTTGGAACACTGTGGTGAGGTGAAAAGTATAACTCCTAATCAATATGACCAAATGCTGAGTCTAAACACCAAACCCAGTGAGTTTTACAGGATACCATATACACTCTAAAAGTAAGACTTTCTCCTGGCAGCAGGATAAAAGCAAATTTTCTAAAATATACATATATATATACACATATATACACACAAAATTATTAAATGGCTTGATATTCTGAAATTCATCCCCCAACTGTAAGTTATTTTATGATGGTGACCAAAAAGAGCATGCCACCATGCCCCACACCTCTTTAAATCCCAATGCTTAAGATAACACCTACATCATAGTACTTACAAATAGGCTGATATTCAAGAACTGTTCTGATCTTTGTCTCAATTTACTCATGCAAATTTTTTACATAAAAATGAAATTTTATGTTATAGAGTTTAAAAAACCATCAGCAAACTAATAAGATGTATAAAGCATTATTTTATTATTTGTTATTGCAATTAAAAACAAACAAAAAAACAAGACAAAACCAACGCAGGTGTTTTTCCAGGAACCCACATACCAGACTCTTGTTTACCTTCTTTCTGGTATAAAGGAAAAGTACACAGTTAGTGTGTTAGTATTGTTACTTCAACCACTCTTTCATTCAAATTGTTTATAATGCAGATTCCAAACCCAAATATTTTAATTTCTTTTAAAAAGCGATGTAGTATTTTCTGTACTATGATGCTCAGAAATTTATGATTTGTCATCATTAGTAAGCAAAATTTGTCACTTTGAAAGAGTATCAACTCAGGTTATATTCCAAATATGAGGAAGGAAAAGCACAAACAGATCTGAAGTCAGTCAGCATATATTTGCTTTTAAAAAGACTGCAAATAATCAACACAGTAACTAATTACAAAAAGATACAATCATTCACATCCTGTTAGCTCACATAATCATAGCATAACTAACAACAAATGGGGCTGAATGTGAGTGATAATTATATGTTGCTTAGTGAGGAGTGGCAAAAGAGTTAATACATAAAGCTTCTAAAATGAATGATTATTACCTATCCCTGAGAGCAATGTGACATAGGAAGAAATTAAATGAAAAAATGTGGGTTTTGGCTACTGGCTACCCACTTGCTGAAATAAAGATCACAGGTTTATATAATCTTGTAATTGGGAAATTATTCAGTCAAATCTTCCCTTTCCAAAATTGAGGAAACAGAGCCGAAAAGGAAATGCAGTTCATCCTCTTCAGAGAGCTTTCGAGGAGGGCTGAGTGGAAGCTCTCTCTGTACCCTGTCACTGCACACTCAACATTGGACAAAACTACTTCTCAAGGATCAATGAGACACAGTGTGAGAAATCCTGAACTGGACAGAGCCCTCCACAAACATAAGGTTAAAGAGGGAGGTTAGTTCACCAGGGGCTCATGGAAGCCCATGTAACTCTAAGGATGATATTATGATTGCTATTGTAAAGTTTTCAATTGAGGATTTCAGCTTTGTATTTACTGGCAGATTTCTCATTCTTAGAGAGTATAAACTCCATTTCTTTATAGAGCCCATGAGAATCCTGAACACAAGTGCCAGCACTGTTTGTTAACTGTGACATAAACTGGGTAGCAAAATGTACCTAGTCCTTGGAAATCTTATCAGTATGAGGTGCTATTTTCATATTCAGTAGAACACTTGATTTACTGTGAGACTGAAGATCACAAACACTTGGGCCAAGGCAAGTTGAGCCCTGGATGCTCCTAAAGCCCACCAAGTCCTGCTGGCCCACTCCCACTGTGGTGTGATATGAGACCAAAGCATTCTGTTCCATTCAAAATGTGACAGGCTCACTGTGCAAGTATCTGGCTGGAGTCTTCAATGGAATCCATGTAATATGAAAACTTTTGTGGCATTTTACTATGATTTCATAAGAAAGGACCCAAATGAGCTTGTTAACACTTACAAGTATAGAAAGTATTCAGTGAACATTCCCTGATACAGGATTCCTAGTGAGATGAAATTACTGTATGTGACAGATTATAATAGGAAATAAAGAACTTAAGAATTACAGTAAGACACAGCAATTTTTTGATATTAGAAATCTTTGTAATATTATGGTTAATATTTTTATTTACCTACTCATGCATTAAAACAAAAATACACAGTCTTAAAGATTATTTAAAAAATTACAAAATTATATAGCCCCAATAGATTAAGTTCAAACCTATCACATGGAACACAGCCTTGTCTAACTCAATGAAACCATGAGCCATGCTGTGTTGGGCCAGCCAAGATGGACAGGTTATGGTGGAGAGTTCTGACAAAATGTGCTTCACTGGAGAAAGGAATGGCAAACCACTTCAGTTTTCTTGTCTTGAGAACCCCATAAACAGTATGAAAAGGCAAAAAGATAAGACACTGAAAAAGGAACTCCCCTGGTTGGTAGATGCCCAATATGCTACTGCACAAGAGTGGAGAAATAACTTGAGAAAGAATGAAGAGATGGCGCCAAAGTGAAAACAGCGCCCAGTTGTGGATGTGACTGGTGGTGGAAGTAAAGTCTGATGCTGTAAAGAGCAATACTGCATACGAACCTGGAATGTTAGGGCCATGAATCAAGGTAAATTGGAAGTGGTCAAACAACAGATGGCAAGAGTGAACATCGATATTTTAGGAATCAGTGAATTAAAATGGACTGGAATGGGCGAATTTAACTCAGATGACCATTATATCTACTACTATGGGCAGGAATCCCTTTGAAGAAATGGAGTAGCTCTCATAGTCAACAAAGGAGTCCAAAACGCAGTTCCAGGGTAATCTCAGAAACAAAAAAAAAGATCTCTGTTCATTTCCAAGGTAAACCATTCAATATCACATTCAATCCAGGTCTACACTCCAACCAGTAATGCTGAAGAAGCTGAAGTTGAACATTCTATGAAGACCTATGAGACCTTCTAGAACTAACATGCAAAAAAGATGTCCTTTTCATTACAGGAGACTGGAATGCAAAAGTAGGAAGTCAAGGGATACTTGGAGTAACAGGAAAATTTGGCCTTGGAGTACAAAATGAAGCAGGGCAAAAGCTAAGAGAATTTTGCCAAGAGAATGCACTGGTCATAGCAAACACCCTCTTCCAACAACACAAGAGAAGATTCTATACATGGCCATCACCAGATGGTCAATACGGAAATCAGACTGATTATATTCTTTGGAGCCAAAGATGGAGAAGCTCTATACAGTAAGAAAAAAGAAGACCAGGAGCTGACTGTGGCTCCAATCATGAACTGCTTATTGCAAAATTCTGACTTAAATTGAAGAAAATAGGGAAAACCATTAGACCATTCAGGTATGATCTAGATCAAATCCCTTATGATTAAACAGAAGAAGTGACAAATAGATTCAAGGGATTAGATCTGATAGACAAGAGTGCCTGAAGAACAAAGGATGGAGGTTCGTGACACTGTATAGGAGGCAGTGATCAAGACCATCCCAGAGAAAAAGAAATGCAAAAAGGCCAAATGGTTATCTGAGGAGGCCTTACAAATAGCTGAGAAAAGAAGAGAAGCTAAAGGCAAAGGAGAAAAGAAAAGAAACACCCATTTGAATGCAGAGTTCCAAAGAAGAGCAAGGATATATAAGAAAATGTTCCTCAGTGACCAATGCAAAGAAATAGAGGGAAACAATAGAATGGGAAAGACTAGAGATCTCTTCAAGAAAATCAGAGATACCATGGGAATATTTCATGCAAAGATGAGCACAATAAAGGACAGAAATGGTATGTACCTAATAGAAGCAGAAGATATTAAGAGGTGGGCAAGAATACACAGAAGAACTATACAAAAAAAAAAGAACTTCATGATCCAGATACCCATGATGGTGTGTTCACTCACCTAGAGCCAGACATCCTGGAATGAGAAGTCAACTGGGCCTTAGGAAGCATCACCACGAACAAAGTTAGTGGAGGTGATGGAATTCCAGCTGAGCTATTTCAAATCCTAAAAGATGATGCTATGAAAGTGCTGCACTCAATATGCCAGCAAATTTGGAAAACTCAGCAGTGGCCACAGGACTAGAAAAGGTCAGTTTTCATTGCAATCCCAAAGAAAGGCAATAACAAAGAATGCTCAAAATACTGTACAATTGTACTCATCTCACACGCTAGCAAAGTAATGCTCAAAACTCTCCAAGCCAGGCGTTAGCAATATGTGAACTGTGAACTTCCAGGTGTTTAAGCTGGATTTAAAAAGGCAGAGGAACCAAATATGAAACTGCCAACATCTGCTGGATCATGGAAAAAGCAAGAGAGTTCCAGAAAAACATTTACTTCTGCTTTACTCATTATGCCAAAGCCTTTGACTATGTGGATCACAATAAACTGTGGAAAATTCTTTAAGAGATGGGAATACCAGACCACCTTACCTGACTCCTGAGAAATTTTATACAGGTCAAGAAGCAACAGTTAGTACTAGACATGGAACAACAGACTGGTTCCAATTCGGGAAAGGAGTACATCAAGGCTGTATATTGTCACTCTGCTTATTTAACTTCTATGTAGAGTACATCATGAGAAACGCTAGGGGGGATGAAGCACAAGGTGGAATCTAGATTGCCGGAAGAAATATCAATAACCTCAGACATGCAGACGGAGAAGGCAATTGCACCCCACTCCAGTACTCTTGCCTGGAAAATCCCATGGATGGAGGATCCTGGTAGGCTGCAGTCCATGGGGTCGTGAAGAGTCGGACACGACTGAGGGACTTCACTTTCACTTTTCACTTTCATGCACTGGAGAAGGAAATGGCAACCCACTCCAGTGTTCTTGCCGGAGAATACCAGGGACAGAGGAGCCTGGTGGGCTGCAGTCTGTGTGGCTGCAGAGTTGGACGTGACTAAAGCGACTTAGCAGCAGCAGCAGATATGCAGATGACACTGCCATTATGGCAGAAAGTGAAGAAGAACTAAAGAGCCTCTTGATGAAAGGGAAGGAAGAGAGTGAAAAAGTTGGCTTAAAACTCAACATTCAGCAAACTAAGATCATGGCATCTGGTCCCATTACTTCATGGCAAATAGATGGGGAAACAATGCAAACAGTGAGAGACTATTTTTGGACTCCAAAATCACTGCAAGTGGTGACTGCAGCCATGGAATTAAAAGATGCTAGCTTCTTGGAAGAAAAGTTATGACCAACCTAGACAGCGTATTAAAAAGTAGAAACATTACTTTGCCACCAAATGTCCACAGAGTCAAAGCTATGGTTTTTCCAGTAGTCATTCATGTATGGATGTGAGAGTTGGTCCATAAAGAAAGCTGAGTGCTGAAGAACTGATGCTTTTGGAAGACTCTCTTGAGAGTCCCTTGGACTGCAAGGAGATCCAACCAGTGCATCCTAAAGGAAATCAGTACTGAATTCATTGGAAGAACTAAGGCCGAAGCTGAAACTCCAATACTTTCGCCACCTGATCTGAAGAGTTGACTCATTTGAGAAGACTCCGACGCTGGGGAAGATTGAAAGCAGGAGAACAAGGGGACGACAGAGGATGAGATGGTTGGGTGGCATCACCGAGTCAATGGACATCAGTTTGAGCAAACTCTGGGAGTTGGTGATGGACAGGGAAGTCTGGTGTGCTGCAGTCCATGGGTTCGCAAAGAGTCCGACATGACTGAGTGACTGAACTGAACTGAATACATTAAGTAAGGTGATTTTGTAGAGAGGCTACTATAATTTACTATCTTTTGAAGTGGAAGACAATTTGCTGCAATTCCACAAATACGTATCAAGTTTACCTACCTCAATGATATATTTCTTGTGATTTAACATCTCTATATTTAAGTCAGTGAAAACAAACATAAATTTATCTTTCAAATGTGAATTCTTTTTATTCTCAAAACTTGCCTTAATATGCTATGGTTATATTTTAATGAATGTGTTGGGGCAGACATATTATTCTGTTGTAGGACATAATTTATACACATCGTTTAAATTATGATCACCAAATATTCAAGTGTCTGAATCTATTACAAAATACTGCTTTAGGCTTTTCAATTAGCAGGTTGTTAAGTCTTTGAACTCAAGAACCATAGTAAATATGACAAACACATCACTTTCTGAAATTTAAAAAAGAAAGGAATTTACAAGTTAGGATCTACATTCAGAATAACTGGGCAGGTGGACAGATGATGGGAACCAAAGCTTCCTTACAACATTTTTAAGAAACCCTTTGCTTCTTTTGAACACTGTGGTATTCAGGGGAACAAAAAAATCCATAGTAGGCTATAATTTTTTTCCCCTGAAACATAAAGTTTAACTTCACCTGCAATGTGAAGAGAAGCAGGTTTCTTAAACCACAAAAGTCCAGCCCTCAGGGTTAAACATGGAGACGGTCCTTTCTGTGCCCACTTTCTTTCCTGGTTTTCTCTGCGCTCTCCTGCAAACATAGATTTCAGCTACTGTTCATAAATAGGGAGGGGTGTGGGTAGGGGGAACAGGAATCCTCAGAACTATTTCTCTCTTTGGGCTTCCTTTGGAGGTGTGTCATCGATGATCCCTACCTCACTCTGCTGCACGCTTTCCAGAGCCATGCCAGAAAATATCTAAGCCAGTGTACCCTTCTGATAGCTGAATAAAAAAGAGCTAGTTTCTCCATTAGGAATTTCCTTGAGCTCAAAATCAAGTTCAATATTTATTCTTTGTGCAAGATCATGCAATTAGAAAATCTCAAAAGGGCTTTATTTTTCTCAGAAGCCATAAGGAAAGGATATTAATTTTATCATACAAAATAAATATTAAAAACTTCTGTGTAAGAAATAACAAAAAAACCAGTCAAAAGACAAATTATGAAATGAAAAATAATTGAGAAGCATATTAGAAGGGGTCAATTTATTTCAAGTATTAAAAGCATTTACAAATTAAAAAAAAAAAAAAAAAGGACCTGAACTTGCAGTTTGCAGTAAAGCAATAAAATGGCTGACAAATATCAAATCATCAACCTCAGTCATTACTCAACACAGGCCACTTAAAACAATGAGGTACAGACTGGCAGAGATGAAACACCGTGACAACATGCAGTGCTAGTGAAGGTGCATGGAACAGGCACTCAAGCTACTCGTGGAAATAAAAATCTATAAAAGTTTAGTGGGGGCAATTTGATAGTATTTCATTACAAAAACATAAACACATATTTTGATCCAGCAGTCCTACTTCAAGAAATGGATCTCACAGTTATCTTAGTAAGCTATGTGCAAATATATAGGAAGAGTAATATATATTGTATGATATATTGATATATATATATGATATATATAGTATATATATCATAACAGCTAAAAATGAGGATATCTAAATGTCTGTTAATAGAGAAGTGATTAAACAAATTATGTCTATAAAATAAGGTCCTAGGCATCCCTTGAGAGAATGAGGTAGAACACTCAGATACATTAAACAAAAAAGAAAAAAAGAAGGTATCAGAGATATACATAGAGCTCCAACAGCATAAAAAATACATGGTGTGCACATCTATATGTAATGTATATACTTACATAGGTAATCAGTCTGGAAGACACATCAACTGGAGAGTGGGATTGGGTGAGGGGAAGAGGGGGCTGAGACTGTCACTTCACAATTTTTATTTTCCTGCATAGTTTTAACTTTTTTTTTACTAGCTAAAGATAAATGTCATTTTAATCAAAAGTCTGTACATCCTGTAGAAAACCCACGATGAGAAAACTCTGAAAGAAACAATTGTACTATCAGTGATCTGGTTGGTGTCTTTCTGACTTAATCTAAGTGGCATTTGAAGGCAATTCATAAGAACTTTGTGCATTTCCCATTGGGGTGCTAAAAATCAAGGCAGTAGCTGAGGAAATCCACATTCTAGTCTACACTAGTAAGGCATTTCTTTAAAAAATTATATTTGAATAGACATTCTGATACCATCTTTTAACATAATTTAGGGTTTTAAGTATGGGTAGGCCTTCTGCCAGTCCATTCTGAAGATCAGCCCTGGGATTTCTTTGGAAGGAATGATGCTAAAGCTGAAACTCCAGTACTTTGGCCACCTCATGCGAAGAGTTGACTCACTGGAAAAGACTCTGATGCTGGGAGGGATTGGGGGCAGGAGGAGAAGGGGACGCCAGAGGATGAGATGGCTGGATGGTATCACTGACTCGATGGATGTGAGTCTGGGTGACCTCTGGGAGTTGGTGATGGACAGGGAGGCCTGGCGTGCTGCGATTCACGGGGTTGCAAAGAGTTGGACACGACTGAGCGACTGTACTGAACTGAACTGAGGCCTCCTGCTGCTGAGTCACTTCAGTCGTGTCTGACTCTGTGCGACCCCATGGATGGCAGCCCACCAGGCTCCCCCATCCCTGGGATTCTCCAGGCAAGAACACTGGAGTGGGTTGCCATTTCCTTCTCCAATGGGTAGGCCTAGCTAGTGAAAAATACTTCACTATGAAAAACTGCAACCAACAGTTTAGAATTCCAGCCAATTCTTCTAATATGCAAAAAGTATCTACCTTTTATATCCTAGTTTTCTGAGGGAGAGGGGAAATGTTTTAATTGCAAAAGAGGTCTGGTGATATAAATGTATATAATTTGATGAATTAAAAAGTATAAAGCCTGAAAGAAAGGTCAGCCTGCAGTCTGTGGTACACTGTGGTACAAATTTTGAGATAAAAATATAATGTTTTTCCACATTATATGCTCTGTTTTAGCAACGGTTGCATGGAACACTTTCCCACTGGGCTTGTGTAGGGGTGTCACCTTGTACTCACCTGTCAGGCTGTCTGGCCGAGGTGGAACCATCCTCTCGTAGATTTCATACTGCTGCTGTCCGAATTGTTCCATGTCGTGAACAGTCCTTTGCAGTGAAGGTCCCAGATGCTGTGGTACGGCAGTCATCCCTGAGCGTTTGGGGGATGATGACCCCACCTGGCCTTGGGATGGGGAAGCTACTCGAGTCTGTGCATCCGTCAGTGTCAGTGGGGACCCCACTCTGGTGGTGGTTTGGTACTGAGGGGTTGGTCCGTTGGGATTGGAGGTCTGCCGGGAGGTGACCGACCCAATCCGACGTACAGCTGATGGGGAGGCGGGTCTCTGTGCAGAGTATGGAGAAGCTGCCCGCTGAGCAGGTAATGTGGTGGAGGAGTATGCACTGGGGTTCAGTGGTCGGGAGTCGGTCACAGAGGGAGAGCCAAATCCACTACCCAGAGAAGTTCTCAGTGACCCCCTTGAAGGAGACACGCCTGTGCTGATAACATAAGAAGGAGACTGTGCTCTAGATGGAACTGAACTAACTCTTCTCATGGCCCGATTGGCCACTGATGGCTGATGGAAGGGGGAGAAAAGAGAATGGTTTATCCAGGGTTGTGTATCCACGGTCATTACAGAAAAGCATGCACATAGCTAACTACAGACTGTGAACTCACTATTTATTTCAGGCATTTCCTTTCCTTTTTGAGCTATAGAGCTGAATCTTAATTTTTCCTTATTCTGTTTTTCTTATGCTACTTTTTTTGTTTTTGGTGATTTAACCTCCACCTTTCCCTTTCAGAATACTAAAACCAACCCTAAGGAGAGATACAAAGACATTTAATATTCCTTTTACTTTTGTCTTTATTTGATGTTACCCTCTGCCCATGCACTTTTCATAACACATAGTGTGTTGTACCTCAAGTGTGAAGGGCCACTGGAACAGTGTACTTACTTTGTACCCTGTAAATCTCAGTTTGGCTAAGGTAACCCTTTTGTATAAAACAAAACGTTTTCAATCTGTTAAGTTAGAGCAGTATCTATAATTGTCTTTATATCTGTCTTTATGGGTTGACCCCATTTACAAAAGGAAGGTATTCTCTCAAAGTGGAATAACTGAGCATTTGGATAGGGTCTGGGGTCCAAAGGTCTCCTCTGTGAGCACTGCACAAGTGCTCTAGCCAAATCTGTCTTTTCTTTTAGCTTCATTGTGGCTGCTAGTGATTTCAGCCATTTCTTTACATCTCCTTTGATTTATAGGCTCTTGTCTTAAGCTGGTGGACTGAAAGATAAATGAATAATCAGCCCTCAAATCTGCTACAGCAGGAGGAATGCTCAAAATCTCCACTGGGTTCTGGCCAGCTGGGAAAGAAGGAACATTTCTGCCATGGCCAGTCCTATAAGTCCATAGACTCTTGCAAATATTGCGTCTCAGATCTCTGTCTTCATGCAGGACGACAATAAAAAAGAACAGTGGCTGGACTGGGGTGTTGGGTTACAAGCTCAGAACTGAGCTTTCTGTATTTCCTTAGTGATGACTAGAGTTCACTCGTCATCTCCTGTTACTTTTAATTGGGGCAATAAAGGAAGAAACAAGGATGACTCAAGGGCTTTGTATATTCTTAGATGCTATAAGAGGAAATATGCTCTGTCTCCATGTGTCACAAGCAACTGGTTGCCTGAAACACGGGTCTGAGACCACTTAGGTGCTCAGGCAATAGCCATGGAAAGGAGACGGTTTGGGGAGGGAAGGGGATTGTAAATAAACGATAAGGCAAGAAAGAGGTGGTTTAAAAATTAGTAGGCAGTTGGAAAATTAAAATCTGTGCTTGGGGTTTATTAATAGTACTAAAGGTAATTTTAAAAGTCCCACATATAAGTTGTTTACTATCAAAAAAGGATGACACTTGGCTCAGATGTCTACAATCTGTGTTTCCCGAAATACATGCAAACATAAAGACACCCTTGCAACTTCCAGGAACAAGATCAACTTACCTAAGTTTAAAAAAAAAATTAAAAAGTCAACATGACCACCCTTAGGGGCAAAATAGAAAATCTTTGTAATTATTATTCAGAAGTGTGACTTTAGACCTGCCGACATAGAGATTGACCTAAGCAGATGAACATTTAGTGTAAAGCTTGTCAAACCATTCCCTCAGTGTATCCCGAACAGCAGAGGAGTAAATGTATCATCTGAGGAAGGGGTGGGGTTGGGGAGGGGTGGTGTTGCAGCTGGAAGCAGTTTGCTATGGGCACAAGACTTCCTGCCCTAACTTAAAAATTCATGCTCCATATTTGTGTTTGTTTTAATACAGAAATGTTTCTTAATACCTAAAAGTTTCCCTTAAACTGTTGAGCCAAAGTCGTATTGTATTTCTCCTTTGGCACTGGGAACATTGGCCCACTGCTGTGTACCTTCAGGGCTTCCTGAATTACATTAAGAGATTAGTGTTAGACTAACGTCTTTGATCATCGTGCCATTTTTCAGCTCCAGAGAAATCACTGGGGCACTTGGCCAGAAAGTCATCCTTACTGGTTACTGCCACTTGGGACTCCTATAACTTCTACTAATTTTGGCATATGCTGGAAGACTGAATGAATAAAGTGGCAATGAGTGAGGAGCTATGGAGTTTTCATAAACATATATGCATTATTATTATTAATATCAAGTAAGAAAATAATAACTTAACAGAATCGTTATGTTTCTATACACTAGCTTTCTATAGGCAGGAATATCTATATTTTAGCAAAGATACGTGTTTTCAGAGAAAAATTCCAATGATGAAGGCAAAACCTTTGGTTAGAATGGACCAGTCCCATTTTATACAAGCGTGGGAACTGTGCTCTGCCCCTCTAGGACTCTTCACAGCACATTTTAGCTCTAGTATTCTGAGGAACTCACAACTAGACTAGAATATACCACCCAGTTCTCTCACATTCTCCCTGGACTACTCTCCTGATGCCAAACTTGTTGCTTTCTGAAAAACTACTCTCCTGTACCTAGAATTTATCAGATTTAATTAGTAGGAACTAATACATTTTTAGTTTTCAAGTTTAAAATTTCATTAGCATCATGGTGTAAAATGATTTCACTGTGTCATCCATTCTAGAACTTCAAAATTGTACACACTGGGTTTACTGTTAATAAAGAATATTGAAATTAATAACATATAATCAATTAGGAGGGCATTTCTTTATAAAGATCTTGATGTGTTTGGCTTACCTGAACCAGTGTTTGCCCTTCAGCTCTTGAATTCCTCACCAGGTGGTTATTAGTTGATCCTACGAATGAATGCTGTGGTCTATTATCTGCTTTACTCAAGTTCTGGCTGTTGTGGAAACTCCCTGCTTCCTGGTATCCACTGTCGGAATAAGAATTCATTTGTGTTGAACTTCTTGAGTTACCCAAAGATCCTGCAGGAATGAAACCAGCAGGAAATGCCTTTATTTTACATTTCTGATGCTCATTTTCAAAATGGAAGCATTAAAAGCAAATCTAATACTTAAAAGATAATACAACAGACCCTCACTTTCATGGAGAGACGTCTGTTCTGGTGAGTAGAGGGTCCCTGGTTCTGGCTCTGTCCTGATGAAATAGTTGTTGGGATGGACAGCGTCAGAAACTCTAGGTTTGTTTACACCAGTATTTGGCACATCTGTAAGAAGATAAGTTTAATCAGCTAAAATGAATGACATTATATAAAAATTTGCTAAAAAAAGAGGTTCAGGTATTTGTCAGCAACATCAGATAATCTTAATACAAGACTATCAACTCAAGACTTCATACAAGTTAATATAAGACTATTTTCACCTTAAACCAATCATTTTGACTCTTTTCTATAGAAAAGTATTGCATATACTCAGTTTGTTACTATGTTTTGCTAAATTTCATGAGTATTTGTCATCCTGATTACCAGCTACAAATTAACTCACATGCTGCATTTAATTAAAATCTGAAAACTGACCTTGTTCTCCCTTGGAAAACTCACCTCCTGGGTGACTTCCTCCAAGAGGATCAACAAACTGAGTGAGAATGATGCTATTTAAACAAAAGATCTTCCATATGTCAAACTTTTGAAATGAAAACTTGCATGATGCCACATTATTGAGCTTGGTGATGAAACTCTGGAAGCCAGGGCTAGCTTTTTATGTCAAATTTCATATGGACTAAAATAAAAAAAAACTTCGCACAGTTTTAAGAACTGTCAACAATGGAAATTTTAATTTCTTATCCATTTGCTTCTTTTCTGCTTTTAGTCTTTTTCCAAAAGAATACAGACACATTTAACCTCATTACTGTTTTCTCTAGTCAAATCTCTTTTGCCTATTATCTTGTTTTATTTTCAACTATATCATTTTGCCATCTTGAACTTAAAAAAAAAAACAAACTATTTATCTTCTTCTTCTTCCCAATTCCAACTTCCTTTTTATGTTATAAATTTAGGTGGTGTAGATTAAACTGCATTTTCTTCAACTCCATTCGAATATGTTGTTTCTCTATTATCTTCAAAATATATTTGCCCAAATTCTGATGACAAGTCTTTCTTTCCTCAGATTTAACCCTCATGTTGCTAACAACGGAGAAGGCAATGGCACCCCACTCCAGTACTCTTGTCTGGAAAATCCCATGGACGGAGGAGCCTGGTGGGCTGCAGTCCACTGGGTTGCTAGGAGTCGGACATGACTGAGCGACTTCACTTTCGCTTTCCACTTTCACACATTGGAGAAGGAAATGGCAACCCACTCCAGTGTTCTTGCCTGGAGAATCCCAGGGACGGGGAAGCTTGGTGGGCTTCCGTCTATGGGGTCGCACAGAGTCAGACACGACTGAAGTGACTTAGCAGCAGCAGTAGCAGCAGCAGTTGCTAACAAACATTTTTTTTGGAATGCTGCTTCTCTCTCACTTTATAAATTGAATCTGTATCATATTCTGAGTTTAACACATAGTCCTAAGGAGGACTGAAATTTGTCCTTGGAAGAAAAGCTTTAACAAATGTAGACAGCATATTAAAAAGCAGAGACATTACTTTGCTGACAAAGATCCACACAGTCAAAGCTATGGTTTCTCCAGTAGTCATGTATGTATGTGAGAGTTGGACTATAAAGAAAGCTGAATGACGAAGAACTGATATGCTTTTGAACTGTGGTGCTGAAGGAGACTCTTGAGAGTCTGTTGGGTTGCAAAGAGATCAAACCAATCCATCTTAAAGGACATCAGTCCTGAATATTCATTGGAAGGACTGATGCTGAAGCTCCAACACTCTAACCACCTGATGTGAAGAGGTGCCTCATTGGAAAAGACCCTGGTGCTGGTAAAGATTGAAGGCAGGAGGAGAAAGGGACGACAGAGGATGAGATAGTTGAATGGCATCACCGAGTCAGTGGACACGAGTTTTAGCAAGCTCTGGGAGTTGGTGATGGACAAGGAAGCCTGGTGTGCTGCAGTCCATGGGGTTGCAAAGAGTCGGACACAACGCAAGTGAACTGAACTGAAGAATGTGGCTGAGAAAAGACAGTGTATGTGTGTGTGCATGCTCATGTGTTTGTGTTACTGTCTAGGGTTAAGGACCTTAGGAGAAGTTTCCTAGAGGATGTAGTATCTAAGTAGTATCCACTTACCACAGGAGGTCAGCTTGCCCTTTATTTATAGCACTTACCACCATCTCTCCCCACTAGAATAGAAGCTCACAGTGGGCAGGGACTTTTGTCTGAGTTGCTTACTGTTGTACCTCAGTGCCTAGGACAGGTGCATAGCACTCAGCAGGTACTCAGTAAGTGCTTACTGAGCAAACAAATTCCCAGAAAGAATAGCAGCTTCTCTTTACTGAGTATTGATTCACACCTGGCATTGTGCTGTAGCTTGTGTTCAACAAGGTTTGTCTAGGTAAAGCAAGGGCTTCCCTAGTGGCTCAGATGATAAAAAATCTGCCTGCAATGTGGGAGACCTGGGTTTGATCCCTGGGTTAGGAATATCCCCTAGCGAAGAGAACGGCTACTCACTCCAGCATTCTGGCCTGGAGAATCCCATGGACAGAGAAGCCTGGCAGGCTACAGTCCAGGGGGTCACAGAGAGTCAGACATGACTGAGCACCTTTCACTCACTCCTGTAAAGCAAAGTATAACTTTTAGGTATTGCTGATCAAGCTAGTTTGAAATGTGAAAACAGGGTTTATAGGCAAACTGGGAATCCTACATTCTAATCCTTTAACTTGATGTCAGATTCAATCCAAGCTTTTGTTTCCTAGCCCCAAGAAAGATTTGCTGACATTCTTAATAATAGGTTTTTGATGAATGTGTCTCCAAATTTATTATTTGACAGTATACTTCTAGGTAGCCGAGCTCTGTGACAGTTCTGAATTCTTAAGTTTGAAATTTCAATATAGATTTCAGACTGAATGTGGTTCCCCCAGTACATACTGAAACATGCTCTGTCTGTCTATCAGGCTAATAATACTGGAGAGTTATCTGCTTCAATTTGCAAGTCTTCTGTTTTTCCACAGTTCTAACCATTCTTACACTGCAACTTGTGAAGGAGTTTTATGAGGAACAAGTAAAATACATAGTTTGCTGGGTTACAAGAGTTTTATAGGGAATAGGATGACTGAGAGAAGCTAAACAAGAGATGAACCTGAAATCAGAGAGCTATGCAGCAATCCACCCTTATTTCATCCAGGAAAGGAACGTTGGAAAACCACACATGAAATGGCAACAAACCATAGATATGGAGGAATCACTGGGGTAGCTTCACATGCATTGGGAAATGTGCCATTTTAAAAAAGACAAAGGTGTTTAGATATTTTCTAGCTTTGGCTTTAGTATAAGATAAAACCTGCGATACCAAAACATCAAAGTTTTTGGCTTGGAAACACTAGGTGGCATGCAGTGTCAGAATGTGAAAAAATTATCACCATGGAAACCAAAACCATTAGAGTTCTGTGTATGTCTCTTTTTAACCATTGGGGGATATTATTTAAATAAGAAAAGAGTAGGAGACACCCTAAAAATCTGTACTTCAGCAATTTGGTCTCTTTATCCTATGGAACATTTTATTGCAACCCAGGAGACAAGCAATTGTGCTTCTTTTCTAAAAGAAGATATTTAAAATAAATAATCTTAGAGGGATGGAGATGGAGGTGTAGGAAGATCCTGAGCTTAGTTCCTCCTGCTGCTAAGTCGCTTCAGTCGTGTCCGACTCTGTGCGATCCCATAGACGGCAGCCCACTAGGCTCTGTCTCTGGGATTCTCCAGGCAAGAACACTGGAGTGGGTTGCCATTTCCTTCTCCAATGCATGAAAGTGAAAAGTGAAAGTGAAGTCGCTCAGTCGTGTCCGACTCTTAGCGACCTCATGGACTGGAGCCTACCAGGCTCCTCTGTCCATGGGATTTTCCAGGCAAAAGTACTGGGGTGGGGTGCCACTGCCTTCCCCCTTAGTTCCTCCTATGGATATACAAAATGGCACCTACATTTAGAACAACCATGTCTGAGGATGATCTGAAGAGTAGCAAAACAGATTTTTTATAACTGAGGATACAAAGAAAAGACCACACTGAGATGGGCAGGAGGGGCAGAAATGTGGTCTAGTCCGCACACAAAGCCTCAGTGCAGCCACCCACAGTGGGAGAGAGAGTGCAACTGTGGAGGATCCCATGGAGCGAGGACCCATGTCAGGCTTCCATCCCAGGGGACCTGCACTAGGAAGATGAGCCCCCATAATGTCTGGCTTTAAAAACCAGTGAAACTTAAGTCTGGGAGAGCCAGAGAGTTGTGGGAAACCAAGAATCTGCCCATGGAGAGCTCACACACAAACTCATTTTCTCCAAGTCCCAGGGCAGAAGCAACAGCTTGAAAAACATTGAAGATATAAGAGAAGGAGATTCACCGACTAATCTGGGGACATTTGCCAGAGGGCAGGGGTCTAGTGGAACTGTCTTTGGGAATGAAAACACTGACAGATGTCATTTTTTAATTTTTCCTTCTTCCCCTGGGTGACCTGTTGCCAGCAGGTGTCATTTCTGTGACTCTGTTTTTCCACCTAACAAACACTGTGAACCTTGCCCAGGTGGTCGTGAGGACCAGCCCTGATCAATCCACCTGGCCCCACTGGCCCCTTTAAAGCATTTCTCACTCTGCCCCCACAGTGGGTGACCCGAGCCAGCACCAGCACACCTACAATGCGGCTTCCACTCCAGGGAACTAGCCCAGCATACCAGTGTGTCTGCAATGGTTCCAGCTGAGACCTACAGCCAGTTGTGGGCAGACCAGCCTCACCCACACATCAGTGTGCCTGCAGCAACTGAGGAAAAACCTCTCCGCTAGCTGAACCAAGGAGTCACCCATCTACCAGAGTGCGCATAGCAATCATGGTCCAACCACATGAAGTAAAGGCAGCCCACATAGAGGGTATTCCTGGAGATCCTGGCTCTTGTGACTAGAAGAGATTGAGCCATTGGACCTCGGAGGAGACTTTCTACATGAGACCACTCTTTTCGGACTAGGAGAAATAGTTGATATACCTAATGCATAGTAACAAATACAAGAGAGTTAGATAAAACAAGGAGACAAAGGAATAGCTTATAAATGAAAAAAAAAGACAAAATCTCAGAAAAAAGGTAAATAAGATGGAGATAAACAACTTACTAGATAAAGAGTTCCAAATAATGGTCATAAACATGCTCACCAAACTAGGATGAAGAATGAATAAATTCAGGGAGAACTTCAAAAAAGAGAGAAAATATAAAAAAAGAACCCATCAGAAGTGAAGAATAAAATGACTGATGTTAAAACACACTAGAGAAAATCAGCAGATTAGAAGATGAAGAAAAATGTTATCAATGATCTGGAAGGCAGGATGGTGAAAATCACTCAAAAAGAGTAAAAAGAAAAGAAAGAATTTAAAACTGAAGACAGTTTAAGGAACCTATGCAACAACATTAAGTATACTAACATTCACATTACATGGGGGCTGCAGAAGAAGAGAGACAGAAAAGGCCAGAAAAGCCATCTGAAGAAATAATGACTGAAAGTTCCCTAACCTGCAGAAGGAAACAAATATCCAGGTGCAGGGAGCACTAAGTCCCAAATAAGATGAACACAAAGAGATCTATACTAAGACATAATGATTACATGGCTAAGATAAAGAAAGAAGAACAAAAAAATCACATACAAAGGTTAATATGCCATAAGGCTATTAGCTGATTTTTCAGCAGTAAGTTTACAGGCCAGAAAGGAGTGGCGTGATATAGTTAAAATACTAAAAGGAAAAACTCACAAACAAGAATATACTACCTAGTAAGATTATCATTTAGAATTGAGAGATAAAGGGTTTCCCAAATAAGCCAAAGATAAAGAACTTCATGATCACTAAACTGGTTTTTTAAAAAATGTTGAAAGGACTTTTTTAAATGGAAAAGAAAATGCTATAACTAGAAACAAATAATGAAACAAAACCTGCATTCATAAAGGAAAACATATACTAAAAGTAGTAGATCAATCAACTAAAAGTCAGTCTGAAGTTAAAGGACAAAAGCAGTAAAGTCATCTGTATCTAAAACAATGGTTAAGTAAAACACAAAATAAAAATGTGACCTCAGAAACAAAGTATTCAGGGAGGGGAGTGAAAAATGTAGTGCCTTTTAGAATATGCACAAACTGGAGTGACCATCAACTTGTAATAGAACGCTACATTCACAGGTTGTTATATATAAAACTCATGGTAACCACAAACCAAAACCCCATAGCACATACACAAAAAAGAAAGAAAAAGAAACATAAACATTACACTGAAGGAAGCCATCAAATCACAAGTGAGATTGAGAAGAAGGGAGGAACAGAGAACTACAAAAAAAACAACTAGAAAACAATTAACACAATGGATATAAGTATATGCCTATCAGTAATCACCCTTAATGGAAACAGACAAGAACAAAAGACACACGGTGGCAGAATGGATGAAAAAACCAGATCCATATATATGCTGCCTATAAGAGACATGCTTCAGATCCAACGACACACAAGTGAAGGGATGAAAATGATACTCCATGCAAAAAGAAATGGAAAGGAAGCTGGGGTAGAGAAATAAACTTTAAAATACAAACTGTAACAAGAGAGAAAGAAGGGCATTACATAATGATAAAGGGGTCAATCCAACAAGAGGATGTAACACTTGTAAACATCTGTGCACTCAACACAGGAGTACCTAATACATAAAGGGAGATATTGACAGCAATATAGTATAAGTGACTTCAACACCACACTTACTTCAATGGACAGATGAACCAGACAGAAAATCAATAAGGGAACACGACTTTAAATAATACATTAGATCAGACAGACTTAATAAATATATATACCAGAACATTCCAGCACCCTAAAATGGCAGAATATACATTCTTTTCTAAGGCACACAGAACATTCCCCAGGATGGATCACGTTAGGCTGCAAAAAAAGTCTCAATAAATTTAAGAAGACCAAAATCATATCAAGGATCTTTTCTGACCACATGAAACTACAAATCTAGCAAAAACACAAACACCTAAAGGCCAAACAACATGCAACTAAAAAACCAATGGGTCAAAGAAGAAATTAAAAAATACTTCTGAGACAAAACAAAGTGGAAACAAAATACTCCAAACTCTACAGGACTAGGCAAAATCAGTTCTAAAAGGGAAGTTCACAGTGATACAGGACTACCTCAGGAAATAAGAACATTCTCAAATAAATAATCTAACCTTACACCTAAAGGAATTGGAAAAAGAACAAAGCCTAGAAGTCAGCAGAAGGAAGGACATAATAAAGACTGGAGCAGAAATAAATAGAAAAAGCAATAGAAAAGATCAATGAAACTAAGAGCCAGTTCTTTGAAAAGACAAACGAAATTGATAAACTTTTGGCTAGACTCATCAAGAAAAACAGAGAGGACTCAAATAAAATTAGAAATGAAATACAAGTTATTCGGAGGATTTTAAGAAATTAAAATAGGAAATTTAAATAGAAATTCAGAGGATTTTAAGAGATTGCTACAAACAATTACATGCCAACAAATCAGACAAACTGGTGGCCAAAATAACTCAGTTGGGAGAATGCTAGCCTGAAGATCTAAAGGTCCCTGGTCCAGTCCTAGTTTTTGGCAATATTTCTGACCCTTTGGGCTTCCCTGGTGGCTCAGATGGTAAAGAGTCTGCCTGCAGTGTGGGAGACTCGGGTTTGATTCCTGGGTTGGGCAGTTCCCCTGGAGAAGGAAATGGCAACCCACTCCAGTATTCTTGCCCGGAAAATTCCATGAACAGAAGAGCCTGGCAGGTTACAGTCCATGGGGTTGCAAAGAGTCAGACATGACTGGCAGGCTACAGTCCATAAATCAGACAAGCTAGAAGATGTGGATAAACTTCCAGAAACACTAAATCTTCCAGGACTGAATCAGGAAGACAAAAAATATGAACAGATTAATCACTAGTAATGAAATTAAACCAGTAATCAAAAACTCCCAACAAACAAAAACCCAGGCCCAGACTGGCTTCACAGGTGAATTCTATCAAATACTTAAAGAAAAGTTAAGACTTATTCTTCTTAAACTACTCCAAAACCTTTGTGGTTATATGGTCAATTAATTTACTACAAAGGAGCCAAGATTATGCAGCAGGGGAAAGGCAGTCACTTCAATAAATGCTGTTAGAAAAACTGAACAATTACATGCAAAAGACTAAAACTGGGTCACTTTTTTTTTTAATAGCACATACAAAAAAATAAAGTCAAAATGGATTACAGACTTAAATGTTAAGACCTGAAACCATTAAGCCCTAGAAGAAGACATAGGCAGTACACTCTTTGACAAGTCTTATTAATATTTTTTTGGATCAACCTCCCCAGGCAAAGACAACAAAACCAAAAGTAAACAAGACTATATCAAACTAAAAAGCTTTTATACATCAACAAAATAAAAAAGCAGCCTACTGAATGGGAAAAAATATCTCTAAGTGCTCAGTCGTGTCCGACTCTTTGCGACCCCATGGACTGCAGTCTACCAGGCTCCTCCATCCATGGGATTTTCCAGGCAAGAGTACTGGAGTGGGGTGCCATTGCCTTCTCCAGATATATCTATTAGGGGTTCAATATTCAAAATATATAAAGAACTCATACAAATGGACACCAAAAATCCCTCATAGTTCAATTTAAAAATGGGCAGAGGATCTGAATAAACATTTTTATAAGGAAGACAAACAGATGATCAATAGACACATGAAAAGATGCTCAACTTCACTAATCATCAGATCAGATCAGATCAGTCGCTCAGTCGTGTCTGACTCTTTGCCACCCCATGAATCGCAGCACGCCAGGCCTTCCTGTCCATCACCAACTCCCGGAGGTCACTCAGACTCACATCCATTGAGTCAGTGATGCCATCCAGCCATCTCATCCTCTGTTGTCCCCTTCTCCTCCTGCCCCCAATCCCTCCCAGCATCAGAGTCTTCTCCAATGAGTTAACTCTTTGCATGAGGTGGCCAAAATACTGGAGTTTCAGCTTTAGCATCATTCCTTCCAAAGAAATCCCAGGGCTGATCTCCTTCAGAATGGACTGGTTGGATCTCCTTGCAGTCCAAGGGACTCTCAAGAGTCTTCTCCAGCACCACAGTTCAAAAGCATTAATTCTTCGGCGCTCAGCCTTCTTCACAGTCCAGCTCTCACATCCATACATGACCACAGGAAAGACCATAGCCTTGACTAGGCGAACCTTTGTTGGCAAAGTGATGTCTCTGCTTTTGAATATGCTATCTAGGTTGGTCATAACTTTCCTTCCAAGGAGTAAGCGTCTTTTAATTTCATGGCTGCAGTCACCATCTGCAGTGATTTTGGAGCTCAGAAAAATGAAGTCTGACACTGTTTCCACTGTTTCCCCATCTATTTCCCATGTGGAAATATAAATCAAAACTACAATGAGATATCATCTCATACCCTCATAAGTTATTATCAAAAAGACAAAAATCATGTGTTAACAATGATGGGGAAAAAAGGGAATCTTCATGTAGTGTTAGTGGGATTGTAAATTGGTACAGTCATGATGGAGGCTTCTCAAAATAGTAAAAACAGAACTACCATATGATCCAGCAATTCCACTTCTGGATATTTACCTGAAGACAGTGAAAACATTAATTTGAAAAGATATATACACTTGTATTTTCACTGCACCATTATTTATAATAGCCAAGATATGCAAACAGCTTAAGTGTCCACCAGTGGATGAACTGACTCAAGATGTGCTATTCCATTGTGTACTGCCCATCCATTAAAAATGCAGTTTTGTCATTTGCCACAACATGGATACAGTATCATGCTAAGTGAAATAAGTTAAAGAATGACAAATACCATATGATTTTACTTATATCTGGAATCTAAAATACAAAACAAAAATGGACTCATAGATACAGAGAAAAAACTAGTTGTTTAGGGGTGAGGGCTTAGTGGGTAGTTGGCAAAACTGGCGAAAGGGCTTAAGAGGTACAAACTTTCAGTTATAAAATAAATAAGTCATGAAGATGTAATGCAGAGAATATAATCAACAACATTCTGGTAACTCTATACAGTGACAGACGGTTACTAGACTTAAAATCACCCCCAAGTAATATAATCATCTACCCTCTAAATGTTAGTATCTATCTTATATTTTTATTATTTATTTACTTTTAGTCATGCAGGATCTTAGTTTCCCAACCAGGGATCAAACCCACACCTCCTGAAGTGGAAGCATGGAGTCCTAATCACTGGACTGCCAGGAAAGCCTGTTTCTTTTAAGTGAAATGCTTCAGAAAATAGAATATGGAAAAGGACACAGATGTTAATTGTTTTTCAGTCGCTAAGTTGTGTCCAACTCTTTGTGACTCCATGGACTGCAGCGTGCCCAGGTTCCCGTCTCTACCGTCTCCCAGAGTTTGCTCAAATTCATGTCCATTGAGTCAGTGATGCTATCTACCCATCTCATCCTCTGCCACCCCCTTCTCCTGTTGCCTTCAATCTTTCCCAGCATCAGGGTCTTTCCCAATAAGTCAGCTCTTTGCATCAAGTGGTCAAAGTACTGGAACATTAAAATATTAAATTCATATATGTCAAAAATCTAATTTGAAGACCTAAATAACTGGGTTTAGAGCACAGCATACATACTCTGTGCTTTACATTTCAGTAAATATAAAACAAAATTCTACACAATTGGTAAAACATTCATTTAATATGAATTGTAAAATAACCAAATTCTATACTATGAATAAGGTCTTCAATCATTTTTCTACTTCTATGCTATGTTACGCTAAGTCATTTCAGTTGTATCCGACTCTGTGCAACCCTATAGACGGCAGCCCACCAGGATCCCCCGTCCCTGGGATTCTCCAGGCAAGAACACTGGAGTGGGTTGCCATTTCCTTCTCTAACTTCTACTTCTACAGTAGAGTTCAATTACAATGTAAATCTATGAAAAGAAAAAGACACTGAAATCTCTTCTGAATCATTAAAAGAAAATTAAAGCTTTTTTCAAAATAGTTTTGCTATTATTTACTGCTTATTTGAAAATTTATAATCCACCAATTATATACGGACATATAAATGTATGTACACACAGCCACTATACCTCAGGTAAACAAAAGGGTCATTTCCAAATTACTATATAAAGCATTCCTTACTGCAGTATGGCATGTCACAATGACTAATTATGCGTTATTTACACAATCTTTCAAATGAATGCCTTTTAAAAACATCTGCTATGTGGAATGGAAGCAGATACTAGTCAAATTTATCAGAGAAACCCACAGAGACTTACATGATGGGGTTAATCATTTCATGATTAACGCTCTAAACTATAATTTAAAAGTTGGCATGTTGTGATTTAGTACAATCAGAACATGAAATTAAGACATTTTTATGAGTAAAAATGGCAAAGTATGAATGCTACTTCTTTAATCTGTGTAAATATGTGTTTACATCTGTGTAAACATGTGTTACCTTTTCTTAAAAAAAAAATCATAAACATGTTTTCTGGGACACCAGAAACATACTTCAGGACATTTTTAAGCATCAAATTAGCATCTTCCAAAAAAATGAATGTCTATAAATATAGAATTTGAAAAAGCTTCAAAGTAGAATGAAGTAATCTCCATCTGTGATTAGGAGTAGGGGATTTGTGGAAGCATGGTCCTTCTTGTCTGCCACATTTCATCTGAGTGCCTGAGTATTACTTAAAAAAGGGCAATTAATTAGAAAAAGTAGAAGGTTGCGGCTAAGAAAAATATATGTGTTAAGGGACAATAATGTTGTGGGCCTATTGAAAATGTTATATTATCCATCCCATTAAGCTCAGTAAAAGATCAAATACAAAGTGGATTATTTTATCTTTTCTGTGAGGTATCTCCCAGATACATACTGAATACGCATGAAAATATGCTCAGTAAAAAGCCTAAGACTTCTTTAAAAAACTTGAAATTCTGAAAATGCCTCTGCTTGGTTAATCTATGTGTCTGTTTATGTTATATGAAATGACAGAGGTCTATACTGTGTGTAAAATCACCATGGAAACAGAAACCTAGAGATCAGTAGTAAGGAGACTCAGCACGTACAACCCTGTTAACTAGTCTTTCACAAACCAGCATGATGTAACTTTATGCCACATTCTCCTTGTCCTGAGTTGCTATAGCATTTACGGGTGTGCCCTTTCATGAAACGTAGTGTAGTGTGAATTCTGGCAGGGCTCTTAGGATGGTAACAGCACGCAGTGTTAAGGTAGATGATACTTTCTTTGTTAAGGGAATTGGGCATGTGACATTTTTTCCAACTCTGGCCTAGAAGCCAGTTAAGGCTATTACACACAGGGGCAACACTGTGAAAAATGAGCAGAGAGTTTTTAGTCTTAGGGGGACTCAACTTGCTATTTGGCACTGGGACTCTCACTTTTCGTAGGATCAGAGGCTCAGGAGGGAGTCTACTTTCCAGAGAGCTGTTGCAGAAATGTATTCCAGTGCCTTCAACAGCTAATAAGTAAAACTCTCAGCCAAATTGTGGAAGGGCACCTGGAAAATGCTCCTCCAAAGACGTGACCTCTTCAGTAGCTTCCCTGATGTACAAGATTCATTTCTGTAGAAGGCAGCCTTATTACTGGAGACAATGAGAACACTGGCAAATTCTGATTCAGACTGAATATGTAAATAGGGTGATGGAAGCATGAAGCCTAAGAATGTTCTTTAATCCACATAAGACACAGATGGATATTGACTGATATTTTAAGAATATTATACATATTTGTAGTTTGTTGACAGCTATAAGCTATTATATACATATGATATCCTTTAAAAGTTGGGTTTTCATGGAAGTAAAAACTTGGAAGAATGAATAGAAGACCATGTTTTATGAAGCTATTTCTAGTCTGGTTCTCTTGAGTATATCTAATTCTTGAGTCTTATGCATGCTCACACTTTCTTTTAAATATTAGTAAGACAATGGCCCTAAAGTTTTTACTCATCCAGAAAACGCTGTGTTAAAAGCCTTGGAAAACAGAAACCATATTAACAAAGTATCTTGTAGTTCACTTTAAACCTTGCTCTAAACATCAACTAGTCTTCCTTAAAATCCATTGTAAAAGCTCATCTACCTGAATTTAGTCTCATAGTTTAAGAAAACTTCATATCTGTAAAAATTGGTATGAAGTACTCTGATTTCTACAATGACAAATCTGAAAAATAATTTTGCTTTGTATGCCATCAGAGAGAGCTACTGTTCAAAAATACTTAAAATTCCTGAATTCTGTCCAGGGATTCAAAATGATTAAAACTAATTCTTAGGAAAAAAAAAATAGAGGAATTTCTACAAGTAATGGAAATTAAGGTGAGTGTTTATTAAGTGGTTTTAGTCTGGGTCCTAATAAAAATACAGGTGTTACACCTATCATAAAAATTTATACTCTTTTATCTACAAAAGAAAAATTACAGAAACAGTAAGTTTAGAAATATAAAGATGAAAAGAAACAGATCCCACTATGAAGTGTCCAAGTTTAACAGGTGACTGTTCATGAACGGCCAGGGGGCTCACTTCCTAATGAGAAGCGTGGAGAAAAGAATAAGGGATTTGAAGTCATGTAAAAAGTGTGGTGGTGGTAGTTTAGTTGCTAAATGATTGACTCTTTGCGACCAATGGACTGTGGCCCACCAGGCTCCTCTGTTCATTGGATTTTCCAGGCAAGAATATTGGAGTGTCTATCAACCTAGTGGGGTAGGATGGAGGGGGAGATGGAGGGAGGTTCAAAAGGAAGGGGATATATCTATACCTATGGCTGATTCATGTTGAGGTTTGACAGAAAACAGCAAAATTCTATAAAGCAATTATCCTTCAATAAAAAATAAATAAATTAAAAAAAAAAATGCTGGTAACAACCCATTTGCCCATCAACAAGAAAAGGAATAAATTAACTGTGGCATATTCATGCAATTCAATGGTGAGAATGAGTGAACTACAATTGATCAGCATGGATAAATAAAAAAAATAATCTGAGCAATAAAGGCAAATTAAAGAAGATCATAAAAAAAAAAAATACTGGAGTGGGTTGCCATTTCCTTCTCTAGGGGATCTTCCTCACCCAGGGATCAAATCCTGCTTGGCTGGCAGATTCTACCATTAGCTTCCTGGGAAGCTGTAAAGTGAAGTCTATGGAAAATAAGTGCTCAAAAATCACTAAAATAATTTTTCAAAGACAAATTTCATTCTTTTATTGGAAGAAAAGTTATCAAATACATCAATAAAAATATTTGCTAATGGGAGATACGAGATAGACTTCTTCTATTAAAAAACCAAAAAGAATCTTAAAAAATAATCCATATATATTCATCACCAAAAGCAATGAATGGGGCTTGTGAAACTTTTTCTGTACTTTTCTATTGGATTATCTATTTGGATAAAGATTATCAAGATAAAGCTAAAGGCAGGCTAGCTTTGGTATAAAAATGAAATGTGGAGTTATAGATGGTAGCCTTTTTAATGTTTTCCAAAGTAACAACTAAGCTTCCCCAATGGCTCAGTGGTAAAGAATCCGCCTGCAATATAGGAGCCGCAGGAGACGTGGGTTCAATCCCTGAGTTGGGAAGACCCCCTGGAGGAGGGCATGGCAACCCATTCCAGTATTCTTGCCTGGAGAATCCCATGGACAGAGGTGGTTGGTGGACTACAGTCCATGGGGTCATAATGAGTTAGACACGACTGCAGTGACTTAACATGTGCATACACACCAAAGTAACAACTGTAAACTGAGGAAGTGCTGCTCAGTGTGTTGAGGAAGTGGTAATGGAAAAAGAGGAGCTTTCTGGCTTGACAATTTCTATTTTATTTTAGCTAGCTAATAGAATATTTCTTCACAATATCACTAAAAGCATGAGAGAATTTAAATATTTATTTGACATGTTTGAATTAAACATAAAATGTTAAAGGCTAAAACTGGATATTTGATTTTTACATGAAGTACTAACTCAAAATATTTAAGCTTCTCAGGGATATGTTCATACATCATGAATAACTGGCTCGGGAACATTCAGATATACACTGACTAAAGCAAAATGCTAATATTCTTATTTGGTGGCACAAACACCCATGCACAGAGGGACAAATGTGGAGTTCTAAGCTGGTGCCCAGCATGCTAGAGGCAATTTTGCTTAATGTTAGCAAAATCTCATCTATGTGGAAACTTAAAGTACCACCCACTTCCTAAGAGTGCATATCACTGTCTCAGAGTTGGTTTCGTTTCTATTAGAAGCTGCCTTCAGAGTATGGCAACACTTGGCAGGCTTTAACATACGTCACTCTGATGTACAATTTAAACCACTTTGTTTACAGAATTTGTATTTAATTTTTTTAGAAATAAACTTTCAAACACATATAAAAATAGAGAAAAGTATAATTAACCATCTCCCAGATTTAATAATTACATTACGCCACACTTCTCATGCTCCATTTATCTTTTCCCTTTCTTCTGTCAGAGAATTTTAAAACAGACCTCTCACATGAGATCATCAGAACTCTCAAAACTTCCACTTGTAGTTCTATAAAATAAGGACTTCAGAAAACTACCATTATTCCATAATGCCGTATAATGAGTTCATATTCAAAGTCTTTCTGATGTTTCACAAATGTATTTCTTCAGTGGCATGCACTAGTCAGGCTAAAACAAGGTTCACGTTTGTGAATTGTTTGTGATTGCGTTTTTGATTGTTCTTTAAGTCCTTTAAATCTAAAAAGAATTTCCCATTCCTTCATTTTCATTTTCTTGGTTCACTGCTGGAACCATAGCAATAAACTCACAGGATGTGCCACATGCTGAATTTGTTTGATAGATTTCTCATGGTATCATTTACACAACCTCGAACTACAATTTTTCTTGTAAGCAGAAATTTAGAGATAAAAAGCTTTCGGGTTAGAGTACTTTACGAAGGGTGCCATGTACTTTACATCCTGTCATATCATAACTTTTATATTTGCTCAGATCAATCAGCCAATTCAAGTGGTGGCAGCCTGATGTTTGTATTTTCAAATTTACCACCTTCCTTTCTACTAATGCAAGGATTCTCAGCCTTGGTTGCACACCACACAATTTGGTTGCCTGGGGTGGAAGTATAGGGTGCAGAATTTAGAAACTACTGCTGACTGAGTCCCACACTCAGAGATGCCAAGTCACTCAGCCTAAGTTGTGGTCTGAATATTAGGACTTTTAAAAAATTCATAAGGTAAGTCGAATGTGCAGCTAGGATTAAGAACATAGAGGTTTTTGCATACATTAATAATCTTTGCTTGAATCAATGATTTCATTAAGGGTTGTAAATTGCTGATTTTCTAATTTTATTGATTTTTCTGTATTTATTACACTGTCTAGGGTTATTGGGTGACTCCTGGGGAAAAATACATACAGGACAGGAAGGATAAAATTTTAATTCTTCTCTTTAATTACTAGTAAGTAAATTAACTTAATTATGAGTAAGGCAGTGGTTCTCAAACAGCAGAGTGGAATCACCTGCTGTTTAAAGGTGGCTCTTAAAAGATCACTGATGTCTGGTTTGGGCCCCACATTTTAGGAATTGGTCATGCATAGGGAGGCCTGGGAATAATATTTTAACAACTCCACAGGCAATTTTAATATGCACCAAAATTTGGGAACCTCTGGAGTGAGGTTATTTGTCACTCAAATTACCTCCAGTGGTGACAAAAAGATTTTTTTTTTACTTGTTTTGATAGTGGTTGTTGCATTTTTATTGACAGAAAACTTTTATCAGATATATGAAAAGAGAAGAAAGCAAAGCTGACAGGTAATGTAACAAAATTATTAAGTTTAAGATCAGGCATTACTTCAACTTTCATAAGAATTAATCAAATAATAGAATGGTCAGTGGTATGCTGAAGTCTCCAGGCAATGTCATTCAATGAATATTTAATAATTATTTCTTTAAATAATTAACCGTCTTTAATCTGCAGAGGCTTAAAGAGAAATTGGAAACAATTTTCTTAAAAGCCTAATAAATTATTAAAAATTTAAATAATCATGATGATTTACATTTCAAATGTTACTAACCACTGGTAACATGGGAAGCATAGATAGGCGTAACAGTTGGTACAGGTAGGAATATATGTTTGTGGGGATGAACTTGGACCTGGAGAGTTTACATGAAGGTTATTCTAAACTAAAATATTTGAGATTCAACAGGTACCAGAAAGAAGGCTTTTTGGAGCTTCCCTTATTTGACTAAGAGCAGAAAACTTCTGGGAGGGAGGCTGCCATGGATTCCTTCCAGAGGAATTTTATGGCATTAAAAAAAAAACAAACAACAAAAAAAACGGTGAGACCACTTGCACCTTGTACCTGCATGAACAAACATCTTCACAAACTGTCTTATCTCCTGTTGGTTCTCCTGGAAATCCATTTGTTCTTCCTACAGAAGCCTTTCCTGCCTGCATCCTTTCCAGTAAGTTAGGTATATAACACCCAACCCTAGACATTTAGGGAACTACTACTTTTGTGAGCTTTATATGCATATGAATACTTAGGGTTTTTATTATTCTTGTTAATCTGTCTATTGTCAGTTAAATTCACCGGCCCCCAATTACTTAACCCAAGAGCATAGAGGAAAAGTCTCCCCCTCCCACATCTCCCTAAGCATTTTCACAGGCAAATTGACACTATTTGCCAAAATAGAAATGTATACACCCTTGTCCAGGCAGTTACCCTTAAAAATGTGATCAAGAGAGACATTCAGATATGCAGTGATAATTTTTACCATTGCTTGTCCAAGGGCAAAACTGGGAAAAAAAAAATGTTCACTACAAAGGAATTGGTTATGTAATTTTCTAAACAATAGACACCCATTAAACAAGAAGCAGAACTTTATTACATAGTGTTTTAGAAACACATGCATGGCTTTACTATGTTGTTAAGAAAAAAAAGTAAGTCACAGAACAATGTATATTATCTTCACTATATTAAAAAGAAAACATATGCAGATGTGTACATATTTACACACACACACTCACCAGTTTGGTTTGTTTTCAGATTTACTTTGTGTGTGTGTAGATGTGTGTGTGTGTATAGGTGTGTGTGTGTGTGTGTGTGTGTGTGTGTGTGTGTGTGTGTGTGTGTGTGTGTACAGGGGTGTGTGTGTGTGTGCGCGTAGGTGTTTGGCGCAATGGTCATGGTACGGGTAGATGTGGGAATGAAGGAAATTTTTAGTTTTTACTCCAAATTTTTCTATTTATTTTAAGTAAGAAACATTCCTCAAAGAGAAAAAAAAAGCATGCCTTTTGTAACAAAACATGAAAAAGCTAAGTGAACCTTCATAGTAGTGTTTAGGAAGCTACAACACTGCAATTGTGGTAAGAAGACTATAATGACTATGTTACTAAAAAAGGCCTGAAAAAATAAGCAAGGAAAAGCTTAGGACTCCAAGGCTGATATTAAGAGAAATTCATATTCCTCTTGGTATTCGGAAGAGAAGCAGAAACAAAATTTTGTCATTTATACAATTTATAGTCATAATAAATCATAAAATTCAAGCTCAATATTAGTCCTTTATACATGATTGCTAATCTAATATTCTGCTTATGAATATGTATAATATAACTTCCTACTATAACGCCTTTATAAATTCAGTACATTTCTACTGAGGCATAAAGTGTTCTCGTTTAAGTTTGGTCTTGTCTCATGATGTGCTGAAGATTTTTTGTGTTGTAAATTACTTGCTCCAGATGGAAGAAAGAAAAAAGAAAAATAAATTGACTAGGGCTAGTCTCTCAATTATCTTTTATCTTCAGTATTTATGTTTTTTTTTAACCCATCCCAGTGGAAGAAAACTTGTGTCAGTTTTAGAAGCAAAATTTAAATGTATAAAGAAAATGGTAAAAATATACATATATATATCTATATATACTATACAATAATGGTTTAAATGGATGGAATGTTAAAATTATGGCACTTCAGTACATATTCCATAATAAATAAATGTAGCACTAAGTTAAATAATCTGATCAGCTTAAAATTTCTATTTTACCACTATTTTTTTTAAAAATTTAATTTAATTTTATTTAACTTTACAATATTGTATTGGTTTTGCCATATATCAAAATGAATCTGCCACCAGTATACATGTGTTCCCCATCCTGAACCCTCCTCCCTCCTCCCTCCCCATACCATCCCTCTGGGTCGTCCCAGTGCACCAGCCCCAGGCATCCGTTATCGGGCATCATACCTGGACTGGCGACTCATTTCAGATATGATATTATACACATTTCAATGCTATACTCCCAAATCATCCCGCCCTCTCCCGTTCCCAGAGTCCAAAAGTCTGTTATACACATCAGTGTCTCTTTTGCTGTCTCGAAAATAGGGTTATTGTTACCATCTTTCTAAATTCCATATATATGCGTTAGGATACTGTATTTGTTAACCTGTCCTTTCTGAAGATCAGCCCTGGGATTTCTTTGGAAGGAATGATGCTAAAGCTGAAACTCCAGTATTTTGGCCACCTCATGCGAAGAGTTGACTCATTGGAGAAGACTCTGATGCTGGGAGGGATTGGGGGCAGGAGGAGAAGGGGACGACAGAGGATGAGATGGCTGGATGGCATCACTGACTCGATGGATGTGAGTCTGAGTGACCTCTGGGAGTTGGTGATGGACAGGGAGGCCTGGCATGCTGCAGTTAATGGGGTCGCAAAGAGTCGGACATGACTGAGCGACTGATCTGATCTGATCTGATCTGATGTAGAGGATCATGTCATCTGCAAAAAGTGAGAGTTTTACTTCTTCTTTTCCAATTTAGATTCCTTTTATTTCTTTTTCTGCTCTGATTACTGTGGCCAAAACTTCCAAAACTATGTTGAATAGTAATGGTGAAAGTGGGCACCCTTGTCTTCAAAGGCTTTCTCTGCATCTATTGAGATAATCATATGGTTTTTATTTTTATTATGTTGATTGATTTGCGGATATTGAAGAATCCTGCATTCCTGGGACAAAGCCCACTTGGTCATGGTGTATGATCTTTTTAATGTGTTGTTGGATTCTGATTGCTAGGATTTTGTTAAGGATTTTTGCATTTATGTTCATCAGTGATATTGGCCTGTAGTTTTCTTTTTTTGTGGCATCTTTGTCAGGTTTTGGTATTAGGGTGATGGTGGCCTCATAGAATGAGTTTGGAAGTTTGCCTTCCTCTGCAGTTTTCTGGAACAGTTTGAGTAGGATAGGTGTTAGCTCTTCTCTAAATTTTTGGTAGAATTCAGCTGTGAAGCAGTCTGGACCTGGGCTTTTGTTTGCTGGAAGATTTCTGATTACAGTTTCAATTTCTGTGCTTGTGATGGGTCTGTTAAGATTTTCTATTTCTTCCTGATTCAGTTTTGGAAAGTTGTACTTTTCTAAGAATTTGTCCATTTCTTCCACGTTGTCCATTTTATTGCCATATAATTGCTGATAGTAGTTTCTTATGATCCTTTGTATTTCTGTGTTGTCTGTTGTGATCTCTCCATTTTCATTTCTAATTTTATTGATTTGATTTTTCTCCCTTTGTTTCTTGATGCGTCTGGCTAATGGTTTGTCAATTTTATTTATCCTTTCAAAGAATCAGCTTTTGGCTTTGTTGATTTTTGCTATGGTCTCTTTTGTTTCTTTTGCATTTATTTCTGTCCTAATTTTTAAGACTTCTTTCCTTCTACTAACCCTGGGGTTCTTCATTTCTTCCTTTTCTAGTTGCTTTAGGTGTAGAGTTAGATTATTTATTTGACTTTTTTCTTGTTTCTTGAGTTATGCCTGTATTGCTATGAACTTTCCCCTTAGGACTGCTTTTACAGTGTCCCACAGGTTTTGGGTTTTACCACCATCTTTCTCCTTCTCTTTCACATGTATTGTCAAACATCAAATATATGAATGGAATGGAATCATTCATAGTTTCTCTCCTTCTTATAGTGAAAGACCCATCCAAGTTTATTAATCCCTTAATGCCTTTTGGTCAACCAGAAATTTACCCTATTTTTAAGTTTCTATGTCTTTTTTTTTCTCTTCATACTTCAGCAAATTAAAAAAAATTTCCTTGAATTACAATGTCGATTTACAATGTTAATATCTTCAGTACAGCAAAATGACCCTGCTATACATATGTATATTCCTTTTCATATTCTCTTCCATTCTGGTTTATCACAGGATAGTGAATACAGTTCCCTGTGCTATACAACAGTACCTTGTTTACTCAACAGCCCTTCTTTCTGATGCAAAGAGTACACAGTGTTTGGTTATTTTTATGAACGAATTGGTGTGCTACTTCTTAAAAGAAGGGAAAGGCCAAGGTTTATCTTTAGAAGATACCTTCCATAATATAATACTTTCCATCATGAAGAAATATAATTACTTGTGCATAAATTTGCATTCTCACTTTCTTCTGGTCTTTACCTATTATTCTAATATACTTTTTCTATGAATATGGATTTTTTTTTCTATTGTATTATATGGGTTCTTAAAAGCTACCTCAAATTTTGGTAGAACATGAGACTGTAGAAATACATACACTGTTATGAAGGTGTGAAGAGTGGAAAAATGGCACATTAACAAAAGGGGAAACAGGAACACTAAGACAACATTCCCCCTTCACTCCTTTTCAGCAGAATATACATAAACAGATTCACAAAATCCATGGTCATAAGGAATACAAGGCTATGCAAAAGACAAAGCCAAACAGAAAATGATAGACTCTCCTCTGCATAAAAGAGAAGAGGAGGTACATTTACATTTTTAGAGAGCAGATATATAATGCTGATAAGATAGAAAATACAGAATAATGAAGACAGAAGACAACAGAAATGCAGGATAACAACAAAGCATATATCCTTAAAACAACTTTATAACATTCAGGGGAGCGTCTCCTTAAGACTGCTTCCCAAATAATCTAGGAAAATAGAAATGTGTTGTAGAATGGGTGATTATTCCATATGCTTTGGGAAGTTATCTGAGTATTCAAAGTTTTGGTTTTTGCTTTCCAAAAGCCTACAATCCCTGGTACGAGTTAAAAATCAACCAAACCAACCAACCAACCAGGAAAAAAACAAGCAAGCTGATTATCCTGAACTGAATCACAAATGGAAATCTTTTCTGCCTAGGGCCTCTTGAGCTCTTCCCTAGAAAATGACTCTACAGTAAGTTAGCTACTTAAAAACAAATTCAGCAGTTGGTCTCAATTTCTGGTAGTGATCAAATCATCGCCTTGCTATCAATTCACTTTGTTGCTGAAAATCTTTTCAAGTCAAATTTGTAATATCAAAAAGAGAAAAATAAAGGGTAGAGAAATTGTCTTCAAGTCAATGTTCAAAATACTAAAGAAAAATGAGGAACAATAACTGACCTCCAATCCTAAATCCTTTCATGAAATCCTTTTTATTTAGGAAACCAAGATAATTGAATAAAGATGTTTCTTTTGCCAAGTAGCCAAAGACAAAACAGACCAAAGACTTTTAAAATATATTTTATATTTAAGCCATCTCTACCTCATTCTGGGTGGGACTACCAAATTTTAAAACAAGATTATTTTCTGATTACATTCAGTATTTCTGCATGCATACTGGTAAAGAGAAGATAGCAAACTTTACAGGAAAAGTAGCAGCAAAACTGTCATTTCATTCCATTTATTCACAATCAAACTTAAGGGCATCTATAACTGCTTAGAAAAAGGATTATGAAACAAACCAGATATTTCTTTTATTCATATAATCAAATTTCAAATTACTACTCTTATCATTATAGCTTATTGCCATGGTTACACCTGAAATGCCTTACGAAACACACAAGTAACATTAATGTAGTTAAAATAATAAGAGTGAAGTAAATAGCATTTGTGTTTGCTGTGTTTGAAGGTTATGTTTCCCTGAAGAAGGAAAGAGGGTAAGTAAATGTAATACCTCCATGTTGGAATATGAACTTGTGCAGGAGTATACTCTGATTTAAGTAAGGATGAAGTATAGTTATCAGGTGTGAATTATGAATGTGCATGTGGTGAAGATAGATGAATTACTGAAGCAGTATTTCCCTAAACACTAAAGTATTTGGTGAGCTATTTGGAATATGTATAAAAATAAAAGATTATACAATATTTATATATTAAATGAAACATAATGTTTGACAAATTATCTATAAATTTTATCTGTCTCTATTTTATTCATTAGTAAATCATGAAGAAAGAAAGAAAGTGAAGTCGCTCAGTTGTGTCCGACTCTTTGCAACCCTGTGGACTGTAGCCTACCAGGCTCCTCTATCCATGGAATTCTCCAGGCAAGAATACCGGAGTGCGTTGCCATTTCCTTCTCCCAGGGATCTTCCCAACCCAGGAATCAAACCCGGGTCTCTGGCATTGCAGACAGATGCTTTACCCTCTGAGCCACCAGGAAGAAGGTGGTCAAATGACTGAAACTGAACACACTGGTTGGGAGGAGAGGTAGAAAGGATGCTAAGGGATGGTCATTCCCTATTGGGTGTCTTCATAATCTAAGTTCATTCTCTTTATGAGTACTTCAATACAATTACATACTGTGCCTGCCTGGCTTTGGTAGTTAGAAATTTATAACTGCTCCCTCCAGCTTACTTTGGCCAGGACGTTTCTCCGGGTCTACTTTAGGCAGCACTGTTGGGAAGGCTGTATCTCCCTTGTGGTTCCAGCTAATGCCGAAGACTGCCGTGCTCTACTTCCCACCACTTCTATAATTTGGTGGCAAGCCACGCAGCGCTTGGTCCCTGCGGTCCTAGACATGGCAGCAGCTTCCAGGAACAGTTACTCCTATGGGTGACTGGGCCCTGACTGATACTGATATTTTCCTTGGGCTGCGAAGAACTTCCGCCTATCAAATGCTAGCATTCCAAGAGAATGGGGAAATGACAGGATATCGAAATATTTTGTAGCTAGAAATATAAATGGTGACGCTAATGAGGGAGTGAGAGGACTGACCTCATATACCAAAAGGAGGGAGAATGAATACAGCTCTTCTAGGAAAACAACTTGGTTATACATCTAAAAAGCCTTGAAAATGTTCATATACTTTGAATAGTTTTCTTCCTTGGGAAAACCTAGCCTAAAAGGTATATCAAAGCTGCAGTTTTTCTTTAAAGAATTCCCCTCCCCAATTTTAAGCATAGAGCTATGTATCTCCACTAGACCTGAAACACTTAAGAGGGCAAGGATATCTGTTTTAAACAGTGACAACCATGTGCGAGCCAACTAGTCTCTCAAGAAATATTTTTGGAATAAATTAATGATGCCATATTAAACATGAACTTATAGGAGAATTTTATATTAAATGGTAGAGTTCTGCCATAGCTAAGCAGCAAATGCACTGTATTTTTCTTTAAACGGAAATCTTCAAATCTCTTTTTAACAGTTCATAGCACTGCCACGTCTCCTGAGGAATGTTTAAATCAAATGACTTTTTGCTCAAAGGATTTCCAGTAGCTCCCCATGACCTGTAGAAGTTCAAAGCCCCTGGTATTTACAGATCTCTGTAATTTGGCCCACTGTGGTCTTTGCACGTCTTATCATTTCCCAAACCAGTTTTAAATGTTCCCATGAGACATTTTTGTCGCCTCTGCTGCTGTGACAATGACAATACTCTCTCCACAGCTGGTCTGCCAGCCAAGCCCCAGGCTCCAGGCTCACCCCTGCAAAGTTATCTCACAAATGGATTGTCCATTTGATGACAATGTTTCCTGCATAATACTTACTTGGTGGCTAACCACATATTATTTCATGCCATGTCTTTCCTACTATTAAACTGCGGTTTGTAAGTCTTACTGTTAAGCAGATTTTCACATCTCTTCTTCATCTTTGTGCTCGGTAGCTCAGTCATGTCCAACTCTTTGAGACCCCATGGATTGCAGCCTGCCAGGCTCCTCCTTCTGTCCATGGGATTTCTCAGGCAAGAATACTGGAGTGAGTTGCCCTTCCTACTCCAGGGGATCTTGCCAACCCAGGGATCAAACCTGTGTCTTCTGTGTCTCCTGCATTGAAGGTGGATTCTTTACAACTGTCCCACCTGTGAAGCCTCCATATTACACATCATCTATGCTTTGAATACACTACATTTCTTGGGAATAGCTTCTTTAGAAAATAGCAAAGAGCCTTGTATACACTATAAATAACACCAGAATCCTGATATCAGGTTCAGATAAACTCAGATACCAGGCATTTAGTGATTTGAGTTTTACTGAATTCAAACTTTGTTTAAAAACTGTCAAAGTATTTTGATATCAAGGCCTAAGCTAGCATTTATAAGTTGCTGGCATTGTCCCTCACATGATAAGCTTCATGAGAGGCAAGGGGCATGTGTGTGTGGAGTCCATGGCTATCTAATGAGCGATGTGTATAGTATATGGTTCATGATGTGGCTGCTCAGTAAACATTTAAGAGCGAAGACATCAAAGATCTGTGAAAGTGGGAGACACTCTCCTTAACGTAATTCATCCTTTACATGAGGCCAACTTAAGGTAAAAAGAATATATGGACTACATTAGAATCTTCCGGGCTACTTTAGAAGCTATCAGGTAGTCCACATTTGAGTACAAAAAGATCAACATTTCAGGCAACTCTTCTCTTTTAATATAAAAAAAAGCACTGTGAAAGGAAAGATTTTAACTTAGATAAGTGATTAGCCAACTTCCCAAGATTATGTGTGTGAGGGCATCGCTGTATTTCTTTATGATAAAAAATTCAAATATTGAATTGACATTAAAAATATTGATGCTCAATCCTTTAATTTCTTTACAAATGACATATATAAATCTATTCAAACATGTTAAAAATTAAGCATATTAAGAAGTATTACCTTTAAGCAAAGTAGCTCAATATTGTCACTATTCAAGTTTGGGCTTGACTGATCTCATCAAGAGACAGTAAATTTAGAGAGCAGACTTCGCTTGGGCAAAACGTAAGAAAGATTTTTTTTTATATGATTAAAAACTCATACCTGTTGATCTCCAAGGAAATGACTTCTCAGTTGAGCTAGAGAAAAAGAAGGAAAAAAATGGAACATTTACTTCCTTTGTTGTAAACTTTAACTGTGGATCTGTTTTGTATATACATTTATTTTTCACATTTAATTACATAAAAGTATATTAAAACCTCAAACAAAATTTAAAGTGACTGTTCTAAATTAATTTTTAGAGAGTATTTAACCCCCTATGTCAATCTGGGACAAATTTGTATTTCTTAGAACATAAGGCAAATTATAAAAAGACATATGATTCTCTTTGAATAAGACAAATATAATAGCACAGCTAACTGTGACCTTCATAGTACTTATATGAGGGCCTATGCTGTTTTGTCGGAGAAGGCAATGGCAACCCACTCCAGCACTCTTGCCTGGAAAATCCCATGGACAGAGGAGCCTGGTAGGCTGCAGTCCATGGGTCGCACCCAGTGCCAGACACGACTGAAGCAACTTAGCAGCATCAGCAGCATGCTGCTTTATGTGGAATAATTTATATGAAAACTACATATAAAACAACATATAGATCATACACTGTACGACATACACATTAAAAAGAACCAAAAAAGTTGTTATTAAGTTTATTCATTTTACTTATTTTCAAAAAAGCCTTAGATGCTATAATAGACATATAAGTTAATGGGGTCAGTTTACTGAATGTTGCCTTATAAAATTTAAATATAAATTTTTATATCAAAACACAAAGTTTTACAAATTAGGGGTAAATTTTAACTATATATTTTTCTTAGTTTATAGAGTGCTATGTTCAGTTGCGTCCAAGTCTCTGCAACCCCATAGTCCGCCAGGCTTCTCGGTCAATGGGATTCTCCAGCAAGAATACTGGAGTGGGTTGCCATGTTCTCCTCCAGAGGATCTTTCCCACCTAGGGATAGAACCTGCATCTCCTGTGTCTCCTGCATTGGCAGGTGGACTCTTTACCACTGAGGCACCTGGGAAGCCCAGTTTACAGAGTACCAATTTTAAAAATTAGTGCATAAAAACATATCTGAGTGTCCCTGTCCACCCCCTCCCTTAAAATAATACAGGAAAGCATGGTTCTCAGGGGACATTGTAGCAGAACAAAGCAGTAAGAAAGGCTGAATTACTAGGCATTCATTAAATGTTCAAGTACCTCACATGTATTATCTCCTGTATATTATTCACAACAACCTAATGAAGATGTGCCTTATTATCTTTATTTCAAAGATTAAAAAACCGGACAAAGTCATATTCCATTAGTAAATGGAAGAAGTGGGATTTAAACCAAGGATGGTTTGATTTCAAAGTCAGGGCTTCTTACCACTGTGCTATATAGAACAGCTTGTGATTCCATTTTTGTATTAAACACACACACATAGACACAGACAATATGCCTAAGAAGTGTAGAAAAATAAAAATCCAAGTTGTAGCGATTTTTTTCTGTGGGTTACAACTAAAAGGATTTCTTTCTTTTTAAACTTGTAAAAGAATGAAACTAGAACACTTTCTAACACCATACACAAAAATAAACTCAAAATGGATTAAAGAGCTAAATGTAAGACCAGAAACCATAAAACTCCTAGAGGAAAACATAGGCAAAACTCTCTGACTTACATCACAGCAGGATCCTCCATGACCCACCTCCCAGAATATCGGAAATAAAATCAAAAATGAACAAATGGGACCTAATCAAACTTAAAAAGCTTCTGCACAACAAAGGAAACTATAGGCAAGCTGAAAAGACAGCCTTCAGAGTGGGAGAAAATAATAGCAAATGAAGCAACAGACAAACAACTAATCTCAAAAATATACAAGCAACTTCTACAGCTAAATTCCAGAAAAATAAATGACCCAATCAAAAAATGGGCCAAAGAACTAAATAGACATTTCTCCAAAGAAGACATACAGATGGCTAACAAACACATGAAAAGATGCTCAACATCACTCATTATCAGAGAAATGCAAATCAAAACCACTATGAGGTACCATTACACGCCAGTCAGAATGGCTGTGATCCAAAAGTCCACAAGCAATAAATGCTGGAGAGGGTGCGGAGAGAAGGGAACCCTCTTACATTGTTGGTGGGAATGCAAACTAGTACAGCCACTATGGAGAACAGTATGGAGATTCCTCAAAAAACTGGGAATAGAACTGCCTTATGATCCAGCAATCCCACTGCTGGGCATACACACTGAGAAATCCAGAAATGAAAGAGACACGTGTACCCCAATGTTCATAGCAGCACTGTTTACAATAGCCAGGACGTGGAAGCAACCTAGATGTCCATCCACAGATGAATGGATAAGCAAGCTGTGGTACATATACACAATGGAGTATTACTCAGCCATTAAAAAGATACATTTGAATCAGTTCTAAGGAGGTGGATGGAACTGGAGCCTATTATACAGAGTGAAGTAAGCCAGAAACAAAAACACAAATACAGTATACTAACACATATACATGGAATTTAGAAAGATGGTAAAAATAACCCTATTTACGAGACAGCAAAAGAGACACTGATGTATAGAACAGACTTTTGGACTCTGGAACCGGGAGAGGGTGGGATGATTGGGGAGAATAGCATTGAAATATGTATGATATCATATCTGAAACGAGTCAGTCCAGGTACGATGCCCTATAACAGATGCCTGGGACTAGAGCACTGGGATGACCTGGAGGGATGGTGTGGGAAGGGGGAAGGGAGGAGGGTTCTGGATGGGGAACACGTGTATACTGGTGGCGGACCCATCTCGATGCATAGTAAAAGCAATACAATATTGTAAAGTTAAGCAAAATAAAAAAAAATAAAAAAAATTAAAAAAAAAAATAAATTTTAGACAGCTGACAGTAAAAAAAAAAAATAAATAAACATTTATATTTTATTTGGAAATCAGAAACAAATACCTACTTAAGTATTTTGGAACTGTTTATTAAATTTCAGGACAAGGTATATGACTTTGCACTTAAGGAAACTCTAAAATAAAGAAAAGAACAATACTTTAAGAGCTGTAGTTGTAAGATTTTAAATCCATGTTAGTCCCTTGGTATTTTCCCCAAGTCATTAAGTGGCTGATGAAACTCTTGCTGGTTAGAAACTCTAGATTCAGTAAGAACTCCCCAAAGTTCAACTTTGCCTGTGATCTGCGAGCAGCTCACATTCCGGGACCTTGAACTAGCTGTGACCAGGGTGGGCATGCTCCCAATGAACAGAGTCAATCAGTTAATGCTCATCTTCAGCACTCCGATCATGATCCTCCACCTGATGTACTCCTAACTAACTTCAAAAGGGACTGATGGGAAGAAAAAACAGATGAAAATTTGGTCAAATATCAATAAATGGCATATTTGTCTTGCTCCTGAAGATATTACTGCATTCTCAAAAGTGGTTTCCAAAACAGAATTCCAATTCTCTAAACTAGCTTTTTAAGCACCGAAGTTGCTATTACCCAACTGTATTTCTATCAACATATTCACATTTTTTGTTAATATTAAAATCAAACTACCAACCAGAAATGTTTAATATACCTCAGATGTCTTGGGAGTGGTAAAGTCTGTATCTTCTGGTTGAAATTTACATAAACCTTAATGAAATATCTTTACAAGTTTTATTTTTGAAATTTTAGATCATAGATCATATGTCATCTTAACTGCTCAAATTGGGCAAGGGTTGTGGCTGTTTTGTGCATCTCTTTAGGTCAAGTGCACTGCATATTGTCTGGCACACAGATGTTTAATGTGTGTGTGTGTGCTCAGTCGTGTCCAAATCTTTGCAAGCCCCTCTTCTGTAGCCTGACAGACTCCTCCATCCATGGAATTTTCCAGGCAAGAATACTGGAGTGGGTTGCCATTTCCTACTCCAGGGGATCTTCCCAACCCAGGGATCGAACCCCTATGTCTTGTGTTTCCTGCTCTGGCAGGTGGATTCCTTACCACAAGCCCCTAATATATACGGTTGTAACACAAATTGTGAAAAAAGTATTAATAATACTGAGTTCTTCACTGTTCTAAGGGATCAGGTATATGTAAATTATTACTATTTTGTTCATAAGCTGGCTTGAAACTCCACATTAGAAAAAACTAAAATCATGGTATCCAGTCCCATCACATCATGGCAAATAGAAAGGGGAAAAGTGGAAGCAGTGATAGTTTTATTTTCCTGGGCTCCAAAATCACTGTGGACAGTGACTATAGCCAAGAAATTAAAAGATGCTTGCCTCTTGGAAGGAAAGCTATGACAAATCCAGATGGAGTATTAAAAAGTGGAGATATCACTTTGCTCACAAAGGTGCAAAAGCTATGGTTTTTCCACTAGTTATGTACGGAAGTGAGAGCTGGACCACAAGGAAGACTGAGCACCAAAGAATTGATGCTTTCGAATTGTGGTGCTGGAGAAGACTCAGAAGGACAGAGAAGCCTGGTGTGCTGCAGTCCATGGGGTTGCAAAGAGTCAGACATGACTTAGCAACTGAACAACAACACTTTGTTCAAACAGGTCTAATTATTCTCCCCTACTCTAGGTAGGAAGTTCCAGTAGTCTCATTGTATAATAAGCAGGCAAGCAGCATTTCCGGTGCTGAAAAGACCTTTGGTTATCAAAATACAGTAAGGCATTCCAGTCCTAAATATTCACCGGAAGGACTGATGCTGAAGCTGAAACTCCAATACTTTGCCTACCTGATGCAAAGAACTGACTCATCTGAAAAGACCCTGATGCTGGGAAAGATTGAAGGCAGGCGAAGGGGATAACAGAGGATAAGATGGTTGGACGGCATCACCAACTCGATGGACATGAGTTTGAGCAAGCTCTGGGAGTGGGTGATGGACAGGGAGGTCTGGCTTGCTGTAGTCCATGGGATCGCAAAGAGTCAGACATGACTGAGCGACATGAACTGAACTGAGGTGAAGGCATGGGGAAGTCTGAGTTAAAGTTACTTTTTCTTCTATCATATTCTAGATAAACAATAAAAAAAAACACCATGGGGAAAATAAGTTAAATTGAAGATTAAAGATAAAAAATTCCATGGTATATTTTGAAGACTATATATTTAGCCCAATTACTTTCACACTAAATCCACAATCCTGGTCATTATATATTATTCATAATAGTCTATTTCTTTCAGAACCACTACACTGGGATTCAGAGAATCAGGCAGTAAATATGTAAAGTTATGAAATGCTGTTTCAAGTCACTTTTATTGGAACAATAAAACTAGAGGCAGCTCCATATGACACATAGGTGTATTCCTTCCTCCCTCTCTCCCTCTAGCCATCTATTCCAAAAAAGATTTCCCCAAATTTTACTGAATGTCTACAACATGTCTCAGAGCATTATGGCCACGGATGAGTCCATTCCATTCCCTTTCACTTCTTATCTGAATATGCCAAGAACCTCCTCTGCAGTGTGAAAATATATTAAAATACAAGAATGGGATCATCCATGACAACTTTGTTTCAGTGGGAAGATGCATTCACAATTTCTAACAACTTAATTATCAACAACCTTCTAGAATGAAATCCATTCATAAGTCTGGGACTGTTTGGTTAAACAGCAAATTACACTTAAAAGCAAAATCAGCAGCAAATTAATAAATCAAGGCAATTCATTTTAATGGGAAAAAAAAATCTTAGTTTTAAGAAAGACACCATGCCTTCATCACAGTATTGATGAGAAAATGCAATAAATCACTATAAAATTCCATGCACTTAAGAAATTATGTATTTTTTTTTCATTCACAGACATAAATGGAGCCCAAAATACCTTTGTTGAATATTTACTTCAGTCGTTCAGTTCAGTTCAGTCACTCTGTATCCAATTCTTCGCGAACCCATGGACTGTAGCGCACTAGGCCTCCCTGTCCCTCAACCACTCCCAAAGCTTGCTCAAACTCATGTCCATCAAGTTGGTGATGCCATCCAACCATCTCATCCTTTGTTGTCCCCTTCTCCTCCTGCCTTCAATCATTCCCAGCATTAGGGTTTTTTCAAAAGAGTCAGTTCTTCGCATCAGGTGGCCAAAGTATTGGAGCTTCAGCTTCAGCATAAGTCTTTCCTATTCAGGACTGATCTCCTTTACGATGGACTGGTTGGATCTCCTTGCAGTCCAAGGAACTCTCAAGAGTCTTCTCCAACACCACAATTGAAAAGCATCAATTCTTTGGCACTCAGCCTTCTTTATGGTCCAGGTCTCACATCCATACATGACGACTGGAAAAACTGTAACTTTGACTAGATGGACCTTTGTTGGTAAGGTAATGCCTCTGCTTTTTAATATGCTGTCTAGGTTGGGGAAGGCAATGGCACCCCACCCCAGTACTCTGGCCTGGAAAATCCCATGGACAGAGGAGCCTGGTAGGCTCGTTCATGGGGTCGCTAAGAGTCGGACACGACTGAGCGACTTCACTTTCACTTTTCACTTTCATGCACTGGAGAGGGAAATGGCAACCCACTCCAGTACTCTTGCCTGGAGAGTCCCAGGGACAGAGGAGCCTAGTGGGCTGCAGTCCATGGGGTCGCTAAGAGTCAGACATGACTGAGTGACTTCACTTTCTCTTTTCACTTTCATGCATTGGAGAAGGAAATGGCAACCCACTCCAGTGTTCTTGTCTGGAGAATCCCAGGGATGGGGAAGCCTGGTGGGCTGCTGTCTATGGGGTCACACAGAGTCGGACACAACTGAAGTGACTTAGCATAGCGTAGCATAGGTTGGTCATAGCTTTCCTTCCAAGGAGCAAGTGTCTTAATTTCGTGGCTGAAGTCACCATCTGCAGTGATTTTGGAGCCCAAGAAAATAAAGTCTCTCACTGTTTGCATTGTTTCCCCATCTATTTGCCATGAAGTGATGGGACTGGATGCCATGATCTTAGTTTTCAGAATGTTGAGTTTTAAGTCAGCTTTTTAACTCTCCTCTTTGCCTTCATCAAGACCCTCTTTAGTTTCTCTTTGCTTTCTGCCATCAGGGTGGTGTCATCTGCATATCTGGGATTATTGATATTTCTCCCAGCAATCTTGATTCCAGCTTGTGCTTCATCCAGCCTGGCATTTCGCATGATGTACTCTGCATAGAAGTTAAGTAAGCAGGGTGACAATCTACAGCCTTGACGTAGTCCTTTTTCCAATTTGGAACCAGGCCATTGTTCCATGTCTGGTTCTAACTGTTGCTTCTTGACCTGAATAAAGATTTTTCAGGAGGCAGGTAGCTCACCAGGCTCCTCTGTCCATGAGATTCTCCAGGCAAGAATGCTGAAGTGGGTTGCCATGTCCTCCTCCACAAGATCTTCACAACCCAGGGATCAAACTCAGGTCTCTTCCATTGCAGGTGGATTCTTTACCATGTAAGCCACCAGAGAAGCCCATAGCTGTCTTTGAAATCCCCTTATAGTGATGTTTTCCTATGTTATGAGTCAGAAAACCAGCCACTCACAGTCCCTTGCAGCCAGAGGGCCAATCAGTGACAGGGTCTAGAAGAAGGCTGGTCAGTGTGGCAGTGGTGCAGCAGGGCCCAGCAGTGGGGGGCCCAGCAGTGGCAGTGGGCACTGTTCCCATAATCCCCAACTCAGAAGCTGGCTCTCTGGCCTTCCTGGAAATTCTGAAGATTGACACCTCACAGCTTCTGACAAGTTCTTTTCTAAGCTTACACAGGCTAGAGAGGATTCTACTGTTTGTAGCTGAAGGTTCTGACTGATGTTTATGACTGAGACCAAATATAAATGGCCCTCTGAAAAAAGATAAAACCTCACTCCTTAACTCTTGACCTGTATTTCCAGCTGCGTACTGGATATAATACATTTTGTAGTTGACATACTGAAACCCCCCCCCCCCCCAATAAATTCCCATCTAATCATCACCACCTAGTCACTCACTGAAGAACATGGAGCTGTTTTACTGACTACCTACTGTCCCCGCACCCCTCTCATGAACAGCTCCACAAGGGCAGGGAAGTCTGCCTCGTTCACACTTACATAACCTACAGCAGCTTGTGGCACACGGCTGTCACTCAAAACATACACCTTCTGAATCCATCGCTACCACCAAGTAAACAGTTCAGGCTCTCATCTCTCATGGTCTCTTGGGTGGATCATTCTTTCAGGCTCTCTCCTAGCTGGTCTGCTTGGCTTTGATTTCTCATCCTTTCAGGCTCTCTTCCAGGCTGTTGCTACGGTGATATTTCAAACACTCAAATCTGAAATTCTCCTGATGCTAACGCACAACAGATTCATACAGGATACATTTCAAGCATCTTGGTTAGTATGGCAGAGATTCAAACATCTTCAGATGGTGCAGAAGGCCCTCCACCACCTGGTTCCTTCGAGTTTGCCCTTTCCCATACAAACCTACATTCTAGGCATTTCTAATTACTTGCAGTTTCCTCACATATCAGGCTGCTTCACGCTTCTAGTGCTATTTCAGGGGTAGAATGTGTAGAACACAGTCTGGAAACTCAGAATTACCCAAATTTCAGAATGGTATACATGGCACAATGTAATAATATATATGTCATACACACCCATGGATTGAACACTCTAGTTTACTTTCACCTTTTAATCATTTAATAATTACAGGAATATCTTTGTAAAATGGTCAACATTAATAAGTCAGTACTCGATTTCCTCCTGGATTCTACTGTGTCTGACGTGAGCTTCAGTGGACAGTAGTAGCAAAACAGCAGGAGAGGGTGGAGTGAAGAAAGCCTGATGAAGCGACACAGTAACTGCATCACGGCACTTCTCACCTTCTCCCTGGTCTAGCTGGGGCTCTATCATCATCAGTGAGGTGCAGGCCACTGTCACTTTCTCGTCCAAAATACACTGAATTGGGATACACTCCAAGTTATTTCACTTTGTTTTATTTAGAAAAATAGTTAAGAAATTTTATACTACACACAGAGACATATATGTGTGTAAGTATATGTACAGCCCCTATTAATAGCTCAAAAAGTTAAGCACAGTCAAAACTTAAGCTTCCTTTGGTATTAGTGGACAGGAATTACTGAAAGGAATACACGAGAAACTGTTTTACTTATGAATAGAGTATGGGCATGTACCATTGTCTAGACTACATACCCTCCATGACATTCTCTCTGGTAAGCACTAATCATTCTTCAAAAATCAGCATGATGAAAGTTGATCACTTCTTCTTGATATTAACAATTAACCTACCTTGATTCTTGTTTTTCATATGATTGTAACTGCAATACTTGTTTATCTGTTTCCACTACCAGATTATGGCTCTCTTGAGGATAAAGATTGTGGCTTAATTCTATTTGCATCCAACCACAATTGAGTAGAATGCTAAATAAATGATAGCTGATATTAATTTTTTGAGTTGCTCATTATTAGGGCTAATCCTATGTCATTTTAGAATTGTTTCAATCATTCTACAAAGGAATTTTTGGCTTTTTCTACATCTTACAGAAAAGATGTCTACTGTAAATATTACATGAACCCATTCAACAAGTATTTGTTGATCATCTACTGAGTGCCAGACATTGTTAGAGGCTAGGATATACTGGTGAAAAGAAGCAAACAATGATCAACATTGTTAATCAGGGAAATGAAAATTAAAACCATAATAAGATGTCACTTCATACTTGTCAGATTGGCTATCACTAGTTCAGTTCAGTCACTTAGTTGTGTCCGACTCTTTGTGATGCTATGAACGTCAACACACCAGGTCTCCCTGTCCACCACCAACTCCTGGAATCTACCCAAACTCATGTCCATTGAGTCGGTGATGCCATCCAACCATCTCATCCTCTGTCGTCGCCTTCTCTTCCCGCCCTCAATCTTTCCCAACATCAAGGTCTTTTCAAATGAGTCAGCTCTTCGCATCAGGTGGAAAAGTACTAGAGTTTCAGCTTCAACACCAGTTCTTCCAATCAACACCCAGGACTGCTTTCCTTGAGGATGGACTGGTTGGATCTCTTTGTAGTTCAAGGGACTCTAATTAAGAGTCTTCTCCAACACCACAGTTCAAAAGCATCAATTCTTTGGCACTCAGCTTTCTTTATAGCCCAACTCTCACATCCACACATGACTACTGGAAAAACCATAGCACTGACCAGATGGACCTTTGTTGACAAAGTAAAGAATATAAATACCAAACGTTGGTATAGATGTGGAGAAAAAGGAACTCTGTTCACTGTTGGTGTGAATGTAAATTAGTACTCCCACTGTGCAAAACACTGTGGAAGTTTTTCAAGAAAAACGAAAAAAACAGAACCACCATATGACCCAGCAATTTACTCCTGGGTATATATCCAAATAACAAAAATCACTTCTAAAAGATATATTTATCCTCAATGTTCACAGCAGCATTCTTTATAATTGCCAAGATATGGAAGAAACCTAAGTGTCCACTGACAGATGAGTAGACAGAAGATGTTGTGTGTGTGTGCATACACATATACACATACACACACACCCCCCCCCCCCAGAATATTAATCAGCCATAAAAATGAAATTTTGCCATTTTCAGCAACATGGATAGACTTGGAGGGTACAATCCTAAGTGAAATGTGTCAGGGAAAGCAAAAATTATGATATTACTAATATGTGAAATCTAAAAAATAACACAAACTAGTAAATATAACAAAATGGAAACAGATTCACAGATATACACAACAAACTAGTGGCTACCAGTAGGGAGAGGGATGAGGGGAATACCAAAATAGGGGTAGGGGATAAGAGGTACAAACTATGTATAAAATAAATAAGCTAAGAGGATATATTGTGCAACACAGGGAATATAGGTAGTATGTTATAATGACTATAAATGGACTATAACCTTTAAACACTGTGAATTACTACATTGATTCAGTTCAGTTCAGTCACTCAGTCTTTTCTGACTCTCTGTGACCCCATGGACTGCAGCATGCCAGCCTTCCTTGTCCATCACCAATTCCTGGAGCTTACTCAAACTCATGTCCATCGAGCCGGTGGTGCCATCCAGCCATCTCATCCTCTGTCATCCTCTTCTCCTCTCACCTTCAATCTTTCCCAGCATCAGGGTCTTTTCAAAAGAGTCAGTTTTTCGCATCAGGTGGCCAAAGTATTGGAGTTTCAGCTTCAACATCAGTCCTTCCAATGAACACCCAGGACTGATCTCCTTTAGGATGGACTGGCTAGATCTCCTTGCAGTCCAAGGGACTCTCAAGAGTCTTCTCCAACACCACAGTTCAAAAGCATCAATCTTCAGTGCTCAGCTTTCTTTATAGTCCAACTCTCATATCCGTACATGACCACTGGAAAAACCATAGCCTTGACTAGACGGACCTTTGTTGGCAAAGTAATGTCTGCTTTTTATTATGCCCTCTAGGTTGGACATAGCTTTCCTTCCAAGGAGCAAGTGTCTTTTAATTTCATGGCTGCAATCACCATCTGCAGTGATTTTGGAGCCCCTCAAATAAAATCTCTCACTGTTTCCCCATCTATTTGCCATGAAGTGATGGGACTGGATGCCATGATCTTCGTTTTCTGAATGTTGGTTTTTAAGCCAACTTTTTCTCTCTCCTTTCACTTTCATCAAGAGGCTCTTTAGTTCTTTGTTTTCTGCCATAAGGTTGATATCATCTGCGTATCTGAGGTTATTGATATTTCTCCTGGCAATCTTGATTCCAGCTTGTGCTTCTTCCAGCCCCGCATTTTGCATGATGTACTCTGCATATAAGTTAAATAAGCAGGGTGACAATATACAGCCTTGACATAACCTTTTCCCAATTTGGAACCAGTCTATTGTTCCATGTCCAGTTCTGTTGCTTCTTGACCTGCAAACAGATTTCTCAGGAAGCAAGTCAGGTGGTCTGGTATTCCCATCTCCTAAAGAATTTTTCATAGTTTGTTGTGATCCACACAGTCAAAGGCTTTGGCATCATCAATAAAGCAGAAGTAGATGTTTTTCTGGAACTCTCATACTTTTTCTATGATCCAGCAGATGTTGGCAATTTGGTCTCTGGTTCCTCTGTCTTTTCTAAATCCAGCTTGAATTTCCATCTGTAAGTTCACAGCTCATGTACTGTTGAAGCCTGGCTTGGAGAATTCTGAGCATTACTTTGCTAGTGTGTGAGATGAGTGCAATTGTGTACTAGTTTGAACATTATTATTGCCTTTCTTTGGGACTGGAATGAAAACTGACTTTTTCCAGCCTTGTGGCTGCTGAGGTTTCCAAATTTGCTGTATATTGAGTGCAGCACTTTCACAGCATCACCTTTTAGGATATGAAATAGCTCAGCTGGAATTCCATCACCTCCACTAGCTTTGTTCATAGTGATGCTTCCTAAGGCCTACTTGACTTTCCATCTCAGGAGGTCTGGCTCTTGGTGAGTGATCACACCATTGTGGTTATCTGGGTTATGAAGATTTTTTTTGTATAATTCTGTGCACAGGTATCAGATCAGTCGCTCAGTCGTGTCCGACTCTTTGCGACTCCATGAACCGCAGCACGCCAGGCCTCCCTGTCCATCACCAGCTCCCGGAGGTCACTCAGACTCGCATCCATCGAGTCAGTGATGCCATCCAGCCATCTCATCCTCTGTCGTCCCCTTCTCCTCCTGCCCTCAATCCCTCCCAGCATCAGAGTCTTCTCCAATGAGTCAACTCTTCGCATGAGGTGGCCAAAATACTGGAGTTTCAGCTTTAGCATCATTCCTTCTAAAGAAATTCCAGGATTGATCTCCTTCAGAATGGACTGGTTGGATCTTCTTGCAGTCCAAGGGACTCTCAAGAGTCTTACCACATTGTATATCTATAACATATAATATTGTACACAACTAAAGTTCAATTCTAAAAAAGTTCTGTATTTTCTGTACATGTTAATTCCTGAATTCAAGAACCACTTCATATTCACTGAGATGAAATCTCAGTAGCTAGAATAAATTCCAAAATGCATTTTTCTCATTCTCTACCAATTCATTACTAACTGAAGTTATTCCATTAGCAAATGTGTAGGTGTTCTGGATGCTAAATCCATTTTGAGAAAAATTTTGGCAACTCATTATTGGTTTATTGTAATTACCTTTGTAATTCATTGCTCTAATATTTACAAGTCTACTTTTTACTTGATTCCAAGGTTTATTTTTCTCAGTTAAAAGATGAAAGGTCGGTTTGCCTTTTTATCTTAGGCAATTTACACTGAAATTACAGTAGTCATGTAGAGATGTGAGAGCTGGACCATAAAAAAGGCTGCGCATTGAAGAACTGATGCTTTCAAATGGTAGTGCTGCAGAAGACTCTTCTAAGTCCCTTGGACAGTAAAGAGATCAAAACAGTCAATCTTAAGACATTTACCCTGAATATTCATTGGAAGGATTGATGCTGAAGCTGAAGCTCCAAATTTTTGGCCACGTGATGCAAAGAGCCGACTCTGGAAAAGACCCAGATGCTGGGAAAGACTGAGGGTAGGAGGAGACAGGGGCAACAGAAAATGAGATGGCTGGATGGCATCATCGACTCAATGGGCATGAGTTTGAGCAAACTCTTAGAGACAGTGAAGGACAGGGAAGCCTGGTGTGCTGCAGTCCACAGGGTTGCAAAGAGTTGGACATGACTAAGCAACTGAACAATAACAACAAATACCTTGCTATCCTCTAGGCATTACAAATTGCTTTTTAATAAACTGCTTCAGAATCTTCTTAGATATGAGAGTGGGACTCCAGAGTTCCCAGGTAACTCCAGATTTCCTATTATGCACCTAGGATTTTCTCTGTCAGAATCTGGCAAAATAACTACTAATGATTCTCAACTTTTAGTCTCTATTTGGAGTGTTACCATATTAAACTTAAAATAAATTCCCTTAACTGAGTAACCCAGTCTCTCCAACACTTAAATTTCTCTATTTTCACTAATTATAGGTAAATTTTCAACAATATGGCAATAACATCATACCATACTCTGAGTCTTCTAAAATTTCTACTTAGTATTGTTTCGATTCCCTTTTAATTAGTACATTTAAAACTCTGTTCAGTTCCTTTGAATGCATTGGTAAAACATTCCATTACCTTTTTTTTGTGAGTTCTTAGCTGAGTAAAGCTCACTGTGTGCTTTCAGCTTTGAGTGCTCTTGAATTTATGGTTGAGAAAACCACTTTTCGAAGATCATGCCTGTGGAAGTACCAGGTCTTAAAGCATTCATCATATAAGCAGGTCAAATTTGTCCTCACCTTGACCTCACCAAGAACATCTTTCAGTTCATTTTATATTCATCATTAGCAAGGTGAGAAGTGAGGTCTAGAAGCTGAAGATGGAATCAAAGGGCTCTCTAATATCATGAAGCATCTTCTGATGTTCCAAGAACTCATACCACCTACCAGTAGGTAACTGATAGGTTTTTAACTAGTATTGTTTGTCTTAAGTTTGCGAAATGTACTTCATCTCTCACTTTTAGTTAGATAAAAATTAACTAGGAAGTAAATACCTTACATTAAACAGAGACCTACCTTTTGTTTTCATGCCTGAACTAGGGCAGTAAGACAAAATTAAATAATACATCATGACTATTCTTCCCAAGACAGGTGTGCATAGCTATTTTTCCACTAGGCTATTTCAGTAAATTGAAGACAGGAAGACCAGTATGTAGACAATAAAGGTGAACTGCTTTGCCTGCTGAAGCAGAGGAAGGGAGCTGGGAGGCAGACAGCTATCGTAACTCACCATTTTATTGTCCCTAAGGGGTTCTGAGGATCCTAGAATAACAAATCATTAGCCTTTAGATAATAAAGATATCTTAGCACTGATACTACAATTTTGGGAGCCTCTTCCAAATTTATTTACTGCCTGTTCACAATCAATCTCAACAAACCAAAATCAAAAGTTCTTCCTTCCAATTCATGATTTCTTTATTGTGTTATCAGACCCTAGAAAATTTTCTACTGGATGGAGACTGATTTCCTTCTTTCTACCAAAGGTCCACTTGATACCAGCAGTCAGGTCTTCCCTAGTGGCTCAGTGGTAAAGAATCCATCTGCCAATGCAGCAGACACAGGTTCAATCCCTGGTCCAGGGGGATCCCATATGCTATCTATGGAGCAACTAAGCCCATTCACCACAACTACTGAGCCTATGCTCTAGGGCCTGAGAGCTACAACTACTGAGCCTATATGCTGCAAAGCCTGCACTCCCAGTGTTCCTGGTCTGCAGCAAGAGAAGCCACGACAATGGGAAGCCCGCACACCACAACCAAAAGTAGCTTCCACTCGCTACAACTAGAGAAAAGCCCACACAGCAACCAAGACCCAGCACAGCCAAAAACAAATAAATAAAATTATATCAAAAAAAGAAAAGTGAAACCATGACAACATGCTCTTACTTGTAGTTTATTATTTTTATGTGTTACAGCTTTAAATTGCCCCGGAAAATGGTATATGCCTGTAATTTGAACTAAGCAAGGAATAAAATAAATGAGACAGGTAACGGATTTCTTTTCATAATTATCTATATGTCTGAGGGTAACACAGAGGATTAAAAAGAAAAGGCACTGAAATTTAAAATGATATCCTTCACATAGGATACAGCTGCTCCTGACCCATGGGCAACGTGAATCGAGCCCCAAGTTCCCTTCCCTGCCTGGTGATGGATTTCTGCCCAGCAACCCGCACTCACATGTCATAGTCACCTGGGTGACCAGCTGTAGGCACGAGCAAGATGGCTGCAGGACGGCAGGCGTGCTGCTTCGTGGAGTATGGGAACGGTCGAAGGCTTACAGTCTGACCCATATTCTCCCTCCTGCTCGGTGACACTTTGCCTGAAAAAACTGGCCTCGCTCTCAGAACGTGCTTTTAAAACGTCAGTCTTCAAAAGATCATGAGGAACAGTAAGACGTGGGATAAAAGTGCAGTCCTGTTTTCCACAGGCTGCTCATGAGTTTTGAGTAAAATGCACAACTGAACACGGGGGTGAACGTTTTTGATCTCATACTGGCTCTATGTAGTTCTCACCCTTGTTTACTCAATTCTTTTCTCCACTCTTCTCTCATGCCACTTCACCAGATTTTGGACCCTTATAACACCTGTCTGAAATACATTCCAGGAAAGGGTAAGACAAAAAATAAATAATATTACAGTGAGTCTCTGAAAGAGAAAACTATGTAGTTGCTGCACAGCAAAAACACATTAAAGGAACAGGAAATATAAGATTAGCCATTTAAACAATCCAAGTAACTTTCATGGGGACTGAAGGTGAACACACATTTTAGAAGATAAATATTCTTTGACAAAAGCATTTTGTGTTAGTACTTTGAATCTATGAATAAAAGATCCAGAGGACCTCAGGGGAAGGGGAAGATCAAAAAGAATGTAGTACTAGACAGAAATGAGACGAACAGTTCCCTCTGGTATCTCCATAAATTATACAGGAAGCATGACTTCTGGTTAAGCCCATCCCACAACAAGTGTTTCAATCATAAAAGCAGAAATCAGAATAGAAAGATTTCCTAACATTTCAGCTGACATTTGAAGGAATGAAAGAAACTGAGATGAAAATGGTAAAATGACTAAACACAACACCAAACTCTCTTTCCTAAGTATTCTGCCATAATGTAGGATGTTATTAATATTTAGGCAAAGGGTCAAGCCTCAGAATAGATGAGCTGCTGTGAATTATTTGTGTTGAGGTCTACAAAATGTTACTGTCTCCCTCATTTGTGTTCTTTTACATTCTTCCAAAGGCAAAGAAACAGAAAGGGAAAAGATTTTTTAAAATTTAAGATTAAAACACACACACACACAAATAAACTCTTTTAGAAAAATGTAAGACAATTCAAACCTTACATTTCAACATAAAGCTGGCACTGGTATGGAACACAGCAAGGGCCCTGTTTTTACCCCTTGCTCTACAGGAGGTGGAGCACACAGTTCATGTGGACCAAGGTATACAGACCTGCAGTAAGAGATCTTCTGGCCGGCATCCCGAACCCGTAAAATTCCTCATTATAAAGCCTATAATTTCATTTTGAATATTATTTAGGATATAAAATACTTTGAAAAGCCTATATAAAAATTCACTTAAAAGTAACTTTAAGATATCATAACCTAAATGTCTTATTAAACATATACCGACCACTCTATTTATCCTGTTCTGGCATTCAAAAGCAAATGATATATTCACATAAATTCTTTGATTTCATGTATAGACATCATCAAATTTAGTATGTGTCTAAAGAATGATATTCACTTTCTAGCCATTGACTACCCAGAAGATTTCAATTTTTTTTTAACCAGTCAAGTTTCTTAAATGTCTGAGGAAACTTTTATTTTCATTAAGAGTGTAAAAATACATAATATAACAGCATTTTCAGCCCTCAATTCATGGACAAGCACCATAAATAGCTGTTTTGAGTCCTCCTGTGGGGTAGAGTACAGGCCCTGCCTCATCAATAACTGCCCAGGAAGCAGAATGGACACATAAGCATACAGTCAACATCTGGCAGAGCATATCCCTGATAGCTCAGTTGGTAAAGAATCCGCCCGCAATGCAGGAGACCTTGGTTCGATTCCTGGGTTGGGAAGATCCGCTAGAGAAGGAATAGACTACCCACTCCAGTATTCTTGGGCTTCCCTTGTGGCTCAGCTGGTAAAGAATCTGCCCGCAATGCAGGAGACCTGGGTTCGATCCCTGGGTTGGGAAGATTCCCCGGAGAAGGGAAAGAGTACCCACCCTGGAGAAGGGAAAGAGTACCCACCCCGGTATGCTCACCTGGAGAATTCCATAGTCCATGGGGTCGCAAAGAGTCGGACACGACTGAGTGACTTTCATTCATGCTAGGTTTGTAGGTAGTGAGACTTAGGAGCCTAGCAAAGTGGTAACAGAATGCTTTGAGACTCCCCTGAAAGCTCTCACGGATCCCTAATTTGTCCCACATTCCCTTACATAATTACCCTGTTTCCTTCTCTTCTCTATTATCCCCCAACATAAGTGTGCAGGGTTTCCAAACTACTGAATCGGGAAATGAAACAGGAAAAAAAAAAGGCCTGTTATAAGGAATGAGAAGGAATGACTATAATGAAAATGGAAAGTAAAGTCCTTTCAACCAGAATTGTTGATATATAATGGGTGAGCCAAAAACACTGCGCAGGCACCCTCCATGGCAAATGGACAAGTGGCTGGACATGACTGCTAAATTCCTAGTTTTAACATCCAGCATTCTTTTAAGAAATATAAATGAAAAGAGGAAAGTGAAAGAGGAAGCAGTTGGTCTGTTTTAACTTTCTTTCTCCTCTTTGCTCCCCCTCCCATCACTGCCACAGTGGGCCAATGTGATTGATGGAAAATGCATTACAGGGTATGGTGGAACATACTGTGCTGATGCATAATCTAATTTAATAAATACTCTTCACTCAAACTATTAAAGAAAGCATCCATCACTCAGATTTTGAGAAATATGACCTTTCTAGCTTTATAAAAATGAAAAAAAGTTTTAACCATAATTTTAGTCAGTGTGCCACAACAGAGACCCAGCACTGTCAAAGAAATAAATATTTTTTAAAAAGAAAAGAAAATTAAGAGTTGGATCATTAAACATTTAAGCTTTTTGTTATACAACATTTAAAACACACACACACACACACACACACACACACATATATATATATATATATAAAACAGTATAATGAAGCCTCTATAGATTCATCACCCATCTTCAACAAATAAAAGGGAACATGTGCTCAACATTTTTCACCTATTCCTTTACCCACTATTTTCTCTGCTTTACTAGATTACTTTGAACCAAGCCTCAGATATCTTATTACTTTAGATGTATCTTTAAATATACTTTTTATAAGATTTCTCTTTGATGTGAACCATTTTTCAGAAAGTCTTTATTCAAACAATATTGCTTCTGTCTTATGTTTTAGTTTTTTGGCCACGAGACACGTGGGACCTTAGCACCATGATCAGGGATCAAACTCACACCCCCTGCGTTGGAAGGTGAAATCTTAAACACTGGACCACCAGAGATGTCCTTAAACACAGAGACTTAAGAAAGATCATAACCACAATAACATTATACATAAAAAATTACCAGTAAAATTCTTCATAGCAACAAATATCTAGTCAGTGTACTCAAAGTCCCTATTTGAATTTTTTAAAAAACAGTTGATTGAACCAACACCAAATCAAGGTCCACACATTGTATTTGGTTGCTATGTCTCTAAAAATTTCCTTTCATGCAAAATTTCGCCCTCTCTCTTACTTTTTCTTTTTTTCCTGTTTCAACTGATTTCATTTGCTCTGCAAAATTCCTGACTGGATCTAACTAACACATCAGCACAGTGTCATTTACTGTTTCTCTGTCTCCAATTTCCTATGAACTGGTACTTAAATCCAGATAACTGAGAAATCTGAGGCAAGAATATGTCACAGGTAATGGTATGCACTTCTCATTGCCTCTCATCGGAAGGCCAAAAGTTCTGTCTGTGTTCTGCTTTGTAGAACATAAGATCGATGAGTTCAGGCGCTGTCAGCCTGATCCATTTATTGTAAAGTTTCTCATCAATTTTCAGTTAATCATTTTAGCCAGTCACTGATGATCATGGATGAAGATACACTGTTTTGTTGGTGGCTGCAAAAAAACCTCAGCCAAGATTTTAACTTTTAGACTTTAATGTACTACTCTAGTCAACAGTAGTTTCTACCTTTGTGTTTATGTTCACAAGGAATACAAAAGTGCTTTACTTACTACTTCTAAATAAGTCTTTACTGAAAAGTATTTTGCTAATGCTGCTGAGGAAATAGATATAAATCTGTATTTTGTACTTCCAAAACACCAGTTCTTAGATGACGGTTGGTAATTTTGCTTGACTTTTCTCTGTGGCTCAAATAGCCTCTTTATTGATAATGTAACTAAAGCTGGGTATAGACCAACCTTTAATTGATGTGTTCTGAAGCAGAAAAAACAGATCATAAGATCCTAGAATAACTGGCTGCTATTTTTCTTTGAAAAAAAAAAAAAGGCTAGAAGAAATAAACACACATGCACACCCTAAAGACATTCTTCCCTGGCCTCTAAGCTATCCAATAACACAAACCAATGCTGTACCCAAACTGTGACAGTGGTTAAAATGTGTAATTGTCTAGCGTAAGATTTTTTTAGCTATGAAAATCTGTAGCCCACAGGCTTTCTTTCTCTTCAGTTTTAGAGTGGTTTTCTCCCTATTTAGTTGGAGAGTAACAAAACAGCAGAGCAGAAAAATCTATGCAAGAAACAGATTAGATTGATTTGTTATTAAATAGATTGTGAAGCCTCAGGGAGGATAGCTGTAATAACAATTTAGTCACCACAAAGTCTGGCAAACTTGTCAGTTGTTTTCCCGCCCTTGGCAGACATGCCGTGCTCATTTTCATGGCAAGCTGATTAATTGCTGAAAGTGCTCTAGTGAATGGCTCTCACTTTTAGGCCGATAATCACATTTCCAATTTCCTTTTCTATACATCTTTGGCTACAGTGTATACAGTAGTTCCTCTCTGAAGGACTAAGGAAACATCACATCACACACATCAGTCTTTCTCTGCTGTGTCCTTAACCTGCCAAATGATAATGAGAATGTGAACTTAATACCAACCTTCCTTTAGCTCATCATGGAGAGTAAAAGGATTAGATGAAAGCATGGTAAACTGCCCCCTCTCCCCGCCAAATGAACCGCAGAGAGTACATTAGTGGCAACTTTTCTCAAGATTGTTTTACAGAATCTTTGAAATAATATCTACATGACTTTTTGTAACATGCCTATGACCAACCAAGAATAAAAATAGCAGCCAATTCAAAGTTTCTATGAAGGAGAGACAAAACAGTGGTAGTAATTAATTTGACAGCATGGTGGAAAACCAATAGAATAACATTATCTTTAAGAGAAAATATCTTAATGTTAAAATCAGGTTAACATTATTGTAATTGTATGTTATTGTATGTTATTACAATAATAATAAAAACCAAAGCAAACAAAAACAAACCAAAACAGAAATCCTTGAACAATAAGCAGATAATGAGTATAAAACATTAACTAGCAAAAATGTTTACTATATCTTAGGTGCTCAATGGCTATTGCTCTCTTCCCTCTAATATAATTACAAAGAAGTAACTTCACCTAAAGATATGAGAATCAAAAACACCAAAGTAAGGCCTCTCTGCAAAGAGACAGAGCAGTGTAATCTGATCAACAGAGCACTCTTCAAAAATTAAAAATAATATAATATAGATATACATTTCATGCTTCTAAGTTGCTTTGTCATATGGCTAATTAATTACACACAATGGTCCCTACTAGTAGAGTGGAAATTCCAGGCATCTGTATTTTGTATCTCTGTGATAAAGCAAAGGCATACTATTTATTGAATGAATTTAGAGAAGACATCATAAACATTTGCAGAAGAAAACAAATGTAATCACTAAAGGAAATAGAGAAATAGAAAGCAATGTTAGTATCATCTGTTTGGGTAGATTTGGAGAATTTGGGATCCATTTGTATATATCACATATAGAGGGTGGTTTCTCCTCCATACTTGTCATAACACTGAAGATTTATATTCTAAAAATAGATTAATATGGTATTCTTTGTGTTGTGGTGTACCAAGGCCTATACTATTTTAGATGTATATTCCAGAGTTATTCCAGCTCAATAAGACTAATGATAGAAATGAAAAGAATAAACCAAATTCCTCATTAGAAAAATAGACAAAGGATATGAATAGAAGAGGAAATGCAAATATTATCAAAAGGATGTGAAAAGATACTTAACCCTACCACCCATCAAGAAAATGCAAAGTAAAATGAGAAAACATTAGACTGAGCATGCCTAATATCAAATGTTGGCTAAAAAAGATTAAAAAAAAAGAGAGAGAAGGAGAGGGAACCTGGAACTTTTTCACATACTGCTTGAGAGGGTGCAACTGTTGTGGTAACCTAAGAAAGCAATTCAGCAAGATCTAGAAAAATGGAAAACACGCATTCATTATGTCTCAAGTATTCTACTTTTAATAATGTGTTTTCTAGAACCTCATATATGTAAAACAGGAGATATGTCTCCAAATGTTCACTACTGCATTACTTAAAATACTTAAAAGTGTAACATAAATGTTCTTCAATAGGGGAATGGAGAGTTTAATATCCTGTGACATAAATAAATAATAGCAGTTAAATAAACTAGATCTACACATATCAGTATGAATAGATAGATCTCAAACACCAAGTAATCAAGATGAATGACACACAGAGGATATCATATGTGTATGTCAACAAAACAGCACACAAAACATAGGCCATGGATGTATATGATATATATATATTATATAAAAGTTCACAGAGGAAGACCATATCTTAGTTAATACCTATTGGGAAGGGAGAATGGGACAAAGAGGTCTTGAATTTTATGTTCAGGATATTTTTTATATAAAAAGCTAAAATGATGAATTATTAATGCTTTTCAATTCTGGAATGTACCTGAATTTTTGTCATATAATTTTTATCTCTGTAATCTCTGTAATTTTTAGTATTTTTCACATCTCTCAAGATAAAGATTAAAAAATGCAAAATAATAAGAAAATATAGAATTAAAGTAATTATTATATTAATTCCTATAAGGCAGTAAATCTTTCCAAAAAGCATCCTGATATACTCTATATGGCTATTTAAATTAATTTATAACTAATCAATATATACACATGGTTTCAAAAAACCTAATGAATAAGAGTGGGGGCTAGTAATATAATTCTTACATTGATTCAATAATTCATCACTGTTACCTATTTTAGGAATTGTAATTATAGAAATGAACTATGAAAAATTACAGAAAATGAAATGATGTTATTTTAATTAAATTAGTTCTTTAATAGATAATTAAATAATGGAATGGTACCCATATTTTAGACACATGGGCTTCTGAATTTTGAAAAGTATTTTCCTCTTCATTAATTAGGAAAGTTGATACACCTTGGCTGCTTCTATATTTAACCAAATGTATTAAAATAGTCTTAATCTGAAACTTTGATGCCAGCTATAAACTTGATCTCTTTTTGTGGCTCCTTCTAACCATATCACCATCTTAACATTTTAAAAAGCTCAGTTTAAGCAATAACTAATTCATTTTGAAATATTTATTCACTATGCTTACAGCATTTTGTTGTTCATGTTTCAGGTCCATAAAAGATTCTAATATTTATGATACTATTACTTGGCTTAAAATCCAAATTCTATATGGTCACGTTTCTTAGATTAAAATAGGTCATCTTAATGGAACAGTGGTTGAAGTACCTTGAACTCATGGCCTACATGCTATGCTAAGTTGCCTGAGTTGTGTCTGACTCTGTGTGACCCTATAGACAGCAACCTACCAGGCTCCTCTGTCCATAGGATTCTCTAGGCAAGAATACTGGAGTGGGTTGCCATTTCCTTCTCCACATGCCCTACATAAGACTTAGTTTATGGAGTTTAATTCAAATGTACAGAGATAGTTGCCACTTGGATCTGTATGTTCCAGATGAAACTGGCTTGTGATCACAATAGCACTGTGAAGTATCAATTAAAAGGCCTTTTGAAAGAACTGTGCTTGAGTGATTTGCTCCAGAAAAGGGCTTATATAGAGCTGTAGTCAGCCACAAACTCATTTGTATCTTTTACTGTGTTAACACAGGAGAGTTGAATCATAAAACATCAGATCAGATCAGATCAGATCAGTCGCTCAGTTGTGTCCGACTCTTTGCGACCCCATGAACCGCAGCACGCCAGGCCTCCCTGTCCATCACCAGCTCCCGGAGGTCACCCAGACTCACATCCATCAAGTCAGTGATGCCATCCAGCCATCTCATCCTCTGTCGTCCCCTTCTCCTCCTGCCCTCAATCCCTCCCAGCATCAGAGTCTTCTCCAATGAGTCAACTCTTCGCATGAGGTGGCCAAAATACTGGAGTTTCAGCTTTAGCATCATTCCTTCTAAAGAAATTCCAGGATTGATCTCCTTCAGAATGGACTGGTTGGATCTTCTTGCAGTCCAAGGGACTCTCAAGAGTCTTCTCCAACACCACACTTCAAAAGCATCAATTCTTCGGCGCTCAGCCTTCTTCACAGTCCAGCTCTCACATCCATACATGACCACAGGAAAGACCATAGCCTTGACTAGGCGAACCTTTGTTGGTAAAGTAATGTCTCTGCTTTTGAATATGCTATCTAGGTTGGTCATAACTTTCCTTCCAAGGAGTAAGCGTCTTTTAATTTCATGGCTGCAGTCACCATCTGCAGTGATCTTGGAGCCCAGAAAAACAAAGTCTGACACTGTTTCCACTGTTTCCCCATCTATTTCCCATGCAGTGATGGGACCAGATGCCATGATCTTCGTTTTCTGAATGTTGAGCTTTAAGCCAACCTTTTCACTCTCCACTTTCACTTTCATCAAGAGGCTTTTTAGCCCCTCTTCACTTTCTGCCATAAGAGTCGTGTCATCTGCATATCTGAGGTTATTGATATTTCTCCCGGCAATCTTGATTCCAACTTCTGTTTCTTCCAGTCCAGCATTTCTCATGATGTACTCTGCATATAAGTTAAATAAACATGGTGACAATATGCAGCCTTGACGTACTCCTTTTCCTATTTGGAACCAGTCTGTTGTTCCATGACCAGTTCTAACTGTTGCTTCCTGACCTGCATACAGATTTCTTAAGAGGCAGATCAGGTGGTCTGGTATTCCCATCTCTTTCAGAATTTTCCATAGTTTATTGTGATCCACACAGTCAAAGGCTTTGGCATAGTCAATAAAGCAGAAATAGATGTTTTTCTGGAACTCTCTTGCTTTTTCCATGATCCAGCGGATGTTGGCAATTTGATCTCTGGTTCCTCTGCCTTTTCTAAAACCAGCTTGAACGTCAGGAAGTTCACGGTTCACATATTGCTGAAGCCTGGCTTGGAGAATTTTGAGCATTACTTTACTAGCGTGTGAGATGAGTGCAATTGTTCGGTAGTTTGAGCACTCCTTGGCATTGCCTTTCTTTGGGATTGGGATGAAAACTGACCTTTTCCAATCTTGTGGCCACTGCTGAGTTTTCCAAATTTGCTGGCATATTGAGTGTAGCACTTTCACAGCATCATCATTCAGGACTTGGAATAGCTCCACTGGAATTCCATCACCTCCACTAGCTTTGTTCGTAGTGATGCTTTCTAAGGCCCATTTGACTTCACATTCCAAGATGTCTGGCTCTAGGTCAGTGATCACATCATCATGATTATATAGTGATCCCAAAGAGGGTTTCTGATAATTACATTCAAATATCAAATAGTTTATTCTTCATTTAGTTTGTTTAGTTTGAATTTTAAGTCAACATAGAGAGCTTTTATTTGTTTGACCATTAAGAGTCACCAGTGACCAAACATAAGGTGAAGAAAGAAAATATGCTGAACTGTATGCTGACTGATGAATGTCAGAGAACTCCCGAACAGCTTACATACTATACAGTTAAAACTAACTCAGTTAACTCAGCAACATACAACGGTTTACCATAACAGAGCAGAGAGGGAAAAGCAGGCAAGTCCTTTGGAGGGAGTAGGAGAGGCTCAGATAGAGGATTAGATAGAGAGGCTCAGAGGGGAATCTTGACTACTCTCTGTGTCTCTCCCTGATGCCAAAGAAAGAATGCCGGGAGCAGAACCCTTGGGATGTTCTCCTAAAATCTGAGACATAGCATTATTCTCAGTTGCTAAAAAGCCTGGAAACAATAAAAAAAAAAAACCCATTAAGTGATAAAAGAATAAACAAAATGTAGTATATCCATGTTGTTGTTCAGTCACTAAGTCGTGTCTGACTCTTTGCAACCTCATGGACAAGCATGCCAGACTTCCCTGTCCTTCACTATCTCCCTGAGTTTGCTCAAACTCATGTCCATTGAGTTGATGATGCCATTCAACTGTATCATCCCTCTGTCATCCCCTTCTCTTCTTGCCCTCAATTTTTCCCAGCATCAAAGTCTTTTCCTAAGAGTTGGTTCTTTGCATCAGGTGGCCAAAGTATTGGAGCTTCAGCTTCAGCATCAGTCCTTCCAATGGATAATCAGAACTGATTTCCTTTAGGATTGACTGGCTTACTTTCTTACTGTCCAAGGGACTCTCAAGAGTCATCTCCAGCACCACAGTTCAAAACCATCAGTTCTTTAGTGCTTAGCCTTCTTTACAGTCCAACTCTCACATCCAGCCTCAACTACTGGAAAAATCATAACTTTGACTATATGGACCTTTGTTGGCAAAGTGATGTCTCTGCTTTTTAATACGCTGTCCAGGTTTGTCATAGCTTTTCTATCAAGGGGCAAGCATCTTTTAATTTTGTGGCTGTAGTCATCATCTACAGTGATTTTGGAACCCAAGAAAATAAAATCTGCCACTGTTTCCATTTTTTTCCCATCTGTTTGCCATGAAGTGATGGGAACTGAATATTCACTGGAAGGGCTGATGGTGAAGATGAAACTCCAATACTTGGGCCACCTGATGCGAAGAACCAACTCATTGGCAAAGACCCTGATGCTGGGAAGGATTGAAGGTGGGAGGAGAAGGGGACAACAGAGGATGAGATGGTTGGATGGCATCACTGACATGATGCACATGAGTCTGAGTAGGCTCTGGGAGTTGGTGATAGACAGGGAAGCCTGGCATGCTGCAGTCCATGGGGTCACAAAGAGTCTGGCATGACTGAATGACTGAACTAAACTGAACTGAACTGATGGGACCTGATGCCATGATCTTGGTTTTTGAATGTTCAGTTTTACGTCCGCTTTTTCACTCTCCTCTTTCACCTTCATCAAGAAGGTCTTTAGTTCCTCTTCACTTTCTGCCATTAAGGAGGAATCATCTGTTATTTGTATATCTGAGGCTGTTGATACTTCTCTTGGCAATCTTGATTCTAGCTTGTGAGTCATCCAGCCCAGGATTTTGCATGATATACTCTGTATAGAAGTTAAAAAAGTAAGGTAACAATATACAGCTTTAACGTACTCTTTTCCTAATTTTTAACCAGTCTGTTGTCCTATGTCAGACTCTAATTGCTGCTTCTTGACCTGTATACAAGTTTCTCAGGAAGACAGGTAATGTGGTCTGGTATTCCCATTTCTTTAAGCATTTTCCGGTTTGTTGTGATCCACATAGTCAAAGGCTTTAGTATAGTCAATACAACAGAAATCAATGTTTCTTTTTGGAATTTCCTTGCTTTTTCTATGACCCACCAGATGTTGGAAAGTTGATCTCTGGTTCCTTTGCCTTTTCTAAATCCAGCTTGTAATCCATACATGTACATATGGTATATCCATATAGTAAAATATTATTTGGAGATAAAAAGGGATAAAGAACTGATATTTAAAACATGGATGAACCTTGAAATTACCATGGTAAGTGAAAGAAGCCAGTTACAAAAGGCTATATATCATATGATGTCACATATAGGAAACGTCCAGAATAGGCAAAGCCATAGGGACAGAAAATAGATTATTGGTTCCTAGGGGTAGGGGGAAGGAAGAATAGGGAAGGAGTGTTAATGAGTGTGTGTGTGTAAGTCGCTCAGTCATGTCTGATTCTTTGGGATCCCATGGACTGTAGCCTGCCAGACTTCTGTCCATAGCATTCGCCAGGCAAGAATACCAGAGTGGGTTGCCATTCTCTTTTCCAGGGTATCCTCCCAACCCAAGGATCAAACCTGTGTGTCCCACATTGCAGGCATATTCTTTACCATTGAGCCACCAGGGAAGTGTGCTAATGGGTAGTGGGTTTCTTTTAGGAATGGTGAAAATGTTCTTAAATTAGACAGTGGTGATGACTGCACAGCTCTGTGAATATACTAAAAATTACTGAAGGTATTCACACAATTAAAAGTATCAAGTTTATGATATATGAAATATATCTCAATAAAATTACTATTATAAAAAATCCAGGTTTTGGCTGGTAAGAGTACTGAAGGTCAAAGGGACAAAACTTTATCAAGCATCTTCCTCAAGCGGTACATTAAATAAGTAATAAGCTGTCAAAGCATAAGCATTCAGTCTTTTCAAAGACTCTCCATTTGAGCAACTGTATTTCACAATGACTTAAAAATATTTGCTGAAGAAAAGACCTGACCCATGAAAGAGCCTTTTCTGCGACTGTCAGCCCTAAGGCATTTTTAGAATTTTTAATAGTATCAATAGAAGCCTTATGGGCACTAGCAGATGATCCTATAAAGTATTAAAAAAAAAGTCTGAATGGCAGTGGGGAATCAAATCTTTTCATTAAAAAATAATAGAGTCCTTTTCTTAAATGGTGGTAAGAAGACTATTTGTCAAGATTGTATGACCTTTTCGAAACCATAAAGAATTCTATTCTAGCAAAGCTTTAACTAACTCAAAAGGAGAGAGAATCTTAGGATGAGAGGGAAGTTTTTTAATTTCAATAATGCCACCCATTTCCCCCCTCATTCAGTTGATAGATATGGACAGGAGTTTTTTCAGGGTTTAGAGTAACTTTCCAACACCAACGGCAGTCAGTTAAAGGACAGAGAACGCAAAGGAGCCAACTGCATCCCACTGGCATAAACAAATTTTAAAACAATGTGCAAAAAAAATAAAATCAAAGCAACAATTTTAAATTAAGCTTTAATTTCAAAAGTTGTCATTAGTATTTTCCACAATTAATAAAATATGCACTTTTTAACTATGTCTTTTTGACTTCAATATAAATGAAAATTTAGTGCTTCATCTTAAGGAGCAGGCAAGCTATGATTTACTTAGAAGGTAAAATATGTGGAACTAACATGTCCCAAAGAAATAAACTTTCTCCTTTATCAAGAAGTAAATGAGAAGTGAAATTTCTGTTTCTGGGCATTGCTAAGATTCTAAGCCTACTATTAGAAATAGTTTTGGAATTGTGTACTATAAAATCTCAGAGATAATTTCTTGAATTGTGAGATCATATTTATATTTACTGAATTTCATTTTGAACTATATTTTCTTCTCCTTCCACAATTTTGTTACCCAGCAAGGTGACCACTAGTGTAATTTCTCTGCTTGGATAAAACATGCAATACAGACCATAACCTGAATACTGCAAGGCTGGATGTACCTTGCAGTAGTTCCCCCGGTCAAGTCCTCTACGCCAAGTGCAGCTTGCCATGGCAAGGCTGTAGTCATCTCTAACCACTGCTAAATTGGGTACAGCTCCAAGCACTTGTCTCCCTGACAATTCCTCAGGCTGGTGGGGGCCACTGAAACTTAGAAGTGGCATATTAAAGTGGGGCTCTGGGAATAAGACAAAAGTTAGCTGGAGGGAACTATCTCAGACTTGTCTTGAAGAGAATGAAATGCAGCAAATTTTTAGAAGTGGATGCCTCTTTTGAAGGGTTAACATTTTATATATTGATCATGATGGTGGTTATACAACTAAACAACAAATTGCCCAAAACCATAGAACCATATGCTACCAAGGGTAAATTTTACTGTAAGTAAATTACACTTCAGTAAACTTGATGTAAAAAAGTGATTATCTCTGAATGATAAAATTAAGGATTTTTCTCTTTATATTTTCTTGAACTTTACAAACTGGCTAAGTAACTCCACAGTCAGTTAAAAAGAATGTAGCTTTGGACACCCTTGTCCCCTTCTATGCCCTTGGAAGTGTACGTAGGCAGAGTAAGTCTAAGTTCCCTTGCTAAATCGGCTAAGGTGAAAAAAACACCCTACTGATGATACTGCAAAGAGAAAAAGAATAAATCCTACATTCACGAAAATTTGGATTTGACGGTGGTTGCTCAGCCCATGGGAAGCAGAAATTTTAAAGGGCATTATTTTCCTCTGAGGTGCCTGTGCTATGAGATTCTCCTGAGATGAGCTGTACATACCTCAGCATTCCCTGAGGACCATTTCTGTTGCTAAGGCATGAGCACCATGTATCTGCACAGTGATCTGCAACATGGACCTCTCACACCTTGGAACCCAAGGCCACCCATGACTCTAAGAGGCTCTGCAGACAGAACATCACCATGGCAGGCTGCCTGCGTGAAGGACCTGAAATTGACCCCTCCATCTACATAGGCTGAATATCATTCCCCAACCAAACTGGAGTGACAGAATTGATCTCTTGGAGAATTACTTTAGCTAAGTTGCTTCCCTATCCATTCATAAACTCTTTAGCAACCAAAGGGAGAACCCTATGAGCCTGATACTGTATTATAATTCAGAGAGAAAATACCAGGCATGCTGCCTGCCTCATCATGCAGAGGTCTAATAGTGACACGCAAGAGAATTCTCTCAAGTCTCAGCCCCAGGAACAGTAAATCTTCCTGAGCAACCTGGTTTGTGTTTATCTTCCAGACACTCTAAATCATGTAATTCACTGACATTTCTTTCTTTAGCCTGGCAACCAGGACAGAGTCAAAGTGGCTCTCTACTTTGAGCCGGTGCATGGTATACTAATAAGAAACATTTTGCACACTATTTTAACCTTTCCTTCAACTTATTTTCCTAATTTTTATCTTTGCCCTAATTCCCTCATCCATTGTTGGTTTTTGAATTTTCCAAACGTGTCAAATACATACAGAGGTAAAATACTGAGTAGTACATAGATAACTATATTGTACTCACTACAAATGCAGAAATAAACAGATTCCACAGCCTACTTTCTATAAGGTGAAATGCTAGATACATAGATAACTGTAGTATATGCAAAACAAATGTGGAAAATTGCTATCATCTCTATTAACTGATTCCAAGGCCCACTGTAAATGAGGAAAAAAATTAAATATATAAATAACTATATTATACTCAGTATAAATGCAGAAAAGGTATAATTTGCTTACTATTCTATAGCCTATCATTAATCAGGTGAAATATTACAATAGTTAACTGTTACATACACAGGAAACTATAGCATACTTGGTGCAAAGGCAGAAAGTCTCTAACTTCTCTACCTTGTATCTCCTCTTCAAGATTTCTCAATTTGCAGTGATTATTTTTGGTCTGATATATCATCTTCGGATATAAGCACCATTAATTCCAGATTAAGGATGATTGTATATTAATACTGCTGATGTTACTACTAGTGTTACTAATGTGTTTTTTTGTAGTAAAGAAAACAAATGAAAAGTCATATTGGAAACGGGAATTTTTATTACTGCCTTGTTTAGAAGACTCCTACTTCCAAACAGTCATTAATAGAAAACTTAGAAATCATCGATAATCATTAGGAGTTTTCTAACATTCTCAGCAAGGCATATTGCAAGAGAAGTGCCAAAGGCAGCTATCTCACTTTTTAGGACACTTCCTAAATAACCACATGCAAAGGTCCAGTTTCCCTACTATAAAATGGAGACACCTCATGGCAGGGTTCAAAATTCATTTTGGTACTACACACGTGAGGAAACCAAATTGCTTGTCTTTACAGCCATGTGGGAAAGGGCTCCACAGTATATTATTGAGCACAATATTAGAGTCATTTATTCAATAGGTGGGGCTTCCCTAATAGCTCAGTTGGTAAAGAATCCGCCTGTAATACAGAAGACCCTGGTTTGATTCCTGGGTCGGGAAGATCCACTGGAGAAGGGATAGGCTACCCACTCTAGTATTCTTGGACTTCCCTGGTGGCTCAGCTGTAAAGAATCCACCTGCAATGCAGGAGACCTGGGTTCGATCCCTGGGTTGGGAAGATCCCCTGGAGAAGGGAAAGGCTACCCACTCCAGTATTCTGGCCTGGAGAATTGCATGGACTATAGTCCATAGGGTCGCAAAGTGTTGGACATGATTGAGTCACTTACACTCACTCACTCATTCGATAGGCCCTCATGCCACTGCCTCCTTCTTGTTCACATGATGAGGCCAATATGGCAAGAATTTCAGACAACTGAAAAAGTAAATTGAAGTATGCTTTTTGTTACCCTGTTAGATCACATCTGGACTTGGAAAAATAAAATCTTATAGATCATCTTACAAACTCTGACACAGGATCTAAATCAAACAATGTGGAAGACAACTGGTTTTCAAATCCTCCACCCTGTTGAAAGCCTCCATCCTCCTCACTTCTAAGTAAGAAGGACTGGAATCCTGAAAGGAAGCTTCCTGGCTGGAAGCAGGGATGGCACTTTTAAGGTCCTTTGAGCAAATCAGAAATGGCTGACAGGAAAGGGGGTTTGGGTCTGAGAGCTATTTTGTTTATCTTTAGATTCTGGTTCTGAGGCTGTTCGTGGGGATTGGCAGATAAAGGGGGATCTCTCAAGTGATACAGTAAAAGCCTATCTCCCTTCACCGACACTATTTTCTAAATGGCTCTTGCCAGTGTTAAACCTGGGCAAAGGAATTGTGTCAATAGTCTTCCTAAAGGTCCACCAAAAAGCACACTGAAAGGTGTGAAGAACACAGATACAAGAAGGGGAGAATATCAAGTAAGTGACCAACAGTAAAGCATGCTTACCTGAGGAACTTAAACCAAACCGAGCTTCATTAAATGACATTATTCATTCAATGAACACTGAGCAGGGGCCAGGGCTGTGGGGGTGGGGGCTGGGGTGGGCCTTACCACCTCATAGGAGGCTAATACATGCAGAGAGCAACAGTTATAAGAGTTTAGATGAAGAGGCGACTTCCCTGCAGAAATATGGGAAAGGCTGTAAGAGTTGATTAGCACTTAGCTGGGGATATCAAGAATGCATAAGAATCCAAATGAGATGGGACCAGGACAATCAAAGTGGATCAGTTATCATTCCTAGCAGAATTCACAGAATAAAGAAACCCACTTTCTTCTCAACCCCTAAGGTTCCATAACAGATTCCTGTCCTGCTGCCTGGCCTCTCTTCATTCTGAGCTCACCCTACACTATCAGAACAACTGCCTCCAACTACAACAACGTGTTTCAACATGTCTACAGACCTAATGGAAGGTGACACTCATTTTGACGGGTTTCCAGTGCTCCAGAATCAAAGGCCAGCTTTACTTTTCCAATCTCAAAAGCCTCGAGGTGCTTTTAGGACACATCCTAGACACTACCATGCCTCGGGGGCCTCCAATACCGTAGTGTGACACTTACTTCTGCGCACACCTCCTTTCTTTTTAGGTCAGCCAGGCTCCCACTTCTGCAGGACCCACTCATTCACCCACATTCTCCAGCTGAGCTCCAGTGCCATGCCAGGCACCAAGCTGGGCACTGAATCAGACACAAAGCCACAAATCACTAACATGATTTTACTAACCAATTTCTAACAAACTTGTGGAATAACCTAATTCAAACTATATAACCCTAAATTTAGTTAATGTTTTAAAACTTTTAGTACAGAAAAGTATCTAATAACCAGGCATGTACCAATAATCCCCTTGTATAACCAACATTAATATTTTTGTTATGTTTATTTCAGATGGCAATCTTAAATAAAATGTTACAGATTTGGCTAAAGCTGAATTCCTAATAGTTCCCTCCTTCCCTTCCTCCCTAGAGGTACCACTATCTTAATTTGGTATCATCCTGAAATATTTTTTATACTTCTACTAGAGATGCACTGATGTATAAACAATATTTAACACTATTTAAATTCAATATCACATATATTTTTAAATGTTCATAAGGATAACCTCATATCTATTCTTTTGTAACTTGTAGTTTTCACTCAAAAGTGTTTTGCAAAGATGTCCATGTTGACACATGTAGTTATTTCATTTTAATGGCTCTTGAGTTTACTTATTCACAGTGAACTTCCTGACCTCAAGCTGGTTTTAGAAAAGGCAGAGGAACCAGAGATCAAATTGCCAACATCTGATGGATCATCTAAAAAGCAAGAGAGTTCCAGAAAAACATCTATTTCTGCTTTACTGACTATGCCAAAGCCTTTGACTGTGTGGATCACAATAAACTGTGGAAAATTCTGAAAGAGATAGGAATACCAGACCACCTGACCTGCCTCTTGAGAAACCTATATACAGCTCAGGAAGCAACAGTTAGAACTGGACATGGAACAACAGACTGGTTCCAAATAGGAAAAGGAGTACGTCTGGGCTGTACATTGTCACCCTGCTTATGTACACAGTACATCATGAGAAACGCTGGACTGAAAGAAACACAAGCTGGAATCAAGATTGCTGGGAGAAATATCAATAACCTCAGATATGCAGATGACACCACCCTTATGGTAGAAAGTGAAGAGGAACTAAAAAGCCTCTTGATGAAAGTCAAAGAGGAGAGTGAAAAAGTTGGCTTAAAGCTCAACATTCAGAAAACGAAGATCATGGCATCTGGTCCCATCACTTCATGGGAAATAGATGGGGAAACAGTGGAAACAGTGTCAGACTTTCTTTTTTGGGACTCCAAAAAAATGGTGCAGATGGTGATTGCAGCCATGAAATTAAAAGATGCTTACTCCTTGGAAGGAAAGTTATGACCAACCTAGATAGCATATTCAAAAGCAGAGACATTACTTTGCTAACAAAGGTACGCTTGTCAAGGCTATGGTTTTTCCAGTGGTCATGTATGGATGTGAGAGTTGGATTGTGAAGAAAGCTGAGTGCCGAAGAATTGATGCTTTTGAACTGTGGTGTTGGAGAAGACTCTTGAGAGTCCCTTGGACTGCAAGGAGATCCAACCAGTCCACCCTAAAGGAGACCAGTCCTGGGTGTTCATTGGAAGGACTGATGCTGAGGCTGAAATTCCAGTACTCTGGCCACCTCATGCAAAGAATTGACTCATTGGAAAACACCCTGATGCTGGGAGGGATTGGGGGCAGGAGGAGAAGGGGACGACAGAGGATGAGATGGCTATATGGCATCACCGACTCGATGCACATGAGTTTGGGTGAACTCCAGGAGTTGGTGATGGACAGGGAGGCCTGGCGTGCTGCAATTCATGGGGTCGCAAATAGTCGGAAATGACTGAGCGACTGAACTGAACTGAACTGATTCACAGTTTATTTCCCATAGCTATCCTGATTCTAAGCTTTTACTTTTCCAAATGTTACAATAAGCATTTTTATTTGTCTTCCTGTGCATACCTGTCAGACTTTCTCCTATGATATTAAGTTCTTAGTTTTAAGTCCTACTCTCTGGCCTGCTGATTCTTCTCATGGTTGAGTTTTTTTTCTTGAGTTTTTAATTATCTGATTGTGAGGTCATCTTTGGTGATGTTAGTTTCTCAGCTGGAGATTCTTAAACAATGCATGTGGTTACATTTGGACTTTAAATTCACATGGAGTACAAGCCTGGAGTTGTCCAAGAGTACATTTGAGGCCCATGACTTACGTTTCCAAGTTCAAGTGTACCACCATGAGCACACAAGGCCTCATTCTTTGGTCTCTAAAGGAGTAATAAACCTAAGACTCTAGTGCTTTGCTGGGGGCTTGACTCTGCCCAGGCCTCCTGCACTGGCAGCTCACATACTCGTGACCCTGGCTTCTGGTTCTGTATTTCTAGAAGCTGAGGATTTTCTTTGCTCCTTTACTATTTCCTCTAGCTAGTGACCTGTATTATTGAATATCAAGTATTTCTAGGAGCTTACTGAGAAACTTTTATGTTCATTTTCATTGTCTAAATTGTCAGAATAAACATCTTAACTGAATTCTTTAAATATTGATTTAATTTTTCTAATAGTATAAATTATATTTGAAAAAAATCTGTTGGTTCATACTTTTTGGAAATGTTCAACACTACATTACTGAGCTTGTGAACTGCTCTTTTTTGTGCTAAAGATACAGATAACCTTAAAAAAAATGGGTAAAATTAAAAGAAATTTTTGTTTTGACAATTTTAACTTTCTTAATAAATTATCTAATTGAGTTATATGTTAGAAATTTTTGATTTATAATTTTATACCTTGCTTATAATTTCTCATCCTATAAAAAACCGATGTTTTTAAAATGTTCACATTATTTGATATCTATGTTTAAAGTTTTCTTTATCTTATTTGCATGCTTCATGCTGTGCTAAACATACATATGTGCATAACTGTTAAGGATCAAAGATGAAAAAATTCATGAGAATACAATTTATCTGTCTAGTAATTTTAAATGGATAGCAATCAGCTACAAACAACATTCTACTCACCAAGAAGGATTTTTTGGCTATGAATAATAGGAGATACAGAGATGTACAACAATTATGATGTTAGAAACAACTGAGAGATCAGTTACTACAGGTACACACCTACTTAGTAATAAACTAAGCTTAAAAACGCAAGCAATACAAGTATTGCATAGTAGGCTTTCTTGGAATATGTAAATACTAAGAAAGAAACGCACAGATTGGATAAACAGTGATTCATCAGTTGGAGTTGTGGCAGTAATTCATATTCTAATGATGTTTTAAAATAGCATAACAGGTTATTTAGATATAAAACAATACTTGTGATTAAATGTTTTTTTGGTCCAGTAATATAATGGTTTTGTGCTGATTTGAATATACAATTATTTCAAATAGAAATCATTTCATATAGTATTTTTACAGAGTTCTAGAAAACTCAAGGTAAACTGAAGGCATTTTTCAAAGCTAGCTAAATGCTATTACTTGGAAATACTTCTTAGTTAAAAAGGAAAAAAACAAAAAACCAATATCAGGTTTCCAAAATCAGTTAGCTTTACCAAATAATTAGCAATTAGTTGTTAAAGCCATTCATTAACTTTGTCTACATATATAATAAATCAAATTTCTAAAGGCAGCTTAGTGGCTTTTGCTAGAGAACCGTACCAGTGCTGTATAAAACACTTCAAGCACAAAACTGAAGGATAATCAATATCGCAAGAGGTTTCTCAAAATTAGAATAAATTGACATTTTTGGTATCAATTTTAGGAAGACAAGTTACCAGTGACAACACTAAAAGCATCATTTGCTGCATCTAGGACAATTAATATGGCCCATGACTTGAAGGCAGTTAAGAAGATAAAGGCATTTAAGAAGAGCCACAGGTGTACACGTGTTCCCCATCCTGAACACCCCTCCCACCTCCCTCCCCATACCATCCCTCTGGGTCATCCCAGTGCACCAGCCCCGAGCATGTGTACACCCGTGGCAGATTCATGTTGATGTATGGCAAAACCAATACAATATTGTAAGGTAATTAGCCTCCAATTAAAATAAATAAATTTCTATTAAAAAAAATAAGCTTGCAAACTAAAAAAAAAAAAAAAAATAGAGCCATTGGCCCTGTACCTGGTGCTGGCGATGCTTGGTGATTCTGCTCCAAGCCTACATCTTTCTAGCTGACTGGCAACAATCTGCCTTTCCACCTCCAGTTCTCGGGTGAGTCGCTGAAACTGAAGCTCCTGTGATTCAAGGAAATGAAAGGAACATAAAGCACCAGGTTTGCTCAGGCAGATACATGAATTCATGTATGTCACAAGAAACACAGGAACATGCCCAAAACATAACACTATAGTGTGGCCTTATGAGAGTGGAGTTTTGGATGGAATTGTGGGCCTAAACAACCTACTGATTTGAAGCTCTTACAAACAAACCTAAAGGCACTAGAATTTCAGTCTTTGTTTGAAACTGAAAATATGCAAATCCTTATTTGGCCTTTTTTTCCTTTGGTTCTAATTGAGGTCTTCCAAATAGTACTTATGCCACAGGGATGTAATGTAAGGGTTGCAGAGTCTTTACATTAGAGGTACATCAACCAATATAAATAATCTCTTCATCCTCAACAGCTAATATTTTCATCTCTTATACTGTATGCTAGCTCAGCATTAAAAAAAGTAAATTCCTGTGATGAGACTCCGTTGACAGTATTAGATACAAAACCTTTCAATTGTTAAGAAAAAAAAAATCATTACAATCCCACAAAAAAGTCTTGTTATATTTATCTATAATACAAACACATTTTTCCTACTGTCACAAATGCATTCATGTGTCACTGTATGAAGGGACAAGAGAAAAAATAATAAAAAGGTCTGAGTCATAATATAGAACTTAAAATTGTATTAAAAAGATGGAAGATTGTCTAAAGAAATTATAGTTTTCATACTATGATGCATCACAAAGTCAAGTATTCTATTCTAGGAGAAATCTTTTAACATTATTTGTACTTATCTCATTGTTATCTTAACAGGATTTTAATATATAGAAAGCAGGCCATGCTATAAACTATCTATAAATCATGTACGCTCTAAAGGCTTTAGGCCACAAATAACATCTCCAATAACACCTCAAGCTCCCCTGTGCCATATTAACTCCTTACAAGTCTACTCAAAGCAAATGCTGAACTCTAAGTGGTTTAATTGGACATTGACTACTGGTTCAAAACACCAGGGAGATGTACCTTAAGCAAAGGAACTAATCAGACATAGAACTACCTTAGTTCTGTTAATAATAATATTACTGACAATATACTATCTATAACAGTAAAATACAATTCAATTGGAAACTGAATTAACCCTCTGTGAGATTAGGCAAAGGTACAACTACTTGACAGCACTGGCTGAGCAAATTCTACAAACTATTCTTAGAATCATCCTTAAGAAAACAGTCCGTGAACTCTTATTGCTTTCTGATATCAACAGTTCTTTCCTAATGAGCCCAGTTGGTGTGGGAGAATATACAGCAGTAATAACAGTTGTTACACGGAAGAACTATACACAGAAGAACTATACAAAAAAGATCTTCATGACCCAGATAATCATGATGGTGTGATCACTCACCTAGAGCCAGACATCCTGGAATGTGAAGTCAAGTAGGCCTTAGTGTTTATCACTATGAACAAAGCTAGTGGAGGTGATGGAATGCCAGTTAAGCTAGTTCAAATCCTAAAAGATGATGCTGTGTAAGTGCTGCAATCAATATGCCAGCAAATCTGGAAAACTCAGCAGTGGCCACAGGATTGGAAAAGGTCAGTTTTCATTCCAATCCCAAAGAAAGGCAATGCCAAAGAATGCTCAAACTACCACACAGTTGCACTCATCTCACACATTGGCAAAGTAATGCTCAAAATTCTTCAAGCCAGGCTTCAGCAATAAGTGAACCATGAACTTCCAGATGTTCAAGCTGGTTTTAGCAAAGGCAAAGGAACCAGAGACCAAATTGCCAACATCTGCTGGATCATCAAAAAAGCAAGAGAGTTCCAGAAAAACATCTATTTCTGCTTTATTGACTATATCAAAACCTTTGACTGGGTGGATCACAACAAACTGTGGAAAATTCTGAAAGAGATGGGAATACCAGACCAACTGACCTGCCTCTTGAGAAAACTGTATGCAGGTCAGGAAGCAACAGTTAGAACTGGACATGGAACAACAAACTGGTTCCAAATAGGAAAAGAAGTACGTCAAGGCTGTATATTGTCACCCTGCTTATTTAACTTATATGCAGAGTACATCATGAGAAATGCTGGGCTTGATGAAGCACAAGCTGGAATCAAGATTGCCAGGAGAAATATCAATAACTTCAGATATGCAGATAACCTTATGGCAGAAAGTGAAGAACTAAAGAGCCTCTTGATGAAAGTGAAAAAAGAGAGTGAAAAAGTTGGCTTAAGGCTCAACATTCAGAAAACTAAGATCATGGCATCCGGTCCCATCACCTCATGGCAAATAGATGTGGAAACTTTGTTTTTCTGGGCTCCAAAATCACTGCAGATGGTGACTGCAGCCATGAAATTAAAAGACGCTTACTCCTTGGAAGGAAAGTTATGACCAACCCAGACAGCATATTAAAAAGCAGAGACATTACTTTGCCAACAAAGGTCTGTCTAGTCAAGGCTATGGTTTTTCCAGTGGTCATGTATGGATGTGAGAGTTGAACTATAAAGAAAGCTGAGTACCGAAGATTGATGCTTTTGAGCTGTGGTATTGGAAAAGACTCTTGAGAGTCCCTTGGACTGCAAGGAGATCCAACCAGTCCATTCTGAAGGAGATCAGTCCTGGGTGTTCATTGGAAGGACTGATGTTCAAGCTTAAACTCCAATACTTTGGCCATCTCATGCAAAGAGTTGACTCACTGGAAAAGACCCTGATGCTGGGGAAGATTGAGGGCAGGAGGAGAAGGGGATGACAGAAAATGAGATGGTTGGATGGCATCACCAACTCAAAGGGCATGAGTTTGGGTAAACTCCATGAGTTCGTGATGGACAGGGAGGCCTGGCGTGCTGTAGTCCATGGGGTTGCAAAGAGCCGGATATGACTGAGCGACTGAACTGAACTGTTGGCCCAACAATGCTGTAAAACGGGATTATAATGGATAAGGGGGACACTGCCTACCTCTACTTAACAATTCCTAGATCATAGGCTTCTGATTAATGTTTGGCCACAAAGCACCAGATAGATAATAATTGCATAATATTCAGTTCCAGGCTAAGATCACTGATTTTAAGGACAAATACTATTACATTTACTTCACAGTCTTTGTCCTTAAACAGCATCATAGCTTTTGTGATACACTTCCATTCTTTCAATTATTTTGTGTGTGTGTATGCTCAGTTGCTCAGCCATGTCTGACTCTTTTATAGGACCTAACTCTGTGTGACTCCATGGACTGTAGCCTGACAGGTTCCTTTGTCCATGGGATTTAACAGGCGAGAATATTGGAGTGGGTTGTCATTTTCTTCTCCAGGGGATTTTCCTGATCCAGGAATCAAATCTGAGTCTTGTGCACTGGCAGTTGGATTCTATACCACTGCAGATTGTTTATTATACACCTCTTTTCCTGGAAGACGCTGCTTGTACCAAGCTGGGCCACGAAAGGACCATCCATGCATCTCAAAATATCCCCCAACCCATTATATAACTTTTGAGTTCTCAGTTCAGTGGCAACTAGGGATTGAGGACAGGAGGGTTTCATTTTGGGATGGCGAAAAGTTACCAGGATAGGATTAAGGTATGTTTTAAACTAGAACAGGAAAACAATTCCCATTCGTAGGAAAAAAAATCTATTTTAGTGGGTTTTTTTTTTTTTTTTTTTTTTTAATTATGTCTACAGCTGCCTATGGTCTTTTGAGCATCCTTTCAAGGAAATATTTGGGAAATTTCCTGCTTGAAGGCAGACAATGGAACTTAATATCTCATGATTCCTTCCCTCTGAAGCAGATATAGGCAACTTTAGCTCTGCCGAGAAGATGCCAGACTGTGACTAGGATGCTGAAACCAAGATGTTGATGTTGGAAAACACGAAGCTCGTTTCCTTTCTCACTTTCACCTTCTTGCTGCACTTCCTGTAGTAGAAATCGAGGCCAAGTTTCTAACGTGGAAATAACCTCCACACAAACTGTGTTTGTACTTGATGGCAGTGCCAGTGTTTCCTTGGTTTGGACACTATTCCTGAGAGCTCAGTCTCAAGGTTTGTTCTCCAGTCCTGGCAACAAACATGGGAATTCATGAATAACCACTAGTATTTTTTTCCCCGCATAATTAGCCATGTTAGTCTCTTTTTCTTGCAACTAGAAACTCTGACTGATAGACCTCTAGAAACCATTTACAGTTGTCAAGTTATGAGAAGAGCCTCAGTACCCATGATGCAGCTGATTTTTTTTAGAAGTTGGGCAATTCCTTTAACACTCATTTGGACTGAGTCAAGTCCACACTGTATCCCTCCTAGCTGCAGAGTCTGTAATACTGAACATCACCGGCTACTTTTATCAAACCCATTTCACCCATTATTTGCCCACCCTTCTCACACATAGAACATAGTTAAAGCCTCCACAGCAGACTCTCAGGAAGCTGCAAAGCATGGAATCTATTCAGGTTACTTAATACTTGTGAACATTCACAAGCAAAATATATGTATGCTTTGTTGTAAAATTATTAACATTACACTAATTCCAAAAAATATAAGTTGAACTCCCACATGTGACTGCCATCAAGATGAGTGAGTATGATATAAACATTTGACAATTTTGTCTCCACTGGATTCTTAGACAGTATTACACAGTCATATAAAAACACCTCTAATGATTTCCAAAATAATACTCATCAAGAGGATTATGCTGTGATACCATCCATAAATTTTAAGTTTTAATTTTTTTTTAATCCTCTAAACATAATGTGTGAAATCTGAACCTTACCACTGTCTCCAAAACTGGGCATCTAAATTATGGGAGGATCCTTTGAGAAGAGCAAGGAAATAATGTTAAAATCTTCTGCCAGTGATTTAGTACATGACAACTTCCCCTTAAATACTGTTAAATGAGACCATAATCAAGGTTAGAAAAAGAGTCAAGGCTACTGACATGCTATAAAAATGGAGTCAGTTCACATGTGTTTGGAAGCTTTTGTTTATATTTGCTTCATCTCTCTCAGGTAAGTATATAAAAAATCATTCTCTGAGAGTCAAGCCGAGAGAAGAAAACATAAAGATTCACTTTCATCATCTTGTATGGTAGACAGAAATGTGTGGCTGAGGAGGCCCAAGGAAAGACTCACTGCCCCAGAGGTCATGCCTTCAGGGGTCCCTCAGCTGAAGAGAGCCTTCGTGACCCAGGAAGTTATATCCTTCTGGGCAGGCTGTGTGCAGCACTGACTGAGATGAGAAGAGAAAAGCCAGGTTCAGACATGCTTTAGAGTTTGCCATCAGCTTAACTCCCTGGCATAGTATGTGGATGCCCCCGGCCCCAGTGCCCAAGCCTGCTTTTCCTTCCCCTCTCCTCCATAAGAGCTGATCTACAATACACACTCTGCATGAAAACTCTACTTCAGTGAGAACCCAACTTGAGACAGTATTGTTTTCGGATTCTTTTACAGAATGACAGGAAGTTTTCTCTCACTCCTAGTTTTTAAAATTGTGAGATTCTTTAAATGTACTGAAAAAGTAGAGATAATAACACAATGAGCTTTGGCAAATCTGACCTAGGTCTAGCAAATCTTACTCTTTTGCTACATTTGCTTCAAGTTTTTTGAGAAATAAAGTATTACAGATACAATGAAATCCCCTGGCTTCTCTTTCCTGGATCTTATTTCTCTCTCTCTCCTTTTCTCTCCAGAAGAAACCATTATCTTGAATTTGGTGTTTAATATTCACATGAATATTTTATGTTATTACTACTCCATATATACAGTACCATAAATAATACATAGCATCACTTTGCATATTCATACAATTTATATCAATGGTATACAAAACACCCAGTGTTCTGCAGATTGCTTTTATTACAATATGATTTTGAGATTTATCAATATCAGTACACTTAGACCCAGTTCATTTATTTCCATTGCTCAACAATATTCTATTGTATGACTACCGCATAGTATATTTGTACGTTCTCATCATAATGAACCCTTGGGTTGTTTCCAATTTTGTGCAATTATCAACATGCTGCAAAAGAAGCATCTTTGTATAAATCATCTATATACATGTGCCAGACAGTTCCAGTAGAGTCTTAGATATGGAATTGTTGAGTTGAAGGCTGTGTACATCTTCAAATTTACTTGATAATGATTATTACGCTACCTTCCAAAGTGGTTGTATCAATTTACATTCCAGTCAGCACTGTATAAGAGTTCCAGTTTATATACATCCTCACTGATGCCAATCTGCATGTGGGGGCTTAAATTTCTTTTCATTCTTTTTTCCTTTTTGTAAAAGCATGGAATGATAGGCATGGAGTACTATCTTGTATTTATTTCATTTTGTGTTTTCCTGCTAAACAACATGTTTTCATAGGCTTATTGGCCACTTAGGTACCCTCTTCTCGCACAGCTATCATACACTGTCAGGGGGCCAGGTTTCTCAACACCCTTGCACTAATGCTTTAGGTTTGGGCAAGGGATATCCCATTAGACTCCCCACAGTAGGGCTGTCCTCAGAGGGCACACAGTGTACTCAAGACCACCTAGGCTTGACACACACCTTTAGGGTGGAAGCCAGGTTTACTGTTTACTTGGCTTAGGAGTCTCACTTTCATTTTGGTTTTCATTTCTGTGAGTTCTTTACTTTCTTGGCAGCTTAGCCTTGCTTTTGAAAAGACAATTTAAGCACTTTATTCAGTATACATATTTAGTTTCTTTTAGGGGAAGACTGCTTAGGGTATTGAATATACCAGAAATGGGAGTCTCCACAGCTTTTTCATATTTTCTCTGAATTTTTCTGAGCTTTATTCAGGGGGAACTTCTTAGTATTTCTTTCAATTCACTATTTCCCTCTTTGCCTTGTTAAGGGTTCATGTCATGTTATACTTTTTTCTAATGGCAATATTTTCCATTTCTGAGACTTCTAGTTGGGTCTTTTTCTTACCCACCTGTTCCTGCTGCTCATTTCAAGTGAAATCTGTTCCTGGTGCTCACTTGGAGTCAAAGCTCTTTCATCTCCCTTCCTATTTAGGTTTACCTTTACCTAAACTCCACGTACCTCAGTCCTAAGAGACTTTAGATTGTGATTCAATGTTTCTTTCAGACAGACATAATACTGCATACCTAGTCATGTCTCCTGCCACTGGCTTCAAGAAGCCCACCAAGCATTAGGTTCTTCCGCTTTCATTTCCTTCAATAAGCAGGAAGCGCTCCAACCCAGACCACAGTGTCAAGGACCCTGGCGCTGGCATTGAAAACAAGGTATTCTTCACCCTCTTGTGGCCTCAGGGCCTCTCTCAGCTTCATTAATTTCTCACTGATGGTCAGCAGTCACATATCTCGTGGCACTTTCTAACTGTGCCCTATGGAAGCCCCACTCCAGTTTGCAAATTCTGTTTACAAACTTGTCATTTTTTTTACTCAGAATATTCTCCATCTCAAGGTTACTATGGAGAAGGCAATGGCACCCCACTCCAGTACTCTTGCCTGGAAAATCCCATAGACGGAGGAGCCTGGTGGGCTGCAGTCCATGGGGCCGCTAAGAGTTGGACACGACTGAGCGACTTCACTTTCACTTTTCACTTTCATGCATTGGAGAAGGAAATGGCAACCCACTCCAGTGTTCTTGCCTGGAGAATCCCAGGGACGGGGCATCCTGGTGGGCTGCCGTCTATGGGGTCGCAAAGTCGGGCACGACTGAAGTGACTTAGCAGCAGCAGCAGCAAGGTTACTAAGAAGACTCTCCCACTATAAGCTTTAACTGAAATGTAGTTCTTTCCTGAAAATATGCTTCTTCTGACCTCTCTCTGGTGAAGACTATGCATTATTCAAACATCACAGCTGAGGTGCCCAGAGGTGCCCAGAGCGGGAAGCTGGCCATCACTGGCTCATTACCTCTACTTACTAGCATGAAGTTGTACGTAGGATTCCTCATAGACCTCCTGTCAGCTGAATCTGTAATCATATTCCCTCTTACACTCTTGTATTAAGCCATACTCTCTTTCCCCTTAATTGCTGGAGACGATTATTCCTCCAAACGTGTGCAAAAGCTCACTGTTTGGGGGTCATGCCATCCAACTACAGTTGCCTACTTGCATCACTAGATCTATTTACGTCAGGCTGTTGTAACTGATTCACTAATTCAAGAGTGGCTATAATAGTTACTAACACTGTGATGATGACAATTAAGAGATAGCAGCAGGTATTCCTATCAGGTCATTAGTGATCCTGCCCCCAAATCCACTAATTCTTTCTCTTCCAGGCTTGGTGGGGGCAGTGTCCCCTTCTTGTCTAAGGCTGGCCTCTCCATGCCCTCTTGCCTCTTCTAGGATCTTGCTTCTCTTTCCTGAATTGTCGGTGTTTCCTCTCAGTTTAATGCTTAAATCTTTCTCATTGGAAAATATCTTCTTAACCTCAGGACTCCTCAGTCTGTTTCCTTCTCCTTGACCTGTACTTCCTTTAATTAAGTATTTCTATTTAAATTGACTCCTTTTAAAAACAGTATTATCTCAGTATTAAAATAATTGAAATCCTGATTTCTAATGCTTTTATGGATTTTCCAGGCAAGAGCACTGGAGTGGGTTGCCATTGTCTTCTCCATTTATATAATCATCTTAATATAAATTAAAATACATAATTTTAAAAGATGTATATCTGTGCATTAAAAACCCATTCACATCAGCAATACAGGTACACCACACCAGGGGATGACACACCTTTCCATGCCTACACAACTCAGCAGGAAAGTCTGAGTACTGCTTAGACTCAAAGAAGTAAACTGACATGATCATTATTTGATGTAATCAGTGCTTAAGTGAGAATATCTATATTTTAATTACTGTTGCCTAAAAATCTTCCAATAATAATTTTTTTCTAATTTAGTATGATGAAAGAGTTTTATATCACTTAAATACCAATTATCACTGCATAATAATATGTTGGGTTTTTAAGGTCCACAAGATTTCACAGGATATGTCCTAATCTCAGGGTTCCCAGGCAGCACTAGTAGTAAAGAATCTGCCTGCAGTGCAGGAGACGCAAATATGGGTTTGATCCCTGGGTGGGGAATATCCTCTGGAGGAGGGCATGGAGACCCACTCCCATATTCTTGCCTGGAGAATTCCACGGACAGAGGAGCCTTGAGGGCTACAGTCCATTGAGCTGCAAAGAATCAGACACAACTGGAGTGACTTAGCATGCACACACATCCCATCTCAGGACATACTGATATTACAGCATTTTTTTTCTTTCCCACATTAAAAAGATGAACAAATTATGGTCATGATGATATCTTTGAGGATCTTGAGTCAGGCCTGGGGAACTACTTTAAAAATGAATATTTAAGAGCTAAAATATTCAAAACATCCCAGATACTGTTCCCTAATCTAGGTTGACACCAAAACCAAAGCAGTCATATTTTCAAAGCACCCCTAAACTTCTCAACCTTGAAATAACCATTCCTTAGCATAGAGATGATCAAATGCTCTTTCTATCACAGTTACTTAATAACTGACGAGTCATTATTAAGTGTATTTGGTAGGCCCTAAAAATCATACATAATTATAAAAATGCTAACTAAGTATGCCCTTATTGGAAGGGGTTTAAGCCTTCGAGGAAGTTTGAAAAATGCTGCTCTGAGGACTCCAAATCTTGGAGGTTCACATGACACTAGAATATAAAAAGTTCTCAGGTGTCTACCAGAAAGAAATTGCCTTGCCTTTGTACTACCTGGAGATTTTTCCATTTATTGAAACTAACCTCAATTTTCCAAAGAATAACTATTAACATCTTAAGGAACAATACTGCCTTGCAGAACACAACTTAGTCAACACTAAAAATTCATCTCATGTTTACTGTATTTTGAGATGAGTGAATTAAGGGATACTGCCTTGTATTCCACACTTAAAAAAAAAAAAAAAAAAACACCACCACCACCACCACCTCATCTACTGGAAAACCCAACTTTTCATTACTTTGGTCCAGGCTGAATATTTACAACGGGGATGTCACAACACATGGTTAACCTTCAGATGGAAACTCTTGACCTCACATCAGTCCAAAGACAGGAAAGTGAAAGTGAAAGTGAAGTCGTGTCAGACTCTTCGTGACCCCATGGACTGCAGCCTACATGGACTCTAGCCTACCAGGCTCCATCCATGGGATTTTCCAGGCAAGAGTACTGGAGTGGGTCGCCACTGCCTTCTCCAAAAGACAGAAAGGGAACACATTATTAGGATATTTCTGATGGATCAGTTGCCCTAACCTATGCCCAATGCTTCTTACATTTAGATCTTTTTTAAGATAACAGAAAAATATGAGATATGACCACCAATCTGGTTTCCTATTATACTAGTTAACATTCTGTAGGAGATGATCAACATTCAGATCTTTACTGTTTTATCCTAGTAGCAAATCACATAGGATTATATCAGGTTTTAGCTTTGATATCTATCCTTCAGTTTTAATGAAGCAGAGAGGAAATAGCAAAGCTTACCAGATGCTCTAAATTTATATTCTAAAGCTCAGGCTCTTATCTGTAACTGCCACCAAAGCTCCTTTATTAGGAAATCAAAATAAAGGAAGAGAGGTTTACACTGAAACACACTAATGTGGATGAGAAGGTCAACCAAATAGGCAAAAACTCAAGTTTTTCCTACAGCACCACCAATGAATGGCTTTACAAAAATCTGTCTGCCACTACAAAAAGCTCATTTCCACTGGTTCTTAATCTCTTTCCTGGTGCCCTCTGACCACTGCATGGGCCTGTGTACACCAGTGATGTCCAAATCTACTACATCTAATCAGATTCAAATCTATGTTTTCAATGGTAGTGAGCTAAGCAGCTCTACTCAACAGATGAGCCATGCCCCACAACCGGCCATACCACCTTGCCTTCTGTGTTTCCTATTTCTCCACTGCAGAGGTCCTCAAAGTAGGGGCTCTGAACCAGCAGTATCAGCATCACTTGGAAACTTTACTTGAATCAGAGGGGTCAGGTCCAGCTTGAACAGGTCTTCTGGGAGATTCTCATGCACACTGACCTACTGGAACCACCACCCTTCCTCTTTGAAAGTGAAATCGCTCAGTCGTGTCCGACTCTTTGCTACCCCATGGACTATAGCCTACCAAGCTTCTCTGTCCATGGGATTTTCCTGGCATGAATATTGGAGTGGATTGCCATTTCCTTCTGCAGGAGATCTTCCCGACCCAGGGATTGGACCTGGGTCTGCCGCATTATTGGCAGATGCTTTACCGTCTGAGCCACCAGGGAAGTCACATATTCCTCTTTCAGTTCAGTTCAGTTGCTCAGTTGTGTCCGACTCTTTGTGACCCCATGAATCGCAGCACGGCAGGCCTCCCTGTCCCTCACCAACTCCCGGAGTTCACTCAGACTCACGTCCATCGAGTCAGTGATGCCATCCAGCCATCTCATCCTCTGTCGTCCCCTTCTCTTCCTGCCCCCAATCCCTCTCAGCATCAGGGTCTTTTCCAATGAGTCAACTCTTTACTCAGGCTCAAAAATGTAAGTGTTTTCATATTTTCATCATTTTTCCCTTTCTCTTTTTTCTCATTCCTCACCTTGTCACCCAATCTCTCTACCAGTGCTGAATCCATTCACTTCCTTGCCATACCTGCCACTACTATCCTAATTCAGAGTCACATTCACCATTTAGATTATTGTAATGACCCTGCACTAAGTCTCCTCCCCACCCAATGGGGCTGAGGAGCCTGGCCTCACTTTTCACATCTTTTCCAGATAAATCTGCTGAAGGTACAATATATTGATCAATAATCCTTTCCTGACTGTTTCCTGTGCTCCGGGCTCTCTGCTAAGCTTTAACATGCATTATCTTGCTAACTTCCTAGTCAGCCTGCAAGGGAGTGAAAGTTACCCTTGTTCACAGAGAGCTGACTTGTCTGAAGTCATCCAAATCCAGGGTTTGAATCACATCAGTCTGACTCCTAACTCCATGGTGTTAACCACCATGCATCATGCCCCTTGCAGCCAACCTGTAATACAATTTACAAATAGTCGACTCAGCCTTATTTTAAGACCCTCTGCAGTCTGCCCTAAACCGTTTCTCCCCCGCTAGGATCCTGTCATTTCCCTTCTTGTACCTGAACAGAACTATTCATTTTTTTCCCATATATGTCACTCAGAGCTTTTTCTCATGTGACTCCATCCACCTGAAAAATCACCTTCCTATGTGCCTAGACTCCTTTATCCAGCCCTTGGGTAAAGCGCTTGGCCATTACATGTGTTGGATTTACTAAGCTGAATTCCCCTTAAAGAAGAGTGAAATCTATATTTGATTCATCTAGCTTCATGGAAAATCAAGACAAGAAATCCCTGCTAATTTATTCACGGTGAATTTTACACAGTACACTTTATTTAGCATGTTATAATCGATCACATGAATTTTTAATTGAATGATACAACAGGCCTTCTATTTTTCTTTAAAGTTATAAAGAGATAAGAAGGCAGAGCTGCAACAAGAAACTTAGTTTCCCTAAATTTTGTTGACTGCTTTTTCAATTAATCAGCTCTATCAGGGATTTCTTCAATTTAAGTCTGAATTTGGCAATAAGGAGTTCATGATCTGAGCCACAGTCAGCTCCTGGTCTTGTTTTTGCTGACTGTATAGAGGTTCTCCATCTCTGGCTGCAAAGAATATAATCAATCTGATTTCGGTGTTGACCATCTGGTGATGACCATGTGTAGAGTCTTCTCTTGTGTTGTTGGAAGAGGGTGCTTGCTATGACCAGTGCATCTCTTGGCAAAACTCTACTAGCTTTTGCCCTGCTTCATTCCATATTCCAAGGTCAAATTTACCTGTTACTCCAGGTGTTTCTTGACTTCCTACTTTTGCATTCCAATCCCCTATAATGAAAAGGACATCTTTTTGGGGTGTTAGTTCTAGAAGGTCTTGTAGGTCTTCATAGAACCATTCAACTTCAGCTTCTTCACAGTTACTGGTTGGGGCATACACTCGGATTACTGTGATATTGAATGGTTTGCCTTGGAAACGAACAGAGATCATTTTGTTGTTTTTGAGATTGTATCTATTCTAAAGGAGATCAGCCCTGGGATTACTTTGGAAGGAATGATGCTAAAGCTGAAACTCCAGTACTTTGGCCACCTCATGAGAAGAGTTGACTCATTGGAAAAGATGCTGATGCTGGGAGGGATTGGGGGCAGGAGGAGAAGGGGACGACAGAGGATGAGATGGCTGGACGGCATCACTGACTCGATGGACGTGAGTCTGAGTGAACTCTGGGAGTTGGTGATGGACAGGGAGACCTGGCGTGCTGCAATTCATGGGGTCGCAAAGAGTCGGACACGACTGAGCGACTGAACTGAACTGAACTGATCAGGGATTTCATATTATTCATGGTGGCATGGGCAAGTAGGTTCTTTTAAAAAAAATTATACACACAATTTCCGTGGTATAGTAGCTTCATGCCATTACTGACTTTCCCCATGCCACTTCTCCTTCCCTCATTTATTTATACCTGTTTCCATCTGCCAAATTCCCTGAGCTCTCAGGTATCATATATACCGCCTTTCAAAAAATCAGGAATTTCCCAGCCTTGGCATGCCATTTCTGAAAACCTAACAGTCCAATGACACTTTAAGTTATTAAACTAGAAATGCCTTCTTTTATTTCCATTTATCTTGTCTCTTAATAGTAGAAATGTAAGCATCTGTGAATGAATATATGTGTGTATAAACATAAATGCTGGTTAAATCTAATACTGGTTGAGGTTTTACTAAGTTATGTTTAATGTAATCAAACAAATAATAAAAGAGCAACAGCATGAAAAATTGATGCCTATAGTCAGTGTCAGCTGCAGTTGTCAGTGACAACTCTTGCTGTCATTTTCCAACAAAGTAGGCATTTGGTAGAATTAGTGTCAAAAACACAAAGGAGATTTTCTTTAAAAGATAATGTCTTGAATATCTGATTAGATGTTACTTTAATGTTCATTAAGAAAATATAAAAAATAATAATGACTTAAAACATTAACAATTTATTTGGTTTTCAGTACATAAATATTTCAAAATTAGTAAGACCAGTGATGCAAATCACCTAATGTCAGATGCTTATTTGAGAGCTAATTGACTGCGCAGATGATAATAATGCATATAAATCTTTACTGCTGAAATGGAAAAGTGAGAGGAATAAACGACCAACCTCCAACTTCCTGTGTGTGGACTAGTTGCTGCAAACACAGCAAAGAATATGAAAATGACAACAGAAACAAAAATAAGGGGAAATTTAATCTTCCTTTCTTTAGTAAGTCCATAAGAGGCTAGTTTTCAAAATGATTAATTTAAGGTTTGGTTAGTAACTTAATAAAATGTAATGGAGAAAGAAAACAAATACCACCTAGGGCAGGTAGCTCCTGTCTTATAATTCTACTTTTTAAATTACTAGGCTTCCTTCTACAGTGGTTCTTTCTGCTTTGCAGATATTGGAGGTAGCTGGACTAAGAATATATATTTATTAATTGTGCCCTAGTCAGTTCAGTGGTTCCCTGAGAAATCTTGTTACCCAGCTCAAGAGGTATAAGAGGTATTCAATTGTTTTTCCTTTTTATCTTTTTAATTTTACATTTTATCTGTATGGCTTCTCTAACATTACCATTTGTTTTTAAACCTCCAGGAATTGTCCTGAGGTTCTTGAGAAAAAAGGGTAAGAAAAATCAATGTATTATTGATAACCACAGGACATCTCTAACGTACAGGAAACATAAAAGCCTTAGGACAGAACTGGGACATGTCAATGCATCTGCATTATCTCAGGCCCATCCCTATTTTCAGGTCCACAGTATCCCTCTGGTTTGCTCTGACTCTCCTGCTTTTCCCCCAAAACTGTCTGTTCCTTCTATAGGTTAGCTATATAGAAAATCAATGAAAATTAATACTTTGCTACCAAAAACGTATTTTCCTTGCTTAGCTAAAAAAGCAGACAAGTTAAATGATGTTACTTTTTATTTGTGTTAGGTCTATATGGCTGTCATAGAAAATAAAGAAAAAAGTTTTTAGAAAAAAGTGCCAGATTTCATGATGTGATTTTTGCTATTCAGACTAATTTACTTGCCTTAATTTTTAAGTTACTCTATTTAGAATTCTTTTCTCTTCCACACTATATATACTCATGAAATAACACATTTATGTTTAAAACATATAATTTTATATTAAATATCTTATTTTTTTTTTGTAAAGTCCTAAAACTAGTGGTAATACTAAGTCCCACTGAATGAAAGCCAACTGTGGGTCAGGCAGTTTACCTATTTTTTTCTCTAATCCTTACAAAAGTGCAGGCCACTGTTGAGGTGAAGAACCACAGGGTGGGAGAGACAAAATAAATGACTTGCACAGGGTCACAAAATTAGTAAGTGAAGAGGTGGGAGTGGAATCCTAAAATCTTGCTTTTTCCATTACAGGAAGTTGAAAAAACTACAGTTGTCTCATTTTCTATTCCTGAAGGTTATATTCTGAAAAACACTAAGGTTGTCTCATTTTCTATTCTTGAAGGTTATATTTAGAACTATAATTGACTTTATTGCTTCAAAACTTTTTTCCAAAATCGAATAAAGCCCTAGAATGTAATAAAAATTAAAGACCCAGATGCTAGTATATATAGGAACTTACTAATTATGACAAAGGTAGAATTTCCTTCAATGGTAAAAGAACTGCGGGTATAATTAGAGAAAACAAAGCTAGATTACCACCTCAAGCCACCCACCCACCCACACAAGTTGTATAATAAATATAAGGAAAAAAACCTACTATATAAAAATATGACCTAGGATACCAGTTCCTAACCTTTTCGGCACCAGGGGTCAGTTTTGTGAAGACAATTTTTCCACAGACTGGGGATGGGGTGGGGGTTAGTTTCAGGATGATTCAAGCACATTACATTTACTGTGCACTTTATTTCTGTTATTATTACATCAGCTCCATCTCAGATCATCAGGAATCAGAACCTGGAGATTGGGGACCCCTGGCCTCGGAGAATATTTTTTTTAATACATTAAAAAAAGTTGAAGGATAGTTGATTGAGAATCTTGTGTTAATTTATGTTCCACAGCAATGTGATTCAGTTATATATATATATATTCTTTTTAAAAATATTCACTGTGGTTCATCATAGGATATTGAATAGTTCTCTGTGCTATAGGGTAGGACCTTGCTGTTTATCCATCTTGTAATAAAAGCGTACATGTGCTAACTTCAACTCCCCACTCTATCTCACCCCCGACTGCCTCCCTGGGCAGCCACGGGTGTGCCCTCTGCATTCCTGAGTCCGTTTCCATCTCATGGACAGGCTCATTTGTGTTACAATCTGGAATCTGCATATAAGTGATATTATACGATTTGTCTTTGTCTGACTTCCTTCATTTAGTATGATACTCTCTAGGTGCATCCATTTCACTGCAAACAGCACTATTTCATCCTTTTTTATGACTGAGTAGTACCTCACGGTATATGCGTACCATATCTTCTTTATTCATTTATTTGTTGATGGATGTTGTGAGTAGTGCTGCTATGGATATATCTTCTTAAATTAGAGTTTTGCTTGGATATATGCCCAGGAGTGGATTGCTCGATTCTATTTTTAGTTTTCTGAGGAAGCAACATAGAGTTTTCCATAGTGGCTGCACCAACTTACATTTCCCCCAACAATGTAGAAAATATAGGAGAATAATTTTATACTTGGGATGACAGAGACATCCTTAAAGAAACCCCAAAAACATAAGAGGTAAAAATAAGATATTCAAATACATAAAAATAAAACTTCATACTCCAAAAGATCAGGCAAACAAAGTCAAATGCCAAAAAAAAAAAAAGAGAGAGAGAGAGCGAGAAATATCTGTAACCTCTAACGTGTAAAAGACATTTAAAAACACATAAAACAAATTTACACATAATAAAAATAGGCAAAGGGTACCAACAAGCAATCTATCTATGCTGAAATTTAATGTTAATTAAAATATCAGAAAAAAAATGTTAAATTTAATGCATAAGGAGAAAGAAAACCAAATGACAAAATGCCAATTTTCATCATATTGGCAAGTATTTTCAAATTGCCTCATCCAGGGACAGAAAGGGACATTTGGGGAAAAGGGCACAGACATATATTGTTCTTGTTAGTGTGGTTTCCTTATAATCTGGTAACTTCTATTACAATGAAAAATATATATTCTGGACTTCCCTGGCAGTCCAATGGTTAAGACTCTGTCTGCCAATGCAGGGGCCACAAATCTGATCACTGGTCTGGGGAAGATTCCGCATCCTGTGGGGACACCAAGTCTGTGCACCAGAACCACTGAGCCTGTGCTCTAGAGAGCCCATTTGCTGCAAGCACTGAAGCCTGTTTGCTCTAGAGCCCATGTTCTGCAACAAGAGAAGCCACTGCAATGACGCATCTGTGCACCACAGCTAGAGAGTAGCCCCGCTCAGCCAACTAGAGAAAGCCCACGCACAGCAATGAGGACCCAGGGCAGCCAAAAAACAAAAATAAATCAATTTTTAAAATGTGCACGTGTGTGTGTATATTCACCATGACTTTGCAGTTCCACTTCTGGATAGCTACTGTGCACACAAAAAAGCAGTCATATACATAAAATCAAGTGCAGCAGTTAGAAAAAAACTTGAAAATCTGTCTACATGGCAATATTTTAAGAAACTACTGAATCTCCACACTATACATAATAACTACTATATACGTGGCTATTACAAGAATGAGCTAAATAGACCTTTAACCGTTGCTTCAGAAGGACCATTACATGCAATTAAGTGAAAAAGCCAGTTGAAGACCTTAGTAAAACACAACAAAACAATAAAATAAAAAAACCTCTATGTAGGTTAGTTTGAGCATGGAAAAAAGTGTGATAAGGAATAGAGCAGAGCATAAGATTGGTTACCTCTAGAGAAGGCAATCCGGAGAAGGCAATGGCAACCCACTCCAGTACTCTTGCCTGGAAACTCCCATGGATGGAGGAGCCTGGTAGGCTGCAGTCCATGGGTTCGTGAAAAGTCAGATGTGACTGAAGCCACTTAGCAGCAGCAGCAGCAGCAGAGAAGGCAATGGCACCCCACTCTAGTACTCTTGCCTGGAAAATCCCACGGAGAGAGGAGCCTGGAAGGCTGCAGTCCATGGGGTCGCTGAGTGTCAGACACAACTGAGCGACATCACTTTCACTTTTCACCTTCATGCATTGGAGAAGGAAATGGCAACCCACTCCAGTGTTCTTGCCTGGAGAATTCCAAGGATGGAGGAGCTTGTGGGCTGCCGCCTATGGGGTCACACAGAGTTGGATGTGACTGAAGCCTCTTAGCAGCAGCAGCAGAGTAGGCAAAGGCACCCCACTCCAGTACTCTTGCCTGGAAAATCCCATGGATGGAGGAGCCTGGAAGGCTTCAGTCCATGGGGTCGCTGAGGGTCGGACACAACTGAGTGACTTCCCTTTCACTTTTCACTTTCATGCATTGGAGAAGGAAATGGCAACCCACTCCAGTGTTCTTGCCTGGAGAATCCCAGGGATGGGGGAGCCTGGTCGGCTGCTGTCTATGGGGTTGCACAGGGTTGGATATGACGGAAGTGACTTAGCAGCAGCAGAAAGTGGTAATGAAAAAGGGAACAAGATACTACTTATGTTTATTTTCTTTTATTTAATCTTTCTTCTTTATACTGTTTCACTTGTTGCAACAAGCATATGACTTCCTTAATCAAAGTGAAAGTGAAAAGTCGCTCAGCCATGTCTGACTCTCTGTGACCCCGTGGACTATACAGTCCATGGAATTTCTCCAGGCCAGAATACTGGAGTGGGTAGATATTCCTCTCTCCAGGGGATCTTCCCAATCCAGGGATTGAACCCAGGTCTCCTGCATTGCAGGAAGATTCTTTACTGGCTGAGCCACAAGGGAAGCCCTAACCCCAAAAACTAGGAAGAAAGAAAAGAATACAAGGGCTAAAAAATTACTATTTAAATACTACAAGGACAGATCCTGCTTAGGAAACAATCCAATTTCTGGAAAACAGCATTCTCATTTAGAGAACAGGTTTTTCACCCTTTGGAAACTATTTTAGCACTCTAAAGGGGTTCAGTATCTTCTTCTGTTAGTTCCATACTGTTTCTGTCCTTTATTGTGCCCATCTTTGCATGAAATGGTCCCTTGGTATTTCTCATTTTCTTGAAGAGATCTCTAGTCTTTCCCATCCTATTGTTTTCCTCTATTTCTTTGCATTGATCTCTTAGGAAGGCTTTCTCATCTCTCCTTGCTATTCTTTGGAACTCTGCATTCAGATGAGTATATTTTTCCTTTTTTCCTTTGCCTTTCACTTCTCTTCTTTTCTCAGCTATTTGTAACACCTCCTCAGACAATCATTTTGCCTTTTTGCATTCCTTTTTTGGGGGATGGTCTTGATCACTGCCTCCTGTACAATGTCGCAAACCTCCAACCATAGCTCTTCAGGCACTCTGTCTATCAAATCTAATCACTTGAATCTACTGGTCACTCCCACTGTATAATTGTAAGGGATTGATTTAGGTGCTGCACTCAATATGCCCGCAAATTTGGAAAACTCAGCAGTGGCCACAAGATTGGAAAAGGTCAGTTTTCATCCCAATCCCAAAGAAAGGCAATGCCAAAGAACGCTCAAACTACCGCACAATTGCACTCATCTCACACGCTAGTAAAGTAATGCTCAAAATTCTCCAAGCCAGGCTTCAGCAATATGTGAACCGTGAACTTCCTGATGTTCAAGCTGGTTTTAGAAAAGGCAGAGGAACCAGAGATCAAATTGCCAACATCCGCTGGATCATGGAAAAAGCAAGAGAGTTCCAGAAAAACATCTATTTCTGCTTTATTGACTATGCCAAAGCCTTTGACTGTGTAGATCACAATAAACTGTGGACAATTCTGAGAGAGATGGGAATATCAGACCACCTGACCTGCCTCTTGAGAAACCTATATGTAAGTCAGGAAGCAACAGTTAGAACTGGACATGGAACAACTGACTGGTTCCAAATAGGAAAAGGAGTACGTCAAGGCTGTATATTGTCACCCTGCTTATTTAACTTATATGCAGAGTACATCATGAGAAATGCTGAACTGGAAAAAGCACAAGCTGGAATCAAGACTGCTGGGAGAAATATCAATAACCTCAGATATGCAGATGACACCACTCTTATGGCAGAAAGTGAAGATGAACTAAAAAGCCTCTTGATGAAAGTGAAAGAGGAAGAGTGAAAAGTTGGCTTAAAGCTCAACATTCAGAAAATGAAGATCATGGCATCTGGTCCCATCACTACATGGGAAATAGATGGAGAAACAGTGGAAACAGTGTCAGACTTTATTTTTCTGGGCTCCAAAATCACTGCAGATGGTGACTGCAGCCATGAAATTAAAAGACGCTTACTCCTTGGAAGGAAAGTTATGACCAACCTAGACAGCATATTCAAAAGCAGAGACATTACTTTACCAACAAAGGTTCGCCTAGTCAAAGCCATGGTCTTTCCTGTGGTCATGTATGGATGTGAGAGCTGGACTGTGAAGAAGGCTGAGCGCCGAAGAATTCATGCTTCTGAACTGTGGTGTTGGAGAAGACTCTTGAGAGTCCCTTGGACTGCAAGGAGATCCAACCAGTCCATTCTGAAGGAGATCGGCCCTGGGATTTCTTTGGAGGGAATGATACTAAAGCTGAAACTCCAGTATTTTGGCCACTTCATGCAAAGAGTTGACTCATTGGAGAAGACTCTGATGCTGGGAGGGATTGGGGGCAGGAGGAGAAGGGGACGACAGAGGATGAGATGGCTGGATGGCATCACTGACTCGATGGACGTGAGTCTGAGTGACCTCTGGGAGTTGGTGATGGACAGGGAGGCCTGGCGTGCTGTGATTCATGGGGTCGCAAAGAGTCGGACACGACTGAGCGACTGATCTGAATGGTCTAGTGGTTTTCCCTACTTTTTTCAATTTAAGTCAGAATTTTGCAATAAGGAGTTCATGATTAGAGCCATAGTCAGCTCACAGTCTTGTTTTCGCTGACTGATTAGAACTTCTCCATCTTCGGCTGCAAAGAATATAATCAATCTGATTTCGGTGTTGACCATTTGGTGATGTCCATGTGTGAGTTGTTTCTTATGTTGTTGGAAGAGGGTGTGTGTCTGCTATGACCAGTGCGTTCTCTTGGCAAGACTCTGTTAGTCCTTGCCTTGCTTCATTTTGTACTCCAAGGCCAACCTTGCCTGTTACTCCTGCTATCTTTTGACTTCCTACTTTTGCAATCCAGTTCCTTATGATGAAAAGGACATCGTTTTTGGGTGTTAGTTCTAGAAGGTCTTGTAGGTCTTCATAGAACCATTCAAGTTCAGCTTCTTCAGCATTAGTGGTTGGGGCATAAACATTGATTACTGTGATACTGAAGTTTTGCCTTGGAAATGAACAGATATTCTGTCATTTTTGATATTGCATTCAAGTACTGCATTTTAGACTCTTTTGTTGACTGTGAGGGCTACTCCTTTGCCCTGCTTCATTTTGTACTCCAAGGCCTAACTTGCCTTCCAAGTTCGTGGGGTCACAAAGAGTCAGACATGACTGAGCGACTGAACTGAACTGAAGGTGAATAATTTCTTTTAACTTGTATATTCATCTGTTACTAATTTCTATAAATACAATAGAATAAGAACTGCTGTTTCATTTAAAACCACATTAAGTACCTAATTTTTACTATTAGTTAAGGGCTCTAATTCTGACCTATTAAAAGAGCACATTTTAACAATTAGTTTTCATAAAGGGCATGAAACACATGACACCAGTAATACATGCCTTACTTGAAAATAAATGCTGTATAATGTACTGATAATGAATTCTCCTGTATATATTTCTCTTCAAACTCTGCAGGACTCTTTAAGAATTGGTATCTTTAAGGAAAGAACTTCTCAGCTAGTTCTATATTTTTAATGAATTTTCCAACAATTTGCCAACAATAGGGAACAACTTATGCTCAGTATAACCATAAAAATAAAATCCATGTACTCTTTTTTACAAATTCTATATATCAACATACTTTCCGGAAATAAATTACAGAAGATAACCCCACACACATGTTTAAAATTTTAATTTTAATAACACATTTATTTTAATTTTAAATCATGTTAGAATAAAATATACATATCATGAAATTAAGCACTCTAACAATGTTTAAGTGTACAACTCATTGGCATTAGGGACATTTACACTGATTTAACCACACCACCATCTACCTCTGAAATTTATCATTTCTCCCTCCACCCAGCCTGTGGTGACTATCGTTTTATTTTCTGCCTCTATGAATTTAACTATTCCAGGAACATTATATAAGTGGAATCATACAGTATTTCTCATTGGTGGCTGCCTTTCTCACTCAGCATGTCTTCAGGCCTCATCAATGCTATAGCTTGTGTCCAAATTTCCTTCCTTTAAAGGCTGAACAATATTCCACTGTTCACAATACCACATTTTGTGTATATATTCATCTATTAGAAAGTACTTGGACTGCTTCTATATATTTTTCTTAAAAGTAAAAATTTTGTATCAAATTTAAGCAAACATAAGATTTTGTTTATAAATACTGAAATTTGAACTTCATCTAATTTTCTACTGTCATGAAATCTTCTGATTAAATCATTAGAAAAGTTAAAAAAAAAAAAAAAGTTTAGCTTACAGGCTACAAAAAACAGGTCGGGGCCAGATTTGGACTGTGGGCCAGTCTTTCCTCACCCTTGTACTAGAGTTTAAAAACCTATAAGAATCGCTAACAGTCTGTAGTTCGAAGACTGTAAGACTTGCACTCCAATGTGGGTCTGATTCTAAGCTCTGTCACTTACTAGCTAAATAATACTGAACAAGTCATTTGAACATCTCTAAACCCCAGTTTAACTATTTATAAAACAGGAATAACACTTACATTACAGAGGAACTGGTGTGAGTATGTGAATAAGATCCTGAATGCTGTATAAACCATACAGTTGTTTTTAGGGAACTGAGCATTATAAAGTAACAAATATACAATTTAAAAAGCACCATGTTTTTCCTTAAGGGGTTCAACTTGCCAAAAATCAGGGGATCTATTTTCAATTCATAAGTGGAGGAAAAAATGAAGTAATTTGACTAAAGAGAGATGCTTGAATTCCATTTTTAATAAGCTCTTAGTATTATACAATGCAAATATACTACTCAGTTAAAAATTTACTTCTTTCACCTTCTGATCATATTCTGTCCTCAGTAGTTCTGCTTCATCATTTTTTGTTTTCTTAATCCTCATATAAGGTGGATCCAATTTTATATATCAAATCATAAGAAGCAGTAGCTGAAGCAGCACTCATGACAAATGACTAAAAAAAAGAGTGGTTGCTTCTTGTTAATAGCATATGCTCTATTTTCTATTTATTAAACTTCAAAGCAAGTAACTTCAGAAAATTTAAGGACACTCAAAAAATTAAAATGTATCGTTTCTATAGTCAGTGTGACAATATCAAAATATGAATGTCAATGAACAATATGAAGATGGTGGATGAGTAAGTTAAGCTGCTCTTTAACACTCAGATACTGATTTAACACAGCCCCAAACCTTTATTCAATATTTCCTATCATCTTTCTCTGTTCCTTAACTAGACCTATTGTGATCATTTCACAATATATACAAATAATGAATCATTATGTTGTACATCTGAAACTAATGCAGTGTTATACATCAATTTAGACATGATTTGAGCAATCTCCTGGAGGACAGAAAAGCCTTGTCCATGGGGTCGCAAAGAATCAGTCACGACTTAGCAACTGAACAACAACAAATGTATCAATTGCATCTCAATTTTAAAAAAAAATTCCCTCCTGGGAACTCCTTGGAGGTCCAGTGGTCAGGACTCGGCAGTTTCACTGATGTGGCCCCTGGTTTGGGCCCTGGTCTGGGAAATGGGATCCCACAAGCCACATGGCATGGCCAAAAAAATAAAAAAAATTCCTTGTGTCTATTCTGTGAAAACACTGAAAAATAGCTTTTTCCTCTTGTTTTTTGAAGATATTCTGTTCTGCATTTTCACACCAACAACTCAAACCTCCAGTTAACAGACGTGAAAAAGATGGAGCTGAATTCTGTAACTCTTCTCTTCTAAAAGCATTAAGTTGCTATGGAAAGGATGCTACCTCTGAGCCGAATGCATGGAGCAGATAGGAAGCAGAGCATCCTGCTCAGTGTGTGCACCTGTCCAGGGCTGAGGCTCAGGTAAGCAGGGGCTAGTCCACTGGTTTACGCCCACTTTAGAGGTACACCTGCCTCAGTACCTAGGACCATGCCTGCCTGCTTGAGTGCGTGATCAAGAATGAGAACACTGGTCCCTCTGGGAAGGAAGGATAACACAGTTTGCCACAGGAGACCTTCTGAGTCGATCAACAGAGTGAATGAAAGGGTGTAAAAAGACCACCAAGTTGCAGGCTATGGCTCTCTCCCACTCTCCTCAAAAATAAACCTAAATGATCACTTTAAATACATACCTGTAACATTTACCTTTTAAAATAAACTAATGTATTTGTACTTAAAGCATTTTAACAGTACTGGGTAATGAAAGTCAAGACTATCAAATGGCAGGTAAGAAGACACAATTTGGCAAAGCCTAGCATTTTCTCATAGCACACAGTAAGTTGGTTTAAACAGCACAGAGTTTTAGAAGAGCACATACTTAGCTGGATTTAACAATGACACGTTCACTGTAAAGGCTGCTGGGCCAATGACTCTAACCTGGCTGCCTTAGAATGAATGGCTTGGATAGTTTCTGGCTCTCCACCCCATTTCATTCATATGAATATAATTTTTTATGGTTGAATACATCAAACTTTAACCATCTTCTTATACATCCGCCTTCATTTTTAATAAGCATCTAGCAAAGATTCACTTAAGGGATTATGATACTAGTATTACTAGCTATTATTTATTAGGTGCTTACTATGAGCCATATGGGTTTCCCTGGTAGCTCAGCAGTAAAGAATCTGCCTGCAATGCAGGAGACCTGGGTTTGTTCCCCGGTTCAAGAAGATCCCCTGGAGGGGGGCACGGCAACCCACTCCAGTACTCTTGCCTATAGAATCCCATGCACAGAGCAGCCTGGTGGGCTATAGTTCACAGGGTCACACCGAGCTTGACATGACTGAAGCGACTCAGCAGCAGCATGTGCCAGATACGGTACTAATGCTTTCTATGCACATCATACCTGGGGAGTACAACCAACAACTAATGAATGACTTCTACGGTACTAATGCTTTCTATGCACATCATACCTGGGGAGTACAACCAACAACTAATGAATGACTTCTACATGCTAGGCATCTCTGGTTTTTACAACCACTTCATGATTTAACATATTGTTACTCTCATTGTTGAGATGTCTAAGGTCACACACCTGGTGGATGGCAGAGCAGGGAGATGGAGCTAAGTGGTGTGATTCCAGAGTTGGTTCTGTCGTTGTCTTTCAGCTTCACACAGTGACCTACAGAGTGTAGCAATGAAATTGATTTCTAGGTGAAGTAAGGGAGATAATACCTCTTAAACACAATATAAGCCTAAGGAATCCATCAAAGGTCTCTCTGGCTGGCTTATTAGTTTACTCTGATGTGGCCATCTCCTTCAACTTGGTAACTGTGACACATCAGTCCTTCTTGGGCATTATATAAGTAAGATGGCACTGTTAAGTAGCACCGTGATGGTCTCAAGTTCCAGGGAAGCAGCTGTGGATGAAGAGAATCTAGTTTGCAGCTTTTAGAAATGATCTTCTCCACTGTTTCCCATCTGATAAACAGGGCCTTCTGTGATGGCCAGCTCACTTTACACAGAGAGAGCAATGCCTTTAGTGGATCTTAAACTCTTGGGACCTCAAATAAGAACTTGAAAGTGCAAGTAGGAAAATAAGTGCCATATTGCTTCATTTATCTGTCTGGATTTCTCCACTCTGAATTTTCTACATGGACTTCTGTTTTTAAGCTCATTATTGTCAATATATCTGATTGAGAAAGAAGCTAAACAAGTCCCAGGTGAGACTGCACCATAGCAACAGGCCTGCCATGAATGCTCTGGAGAGCAGAATTTCACACAAGTATTTGATTGCCTATTCACACTCTTGATTATAGCACACCGAGCTGTTAAACTAAATTGTGTGCCATTAGTGTACTGAAGAACTTTAAAAAATAAGCCACCCTATGTGAAGATATTTTTCACACTACGTTCACATTGAGATGTGTTTAATTGCATGTAGCCCATTTCCCTTCTATTTAGAAAACAAGAGAGACATTTTTAAACTAGTTCAGAACTTGCCAATGTTACAGTGTAGTAATGTCATAAATTGGGCATTACTACCTTTTATCACAGGTAAATATTGAATCCTTATTCTGGTTCATAAATATTTGCTTAATTCTCCATGGGGATTGTGACAGGATATAAATGGACTGCCCTTAGAATTTGATCAGGAGTATTAAAGTACTGTACCTTGAGTTAAATGAACAATAACCACAGTAACTATAGGGGGAAGAAAAACCCCGAGGTTAAAACTACCTCAGGCTCATAGTAGATTACACCTGAGAGCATGCTAGGTCACTTCAGTCACGTTCGATTCTTTGCAACCCTGTGGACTACTGCGTGCCAGCCTCCTCTGTCTGTGGGATTCTCCAGGCAGGAATCCTGGGGTGTGTTGCCACGCCCTCCTCCAGGGGATTTTCCTGACCTGGGGATGGAACCTGTGTTCTCTTATGGCCCTGCACTAGCGGGTGGCTTCTTTATCACTAGTGCCACCTGGGAAGTCATTTAGACTTGGTCTATTGCTCAGTTGGGACAGCATATTAATAACCAAAAAAAGGTTACTGAGAAAAAAAAAAAAGTAGTTTATGTCTGTGGATTATCACAAAATGGCAGCTGTCTTACAGATTATCATGGCCAGGTAAGAACACAGATGGCATGAGCAAAATCCACACAACCATCAGAAAGTCAACTCAAAGCAAATCCAAATTATTACCATCCATTTTCATGTTCAAATACATTTAACTAACTCTTCCCACATGTGCCTATAAAAGGTACTGGAGACAGAGTAAAACATTTCATAAATATTCAAAACAAAGGACAGAGGAATGTTCATGAAGAGGTTTTTTTACACTACCAACTCTGTTACTTACGCTACTAGAAAAACCCAGTGGCGTGGCTCTAACACAAATGATTGACATTTGGCTTTGTAATGCATGGTATGAGGTTTCTGTGGCAGATCTGCCTTTCTAATTACATTGTGCTCTACTATTTAAATCAGTTTACAGGCCCTAATATCTACTTGCTATAAGGGAAAGGTGGTGTCCCAGAAGCTTGCTGGCCAGGACAGATGGCTCACAATTACAAATACACCAACAGACCCCAGAGGAGAAAGGACTGAACATACTCGAACCTTAATTACTTTGTAAGCACTCAAAGTACTGAAGACTGTCCAGTTACACCCTTGGTATTCCCTCCAGAGCACACTTACCCAACAATGAATCTTCTCATCTTAATGTCTTTGGTGATCTGGATAGGCTGTGAATTTTCTGAATTGTCCAGCTGTGGTTTGTTTTCACTTGAGAGTTCTCCCCTCAAGTTCTGTCTTTCCTCTTGCATTTTACTATAAGCAACAAGAGGAAACCAGGCTATACCTTGAACACTTTGCTTAGCAATCTATCAGCTAAATACCAAGTCTACTGCTTACATGTGTTCCACACAATTGAAAGAGACAATTCAGCCAAGTGTTCTCCTGCTATGTAACAAGGATCAATTTTCCTCTAGTTTCCAGTTATATATTCTTCATCCTCTGCACTCTCACCAGTAGCACCTTTAATGTCCGTATTTCTACCAACACTTAGCTTAAGGCAATCTAGACTTCTTTTTTATCACTGCCTCAAAATTCTTTCAGCCTTTACCTGTTACCCAGTTCCAAAGCCACTTCCACATTTTAGGTATTTGTTACATCAGCACCTTACCTCCTGGTATCAAAACTTGTATTAGTGTCCTACGCCTGCTATAATAGAAAGGCATACCCTCATAGCTATAGAGTTAGAAGTTTGAGGTTAGTTTCACTTGACTAAAATCAAGGTTGTAAGCTGGGATACATTCCTCCCAGAGGCTGAAGGGAAGGATCTGGCCCTGGCCTCTTGCAGCTCCAATGGCCTCTAGCACACGTAGGCTCACGGCCACATCACTGCTGTTTCTGTCTCCACCTCCACCCTGCTTTCTCTTCTGAACACGTGTCAAATCTCCAACTGCCTCTTTCTTCTGTGGACACTCGTGAAGGCATTCAGAGCTGGTTTGGGTAATCTCCCACACTCGAGGCCCTGAATTTCACTGCATCCATAAAGATCTCTTTCAATTAAAGTAACATTTACAAATTCCAGTTATTAGGACCTCATATCTTTGGCGAGAAGAGCATTATTCTGCCCACTACAGTCACAATATAAAAGAACAGCATATTAATTTACTACAAGTCTGTTAGATCTATTAAGGAAAACAAAGCACTGAAACTGAATTTGGTTCTTTCAAAATGACCGTTTTGTTACTTAATATTGCAAGAAAAGACCACAAAATTACTTTTCTAAAGCTATTATGCTAATATGAAATGCTTATTCTGATTTTTCCACTTACAGATAAGTGTAATTAACTTTGCAAACATAACTTTAAAATGAGGTTGATAGTACAGCTAAGTAGTATAAGTACTCGTAAATTAGCAAATATAAATAGTTGCAAAGACTAAAAAAAATTTCCATGGAAATTCAAAAGATTTTAGGAAGAGGTATGCCTATATTTTAGGAAACTACTCTTTAGGAAAATACTTTTTTCCTTAGGAGTTAGGGTAAATAAGTGGCTGACATCTCTCTTTTAAAACTAAAGTTATATCCAGTTTATACTTGTACTCTTTGGGATAAAGAAGGGCCAAGGGTGATCAAATACCAGATGGAAGAATCCTGGCTGAGATGGTTTTGAGAAAGCAGCAAGCAAGCTAAGTCCTCGCCAATTTGATCAATTATCCTGGAAGGGGCTTTACAGCCAAGAAACTAGCTCGTCCACTTGCGTTTCTGCTATAGTAAAGGGAAGTAGAGAAGCAGGAGTACTGCTGAACAATTAACGCATTTCCTCTAACCTAGAGGCAAACAGCTTGGAATTCTCTGGAGCCATAGTGGCCAAATAAAAACTGTGTCCTCGTTAATAGCTTTAATTGCTTTGGTAAAGTTAACCCAAAGACCACAGGCCTGGTGGGAATTTTAACACTAAGAAAGGAAATTGTTCTTTTCCATTTAAGCCTAGCAGGGAAACCAGAGTTACATTAGAGAATGGTCATTAATACTTAATAGTGAAAAGAATAATGAGACCTAAGTAACTGTATTTGCAAAATGTTATTCTAAAAAAAAGTAAGGATAAATAAAAATGATATCTTAAAAAAAAAAAGGGGTTCAAGAGGGAAGAAACATATGTGTACCTATGGCTGATTCATGCTGATACATGGCAGAAACCAACACAGTATTATAAAGCAATTATCCTCCAATTAAAAACAATATTTAAAAAAGAGTTCATGCATGTCACTTTGCATATATAGTTGTATTTTTTATTTAAAAAAGGCATAAATAAGCAGCAAAGCAACCTAATCTGTTTTCTCTGTTATTCACATATTTAAAAGACCTGGCTGCCTAGACTGTGAATTCCCTGTAGGGCATCCCATTTATTTTCCAGTTTTTCTAAGTTTTCTCTTAAAGTACTTATTTTGCAAGCCTAAACTAACAAAGTAGCAATAAATGTTGAATATGTAAAACATGATGATCACTCTCTCATAAACTTAAAAATTCACAGCTATAGAATTTTAGCAATGAGAATGGCTGTGAACACTCTTTTTCACCAGAAGGCAGAATGTCAGGGATTATCCATTGAAACTGAGAAGCAGGAAGACTCCACTGGAAAGGTCTTCTATTGAAGAGGTACTAAGCGGTCACCCTTGCACACAGTGCAGCACTGGAGATCACCCACCGCGGAGTCTCGGCCTTGAGGGCAAAGAGCTTGCTGTGTCCCAGGCTGTTTGTCCAGAGGTTCACAGCCACCTTTTGAAAAACCTGTTAGAGAACATTTTCCAGGATGATGGAACTGTGTTGAAACCTTGTCTGTATTCATGTGTCAAAACTCAGGACTACTCACTAAAAGGGTATATTTTATTGTATATAAACTATGCCTTAATAAACTTGCCTTAAGAAAATTAACACACATCATCATAGTTTCTTTTTATTAGGTTGTATTTTCACCCACAAGTGCCTTTCTTATAATTCTGGCAATAACGCCGTAAGGCTCACTCACTAATCCACCTTGATGTGCAATACAAATAGATTTCTATGTTTCAGGCAACACTTTCCACATTAAAAGACTATACAATTTAACATACAAATAGATTTCTATGTTTCAGGCAACACTTTCCACATTAAAAGACTATACAATTTAACTTTTCAATGTCAACAGAATAAATTTTTTTTCCCCTGAGAGATCTATAAATGAAACTTTGTTTGGAGCGGAGCCACAGAAAGAGCCTCGGAAGAGTGTGTGCCTGACCCTTCTGGTGTTTTCTCCTCTAAGACGCTGGGATAACACCATTAGCATTAGCCACATTGCTCTGAGGGAGAATGCTATTTACATCAGGTTAAATCATTTTAGAACCCTTTCTAAAACCACAACCATATGTATTAGGCATAACTATAAATATTTTACACAACTTAGATGTTTTTATTTCCTATCAGTCCATACAGTTTTTAAAGTAATCACTGAAAGAAAATAATATTTATCAAAGTAAGCTACTGTATCTTCAATAAAAGTTCTGTAATATTAAAAAAAAACTTGTTTTAATTTAAAATTTTGTTAACAAATGCAAAATACAGGCACCAGAATATTAATAATCCTTCTCTAAACACATCAACATGAAAGATTAAAATTCTGGGTTCTGAAGTTAAACCGATTTCTGCCTTCTTCCTCTGCTTATTAATAAATTGTAAATGAGAAAAAAGTTACCCACTTTTTATTCCAAATTTGTCTATTTAAAACGAACTTTAATAGAAGGATAAGACATAAAAGGTGTCTGAGCTAGTCTCTTGCGATTTGTAACATCTTACACACAAGACAACCCAAGGAAGGGAGTCTTCACTCTTGTAGAACAGTGAGCGTACAAACGGTGTCTGCAGAATGACACTGAGACCAGACCACTGAAAGCTCTGATATTAAGTTTATCAAGGAAATGGATCAAGTGGGAACCACTATACCTCAGGAAACATTTAGGTCATATAGCAATACACAGGTAGAGGCCAATTAGCCCTAACAAATCCTATGTAGGTCTATATGAATATCTTTGGAGGGTCTGTGTTCTGAGAACCCCATCTAGGAACCAAAAAAGTCATACTGTTCAAAACAGATATTTGTACAGAGGCAAATGGCGAGGCAAATGACCTTGCTAAGTAAGATCAAAGGTATCTATCTATATGTTGTCAAGGTGCAGAAATACGCCAGTCAGAAAGTGCTGATATGTTATGGTATATAGCATAGTCTGAAAGGCAACCAAAGCTTTTGCTCCATCTTGAAAATCATGGTTCAGAGATACTGGTTAGGATATTTTATGCACAGGAGGGACCTCTATGCTATGCTATGCTAAGTCACTTCAGTCGTGTTCGACTCTGTGCGACCCCATAGACGGCAGCCCACCAGGCTCCCCCGTCCCTGGGATTCTCCAGGCAAGAACACTGGAGTGGGTTGCCATTTCCTTTTCCAATGCATGAAAGTGAAAAGAGAAAGTAAAGTCGCTCAGTCGTGTCCGACTCTTAGCGACCCCATGGACTGCAGCCTACCAGGCTCCTACGTCCGTGGGATTTTCCAGGCAAGAGTACTGGAGTGGGGTGCCATTGCCTTCTCCGGAGGGACCTCTACAGGGAAGGAAATTATACCTAAAATTTAGCTTACTCAAATTCATCTATGCACATTAAAAAGAGGGGGAGGAGAAAGTGGGAAAAGGCACATAACATTGATTTGTCCCATTACTGTTAATTTTAACTTAGAGCATTTTATTTAGGTGTTGTGTATCATGTTTTTCCACTGTAAAGTCACTTGTTTTCCTTTTGTAACTAATAACATCCTATAGGGAGATACTTTGGGACTACATAAATAGATTATATAAATATCATGTTTCTCATCATCCTTATATACTAGTTTTAGCAGCCATTGGTGATTCATGCTCCAAACAATTATTACTACAGTTCAGTTCAGTCACTCAGTCCTGCCTGACTCTTTACAACTCCATGGACTGCAGCATGCCGGACTTCCGAGTCCTTCACCAACTCCCAGAGCTTGCTCAAACTCATGTCCATCGAGTCAGTGATGCCATCCAACCATCTATGGTGGTTGCCAAAGGTGGGTTTTTTCTCTCCTAATTGTATTTCAGGATTAATTTTGCACAAGCATAATGGATGCTCCGGAGAAGGCAATGGCACCCCACTCCAGTACTCTTGCCTGGAAAATCCCATGGACGGAGGAGCCTGGTAGGCTACAGTCCATGGGGTCGCTACGAGTCAAACACGACTGAGCGACTTCACGTTCTCTTTTCACTTTCATGCATTGGAGAAGGAAATGGCAACCCACTCCAGTGTTCTTGCCTGGAGAATCCCAGGGACGGGGAAGCCTGGTGGGCTGCCGTCTATGGGGTCGCACAGAGTCGGACATGACTGAAGTGACTTAGCATCACTTAGCATCAATGGATGCTCATGAAAAATAATGGATGATTCTGAGAAAGGCAATCTACTCACTACACCCCAAGAATTCCTGATCTTTTTTCCTCAACTATTAATACTTGAGAGAAAGGCTGACCCAACCCCATAAGACCCTCTAACCAGGAAGAAGCAGTCCCATCTGCCAAAATACCATGGCTGGTGTGTATCGATTAACTACCAACTAACTGCAGACATTTCAGAGGTGGGAGTCAATTTTCTTCTCTCTTCAAGACACATCTATGTCCAGTTATAAAAATACAATGTAAGTAATACAATGATGCATCCCCTGGATTAATAGTTTGTCTTGATCCAAAAAAGCCCATAAGATTAAATGCTTCCCGATAAGGCAAAGATGAGACAATGAGTTAATAGGGTTAAGAGAAACAGGGATGGGGAGTGGGGTTCAGGATTGAGGGGACACATGTATACATATGGCTGATTCATACTGATGTATGAGAAAAACATCACGATACTATAAAGTATTATCCTCCAATTAACATAAATTGGAGTAATTATCTTCCAATTAACATAATTTTTTTTTTTTTAAAAGAAGGGAGCCGGGATGAAATGTGGATGAACTTCAGAGGGCTGTGTCTGCACCTAACTACTTGTAGGCCCAGCTATTCACAGAGTGCTGAATAAACAAAGAATGGGGGAAGAAGGCAAAATCAGGGGTGGGGTTAGGGGAGGGGTACAGATTCAACCCAATCACTCATCCCTTATAGGGATGAAGCCTCAAGGCCACTAAGAACTTTCTCCCAAACTCTGAAATACACTGCAATAAAATTTTAAGGGACTGAAGGAGAACACACTGACTCAAGTTTATTTTTCAGACATGAAATAAAACATGATACTCCCCTGTAAAAATACCCTCTGGTAATGCTGGAAACATAACATTACGGAGTTGTATAACCTAAAGTAATTTCTTCAGTGTTAACATAGAGAAGCCAGATACAAATATTAAATTTTTTTCCACAGGGTTAAAGTTTTACTTATCCATCCAACTCTGTTTCTTCATAAGCAAACATGAATATAACTGTTTCAATCTTAAAATACTCCAGAAGTATAAGATGTTATTCCCATAATCCTGGTCCTCAAATAGATGAGTCAGGCTTGATTTTATTAAAACTACCAACACAGGCTCCTTATGTTATTTCAATAAAATCGTTTTCTATAAAGTACTCCACAGACAGTTAATCGTCTGAATCCCTGTCTGCCATCCCAAAGGCTTTATCTGTAATTCCAGTCATGGCAGATTACATTGCACACATTCTTCTCCAACAGAAAAATAAATGTTAGGATGAACAAATCTGAAACAAAAATTTTACATACAGCAGCTTCACCCAGCCTCAGCACAGATCTGAATTCTGGCCTTTGAGCCTCACTGGCCGAACTCCAGGGAACTTCATTCTTCTACTCCCAGCCTATTAGGTCACCTTGTTTCTATATTTTACTCAAGGTATTTGCTCAAAAATATTTGCACTGAGTACTGAGCTAAATGAAGGAGATTAAAAAAAAAAAAATTGTTACCAAAGAGCATGTGGTCTGCTGAAGCTCACGATCCCAGTTTAAGACAAGTCACATTTGGGTTTTTAAAACATAATATTTTTCATTTTAAAGTCACCTTTGAGGTATAACTTTCATATAATAAAACCCATTTCAAAGATGCAGAGTTTGATGGGTTTCACTGAACATACACAACAATGAACTATAACTCCAATCAGATTTAGGGTATCTTGCTCTCCAAAAATTGCCTTAACTCCTTTTCATATGCCCTTTCCCCTACTCCTTGGCAACCACGGGTTGCTTTCTGCTGTTGTAGGTGAATTTTGCCTGTTCTAAAATTTTACATAAATGAAATAATGTAGTATGAACTTTTGTGTGTTTGATTTCTTAAATTAGCATGTTTTTTAGATTTATCCATATTGTTGTGTGTATCAGTGGTTTCTTTTTTCTTATTTAGTAGTATGAATAAGGGAGAAGGCAATGGCACTCCACTCCAGTACTGTTGCCCGGAAAATCCCGTGGATGGAAGAGCCTGGTAGGCTGCAGTCTATGCGGTCGCGAAGAGTCAGACATGACTGAGAGACTTCACTCTACTTCCACGCAATGGAGAAGGAAATGGCAACCCACTCCAGTGTTCTTGCCTGGAGAATCCCATGGACGGAGAAGCCTGGTAGGCTGCAGTCCATGGGGTCGCACAGAGTCGGACACGACTGAAGCGACTTAGCAGCAGCAGCAGCAGCAGTATGAATAAAATAGAATTTGTTTATTCACCTGCATACAGACAGACAATTAAGCTGTTTCTAATTTGGGGGTACTATAAAAATCTATAAATGGTGCTATAAACATTCATATGTAAGATTTTGTGTGGACGTTTTTATTTCATTCATTCCTGGGTTGTACTCAAGAGTGTTGCATCATGAGGTAAGTGTATGATTAATTTTAGAATTGCCAAAATGTTTTCTAACATGGTTTTTATCTCTTTTACAATTATATAGGCAAAAAAAATGTAAAAAACATCTTAAGTCACAGTCACAGGTCATGTGAAAGTAGGAGATAGCCCAAATTTGGTTGTAGTTTGCTGACTCCCGCTCTAAACTTTTCTATGTGTAAAATCATGTCTTCTCTGTAAAAACATAATTTTAATTTTTCCTTTTCAATTTTTGTGCTTCTTCTTGCTCTAATTTTCCTTTCCAATTTTTGTGCTTATTCTTGCCTTACTGTACTGGTTAAAATCTTAGAATATACTTATAGTCTTTAATCAGGAAATATAAAACTAGCTTTAAGTTTTTCATAAATACTGTTTATCTGGGCCTGATGAGAGACTTCATCATAAATGGGCACTGAAATTTTATCAAATGCTTTTTCTTTTTCCACTGAGATAATGGTGTGGGTTTTCTCTTTTTTTCTATTAATCTGGTGAATTACACTGCAAAATTTTCAAATGCTAAACCAACCCTGCATTCTTGGGATAAACCATACTTAGTCATGATGATCTAAATTTTTACATATTGTTGAGATGGTCTCTGTAATATTTTATAAAGGATTTTTATATTTATATTCATGAGGGATAATAGTTTATATATTTTTTATCATGTAATGTCTCTGCTGGTTTTGGTATAAATGTAATGCTATATATACTATCAAACATTGAGATTACTACAGCTTCTTCTTTCCTCTATTAGTCTACCTTTCCTCTTAAAAACATGTAGAATACAAATTTGCATTTCAAAATGCAAAATTAATTCTTGAAACTTGATAAAATTCCTGAAACACACTTGCCATAGATAAGTTACCAGTCTGATTTAACACTTACATTAAAACTGAGTTCAAAGTTCAAACCAGACTGGTCAGACTCCAAATGCCACTCTCTGAACAGCTGCCATACTACTCCTGGCCACCTCATCAGTAGGGAAGCCGAAATGCTGTGAAGTCAAGTCTTTTCTAAAATCACCCAGTGATTCAGCGACAGAACGAACATTAAAAAAAAATTTAAGTCTGACTCACTCTAGCCTTGTGCTGTGTGATTCCATCTCACCTCCTACCTTCTACCACCTGAACTTTGGTGCTTGAGCCATTCATGTATACAGGCCCAGCTTACTTTTCTCTCAGTCCATAAATCATACCCCACTGCTTTTTATTCATAATCTGGGCCTCAGTGCTTCCCCTTGTTGTTTCTTTGTGGAGGTTGTTTTAATCTTCTATTCACCAAGCTGAGCTGCTTGAGAGGGAGTATTTTCCTTGAAAGTGAAATTAGGTTGAGTTTGACACCTAACTGGGCTAATTACTGCTTACAATTTTTGGCTCATGCCCTATGCTGTTACTATCCCAACAAAAATATCACTTTTGTTTCTTGTTTACTGAGGTCAACTGAACTCCCAAGTATCTTGTGACTACTTAGAAAAGCAACATTCCAAAAAAGCATCAGGTTTTAAATATACAATGCCTTTTGTTTATACCACCTAACCATCTTTACCTAAGCATTTTCTGTTTGCAGAGTTCAGTTCAGTTCAGTCACTTAGTCGTGTCCAACTCTTTGCGACCCCATGAATCACAGCACTCCAGGCCTCCCTGTCCATCACCAACTCCCCTGTCCATCACCAACTCCTAGAGTTCACTCAAACTCATGTCCATCGAGTTGGTGATGCCATCCAGCCATCTCATCCTCTGTCGTCCCTTTCTCCTCCTGCCCCCAACCCCTCCCAGCATCAGGGTCTTTTCCAATGAGTCAACTCTTCACATGAGGTGGCCAAAGTACTGGAGTTTCAGCTTCAGCATCAGTCCTTCCAATGAACACCCAGGAATGATTTCCTTTAGGATGGACTGGTTGGATCTCCTTGCAGTCCAAGGGACTCTCAAGAGTCTTCTCCAACACCACAGTTCAAAAGCATCAATTCTTTGCTGCTCAGCTTTCTTCACAGTCCAACTCTCACATCCATACATGACCACTGGAAAAACCATAGCCTTGACTAGACAGACCTTTGTTGGCAAAGTAATGTTTCTGCTTTTGAATAATGCTATCTAGGTTTAGAGTGCAACAATAATGCAGTAATAGAGACGGTTTTCATAATCTTTCAAAGACAGTAAAGCAAAAATCTGAAGAAAAATTAAGTTTGAACAACAACAACAAAAACCCCAAACTATATGAAAAAGTATATTGGGGAAAGAACTTTACTAAATTCTTTGGTTAAAGGAATCTAAAAAGCTAGGCATTTGAAATCTTTTACTTATTCATTATATTTAATGTTATTTTAAGTATATCACATAAAATTCTCTACCTATAAAAAATTCAATTCAAATAAATCCCAAAATAGTGTTACAAATTCAGGAGACATTTAAAAAATCATCTGACAGCCTAATGCAGAGTTTGATGGGTAGAATCCAAATGTCAAGGTGTAAATTACTGAAGATATAAATGACTGAAGAGATACCAATTTAATCTGAGCTTACAATTCATTTATTTTCAAGATTAAACCCAGCAAGTATAATATAATCCAGTATCTCCCTCAACCATAAACATGCTTCTAATTGTGAAGTGTTTTCAAAGGCATTGCATATAAACCTTTTTTGATTGATCATGAGAGAAACTATATGTAGGAGAAACTGGGTCCTGGGAATTACATGAAGAAAGCAATCATAATTTTTGGTACAACTGATTGCCAAGTGTACAGAACTTACGTTCAAAGAATTTTTATAAATTTTTTAAACTAATTAGATCATATTAGTTAGATATATTAGATCATATTATACAATGCACTTATGAAATTTTATCACAAGTTTACAAATAGGAAAAACTATGGTACCAGGTTAGAAACAAGCATGTCACTAGGTGGTAAATATGCAGATATATTACACACACACACACATATTTATTATATATAATTATATATATTTATATATATATAAATGAACACTATAATTTTTCATGGATATGATGAATAACTAGTGGAAGCAAGTTTAAATATGAGTGAAGATTATGAATTGAATGTAGGTATTAGAAAAATTCTAACTTCTACATCTGCTTAAATTCCATTATAGTTGTGCTTTGTTACTATAAAAAGCATTAAGTTCATGAAATTTTATTAATGCTTTGCAATGTATAACAAGGGCACTTGCCCTCCAGCAGTTTACAACTTAGAAGAACAGACTTACCCATATCTCAAAATTTTAAGTCTCTTTTTCCACTTCCCTTTCTGTGAACAAACAACAAGAGACAGTGCTTCTGGTGGGGTTATAGGAGGAGCAAAAAAAAAGACAAAACTGAGGCTGCAGGAAGAGGAAACAGCTGGTAAAGTGAGAGTATACAGAGAAATAGAGGAGGCCCAGGCGTCTGGTGAGGAAGCTGGGCCCCCAAAAGGGAAGCAGAGAAAGACTTCCTCCTGAGATAACTAAGCTAATCAGAATGAAAGCTCAACTTTCCAGTGCCCGTGAACGTGAAGTTGCTCAGTCGTGTCCGACTCTTTGCGACCCCATGGACTGTAGCCTACCAGGCTCCTCTGTCCATGGGATTTTCCAGGCAACAGTACTGGAGTGGATTGCCATTTCCTTCTCCAAGGGATCTTCCCAACCCAGGGATCGAACCTCGGGTCTCCCACATCGTAGACAGACGCTTTACCGTCTGAGCTACCAGGGAAGTCCTTCCAGTGCCCAGTAGCTCCCAACCCAGTAGCTCCCAACTATATATGGAATTTAGGCTTGCTCTGTCAGGCTCAGGACTCAAGACTACATGTTCCGGGTCTCTGGGTGCCCAATGACATGGGCATGTGGAGAGAATGGAATCAGATCCTGGTCTGGTGCAGAGAGTGAGTGAGTGAGTGAGTGAGTGAGTGTGTGTGTGTGTGTTTGTGTGTGACTGAGAGGCCTTTGAGAGTAAAAGGAGGAGTGAGTGAGTGAGGCTGTGTGTGTGTGTGTGTGTGCGCGCGCACGCGCGTGCGTAGGGAGGGATGGAGGGTAGGAGAGTGGTGGTTCATTCATTGAGCTCCAGCTTCCTTAAATGTCACTCCACGGTTACTACTCCCCATTTGCACCTGCACTTAAAGAGGGGTCTCTCATGACATGGATCTCTGCTCTCCTAAAGTCTGGACAGATGAGGCATGTGAACTTATCCAACAGCCAGTTATATATGGTAACAGTTATGTGTAGACAGAGTTGGATGGATGACTGAGAATAGAGGACCTTCTGGCTTCTGGTGGCATGTTCCATTTAGACCACATTCAATACTCACTGTCACCAAACAAAACAAATTCTTCATTACTATTGCTCACAAATGGCAACTTAACCCATTTACATCTCATTTCCCATGCATTTAAAATAATCTGCATTTAAAATATTTAAGATAATCTGCACAGTTCCTAGATCACAGAGCTACTGGGGGGAACTTATTTAGTATACACACTGTCGTCACCTGCACAGTGCCTGGCCCAAGTGCACAGTAAACACTAATCATCATCCTATTAACAAAGTTCTACTTACCTCTCTGATAAGGATAACTAGGCTGGCTAGAACTGGTCTAGTCCCTCAGTGCTCTTGTTCCTAGTTACAACCTTTTCATGCATTCCTTTCTAAAACTGGCTACATGGATTCTTTATACTACTTAATAATTTTTCATTTCTCTGTCATCTTTGAGTAAAGAGTTGCTTCACAGGATTAAAATTTCTAGATATCCAAAGCTAATCCTCCAAAAGGCAATTTATTTTCTGATTTCAAACACCCCTAAGATGTTATGCTTTCTTCTGCTTCGTTAAATAGAATATATGGAACACACACACTTTTCTTAATAATTAATCATAATCTTACTAACGAAACATGCCCAACCACAACCATATACATGGTGGCATCACTAATGCCTGGGACCTGCCTTTGAGTTGTTCTGTATCCTTCTGTGATACAGGAATGTCACTTGGTGCTGTCACAGTCCCCCTTCTAATTCTGATGTCCATCCTCCTTTCTTTTCCCTTCCCTCTATTCCCTCTCCTCACCTCCCCCCTTCTCAACTCCTTGGCTAAATTCGCACACCCAAAACATAATATACTGAAATACAAAGATAATCAAATTATATGCTGCAGGCTAGACGGAATAAGGTTGAGAGTGAGGGCCTTATAAGGACATTTTCACGGCAATTTTTAGAATGTTTCAAAGGGGTGAAGCTGTCAGTGGCCTGGCTTCCAAACAAATGCATGTGTGTACAGGCACATGGGAGTGCATACACCTGTGTGTGAGCACGTGCTGTATGTAAATACACTGGTTATTTCGGGGATAGCTCCTGGTGGCTCAGACGGCAAAGAAGCTGCCTGTAGCAGAAGACCCAGGTTTGATCGCTGGGTCAGGAAAACCCACTGGAGAAGGAAATGGCACCCCACTCCAGTATTCTTGCCTGGAGAATTTCATGGACAAAGAAGCCTGGCGGGCTACAGTCCATGAGGCCTGTAGTGGGACATGACTGAGTGAGTCACACACACACACACACACAAAGGAGACAGTTACTGTAGGCAAAACACTTTAAGTGTATTATTTTGCAATATTTTAAACTAAGCCTACAGACTAAAATGGATAATTTTTTTTTTTTTACCTTAAAAAGTTAAATATGATTTAGTCAACAAATATTGGAGTACTACAGTCATATGCTGAGCATTGTTCTAGGTACTGGGAATAAAAAGTTGAAAAAGGACAGATAACTTTCCTACTCTTAGGGATTAAAAAGTTTGAATTAGAAAATGTCTTTTGTTATCCTAAAAGAGTAGTGTTGAGATTATATTGTGAAATTTATTCATTTCTAGTTATAAACTTTAGAGGAAAAATTTTCAGTATTATACGGGAAAAAAACTAACAGATATAACTCTGGAGAGAGACCTGATAACATTATGAAAATATATTTAAAGTTAAGACCCTAGAGTAGTATAAATTTTCCAAATGCAGGAACGGAGAAGTAAAGAAATAGAAATGAAACATTAAGATATCATAGCATATTTAGTAATTTCCATTACTATGTTACAAGATGGCAAGAGCATGAAAAGTTTGATGAGGGTTTTTTTTAAAAATTTAAGCAATATTAACATGACTTCAAAAATCGGCAGATTTAGGCTTAAAGGGGAAACAAAAGAGCATTTAAAAATAGAAACTTATTGAGAACGCAAGGAAATTAAACTCAACAACAACAAAACAATTCAATCAAAAAATGGGCAAAGATCTAAATAGACATTTCTTCAAAGAATACATACAGATGGCCAACAGGCACATGAAAAGAAGCTCAAATTGCTAATTATTAGAGAAACGCAAATCAAAATCACAATGAGGTATCACCATGAGGTCATCATTTAAAAAAATCTACAAATAAATGCTGGAGAGGGTGTGAAGAGAACCCTCATACATCTGCTGATGGGAACAGAAATGGTGCAGACAATACAGAAAACAGTATGAAGTGAAATGAAAGTCACTTAGTCATGTCCAGCTCTTTGTGACTGCATGGACTATACAAGCCATGAATTCTCTAGAATCCTCCAGGCCAGAATACTGGAGTGAGTAGCCTTCCCTTTTCCAGGGGATCTTCCCAATGCAGCGATCAAACCCAGGTCTCCCGCATTGCAGGCAGATTCTTTACTAGCTGAGCCACAAGGGAAGCCTGGAAAACAGTATGGAGGTTCCTTAAAAGACTAGAGTTGTCATGTGATTCATCAATCCCACTCCTGGGCATATATCCAGCGAAAACTGTAATTCAAAAAGATACTAGCACCTCTGTAAACAGCAGTACTATTCACAACAGCCAAGACACAGAAACAATCTAAATGTCCACTGACAGATGAATAAAAAGATGTGGTAAATGGAATGGAATACTACTCAGTATTCCACACACAATGGAATACTGCTGCTGCTGCTAAGTCGCTTCAGTCGTGTCCGACTCTGTGCGACCCCATAGACGGCAGCCCACCAGGCTTCCCGGTCCCTGGGATTCTCCAGGCAAGAACACTGGAGTGGGTTGCCATTTCCTTCTCCAATGCATGAAAGTGAAAAGTGAAAGTGAAGTCGCTCAGTCGTGTCTGACTCTGGCGACCCCATGGACTGCAGCCCACCAGGCTCCTCTGTCCATGGGATTTTTCAGGCAAGAGTACTGGAGTGGGGTGCCAGTGCCTTCTCCCAATGGAATACTACTCAGCCATAAAAAGAGTGAAATAATGCCATTTATAGCAACATGGATTGATCTAGAGATTATCATACTAAGTGAAGTAAGTCAGAAAGAGAAAGACAAATATCATATGATAACCACTTATATGTAGAATAAAAAAATAGTAAAAAAAAAAGAACTTATTTACAAAACAGAAATGGACTCACAGACATAAGAGATTCGTGGTTGGCAAGGGTGAGGGTTGAGGGGGAGGGATGGATTGGGAGTTTGGGATTAGCAGATGTAAACTAGTATATACGGCACACGAAACTATCAATATATTCAATATCCTGTGATAAACCATAATGGAAAAAATAGGAAAATTTTATATATATATATGTATAATTGATTCACTTTGCTGTACAGCAGAAATTAATACAATGTTGTAAACCAACTACACTCTAATAAAATATATTTTAAAAACTAAACACAAGGAAATCAAATTTTAGTCTATCCTCCATAGCATCTCACTTATAAATGTTAAACAGTGAATATAAAAATCAGTGTGATGATTCTGACCTTTGCTGAGCCACAGTGAGCACCCAGTACAGCTCAGCCCCACCCAGCACTAATCAAGAAGGTAGAGTAAGCCAGATAGAAAAGAGGGCAGAAGAGGAACAAGGCCCATAAACCAGGGCACCCACACTTTTGCCAAGTGGACTGTGGGAAAAACTTAGTTGTTGACCATCACTGTATCTGAATTCAGCTGGAGCCTGTAGTCCCAGCTTTGAGACCGCTTGCTGTGGCCACATGATCCAGTTCGCCCAGTTCAATGCCTGAGAGGAACAAGCCTCTCTAGACCATGCTCTCCGACAGGAACACGTCTGTTCCCCTGATTCTTCACCCTTACCTCCTGACAGAACCTGACGAGAACTGGGAGCTGTCTCGACACTGACAGCAACCATGTGGCAAAGCTGCCTTGGCAGCTCTGGACCACTTCCCTCTGGAATGTTCTGCGACAGAGGCATATTTCTATCTTGTTTATTTAAGCCATGATATTTTGAGGTCTCATTTTTCAGAGCAGCTAAACCTGAAGCCCAATTAACACATATTTATGGCAGAGTTGACTGTTTTAATGCCTAATTGCCTCAACTAGTATTCTGAAGCTTAGCAAGTATATTCTGAACATCTTTACTGGGTTTTAAGCATCTTTCATTGGATTATGCATCTAGAGGGCAGGGATCATGTCCTCTGTTTCTTAAAACTGTCTAACAGAGGGCTGATTAAGGGAAAGGAGGTGCAGAAAAACATGTAAGTTTAAGCTACAGGCTTTAGTGTCTGAGAGTCCCCTGAAATTGAATCCTTTGTCAATTCCTGAATTCTAATCAGATGTGTGAACTTTAGGAAGTTCAGTCATCCAACAAACATCAGTTGAGCATCTATTTTGCAGCAGGCCTCATTCTAGGAACAAGGGTTTCTGCTATGGATCACAGTGTCTACATTCGGATAGATTTAAATTTTACAAACTCATTAAGCCTCAGCTACTTCAGCTGTAAAATGGGACTCTGTGAGGATGACATGAGGCGATACAAAGTGCTAATGTGAGTCAGTGTCATGCACACTGGTACTCAATAAATGTAAGCAGTAACTAAGAACTCTCAGTAACTTGTGCTTTGTGTACAGATATACACTAACTGTCACAACATCGGAGCACTGTTTCTTAGCATCCAGTAAGAAAAGGAAGTCGGAGGTTACTATTTCCTATCAGAGTCTCCTCTATGCTGTCAGTTTGATAGGAATTCTAGACACGTCCTACAGATAAATAAGGTCTTACTAAATGCAATATATCACAGAGGATGTGGGGCCTAATATTTAAAATTGAAAATATTAAAAAAATTATTCAAGAAATAATCCCTTTTTCTAAACTGATTTAAGCAAACGGGTGGATTCTTTGCCATATGATCATTTGGAAACAGCCTTCAAGGGCTTGGGGCCCAAACCACAGCACTGCCCACCTCCCTGTGGCAGGTGCAGGACCTGAAGCACACCAGATTGCTTCAGCACGTCTCCTGCACCGAGTCAGAATCTGCCACTTCCACCAGCTATGGTTCATAGTCTCAAAACAATTAATGGCTTCTTGGATCCAGCAGAGAGCTCTTTCAGAATAATCCTATGACATTATTTTGGACTGCAGAATGTTTAAATCCATTTTAGGCAATGAAGAATCCTAAGGCAGGTTTTAACAAGAAACAAGGGGTTGGAGTGGGATTTTTTTTAATTCACCAAACAAAACTGAAGGATTGGGAAATAAAGATTTCCAGTAGATAAAAATGAAAACTAAATGCTCTGCAGGAAACAAAGAGCAACAGGGTAAACAATACTCCACACTTGTGGGTGGCTTCATTTTGCAAAAGCAATTTCAGGAGCAATTAGATCTGAATGCCAGTTTTATTACTAAACCCCAAAGACAGAAAACTTCAATATTCATGAAATACCTGACAGCTCTGCTTCTAGACAGGGGCTTGACCACCTATTAAGTACTAAGCACTTTACTGGCATTTTAAATATACACCCTATAACCTACAAACTGGGCATTATAATTTCACAGAGGAAACAGGCTATGAAAGGTTAAGGGGCTTGCCCAATAGCATAAAGCTACTTGTGGGAGTTTGGATTTGAATCCTGACATCAACGTCTGCATGCTTCCCATTCTACTAAGAAATGACTGAATTCTTCGTAAGGGTACAGTGAAACTCTATAAGAGTTCATTGATGAGTCAGGATTATCAGATTATTAGTATAAATAAGAACAAGGCTAACATTTAAAAATATTCCATATGGTACAGTGATGTCCTCAGGACAAACTGACACCCCCCGCCCCCCGCCCCCTGCCTCAGCTCAGGGCTCCATGTGCCTCTTCTACAGGGTCCCAGGACTGACTAGCTTGCCCAGTAGCCAGTAGCACCCTCTGAAGTGTCCTACTGAAGACTGTGGGAGAGAGCTATTCTTTTTTGGCTCAGTTCTCCTGTTTGGTAACCTTCCCCCCGCTCACAACTTGGCTCTCAGGTGGCCATCTGACATTTTTCTGAGCTGTCAAGGTGCATGACCTTCAAACTTGCCAGTACTACTCTGCTGTGGGAATCAAAATCTGAATCGGGGAACATGGTTTTCTCAAGATGTTTAAAAACCTATTTCAGGCAGTCAAAATGCTACCTAAAACAGCCACAGAATATAAACTGGACCTTGTGCTTTGCAATAGTCTGTGGCCAATCTACTCTATTTCGTTGTGTATTTCTAGTCTGCCTGGGCTAAAAGATTTTGAAGCTGGGATGTTATTTTCCAAATATAAGAATTGTATTGGAAAAGGCTTCGTATTTTTTTTTTTTTTTGCATAGTTCTAGTCGTAAAATAAGACAGTCCTAATTACTACATTTACTTTCTTCTGTGTAGGAATACATCATAAGGGAACATTTAGAGTCTACCCATGTGAGTTCTGCCAGTTCAAATAAATCAGTCAGAGTGGATACAATTGGGTTTGGATTGCATCCAGGTTATGGAAGGCAAGAATAGGTTAGAGGTATGAGCCATTCCAGCAATGACAAACTCTCAACTTCTCTGTAAAAGCACCAGTGTTTCTTCAGGCTTAGACGTGACTCACTAAGGCTACATTTTCAATGAAATATTGCTGGAAGCACTTAAAAGCTGGAAAATACAATCATGTCAGAACAGATGCCTCACTCCCTACCCCCAATGAGTGACATCATTTTGAAAAGTAGTCAGTCTGCTGTCACCAGGCAGTGGGGTTGGAGAGGCAGATGTTTGTAAAAGCAGAGGAAGCCCAAGGGTAGTGTGGTTCTGAACAAGATGCGAGGACCACCATTCCACTTTAGAAACGAACATGCATTTTTGAACAAATCTTTCATGACTATCATTTTTAGGTAGACTTGATTTTTATAATGGAAGGGAAAAAAATATCAGGTATAAATTTTTGGACACATGTCACAAGGAAACTTTTATTTTCTTTTTTTGGATATATAACCTCCCTCCTACTATGTTTTTTGGGGAAGGAGCTTCTGACTTCCACCCTCACTATTCCTGGGGAATGACTACTTCGTGAAGTAACTCTGATGTTTGCTACTATGTTTGTGTTTTGTTCCCAACCTATTTTCCATGAACACACAGACATTTTCAATAAATATATAATCAACAAGTATAGAAAGTTGATTAGCATCAGACACTACTCTAAGCTCTGAAATACAGTGGAAAGCATCCTTAGAGTTATATCCTTGAGTGGAGTACTCCAAAAATATGGGTATTTGGTACACTTCTCTACATCTTCCTTTTCTGACTTAATGATTCTTTGTAGAAAAGCCCTCCAAGGCAACTGGTAAAGATATAGCTGAGGAATCTCATAATGAGATTTCTGAATATACTGTGTAAAGGTATCTACAAATAATTGGGTATGCAGAATTGCTTGAAGATGATACAACCCCTGTCTCCAAGGGTGCAGAAAGATGTTGACTCCTCCCATCAGCTTCATCAGCATGATGCCACAGGGGCCCCAAGGCATGCAACCTGTGCCTGGCCCCATGCCTTTGAATATTCTTCAGTTTGGATGCAGGTGCTTCCTAAATGGCCCTGGGTAGAACTTGCTGCTTCCACAACCTTTCTTCATACCATCTCAAGGGTAACAACTGTATCCTTGAATGCCAGTGAATGTTTATTGAATACTCACTGTTTCAGAAAGATTGGAACCATTATCCTCATTTTCCTACAAATGAAGACACAGGAGCCTCTATCTAAAGTACCTACTCAAAGTCACACAGCATAGCCAGGGGCAGAAGTGGGAGCTGCTGCTCCTAATCACTGTGCTATGATACCCTCTGGATCTGAAGCCTGCCATCACAGTGATGCTAAATTTTCCATTTCAACCATGATTTATCTCACATATTTTCCCACAACTTGCAATCTATGTACACTTACTTCTTTTCTTTCCGTCCCTGTCAACTTAATCTATGGTAACCTTTTACTGTCAATCCTAAAGGACATCAATCCTGAATATTCACTGGAAGGACTGATGCTGAAGCTCCAATACTTTGGCACCTGATGCGAAGAGCTGACTCATTAGAAAGACCCTGATGCTTGGTAAAATTGAAGGCAGGAGGAGAAGGGGACGAAAGAGGACCAGATGGTTGGATGGCATCACTGACTTGATGGACATGAGTTTGAGCAAGCTCCGTGAGTTGGTGATGGACAGGGAAGCCTGGCATGCTGCAGTCCATGGGGTCACAAAGAGGAGGACACAACTGAGTGACTGAACTGAACTGAACCTTTTACTATCTTTTTGAAAACTTCAGTCATACTATTTTATAGCTTCAGAATTTTTATTAAGCATTACATGATTTTTGTAAGGAAATTTGGAAAATACAAAGGAAAAAGCCTGAAGATACTTACTCAGTATTTAGAAGCGACTCTTGTTTTATTAATGATTGCACATGTGTGTGTATACACACATATATACACACATGTATACATTCATGTGCATTTCTATAGCAAAATTTTACCTGTATGGTTAGATGCCTCATATTTTCATTTGTGTTATGAGTTTTTCCTGTTATTAAAAATTCTTTAGAAATGTGATTTTTAAATGCTGTATAAAGCCTTTCATACTCACGTACTATTATGTATTCATTTCACTTTATTAGACAATCAAGCTGTTGCCAATTTTTAGATATCATAAACATCACTATGATTAATATTTTTATGTTAATGCTTAGTATTTCCTTAGACTAGACACATGGAATTGGAATTATTGGACCAAAGATATAACCATTCTTAAAGCTTTTATTACATATCATTAAAGTGCTTTCCAAAGTGGCTGCCAATTCACTATTAGTGATACTGCATTAAATTGCTAACATCACTGTACTCACACTGTCTTTTACTCTTTTACTGTTACCAATATGAAAGGCAGATATATTTTCATTATTTTAATATGTATTTCGACAATTACTAGTGTGGTAAAAATATTATTTCACATTCATGTTAGTTATTTATATCCCTTCTTTTGTTAATTGTCTGTTAATGTCAAATACCTCTCTTTCATTAGGTAGTTACTGTATTTTTCTTTTTCATTCGTAATTACTCAGTACAGATTGCACTCATTTTATTCACTCATCTGATAGGTAACTGCTGAACTCCTTTAACCTCTCTGTCCTGTGTTAAGGACACAGTTCTATCTACTCCTCATAGTCTAGAATACCTTTGGGAATTTCCTTATAAGACTTCTTCCAAGTAAATACATATTTTAACATACCTAAGATGATACCATTGACACTGATGTTTTACATACAGTTAAAGTACGCATAGATCCAAGGAAGATAAAAATATGTATAGAAATTTGTTCCCAGCTCAAACCGAAGATTTTTTTTTTCTTTTATGTCTTTGCAAATTCAATAAGCCAACAAACCATGACTCAGAGCATTCAATATAAGCTCATAGGTTGCAAAACATCTTAAGCATTGTGATAATGAAAAATGCCACCAAATGTTTAAATGATATCTTACACTGACTAGGTGTTCTTCCTGTGGAGTATCTAAAATACATATGCATTTTACCTACTATTATCAAGAGTGAATCAGAATAGTACCAATGGCTAACGGGGACAGTCACCAGAGAGGGTAATATATCCATCTGAACTATGTGAAGGAGAATATAGTTTGGGAACCATAAGAATTAGGAAAACACTGGAGAAAAACTGCAAAATCTAAGACATAGCATATAATAACCCTAGATTCCTGGTTTGGAATCTTAATCAAGTAAGAGATGATGTACTAGCTATTTCATACCATAAATTTCTCATTCTTGAGTCTTATACTTGGTTATTCTCTGAAGGGAGCACATCTTCAACTATTAAAGGGTACCAGGGAACAAGAGTGAAGCCATTTCATGATTTCTTACATGTCTGAAACTGTATTTTTCATTCTTCATACACTGAAGACATTCTAGCTGGGTATAAAACTCCTGGACTATAAGCATTTCCTGCCCCTCCTCAATACTCTAAACACACTGCTCCACACCAAGTTATATGTCAGTCTGATCTTATTTTCTGTAGTTAAACTATTTATATGGATTCTTCTAGAACCCCTTTCCTCTTTATCTTTGTATAATATAAAACTTTGTCAAAATTATTCCTGGACAGGTCCCTTTTTCATATGTAATGCCTGGAATGTGCTGACGACTTCAAATCTGTATACTCACAGCTATACTGTCTGCTTAGAAAAACTTCCAAAATTATAATTAAGTATTATTTCTGCTCTACTTATTCTAATGTCTTTTTCAAGAACATCCACAATACTTACGTTAGATTTATTCTCTTTGTCCCACATATTCTCTTTATGTCCCTCCATGTCTAGGGACATCTATATCTTTCTTGAACTTTTCTTCCATATTCCAAGATAACTTCTCAAATAATATTTATCAACCACAGTGATTCAATTTTCTTCTGTATCTATTTTTCCTTTATTACCTCCACTATAGATGTTAATTATTTACTATGCATCTCTAGAGTATAACTGCCTGGATATGAATACTAGATTTCCTACTGATTAACTGTGTAAGCATGGACACATACTCACTTTTACCAGAGTTTCAATTTTCCCATTTGTAAATAGCAGTAATAATAATAACTATCTGTATGATTCTTGGTTTTTAGTTACAAGCAACTGAAAACATCCTGGCTAATTTAAAGATTAAAAACAATTTACTGGAACCACTTACTTGTACAGCTCAAGGCTATATATTTTCTCAATCTATTCAAGTGGAAAAATGCAAAGAAAGAGAAATTTGGACGACATGTTCAGTGGCCAAAAAAACCTGACAGATTTTCACAACTCATAAAGGTTTGATAAATAACAGAGGAAATCCTTCACGTAAAGCACTTAGCACAATGCCTGGCACACAGTTTAAGTAATAATAATTGTTAGATATCAGTTTCCTAATGGATTTCTATTCCACAGAGTTTACTGCCTTTTATATCTCACTAACAGTGATAAGATCTTTTCTAAAATTTTTCGCTTGTTTCCTGTGGTAGTAGTGGTAATGATGGTGGCAGAAAGAGAAGAGACAGCAACTTGACTGTACTGAAAAGCAGGGAAGTCACATAAAGCAATGTAGGGTCTCCGTACTTACAAGGGCAGATCTAACATAAATGATCTGCTAACCATTCTTCTCAATTTTGTTCTATTGTCCTTATAGTAGAACTCTCCAACTCTGACAATAGGGTGGGTGTCTTCATAGTTTTCAATGGGAAATCAAGAGATGTTTTTAAAGGGTATGATATTAAAAAAAAATCAAATTAAATAAAAGTTCTGCATGAATAAAAATGTTTTCCCTATTCTATAGTGCAGATCAAATAAATTAAGTGAAACAGCATTCTGTACAGTATCCATACCTATATAAGTTTCATATTCTTACCTACAGACCATCAAATCTTCTAATCAGCTGGGAATAATGCCAACAGCAGCAATTACTAAGATGTATTTTTCCACAAAATAATTTAGTAACAATTCACATTTTCATTATACTTTGCTAACTAAAAAAAAAAAAATCAAGATCCTGCTGTTAACTGCTTATATTATAAGAAAAAAAAAAAAAAAACCAATATTCATCTTTCTAAGAAACAACTGAGAAAATTGGGACAATGGGGAAAATCCAGTAAGCTTGCCCTCTTCCAACAACTGTCTCTTTTAAGCAAGAAATACAGAAGGTAGATAAGGTCATGAGTGAAAAAAGAAGGTGCCAATTTATTCTACACTTGGGCAAGACATGTTTACTCTTTTATTAATAAAACAATTTATGAAAATATTTTGCAAAGAGGAAAAATGATGGTTTATGTAAACTTTTGATGGAAAGGAATTTCTAAAGGAAAACAGAATGCTGAGCAAAGTGTAAGAACTGATTTTACCAAAACAGATTAGAAGGCCATATATGCAGTGGCTGAGTGCCTTTATCTTGATTTAGGCGTTAGCAATGATTTTAGGAAAATGTATTAATTGGATATATGAATATTAGAGTAGATAATACCACATAATTAATATTATTCTGATATCATGCTGGTTTATAGGAATTTTCACATGTAAATACGTACAAATTGAAATTCAAATTTGAAATGCCGAGAACTCCAATTTCGAAAGGAAAATTAAATTTTCCTTCAAAAGCCAAAAGATTTAAATTCTAAGAAAACTATCTCTTAATGGTAAAAACATGAAAACATTTCCTCTAAGATCAGGAACAAGACAAGAGTGTCCACTTTCAACCACTATTATTCAACATAGTTTTGGAAATCCTAGCTAAGGCAATCAGAGAAGAAGAAAAGTAAAAGAAATCAGATCAGAAAAGTAGTAGTACAGCTCTCAATGTTTGCAGATGACATGATATTATGCACAGAAAACCCTAAAGATACTATCAGAAAATTACTAGAGCTAATCAGTAAATTTAGCAAAGTTGTGGGATACAAAATCAATACAAAGAAATCACTTGCATTCCTATATATACTAACAATGAAAAATCAGAAGGAGAAATTAAGGAATCAATCCCATTCACCACTACAACAAAAAGAACAGAAATATCTAGGAAGAAACATACCTAAGGAGACAAAAGAGCTGTATACAGAAAAACTATGATACTGATGAAAGAAGTCAAAGACAACATAAACAGTTGGAGAGATAGTCCATGTTCCTGGGTTGGAAGAATCAATATTATGAAAATGACTATACTAGCAAATGCAACCTGCAGATTCAATGCAATCCCTATCAAACTACCTGGCATTTTTCACAGAGGTAGAACAAAAAAATTTCACAACTCATATAGAAACACAAAATACCTCAAATAGCCAAAACAGTCGTGAGAAAGAAGAATGAGGCTGGAGGAATCAACCTTCTTGACTTTAGATTATATTACAAAGCTACAGTTATCAAGACAGTATGGCACAAAAACAGAAATACAGACCAATGGAACAAGTTAGAGAGCCCAGAAATAAACCCGCACACCTATGGGTACCTTATTTTTGACAAAGGAGGCAAGAATATACAAGGGGGCAAAATAGCCTCTTCAATAAGTGGTACTGTGAAAACTGGACAGCTACATGTAAAAGAATGAAATTTGAATACTTCCTAACACCACACACAAAGATAAATGCAAAATGGATTAAAGACCTAGATGTAAGACCAGAAACTATAAAACTCTCAGAGGAAAAACATAAGCAGAACACTCGATGACACAAATCAAAGCAAGATCCTCTATGACCCACCTCCTAGAGCAATGGAAAACAAATAAATAAATAAATAAACAAGTGGGATCTAATTAAACTTGCAAAGCTTCTGCACAGCAAAGGAAACTATAAACAGGTGAAAAGACAACCCTCAGAATGGGAGACAATACTAACAAATGAAACTGACAAAGGATTTCCAAAATATACAAGCAGCACATACAAGTCAATATTGGAAAAACAAACAGCCTAATTAAAAAGCAGGAAAAAGACCTAAACAGACCTTTCTCCAAAGAAGACATACAGATGACTAACGAACACATGAAAAGATGCCCAACATCGTTCATAAAGAAATTCATATCAAAACTACAATGAGATATCACCTCACACCAGTAAGAATGGCCATCATCAAAAAGTCTACGAACAATAAATGCTGGAGAGGGTGTGAAGAACAGTGCAACCATCTTGCACTGTTGGTGGGAATGTAAATTGACAAAGCCACCATGGAAGATGGTATGGAGATTCATTAAAAAACTAGGAATAAAAACACCATATGACCCAGAAATCCCACTCCTAGGCATATACCCTGAGGAAACCAAAATTGAAAGACACATGTACCCCAATGTTCACTGCAGCACTATTCACTGCAGCTAGAACATGGAAGCAACCTAGATGCCCATCAACAGATGAATGGATAAAGAAAGTGTGGTACATATCTACAATGGAATATTACTCAGCCATAAAAAGGAACACATTTGAGTCAGTGCTAATGAGGTGGATGAACCTAGAGCCTATTACACAGAGTGAGGTAAGAAAGAGAAAGATAAATATTGTATACTAACACATATATATGGAATCCAGAAAGATGGTACCAAAGAATTTATTTTCAGGGCAATGGAGAAACAGACATAGAGAATAGACTTATGGACTCGGGTTTAGGCATGGGGGTGGGTGGCGGGGGAAGCAAAGGGTGAGATGTATGGAGAGAGCAACATGGAAACTTACATTAGTATATATAAAATAGAGAGCCAATGAGAATTTGCTCATTTGCAGGAAACTGAAACAGGGGCTCTGTATCAACCTAGAGCAGTGGGATAAGGGGAGAGATGGGAGGGAGATTGAGGAGGGAGGGCACATATGTATACCTATGATTGATTCATGTTGATGTTTAACCAAAAACAACAAAATTCTGTAAAGCAACTATCCTTCAATTAAAAAATAAAGAGACTGTCTTCCAATTTATGATAGCCATATTCATACCTGAAATATGATTTATATGGAATTTAATTTTATAACATGATTTATCTTTATGTTTCAATAATGTGTTCTTTAAATTTGCTTGCAGAATTTTTCTGTTATTTTAAATCTCTATATTATGAAGGTTTCAGTGCATAAAAACTATTAAGATTCTATAAGCTAAGACACAAATTTGTCTTTGCGTTACTTGAAATCAACTTTATGTTTTAAGTGATTTTTCTTAGGAGTGCCTAGAACAAACTACTCAAAGCCTAAATTACGTTGCTGAGGTATAAGCAGATCTGATCACTTTGGAAAGAATACACACATAAAATAAAAACAGACACAGTAACGCCGAATGGACCCCTTTCTGCAAAAGTGACAAAACTACAATTTAAATATGAAGAACACAAACATGAAGACAGACTGTTCTGCGATAGCTGTGGAATGACTTCAAGATTATACCTGCAGGAAAAAACTATGTTTCTGAAATAATTTTCTCTCCAGAAGTGATTCTGCAAAGAAAAACAATCAAGCGGCACAAAGAATTTAATGCTGAATGATCCTGTCATCCATTTAATCTCACCAACTCAGCAGTCACTCATTTCACATATAATATCATAAAGTTTGCATGTACAGGGGAAAAATTATTCCATATATTCATAATTTAACTCTGAACAGGAATTGTGAACTGAGTTATTCAACTGAAAAGGAAATTATCATTTTATATATGCAAAGGCAAGGTTGACTTTAACTGTTAATAAAGGAAAAATATTCTATTACATTCAAATGTAAACCAAAGGTACAGCTAATTCAATGGTAAAAATTAAATAATTCTGCCTAGTAGTTAATAATAATAATAATGCCTAAGTTATTTAACAAATTTACAGGAACCTGGCATAATGCAATATATATCTATAGCCTGATTAACTAAAAAAAAAAGGGGACAAATTCTTGGATTTTGTGGTTCCAATGAATGAATATTCATTATGTGCCAATTACCACAAATAAAAATATACAATATGGTTTGTAATTCTGTATTCTTCTGAGGGCAGAAATTGTATTAAACAGACCACCTTTATAGGTCTCCTGACCATCCCTCCCATCTCTTTCCTGGACAGTCTTTGCTCACAGTAGCCTTTCTATATATATATATATATATATATATATATATATTACCTAGTTAAAAGCAAGTGTAAATGAACTACAGTGGGATAGTGAGCATTTTTACATTCTTAGTTAATTTACCCAATAAATATTTGGGGGGTCTTCTACTATGTTCATGTCTGCAAGTGTAATTCAGCCGTGGATAAAGAGCCAGACAGAAGCTGTTCAAACTCCTGGAAGAGCTCGTCAAACAAAACAAAGTAAAACAAAACAACCACCTATTGTGTCAATACATCTAAAAAGATATCTCCAAGAGAATCAAATAGAACAAAAAATCAGTTACTCAAAATGTATGCCTCAGACAGAAAGATTTGGGAACTGTGCTCACAGGTCCAGCTGATCATTTATCAGACTACTGGAAAACATGGGCAGATGTAAAAATTTACCTGTTGCTGTTAGCTAACTTGGCAATCTAAAGACAGTTTTGTTTTTTTTTGTACACTCAAATATATGAATAAATAAACCTGTTAACTATACTCTTTTGTATTATTTAACCACAGAGATACTTGAACTGGGGTTACACCCTACATCATTAACACATGGAAGAGAAATGTTGAATTTTCACTGTGTTATATGCAATTTAAGAGGACTGACCTCCTAAGAATCAATTATCAGCATTCAGAATTCTTGAATCCAGGCCAAAGAGTGTCGCAAGACATCTATCACTTGACCCCACTTTGAACCTTAATTCCATAATATTAAAGAGTAAAAGCTGTAAAATTTTATGATCCCACAGAAGTCACTAAGAAAAGATCAATCTTACCTTGTGTTTGATGATGCAGTTCAGGCACAGAAGACGTTCCTATATTACATAATTACAATTGCCAAGATAATTCAGTTACCAAGAGAAAAAAATTACTAAGTTACTAAAAGGGAAAGTGTGAAGTTGTCAGTGTTGTATTTACAGTACAATGCTTTTAGCTAGGCTACAAACTATGCTTGTTTACAGCTGAAGTAAAAATTCTGTCTTCTGCATGGGGCTGAGGTGTGTCAGGGAGAACTATTTCATTGTAAATAAATCTAGGGGCCAAATAAAAGGAAGTTGCAAAAGCAGGTGTACAGCAGTTGAGTTGTTTCAGTTTCAGAGAAATAAAGTAAATAATTGTACTGGAATTTGTTCAGTTCTGGGCATTCTGCCATACAGGAAAGGGTGTGTAATTACTGAAGCTAACACATCCATGTAAAAATGAAGTAATATCAATAGAACACAGTTGGGATCTAAATTTCCTTTTTTATCTTCAAAAAATTAAGGATCTCTATAATGACTCTCATTTCACTCTTTGATATTTAAACATCACTTAAGTTAATATGAACACATGAAGGCAGAATTGTAATTTTCACAAAGTCAGAAAATATTATCTTTAAAGGTGGTATTATTCTCTTTGAAAGCCTCACAAATGAAGAACATTTCAATTTTCACTCATCAAAGATAACAAAAGTATACCCAACACCTCACTTAGGACTTCACCAGAGTAAGAGAAGTACACATAATATCAGCACGTTTTAGCAAATCTATTCTTTGCTTACCATTTCATGCTATCTGGATTGAACTCAATCTTAAACCTGGATTCCAAACTTCTTAAATCATAAACCCAAAATAAGAGGATGTGGTTTGTGAGAGAACAATGGAAGTTAGAGCATCTAGGGAGTCAGGCCAAGTTCAAATAGAGATCTCAATTATTCAAGAAACTTTACGACAGAAGATGAAAGAGTGTAATAAATATTACATGTGTGATTTTACAGAATGTAAATCAACTTGCACCTTAAACAGAGCTATGAAAAATATTTAACGCTATTCAGGATTGGCCATATGATTTTTTAAAGAGTGTTTCTACAATCTATTATGAGATTCTTCCAATTATAAAAGTTCAATAAACTCCCCCATTGATAATAAGAGTCTGCTCCTGGCTCCTGGCTCACTGCTTCCCTGAGCCTGTGACGTTAGCATGCTGACACTTCTAAGTTGCAGGGATGGTAGTGAATTTCTGAATGAGTCAATGTCTTACCAGATTCCAATTCCTTTCCATCCAAAGGCATGCTGTCCATTTCAAGGATGAATCAATCAGTTTAGTCTATGATTTTCACAGGAAGTGGCAAGGCTCTCTGAGGGCACTGCATTTGGCCATATTTTTTTACCTGACCACATATAAGCTAGGCACTAGATCATTCTTGGGTAAGCCTGAAAACTATCAGGATACAAAATAGTTCGTTTCCAACATCTACATTCACTTTGGGAATCCTGTATTCTCCTCAGGAGTTGAACTGAACAGTAGAAACTGCCAAATGATGATCCTGATTGTATAAACCCAACAGCCAACTGGTGGCTTAAGTTCAACTGACACTTTCTGTAATTTTAGACTGGAGTCCAAGGGTAACATTACTTTGCTAATCCCATGGGCTGACTTTTTCCTTCTCTGGAAGGATGATCCTTAACTGGAAGACATTTCCTTTGCGATTACTTGGTTTACATGATGATGGTGGATATTTTATGACATCACTAAGATAAACTGCATCCTTTCATTCCCTACACTTCACCTGCACCTAAGTTGGACAGATGGAAGATGAAATATAAATTTCTTTCACAGTTTTAAAAGACTTATGCCATTATTTGACCATCCATGTGAAATAAAATGTAAGCTTGTTTCACGCAGAGATCAGATTTAATTTCTAGATCAATATGAATACAGTGCAACTCAAATTGTCTTAAAGATAAGAATGTACAGCTGAGTAACTAGTCTTCTGGGTTCTGTCTTGAGATTCTCTTGCTTTGTAATGTTTCTATGAATGTGGCAACAGATTCCATTACCCTTACAGAATAGCCAGTTGGTGACAAAGTGATCTGATAGCATTATTTATTTATTTCCTCTTTCAACAATCATTCATGCAGCTCTAGTATATTCAAGCCCTTTGGGCTTCCCTGGTGGCTCAGATGGTAAAGAGTCTGCCTGCAGTGCAGGAGATCTGGGTTTGATCCCTGGGTTGGGAAGATCCCCTGGAGAAGGGAAAGGCTACCCACTCTAGTATTCTGGCCTGGAGAATTCCATGGACTGTACAGTTCATGGGGTTGCAAAGAGTCAGACATGACTAAGTAACTTTCATTTTCATCCTCAGATAGCTTTTAATTATATCATCCAAAGGAGCATGTGATGAGTCAGAGCAGTGGTATAAAGTGCTAAGAAAGATCAGCATAGAGTTGACGTCAAGCTGAGGTGAACTTCATGGTTGGCTTCATGAAAGAGGTAGCACTTGAACAGAAGTGAGTTCCTTCTTTCTGCAAAAAAGCAAGGACTTTTTCTATAAAGGTACATGCATGCATCTATGGGACTGACATCAACATGAAAGGTCATAGCTTCATAAGAGAGAGAGAATATGAATCTCTGTATTTTGTCAAGAAAAAGGAACAGCTTCTGGCATGGGAGGATCTGAAGGAAAGAGGGGCCCAGTAGAGGAAGATTTCAGTGTTCCCATGACTCCCTAAATCCAATTTCAGGTATTAACAGACTAATGATTTGTTAACAAGATGGCTACTGGGTGCCTGTCATTTTCTTCCCTACTACTTATCATGAAATGTCCAGGGGGAATTCACATGAGGTAAAGTAGTGGCTTGGATATAATTTATAAGAACCCAGATTCTTCCTCTCAAAATTCAGGTGCATGTTAAAAGATATTACTTTCCAATTCTTTAACCAAGTGCTTTGACATGATGTTCGGGTTTGTACTATGTCAGCATGCTAATAAAATTTATTTTCACTATTCTACTTCTTATAATAAATACATAAAGCTGTTTTAACTGGTGAGATCAACATGGAGAAGTTTTGGAAGTTTAACACCATGTCGAAGTATATACTGTCACAGCATAAACATGGCCCAGTATTCAAAGAGTTTATCTGTCTTCACATCAGTGGCCTGGAAGAAGTTCCTCAGTCCCGACAGACACAGATTTAAAAGTAGAACCACCAGCTTCTCTTAGGGGAGGGCATTTTCTTCTTATGTAGAGATGATGATGATAATAGTAATATTAGCCTTTACTATGAGCATTTACTAAGTGTAAGGGAGTATAAAAACTTTACATAGGTTAATTTAATGTTTCAATAACTATTATTATCTTCATTCTACAAATGAGAAACTGAGGCAGAGAGAGGTTAATAATCTTGCCAAGATGACACAGTAAGTATGGAGCCATGATGGGAACCCAGCCATCTCCCCCTCGCACTGAAGGGATCTCTGTGTCCCAATGAAACATTCCTTCTGAGACACATCCACAATCAAACAAGGCCTGTTCTCTGAGATCAGCGGACCTGATCCCATCACTCCAAGCCTATGAAAATGAGGCACCTTTTCTCCCCCTATAATTGTACATCCTATCCAGTAATACCGCTCTTTGATACAATACATGACCAAGGACATAATCGAAAATTAATTATTTCATTTGAGTCTAACACAACTACAAATGTGACATTCTGACTAGTATTTTAGAATCAAATATATAAGGTAAATAGTAATTAGTTTTCTTATTCTTAGCTAACTTTTCTGTGCTCTGTCTCATTTGGCAGACAAGGGCAAGTGACATATTTCAGGAAAGTCTAAGAAATTTTTACTCTAATTACAGAGAAATTTGAGTATCTTGCTTTGTACCACACAAATCCTATAGGAACTAGAGTTAGCTATTTAAAATCAGGCAAGTATCTTGGAACAAGAGATAGATATGGTGTCTTGGGTTGAATGATGGATGCACCGAGTAATGAGCACTGACAATCTTAAAAGAAATTAAGAATGAAAACTGTAAATGTATATTAATGGACTCAAATTCTTAAGAACAAGAATAGAAGGGTATCTTCCCACTAACTAAATAAAGTGGGAGACATATGATAATTCTAATAAATAACAAATATTTGTATATTTTGTGCCTAACCCAAGAAACCAGAACTCTTTCTGCTTTCTCTCACAAAACATGCATTCAAAATACTATTCATTGCCAAAAGACAAAATTTTGAAGTCATTTGAGGCCATCAAGGAATTATAGGGCAAAAATTCTGATAGGTTTCCAATCTCTTCTATATGCAGTGTTACCTAGTTTAAAGATACAGACATGAAGGTTCCTACTATTATGCTTACTGAGCACAGTTTCTGGTTTTAAGTTAGTTCTGGGTACTTTAATAAATTTACTGTCATATTTCACCAAAATGAAGTATACACTAAGAGTCACAAATAAATCAGAGCCTTCTCATTTTACAGCTCCTTGGGTGAGATCTCAGCAACTAAGAAGAAAGAGTCCTTTTTTTTCCTCCCTAAAGGTGATAGATAATCTATAGTTTGGGAGAAAATGAAAATAGTACTGACTCTAATTTTCTTGTGTCTTCCCAAATTCTTAGTTTGTGAAATGTTTAAAAACTTCAAATTTCTGTAATGAATGAAAAATATTTTGACATCTTGCTACTAGGATAAGTTGTGAAATCATTTTTTCTTGAAAATACAGCTCTAATGGCAAGACACATCTCCTAGTTTTAGAGCAATCTTTTATATACACACCCATCTTTAAGTTACAGCAAAAAATAAAATAAGGAAGTTTTAAATACCCTTTCACTCTTTGTCATCATTAGTCATGGGAGTTGTTGACACTGATTTTTCAAAGAATTCCGGCCTATATACAACATTTAAACTTGCATCTCTTGAGAAAAAAAAGACTAGTAATTTAAATCATAAGATTTAAAAAGACAATTTCACTATTAGATTATCTCCAACAAAATAACCCTCACAGAGGGCATATACTTTTTGGTTGCTTGTGTGTTTTTTGAGGGAGGAGGGCAGAAAGGAACAGTCTCCCTGGAGGTTTACACTCACATTCACCTTATTAAGCTTCTAAACCTTAAGCAGTTAAAATTTCTCTAAGCCCACCAGATCAAAATCTAATTTAGAAGGCTACCTGGATCTGAAGGATAACAGTATTAAGTGCCTTTAAAAAATCAACATAAACATGACATTTAAGCAAACTGGCACAGTGTGACAAGTTTTAGAACAGTAGCTCACAAGATGAGTATACTCTGATTAAGACAAACACAACAAATAGAACCTTTAATCCAAAAAATCACGGAGACAACCCTATGTAATACCTATGTTAAAACGTTCAACAATCTAAGGCTATCACAGGCCTCAAGTTGCCAGAGTCCTGACAGAAAAGTCAGCGATGTGAAACACGCTTTACAAAGCTGGGCGTGCATGCACACACTCTGCAAGGTGAGCGAGACAGAGACACCGATCACCACTGATATTGTCCTTACTTGCAGACGCACAAGTATCCTGCATGTTCCGATTCTGACTGGCACCTGGAGCGGCTCTACCTGCCAGTCATCCCAATGTACTCAGGGATGTAAACACCTTATAATTAGAAAACGTGAAGGCGTCAAGGACGTTAGACAAATTGAAAACACATCCAAAGATTAATTTTTAAAGGCATTGAAGAAATAATTAATTGCCAAGTCTAAAATCAGAGGATGTACCTGCTCCTTCACGGAAGCTAGAATAGTGGTGGCTGTGGTCTCGGGTTCCATGCCGGGGCCAGTGGAGGCAGCTTCCTGGCAGGTCTGTGGTTGCCCCTCCTCCACCAATGAGGCCTGTTCAGGAGCTGGCATTCCTCCTGCAACCAAGCAGGCAAAGGGTTAACAATTTCATCTGCTCCTGTGCAGGAACAAGCAGGGGCTGCCCGCTTACACAGGGTTCCGAGGAACTTCTACAGACTTCTACACACTATGATCACAATGCCATACGGCTATATGATGTCTAAAAGGCAACACCCAGGGTCAAAGTAGAACTAGTACTACCAAATACTAAAAAATAACAATAATGACAAAAAAAAACACTGAGAAAATATTTAAACATCATAGTTTAAAAATGATGTGGAAAGTGTTAAGGAAGAGGATGCAAAAATACACCAAGGACAATAAAGCTGTTAGATGCTATAAAATTGCCGAATTTTCTAAACAGTTCACCATTAAGTAAATATGATTGAACAAAATAGTAACAAATACTCTAGACTGCTATAAGGGTCAGTTTTCAAAGAAGTACTCGAGTAAGAAGACATTTACAACTGTAAACGCTTTATATATGATGGCAGAAGAGGCTTATGTATTAGAAGAAAAGGGGAATCAAAACTTATAAAAGGCTTGAAAAAATAGGCAAAATTCTGCAGTATTTAAAAAAATCAAGACTGCTGGTGGAGTATTATAGCTAGCTTGGTTTCCTTAGAGGAATCTGTTTATGCAAAGATGACAATGACTATGGTGATGGTGTTGAAAGAGAATTTATTTTTCAGGATCATAGACTGTGACAGAAAAATGGGTTCTTGCCAAGTGAAAAGGTGCCTCTCCCACGTAACACATACTGAGAGTGGTGTGTTTGCTGGGAAAGTTACTGATTTGATATGGATTTTTATATAAATTTGAAAAAAGATTGGTAAAAGGTACCTACTCAAAATGTTATAAATATTCTAATAACTTGTTTACCTGTCAGTCTCTCTGTCTGTCTCCTCCAGAATAGAGTTTATCATACCATAACACCAGCCTAGAGCCTGGCATATATAATATTCAACTAATCTTCGCCAAATAAATGAATACATGAATGAAGGACTATCTCTTCCATGTCTCATAACAGTCATTAAGCAAATCTGACTACAAGTGCTATGGTGCTCCTGAAATCTTATTTGCTTAATACATTACTCTGTGTACTTGTATTTGAGACCGCAAATGCTATTTTTGACATTCTTCATGCTGCTGCTGCTGCTAAGTCGCTTCAGTTGTGTCCGACTCTGTGCGACCCGATAGACGGCAGTCCACCAGGCTCCACCATCCCTGGGATTCTCCAGGCAAGAACACTGGAGTGGGTTGCCATTTCCTTCTCCAATGGATGAAAGTGAAAAGTGAAAGTGAAGTCGCTCAGTCATGTGGGACTCCTAGCAACCCCATGGACTGCAGCCCACCAGGCTCCTCTGTCCATGGGATTTTCCAGGCAAGAGTACTGAAGTGGGATGCCACTGCCTTCTCCGACATTTTTCATAGTTTTCTCCTAAAAATGACTCTACTCTCATATTTTGATTTCTTTTCAACTGCAACAATGTTCATTTCTGTAGGATGATCTGGGGTGGGGGGATGGGGAGAAGGTCCCCATTCCCTCAAATGTCAGTATCAGCTTGCTGTTTATTTCCAAACTCATAATGTGTAAGACAAGGGAAAATGAACATATCACCCGAGTCTCCACCTCCTTCCTCACTCTCCTGACTTGCACACTGGGGAAGCTGGGGTTAGGTTCCAGGGTGCTGTCAATGTTGCTTTATTGCTGCCACATTAATGGGCAGAAATGGAGAACGGGTCTGATGAGGATGTGTCTTTTCCCCTAATGGGGCTCTCCATGAGGAGTTCTCATGGTTGCTCTAGAGGTAAATTCTTTGCTGTCAGTTTCTGTGGAGCCCCAGGCTAAGTGCAGCCTCAACTGCAAAAAGGAGGACCTCCAGTTCAAGTGGGAGGAGGACCTCCAGGCTTAAAGTATGTGGGTCCAGGATCAAAACCTAAGTGCCTTGAACATGAGCCACCACTTCCTCACTTACAAAAAGAGCTTACTAATTCTTCCCACAACACCATGGGATGATTTTTATGACAATCTTTATTTTTTAGTATGTATTTTAATATTGATATATGAAATAGTGCTCTCAAATATCATTGTTGTTGTTAGTTCGCAGTCGTGTCCGATTCTTTGTGATCCCATGGACTGTAGCATACCAGGCTCCTCAGTCCATGAGCTTTTCCAGGCAAGAGTACTGAAGTGGGTTGCCATTCCCTTCTCCAGGGGAAAGTATTATTAACTGGATAAAATAATGCATTTCTGTATTTAGCCAGTGCTCATTATAGATAAGATTTAAGGTCTATAAAAAAAAAAAAGCCACACATAACAATCCTAGACTTGCACGTAAGGCTGGTAAAGATATGAAAATATTCTATGCCATCAAAAAACTACACACCTTAAAATAAGCAGATGGTTGCAAAGAACAAAAATGTTACTATGCAACAGTGAAACAAATAATGCCAAGAAACAAAAATTTTAAATGTCAAGAGTATAATACCCTGAAATAACCAATGTATAAGAAAAAGAGAAGCAAATTTCCAGTGAACAAAGAAAATTTGGGAAAGAAAGAAACATCATTGGGGAAGTAATTACTCTTGACTAAAAATAGGAGGATCCTTACTATTTAAAGAAAGATACTGAAAAATACTGTTGTAACTGCATTACGTCACTGTGAGTGCACCATACTTAATTTCATGATATTTATTTTCTGATGACTGTCCAGATCTATGGTATTAGATGAACATCTTCTGAATACCACTTCGCCCATGTAACAACATGCAGGGTGATATGGGGGTACAGGCATAAAGAAAGGTCACTGACCATTAATGGCTCATCATCTAGCTGAGGCAGCAAAATATGAGTCAGACCAAGACAGAGGCAAGAGGCAAGTGATGGAGTAACAACACTGAAATCAACAGGAAGAGGTGATGAAAAAGAAACTATTATTCAGCAAGAGAGGAGACTTGCATAGGTAGGCATGATTTCTACTCTCAGATTCCTCAAAGACTAGGAGACACTGCAGGCAATCACTAACACTCACAGTATAGACGGTGATGACCAGGGTGCCCAGGCTTAACTGAGGGTGAGACACTTCTCTACGCCTCATCTCTCAACAGTCCCTACACACCATCACCAAGATGGGGCAAAGAAGGGATGCCATACTACTGACAAGCTATACACCTAGTAAAGTAATCTGTTCATTTACATAGCTCTCATAACAATTTTAGGAGCTGGAAGGAATCAAGCTAAGACTAAAGTTACAGAATATTATTACTTCTCCCCAGTAGCAAAGCAAAAAAGGAACGACTACTTATATGGCAAAGAGACTGTGAGAAATTAAGCTTTGTGCTTCCCTCAATTATCTCAACTGGCCTGATCTGGGCAATTACATCTTAGGAACCTGGGTACACTTACAAATAAGTTGCTGGACCATTTTGGCTCTTTGAAAAATCATAGAGAATGGAAAAGGTGCCAGAAAACTGGAAACAGGAAAATGCCATTGCTGTTTTTGGAAAGAAGAAAGTAGACTCTCTTCACGTTACAAACTAGAGAGCTAGACATAGATGTTGGGTGAGATTCTTACAAGGATTTTATCCAAGAGATGACTGTGAGAACCAAAAAGGGGCACGCTAAAGAAAAGTCATGTTAAGCTGATCTAATTTCTCTCTGGCACTGTAACCACGGAAGTGCAGTGTGTCTAGACTCATTGAGGCATGATGATGTTAGAAGTCCCCCATGGTATTATAATCAGCATAGAAATAGGCCTGGCACAAGGGCAACTGCTGCCTCTGACATTCTGTAAATAGCTGAATAAAATATATCAAACTACAGAGGTTTCTAATGTAATGCTAGAGAACTCTGATCCTGGCCCAGCCCTAACCAAAAACTTTAACCACAATGTAATAATAATATACAGGGCATGCTCAAATTCTTCAATGAGTAAGAATACTGAATTTACCAGGTGATGAAATTCAAATATAAAAATCGCTGACACTGCAATAGTGAGTTGTTTCTAATGAGATGTAAAAAAAACAAAAACACCAAGCATAAACAAGCATCTTGTACTTAGGTTAGCTCAGTAGCACACGGGGGAAAGATTTAGTAGGCACTTGGACTTCACTGGTGGCTCAGACGGTTAAGCGTCTGTCTACAACGTGGGAGACCCAGGTTCGATTCCTGGGTCAGGAAGTTCCCTGGAGAAGGAAATGGCAATCCACTTCAGTACTGTTGCCTGGAGAATCCCATGGACAGAGGAGCCTGGTAGGCTACAGTCCATGGGGTCGCAAAGAGTCGGACATGACTGAGCGATCTTCACCATAATCACCTTAGGTTCAAGAGCACAATGAGTGAATCAAGAATGAAAAGAGGCTTCCACAAAGCCAAGGTGATGCCATGTTGTATCGATATCAGCATCTAAGGTGATAGAAAGAAAGGGACAAGGGAACGTACATCTCTTCTTCAGGTTCAAGTCCACTTCCAGTGATGGGTGGCACATTAACAGGAATGGACACAAATGTATTCATTCGAGAGGATGAGTAGGATGGTGAAAGGATTCCACCATTTATTTCCAGGCACAAGGACAAAATTAACGATGAACTTGAAGCTTAGCTGAGAACACAGGAAGAACACTTGACGGAACAGGAAGAGAAAAATCTGACCTGAACACGAAAAGGACCATGCAGACAAGCAAAGGTCTATGAATTTCTTCAGGACTGCCAACCACAAGCAAGGTCAGAATTTTGGGTCCCAAGAGCTAGACCAAAAACTAATGGTTTTGTGCCAAACTTGTATTAACCTAAATTACTACTGTCTTTATACTCTGAATCAAATCTGGCTAACAATTATGTTTCATTATATTTATATTGTAAAATTAAAGGTTGGTGCTATGAGGGCAAGCTCAGGAAGGTCTTTCCTTTAGGAGTAAAGAGCCAGATATCCAAAATTTCAAGAACTAAACCCCCAGAGGTGGTATATTCCCCATCGCTAGAGGTCTTTAACCACAGTTCAGAAGATCAAGTAGCAGGGAAGGTACAGAAGGAATCCTGCACTGGGTGTGTGTCAGAAATAAGAGACAAAGTTCTCTGAATGTGGAGGCAGAGACGAAGATATGAGAACATCTATGTTCTGAACTGATGTGAATGCTCTTCAGGGGTTTTCAGAGTGTTGTCTACCACATCACATCTTTCTGTAAAAAAGCACCTGAAGGCCATGACACTGTGTTTTTCCTGAGAAAATGATGGTGACTGGAAGTCTTACTGCTGACCAATTCTGTTTAGCTACACAAAAAGCTCAGAAGAGTTTGTGACCAATTCTTACAACTGTGTTCTCATTTTATTCCAGCCTTTCATTACTTTTTTATTACTTCATTTTATTTCATTGCTTTTTATCATTCTGTTGGATAGCATTCTTTTGAGCCTTGTGAAATACTTTTTGGAAAGCGATGAACTGCTATATGTTTTCACTAATACCTCTATTGAAGACAAGTTATAACATAAAACTGTTGGTATAACATAGTGTGTGTTTCTCATAGTGAACTCACAAATTAACAAGAAATTTTCTGTTCAGGTTGCAGGTCAAGTACATTCTAGTGTGATTATAAAAGGCTTTCTTTGCAGGCTGTGGATGTAATATACAGGAATAACTTAAGACAATGCCAAAGAGTGCTCAAACTACCGCACAATTGTACTCATCTCACACGCTAGTAAAGTAATACTCAAAATTCTCCAAGCCAGGCTTCAGCAATATGTGAACCGTGAACTTCCTGATGTTCAAGGTGGATTTAGAAAAGGCAGAGGAACCAGAGATCAAATTGCCAACATCCGCTGGATCATGGAAAAAGCAAGAGAGTTCCAGAAAAACATCTATTTCTGCTTTATTGACTATGCCAAAGCCTTTGACTGTGTAGATAACAATAAACTCTGGAAAATTCTGAGAGAGATGGGAATACCAGACCACCTGATCGGCCTCTTGAGAAATCTGTATGCAGGTCAGGAAGCAACAGTTAGAACTGGACATGGAACAACAGACTGGTTCCAAATAGGAAAAGGAGTACGTCAAGGCTGTATATTGTCACCATGTTTATTTAACTTATATGCTGAGTACATCATGAGAAATGCTGGACTGGAGGAAACACAAGCTGGAATCAAGATTGCCGGGAGAAATACCAATAACCTCAGATATGCAGATGACACCACCCTTATGGCAGAAAGTGAAGAGGAACTAAAAAGCCTCTTGATGAAAGTGAAAGTGGAGAGTGAAAAGGTTGGCTTAAAGCTCAACATTCAGAAAACGAAGATCATGGCATCCGGTCCCATCACTACATGGGAAATAGATGGAGAAACAGTGGAAACAGTGTCAGACTTTATTTTTCTGGGCTCCAAAATCACTGCAGATGGTGACTGCAGCCATGAAATTAAAAGATGCTTACTCCTTGGAAAAAAAGTTACGACCAACCTAGATAGCATATTCAAAAGCAGAGACGTCACTTTGCCAACAAAGGTCTGTCTAGTCAAGGCTACGGTTTTTCCAGTGGTCATGTATGGATGTGAGAGTTGGACTGTGAAGAAAGCTGAGTGCCGAAGAATTGATGCTTCTGAACTGTGGTGTTGGAGAAGACTCTTGAGAGTCCCTTGGATTGCAAGAAGATCCAACTAGTCCATTCTGAAGGAGATCAGTCCTGGGATTTCTTTGGAAGGAATGATGCTGAGGACTCCAGCCACCTCATGCGAAGAGTTGACTCACTGGAAAAGACTCTGATGCTGGGAGGGATTGGGGGCGGGAGGAGAAGAGGACGACAGAGGATGAGATGGCTGGATGGCATCACTGACTCGATGGATGTGAGTCTGAGTGAACTCCGGGAGATGGTGATGGATAGGGAGGCCTGGCGTGCTGCGATTCATGGGGTCGCAAGGGGTCGGACACGAGTGAGCGAATGAACTGAACTGATAGATTCAGTTTGTTTTGTTATTGTTTGTTTGTTTTAGGATTTGGGATCCCTTAAAGCACATAGCTGTCTGATATGTTAAAGGGTATAAAAAAGATAGGATGGGGATAACCAACAGGATAAGAATGTAACTCTGAGGGGGCATGACTGGATTGAGAGGTGAGATGAGTATACACTTCTGCTATTTTCCAACTCACAACACCATGAAATAATGGAAAAGACATTTTCTCTTTTGTAGGATAAGAAAATTAGCCAGTCTAAAAATTCAAAAAACGCCATCAGCATGACAAAATATTAGAAAAATAATGGTTGCAGACCTATGACAAAATATCCAGAAGCAACCAAATCACACACACACACAAGCCTGATGAGTGGCTGGAGCAGTAGGTGAGGGAGCTCAGAGTCAGAGGATCTTGGGATTCTTAGACCTGGGCCATGATCAGATGATCAAGAGGGAGACGATGCCACTAGGTGGTTGGTTGGCCCCTGCCCTGCACATGTTCAAGCGGCAGTCCCAGGCAAAGATGGAGAGAACCGGACACATCAGGGCCTTAGGCAGTACTGATGCCCAGAAGGGACAGAATTCCCTAAACATAAAGAGCGAAGTGGTAAACTAACATGTTTAATGCTTAAATTGAAAACTGTGTGTGTGAAAGAGAAACATAGCCAAAGATCTTGAAAATAAGTTATAAGATAAAACCAAAAATCTCTATCAATGCAATGAATAGCAGAATTAATTTTTGTAAAAAGAATATTTCCTAAGAGTGATGTAAAGGATTCAGTCTGAGCACTGCACCCCACTCCCTGCCTGAAGAGAGAGAAAAAAGATAAGAGTAGTTTGGAGACTTGAGACTAGATCCAGGAGTTATGTTTATTTACAAGTACGAAGAAGAAAGGAAAAAAGGAGACTACTAAAACAAGTAAGAAATGGAAATTTCTGAGCTGAAAACTAATATTTAAAATGGGCCAGTAAGTAAATAAAATGAATGAAACAGATTACATCTAAACCCAATCCACTGAAATTTCTAGGTTCCAAGGATAAAGAAAAGACGGTAGATGTTACCATGCATGAAAAATAACTTGCATACAAAGGAATGAGAATCAGTTTCACATAAGCCTGATGGTTATAGTAATAATTTCTAAGTACTAATATATATATAGTATATATATATACAGTATATACATATTTCTATATATATTATTTATATATAATGTAATATATATAAAATTTCTAAGTACTAATATATATAGTATATATATAGTATATATTACTATATATATGTATATATTAATATATATATATAGTATATAGTAATAATTTCTAAGTACTAACCAAAAATCATTATCCAAATATGAAGAAAAATAAAGGCATTTTAGGACATACCAGGACCCAGGAAAATGTGGCTTCAATATTCTTCAAAGGAAGTTCTGCAACCAAATAACAAATATGACCAAAGAAGGGTTAGTACACAAGAAACAGTGCTAAGCAAATAACTCAGGAAATTGAAAGTTAAGTCTAAAGAAACTCCACATGCTACCAACAGGAGAGGTGTGAGGAACTGAAGAAAGTAAATTGTTCTACCCTGACCAAGTCAGCAGTTGACTGGAGCCACCTGAGTGAACCCAGGTAAGACTAGCAGAACCTCCTTAACAATCCAGAATTATGAGAAATTTAAAAACTGTTGTTTGAGCCATTGAGATTTCGGATGACTTGTGACATGGTAAGTGATACTAACTGATACAACCATCAAGACAAGAAATGAGGATAGAGGGGTAAATTTTTAACTTATCAGTGTTATTTTTAAAGTATTATAAGATTAAAAAATTAAATTTTACATGCTGAATTATCTTCTAAACATATAGTTTATCTAATACATTATTGCTCTTTGACTTACTAAATAAGATACAATAAATTAAGTGTAACTGAAAATATAAAGATGAATAAGACCTCCTATTCAATTTATAGCCTAAATGGAAAGACAAGGTAAATAAACAGCCACAATAAAATACATCTCAAGATAAATGTGGAGAAGGCAATGGCACCCCACTCCAGTACTCTTGCCTGGAAAATACCATGGATGGAGGAGCCTGGAAGGCTGCAGTCCATGGGGTCACTGAGGGTCAGACATGACTGAGCAACTTCACTTTCACTTTTCACTTTCATGCATTGGAGAAGGAAATGGCAACCCACTCTAGTGTTCTTGCCTGGAGAATCCCAGGGACAGGGGAGCCTGGTGGGCTGGCGTCTATGGGGTCACACAGAGTCGGACATGACTGAAGTGATTTAGCAGCAGCAGCAGCAAGATAAATGGGGTACTAAGAGCTCAAATACAGGAAGCTCAAAGAAGGGCTTCAATAGCATGTATAAATAAGGACACTAAGAAAGCCTTCTTAAGCGATCAATGCAAAGAAATAGAGGAAAACAACAGAATGGGAAAGACTAGGGATCTCTTCAAGAAAATCAGACATACCAAAGGAACATTTCATGCAAAGATGGGCACGATAAAGGACAGAGATGGTATGGACCTAACAGAAGCAGAAGATATTAAGAAGAGGTGGCAAGAATACACAGAAGAACTGTACAAAAAAGAGCTTCATGACCCACATAATCATGATGGTGTGGTCACTGACCTAGAGCCAGACATCCTGGAATGTGAAGTCAAGTGGGCCTTAGAAAGCATCACTATGAACAAAGCTAGTGGAGGTGATGGAATTCCAGTGGAGCTATTCCAAATTCTGAAAGATGATGCTGTAAAAGTGCTGCACTCAATATGCCAGCAAATTTGGAAAACTCAGCAGTGGCCACAAGATTGGAAAAGGTCAGTTTTCATCCCAATCCCAAAGAAAGGCAATGCCAAAGAACGCTCAAACTACCACACAATTGCACTCATCTCACATGCTAGTAAAGTAATGCTCAAAATTCTCCAAGCCAGGCTTCAGCAATATGTGAACCGCGAACTTCCTGATGTTCAAGCTGGTTTTAGAAAAGGCAAAGGAACCAGAGATCAAATTGCCAACATCCGCTGGATCATGGAAAAACCAAGAGAGTTCCAGAAAAACATCTATTTCTGCTTTATTGACTATGCCAAAGCCTTTGACTGTGTAGATCACAATAAACTGTGGAAAATTCTGAAAGAGATGGGAATATCAGACCACCTGAACTGCCTCTTGAGAAACCTGTATGCAGGTCAGGAAGCAACAGTTAGAACTGGACATGGAATAACAGACTGGTTCCAAATAGGAAAAGGAGTACGTCAAGGCTGTATATTGTCACCATGTTTATTTAACTTATATGCAGAGTACATCATGAGAAACGCTGGACTGGAAGAAACACAAGCTGGAATCAAGATTGCCGGGAGAATTATCAATAACCTCAGATATGCAGATGACACCACCCTTATGGCAGAAAGTGAAGAGGAACTAAAAACCCTCTTGATGAAGGTGAAAGAGGAGAGTGAAAAGGTTGGCTTAAAGCTCAACATTCAGAAAACAAAGATCATGGCATCCGGTCCCATCACTTCATGGGAAATAGACAGGGAAACAGTGTCAGACTTTATTTTTGGGGGCTCCAAAATCACTGCAGAGGATGAGTGCAGCCATGAAATTAAAAGACGCTTAGTCCTTGGAAGGAAAGTTGTGACAAACCTAGACAGCATATTCAAAAGCAGAGACATTACTTTGCCAACAAAGTTCCGTCTAGTCAAGGCTATGGTTTTTCCTGAGGTCATGTATGGATGTGAGAGTTGGACTGTGAAGAAGGCTGAGTGCCAAAGAATTGATGCTTTTGAACTGTGGTGTTGGAGAAGACTCTTGAGAGTCCCCTGGACTGCAAGGAGATCCAAACAGTCCATTCTGAAGGAGATCAACCCTGGGATTTCTTTGGAGGGAATGATGCTGAAGCTGAAACTCCAGTACTTTGGCCACCTCATGCAAAGAGTTGACTCATTGGAAAAGACTCTGATGCTTGGAGGGATTGGGGGCGGGGGGAGAAGGGGACAACAGAGGATGAGATGGCTGGATGGCATCACTGACTTGATGGACGTTGAGTCTGAGTGACTCCGGGAGTTGGTGATGGACAGAGAGTCCTGACGTGCTGTGATTCATGGGGTCGCAAAGAGTTGCACACGACTGAGTGACTAAACTGAACTGAACTGAAAATCACAGTAGATGGTGATGGCATCCATGAAATTCAAAGACTCTTACTCCCTGAAAGTAAAGTTATGACCAACCTAGACAGTGTATTAATAAAAAGCAGATACATTGCTTTGCCGACAAAGGTCCATCTAGTCAAGGCTATGGTTTTTCCAGTGGTCATGTATGGATGTGAGAGTTGGACTATAAAGAAAGCTGAGCAGCAAAGAATTGATGCTTTTGAACTGTGGTGTTGGAGAAGACTCTTGAGAGTCCCTTGGACTGCAAGGAGATCCAACCAGTCTATTCTAAAGGAGATCAGTCCTGAATGTTCATTGGAAGGACTGATGTTGAAGCTGAAACTCCAATACTTTGGCCATGTGATGAGAAGAGCTGATTCATTTTAAAAGACCCTGATGCTGGGAAAGATTGAAGGTAGGAGAAGGGGACGACAGAGGATGAGATGGTTGGATGGCGTCACTGATTCGATGGACAGGAGTTTGGGTAAACTCCGGGAGTTGGTGATGAACAGGGAGGCCTGTGTGCTGCGGTCAAATGGGGTCACAAAGATTCAGGCACAACTGAGCGACTGAACTGAATACTGGGTGCAACAGAAGGACACAGGTAGGGAGAAGCCTAGCTATAATGCATTCATTTTATTAAGCTTTTATATGTAAAAATTTGCTTCAGGTTTAATAGATTTCTCAAAATCGTCCCTAGACTCTTGTTTTATAATATATGCAATTAAGGGTATGGCAAGCCATATTAAATCTAAAGCTGTTTAAACAAAAATTTGTTTTTATCATTAGTTTTTCATATCAAATGCTAGTATTAAAGATTAAAGACTAATAAAACCACTAGCACAGCACATATGGGGATTCAGAAATATGATAATTTATAAATGAATAACCAGAGGCAATAAAAACAAAGTAAAATTGTTTAATTAAGGACTTGGGTATTTAATAACATTTATAAGATCTATTTTGAAAAGAAGTATACAGTCTACTAACAACCAGTTATCTTATGCAGTATTTCTTTTTAGTTTATGACAGTGATTTTTTTTTTAACATGGACTCTTTAAATGACTTCTACGTGTCTTGTGATTTACACCAGGCTTTCTAGCTGATAATAACCTACAAGTTCTGTATTAGATATCTCAGAAGTGTTATATCAGATTTCTTTTTAAATTATAAATTTATTTGTAATTTGAAAGATTCAATTTAAAGTTAAAAATTTCAAAATATGCTCCATGGACGACTACTAGTACATCAGAAACCACGTTTCCAACGTTGGAAAGTATAAATGTGGGAAACGCTTCCTCTTGAAGATTCCTAAAAACGTTGTTATTTAAAGTGAGACCTGTGGGCCAGCTATACTGGCAGCTCTTTAGAGCTTAGAAGAAACGCACAATTTCAGGCCTCATCCCAGACCTACTGAATCATCTTCACGTGAATAACATCACTAGTGTTTTGTACACATGTTCAAGATTTAGAAGCAGTGGCATAGAGCATTTAAAGACTGAGAAATCTCCAAGTAAATGAACCTGTTTAATCTCATCTATCTCACTATCTCACACTTATCTGACCCGCAACTGTTTTCAGGGCCGCCTATTAACATTCTGAGGAACATGCTTTGGGAAATCCCACAAGATGATAATTACTATTAATGAGCAAATAAAGCTAGAAAGAGGTACTGCTCCATCCTTCACAATTAAAATTGGGCTCTCTCAGCTTTTCCAATAATGTCAGCGTATTAAAAGCAAAGCATTAAATAAGTACTTTAAAGAAAATAGTACAGAAAAATTAAAGTTCTCTTCAATAAAGGCTCCTGCCAACAAAATTAAGCATGGAGTTGTGTTTTGGCTTTTAAGTTGGGTAACAATTTCTTAGAAAACATCATTTCTGAATGAAAGAATAAAATTGTTTTCTGGAAAAAGAACTCAACCTGCTCCAGGCCAGGTGTGAACTTTAATTATATTTTTCATGTTTGTCTCATGAACATTTATGTGGAAACACACATGGTATACGGTACACACTGGTACCGTACCTGGGAAGATCAACTCCCCATCCGAGCCATACAACAATTTGCCTAAAACAAGTTCAGTTCAATATAGATATTAACCTAGAAGGTGCTTTCCTAAAAGCACAGGTAAAGAAGTTAAGTTGACAGTTTTGATTTGGAGTATTATCAAAAACACTGATCTTATACATGCTTGAGGTCACTTTTAATATTACTAGTTTAAGTAATAATGTATGTAATGATTTCAATTTTTCAAGTAGCTGTGGAAAATCCTACATCTAAAAAGGCATCAAAACTGGAAGTATGGTAGATTAACAACTGTAATAACAATCCTTTTTGTCCCTGTCTTCAGCAAGTTGAAGTCAGAGAAATGATACTTGTATTTCAGCCTCCTTTAGTTTAATCAGGGCTTCCCTGGTGGCTCAGATGATAAACCATCTGCCCACAATGTGGGAGACCCGGATTTGAACCCTGAGTTGGGAAGATCCCCTGGAGAAGGAAATGGCTGCCCACTCCAGTATTCTTGCCTGGAAAATCCCATAGACAGAGGACCCTGGTAGGCTACAGTCCATGGGGTCACAAAGAGTTGAACATGACTGAGAGACTTCACTTTCTGTCTTTAATTAGTTTAGATTTCATGCACATAATACTATACTTTCCAGAAGACACACACATTTCCATACTTAACATCTCCAAACAGCTTTTTGAAGAAACCACAAGAAAAAAATTACAAAGCTTCTATCTAGCATTTTGTTTATCACAGATGGAGCACGCAGTGAACTAGACTGAATTTCCTATTCACTGTTCTGCCTCTCCCAATCATACACTCTAGATTCAGTGAGATCAGGGACTCTCTTCATCTAAATCACCACAGTATTCTCAGCACCAATAAAATTCCTGAAACATAGTAGGTGTTCAATAGAGTTTGTTGAGTGAAAGAAGGAAAAATGAGATGAAGACTGAGGGGAAGAACAACAATGTATCTTCACTTTTATCAAAGAAATATTTATGTGCCAAGCAGTGCTAGGCTTCAGAATCATCAAGATGCTGAAGGAGCTCACATTCTAACAGGAAAGAAAGGAATGAAAATAGTGTGATAAATGCAACAGTAAAGATAATAAAATATGCCACAACAAGAGGGACATCCAGGAACATGAGAGTTACTACAAAGACAGAGACAAAACATCACAATGTGCTGTTCAGAGAATGCCAACAGACTAAAATTAGGGTGGAGAGGAGGAGAAGCAAAGGAGAGAGAAAACTCTGGATATGAAAAGATGAAGGAACTGTTGCTGTTTTTAGCTGCTCAGTTATGTCTGAGTCTCTGGGACCCCATGAACTGCAGTCTGCTAGGCTCTTCTGTCCACGGAACTTTACAGGCAAGAATACTGGAGCGGGTTGCCATTCCCTTCTCCAGGAGATCTCCCCGATCAAACGCGAATCTCTTGCATATCCTGCACTGGCAGGGAGATGTTTTACTACCAGCGCCACCTGGGAAGCCCTGGGAAATAAACTAAGACCAGTAAATGCATTCCCTTCAAGAACTTTATAAAATCTATAATCAGGAAAAGACTATAGAAAACACAGACGTGATTTATGCCCCATCACATCTAATTAACATCAGAATTGGAGGAGGGGACACTGTGAGTGTGCAGAACGGGAGAGGAAAATCTAGACTTTGGCCCTGTCTGGGGAAGTCAAATCCATGAGGCTACTAGAAAGATCTTCCCTGTAAGCTCTTTAAGGGAAGAGACGGTCCTAAAACGAGACCTCTCTTGAAACTCTCCTCGTCTTTGACAGGATTCTAGGTTCACTACTGCAGCAGTTACCCGGGTGCCAAAAGGGAGACGCCTCCTCAACAACCATCAACACTCTGGCAATTAAGAATTCATAAATTAATAAATGAGTGCTCTGGGTTATAGATTAGTTCTGGTTTCTAGAAGTGCAGAACTGAGGACAGGCTCAGCACTGTGGTGACCTCAGAACTCAGGATGGGTTTGAGGGAGGCCTGGCCTCTGCCACTAGTTGTTCCCCCCAAAAAAATCTAGATGAGGAGTGGTTCACCCCAATTCAGAAATGTTAGAAAGGGTTAACACAAAACAGATGAAAAGGTTAGTCAACACGAGTAACTGATGTCCATGTCGATTAGTCACTCAGGAACATGATAAAAACAAACAGCTACATGCTTACCGAGCTGCCCACGAAAGTTGTACATGGGGCCCTATCCACAGTCTACCACTTCCGTTTATCTGCTGTGCTCGTATGCTGCGTGACCACCATATGCATGGCAATGAAACCTGATTCTTTCAACATTCACTAGTTTAAGTCAACTTCTGAAGAATGCCTTAATTCTAGGTTATCATTTATATCTAAAATCTGTTTTTAAATTTTAATTTGAAAAACCAATGTATTTACTCATCTAAAGTGCAAACAATTTCAATACCAAGAACCAGGATAGCATGGTTCTGTATCCCACATATGACATCCAGAAAGCACCTAGGAGGGTTTATTTTATACATCTTAAAAATAAAGCCTGTAGTCATTAAAGTTCACAGTATTTGTCTATTTCTCATCTGGTCTCCCTGGGAGCACAAATGCACACAAAAGCCTATGCAATGATACAGAACTGTCTTTAACTTTGCAATAAGCAACCAGAAAAACTTCTCTCCAACAAGGTGTTATCACAACATATAAAAAAATTAAGATACAATTCATAACATACCATTTCTACTGGCTTTACTACTATCCATTTTTATGACTAAATATATTTAAGTTGAGATTTTTTTATTAAGCATTCTAGGGGACTGATTCAGAGAGGGTATCTATTATGAATAGTTTGTGTTTACATATGCTATTTCATACATTTTAAATGGCATGCCACAGTCAAAGGAAAGGTAAATAAATGTTTTCTGGATGAAAGCTTGAATGCAAATAAAATTGGACAACAGAAATGTTTCACTCTGAAAATGTCTTCCTAACTGGTCTTAGTGTGTCTGTCTGCCTGTCTCTCTAATAAAATTCAGTACTGCTTTCCAGAAGGAAGTTCAGTCAGGTTACACAGTTAACAAAACAAATATTATTCATCAGATAAATAATCCAGTAAATATTCTGAAGTAACAGCAAACTCTCCCCCTTGAAAGGGCAGAATATTTGTTTGTTTTGAAGTACTGCTAAGTTTCAGCATTCAAATAAAATTTATCTCAAAATAACTAAAAAGCACAATTTTGACCAATGTATACAATATGTATGGAAAACTGAAACCACTGACTTCACGGATTTGAGAAAATGCTCTGTGAAGCCTGGTCTCACAGTAGAAGCCTCCAACACGGGCTTTGAGACCTTTCCTGTTTCCTCTCCCCTGCATTCCTCTAATCCCTCAGCCCACAGGGAAGGCTTCCCTGACCACTGTGCTCTGCCAGAACAAGGGGAATTGAGCAGCCCTTTCAAGGATGAAGAATGGTGGATGGTGGAAAATTTTTACAGCAGTATAGATCACCACAGAAATCAGAGGCAAAAGTCAGGTAGAAATCTGGAAGGGACCCACTGCATCTGCCTGTCCCCAAACCGTGGGTGTCCTTGCACGCAGCAGCTCCCTCAACACAAAGCCTCTCTCTTTGGTGCTAATCCCAGGCCTGAGATCTGCTGTGAGGTTGGCTGAGTGGAATCACAGCCTCTCCCTCACCTCACAGAGCTCTAGCTCTGGACTGTCTTGCTGCTTCCTGAGAGTAGCTACTCCACCTCCGGTCATGTCAAATTCCACAAGCAAGCATAAAACCAAGCTCACTGCCTTCTGCTTCACCAAACTGTTTCTTCCTTCGACACAGAGTCTGTATGTGCCTCCTTCTTAGGAAGGCATTTCTCAACATGCTCTGGAAATGCCTTTTTTTTTCTTTTTTAATGACTCACTCCTCTGGTCCAACTAATCTAGAGTAGAGTCTTAACCAGCACACAATATTCATTTTCACCTACTTGTATCTGTCCTATAAATGTTCTCTCATCTATGTAGACTTAGGTTGACTGAAACCAGGACCCCTGTCTTAGATATGTCTTTCCTTTGGTGTCTAACACATGTGCTAGGGCATTTCATACAATGCTTGCTGACAGAACAGGTTTTACTATGTGAGGAGCTGAAAACAGAAAGTGGCATTCTACTGCTGTGCTTACTTAAAAATGTTTAATATATTAGATGGCTCATAGTCAAAGAGTCACTGAATAAACTGCTTCCCTAAAGAAGTTTTTTGTTCAGTAGCTGGCACTAAAAATGTCAGAAAGAGTCTGATTTCATTTTCAATCTTAGTACTTGGGTAACCTGTTTCTTTTTAGGGTGAGGATTTTGTCTTTATTAAAGTAAGAGCTTAGGAAAATAGCCACAAGTCAAGGAAGCTACATTCCATTAGCAGGAGATAACACAACCTTTGTCACAATGTGGTCACACTAGTATTTCTAAATTCTCAGCTGCAGATCTAGCTTATAAGTAAAGGGTACTTTTAATGAAACCCTATACATCAGAGTTTTGATTCCAATAATCCAGAAAGCTGTTATCAAAGTCTTGATTATGTTTCAATATATCAAAACATCACCAGTTACAATTAAGTGGGCAGAAAAATAAAGGGACTGAATTGAATTATTCCATACTTTAAAGACATGTTTTTTATTGCTGCTAATAAAAACATAGATATATGTGCTGTGATTTAATGAATAGGTCAAAAACAGCATTTAGTGATTCTAAAATTGTGTTAAAATACCTCAAAGATTAACTATGTTTTATATATACCCCTGAAACTTTTTTTTTTTTGCTTAAAACTTCATTATTCAGAGTGCAAAGATAACTTTAGTCTATCAAAATTAATTCATCACAAATTCATAACCTATCAGAATATAAATTGGCACGACACAACTAGATCTCAAAAGGAAGTATGACTTTTGGGTTTAAACTATTGTGCCCTAGGTGCGTTTTTGTATCATTTTAATTTGGGGGGTAGAGGGGGACGCTTGCCTTTATTAATCTGAAGATCATAAACTGATTCAAAGTTCACTGATAGGTTGATAGGGCTATGCTCACGTCTCTTGAATACTGCAGAAAACCTACTTAATGCCCTCTGAAAGATAGAACATTCACCAATAAAGTATGGCATTACAGAGTATGAATAAGTAATGTTGATAAATATTTAGAACCCTGGCAGTACAAAGAAAGAGAACACATGTCAGATGACTTTCCACAGCCGCCCCACAATCTCTCTACAGTAAAGGTAATAGTGTAAATACAAAATTTTGATGCCCAATCAGCATACCAGGATTAAAAAGGCTATGACAAAAGTACCATCTGTCTAGATGAAAGTATGTGCCCTTACACCCTGTAAGAATTACAGCAACATACGTAATTTTGAACATCAGAGGCACCATAAATATGACTAATTTAAAATGTTTGGTGAAGATGGAGCAAACTGGTATTTTGATAGGATAGAAAAAGACACTCAAACGGCAATCTGCTCACTTTATAGCTCAACAAGTCTCTCCTCTTTCTGAGTCACTACACTCCTACTTTTAGAGCAGCTGCATCTCTTAGTATCAATTTCCTACCTATATATCAATTATAAACTGTCAATAAGAATGAGGAATTGCCTAGGATACAAAGTGGTTCCTAATTTTCCCTCACTGGCATCTTCCTTTCTCTTTTCAATGTCTTATACAGAATGTCTACAGGATAAAATGTTCCCTGGGTGGGCGGGGAAAATTGGACATACCTATTGAAGGAAAAAGGCAGCACTCTGTGGTAGAACCACAATGAGCAGAGATGGAGGATGGAGGAAGTCTACCCTTGGGGGCAAACCCAGGAATATTTCAATTGTGAACAAAAGCCCACCACGAAGGGCCTGGGTTCACATTACCCCCATTCAATTGGCAACAAAAGTTTAGAGGGCTTTTTAGGTAGCAGTCTGCTGCTGCTGCTGCTAAGTCGTTCAGTCGTGTCCGACTGTGCAACCCCACAGACGGCAGCCCACCAGGCTCCCCCGTCCCTGGGATTCTCCAGGCAAGAACACTGGAGTGGGTAGTCATTTCCTTCTCCGATGCATGAAAGTGAAAAGTGAAAGTGAAGTCACTCAGTCGTGTCCGACTCCTCATGATCCCCATGGACTGCAGCCTACCAGGCTCCTCCATCCATGGGATTTTCCAGGCAAGAGTACTGGAGTGGGGTGCCATTGCCTTCTCCGAGCAGTCTACATTCCAGCAATTCTATGAACCCAAAGACCCCAAATATCACTTTCATATCCCTTGCTTAATAGAATGTATTTTCTCTACTCTTCTGCTACTGTGAGAGAGACAAAAGAAGTTTGAACAAGACATCAATGTTAACCTCAATAATCTGATGATCCAAATGAACCAAAAAATATTAAAGTAACCAAGAAGTCGAAAGTCTGCTTCCCTGTCAAGACCTGCAGTTCATTCTCCTGAGCAAGTCAAGTTTTCAAATGGAGCCAGTACAGCAAGGGACGGAGCTAGGAAAGTGTCAGATGAAACACATCTGAGACTTAGTTGGGACAGTTTCATGTTGCCATAAGTGAGTCCCAGTTTCACAGTACTCTGTTGATCTTCACCACCAAGATACCTAAACCAGCTGGCTTTCAATTCACTTTCGACTCACAGCTGCCATGAGCAGCTCCTGAAATTACATCACAACAAGGCCATTCCATTAACAGCATAAACTCATCCTCAGACATCATAGTGGTTTAGTCACACAGGTCTCTCTCCAAACTTGTATACAACCATTCAGTATGTGATATCAATCATTTCTGGATCAGTACATCTGTACCACTGCCAAATAAACATATCATGATAAACATACAGAATATGAAAACACCCAAGTAATGGGCATGCCACCTTGGCCTTCAAAGGGAAAGAAAGAACAGAACAGACTATGGCTGGATGGAACAGGCTTTAGGTTGGCCAAAAGAATCACTTCACTATTTCCCACTCCTGACTTTCTATAATTCCTCACAGTTATTCATAAGAGATAAAGTAGTGGCAGTACCTCTTAAGACTATGTCCTCTACGCGCAGTCATGAACAATGATCATAAACTAAATATGGCACATTTAGAAAACATTTAGCAGTTCTTTTATTAACCTAATCATGTCTGATTTATCTTCTCTAGTCAAAAGTAAAATATTTTAACCAGCTGTTCCATTCCTTCCAAAAGCACACAAGGTGAAATTACATTTATAGGAACTTCTTGGCAACATTTCATGTGAGCATTTTACTCAGAGGGAATAGGGAAAAGTTCCACTCTAACCCTTCCCTAGTCTCTTCAGAGTTTTAGAATATTTTAATTTACAAAGTTTTACTAAAAGCTTAAAAGCAAATAGACATAAGAATAAATTTTGAAGAGATAATTACATCATTATTGATCAGATTTCAGAAGTAATCACAAAACAAATAGTATTAAACACAGTAGCAACTCTTATTGCTAAGGATGCCCTTGTGTCAACAACATGATTAGTCACACTTCTTTCAGAAACTTCTGAGGTCACCAACACAAATCTAAATGTTTTTGTGGCTCAATTATGTGGTAGCAATATATACTTGAAGACAAATAAAAACAGCAGCTTCACAGAACTCTGGAAACATAAAGGACCCTTGACGACCATCTAGTTGAGTGGTTTTTCAAATTCCTTATTCTCAACACTTCTTCTAAAAAAACTCAAGATAATACCAATAAGAAAGAAAGAAAAAGAAAAGCAGGAGCTATTCTTGACGGAATATCTTCTCTCCTCAACCACAGCCAGTCAGGAGGCTCCCTGAGGAAGGTCATTTCACCTCAAGGCTTGCACTTCAGAGATTCCCGGAAGCTCATTAGCCTAGTTTTGCTAAGGGGTCTGCCGGTTCTCAAGGCAGTGAGCAACCAAAGCAGTACAGTCCTAGAAGAAATGCAAGTCTTTGTCACATCCAACACAAAAGTACTTCCTTCTTACTAGACAACCTTTTTAAAATGCAAATTTCACATATAGCTTTGAGGAAAAAAGTTCAGATGTAATATCTTCCAAATGTTTTCGTTTTTCAGAATGAGAAGAGCACACACTCACAGTTGAAGACATGACTGCTGAGAACTACAGAGCTCTTCTGCACCAGAGTGGGGGCTGGCAGAAGTGAGCCTCAGCCCGGTCCAGGCTCCTTGACCCACACCTGCACTTCAGGAACCCAGCACTCTGCCCCTTTCTCTAAATGCCCCTGCACCTGCTGGGCCAGGCCCCGGCATGCTCCCATTCCAGCTCGACGTCCCTTACCTCATACTGCTGAGGCACTTAAGCTGAGTCAATCCTCACCTTAAGTCTGACCTTAGCAACACCCTCACGTCATTCCATGGCTTTCTTTTCTTTCCTCTCATCCACCCTGCTATTTTTCATATTAACACTCATCACTACTTGATCTCATTGTCTCTTGCTTTGAATATAAGCAGCATAAGTATAGAAGAGCCTGTGTTCACTAGTTTACCACAAATAGCAGCAGGGTGCAGAAGGAAGAGCTTTGGCCTCAGAGAAGTCCTCCTTGTAGGACTTTCCTGTGCTTAGTCACTCAGTCGTTCCCGACTCTTCCACATGTCAATCCCCTTATGACTAGGACTCAGTTTTTTGAGTCCTGATTCCTCCTAAGCCCCAGGAGTTCCCAAGGGGTTTGGTTTTCCAAACAAGATCTATTTGAAGGGAAAGGGGGCTGGGAAGAGGTAAAACCTTAGTGATCACATTTAGGATAACCACTAAAAATATGATCTGGAGCTCTAAGCTCAATTTCAATTTTCATGTTTCCTGACCATCAACAGGGTATTCTTCCAGACACTCAAAAACTCTGCATGCCCACAGTTGAGCTCATCATCTTCCTAAACTCAAAGTTTATGGAGCACCCTTCTTATTAGGATTGTAATCGTTATCTAATTCACTCTTATGATTTCCTCATGAACCAAGCAGAAACAGTAGAGCAATGTTTTATAAGCTAGAGTCCATGAAACAATGGCATCAGAATCAGGACAGGAATGAACATTTCTCTTACTTTCCACTTGAAAACACCATTAAGCTCTTTTGTCCATTTTCTCATATGGAAGAAGCATCTTGGCCAACCTGGTATGAGTAGGCTGTTTAGCAATCTACAGTGACTCCATCTGTCATAATCAACAGGAGAGTCATCAAAAACGAAGCTAAAGCATCATTGAAATTGCACTGAAGTAACTGGAAAATGTAACATTACATAGATATTCAATGTTCTCAACATTTTGGGAGTTATCATAGTAAACATGGTTAGTAGATAGTGAAAGTCACTCAGTCCTGTCTGACTCTCTGCAACTCCAGAGAATTCACAGAGAATGGAATTCTCCAGGCCAGAATACTGAAGTGGGTAGCCATGCCCTTCTCCAGGGTATCTTGCCAACTGAGGGACTGAACCCAGGTCTCCTGCATTGCAGATGGATTCTTTACCGACTGAGCTATGAGAGAAGCCCTAAACGTGATTGCAAAGTAATAATGATAAAGAATTGGAGCGACTTCCCTGGTGGTCCAGCGGTTAAGAATCCACCTGCCAATGCAGGGGATGTAGGTTCCAATTCTGGTTCGGGAAGATTCCACATGCCATGGAGCAACTAAGCCCGTGCAACACAACTACTGAGCCTGTGCTCTAGAGCCCATTCACAACAATGAAGAGTAGCCCAAATGCTGCAACTAGAGAAAGCCCTCACTCTGCCATGAAGATTCAGCACAGCCCTGCTGCTGCTAAGTTGCTTTAGTCGTGTCCGACTCTGTGCGACCCCATAGACGGCAGCCTACCAGGCTTCCAGGTCCCTGGGATTCTCCAGGCAAGAACACTGGAGTGGGTTGCCATTTCCTTCTCCAATGCATGAAAGTGAAAAGTGAAAGTGAAGTCGTTCAGTCATGTCCGACTCTAGCGACCCCATAGACTGCAGCCCACCAGGCTCCTCCATCCATGGGATTTTCCAGGCAAGAGTACTGGAGTGGGGTGCCATTGCCTTCTCTGCAGCACAGCCGTAAATAAGTAAAAAAAATAATTTTTTAGAAAAAGAATTGGCAACTCCAGTGAATTTGGAAGATGCATATAAAAATAATATCTAACTTGCTATACACTTAACATTCTAGATTAGCTAATAAAGTTTTTTGAAAACATATAATAATAAGATTGTAAGACCAGCTTGAATAATGAACCCAAATCATCCCCAAAAGAACTTTTTAAAGAAGTTAATACACCTATTCCAGTAATTATTACGAATAAGTAAGAGACGAGTAAAAGCTTAATTTTATGTTTAACTTGCTTCCCACTTTTGACAGTAGATGCACTAAATTATCAGTGAGATAACCATCCCTCAGGAACACAAGTAAGCAACGGTTATAAAAACTACAAAGTCAATAAACCAGATAACTCTCAGATATTCACAGTTGGATCAGTTGTTTTCAAGGAATAACTCCATGATGCTAGGGCAGGATGAACTGCTACATAAATCATTTGTTCAACATTTATTGAATGTCCCCTTTATGAAAGCTGGCACTGGGCATGTACTTTATAGAAACCTATTTATATTGAGTTCCTAGTACTGACACAAAATTAATAGTATAGAAGTCATTGCAAAGCTCCATTCACCGTCTCTCAAATTATTAATGAAAACTAGCAAATGTACATGTGGTCATTTCCCAAGAAATACCACACTGTCAACACATTTAATCAAAATAAGTAAAATGCAATATTCTCAGAATAGCAAAAAAAGGGGAATATGGCTAAAAAAGCAAGTTAAATATAAGTTTGGGAACCATACAAACTCCAGTAAACCATTCTTACCTTTCCTTTGTTCTCTTGTACCTCAACTCATTATATTTGAAAATCACAATAGATCACTGCTTACTTGATTTCTCAACCAGTAGTGCTGAAAGCCGGGGAAGGCAATGGCACCCCACCCCAGTACTTTTGCCTGGAACATCCCACGGACGGAGGAGCCTGGTAGGCTCCAGTCCAAGGGGTCGCTAAGAGTCGGACGCGACTGAGCGACTTCACTTTCACTTTTCACTTTCATGCATTGGAGAAGGCAATGGCAACCCACTCCAGTGTTCTTGCCTGGAGAATCCCAGGGACAGGGGAGCCTGGTGAGCTTCCGTCTATGGGGTCGCACAGAGTCGGACACGACTGAAGCGACTTAGCAGCAGCAGCAGCAGCAGTGCTGAAAGCGCAGTCTCGCAGGGCGAACACGACCCCAACCTGCTGAATCATACTCTGGGAGTGAGCATGGCTATTTGTTTTTAACAAGCCCCCTGGTGGTCCTGATACACACTTAAGGCTGAGAAAACCCCAAACAACAAATCAGAGAGTACATTCATAACTGTGTACACAAAGATGAAGATATAGTTTGGGTGATACTTATAGAAAAGCTTATAATAAAAATGTTAAAGATCATAATTTTTTAACTATAGGAATAATGTACTTTTAGAATGTTAATAATTAACTCAAAATATTTCATTTACTAGACTTGGAATTAAAAACAGTTGAGTAAATGAATGGTTATGAACTCTGCCCAACTGCTAAAATTTCCTATTAAAAAATAAAAAGGAGGTGTTTAAAATATTTGGAATGTTCAAATTTTCAACATAAAATTTCAATGAGATATGTAAGAGCTAAATTTAAGGCACAATTTTTAAAATTGCAATTATATCCCCACTAAGAAAATAATTTGATAAAATATTAATTTTTATATAAGCATACAGTCTCACTTTACAAAAATATTTTTTCTTTTATAAAATTACTTAATGGGACTTCATTTTAATAGCAATTTCCCTTAGTTTGCTATTGAACTATCTGTTTATAAGTTACCACAATATTTTTGAATCTTTGGAGAAGGAGGAAATTAGAGGTAAAAGGAGAATTAAGAGGATCTATAATAAAGTGTTAAACAGCTACAGATTAAACTATGAAACAAATTAAAAATAAAGCATCACTGAAACTCCTGGTGACATATCTTCTACACGAGTAGACGTACATCTAAGAAATACCAGAAACATAGAAACTACAGCTAACAACTTGAATACTGCTTATATCATCTGACAAATGTCGCTTCCAGGAGCGCTTCCAATTCCTTCACATGTGTTATGGCTCAAAGTTTTAATTAGGCTGAAGAATTCCTACGAGGGGAGGTTCTAACTAAATTTATGCAAAACAGATGTGGATAGCAATGCTAAGACGTGTAAGTAGGCCTGAAGCCTTCTTACTGAGAATTCTCATAGCATTCTTAAAGGTATAAATAGAAGGCCAGAGAGCAGAAAGTCTAGAGAATTTGTGCCAAAAGTTTATTTTAAAACAGGGAGAGCTTACTATTCTTTGCTTTTATGAATGTCTAACTTTTAATCTTACAGAACCAATCTCTACCACACTGCAGAGGCTGCACCACAAGTAAACATTCTGAGTCACCATCAGCACCTGTTAGCATGTATGAGTTAGCTTTGTGAACCACCTTTCTCTTTCACTGCACCAAGGGCATCTGGGTATTCTCTAAACGGGAGTAGTGCCTTGGAAACATTTTATATTCGACATGGGACTAGCTGGGCTGACGGGCCGCAGAAGTCCAGGGGCAGCAGGGTTTCAACTGAAGTGAGAGCAGTGATCCACATGGAAGGTGAGCAGTGACTGGAAGACACTTCAGCTGCAGACCCGATGGGACATGGAGACAGGTAAGATGTCAGGGCAAGAGCAGCGGCAGGAACTGAAGGGGAAGCATCACGGCATGGAATCATAAAGCGCAAATGGACTTGCGAGATGATAGAAATTAAGGTTTGCAGCCCAGGGCACTAGTTGGGAATGAGAAATCTAGCATCTATGAAAGCTTTGGGGGGAGCCCCACAAGAGGAATAGGAAGATATACTTCAGAAGAGATCAGAACCAGAGTTTGTATGGACCCTAAGCTACAAAGGCAGGAATCTGGGTTCTAATGGACCTGAAGGTCACTAATGTGTCTAGTATCTTATTTCCAGGAACTATCAAGATATTGCAAAGTTTACATCACCAGCCAACCTGGATTATCCCAGTTCCTAAAATATAACTGCTCTGACATACTAAGAACTTGAGGTTTCATGATCAGTCTTCTGAATTCATATGGAGGGTCATGAATGTAGCAAAGCAAACTCATTAATAGCCTCCATTTTACTTTACCAAGTGCTTTCAGCTGTCAGAAAATCTGAGTGAGAACGTAAGTATGAACTAGTGTGCTTTATAAATGTCCTGAAGCTTCCCACTGCCAACAACCATGCTCCTGAAGTAACGTATCTGGAGAAGCCCCAGGGTCATCTTAAAGACACTAGGTGTCTTAAAGATACTACAGATCCCACAGTACCAGGGAAGACCAAGGTCACAACCTGCTTTAGGCAAGGAAGAAACCTCACCTAGTAAACAATGCATGGTGATACTGCACATGGGCTTGAGAAGAAAATATGAACATGAACCAAAACCAACACACTTTAGAGAGACTGAAGATAGCTACGCACCTTTCACAAAGCTATGAAACTTGGTTCTACCCTTTTTGAAATGTTTAAATCTGCTTTTTCAACAAAACATTGAACATCAGATAGTAAGACTGGAGTGACAAAGTCCTGGAGCATAGCCAGTTCACCAGTACTGAAGCCCTGCTTACTCCAATTTAGCTCTGTTGGCTGGACATGTGCTGTGGATGGATGTCAGCAGGGTGTATGAGCAGCTGCTATGCGAGAACCTCAAGCAGGGAGGCTGTGCAGGGCAGGGAGGGAGAAATCTGTGAAGACACTCTAAAGCACAGCTTTCAGTAATGTGGCATCCGTGGAACGCTGAGAAACAGAAGCATGTAAAACAACCTGGTGTGTAGCAATTAGAAGTAAAATGATTCCTTTAGGCAACATCAATGGATACCCAGAAAGGCCAAAAAGGCAGAATTTCAAGGCAATAACAAATGGGATTTTGGTTCCACTGGCTGTTGTCCTATGAAGTGAGAGGTTATCATTGGTAATGATAGCCTTTTTGGTAATACACCTCAGAAGTCAAACAGCCTACTCAAGGTCATAGCCCAGGAGGCAGCAGAGCAGGAAAGCCTGCCCCAGGGAGCACAGTGTTTGCGGAGCACTGTTGAGCCAGGACCCTTGTCCATTTGAAGTTCAATCTAAAACCTCTCTGTGCCCAGGTCTAGCAGCTAAATTCTCCTAGATTTCTGAGTTCTCAGACAAAGCAATAGCTCTACAAGATGGCTAGTAGCGAAGGGCAGCCTCAACCAGCAGAGTACAAGCAGGGAGGCTGGGCATTCAGATTAGGGGTCTGTCACAACTCTCTGGTACCCATTCTGCCCAAAACAGACCTGCAGGCCAGAATGACTAGATCGGCCCTAAAGGCACACCTGTCACAGTCGCTCAGAATACATATTATAGACACACACACACACACACACACACACACACACACACACACACACCTCTCTCTCTTTCATTAGTCCATGCCCTCTCCCACATACCTACATCTCTCTGCATTTTTTTCTCTAGTATTAGAGTCTAAAATGTTCTCTTAGAGAAAACCTTTTCTAATTAACAAAAGAATGGATATCATTTCTTATGGTAGTCAACCCTTATGATTTCTTCAACACACAAACTCCCATGGCCTGTTAGAAAACTAAAAAATGCATTTAATATATCTTTTCATATTGATTTATGTATTTAGACCACAAAGCACAAAAAGGTAGGTGTGTCTCCATTCTGTTTCTATAATGCTATCTTTCCCTGCTTAAAGATAGAACATAATTACCATCAGTTCAGTTCAGTTCAGTCGTTCAGTCGTGTCTGACTCTTTGCGACCCCATGAATTGCAGCACGCCAGGCCTCCCTGTCCATCACCAGCTCCCGGAGTTCACTCAAACTCACATCCATCGAGTCAGTGATGCCATCTAGCCATCTCATCCTCTGTCGTCCCCTTCTCCTCCTGCCCCCAATCCCTCCCAGCATCAGAGTCTTTTCCAATGAGTCAACTCTTCGCATGAGGTGACCAAAGTACTGGAGTTTCAGCTTTAGCATCATTCCTTCCAAAGAAATCCCAGGGCTGATCTCCTTCAGAATGGACTGGTTGGATCTCCTTGCAGTCCAAGGGACTCTCAAGAGTCTTCACCACCACCACAGTTCAAAAGCATTAATGTTACCATAAAATGCTCATAAACTGGCTAACACAGAGATAAAGGAATTAACTTTTATTAAAACTGGCCAAGGACTGGTTTTTTTTTTTTTTTTTTGACATTAATTTCTGCACAGTTTACAAAGGGATTTTGTAGAGAACGAAACAGACAAGTGGGAATCTTAACAATCAAACGGGGAAGGCAATGGCACCCCACCCCAGTACTCTTGCCTGGAAAATCCCATGGACAGAGGACCCTGGTGGGCTGCAGTCCATGGGGTCACTAAGAGTCGGACACGACTGAGCGACTTCACTTTCACTTTTCACTTTTATGCATTGGAGAAGGAAATGGCAACCCACTCCAGTGTTCTTGCCTAGAGAATCCCAGGGACGGGGGAGCCTGGTGGGCTGCCGTCTATGGGGTTGCACAGAGTCGGACACGACTGAAGCGATTTAGCAGCTAACAATCAAAATCTGTATCCATTTATTGATTTATGTGTGGGACACCATGCCTGGTACCATGGAGAATAGGATGGTGAATCAGAAACTAACTGACCACAGAGAAATTAAGTTCAGAAGTAAATAATGGGACACACAGCTATAAACACATTGTTAAAAAGTATCTGAGGTAATTAGAATAAAACAGGCACAAGGGAAGTGGTAAGTGGCATGCATGCATGCGCATTTGTGATGTATACGTGTAGGGGGAAGGAGGGTGTCAGGGTCAGGAACATCTTTGTGGAAGAAATATTTGAGAAGGGCCTTGCAGATGTAAAGTCCTTGGACGTGAATGTGAATGTGAACTCGAAGTCGCTCAGTCGTGTCTGACTCTTTGCGACCCCATGGACTGTAGCCTACCAGGCTCCTCTGTCCATGGGATTTTCCAGGCAATAGTACTGGAGTGGATTGCCATTTCCCTCTCCAAGGGATGTTCCCAACCCAGGGATCAAACCCGGGTCTCCCGCATCGTAGACAGACGCTTTACCGTCTGAGTCACCAGGGAAGTCCAGTGAGTGACAAATGGGAAGAAGAAGAATGCGGGCAATATACTGTAGCCTGTGTGTAGAGCTGAATGGCACTGTGCTTGAAGGAGACAGTAGTGAATCCTAGGAAACGAAGGATGGCTGGTATTACACATGAGGTCTCATCTGCATGGTGGGCATTAGGGCTCCAGTGGAAATATCTGAGCAGGAGAGTGATGCCATCACCTGTGTGCTGTGTGCTGACTGGAAAGAAGAGCAGGAAGGAGGTCTTGCTGGGAGCTATCCCAACAGTTCAGGCAGGAGGAAACTGGGAAGGAGGCACTGAGCTGAGCCCACAGGTTAGAGAAATAATTCAAACAATTAAGTCAATTGATAACTGATAACTGACTGGATATGGGGGCAGAAGAAAGAGAAAGAGGAATCAAAGATGAATTAGGGTCTGAGGTCTGGTACCATGAATGAAACTAGGGAAAATGAGAGAAGAGTCCAGGACAGGTGCTCAGTTTGGACATATGGGATTCACAGACCTGCTGGGTCACTGTGATGGAGAAGGCCACAGAAAAACAGCAGGACCTAAGCTGGAACTGCAATTTCATCAGCTACCAGCTAGCTTTACTCAGTCCAGGCTCAAGTCTCAAAGTGGGCAACTCTACAAGCAGAGCTCAACCGACCAGAGGGCCCTGGGCCACAATGCATGAGAGCTGGCTCAACTGCACACATGCTGTCATGGACCCCAGGCTGAAGTTAAGCCTAGACCTGGGGGTATCTCTTTGGAAAAAATGGAGGCCATTACCATCTGCAGGCTCCTATTTTCCCAAAGGACTGCCACTAAGTTAAACAAGGACTGCATTTTCTGTTGCCCAGGGAAACAAAACATTTATAAATGCTGTTGCACCTTTTCTTGATAGAACTCAGATTTCAGTAAGGATGAGTTATCTTTACTTTTTGCTATTATGCATGTTTATCAAAGAATAAAAATATATTTGTAAGGCAAAAACAAAAATTTCTGCATGCTTAATAATAGACCTTGGCTGGTATAAGCAACAAGGCTGTCTGTCACTGGCAGTTCTCGGGATGACTGCTTTCTTACAGAAGCAACTGAGCTGACGAGGGCCTTCACCTTTGCCACTGCACCATGAATACGTGCATGCCACTGCACTGGGATGTTTCAGTAGAAAGAGACATGATGAGAGTGCTAAAAATAGAGCAATTAGGAAACAAACATGCAAGATTAGTCTGCTCTGATTATCTGTGGATGTAAACCACACTAAATTACCTCATATACTGTACATAAAAGTGCCGACAAATTGCTACTGAAGATGACTTTCTTGACTGCTTTCTTCAGCAACAGACAATAATTAGAACTTCCTAACATGTCTGGGAGAATACCATCTAACTTTCTGACACATGTTACTGTGCATAATAATAGAATCAGATACTGCAAATGAAAGTTTGGGGAGGTGAGGCTTTGATCAATTCACGCATCCTACCCTCTAAACCCAGACTCTCTATACTCTCTATATTTCCATAACTTCATTTTATTACAGAAGCCTGAGAAAAGTCTACAGGCAAGGGCTTTTTCACCCCAAGCTTGGTGCAAGTGTTACCTATTTTTTTTCCCAGAAATAAATGACCTCATTTTTAGCTAAGTGGATGAGTAGGTACTAGGACGATGGCACGACTGATAACACCCTGTCATGAAGTCAGGCCACCTAGCTTTCGAAATGTACTAAGGATCAGTGGTGCTCTCTTTAGCCACCCACCCAAATACAAATTTCTCTCCAGGCCAGTGGACACATGGCCAATCATCCTTTAGGATTATCAGAACACTGACCTCTGCTATTCTAACTTAAAATGCAGATACATGCTAAACATTATTTGGCCAAAACTCAGCGATTGTATAGTTTCTCTAGGGCTAGACACACAACGAGGTCACAGAACAGGCCAGGAAACTGAGCATGGTGGGTACAGGGATGCTTTGAAGACCGAGGGGTCCAGCTGGGGCAAGGTGCTCAGCAAGAGGGCTATGGAACCTGGTCAGGTTCAGAGTGGGGGCCCCACTGGAACATTACCCTCTGAGGCTGGCGACCGTGCACCTTAGGCAATGTTCATATCTACAGTGCTGATGTCAAAGGGGTCCATTTTTTAATTAAACAAGAGCCCAATTGGTCATTTAGCCTCATGCATTTAAGTTTCACAAGCTGTCCTCATTAGCCACCGTCAGGAACAGCTCAAACATGCAGGGAATCTAAAGTGATTGCTATTTTGGACCCCTGAAGGCAACCCCATGGCAGCTTCTTTCATGTGGAGTGTTTTACTGCTCTTACTGTACAAGTTTCCACACTTATTTTGGATTCAGGAGCTGAACTGATGCACTAGCCCTAAGGGCTCAATCTCTGGGGGAGGCGGGGAGCTCTGCTCTCTTCTATGGCCACAGGCTGTGATGTGACTGTCACCCACTGTGGCAGAGAAAGCCACTCATGGTCAGGAGAGGCAGGGCACCTGGCTTTCCTCAAATCTCCCATCTTTGTAGAAAAAAGTGTTTACAACCTTCCTGCTGGAGGTACGGGGCAACAGCAAGTGTCTGAACTAAAGGATCAGAAGTGTACAGAGGAGCAAGGCAGAGAGGAACAAGTTCTGGAAGGGCCTCAGACTTCTGCCCTACCAACTTGCCTCCCGAGGTTCAACACTGCAGAATCTCCAGATATTATAAAGAAGGATCTTGGAGAAGATGGCTATATGGTCAATATCAACATAATAAGCCAGATTTCCAATGATCTGTACCACTGAAGAAATGTTGTAAAGAAAAATGAAGCTCAAAAATTACTTTTCACAACACAATTAACATTTGGGAACACTATGTAAAACTCAAAATATGGCAAAGTTCTGAGACAAAGCACCAAAAATACAGGGTTTATCATGAGAATGTAGTGAAGACCGTAAAAAATGCTTTTATTATATCTGGATATGGTTTTTGTCCATTTCAAATTATTTATATTAATATTCATTTTAAAATGTGTGAAAAGCTCTCCCCTCCCATTTTTTGCCCATGCTCACACTGCCTCAAGGAAGTTATCCGGTCATCATTTATCTTTTTATTTAGTTGGAGAATCCCATGGACAGAGGAACCTGGTGGGCTACAGTTCATGGGATCGCAAAAGTCCGACATGACTTAACAACCAAACCACCACCACCAAGACTTGTTTATTCCCCCTTTCCCCACAGTCCTTTCTTCATTCTCTATCTGCCGTGCTTCCTATCAAAGTTCACAGTACTTCTGAAACAACAGTTGTAAAACAGTTGTACTCCACATTTCTGTCTTATCGGTTGGTTTGGTTTGGGTTTTGAATCTACAGTGAGTAGGCAACATTTACTGGGATTTTTAACACTGAAATAAGATGTCTGGTCTCCATTTCATCTCTGGAAAGTTAATGCAATCATTTGCTGAATACTTCTTATGAGTCAGCTGAGCACTTTACAAACATTATATCATTTACTCTTCAAGGTAAAACTGAGTTACATATTATCCCTGTTTTGCTGTTGAGAATACAGAAGCCAAATAAGTTAAATAACTTGCATAAGGTCACACACTGAGCAGGTGACACAGTCTGGATTCAAGCCAGGGTCTAATTGACTCCTAAACTCTCAACACTCTTGTTTCCAGAAAAAAAACAGCAGACCATTTTATACAGAAACACTTTACAGAATTGGAAGATAATTTTTAAAGATAAGATAACTTCTCCTCAATCAGTGTTAATTTCTTCACATAATTTACACCTGGCACTGGGCAAGCAAAAGCAAAGGAACTAAAGAAGAGTAGGAAAAGGAGGCAAAAGGGAAAGGATCATAGAGCTATAACATAGGCAGAACCAAACAGGAAGGAAGGCACTCAAAAACACGTCAACACAAATGCAGCCCAACACGGACTAGAAAAAGTCAGCTTATTACTGTAGTCATTTTAAAAAGGTATGTTTAAATTGATATACATTTACTTAAATAAAGGTTAAAAATACGTACATACACCTCTTCTTTATTTGTGAAACACATAGGTATTGGCTTTACACAAGTCTTTAATGGCTATGGACTTCCCCCATGACTTGGCAGGTAAAGAATCTGCCTGCAATGCAGGAGATGCAAGAGACACAGGTTCAATCCCTGATCTGGAAATCCCCTGGAGGAGGGCATGGCAACCCACTCCAGTATTCTTGCCTGGAGAATCCCCATGGACACAGGAGCCTGGCGGGCTACAGTCCATGGGGTCGCAAAGAGTTTAAACTGACTGAGTGACTAATACCTTATTGGCTATACAGAAGTCTCTTGTATGATGTATTTGCTTAGTATTTTTTATTCCTGTTTTTTTTAATTGAAGTATAGTTGGTTTATAATGTATTAATTTCTACTATATAGCAAAGTGATTGTTATATATACACACACACACACATCTTTTTACATTCTTTTCAATTATTGTTTATCACAGGATATTGAATACAGTACCCTGTGCTATACAGTAGAATCTTGTTGTTCATCCATCCTATATATCATAGTTTGCATCTGCTAATCCCGAATTCCCACTCCATTCATCCCCCAGCTCTTCTCCCTCTTAGCTTAATATTTACATGCATAGCTTTTAGTAAACATCTCAGCAGTCTTTGTCTCCCTGAGTGATTACTGCCTCACAGTGCATCAGAAGGTGTGGACAAGATGTCCTTTCTGGACTTGTGAGGGCTGCTGACGCCTAGTGCCAGCTTCTTCCAGTTCTTTCCAGTCTTTTACCAGTCTCAAAAATGGTACCATATTGTTTTAATAGTTTCATTTATCATTAAAAAGGGAAGAACTAAAAAAAACAGAATGGGCATTTAGTTCATCTCATTGAATTTTAAAAAACCCTACAGGTATGAATTATCTTGATAATTCCTTATTTTCATTGATAAGGAAATAGGCTCAAAGCAGTTAAAATATTTCCTCAAATTTAAGGACTAGCAAATAGCCAAACTAAACCTTTTAGTCAGTTTTAAAAGCTAACTGTTTACTCACAAATTAAAAGAAATAAATATTAAATGTATTTTATCTACAATGAAAATATGTCATATCGCAAAAAGTCTTTGCAATTCATCTACAAATTTTCATATTAAAAAATCTAAATAAACTGAATAATGAAAGCAATCTACCATCATATTTAAAGTGTTTTTACTATCTGTGATTGCCTCGTTCAAATATTTTATTCCAAAATAAATCATCCTTAATGTTATTAATCATCACTTCAGACATATCAGTTTCATAATTTGCTCATCTACCTTCAAATAACTAAGGCATATTTTAAGTTACTTATTCACACTTGCAAATAACTTTCTAGTTCACAGAATGTTTTGGGCACAGTTGCTATTTCAAATGGACTTCAGGTAAGACTGTAGAAAGGTCACTTTTTTTGCTACCAGAAAGTCTTTTCTGTTTTAAATAGAACTCATTTCCCACTCCATAATTTTTTAAAAATTTATTGCTGCAGTGAAATGATTTTTTCAATGCACATAATGAAAACATAATCTCTTGTCCTAGACTGCTGAAAACAGAGCAAAATGCCTAAAGCAGTGTAAGGGATGAGGATCTTGAGTTGTATAATGAGAAATACGCTAAGTGCAAACAACTCTTCTTCCCTCTTCATCAGTGAATCATTTAAAGGTCCTATATTTAAAAAAAAAAATAACCCAATTTTTTATAATAGTAAGAGTCTACCTGAAGTCTGAAAATGTCAACCTCATTTTAAATAAATCTTGCCCCTGGATTCCACTTCTTTCTTCCTGCCCCCCGCCCCTCCCCACCCCCCCCCCCCCAAAAAAAAGTTAGCAGTACAATAAATTATCACACAGGAGAATTAAGGAGATTGAGAGAAGGGATCTTCAGAGGGCAGGGAGAGGGGAAGTGGCAAAGAGGAAACCAATGGTCAGACCAAGAAGAGCATTCCTGAGAGGTAAAAAGTGTGTTGGCAAATGAGCAGGCACACACGTCAGAAGGCTGGGCTGAGCCATGCTCACTGTCAGCAGCAAGTACTTGACACCTAGAGAGACTAGAGGCTTTCTGAGACCTTCTCAAATGCCCAAATTTGCTAACAGCATTGTATCAATGAATTTATCTCTCAACATGCCTTATTGTCAGAGATTCCTTCAGTCCCTTGATGAAGGTTATCCTGGTGCAATGGACGTTACAAAGCAGCCCTGCAAAGCAACTAGAGGAGTCTGAAGCAGGAAGACAGAAGGGCTGGCCCCAATAGGGTGCGTCAAAAGAAAACAGTGAAACACAATTATTATCTGCTAGACTAACCACCACATGGAAAGTAGTACTAAGAGGCAGAAAGAGAGTATGGGAAAATTCAGCCATAGAGCAAAATAGAATTAAGGAAATGGAAAAATGAGGCAAGTATTTCCACCAGAGGATAAATACAAAAAGAAAGACTACTTGATTCATCCATGAATCAAAATAATGGTGAGTCAAAATAATACAAACAATTAATATGATTGAATTGTACCAATGTTTTCTTAGGACAGTCTCTCAAGGGAATAGAGGGCCTCTCAGGTGGTGCTAGTGGTAAAGAACCCACCTGCCAATGCAGGAGATGTAAGAGACTTGGGTTCAATTCCTAGGGCGGGAAGATCCATGGAGTAGGAAATGGCAACCCACTCCAGTATTCTTCCCTGGAGAATCCCATGGAGAGAGGAGACTGGTGGGCTACAGTCCATAGGGTCCTAAGAGTTGGACACGACTGAAGTGACTCACCACGCTTAAGGGAACAGAAACAAAAGCAAAAATAAATAAATGGGGCCAAATCAAACTTATAAGCTTTTGCACAGCAAAGGAAAATCATACACAAAATGAAAAAAGAACCTTACAGAATGGGAGAAGATATTTTCAAACAATGTGACTGACAAGGGCTTAATTTCCAAAATATACAAATAGCTCATAAAACTCAGAAACAAAAAACCAAACAACCCAGTCGGAAAAATGGGCAGAAGATCTAAACAGACATTTCTCCAAAGAAACCATACCGATGGTCAATACACATATAAAAAGATGCCTGAAATGCAAATAAAAACTACAATGAGGTACCACCTCACACTGGGCAAAATGGCCATCATTAAAAGGTCTACAAATAAAAATGCTAAAGAAAGCATGGAGCAAAGGGAGCCCTCAGACCATACACTGCTGGTGGGAATGTGAACTGGTGGGCAACTATGGGCACGATGGACAAGAGTACGGAGGTTCCACAAAAAACTAGAGTTGTCACACGATCCAGCAATCCTGCTCCTGGCCATATACCTGGAGAAAACTGTAATCAGAAAAGATATGCATGGATGGACCTAGAGATTATCATAATAAATGAAGTAATCATAAAGAGAAAGACAAATACATACTGTGTCACTGATACATGGAATTTAAAATATGCCACAAATGAACTTATCTACAAAACAGGGACAGTCTCACAGACAAGGAGAACTGATCTGTGGTTGCCAAGGGGGGAGGGTGGTGGAGGGATGGAGTAGGAGTTTGGGATTAGCGATGCAAACTAGAATGAGTACTTAGAGCACTGGGAACTGTATTCAATATCCTGTGATAAACCATAATGAAAAAGAATATAAAATTGTGTGCTTGTGGTGTGTGTGTATGTACATAACTGAATCACTCTGCTGTACAGCAGAAACTAACACAACATTATAAATCAACTATACTTCAACTAAAACAAGAAAACAAACAGTGATTCAATTTTAAAAGACTGAAAGTATTAAGAAAGTGAAGAGGAAAAAAGAGAAAAGTGAAAGTGAAAGTCATGTCCAACTCTTTGCCACCCCATGGACAAACAGTCCATGGAATTCTCCAGGGCAGAATACTGGAATGGGTAGCCTATCCCTTCTCCAGCAGATCTTCACGACCCAGGAATCAAACCGGGGTTTCCTGCACTGCAGGTGGATTCTTTACCAACTGAGCTATCAGGGAAGCCCGAGGAAAGAGAAGCAAGGTAGAAATTTTCACTTACAAAATAAGAAGCAGTAGATAGATACTGTCTAATGTTGATGATTCAAGAAACATTACAACCATGCTGTTTAGAAGTTGAGAGAAAAATATCAGAAAAAAAGCTAACACAATTAAAAGTCCACACCTCTGGGAAAAAGAATGAGGCAAGGTGACTACTGTAATTTATTATATGCCTTTTGGTATTACTTGACTCTAACTATATGCACATTAATTTAAAAGAATTTTTAAAACCAAAACAGTAACCAAAATTGAAACAGTTTCGTAAACATGTTGCAGGAAGAGGGACCCCTTCCAGGGCCCAAAATTGGGCTCTTGTCTAACAGCTGGAAATGAATTGTCCGAGGAGACATATGTGCTGACAAAGCAAGACATTTTATGGGGAAAGAGCACTGGGGCGGAGAGTAGTAGGGTAAGGGAACCCAGGAGAACAGCTCTGCCACGTGGCTCACAGTCTCGGGTTTTATGGTGATGGGGTTAGTTTCTGAGTTGTCTTTAGCCAATCATTCTGACTCAGAGTCCTTCCTGGTGGTGCACGCCTTGTTCAGCCAAGATGGATGCCAGAGAGAAGGATTCTGGGAGGTGGTCAGACATGTGGTGTCTCCTTTTGACCTTTCCTGAACTCTTTAGGTTGGTGGTGGCTTATTAGTTCTGTGTTCCTTACCAGGACCTCCTGTTGTAAAACAGCTCATGCAGATGGTTACTATGGTGCCTGGCCAGGGTGGAACTTTCAGTCAGTGTGCTTCCCCTAAGAAACACAATGATTAGGCAGAGAAGAAATAAAGGCTATGGCTATCTAAAGACTGCATAGGCAGCATGATCCCATTTTTCATAAATCATCAAAAAAATCTGAAATGCTATTTCTAGTGAGATTTTGAATACTCTACCTTTTTTTTAAAAAAAACTATTCCATATTTTCTACTGGAAACAAGCATAACACTTTTACAAGAAGGAGAAAAAAGGTAACTTAGAAGGACAGTGGTCAGCTAGAAATGAGACTAAAGAAACAAAAGTCAAAGATAAAAGGAGACAGAAAAAAAGAGGATCCTAATAGGCAAGGAAGAAAAGAAATTTCACTAAGGAGTGGCCATCGATGGACTACTTGCTGCTGGGAAGACCTCTACTAGGACAGCAAGAGCATCCTCCCCAGCAGAGCAGGGGGAGGACAGGACTGGGGACTGAGGAAGATAAGAGTGCATCCCAGCATCAGGCACCAGACTCAAAGGCAGCTGGGAGCACAGGACAGCTCACAGGTGGTGAAGCAGGTTTCTAGCTGTTAACATCTGGGGAGAGCGATGTTCAAGGAAAATAAGCCAGAGGAGAGGAAGTGACTGAGAATAAGAGATAAGGTGATTTGTGGGGGGGCACAATTTAATGTAGAGTAAATTGATTCTTTTGGTTTCTAAGTTTTTTACAAAGCTTAGGTCCTACTGAGTATTTGACTATATTCTGCCGTTTGGCACCATAGAAACAAAGTTCCCACAAGGACACTGGCCATTCAGTAGGAATTCTGACAAACTCTCAATCTTAATTTTAAAAGGGAAGAATTTGATAATATTACTAACAAGTCAAAAGTTACCATTATCCCCAGGAATAGTTAATCCAGCTAAAATAACTATTCTATGCTGCTGCTGCTACTGCTGCTAAGTCGCTTCAGTCGTGTCCGACTCTGTGCGACCCCATAGACGGCAGCCCACCAGGCTCCGCCGTCCCTGGGATTCTCCAGGCAAGAACACTGGAGTGGGTTGCCACTGCCTTCTCCATTGTGTGAAAGTGAAAAGTGAAAGTGAAGTCACTCAGTCACATCCGACTCGTAGCGACCCCATGGACTGCAGCCCACCAGGCTCCTCCATCCATGGGATTTTCTAGGCAAGAGTACTGGAGTGGCTTGCCATTGCCTTCTCCAACTATTCTATAATGCTAATCAAACGCTTAACAAGGCTGGCAGACTTGAGAACATTTTCAAAATAAATGGGGTTTTTCATTACAGATAAACTTTAAACCAAAGGGAGGTATTTATTTTTTTATTGTAGTTGATTCAGAATGTTGTGCTAATTTCTGCTATAGAGCAAAGTATTTCTAAATCTTGCAAAACAAGTACCTGGGAAAAAAGCAAGATGCTGAACAGTACATGATCCATTTTTTATGTTTTAAAGTGTTGTAAAAGCATTTACAACATCGGCTGCATATTAGAAACACCTAGAGAGCTATCAAAAATCCAATGCCTGGGTCCCACTCCCAGCGATTCTGGTTTATTTGGTCTGGAACATGGCCTGGCATTGGGGTTTTTGACATCCCTCCCCAGACTTCTACTTAAATAATTCTATATATAATAAAGAGGAAGAAATAGTATTTTGAAAGGGCTGGGATTTAAAATTTATCATTCCCTACTTTGCACACTTTTGTATTATTTTACTTCTTCAGTAATGAGAAGGTATTACCTTTACAATTTACATAAAAGTATCAAGTTAAAAAATCAAGGAAAGGAAAGTCTTTTTCTAGACTTGAAAATGATTTAAGCAGGAAAAATACATTTTCAATTATGTAACAATGCTCACTTTACCATTAGGGGATGTTTTCAGACAACGTGATATTCTCTATGCCTGAGGTCCAAAGATGAGTAAAGTCTGTAGTGCAAACACATCTGACTGGAAGGAACACATTCACAGAAGGAAAAGTGAGACAGATGTTGAGAGGCTTCATACACCCTCTGGGTGCTCTGACTTCACTCTATAGGTAACTTAGGCTACCTGGAGTTTTTTATTTTTTTGGCTGCACTGCTTGGCATTCGGGATCTTACTTCCCTGAACAGGGATCGAACCTGTGCTCCTTGCGGTGAAAGCGCAGACTCTTAACCACTGGACCACCAGAGAAGGCCCCACTTGAAGGCTTTGGATCAGGGCAGTGAGATACAATGGGAACTCCAGGTGGAAGAAAGCTGAACTGGGAAAGCTAAAACTGCAAAGTTAAAAGAACCCTGGTAGGGAAGGACTTAAATCTACAAGCCATAAGGAAGAAAAAAGTGTTTTTAAAACACATTTAAGAGTATCTTTTTCATGGATAAAGTTTACAGATAGATGAGAAATCAGAAAATTTTTGTTTTGCCCTCAAATCAACATAAGATGGGAATCCCAACAGAAAAATGGGATTTTTACTACTATCCACAAAAAATTAGTAGAAAAGGATACTCCCCTCCCTCAAATAACAAGCTGATGAAAAGACGATGAAGTTCACAGACAAAGAAATATAAACTAAGAATGAGATGTTTTATACCTGATACCCTGGCAAAAGTATTTCAAAGCTGTATCATGTTGAGTGTTGGTGGGGTATGAGGATATATAGATGGACGCAGTCATTCCAGAGACCATCAGGTATGGATTATGCAAATTAGATGCCATCACCGGGCAACCAACTCCAGTATTGGTACCTGGAGAATCCTGTGGACAGAGAAGCCTGGCGGGCAGAGTTGGACATGAATGAGGTGCCTTAGCAGGCTCGCATCAGTCTATGACCCAGCAATCATAGTTCTAGACATAGTTCCCAGAGAAACTATCAAACAGGTCCCAAGAGACATGTAGCCCACTCTGTGATGATGGAGATGTAGAAGCAATCTGGATCCCGGTCACAGGAGTAGAGGAACAAAACTGGATGAATGTACATCACAAAATATCCAATGGCTCACAATCAATAAGATAATATTCACAAAGGACCAGGGACAGAACTTTAAATTAAACCACGGAGTGAAAATATTAACTGGAGGAGAATAATACCATTTATGTAACAGTTTATATAATATAAAATACAGATTATACAGAGTACATACAAACAAACAAACAAACAAACAAACAAAAACCCCACACACTAAACCCACGAGACTAGTGTGCATGGTAATGGGGGTTGGGGTATATGTAGTGGATGGTAATAACAAGGAATTGATAAATAAAACACAGGCTTGGCCCAGACCAATGGTGTCAATGGGCCACCAACCAAGATGCATGAAAAACTCAACCATCACTGAAGTCCAACTAGAAACTTTCTATAAAATAAAAATTAGCAATGTGAAGTGAACAAACAAAGGCCGTTTTGTCAGTCTTCTAGAGTGTTCACTACCAAAAATCTAGACACTCATGCCCTTTTCAAGACCGATTCAGATCAGATCAGTCACTCAGTCATGTCCGACTCTTTGCGACTCCATGAACCGCAGCACACCAGGCCTCCCTGTCCATCACCAGCTCCCGGAGGTCACCCAGACTCACACCCATCAAGTCAGTGATGCCATCCAGCCATCTCATCCTCTGTCGTCCCCTTCTCCTCCTGCCCTCAATCCCTCCCAGCATCAGAGTCTTCTCCAATGAGTCAACTCTTCACATGAGGTGGCCAAAATACTGGAGTTTCAGCTTTAGCATCATTCCTTCCAAAGAAATTCCAGGATTGATCTCCTTCAGAATGGACTGGTTGGATCTTCTTGCAGTCCAAGGGACTCTCAAGAGTCTTCTCCAACACCACAGTTCAAAAGCATCGATTCTTCGGTGCTCAGCCTTCTTCACAGTCCAGCTCTCACATCCATACATGACCACAGGAAAGACCATAGCCTTAACTAGGCAAACCTTTGTTGGTAAAGTGATGTCTCTGCTTTTGAATATGCTATCTAGGTTGGTCATAACTTTCCTTCCAAGGAGTAAGCGTCTTTTAATTTCATGGCTGCAGTCACCATCTGCAGTGATTTTGGAGCCCAGAAAAACAAAGTCTGACACTGTTTCCACTGTTTCCCCATCTATTTCCCATGCAGTGATGGGACCAGATGCCATGATCTTCGTTTTCTGAATATTAAATGGATGTTTAAAACCATCCCCTGCACTGACTCTGAAGGAGCACTGCAATTTGTACTTCTTTCTCCAGAAAAATACCTCCTTATTCCAACTTGCTATTTCCCACTTCCAAACTTCAAGTCTCTATTGACAAATCAGCTATTATCACTATTTCAAGCCCAACAACAATTTTTAAAAGCAGCCATTAAAAGTGGAAATCTGTTATAGGTGTTTTTTGAAAGTATACAAAAATATATATATACTTTACTCATGTATGCTTTAGCCTCTCAAAAACATTTTAGTAAATATATTTGTCTGCAGATACCATATTTGCTTTCCCTTCAAAGCGTTTTCTCCCCCTACCCCCCACCCCTGGTATTTGATTTGGTAACCAGGTCCATTATCACAGAGGTACCAGAAGCCTAGCAGGAAAGAGGGGTGGACCACTAATGCCCTAAATCCCCTTGCATCGCAATGTGCACAGTGGCACCAACCCATCTGCTGGCACAGTAACTGCTCATAAGCTAAATTCACACACGCCGGCTACAAGGATCCCAATTTCACCCTTCAAAAATCTCAGGTAGATGTCATCTCATACTAACGATCTACACACCCTTAAACTGACTGAAAATATTTTAAGTAAATCCAAGTGTTTGGTCTAATATTTTTAATGCATCTATTTAAAAATTCAATTTGAGATGTCTCCTAAATGTTAATCCTTCATAAGGACCAAGAGTTGAAGAAAAATGATTCATACTGTTGGGTGTTTTCTCAAAGAAGACGGCGCTAGGGTTTAGGAGAAAACAGTGGCAAGGGATATAGAACTCCTTAGCACAGGAGCCAAACCTGAGGAATCCAGATTCCCCTCACTTTACATCCTCCTCAAATATATGGCTGATGTTTTCTTAAAAACATAATTTTATTTTTACCATATCTACTTTTGTCTTATTGATAAATATAGCTTTAATAGTATTTTCACTGATTCCCAAAGACAGAAAAATTTTGTAAGTCACATGGGCTTAAATGGGCTTCCCTGGTGGCTCAGACGGTAAAGAATCTGCCTGCAATGCGAGAGACTGAGGTTCTATCCCTGGGTTGGGAAGATACCCTCGGGAAGGGAATGGCTTCCCACTCCAGTATTCTTGCCTGGAGAATCTCATGGACAGAGGAGCCCTGTGGACTACAGTCCAAGGGATTGCAGAGTCGGACACGGCTAACTAACACACACACACGGGCTTAAAGGAAATTAGTGTTTCAGTTTCTGAAACACTGACATTGAAAAGAAACTGTTAATAAATCATGGAGAGCTGAGCGGGAAGAGGCTCAGAAAAGAGAGATCATGGCAAAAAAAAAAAAAAAGCCATTTGCCTGTGTCCAGTTACAGCAGGCAGCCAGAGGGTCGTGGGAACCTCATCAATATTTCATGTGCCATTATTAGATACCAGCAACATTTTAGAGCTCAGAAGATGGTTTCAGGCACATCATGCCAGCTCCCCAGGAGGAACAAAATACATGCAGCGTACAGAAAGGGACATGTATCATTTTCCCCGAGCAGGTCATTTTTAGCTTCAGAAACCTTTTTGACTTGCCAGGAACACAAACTCAAAAAGACTAAGATAATGTGACCACATTCAAATTGCCTTCACAACTATAAAAAGTATATCTCTAGGAAATTACTGTAAACAGTACCTCAATAGAAGAGACTCCAAGATATGCTAATATCCAGAGAAATAATATCAGAATATTTAAGATGGTATATAAATTTCATATCTACAACATAAGGTTTCTGAAGGAAGTAATTAACTTGCCCAGATGAGATTTTGTTGTTGTTGTTGTAAATAAACATCCTTATCAAAAAGCAAAATATTAAATATCTGGATGTAGAGAATGTGGACTGAAGACATTCAGTATGATCCTAAATTTGAACTCCAGCCATTGTAGAAGTGAGAAAATAATGGCTCAGAGAGATGCACTACCTCCTCCAAGACCAGAGGTAGCCAAGAGACGTGGAGACAAATCTTCTATTCAAGGTACAGTGCCTGGCTCTCCTGTTCCTGTCTGTTTCCAGATATCAACACCTTTTTGGACAGCTCTTTTTAAACAGTCAGAGGCCTTGTCCTTTTTCTGACACAGAGGCCAATTCTAAGTTCTTCCAGCACAAAGCTGTCAAGGATCATGATACTGGTAACACTGCCATTCGTGGAAGTGACATTCTATCACCCTAGAGGAATATTCTATTTAATAGAAGTGAATATTAGATTCTGCTCAAGAGAAAGGTAGGAATTCCACAAAGTAGGGATCATAGAAGGTTATCTTACGAGCTGTCTACCATATTCTACCATATATTGGATATCTGGATATCAGTGAGATAGGAAGCAGCAAGCAAGGTTAAGACAGAGTCAGGGGTGATCCCTTCTTCCCTGTGGATGCTTCCTCACATTGGTGGGACAATGTAAGTGGTAAAGAAGGGGGAAAAAAATAGGGAAAGTGCACACAGTATGTGAGTGAGTTCAGCAAAGTACCAGCTCTGCAGAAGCCTCACTGTGAGAGGAAGAACAAAAGAAGAGTCATCTCTGAAGATGATGCAGGAAGTGCTGAGGAGAAGGTGAAGGAATTTGAGTAAGGATAATGTGTGCTATTGAGTGCTAAAGAGGATGCCCCAAGCACATCATAGGGTCAACAAATATTTGTTAAACTTTTATACATTTTTAAAGTTCATACCCTATCTGTATCTTACAGCTCTCCCTCAAAATTATTTTATAATCTGGTTTCATGAGAAGGTGAAATCTGATAGTAGTGTATGTGTGCAGAAATCTACTGTATGCAGACAGTGGTTAGGAATGATTTAGTGAGCTTTAGTGATAAATTTCAGAGAAGGCAATGGCACCCCACTCCAGTACTCTTGCCTAGAAAATCCCATGGATGGAGGAGCCTGGTGGGCTGCAGTCCATGGGGTTGCTAAGAGTTGGACAAGACTCAGCGACTTCACTTTCACTTTTCACTTTCTTGTATTGGGGAAGGAAATGGCACCCCACTCCAGTGTTCTTGCCTGGAGAATCCCAAGGACGGGGGAGCCTTGTGGGCTGCCATCTATGGGGTCGCACAGAGTCTGACACGACTGAAGCAACTTAGCAGCAGCAGCAGCAGAAGTGATAAATTTGTAGGTATAAAGGGAAGAAATTGAAACATGTGCAGGGTCTACCTAGAAGATGATCTAATCCTATGAAATAAATTCATAAGTGAATAATTCCCAAACTGAAGAAACAAGTCATACTTTTCATTTATGACTTAGGCACATCTCTGGAGTTTTCTACTTAATTTATCAGACATGTTGTATTTCATCACTAGTTATTTACAAGACACAAACATTGGCCAAATCTGTTTTTCATTCATTCCTTTGACATCATTGAGTCTCTGATCTAGGACTGTGCCTGGCAGTAGGGCAGTGCAATGTCTTTACTAAGCAAACAAAAATGTATGAAGAAAAAAACAGTGTAGAACAGTATCTGCAGAAGCTATCCTAACACCCAAGTTCTGTTAGCACAAATCTACCAAAATTTAACTTGAATGATTGCATAACCACCACACCTGAACAAAACAAAACTCTAAACCCATGGGAGCCTTCTACATAGGACATCACCCACATTAACTCACAACAGCTGCATGGTCAAATAGAGGCCTTTTCTTTTTGCATCAGAAAACTAAGGTTTGAATTCCCATTCTACTATGTACTAGCTGCAAGATTCTAGGCAAGTCATAGATTTCTTTCAGTCTGCTTCCTGGTGTATAGAACTCATACAATGATAACATTGTATACTTACAAAGATGATGGTAAAGACAACTGGTAAATGATAAAATATACAGAAGCATTATATAGTTTACAAAATGCACTTTTATAAAGGCTTCGTGCTAGTTTAAAATGTCCTGTTTATGGCCTTTAAGGCTCCACTATGTCACCTCCAATTGCTTTTAATTGTTTACACAAAGCTGACACGTTCGTGTTGTCATCACTAACTACTATAGGTTGAACCACTGTGTGATAAACTCCATGTTCTGGCCACTTCTCTGTATTCTCTTTGTTTACAGTTATACCATATATAAGGCTGTTGATACAACATTTCTTAAGGCATGTATCAGAGGGCTGGAAACAGATACATGACTATAAAGTTATATACAAGTTACATGGAAGATACTTTTCTTTGTGTTTAAAATGTTACCGTAATTTTGACAGTAAGTATTCTATGCATACATAGCTATAACTGAAATGACCAGTGCCCAAATAGCTGTACTCAACCTTTAAGGACTGTCCCTGGATTCACACAATATATATGATCCATCCTCAAGCTTTACACATTCAAGAGGGACCATCCCAAGCAAACAGAATGGCCTTCAATCATTGTTACTCTACATACTTCATGACAATGACATGGTGCTGGTAACATAAAAGATAAATCTTTCAAGTGTATTTTTAAACTGCTTCCCAAAATCAGTTTGCCATGTAACAGGTACTAATTTATTACACTTTAATTGATACTCTGCCCTGTGGTTTAGTTGAGAAGAGCTGGATTTGGAATGCAGGCCACTTTGTTCTAAACCCCAACCTTAGAAGACCGCTCACAGCTCTTTGTAAGCTGCCACAATGCACAAAAACGACGCGATCTGTAGGCCACAGGGATCTCAGAGTCATTCAAAACTCTGTACTTTAAGTTTCACCTAAAACTAAGTTCTACATTGCCACTAAACAAGTAGCTCTCAAAAACATCCACTAGAAGTAACGGAAAATGTTCAGTCGTATTTTGTTTAAATTTCTTGACTTCACCATGATTTATTACTTTAATATTATCAAAGGAAAAAACAGTCTGCTTTTTCATGACACAATTAACAATTAATATTGTCTCCATACTTCATACAACTTAATAAAATTTTCTTTTTATATCATATCAAACATACATTCAATAGCAAGAAACTAGTTTAATTATAACTTATCACAAAAGTAAAAGTTTGGAAACTAAGCTGCCAAGCATCTTCAAAATAAGTTCACTATGATTATTAATTAAATGCCAAAAACACAATTCTCCTTATCAAATTCCATTTTTTGTAATGCTTTTAGTTTGAACTTCACTCTTAATGATTACATAGATTTAATCAGAAATAAAAAATTCAATGTGGCCCAAATCAGAATATGTATTTTCTTTTGATAACAAAATATGAGTGCTGTTAAAAAGTTTTAAATTAACAAGTTACTATAAACATAATTTTAATTAAGATTACATATGCCAATGTATTTTAATTATTGACATAATGGATGGGTGTTACTGAACATAAGCTAATTAATACCTGTTCTCATACTTTGTGATCAAAACAAGACTACAAAAACAAATCTCTAGGCATTATGAAGTTAAACAGTTTTTGTATCAGAATTCAACTTGCTTTATTGAAGCAATTTTCAGTATCATTCCCTGATTTTACAAATGACAATGAATTAAAGAATTAAATAGTTTGGCTTCTAAAAGGTTCCGGTCTCGTGTTCAAGCTCAGTGATGAGTTATGTCAAACCACTTTCACTTATTCCTTCAACAAACATACACCAACTACCTATTATTACCTGTCAAAGTGGTAAAGCGGGGAAAGGACCCGGTTCTCCTTCATGGAACTTATAACTTTCTTCTTGGGGAAAGAGACTTCAAACAATCCTACAAATAAATGCAAAACTCTGAACAACGGTGTTACGGGTTATGCTAAGGGCCTAACTCAGGCAGCAGAGCACAGCTTATGAGTATGGGGGGATCTAGATTAACTGCCCTGAACTGAAATCCCAGTCTTGTCACTTCCAAGCTATCTATCTCTCGATGACATACTTCACTATTTTGTTTTTCTATGTTCATTTCTGTAAGATAGAGCTAATTACACCTGGTTCATAGGGTTGTTGTGAGAGTTAGACAAATTAATTCACAAAAAATACTTAAGAATAGTTCCTTCCATATACTGATTATAAGCAATTGATTATAAGTCAATAAACAATGACTATTGTTTTAGAAAAGCTGGACATTTGGACTTGGATACAGGCCAAGCTGCCAGCTGAGAACTTCTGCTGAGAGAGAAAGGTGGTCAGGCGAGCTCTGTGGATCATGTTCAAGTTTTCCATCTTCATCTCAGAACAATGGTAAGACGTGTAAGTGTGGAAACAACCTGATCAAATGGCACTTCAGTTTTTTCTTTTTAAAAATCTGTCACTTGAGGGCAACTGAATAAAATAATTCCAGACCAGCATCGCCCAATCAATGCAAACGTGTATTTGTGTTGTTCCGTGTGTCAGCCACTAGCCATTAAAGGCAATCAAGCACTGGAAATGTGGCAAGTGTGACTGAGGAACTGAGTTTTTAATTTTAATTAAGTTTAAACCTACACAGCTAAATGTGGCTTGTGGATATGTATTAGACAGGACAGTTAAAGAAGGTATGATCCCAGTTTACAAATATGCAAACTTTATCAATTATTACTCTCTAAGGAGAATACAATGAAATATAACTAACATTCACAACGTTTTAAAATCTGACACTAAAGCTATAAACTAATTTGGTACATTTCAATAATACATATAGATGAGTAATGTTAATTAGTACAACCAGTTTCACTGTTTTTGTATGTTACGTGACAGTCAATTCTTCATGCATTTTACACATACATTATAATTCATTCCTACAAAATTTTCTTCCCACAAAGGTAATCACAATACTTGTAATAAATGTACTTGAAATAAGCCAATCAAAAAATAGGCAAGTAAGTGAATACATACTTTTCTAAAGACAAACAAACAGCCAATAAGTACATGAAAATGGGCTCCAATGAGCTTTCCTGGTGGCTCAGATGGTAAAGAATGCCTGCAATGTCGGGGACCTGGTTTTGATCCCTGTCTCAGGAAGACCCCTGGAAAAGGGAATGGCAACTCATTCCAATATTCTTGCCTGGAGAATCTCATGGGCAAAGGATACAGTCCATGGGGTCAAGAATCAGACACGACTGAGCAACTAACAGAACACTTCATGGATATTTATTACATTATTCTCTGTATTATTCTGTGTTTGAAATATTTCTCATTATCACTGTGATCATCAGTTTCTAGTTATCCCAAAAGTTCAAATTATGTTTTTCTTTTTATTAAGGTATAACTGACTTATAATACTATATGAGTTTCAGGTTTACAACATGATTCAGTATTTGTACATATTGCGAAATGATCACCACAGTAAGTCTAGTTAACATCCATCACCACACAGTTACAAAACCTTTTTTCTTGTGATGAGAATTTCTAAGCTCTACTCTTCTAGCAACTTTCATATATGCAATGTGGTATTATTAACTATAGTCATCATGCTTTACATTACATCCTCTTGGGTTATTTCTTTTATAACTAGAAATTTGTACCTTTTGACCCCCTTCACCCATCACACTTCAAATTATGCTTCTGAACAATTACTAAAATATTATGTAGTTAATTAACATTTCATCTGTACTTCACCCTGTTGATTCAGGTTTAAACCATCACTAATACCTTAGGTGATTCAGTTAAAAATGTATAAAGCTATTTAATAGAAAAATTGAGAAGAGGTGGACAGAAGACAGATGACACATGCTTGCTAATGATTCCATTTATCTTGATTAGGATCTAGTACACTTCTTAAATGGGTTGCCTTTCAGTACAAAGAATTTAAAGACCACATTGTCAACACAGTCCAAAGTGTTTCTTAAACTTTGAAAATCAAAATCATAGCAAGCCATCTGCCTACGAGCATCTCATCTTACAATATTCTAACTCACTGCATGGCAGAAACAAAGCACACAACAGAATGTGATCACTTTTAAGGCACAGAAGTAAACATAGTGAATGCTTCCCTAATTAAAAATGTAATAATCTAAGTAATGATTATGTCTTTATAATCTGGGATAAAGTTAACATTCCTCCTATTCAACCTCACATCTTATACCTAACAAGAAGCTAAGCTTCAAACCACACCCTTTCAAAAGCAAAACTGCACATTTAAGATCTCTAAACTTTGCCAGTATATTTTAGAAAACACTGAAAATGTTTTTCTGCCTGAATCAGAAGTTTCTCTCTAGGACTTGAGACTATAAACTTCGTTCCTGGCTTATCAGTTACATACATGAAGCATTATAATAGTTATCACAGTGTTATTTGCATACCTCAGAAGCTGGTTCCTACAGCTTAGCTGGCATGGGGCTTTAGTCATTTTTTTAAATCAGGAAATTGTTATCAGGAAATTGAACCTTCGCCTAATCCCAGTTGGTCAATATTATAGAATTCCAGGGAACCCTGCTGTAAGACTGATATTTCACTTCTCTTCACAGAGTGTCTCTTGTTGCTTGGCTTCTAGAGAAATCAGCCCATAATTAATATTTCAATGGCACAAGAGCTGATACTTATGATGCAGTGAAGTAGTTCATTCACTTTGGCAAGCTTTTCCTCCAATTCCTTATTTGTTGAAGGCACATCTACAGGTTAGTTGGCCTAGATCATTTCCTGTTTTTTAAAAAAATTTTCTGTGGGGGAGGGAGAGAGGGGATTAGAGTTCTGAATTCTCATCTACATTAGCTAATGGGAAACATGGTACCTTGCCCAGGATGCCATGATTCGACCCTACTGGCCTTGCAGTTTTGAGAAGGCTCCCTGCGGCTGTGAGGCAGCTGGGCCACCATCAACTGCTGTGAAGTTTTCTTCATCTCCTTGGGGCACACTGCTTCCTCTCCTTGGAGGCAGACTGTATATTAAAGGCCCATGGAATGCACTGAGTTCCCGTGTGTGACTTCCCTATCAGGTCTAGCACTGTGCATGTAGACATCTAAGGATCTGAAGCAGTTCTGGCCAAACTGTGAGGTCAGTCAGACACCAGACCTAAAGATCTGGCCATTTCCAGTGCTGCAAAGTCAGAGATAACATAACCAGCACTTAAGATGTCTATAATTACTGATGATAGTTTTACTGCTTTACTTGGAGATAATGACTAATGGATACCAACTGGTTCCTATCCTGAATTTGTTTCTGGTCACCAACAAATTCAGGACCGAAAAAAGTCTGGTATCTACAAAGGAAAGGCTTTACGTACTGGGCAAGTGCCTCACAACTATATAAATCTGGATGATGTGAATTCACATGCAAAAAAATGTATACATAACCAAATGTACTGACTGCCAAACTCCTGGATTTTGTGGCTGGCTATTTGTGTGCACACCTGCTTTGGTGACTTCATCAACCTTGCCATGATTCGCCTCCATGTTTCTAGGACTGAATTTTTTGTATCCCACTAACACTACCATGGCAGGGTTTGACTGTGGCCCTTCGGAGATTGTAAACCAACTGGCTAGGTAGCATGGATAGGCCTTCCCCACCCAGTCTGAGTTTCTTAGATTTGAGTAAAATGACCTCAAGACATGATACTTGAAGCAACAAGCAAATATGAACTATACCAACAAAAGACAAATCCTGATGCAGATTTCTTTTGCCTATCATCCACAGTCACCTCACTAATTTCTTTCAGGACCTAAGATTTTGTTCAATAATATATTTAGTTTGAAGTGAAGTGAAGTCGCTCAGTCGTGTCTGACTCTCTGCGACCCCATGGACTGTAGCCTAACCAGGTTCCTCCGTCTTTGGAATTTTCCAGGCAAGAATATTGGAGTGGGTTGCCATTTCCTTCTCCAGGAGATCTCCCTGACACAGGGATTGAACCCAAATCTCCCGCACTGTAGGCAGACGCTTTACCGTCTGAGCCACCAGGGAAGTCCACCATCTTTGGTTTAGCTTTTCATATTTACTTGTCAACATCACAATGTATCACGAGACCAAAGCTTCAAGTACTAAGGCAGGTATTTAATGTGAAGCAGAAAGATCTTCCTGGGTTAGACCATTTCATCAAGATAATAAATCCAAGAGTAGATATGAGGGGGCCAACTGAATGTCTTGCTGACATGGTGAGAATGAATGATTCAGGGACCAACAACTTGATTCATCTCACTGAACATTTGAGTCATTCAAGAAAAGTGTGTATCTTGTATTTACTTTTTAGAAAAAGGTACATTTTGAATAAGTGGAATAGTTTGATTCCATTTTTTTTTTTTAAGACATTTGAATGTCAAGTCTGGGGCTATATCTGGATTCCTTAACACTTGTATGTGTGGTTTTTTTTTTTTAAGCACTTTCTAAAATTTTAAAGCATAAAGCAGCAATTACTATACAAAGATAAAAAAGAACTCATACAACCTAAAATCTAAATACAAACACAAAATTAATCCATAAAATGACCAGTAAGAGCTCTCAAAAAGATCAACATATCTTTTATAGCCGGGCTAATAATTTGGGGATATTAACATGGTATTTGGCTTAGGCTTCAGGTCATGACTTAGGTCTGTTTTCTTCTTCAAGACTTTAACCTGCCTTGGAGACTGGATGACCAAAATGATGCCAGTAACACAAATTCCAAAGATGCTGCATACATGCCATTGTTTCCTGCCACTCAATTGAAGGCAAGTCGTCCAAGTAACTCTACCAGAGGAACCCAAATAGAGGAAACCATTGGAGCAGCAAATTTGATAACACTTTAAGAAATAAAGCAGATTTGTGGCCTACAGAAAACCATCTGGCATCCGTCAAGGGAAGGACTCAATGAGATTTGGAGAGGCTCAGACAGCAAAGGCTATTTCCACAAGGATGACCAGACTGTAGACACACACAGATACAACCCCTGAGGAAGTGCCTCCACCTCCTGATCTAGGCATGTACTTGAATCTGAGTGACAACCTCTCCAGACCTCAGGTTTTCCACCTGTAAAAGGAAGGGACTGCACATTGTGATTCCATAAACCCTAACCTTGTCAGCAGTATTAATGTCAAACAAGTGTGATTATATCTATGGCTTAATTTTAATACAGTCATACATTTTAAAAGGAATTTGACTATTTATTACAAAATGCTTACAGTGATCACCTCTGGATGCAGGGAAATAAAGGTGGGTTTTACTTTCCTCTTTCATGGTTTTCTAAATTTAAAGATTTTTCTATAAAAGTAGGGATCATGTTTATAATTAGCAAAAAATCTACTTTTAAAGTGAATTTTCCTGTATTTAAAATAGCAGTTCTCTGATCCAAAAGTGATGCTATTTTAATTCAATTAAGCCTTCAGAGGATGAGCTCCCAATTTAAAGTGAGGAAAAGGATTTTAAAATGTGATATCATAGTATATTTTGCTGCGCATGTGGATGATAACCAATAACATAAAGTTAAACCTGAAATTATACCTTTAAATTCCAGTTGAGATGTGTCCACATGTGCACCTGATGCTCAGTAATTTCCTGATCACATCTAAAAAGATTCAGTGTTCCAGCCCTCTGAAAAGGAAAGAACTGCTCTAAAGTCTTAAGCTAAAGGGGGAAAAAAAATTTTTTTTTCTTTTCCTTTATTGCAATTATCTTATCTTTGGAGTGGAGAAGCAAAGAAACATTTGAAAATCTGTTGAAAGTTGTAATTCATCTCAAAAAAAAAAAAAAAAAAAAGACTGCATTAAATCTTGATTTTGTTGATTGTTCCCAATATACAGAACTTCAAACATCTGAGTATCTATGTGCATTATAACTGTATTGAATTGGAATTCCCCCAAATCAAACCCAAGACAAGGGCTGGAAATCAAGCAATTGACAGGAGGTGGACAAGTAAGGTAGAGATGGATGTACTAAGGGGTACATTAGTGAGTCAATGCTCTGAATAAATGGATCTCCTGTCTGCTGGGACCTCAGGGTGCCTGCAGAGGGCAGGACCCAGAGATGTCTCAACTAAGAGGCTAAGAAGTTAGGCTACTAGTTCATCTCCCATTGATTGATGGTTGGTGGCTACCTCCTACATTTCTGACTTGACTCAACACTCGTGGCAGAGCCTTCAGGCTAAAAGTCCCAGGGGCCTGCAGCAGAAAGCTAAAAGATAATGAACTGGTTCTGAGAGCCAAGGCAAGTGGGCAGGGCACAGACAGAACATGCTGTAACCATTAAGTATAAGAAGAAAAGTGCCTTTATTTAGATTAACATGCAAACCACAATGTCTATACTTACTGAGTGCCTGTTCTGTGTCAGGCACAGTTTTATGATTTCTAGTCTACCGTCTAGTGGCAAGACGGCACGTAGATAGGTTGCTTAAAAATTAAAAAGCTCTAATAAAAAGATTTTAAAAGTGGGGCCTGGGGTTCTTGACACTGGCAGTGGATACACTGAGCTTCATCAAAGTGGCTGAAAAGGCATACGACCCAGGAGAAAAAAAAAAAAAGAGCGGAGATCTTACTCTCATGATGGCAGCAACAGCACCACAGCCTGCCAACTCACAATTTTCGTCAGCTCATCAGAGGGGCGACAGGCGAAACCTCAGTATAACCCGCTAACCTAAAATTAAGGAAAGAGAGGCACCTCCAAGGAGATGGACCTGCCTACCTGGGGTGATGCTGCTGGATGCTGGCAAGGAGAAATGAGCTAGAGTTTTCAGCAAACTGATAAAGGCTGAATGAGGGCAAGCAAGAGAATACAGATAGGAGGGTCACAGACAGGAGGTGAACCCACAATCAGGTTCTTTTATGTGGACCTCCACAGGTACCAACGTAAGACTCTGGCCAGAGTCCAGAGCTCACTTCCCACTAGGTACCGGCCTGGGGAGGAGAACAGCAGCTGCCTTGGGAGAGGCATGAAATCCTACCTGGATCTTTCTCTCCTATCTCTTGTACTGAACTGCTGCTAAGCTGCTAAGTCGCTTCAGTCGTGTCCGACTCTGTGCGACCCCGTAGACGGAAGCTCACCAGGCTCCCCTGTCCCTGGGATTCTCCAGGCAAGAACACTGGAGTGGGTAGGGAGGGGCAAAAACCCTGTCCTCCTTGGAACACTGGTGAAAGCCCACTGTAGCTGGGAATTCAATATAATGTGGATGTCCTGTTCTATGAACAGTCTAACTCAAAAGCAGCTTCAGGACCCTGGTCCTACCTTTAGCCAGCCTGCCAACCTATGCTCCTTCTCAGCAAACACTGGGAAGCCACCCAGGGCAGAGGAATCTCTTTCTCAGGACCTTGGAGGTGAAGAAGAGAAAGTTATGGCCCGACAGGGGTCTTTGACAGAAGAAAAGCTGTAAAGATGAAGACATGAGCCTGGTTATGGATGGGGCTTACTCCTTGGAAGGAAAGTTATGACCAACCTAGACAGCATATTAAAAAGGAGAGACATTTCAAGGCTATGGTTTTTCCAGTGATCATGTATGGATGTGAGAGTTGGACTATAAAGAAAGCTGAGTGCCGAAGAATTGATGCTTCTGAACCGTGGTATTGGAAAAGACTCTTAAGAGTCCCTTGGACTGCAAGGAAATCCAACCAGTCCATCCTAAAGGAGATCAGTCCTGGGTGTTCATTGGAAGGACTGATGTTGAAGCTGAAACTCCAATACTTTGGCCACCTGATGCAAAGAGCTGACTCATTTGAAAAGACCCTGATGCTGGGAAAGATTGAGGGCAGGAGGAGAAGGGGACGACAGAGGATGAGATGGTTGGATGGCATCACTAACTCGATGGACATGGGTTTGGGTGGACTCCGGGAGTTGGTGATGGACAGGGAGGCCTGGTGTGCTGCGGTTCAAGGGGTCACAAAGAGTCAGACACGACTGAGCGACTGAACTCAACTGAATGGATAGGGCCAGAAAAGTCAAAGAACAGGATTAATAACGATCAGGGAGTAAGGAGGATGGGTTATAAATCACTTAGCATGAAGTTTCTTCTGAATGTTACATCCATTTAGTTGCTTAGACATGCAAGTTTAATTTTTGTTTGATATAAGGGAGAAAATCCTACATGAAAAGATTCTGGATTAAATTTAGTATCAGATTTAATTTTTACAGTCAAGAACAATTAAATTGTCTGCTCGAATTTTCTGGATCACAAGAGCTATTCACACTGAAATGTCTAATGTTCTGCTCACTGTCAAAAAAAAAGCCTTCAAGTGCTGACGCAAAAAACTGTGCTTTATTTCAAACTGTGCACATCACTGCAGTAACAGAAGCTCATCATACGTATGAGAGAAGACACACTGGAAGTAAGACTCATATTTTCTTCTAGTTGATATAACATTAGCAGTAGCTTCCAACCTAAATATCAATGAATGCCTGTTTTAATATTTCTCCAGTCTTATTCATAGTTATAAAATCAAGATAATTTCCTTCTTCTGTTAACTGCCATTTATCGAACTAAGCATTATTTCAAAGAAACGAAGAACTACTCAATGAAAAATAATTCCATTTCAGAATCCATATTAAACTTAACAAAGGCATTTAAACATTTCTGACTACTGAAAGATTAAACACAGTTAAGCTATTCAGTCTCATTCTACAGCTAGTCCAAACTTAAATCTTATCATATGGCTTCTTAAAGATATAGAGTGAAAATGTATTCTCCAGCTCTTCCCTCTTCCAAAAAGCTTTAAGAAGCTCAGCACAAAACTGAAAATTAAAATGAATCCCAAAAAGGTGAATGAAAACTTATCTTTAGACTGACTCCATCAGTTCTCATGTCTTTACAAGCAAACTGAGTCAGACACACAGAAGGGAGCTGCATGCTAGTTACAGCCCATTCTTTCCCTATGAGGCTCAATCACCCAGCTTCTTAAAAGCAGTGAAAAAGAAGAATATAGGATAGAGTATAGATTACAGTCCATAGGGTTGCAAAGAGACAGACATGAGTTAGTGACTGAACGATGACAATAACGAATACTAAAACATGAAATGTCAAGATACATTTAAGTAACTCAAATTGTACATCAGGATTTTTTTTTTTTTTTTTTGCTCTGAAGCTAGTTCATCGAAATTTAATAATCAGCTGAAATTTCTGTCTTAGATCAGCACGAAAAGAAAAAATAAGGAAGTGGGAGGGCTCTGCTTGGCTTTCCTGTGATTGTGAAGCAAGGTGATACTCTACACTGCTACTGCTAAGTCACTTCAGTGGTGTCCGACTCCGTGCGACCCCATAGACGGCAGCCCACCAGGCTCCCCCGTCTCTGGGATTCTCCAGGCAAGAACACTGGAGTGGGTTGCCATTTCCTTCTCCAATGCATGAAAGTGAAAAGTGAAAGTGAAGTTGCTCAGTCGTGTCCAACTCTTAGCGACCCCATGGACTGCAGCCTTCCAGGCTCCTCTGTCCATGGGATTTTCCGGGCAAGAGGACTGGAGTGGGGTGGCATTGCCTTCTCCGGATACTCTACACACTAAATTAATTCTATTCAGCAGGCTTTTTAACTTATTTTGCACATCCACACTTCAATGTGTTTCAGGCAGTATTTAATTTTCCAAGCAAAATTACAAATCAAAGCTGTTTAGAACAACTATTCCTTTCTTTTATTCCCAGAATTGTGGACAAGCTCCTTGAAGACAGGCACTCTGTTTTATACCTTTGTTGCCCTGACAGGTCTCAGCCTGCAGACAGAATGCAGGAGAGGGAAAGGCTCCGGCAGACCTGCAGTTCCACACTGATGAAGACAGTCGAGCCTCTCTGCGGTCAGTAACGATGTTTCTGGCATTGCTGGGGCTCACCTGCTACTTTAATATCACTTCTAAGAGCGAATGCCCTGAATGTAGGACATAAACAAAGGGACAAGGCCTTTTGTGCATGATTTCTGTACCGTTTCCCAAGGCCCCCTTCCCATACCAAGCACTGGGCCTCTGTATTAAATGGCTATTGACTAGAACTCCATGAATTCTACTGAAAATTTCAAAAGATAAGCCCAATAGAATTTTTTTAACCTCATGAAATTTTAAGTGAAGAAAAAAGTAAGATCACACATTCTTGTACATCAAACGCTTTCTATAATTCAGTAATCAAACATTAATACTGAATAACAACTATCTTGTTTTAGTATGAGGAACTGGACCACAAACTGAACTTATAGTTTATTTTGATACTTTCTATTCCTGTGACTCACTAATAACTTTCTTGCTCATGAAATTAAAGTAGAATATCACCTATTTTTACAGAGTTATTAGAAGGATTGCTGCTGCTGCTGCTGCTAAGCTGCTTCAGTCGTGTCCAACTCTGTGCGACCCCATAGACAGCAGCCCACCAGGCTCACCCATCCCTGGGATTCTCCAGGCAAAAACACTGGAGTGGCTTGCCATTTCCTTCTCCAATGCATGAAAGTGAAAAGGGAAAGTGAAGTTGCTCAGTCATGTCGGACTCTTAGCAACCCCATGGACTGCAGCCCACCAGGCTTCTCCATCCATGGGATTTTCCAGGCAAGAGTATTGGAATGGGGTGCCACTGCCTTCTCCATTAGAAGGATTAGATAGATATTGACAGAAATGCTTTGGAAACTGTAAAGTTATGTCATACTGCTTTGTTAATTGAAAAGCATTTAATATTTTATTTATAATTGGTCCCAGCTACACTCTATACCAGCTCCAAAAGAATGTTTTGCAATGACAAAAATGTTCTGTATCCGCCTATTATTACAGCACTTGCCCTATGTGGCTGTTCAACACTTAAAATGTGGCTAGTGAGGATAAGAAACTGAATTTTTAATTTAAATCGTCCATATGGTCAGTGGTTATCAGGCTGGACATCACGGTAGCTTCAGAAACATAATATTTTCATTGTCCAAAAAAAAAAAAAAGTTCAAGAGACAAAACTTTGTTTTCTCAGCCATGGTACTCACTCTTTTCAACATGGGACAGTACTATATAAAAGTTAGAGACAACATCTTACAGAAGCAAAACCCCCACTTAATATAGCATATTTGGCAAAGGGATCTTTAAAAACAAACCATTAAAACTTCATTTTGATGTAGCTTATTTGACAGCTGAGCTCTCTAAACCATCTAAATGGCATACACCAAAGACTGGCATGTGCTAGGTGCTTTGCAAATACCTATTATTGAAAGAAGGATATGAGAGACTGTTAATATACATCTCAGTAATCCCAAGTTAGAGGTTGACCCTGTCCACCAACATCATCAAAGGCACTAACTACCTCTACTTTCTGAGAGAGCTCTACTTGAAATGTATCACTTGAAAACTGAAGTCGCTCAGTTGTGTTTGACTCCTTGCCACCCCATGGACTGTAGCCTACCAGGCTTCCCAGTCCAGGGAATTTTCCAGGCAAGAGTACTGGAGTGGGTTGCCATTTCCTTCTCCAGGTAGACAGTAAATGTACAAGACAAGGGCTCTTCCTCAAAAGCGACAGTCAACTTGGAGGAAAGAGATGAGAGACAAGTTAACCACCAGATGTTAAGAGTCCCAACAAAACAGGAGAAAAACCAACAGGGGGAGTTTAGCATTAAAACCCAGAGAAAAGAGGCATTTGGAGAAGGAAAGATGACCACCAGCCAGAATAGCTGAACAAGGTCTTGGAGGACCGTGAAGATTAAAACAGAGAGCTCAGGGAGGCAAGGAACAGTGAGTAGAAGCCAGTTGTGCTGATACAGAAGGTTCAGGAAGGAAAATAATTAAGGTTTGCTTGTGAAGGGGCTCCATGGTAGGCAAGCTGGAGTCTGAAGTGATCCTACAGAGTGGGGAATCACTTAAGGTTAGAGGGGAGAAGGACTACTGAGGTTATAAACTAAGTATTTCATTATTCATTCACCCAAAGCAGGCATCTGGTGCTTAAAAAATATGTCAGGCACACTGATAGGCGAGGGTTACAATGAGAGCTGTGACACTGTGCTAACCTGGACGGCACTCGAAACAGCCAGGAACACAGACACAGGAAAAACCTGGACACCGTGTGATACATTTGTAGCAGAATTACATGCAAAGTGCCAAGAAGAGCAGGTGGGAAGGTTTCAGTTGGAGAGAAGAGCTAGGAGGCTCCACCAAGGACAGGATATTAAGTTAGACTAAGGAAAAGAAACCGCGGGCTCACCAGAGAAGTGCATGCTGGTTACTTACTGAAAAGCCTTCAGGAAATATACAATTTGTTGGAAAGATCATATTTCTGTGAAATTAAAAGGTGCTAAGGTCATATTATTCAAATATAGAGAAACGATCAAATCCTTAAAAGCACAATGTTGAAGAAGAATGTAACTGGATAAGCTATGTTTTAGGACTAAGTGTAGTGGAAGGCAATGGCACCCCACTCCAGTACTCTTGCCTGGAAAATCCCGTGGGCAGAGGAGCCTGGTGGGCTCCAGGCCATGGGGTCGTGAGGAGTCGGACACGACTGAGCGACTTCACTTTCACTTTTCACTTGGATGCATTGGAGAAGGAAATGGCAACCCACTCCAGTGTTCTTGCCTGGAGAATCCCAGGGACGGGGGAGCCTGGTGGGCTGCCATCTATGGGGTCGCACAGAGTTGGACATGACTGAAGCGACTTAGCAGCAGCAGTAGTCATCACTTCTCAGCTTTGATTTCAGAAGACTGTGAATGTAAAAGCATTGATAAAAATCTTAGAATAAATATAAACAATACAGAACAAGATATATGATCTGATGGTATTTTAACTATGAAAGGAAACACATTTGACATTCAGGGTACAAAAGGACACTACTAAAAACAAATCAAATTATCAACTGTGATAATTTTATTTAGACCAGACACAATTTCAATGTTTTTCTCTGGCAGAAACTGTATGCAAAAAGCTGGGGGGTTGGGGGGTAGAAATTGGGGAAAGATGGAGAAAAAGTTATGCTTTAGAAAACATCTTCTCTTCTAGGGAAAAAAGCAGACTCCTTGCCTTTAAAAGTTTCAGTTATGCTTACTGGCTTCCACCTGACAACTGAATGGATTCCAGTCACACACAAATATACTGTCTTCATTTTAAATTCCTAGTTGGCCTGTTAGGATGGTACACAATAAACTTTTGTTTTGCAAGAATGTTACCTACAATTGTTTACATCAAATATACGTGGAATTTTGAAAGAACTTATATTAACAAATACATTTTGAAATACAGTATTGTTATTGGAAATTAAATATACTTGCTATCTAAAACAAAACAAAATATAACAAAAAAACAAACCTTGAGGTTAGGCTATAGAGTAACTTTATGAATTCCATTTTAAATGAATGATGAGGCTAATGTTCATAGCATTATTTACAACTGCCAAGATATGGAAGCAATCTAAGTGCCCATCAATAGATGAATAGACAATGAAAATGTGGTATATATATCCAATGGACTACTACACAGCTATGAAAAATGAAATACTGCCATTTGCAGAAACATGGATGGACTTAGAGGGCATTATGCTAAGTGAAACAAGCCAGAGAAAGACAAATACTGTATGATATTACATACACATGGAAGCTAAAAAATACAACAAACTAGTGGATATGAAAAGAAGCAGACTCACAGATATAGAGAACAAATTAGTTCTCATTCTCTATATCCAACATGGAAAGGGAAGAGGGGAGGAAATATATAAAGGTAGGGGATTTTGAGGTACAAACTATTAGGTATAAAATAAGTTACAAAGATGTACCATACAACTCGGGGGAAGTAGCCAATATTTTACAAAAAGTGAAAATGGAGTATAACCTTTAAAAATTATGAATCACTATATACTGTACCACATAATACCTGTATGCAGGTCAAGAAGGAACAGTTAGAACCCTGTATGGAACAACTGATTGGTTCAGGATTGAGAAAGGAGTATGACAGGACTGTCTGTTGTCACCCTGTTTATTTAACTTATATACTGAGCTTGATGAGTTATAAGCTGGAATTAAGATAGGTGGGGGAAACATCAACAGCCTCAGATATACAGATGATACCACTCTAGTGGCAGAAAGTGAAGAGGAACTAAAGCACCTCTTGATGAGAGTGAAGGAAGAGAGTGAAAAAGCTGGCTCAAAAATCAATATTAAAAAAACTAAGAACATGGCATCTGGCCCCTTTACTTCACGGCAAATAGAGGGGGGAAAGGTGGGAGCAGTGACAGATTCCCTCTTCTTGGGTTTTAAAATCACTGCGGATGGTGACTGCTGCCATGAACTCAGAAGATGACTGCTTCTTGGCAGGGAAGCTATGACAAACCTAGACAGTGTGTTGAAAAGCAGAGGCATTACTCTGTCGACAAAGGTCCATATAGTCAAGGCTATGGTCTTCCCAGTGGTCACATACTGTTATGAGAGCTGGACTGTAAAGATGGCAGAGCACCAAAGAATTGATGCCTTGGAACTGTGGTGCTCAGAAGACTCCTGAGAGTCCCTTGGACAGCAAGGAGACCAAACCAGTCAATCTTAAAAGAAATCAATCCTGAATATTCTTGGAAGGAATGATGCTGAATTTTGGTCACCTAATTTGGTCTCCTAATTTTGGTCACTTGATACGAAGAGCCAACTCACTTGAAAAGTCTATGATGCTGGGAAAGATTGAGGGCAGAAGGAGAAGAGGGCGTCAGAGAATGAGACAGCTGGATGGCATCACTGATGAAATGGACATGAACTTGGACAAACTCCAGGAGATGGTGAGGGACAGGGAGGCCTGGCGTGCTGCAGGCCTTAGGGTCACAAAGAGCGGGACACAACTGGGCAGCTAAACAGCAAATCTATGGTACACCTGTGACTTACACAGCACTGTCCATCAACTACACTTATGGTACACCTGTGACTTACACAGCACTGTCCATCAACTACACTTATGGTACACCTGTGACGTACACAGCACTGTCCATCAACTACACTTATGGTACACCTGTGACTTACACAGCACTGTCCATCAACTACACTTATGGTACACCTGTGACGTACACAGCACTGTCCATCAACTACACTTATGGTACACCTGTGACTTACATAGCACTGTCCATCAACTACACTTATGGTACACCTGTGACTTACACAGCACTGTCCATCAACTATACTTCAATAAAATAATAAAACAAAACCAACAATGGGGCTTTGCTAAAAACCAGGTAAACTCATAGAAGGCAGTATTTGTGGGGGAAAACAAAAAAGATGAAAGACTTGACAGACAAGTTTTTGTAATTTAACAAAGCTATAAATCTAACTTTTAAATTACTGAGGTCACATGTAATTCAATGTATAATTATAGAAAGGAAGCTTTAAAAATTATAATTTAACCCAGTAATTGCATTCCTGGACATCTCTCCCAGAGAAATATAAACTTATGAAAACATGAAAACCTGTACAGATAGTTCTAGCAGCTCTGTAAATTAAAAAATAAATTCAGATGTCCTTCAAAGTGTGAGTGGTTAAACTCTAGTACATTCTTATTATAGAATACTACGCAGCAACAGAACAGGAGAGAACACTGATACATTAACAACCTGCTTGAATTTCTAAAATATTATGCTGAGTAGAAATAAAATACTCTCAAGTTGCATACTGTATGAATTCATTTATATAATATTCTTAAAATGATGAAATTGTAGAAATTACACAACTAATATATTTCTATAATACACAGAAAGAGGACAATTAGTGGTTCCTAGGAATTAAGGAGGGGATGAGGCAGACGAGAAGTGGAAGTGTGATTTCAAAAGGGCCACATAAGGGTCCCTGGGAGTGATGGACATGTTCTATATCTTGACTACATTGATGTCAAGATACAGGATGTAATCCTGTACTGTAGTTCTGCAAGATGTTACCATTAGGGGACATGGGTGATGGGTACACACGATGTGTGTATTATTCCTAATAAGTGCCTGTGAGTTCAGAATCATATCACGATTGAACATTTAAGTTTTAAATTATAACTTACTCAAATTTTATCACAGTGATTACTGGGGAAGGAACCACCAAAATGTTTAAGAGTATTTCTAATTACACTGTCAAAACCAAATACAGATTTGCTATACCCACTAGGTCACAACAAGCTGTGAAATTCCGTTTTTTTTTTTTTTTTCCTGATTATTAATGTGTATTTAATTTTACAGTTTTAATTATACTTGTATTATTTTAGTAACTTTTTCCTTTGAAAGACTCCATGTGCTTAGAAATGCATCTACCTGTCTTTTTTACTTCAATTCATCAACTGAATATACAAAAGATATTACTAATTCACAAAAGGCAAGGACATAGAAAGTTTGCTCACCGTCATACAGCCACAGCCTGACCAAGCTTGAGTTGGTGCTCTGTAGCTACATATTAATGGCCTGAGAAGGAGTGTAGTATGTAAACTCATCTCACCATAGTTATAAACCATGCAATAATGAATATGAACCAGTCTGTTTAAAAATTTCTAACATTTTTAGCAAGTAATTTGATATAAAGAATTATTTATCTAGCAACTTGCATTATAATGGTAATTGTTTACATAAGGCAGAATGCATTTTTCCATTGAAACATGAACAATAAATAGTTTTGAGCATCTAAGACCAAAACAATTTTATAAAAGTAGCAAACAAAAGTAAGTTCAGTTCAGTCGTGTCCAACTCTTTGCGACCCCATGAACCACAGCACACCAGGCCTCCCTGTCCATCACCAATTCCTGGAGTCCACTCAAACCTATGTCCATCGAGTCAGTGATGCCATCCAACCATCTCATCCTCTGTCATCCCCTTCTCTTCCTGCCCTCAATCTTTCCCAGCATCAGAGTCTTTTCAAATGAGTCAGCTCTTCGCATCAGGTGGCCAAAGTAAAGAGGGCTGCTAATAGACAGAGAGATTTATCCAAGAGCAGTAGGTGAGGGTATGCCACGGCTGGAATTAAAAACCCATTAATCCTATTGAGATATCTAGAAAGATTGGCAGTCAAGATTAAGTCATGCAAAAACAGAGTCTCTGCCTTCAAGTAGCTCAGGGAAGCAGAAGAACCAAAGGAACTTGGAACTGATATTCTTCAGTGTTGCTTCTATGGAAAAGTATATTCAGAGTTCTGATGAAGTAACTCATAGAGAATATTTTGGAAGATTGATACCTGCCAATACACTATCCAGAGATATCAAACTGACATATTTTTCCTGTATGGACAATCTGAGTTAGACACTTAACAATTGAGTTACTTACTTCAGGTCTCAAAATAATAGTTCTTGTGAAAGTCCAATTGCGCTGATTCCTTTTGTGGTGCTTTTTTAAAAACTGACTTTTCTGCTTATTCAGTCATTGACAAATTGACAATAAGCAGGAAATTCCCATCACTGCATCAGTCTGAGATTCAAGGTATGATTCAATGAGACCATTTATTCTAGCAGATGTCACAAGAGATTTTCAAAACATTCTGCTAGTTATTCATAACAAAAGGGAGTATTTTCAATAACAGATAATAAGTTTGGACTTATAAAGGCACACAAATTGCCTAAAGAATAAAAAAATAAATAAATAAACCAAAGTAATGCAATATGAAGATAAGAACTTACTTAAAATGGTTGTTCTTAAGGCATAAATTATGTTTCTTCATATATAATGAATTTTCATTGATTAAAATCTTTTCTGAAATCACTATTTTATTATTGGTAGGGAGCACTTTTTCAAATGCAAGTTTTTTTTCCAAAGAAAGCCACTGATAGTGCTTAACGCAGCTGTCTATCTAGACTCTGGTAATGTATCACATAAAACACACCTAAAAAGCAGGTTTAGCTAAAACCTAGTTAATATAAAGTCATTTTACAGCTCATCCTTAACACTTACAGAACAATTTTGCATGTTTATTTATATACCAAAGTTTTCTAGGACAATTTTTTCCAGTTCATTATGTCTTATCTTTCCCAACTAGATTGTGAAATTAATCACTGCTTCCTCAAAGATGCAGACTCTGAATACTGAATCCAACATAGATGACAAAACTCCCCAGGAAAAATCATTTTTTGGCCATGAGGTCTAGCACTGAGTCCAATACAGAGCAGAGGACAGATAAATGTTTACTGAATAGAACCAAAATGAATCATGGATCTTTTTAAAATAAGAGGCATATAACACAGAACATAGCTCTTCACACACATTGGACCTTCAGCAAATACCTGAAGTGCTACTTGTATTCAGTGCCCTCACATGGACCTCTGGTGGTACTTAGGACAAGAAGTAACTTCTAAATAGATTAGCCCGTTTCCCATTCAATCGAAGAGCAAAGTATCAGACAGAATGATGAACTTCACTGCAAAGTGGTTATTACTGGTTTTCACATTGCATGTTTATAATTCTCCTGAAGGTACAGAAACTTAAGAGTGTGTTCAAGTGTGTACTTTGATCACAATGAGAATTCAATCAATACTGCATTGTTAGCAATATAATTGATTCTCTTTTTGAAAATAATGTACTTACTGTATTAGCAAAGGGAAACAGCCAATCTCAATAAATTTTTAAACAACTGTATATGAATGTATACGTATGTAAGTTCTACAGAAATTTCCCCCCTTTGTAGGAGAGCAGTATTTATGTCAAAATCTCTTCACTTGATTTTTTAATTGCTTTTTACAAAAACAACACAGATCCCAGAGCACAAATTTAAGTAAAATATCATCCTGTTGAACTACACTACAACTTCTAAACACTGGTTGGTTGTTTATGTGCTAAAAAATTACAGTTAAATGAAAGTATCTATATTCTATGATGAGAGGTGGATGAATGAGCTCCATTCATGGAAAAGCAACAGTTTCTCCAGAGGAACAACTCTCAGTTGTTTAATTTCTCTGAAGACAAATCAAACCTCTGAGGATAAATAAGACCAAAACAAATGATAAGTGAGTCTTTATCATTTTAACTAGACCAGTTCCATCTAACCACCACTTAAATTCTCTTCTGTTCCAATCCAATTTCCAGAAAATTTAGTCTCAACAAGAGGTTAAGCCTCAAATGTGTACAGTAGACTGGCTGTTGGTTAACAAATGAGTCCAAGAAGGTAGCCACTAACTCAGCCATTATGGGGACAAATGTTTGTATGGCTGCAACATTTACATTTTTAGGAGTTGAGCATTTCAGATGTATAACTTCAATCTTCTCCCCTTACCCCAGAGGGTAAACTGTGATAAATTCTTGAGACGACAGTACATTCTTGCCAAGGAAAAAAATGCAACAGAATGAGAATGCTTGCTGTGCTCAAGTGAAATATAAGTACCAGAAGGGCTCTAGAGAGCATCTGGTCCAACATCTTCATTTTATAAGATGAGAAAACCAGAGCCCAGAGGAGTTAAATGACTTGCTCATGGGACACATACGGTCTAGGACTAGAGACTCTTGACTAAATTACTGTCTGCTGGTTTACATCAAGTATCTTCCAAACTTTTCTTCTAGTCTTTCTTGCTTTTGTAGTTTCCTGTCAATTTCAAGTGTGAATTTCAGACAGAAAAGGCAGAAAGGAGTTTATTTACAAGGTGGATTTTAGCTCATAAATGATTACACTAGCATTTTCTTCATACATTGACTAGCAAAGATGCTGTACATAATGACCACAGTTAGAATTACAAATACCATAGTAGTATACACATTTAAAAGGTATGCTTTACATTTTCAAGTGCATAATACTATCAGTTTTTACCTTTAAACATAACAGTTTATTAAGCTGTTTACCCAAACCTCCTACACATGATGGTTAGTGGTGTTTACATGCCTCAAGTACTGCATGCCTAAGGAAGGTCCAACTTCCCTATTTTAAAAATACCCTTAGTTGACTTATTTTTATCAATTCTCTTCTTTAAAGGCAATCTTTTGCAAACCATCCAGTTCATAATATTTTTGGTTTGGTAGTTTTCTTTCCTGAAATATCCTATTCAGATCCATAATCATATTGACTAAGATCACAGAAAACAAGCCAATAATTTGCCTGGGACATAGCAGATGGTACAGAAAGCATCATTAAGTATCACGACATAAGAATAAAAATGACTTGATGTATTAAAGCCGGCCCTAAGCCAGGCGTTGTTTTAAGTGCTCTATATATATTAGCCCATTTGGTCCTCAAAACAACCATATGAGGTGGATAGTTTTGTCATTCTGTTTTACAGATGAGCAGAACAAGATCCAGAGAGGTTAGATAATTTACCAAGTTAGACACCTCGCAAACAGAAGAGCCAGAATTGAACTATGACACTCTGGCTGCTAATTACGATACTTCACTGCCTTACAATGATACTTTTCAAGGGCTTTTACTCAGTGTGCGGGTGAAATCCCGAAGGCTTTCCCTGTCCTAAACTACACTGGTTCACCTTGAACTAGAGTGGGGGTACCTTAAACACATTATATGGTCTATTCCCTTCCTCACTTTCCAAAATTAAACTGTTAAAGAAAACAGTTATTTAAAATGAACATGACGGAGAATCAAGAGTCTCAAAAGAGAACCCAAATCTCCTATTGTTATGATTTGGGATAGAAGGGAAAACAGGACTGATTATATACAGGAATGCTTTTGAAACCATTTTGTTTTCTTAAAAAACAAACAAATCAAAAAACCCTAAGAACTCTGGGAACCTTGAGTTGAAATATATCTTAGATCAATGCAATCCAAACCCTGTACCTTTAAAAGTAGGAAGCTGTAACCCAAGTATTAAATGGTTTGTCAAGGTTATATGGTTTAATGGCAGATCTTCTAATTCCTAGCTTAGGGTGCTTTTCACCTCCTTTTCATGTTTGCAATTAAAGAGCGAGCTTACAGTGGACCAGAATTTCAGATACCACCTATCCAGTGTTTTAAAAGTCTATTTGTAATGGGCTGTGCGTGCCCATAAAACACTGTATTCAAAGTTCTAGGCCAGCCCCCAAAGCCTGCACAGTATGCTGAGAGCTCACCTTCTACCTCACATTTTACTTTTTGTATTCATATATAATATCATTTTTATGAAAAAAATGCACATCTCCTCTAAATTCAACCTACAATACTAGGCGCCAATTTCTATATTCTACATAAGTGGCTCTTGAAAGGGGGCTTTTTCTGGCTCTCCAAGCAGGCAGATGCAGTGGTGGTGGTGGTGGTGGTATGTGTGTTGTGGGGAGAAAGGACAGGGATGCAGATTAGGGAAGAGCAGAAGAAACATCCTTGGATATTTGTAACCCACTAAACTCATATTGAATAAAGCAACAATTATAGAAGTTAAACATGCCTTGCTTGTTGATGAGAAAAGGGTTACTGATTCCTCTGATCCTTTCCCTCTCCACACTTAATTTGTGAGTTCTGGACTCTGTGAGGGCTATATGATATACTGTCCTTCAGAGAATGGCATCTAACCAATCCTCAGGCATTATTCGCTTCATGAAAAATGCTTCACCATGACATGACTTAAAATAATTCAAATACTTCCATATTTTAATTTATATATTTTATAGTATTAAAGATTTAGTATAATTTCTAATGATATTTTATCACTTGCAATGAATCACTATATCACTATATATGAGTCATAATAAACTATAATATTATTAAGACTATAAATAATGATATGATCAGCAGTGTAGCCAAAACTTACTGGTATATCAAATAAAAGTAAATCTAAACTAAAAAAAAAAAACCAAAAACCTCAGACCAATGACAAATGGAATGTCTGTAGCATTCTAAATTTAAATGAAGAGTACCATCAAGTAATGTCCCCAATTTAGTTTTGGCAACATAGCCTCCAAAAGATGAACATAATTCCACTGAATTATTGAAGTGACAGAGGGAGCAACTTTTGAATGACATACATACAACTTCTCAACTGCAACCAGCAAGCACATGAATCATTGCTGTTTTTGACTCAGGGCTTGACCCCCTTACCCTAAAAGAAACTTTATTTTCCACTGCTGGGCATCAAACTAATTTGCTAACTGTTATAATCACTTATTGGCAGTATCCCAAGTCTTATACCCAGGTCTACTTAAAGTTTTACTTTGTCTGTCTTATCTCTCTGTTTGTAGCTATTTGTAGTTACAGTTTGGGCATGAAATAGTTACTGGATACTGCCAACATATCCAGTTCATTGGTGTTATGGATTAGATTTGTTTCCCCTCTTCATTGCAGGAAAGGCACTATAAAACCATTTAACACATTGAGGAAGTAATTATCTCCCAGTACACTGAAGGTGTGAAGGTAACTTCCCAAAGTGACATACAATTCCATGAATGCTTAATCCCTAGAAGAACCCTTGAATAACCTCTACTTCATCTTTCACTTAAAAAGGAAGCAATAATATCCACTTTAGAATGAAGCAAATTAGAGACATTCCTCCTGACTGAAAAAAAAAAACAACAAAAAAAACTTACGGAGCAACCTCAAAATACCTTAATATCTCAAAGCTGTAAGGTGAAGCACTGGACGTAAATGATTGGCATCATCCAGGGTATAGAAGTTCTCTATTTAAATCAACCCCTGGTCAACAACAAGGAAATAACTCAGTTTGAAAACTGACAATAATTGGATTTTTAAAAATTAAGCAAATTTAAGAGCTTTAAACTAAAATCACTTTCCCAATTTGTATAGATAGAAAAGAAAATTGTAACTCTGACTTAATACAGACAATCCAAATACTCAAGGTTATAAAAGTGCCAAAGTTCCTGTTGAATTGAGTTTGGTAGCAATTTCCTGAAATTCAAATGATGTCAGAACCACTGATAGAATTAGATTTGGTTTATTCAGCTTGCAAATGCAGCAGTAGTCTTTTTCCCCCTTCCTGGATGAATGCCAGCTGCTCCTATTTTCTGCTTACCTTCTCTTACTCGTGCTTTCCATCACTAGTTTGGTCCTTTATTTCCTTCCAAAAACAACATGGGTAAGAATTAAGATAACTGAATATTTGTCCCCCAATTTAGAATCTTCTATATAACATATAAGACATGAAATACAGCACTTTCTCTTATATAATAGTGGGACTTGAGGAGGGAATGACTGAAATAGTTTGTTATTTTATTGTGAACGATAACCAATTTTAAAACTTTTTTAAATATCAATAACAGATGATAATTCTAACTGAAAGCCTACCTTGAAGCATGTAAAACTATTCGTACAGCCAATCATATATATCAATGTATATACATATTTTCTATATGCCTGAATGGGCTATTTCAATTTCTAATGTAGCACAGAAACTAAATGTGCTTTTACTTTCTAATATTCATATCACATCAAATATGCACATGTTAAACTCTGCTGTGAGGAGTGTGTTACATAATAAGTTTCCTGTTCACATCTCCAAACACTTCTCTATATCCAACACAGTGTAATTAATTCTAATTTAGAGCTAACCCTCTAAATTAGAAGGCCCACTTACTATGAACATATCTGAAAAACAATGTAGCAGCCAAAAGACACAACTTTATCCATCACAAAGTTTTTTTTCTTTTCTCTTTTTTCTTTCCCCTTGGGTCCTTAATCAAATAAAAGGCTCTCATTTTATACTTTTCAATGCCCTTGATCCCTACACAGAAGGTGTTAGTAGACAGCTGGAAAATCAACTATTTTCCTGAAACTGATACAAAATAGCCAAGGATGGAGAGGCTTATAGTAAATTCAACCTCCAAAGCAAACTGTGTCAAATAAAAGCACACATAGTATACTTTCCCAAATCCAGAAATACTTATTTTGGACATCAACTGTTCTCATGTTGATGAGAATGAGAGAATGCTACCATTTTCCGTAACTGTTTCACTAGTACCAGAAAGGAAATTAAATAGTTTCTACAGCAATATACTACATTAAAAAAGAGAAGTGATCTTCTACTTTACCTTTTAAAATAAGACAAACTAAGCCCTGTTCTAGCAAAGCAACTTCTGTCAAAAATTTGCTTTTCTGCATTAAGGACAATAAAATTTGACCCAAACTATATACTAATCATTTTGGATTTTACACATAAATAACCACCATTCTTTAAAAGTCGTGGACCTGTATTTTTATTTTACGTTCAAACTCGGTGCCAAAAAAAGGGAAAGAACTGCGACCTCAACTAATAAATTATATCTTGAAATATACATCATCTGTAGTACCCCGTTACTTCCAATGGTAACTGACACGCCCCGAATTTAACTGTACCAGACAGTCCTCTCTGTCCCATCGCTGACCAAACACTGCTTCTCTGTTTCTATTCATTGTGGATTGTAAGAGGTCTAAACACAGTCCAGTATGAGAGAAAAAATTACAATTTTCGAGAAAAAAATTACAATTTTTATGACAGTAAAGTGATGCATTCAAGTTATCTCCTGAAGAACATCCCCGTCCATGAGCATTAACAACATTTTTTTGATAGAGCCAAAATATGTTGGCTGCAAGCTCATTACTCAAAGAACCTTAGGCACCCTTTCCTGCAGATCAAAAAAAAAAAAAACAACTCGTAAAACCAGGCACTATTTAAATCTTGTAAACCAAAGTTGCCAAGAACCTTGTGCAATTATGAATAACCTTGGCTACACCGCCATCGGCACGTAATTCAGGGTCCTGGAGACCAATGCAGCAAAATCCCAAACGAAAGACTAGCTGAAGCCCGTCAGAACTGCCGCGCTTCCCCTCCGCCGCCCTCTGCCGCATGGAGAAGGCCATGGGAGGAGAGGAGGGAGAGAGGCTCACCAGCTCCGAAGATGCTCCGGTGACCTCTGACTGCTCAGCGAGAGCTGGGCTGGGGAAGGCTCTAGTTCTGCCGCGGCGGGCCGCGTGGACTATGCTCCCGGTGCATTCCTCGCATTCCTGCACAATCTGTCGCCAGCCGAAGAGCTCGCGGTGCGCGTCCCCCCCGGACACACACACCTGCTTACTGCTGCGCCCCGCGCGGCCACGGCGGCCGCGGCACCTCTACTGCCCGCTCTCGCTGTTTGTCGCACTCAGCCAACACGCAGCCAAATTTCGGCCCAACCGCTCAGCCCCTCGCTTCCCGGATAGAGGGGGAAAGAGAGCGCGGTGGGCAGCGCCAGCGGCGGGCAGGGAGGGACACTATCCGCCCGGGGGTGCCGCAGCTCCTCTTCAACTCCTGGCAGGGAGAGAAGGAAGCGGCCGCGCAAGAGGGCAGCCGGGGAAGCTTGCGGCTGGAGAACCAGGAGGGGTGGAGCGTGAGGATACGCGGCGAGAAGAGGGGCGCACTGGACAGGGTGGGTGGGCAGGACCAGCTAGAAGCTCGGGACTCCGGGCAAACGCAAGACAGCACCGGCAGAAGGGACGTGGGAGGAAGGGAGAGGGGGGAGGCGGGGCAAGGTGCAGGAGTTGGGGCTGGAGGGAAGGACAGACCGCCCCGAGGGTTCGGGAAGGCGGGCGCCCAGGGGTGTTGGGGGCGCGAGGCGGCGTACCAGGCGGGCAGGAGAGGGGAAGCCTCCCGGCAGACGTCCAGGAGGGCTCGGCGTGGCGCTCAAGTTTGGGGCTGCGGGCCCTAGATCCAAAAAGGCCAATGCGGGGTGGGGTCGTGCGCTGCATGTAGGGGAGACCGGGGGAAGAGTAGTCGCCGGGAAAAGCAAATGGAGGGTGAAACTTGTGCGCTTACCGGGGGGAGGGGAGCAGGCAGGCGAGTGCGGGCAGGAACACGAGGCGGGGCAGGAAAGCCGAGGCGGCCGCGAGGCAGTGGGGACGGAGTAACGGGAGGGAGGCGCCCGTCCCCGTCCCTCTCAGCGCCCCTCGCAGGCAGGTCTTGTCTCCGGCCCGAGGGGGCGAGGGCCGGGGGTCTTGTGGCCAGGAGTCTCCGCGCCTTCCCGCGAGCCCGCACACTTACTTTCCAGGTTAGGCAGCAGCCGCCGTCGCTCCGGGGATCAGGAACATCGGCGCGGTGGGGTCGCCGCTGCGGCACTCGAAAAAATTAAAAAGTGCCGCGGCCGAGCAGCTGCCCGCCCCTCCCTCCCCCACCCGCCCCCTACCCCGAAGCGGCTCTCCCACCACCCCTGGCGGCGGCGGTGGCCAACTTGCCCGGCTACCCCTTGCCCATGGTGCCGCCTCCGCGGCCGGCGTCGACGCGGACTCAGCCCCGGAGCCCCCTCTACTGCCCAGAGGCCGCCGCCGCCCGCCCAGCACTCAGCCCGCCTGCCCAGCCAGCACCAGGCTCCCGGGAACGTCAGCACGCCGCCGTCTCCGGACCTGCTCCCTGCCTACCCCATTGGTCGGAAGGAAAAGGCTGGCCCTTCCCATTGGACCGGCCCTCATATTGAACTGACCAATAGGAACTGAGGTTTCAGGTCGCCATAGAGACCGATGCTGTTAAGAGCGAGAGGGCCTGGAGAGGTGGGGAGTGAGGATGAAGGTGTCTCTGGCTTTGGGTGCGGGAGGGGGTGGAGGAAAGAGCTACCGAGGGATTCCTGAGTGCTGATTGAAATTGGGACAGCTTTCGCTTTGTCTCCCTGTCAAACCCAGTTGTGCATGGAAGGGTTAGTCCGTCGCGTCAAAGGCAGGGGGACATCTGAGCCACTAAAGGAATCCTTGAGAACCTGGGAGTGGGCATTTCACTTTTTCTGCGATTAGAGAGTCCCTCGGCCTCTGCCCTTTGGCCTTTGACACGTGTGCATCTTCTGCTTCTCCAGGTGAGTTTGCACCCCATCCCTTAAATCATTGCTTCTTCCTGACGTCACTGATCCACATCAAATCTACTTGTTCTTCCCAACCACTCCCCCTTCCCTGGGGTGGATCTTGCATCACAATTTTGAGTCTAAAGACTTAAAAGGAGACTAAACATCATTCAAAGACTTCCTTTGAATGATATTTTGATGAGGAAACAGGCTGACTTATTGTATGATGGATGTCATCTAGTCAGTGCATGAGATGTGTTCCCCCGCTTCCCAAAGAAAACCTCTAATCTCTCCATTGAAGGATATTTGTTAAATGCCCATCTGTGTGTGCATTCTGCACTATAAGCTTGACGGGTGCATGCTCTTTCCCCTAAGAGTTTACAAGGTGGGGCAAGACACAGGCAATTGATACTTCATGTCTTCTGATGAATTCACAAGAGAGTAAAGGAAATAGATTACACTTGGTAGATTTTGTTTTCTGTGTATTTTCAAGTTTACCTCTAAATTTGATAAATAAACTGAGGCATGGAGTCACATAGAAAATCTTGAGCTTTAATTACAAGTGCTTTGCTTTCATTTGAAGTCACTTTGCTAGTTCATAAATACCAATCGTTTTTTGTAAATAATTTTAATATCTAGATACTAGCTATTAAAATAGAACTTTGTGAACATACTGGGCTTTTAAGCATTGTATTGTTTTGTGATATAGTCACTGATATTCTTATGTTCCTTCTTTTTGTTGATTTTGCCATTTTACACTAATTTTTTTTTAGTAAGAAGACTATGTTTAGGCTACTGCCCTTCAATTTGAAGGGACCATATTGTATGAAAAAAACTGATAGAATTTTGGAAGTTACAAATATTTTGTTAACAGCAACAGATTAATGTGTATGCAAGCCACATATGTCTTTCTACTGTCCTGAATTTTAAGTGGATAATATGTATTGTTATCTTGCCATAATCAAAAATTACAAAAATAAACAGGAATTGTTCAATGGTAACTTAATTAGAAAGTGTCTTTTGCAATTTGTAGTAAAATTTGAACTTTGTCCATAATCCTATGCAGGATTGGACTGTGAAACAAAACAGCTAAACATATGAGTGCTCCCCCCTAAATATTTATAGAATTGGGAAGAAATCAGCAGGAACCTTGGAGTGCTGTCTCATGCCTTGCCATGATGGAAATTAGCTCATCATGCTTTCAATTTCTGCCTTTTGTTTTCTTTTTGGTGTTTGTTTATAAGAGAATAGAAAAAGTAAAGTGCAAATTTTTATAAATTAAAACTCAGTTTTAATGTACTAGCAAAATACCAATGACTTTTTAAAAATTTTTATAATAATCAATAGAAGATATGTCAAATTGATATTTCCTTTTCCCTTCCCTTAGGCTAATATAAAAGGAAAGAAACAAGAACTAATTTATTTTTTACTCTTATAGTCTTTTCTTTTTTGCATATTTCTCAGATCACATGTTTGATGACTATTTTGATACTGTGTATTTCATGTTTGTAATGATTAAAATGTTACTAAAATCCACCATGAATAATGTCCCATAAAATGTTGTCATTCAAATTATTATTAGTCATTTTTATGCTCCAGTGAAAGATTTCTTTTAGACTTGCTCCTGCACAACCAAGCATTGTTGGATAAAGAAATTACTTTGTTCCACTAAAAGTTTATGCTATCCAGTCTTGTCTGAATCTTCACTGATTCTCTAAATTCCTTTCCTCATCAGGAGGGTGATTATCTAGGATACTGATGCAAAGACATTATTCAGGGCACTTCTCCCAAAACTGTCCTCTTTCTGCTCTACTCAGCCTCCACGGTACTTGGTCTTTTTCCAGTTCTGCAAATGATCTTGTCTCCTACTTGACTGAGGCATCCACCATGAGGTTTCTCAACTTAACTTTCCTAAACCTCAGTCTCAGTTTTCACACTTCATCACTTTTTTCAGTCCTGGCTGAGAAGGGTGCCAGCCTTCTGTTCTGAGCTCACACTTCACTTGTGCTCTTAAACATTGGCCATCCTCCCACCCCAGAATTTTCCTCCATTGATTATAGTCACTCTCTTAGATCATGTGTTACATCCTCTCCTCCAAAAATTTTATCCTGTATCTTACAAATATGTGACCTTCAGTAACACCACCTCCCTTCTATCCTTCTATTGGCCAAATCACTAAGAAACGATTTGAAGGGAATTTCTTGTGGCTTCTATTTTTTTCCACTTTGAATTTTCTGCCCTTGAGTACTACTGAAATGATTCAGAAGATTGTGCTCTTTGCCCTCGGAAACCCTAACTCTTTTTGCCAACAAAGTTTTCCTTTATAAATGTGCCTTTTACTTGCAAATTGCAATGCCTCAATCCAGATTTCCAGTGTAGGATAGAAACCATTGTCTCACCCTTTTGCATACATAGAAATGCAAATTATTTACTTGAGAAAAGGAAGCATTTCACCTGCTAGCCCCACCACCTTGGTGGCTCTAACTGCTGGGAAATTGAGGTAGGAAACAGGGCCTCTGCTTCCCCTGACAGTGGAGCATGCTCAAGTACAAAAGTAAACAGCAGAAATCCAAAGAAACTTTTAAATTACCATCTCAGAAAGAAGTCACCCTGAATGTTTCATAATTATGAAAATTTTATAACTTTCTAAAGTTATGTTAATATTAGCCTATAATGTTTAGTAGTGACTTCCTGACAAAGAATAGCAAAGGCAGCAAGGGAAAGAGGGAAGCAGGAACACTCTTTCCTCATTCTTAGATGCCAAGGGAGGAGGTGGGAAAAGTGAAGATAAAAATTCCACAAAGCGCACTGGTTAGGGGATGAGGGTGGTGTTTGTTTTAAAAGGAATGTTAGAAAGAGGTAGGTGGCAAAGGAGTGAAAGAGTGCAGTGGAATAAACTTGTCCTGGGAGAGGATGCTAGAGCTTATTAACAATTCCTCTCAGGATTGCAGAATTGGCTGTATCCCACCTGTAGCACATTCTCTGAATATGCAAATCATCCCTCTGCCTTTACCAACCCAGCCAAATAGTTACCTATAGAGCCTTTTCTGAAAGTGTCCTGATAGTACCCACCTCCAATGAGGATTATTTCTGCTTTAGTGTTTTATTGAGACACTAACACTTTCGACCCCAAGGTGCAGATATATAGTGTGTGAGCCTTATGTCGTGGTCATGATGATAGCCTCTACAGTGCTACTAAAGTGTCTCCCACACTAGAAAAATGCCAACAGTCATGAATCCTTCTTTTAGCCTTTGGAAGAATTTGGCTTCCAACAATGAAAAATTGGAATTGGTAACGTTGGGCGGTAATTAGAAAAAGATGGGACTAGAGGTTCAATGTGGAAAAGTGAGGTAATGTATGGCAGAGCGGAGTAGAGGTTTCTGCCATGTTTCCTCCTAAGAGAGAAAGACCTCAAATCTCATCTCTACCATGACCTATGTCTACTCCTCTGTGAGGGAGGGGACCAATGTGAACAGAACTGGCTGCATGTCTTTTGGCATGAACTTATCATATCCAGAGCTAAGGCTATAAAATCTGTATGTTGGCGAAAGCAGTTGAAACGCAAGTTTGTCAAACAGTTTAAATAAGGGTTGTCTACATTTTTTCCATCTGAAGCATCCAGGTTGCTCTGTCTTTTGAAACACCATAGAATCATGCAAATTTAACAACTTCATAAAATCAGAAAGTCATTAAACATCTGGAAAGTGTAATTGACATGATTCCAAGTACCTATATTCACAGCCCTTGAAGTAAGCAGTCCTGTATGTCTCATGACCTTGCATCTAACCATGGAACCAGCCCTGCTGGGGGCCTGACACAGATGTAGCCAATCCATCAGCTGACTATTGACCCATAAACTATAATAATACCAATCATATTTTTTCCCAAGAAATTTGGCATTCAGAAAACAAGTGAGCCAGAGAGAATAGCTGCCTTCATCCTGGTGTTTTCTGGGTTTTTATTCCCCCCATGAAGGCAGAATATATACTTCATTTCTTATTGATCAATGAGATTTTTAAAAATTAAATATATTTGACGTATAACATTGTGTTAATTTAAGGTATATAATGTATTACTTTTATACACTTATATGGCTCAGAGGTTGAAGCGTCTGCCTGCAATGCAGGAGACCTGGGTTCGATCCCTGGGTCGGGAAGATCCCCTGGAGAAGGAAATGGCAACCCACTCCAGTATGTCTTGCCTGGAGAATCCCGTGGGCGGAGGAGCCTGGTGGGCTACGCTCCACGGGGTCGCAAAGAGTCGGACACGACTGAGCAACTTCACTTCACTATATATTGTAATATGATTGCTATTGTAGCAATATTTATCATATTACATAATTATACAATAAACCATTATTGCCTATATTCATTATACAGTATATTAGATCTCCATTGCTAAATAGCCAACTATTTCAAGTTTGTAGCCTTAAACATCAATCATATTGCTCCACTCCCTATCCCCTTGTAAATCATTTTACTCTGATTTATAGAAATTTGACTTTTTAAGATCCCAAATTAAGTAATATATAATACTTTTCTTTCTCCAACTTACCTTACATAGTATAATGTGCTCAAGGTCCATCCATGTTTTTGCAAGTGGCAGGCTAGCCTCCTTTCTCGTGGTTGAATAATATTCCTCCATTGTGTATATATACATCTTTTTTTAATCCATTCATCTGCTTGATGAACGTTTAAGATGTTTCCATATCTAGGCTATTGAGAATAACGCTGCAGTAAACATGGGAGTGCAGATATCACTTTAAGAGATTTGTTACTTAAAATCACCCCAACCCATCCTTCTTCTATTTTGCCTTTAATGAGTCTTTGTTTCTTTTATTTTTTTACTTGATCAACAGCTTGATTTATTTTTTTAATTTAAATTTATTTATTTTAATTGGAGGCTAATTATAATATTGTATTGGTTTTGCCATACATCAACATGAATCTGCCACGGGTGTACACGTGTTCCCCATCCTGAACCCCCCTTCCCACCTCCCTCCCCATACCATCCCTCTGGGTCATCTCAGTGCACCAGCCCCAAGCATCCTGTATCCTGCATAGAACCTGGACTGGTGATTCATTTCTTATGTTATACATGTTTAAATGCCATTATCCCAAATCATCCCACCCTCTCCCTCTTCCACAGAGTCCAAAACATTGTTTTATACATCTGTGTCTCTTTTGCTGGCTCGCATACAGGGTTATCGTTACCATCTTTCTAAATTCCATATATATGCGTTAGTACACTATATTGCTCTTTTTCTTTTTGGCTTCCTTCACTCTGTATAATAGGCTTCAGTTTCATCCACCTCATTAGAACTGATTCAAATGTATTTTTTTTAATGGCTGAGTGATACTCCATTGTATATATATACCACAGCTTTCTTATCCATTCGTCTGCTGATGGACATCTAAGTTGCTTCCATGTTCTGGCTATTATAAACAGTGCTGCGATGAACATTGCAGTACATGTGTCTCTTTCAATTCTGGTTTCCTTGGTGTGTATGCTCAGCAGTGGGGTTGGCATATGAGTCATAAGGCAGTTCTATTTCCAGTTTTTTAAGGAATCTCCACACTGTTCTCCATAGTGGCTGTACTAGTTTGCATTCCCACCAACAGTGTAAGAAGGTTCCCTTTTCTCCACACCCTCTCCAGCATTTATTGCTTGTAGACTTTTGGATCGCAGCCATTCTCACTGGCGTGAAATGGTACCTCCTTGTGGTTTTGATTTGCATTTCTCTGATAATGAGTGGTGTTGAGCATCTTTTCATGTGTTTGTTAGCCATCTGTATGTCTTCTTTGGAGAAATGTCTATTTAATTCTTTGGCCCATTTTTTGATTGGGTCGTTAATTTTTCTGGAATTGAGCTGCAGGAGTTGCTTGTATATTTTTGAGATTAGTTGTTTGTCAGTTGCTTCCTTTGCTATTATTTTCTCCCATTCTGAAAGCTGTCTTTTCACCTTGCTTATAGTTTCCTTTGTTGTGCAGAAGCTTTTAATTTTAATTAGATCCCATTTGTTTATTTTTGCTTTTATTTCCAATATTCTGGGAGGGGGGTCATAGAGGATCCTGCTGTGATTTATGTCGGAGAGTGTTTTGCCTATGTTCTCCTCTAGGAGTTTTATAGTTTCTGGTCTTAAACATTTAGATCTTTAATCCATTTTGAGTTTATTTTTGTGTATGGTGTTAGAGAGTGTTCTAGTTTCATTCTTTTACAAGTAGTTGACCAGTTTTCCCAGCACCACTTGTTAAAGAGATTGTCTTTTCTCCATTGTATATTCTTGCCTCCTTTGTCAAAGATAAGGTGTCCATAGGTGCATGGATTTATCTCTGGGTTTTCTATTTTGTTCCATTTGATCTATATTTCTGTCTTTGTGCCAGTACCATACTGTCTTGATGACTGTGGCTTTGTAGTAGAAGCCTGAAGTCACGCAGGTTGATTCCTCCAGTTCCATTCTTCTTTCTTAAGATTGCTTTGGCTATTCGAGGTTTTTTGTATTTCCATACAAATTGTCAAATTATTTGTTCTAGCTCTGTGAAAAATACCATTGGTAGCTTGATAAGGATTGCATTGAATCTATAGATTGCTTTGGGTAGTATACTACTTTTCACTATATTGATTCTTCCGATCCATGAACATGGTATATTTCTCCATCTATTAGTGTCCTCTTTGATTTCTTTCACCAGTGTTTTATAGTTTTCTATATATAGGTCTTTAGTTTCTTTAGGTAGATATATTCCTAAGTATTTTATTCTTTTCGTTGCAATGGTGAATGGAATTGTTTCCTTAATTTCTCTATTTTCTCATTATTAGTGTTTAGGAATGCAAGGGGTTTCTGTGTGTTGATTTTATATCCTGCAACTTTACTATATTCACTCATTGCTGCTGCTGCTGCTAAGTCGCTTCAGTCGTGTCCGACTCTGTGCGACCCCATAGACGGCAGCCCACCAGGCTCCACCGTCCCCGGGATTCTCCAGGCAAGAACACTGGAGTGGGTTGCCATTTCCTTCTCCAATGCATAAAAGTGAAAAGTGAAAGTGAAGTCGCTCAGTCGTGCTGACTCTTAGCGACCCCATGGACCGCGGCCCACCAGGGTCCTCCATCCACGGGATTTTCCAGGCAAGAGTACTGGGGTGGGGTCATTAGGTCTAGTAATTTTCTGGTGGAGTCTTTAGGCTTTTCTATGTAGAGGATCATGTCATCTGCAAACAGTGAGAGTTTTACTTCTTATTTTCCAATTTGGATCCCTTTTATTTCTTTTTCTGCTCTGATTGCTGTGGCCAAAACTTCCAAAACTATGTTGAATAGTAGTGGTGAAAGTGGGCACCCTTGTATTGTTCCTGACTTTAGGTTTCACTAAAATATTATGCAAATATTTACAATAAAACAAAACATATATTATGACCATCATACTGGACTTGAAGAGAGCAGTCTAAAAATTTCTGAAGAGCAAAGATAGGAAACAAAAGATCTGTCTAGATCCAAACATTACCAACCAAATTTGGGTAAAAGAGCTTTCCTTGGTGTGGCATCTATTCCTCCCTACTCCCCACAAAGCCTTATATTCCTCAACTCTCAGTTTTCCTCCTTTGAAGTTGGGAGTAAGAGAAGAACTTTGAGAAGATAAGCAATATGATTCCTGTTTCAGGGTAGAATCATTTTACCATCCCATTTGTGTAGGAAGAAAATACAGTTATACTATTTTTAGAGACATTTATGCTAATGTTTTAGGAACTAGACTAAAAAAATAAAAGCAGAAGAATTTATAAGAGATACTTGTAGCCCTACAACTCAAGGGAAACAGATTTTGAAGTTTAAGATTCAGTAATTATTGTTGTAATAAAATATCTCAGAAGGAAAACCAGACTCCATCCAAAACTGTTACAGTGTTTTAAATAAAATACCTATATGCTGCTGCTGTTGCTGCTAAGTCACTTAGGTCGTGTCCAACTCTGTGTGACACCATAGACAGCAGCCCACCAGGCTCCCCCGTCCTTCGGATTCTCAAGGCAAGAACACTGGAGTGGCTTGCCATTTCTTTCTCCAATGCATGAAAGTAAAGAGTGAAAGTGAAGTTGCTCAGTCGTGTCCAACTCTTAGCGACCCCATGGACTGCAGCCTACCAGGCTCCTGCATCCATGGGATTTTCCAGGCAAGAGTACTGGAGTGGGGTGCCATTGCCTTCTCTGAAATACCTATATAATACACTATATAAACTAGTATACTGTTTTCCACACAGAGTTTCTTTCTCTCCTTTTTTTTTTGATAGTGCCCTGAAGCATGTGGGATCTTAGTTCCCTCACCAGGGATCCAACCTGTGCCCTCTACAATGGAAGTGCAGACTCTTAACCACTGGACCACTGGGGACATCCATAAAATACCTAGTTTTCAACAAAAAATTATGAGACAGCTAAAAAAACCAGAAAAGTATCGAAATTCAGGAAAATAAGTAGCCAATAGACAGGCTGAGTGAGCATATTGTTGAATTTAGCAGACAGCTAATCTAAGTGTCTACTATAAATATATATTTAAAGTTACAGGAAAAATGACCTAATAAATGGAGACTCTGAATAGAGAAATAAAGATTATAAAAAAGGAACTAAATGGATATACTTAACAAACTATCCAATGTGAAAAACAAGTTTTAAACTATTGAGAAAAAATGAACTGAGCCTCAAATTGGTAGGACAGCTGTAAGTAACAGAAGGAAAGGAAGGCTAGGAGGATATATAAAAAATTTAAAGAAGCAATTGTCTAAAAAAAAAAAGAACCAATGGCCTAACTTCCCTAATTTCATAAAAATTTTAATCTACAGATCCAAGGAACACAGTAAATCCTGAGTAGGGTAAGCATAAGGAGACCACACTAGCTACATCATAGACTGCTGGAAGACAAAGATGAGAAAGTTTTGAAGGAAAAATAGAATAACAACTCATCATGTACAAGGAAACCATAATAAAATTAACAGCTAACTTATCAGAAATAAAGGAAACTAGAGGGAGGTAGAAAGACACATTCAAAGTAGTGAAAAGAAAAAATCCTGTCAATCAAGTTTTCTTCAGCAAAACCGTCAAAAATGAAGGTGGCAGTCCTCATAAATAAACCTATATTAGAAATATGCTAATACTGACAAAATCCATATGGCTACCACTTTTAAGTGAGGTCCAAAGCTAAAGAAGGCTGACAGATGCAGGTCACCTGGCAAGTCAATAATCTCCATTTGAAAAACAGTTCTTGGTTCAGTGCTAACTCTGGAACATCAAATGATCACCATATTAAAATTCTGTTTACAATATTAGATTTGAAGTTCTCCTAAAATAAATTTCAGGCAAATATGACCTCATTATTTTTCTTAACTTCAGAGTTCTCTATCTGCTTCATAGAGGTGGCAGTAAGCTGACCAGAACACTAGAGGAAGAGAAATTAAGAGCAAGTACTGTACCCCTATCCTGTTCTCTGACCATGGCAGCCAGCCTTTTCCATCTCTGGGTCACAATTTCCTTTATATGGTAAATCAGTTCACTGTCATCACGGTTGGTTATAACTTTTATGCATCTTTGAGGTTGAACTCTGAGGGAGTAAGTCAACAGGACCTGCTAGTATTATCTTGATACAATCTGAAAGTCAAGAACTGGCATAGGTTTTTAGAGTTTAATAGATTTTTAAAATATGGGGAAAAAAAGAAGATGAAAGTAGATGGAGAAAGAGCCATTGACAAGATTCAATACCCATTCATGATGAAAATGCCAAAAATATAAAACCCATTCGTGAAGAAGGAAACTTCTTCAATATGATAAAGTGCATCTATGAAAAGTCTACAGGTAGCATCGCATTTATGGTAATGGTAAATGATTTCCCCCAAGACTGAGAATAAAATGATGTCCACTCTTATGTCTTCCATTCAGCACTTCATTGGAGGTTTCAGTCATTGTAGAAAGGAAAGAAAAATAAAAGCATATGAATTGGAAAGGAAAAATTAAAGCTGACTTTGTTCACAAATGACATGATTCTATGCATGAAAATCCTAACAAATATACCAAAATGATAATAATAATACTAGAAGTGATAAATAAATTAGCAAGGTCACAAGATATAAGACAAGTATACAAATATCAGTTGAATTTTTATGTGCTGAAAAAGTGAAAAGTGACGTGAAAGTGTTAGTTGTTCAGTTGTGTCTGACTCTGTGACACCATGGATTGAGGCCCGCTAGGCTTCTCTGTCCATGGAATTCTCCAGGCAAGCATATTGGAGTAGGTAGCCATTCCCTTCTCCAGGGGGTCTTCCCAACCCAGGGATCAAAATCAGGTTTCCTACGCTGAAGGCAGATCTTTACCATCTGAGCCCCCAGGGAAGCCCTAAGAACTAGCAATTTGAAAATGAGCTTAAGAAAATGATTCCATTTATGATAACGTGAAAAAATATATATAATACTTAGAAATAAGTTGTAGGGCTTCCCTGGTGGAACAGTGGTTAGGAATTTGCCTGTCAGTATAGGGAGCACAGTTCAATCCCTGGTCCAGGAAGATTCCACATACCACAGGGCAAATAAGCCTGTGTGCTACAACTACTGAAGCCCACACACCCTGGAACCCATGCTCTTCAACAAGAGGAGCAACCACAGTGAAAAGCCTGTGCATCATGACTAGAGAGTAGCCCTTGCCCACCTCAACTAGAGAAAACCCATGTGCAGCAACAAAGACCCAGTGTAGCCCCCCAAATTAATCAATTTTAAAAAATAAATATTAGAAAAGAAGACCTTTAAGAGATCAATAAGACCTCTATTGATCACATTGGTTTAGTTGCTAAGTTGTGTCCGACTCTTGCAACCCCATGGACTGTAGCCTGCCAAGCTCCTCCATCCATGGGATTCTCTAGGCAAGAACATTAGAGTAGGTTGCCATTTCCTTCTTGATCACATTGGTGATCCCTATTAAAATCCCAGCAAACTTTTTGTAGAAATCATGAGCCAGTCTTAAAATGGACAAACATAGGAACAAGAATATCAAACAACAACAAAATAGGAGAAATTATAACATCTAATTAGATTAATGAAGTAGAGTAGAAGGTATCGGGGAAGGCAATGGCACCCCACCCCAGTACTTTTGCCTGGAAAATCCCATGGATGGAGGATCCTGGTAGGCTCCAGTCCATGGGGTCGCTAAGAGTCGGACACGACTGAGCAACTTCACTTTCACTTTTCACTTTCCCCGCACTGGAGAAGGAAATGGCAACCCACTCCAGTATTCTTGCCTGGAGAATCCCAGGGACGGGGGAGCCTGGTGGGCTGCCGTCTATGGGGTTGCATAGAGTCAGACACGACTGAAGCGACTTAGCAGCAGAAGGTATAGAAATAAGTCCTTACATTGGTGGTGAATTAATTTTTGACAAAGATGCCAACATAATTTGGTGAGGGAAAGGATGTCTTTTCAAAGAATAAAGGATCTTTTCAAAGATACTAGGATAATTGGACATTTATGTGCAAAATAATGAACTTACACTCAATTCATATCTTAGAGAAAATGCATTATTGAGCTAACTAAAATTATAAGACTTATACTAAAAGTATAAGAATTGTTAGTTCTGTAAACACTAAAATTATGATTTCTACAAGAAGACATAGTACAAAATCTGTGACCCTGCTTTAAGCAAGGATTTCTTAGCTATGACACTGTATCGTGATCCAGAAAAAGAAAGTGATAAACTGGACTTTATAAAAAATAGTTTTGTTCTTCAAGAGAACAAAGAAAATGAAAAAAGTGACAGACTGGGAAAAAAATATTTGTAAAGCATAATCTTACAAAGGAGTTACATCAGGATATATAAAGAAACTTTTAAATATCAAAATAAGGCAAAATCAGTTTTATAAATGGACAAAATATTTGACTAGATATTTCACTGAAAAGTTATACAAATGGTTCATAATCAAATGAAAAGTGCTCAACCTCATTAATAATTAGGGAAATGCACATTAAAACTTCAATACAATGCCCTATACAACTACTTAGAATAAGTATAAGGCAAAAGATCGACAATACTAAGTGATGACAAGGATGTGGGAAAACTAGTTCTTATAAGTTGCTGGTTGCTATAACCAATTTGGGCTTCCCTGGTGGCTCAATGGTAAGAAACCACCTATAATGTGGGAGCTGCAGGAGACCTGGTTTTGATCCCTGGGTCGGGAAGATCCCCTGGAGGAGGGCACTGCAACCCACTCCAGTATTCTTGCATGGAGAATCCCATGAACAGAGGAGCCTGGTGGGCTACAGTCCACTGGGTCACAAAGAGTTGGCCACGACTGAAGTGACTTAGCACACACATGCAATTATGTATCCACTTTTGAGAACTGTTTGGCAGTTACTTTAAAATATAAATACAAGCTTACCAAATGATCCAGCAATTCTACCTTTAGAAATCAGCAGCAAACAATGGACTTTTTACATGAATTATTATAGTAGTGTTCGTAATAGGAAAAATCTGAAATAATTCAAATGTCCGTCAAATTATGATTAGATAAAAAGCTATGCAATGGAACTTCCCTGGTGGCCCAGTGGTTAAGAATCTGCCTGCCAATGCAGGGGACATAGGTTCGATCCCTGGTCCTGGAATATTCCACATGCTTCGGGGCAACTAAGCCTGCGCTGCAGAGCCTGTGCCCTGCAACAAGAGAAGCCACCATGATGAGCAGCCCACACAGCACAACCAAGAGTAGCCCCCAGTCTCCACAACTAGAGAAAGCCCATGCACAGCAGCAAACACCTAGCACAGCCAAAAATACATGTTTTTTAAAGTACTGCACAATGTAATACTACTTAACAATAAAAATAATGAACTACTGATTCATGTTATAGATAAATCTCCAATTTATTATGCTAGGAGGAAAATAGCTACAAAAGATCATATATAATGTGATACCATCTATTTGAAACTTCTTAAAAAGGAAAATAAGAGACAGAAAGCAGCAAATCAATGATTAGCTTGGGCTGGAATGGAAACATTGAATGCAAGTGATTATGACAGAACTTTTCAGGTGATTGAAATGTTCTACCACTAAATTGTGGTGATGGTTGAACTACTGTATATTTACTAAAAATAATTGCATTGTACACTTTTAATGGATATATCTTTATGGAGTATCAATTAGATATTAATAAAGCTGTTATTACAAATAAAAACTTTTAAAAATAGCATGAGCACATTGTCATAAAACTCTCATTTATGAACACTTAGTAAATTTGCAGACAATTTTTAACATGATTGAAAATCTTCCAAATGCATTTCAGTGGATTTAGACCCAATATGTTAAACGTTAAATAAAGAAAAAAAAAAACTTTGCTAGGAAAACTGATTGATATCAGCAAAGTCAGAAAATTACTAGACTAGAAAATACTAAGCTACAACCTTTGTACAATTAATGAACTGAAATTTGAGTATCGTAATTGAGTACATGAAACTAATTTTTCACTTCTTCCATATCTCTTTGTGCCATCTAATTTAAGTACAATAGTCCTTATATCTAAGTATGGGAATAAACTGACCTTAGACTTTGAACCCTCTATGATCAGGTATTAAGCCAAAATTTTCAAGGTAATACAGCATTTTCTATCACATAACTCTCACTAAAATTTAGTAAAATTATCAGCATTATATACATTAAAAATTTTTTTTGTATTTATGGATTTCTCTGTATTTATGTTCTATAATTTATGTAATGTTACTACGACATTATACTTAAAGAATTCATAACATCAATTTTTAAGCATGTGCTAAAAAATGCTTATGAATAGAGATGTGTGTCGGAGAATGTTTAGAGACCTTAGTTTCCTGTTTTGATTTGTTTTGGTTTGATTTTTTAGTTTTTCTTTCCTGTCTACCCCAGGTAGTAGAAATAAGTTGTTGGAAGACAACAGTCAAATCTAAATTTTCGATGTTTTGTCTTGAAGATCACTTGGATCATTTGTCTGCAATAAATCACATTTAAGTCTCTAACATCATCAGAGATGTTGATCATTATTGTGATCCAAATCAAGAGAGGTTAGTGAAGCCTTGAGTGATATTAGGACCAGTATTATTCTTTTGACACATGCAAATGGTGTGAAAGTGAAACATAGAAAGAAAGCTAAGGAAATTGCTGTAGAGAATTTGAAATATGAAAAAAAAATTCCACCCTCATAGAATTAATACATTTTTATGATCAATAGAAAATCAGATTTCAAAATCCCAGGCTTTCAATGATCTACTGTTTGACCTTGGAAATGTCACATATTTTTCTATTGCCTCTGCCTCACAACTAGAAAATGAGGTTTAATATACTTCTGCATTCTCACAAATGTTAATTATTAACTTTCAAAATTAAAAAAAGTAAAATATGTAAACTTCTGAACTTTTAGTATGAATGTGCTACTGTATCTATGCTGCTGCTAAGTCACTTCAGTTGTGTTCGACTCTGTGCAACCCCATGGACTGCAGCCCACCAGCCTTCTCCGTCCATGGGAATCTCCAGGCAAGAATACTGGAGTGGGTTGCCATTTCCTTCTCCAATGCATGAAAGTGGAAAGTGAAAGTGAAGTCGCTCAGTTGTGTCTGACTCTCAGCGACCCCATGGGCTGCAGCCTACCAGGCTCCTCCATCCATGGGATTTTCCAGGCAACAGTACTGGAGTGGGGTGCCATTGCCTTTTCCAGTTGACCTTAAGTACAAGGTTCTTTGACATTTGAGGGTTTATCTAAGAAAAGTCCTCTTTTTTTTTAATCAATTTTTCTTTTTGCATCCTTCCTCCTATTTTATAATATTAGGTAAAAATATCAATTTAAAATGTTTATAGGGAAAGAATATTAGGGGAAAATTTTGCATTTATATGAAGAGTTTTCTTTCTTGCATTTATAAATTATCTGTGCTACTCTCCTGCAATATTATTTGACTATTGAGAAGATAACTTTAGGGATTTTTGCATTTAATCTCCAATATGTATATGCTGTAATTATTTTTTATATTCTTGAAATTGAGTAAAAACCTCTTGACCACCATTTCTGTGTTTTGAAAGCTGACAAATTGTGTTTGATACAGTTGGTGGAAGGGTGCTGAGCTCAAAGTCAGGAGATCTGGTTGGGGGTCTAGTCTTCATATGCTTCCTGCTTCTTTATGTCTTGGATAAAGCGTTTAATCTCCCTGGCTCTGTGTTTACCGATCTGTAAAATCTATCAGCCAGACTAAAATCTTTTCCAGGCTTATGTTAATTCATGTATAAAAAGACATACTGCATGATCTCATTCTAAATCGTGGCCTTGTTTTCTTTGAAAGAAATTTACCATAAATTTTTCTCAATTTACTGTAGCCCTTAAATTTATTTCCACAACCCTGTTTGTTTTCATTTTTCCACAAAGTGTTTTAAATAGACTCCTTTCTTTTCCTCTATTCGAGATCCATCTCTTCCCTTGGCTCCTACTTCTATCTTCCTTCCTTTCTTTCCCTCTAGGACCTTACTCTTATCTTATCAAGGGAGTAGCTGTTTACTTTGAAAAAAAAAACCAAAACCATGACAGAGGTCCCCTGCTCTGTATTGAGGAGTTCTATTCCCTGAAGGGGAATAGAATTGAGCAGTTAGGTCCATGGGCTCTAGAGCCAGACTGCCTGGGTGTGCATCTAGTCTCTGCCATGCAGCAGCTATATGATCTTTGACCTTAGGTTCCTACTCTGCAACATAGGAACAACCGTGTTACCAAACATTATTGTGATGACTGCACATCCCTGGTGGTTCAGACAGTAAAGAATATGCCTGGAGTGTGGAGACCGGGTTCGATCCCTGGGTCGGGAAGATCCCCTGGAGAAGGGAATGACTACCCACTCTAGTATTCTTGCCTTGAGAATTCCATGGACAGGGGAGCCTAGAGAGCTACTCCATGGGGTTGCCAACAGTCGGACACAACTGAGTGACTAACACACACATTGTGAGGATTAAATGAATCAAAGTAGATAAAACACCTAGGATAGAGCCTGGTTAGGAGAAATTGCTCCTTCAGATCTGATCAGATCAGATCAGTCACTCAGTCATGTCCGACTCTTTGCGACCCCATGAATCGCAGCACGCCAGGCCTCCCTGTCCATCACCAACTCCCGGAGGTCACCCAGACTCAAGTCCATTGAGTCAGTGATGCCATCCAGCCATCTCATCCTCTGTCGTCCCCTTCTCCTCCTGCCCCCAATCCCTCCCAGCATCAGAGTCTTCTCCAATGAGTCAACTCTTTGCATGAGGTGGCCAAAGTACTGGAGTTTCAGCTCTAGCATCATTCCTTCCAAAGAAATCCCAGGGCTGATCTCCTTCACTATTGCACCCAACCCTCATAAAGCAATAAAAAATTCAGCACAGGGTGGAAGAGGGATGGATGATACTGAGGCAGGGTGAGTAGAATGGTGTGTTCTAATAGTTCTTTTACAACCTTTTGTTCCCTACTTCCATCCTTCCGGGATATAAATGTTAGGCAAAAGCATGATGAAGAGGAAGACTGCCATAATTTGTGGGTGATGTACCTTTCATTTAATTAGCAGGAATGGCTACCTGTGGCAACATTTTCTTCAAGTAAATTATCTGTTTGAAATGTGATTTTTTTGTTTTCTGCCATAATTCAGAACTGACATGCCATAATTATTATACTCTAAGACATCAAAGCAAAAAGCCCAGGAATTGTCCTTTGGGCAGGCCTATTTATATAATACTCTATTTGAGAAAAAGCACTGGAAAAAAAAAACAAAACTGTTCTTAGCAAAGAATGTTAATTGATGAAAACATTTCTTTGCTAACAATGTAAGAGAAGCAATCTGTTCTTAGCTCTTTCAAACCACAAAACACGTTTAGCCATTCATGAACAAAAGTCAATTATTTATTTTCAATACTACCTTTAACAAGTCTTTGTTTTTGATAATGGGGTATTTTTTCCTATTCTCCATCAAAGCAAGTTTTTAATGTGTAACAGCTCTTTTAATAAGAAAAAAGCAGTCAGATCTAACAACGAGATTTTAATTTGGTGCAAAGTATACTTTCCACCTCAATAGTTAACCCTATGAGTTTTTATAAGGTGGTGCTTATTCATTTTGATTAAGAAGTCACATGTCTAATATTCTGTAACTTAAATGTAACAAATGTCATGTAAAAATAAAACCATAAGAAAAGATTTTGACTAGAAAGAAGCCAAAATTCTATACTATTTAAAAAATTATATTGCACATGATTGGTAAACATGGGGGAGATTGAACCTGAATAAATCAACAAATATTTAACTCTTTCTCATATTCTTTTAGGATAGAAAGAAAACATGATAGTAAACAGTATTGACAAAAAGTTATACTTAGGACATATATTTTTTCAGATCATAGGTATTGTGTTTGAAGCTGAAAAAGAACTATATCAACAAAAGAAGGGATTAAAATTCCCAAGCCATATGATGCCAAATAGCAAAGAATTTGCCTTTTAATAAAACACCTTCAGAATATTTTTATTTTAAATACTAACATATAAGAAAAAGTCAGATATTGCATAATTATGTAAGAAATTGATATATAATTCAGTAACAAAAACCCCCAAATCATCTGATTAAAAAATAGGCAGAGGAACTGAATAGACATTTTTCAAAGAAAGACATTCACATGGCCAACAGGTACAGGAAATGATGATCAACATCACTAATCATAAGAAAAATGCAAATCAAAAGTAGAATGAGCTATCACCTTAAAACTGTTAGAATGGCCATCATCAAACAGACAATAGCCAACAAGTGCTGGCAGGCTGTGGGAGAAAATAGGAGTCTTGTACACTGTTGGTGGGGATGTAAATTATGAAAAGCAGTATGGTGGTTCCTCAAGAAATTAAAAAGAGAACTTCCATATGATCAAGCAATTCCACTTCTAGGTATATATCTGAAGAAAATGAAATCACTATCTTGAAAAAGTATCTGCTCTCCCATTTCATTGCAGCATTATTTACAATAGACAAGACATGGGGACAGCCTAAGTGTCTATCCTTCAATGAATGAGTAAAGAAGCTAAGGTATATGTATACAATGCTGCTAAGTCGCTTCAGTCGTGTCCGACTCGGTGTGACCCCATAGACGGCAGCCCACCAGGCTCCCCCGTCCCTGGGATTCTCCAGGCAAGAACACTGGAGTGGGTTGCCATTTCCTTCTCCATTGCATGAAAGTGAAAAGTGAAAGTGAAGTCGCTCAGTCGTGTCCGACTCCTAGCGACCCCATGGACTGTAGCCTACCAGGCTCCTCCGTCCCTGGGATTCTCCAGGCAAGAACACTGGAGTGGGGTGCCATTTCCTTCTCCATTGCATGAAAGTGAAAAGTGAAAGTGAACTCGCTCAGTCGTGTCCGACTCCTAGCGACCCCATGGACTGTAGCCTACCAGGCTCCTCCGTCCCTGGGATTCTCCAGGCAAGAACACTGGAGTGCCTTGCCATTTCCTTCTCCAGTGCATGAAAGTGAAAAGAGAAAGTGAAGTCGCTCAGTCCTGTCCGACTCTTAGCGACCCCATGGACTGCAGCCTAGCAGGCTCCTCCGCCCCTGGGATTGTCCAGGCAAGAGTACTGGAGTGGGGTGCCATTGCCTTCAATTCAGTCGTGTCCGACTCTGTGTGACCCCATAGACGGCAGCCCACCAGGCTCCCCCGTCCCTGGGATTCTCCAGGCAAGAACACTGGAGTGGATTGCCATTTCCTTCTCCAATGCATGAAAGTGAAAAGTGAAAGTGAAGTCGCTCAGTTGTGTCCGACTCCTAGCGACCCCATGGACTGCAGCCCACTATGCCCCTCCGTTCATGGGATTCTCCAGGCAAGAACACTGGAGTCGGTTGCCATTTCCTTCTCCAATGCGTGAAAGTGAAGTCGCTCAGTAGTGTCCGACTCCTAGTGACCCCATGGACTGCAGCCCACCAGGCTCCTCCGTCCATGGGATTTTCCAGACAAGAGTACTGGAGTGGGTTGCCATTGCCTTCTCTGATGTATACAATAAGAAATATTATTCATCCATAAAAAAGAAGGAAATTTTGCTATTCAACAGATCTCTCAGGATATATAAGGCAACTAAATCTGAGCTTGTTTTGCAACATTTTAATTAAATGCTTCTAATTTATTTTATATTTTTTGGTGTGATAGTTTAGAAATGTTATAGTTAATCTAATTAGTTCTGAGAATCTCTTAATTTTGCTTCTGATGTACTGTGCATTTATTTAAACTTTCATAGTTCAATTTGATGAATTGACAGCTCTAGAAATGAAAATCTCATTTTTACAAAGACCCATAAAAGAGATGTTGAAAATTGCCCTAGTTTGTCCAGACTTGGGACTCACCTCTAGATTATAATGATACTTCAGATTCTCTTTCAGGCTCTCTTTCCATGAAATCTTATAAAGGTCTGTCTGCCTTTATAGCATATAGGGGGTGATTTTCATTGTAAAGTGTGTTGGATTTATTTTTTAATAGACTACTAAACAGCCATCAGATAGAAACAACTCATATGAGCATCCTGGAATAAGTCTATAGTTGTTTTGATTTGCACAATAATAGCTAACACATATCATTTACTGTGTGCCTGACACAGTTGTAAGCACTTCATATATATTATTTCATTTAGTCTCTTTAAGAATGATATGTGGTAGGTATGCACTTCATCCTATGTGTGTGCTAAATTGCTTCAGTCATGTTTGACTCTTTGCAAGCCCATGGACTGTAGCCCACAAGGCTCCTCTGTCCATGGGACTCTCCAGGCAAGAATACTAGAGTGGGTTGCCGTGCTCTCCTCCAGGGGATCTTCATGACCCAGTTCTTCCTGGGGAGGTTAATTATCATCCAGTTTATAGTAAATTATGGCACAGATAGTCACTTAACTTGTCCAGAATTGCTCAACTACCAAGTGTCAGAGCTGGGATTTTAACCTTGGTATCCTGCTTCCAGAGTCTACACTTAAAAGCAATATATTCATGGAAGATTTAGAATTGAGTTTCTAACTTCCAAATTATCTAGTTTTCTGATGAATCTTTATCTTTTTTCCTTTTTAATATTTTCTCTTAATATCATACATTAGGATGGAAATGTGGAGTGTTATTTTAAAATGAACTTTATTGACATATTTACATTAAAAAATACCTATTTCAAGTATCAATAACCTCAGATATGCAGATGACACGACTCTTATGGCAGAAAGTGAAGAGGGGCTAAAAAGCCTCTTGATGAAAGTGAAAGTGGAGAGTGAAAAGCTTGGCTTAAAGCTCAACATTCAGAAAACGAAGATCATGGCATCTGGTCCCATCACTTCATGGGAAATAGATGGAGAAACAGTGGAAACAGTGTCAGACTTTGTTTTTCTGGGCTCCAAAATCACTGCAGATGGTGACTGCAGCCATGAAATTAAAAGACGCTTACTCCTTGGAAGGAAAGTTATGACCAACCTAGATAGCATATTCAAAAGCAGAGACATTACTTTACCAACAAAGGTTCGCCTAGTTAAGGCTATGGTCTTTCCTGTGGTCATGTATGGAGGTGAGAGCTGGACTGTGAAGAAGGCTGAGCGCCAAAGAATTGATGCTTTTGAACTGTGGTGTTGGAGAAGACTCTTGAGAGTCCCTTGGACTGCAAGAAGATCCAACCAGTCCATTCTGAAGGAGATCAATCCTGGAATTTCTTTAGAAGGAATGACGCTAAAGCTGAAACTCCAGTATTTTGGCCACCTCATGAGAAGAGTTGACTCATTGGAGAAGACTCTGATGCTGGGAGGGATTGGGGGCAGGAGGAGAAGGGGACGACAGAGGATGAGATGGCTGGATGGCATCACTGACTCGGTGGGTGTGAGTCTGGGTGACCTCCGGGAGCTGGTGATGGACAGGGAGGCCTGGCGTGCTGCGGTTCATGGGGTCGCAAAGAGTCGGACACGACTGAGCGACTGATCTGATCTGATCTGATTTCAAGTATAGTGTGACAAGTTTTGACAAATCAGTCACTTATCTAAGC